>JAMPIT010000566.1:41800000-43007500 GCA_026261815.1 Monarcha castaneiventris obscurior | reverse complement strand
TAGTTCCAACCTCCCTGCCATGGGTAGGGACACCTTGCACTAGACTGGGTTGCTCAGAGCCATGTCCAACCTGGCCCTGAACATTTTCAGGGATGCTCTTTGCCAGGAGAAACCCAACAGGGAGTGACAGTGGTCAGAAGCACACAGATGGGCCAGCATGAAATAGCAATGAAACACTAAAAAACAGCGCAGCCCCAATGTTGTTCTGTCCTACAGGCACCCACCAACAGGGAGAATTTCAACCACCTCTGAAATTTCTAGGAAGTCCTCCCAGGGAGTGGGCAATACCAGAAACAAGCTGTCAGGAGGACAACAAAACCTGGCACAGCAGTGTGGCTGGCGTGTAAACTTGACTTTACAACTCCTAATAAGAGCTGGCTGGTTGGAGGCATGGCTGTAAAAGTCAGGGCAACTGATCTAAGCTTGAAGCAACAGCGTGAATCCAGCATGGATTTTGCATGGTTAGAGAAAAGGACAAGCTATGGTCAGTGTGATCAGAAGTAGATAGCAGTGGGTGAAGCCCTCTCTTTGCAAAGAGATTGATTTGGAAAGAGATTCAAACCCCAAGCAGAAGCCAGCTGAGCGCAGGTTAAGGGTCAGAGGGGTGCTCAAGCTCTCCACTGAAGTTACATAAGGGGAGCACGAAAGAAGATCACAAGGGGAAAGGCCAGAGCCAGGATTTACATTTTGGCAAGCCAAAGGCCGAATTAAGGCTAAACTGGAGAAGATAGATCAAAGGACAGGGATAGAGAACATCAATATGGCAGGAGAGAAGAAGAGGAGTCACTGCTTTTTAGGAAAGAATGAAGAAGGGAGCATCAGGCCACAACACTTTGCACCCAGGTGGGGAATGGAAAGGGAGATAAGGACTTCAGCAGAGAAAACATTGGGCAAAGGGATGTGGGTCTCTAAGGAAGAAGAGTGAAGCAAATCACTCAGACTCAGGCTGGTTCTACTACTCCTTTCAGATGGGACATGGACAGCAAAGGACAGGCAAGAAGAAGCAAGGTGACCTGAGCAGTGTCAGTCAGAGGGAGGATGCAGTGACATGCAGTAGAGGAAGAGGAGACTTGCAGAGGATGGATTGGAAGGAAGCCAAAGGTGGGAGAAATGGGCAAAAACAGGCACACACTAAATAGGTGTGGATATGAATCATGGCTTACCTGGTGGGAGAAGGGAAGAGATTTGGAGGTGAAATGAACAGAAAGATCTCACGAGAAACTCTCCAGGTGAATTGTAAGGACAGGAAGGACGCACATGGAGGCACTGGAGGGACACAAGGGAGAGGAAGGAGGAGGGAGAAGGATTCCAGGAAACAAAGCAGAGAGTGGTGAAAGCTGGGATTAAAAAACATTACAAACACACAAACCCGGAGATCCCTTGCCTACAAATGGCATCTTCCTTTTGTTTCAGGAGAGGTGAAGGGGATAGAATTGTTATGACTTAGATCTCCCTTGTTTTGCCTGCAGCTGCTGTTTTCCTGTATGCAGTACAGTGCCTATCTCAGAGAGGTGAAAATACCCTTTGGAATGGAGACGGCATTACACAGGCGGTGCTGCTCCTCCACCAAGCAGTTTGTAAACAACAGCTTCCTGGCTAAAATGGGGTTTTTTTTCTTGGCAAAAATATTAACACCAAATGCCTTTTCCTATTTTTCATTCACGGCAATGGGCAAAAGAAAACTTCAGAAGTATTCATATGAATATTTAAAAGTAGGGAAAATAAACAGTCTAGATATGCTGCAATTCCATCTCGTTCCCACTGGCAAAATGATGCCAATACATCTCTCCAAAGAGCTGTTACACTGGCGTTTATTGGTCCTCGTCAGCGGCTGATTGGACGGGGAAGGAGGTAATGTTCAAGAAACCCGCATATTGGAGGGGTCCCATTTCGTGCTTTGGGATTTGGATTTGCTCACAGCATTACCCAGCTCCACCAATTCATTTCCCCTTGCACACGTAGGTTCAGCACTGAATCAGATTCGTCTGTGCCTTCCCCTCCCTGTTCTCCCATTACTGAAGGAGGCGACACGGTGAGAAGTGTGAGCCGAGGGTGATTAAAGGGATTCCAATTCCATGCACCAGCGGCTCCTCGGGAGGCCCGAGACTTGATTTGCTCTTATCTGTGAGCCATTTACACCACATTTAACCCACTGTCTGACAGAAACAATGCCATGCTTAATTCTTACCGCTCCAGTGGAAGTGTACTTGAGATTGTGAATATTTAGGTTTTAAAAGTATCCATACTATTCCCAGTGTTTTAGTTTGGGCTGAGAGATTGTTGCTTTTTCTTTTTTTTCTTTTTTTTTTTTTTTTTCTGGAAGGCCGACAGTCACTGCTCAGCTCTTCCCACTGCGATCTTCTTTCTTGTGCCTCCCTGCTCTGACAGCTGACAAATGATCCCTCCTGTGCTGTTCCACTGGAACCCCTCCTGTCTCTTACCTGTATCCTGTAGCACATCAGACGGGATAAAGATAAGGAAAGCTTTCCGGTTTTAGTGCAGGAAATGAGAGTGGTTGGCCAGGTGCGACAGGAACAGCTCACAGTTGCCTACATTAATACGCAATAGCCCGAACTCCTAAATTATGTCTCGTTTGTCCTCTGAGCGGGCAACAAGATGCAGAGCTCAGCTGTGGAAAGGCTGAGAAGAGCTGGGTTCTCTGGAATTCCGGAGAACCTCTCTGAATTCCATCTGGAGAGCTGGAACAGCCCTGCCCCGAGGCGTTCCTGGTGCAAGCCCGGGGAGTGCGCGGGCCGCCAGGGAAAGCTTTGATGACGGAGGAGGGGAACGCATCCCTTCCGCAAGAAATTCCTCCGGGAGAGATGGTGGTGCAAAACCTGCCCGGCTTCCCATGAAAAGCCTTCCCCAGGCTACCCTCTGGAATGCCTCTGCCGTGGTGCAGCGCAGCAAAGAGCGGAACAAAACCTGTCCCCACCGCCTTGGCAGTGGGCGTGAAACAAGCCCGGCAATTTGAAAGGCAAAGAGCAACCTCCTGGGTGAGGTGACTAAAGAGGGACGAATAACAGATAAGGTGCTTTGCAAGTCGAAACAAATTTAACTGGCTTTGGTCAATGTGATGGGAGACTGGGCAACTGCAGGGGAATTACGCTGTGCAATAGTTTAGTAGGGTGTAGGCAAGGCACGTTTCAAATGGCCACATGAAATGAGAAAACGCAAGAAAATGGAAAGGTTTTAGTGAAACATTTCACTTTGACCAGAAATCACTTGGCAAGTTTTGCCATTAATGAATAGCTTTGTATTAACTAAAAGCTGCGGTTTTGTTTGAAATAAAAATTGCTGAAGTCCAGCTGTGACGTGCTTTCTGCTACTAAATGTTTCTGAATCAGTGGATATAGCAAGTCTCAGCTCATATGTAACCAACAAAAAGTCCTGAATTGCTTGGCACTGCTGAAAGGCAGTTATGAAAGAAGTTATGGGGAGAAAAGCACTATTTCTCCTAACGATAGTAGGTTCTGAATGTTCTGTGTCTTGATGTTATCTCTTCCTTAACCTATTCAATATTACCACATAAATTCCCTCTCTGATTTCAACAATGCTGTCAGCAAATATTCCAGAGTTAAAAGCAGAAACCCTGAACAATTTATTCATAACCTTAGCCTCATTTTTTATTTGCAAAGTACCGGCGAATGCATTTACTATTCACAAATGTGGTTATTGCCAAGAATTTTTCAATTAATCCTTCAGTGTGCTTAGCAAGTATTCATAGGATTTAAATGTTGAGCTTTTGTTATGTCATTTTCTTCATTCGGGTAAGTCTCTGTCTTCTGGCTACTTAACCCATGCAAGACTTCCTCTTGCACAAGAATTTGTGACATCTTGTCTTTGTGTGAACGAATTTGTGAAGGAAGATTCACAGATAGGTAATTATCAGCCAGCAGCTGATCAGCACCAAATTAAACACTTTTGTAAACAGTGCTTCTGACAGATTTGGTTACAGCAGTTCTTACCAGCTTCAGTGAGATTTCTGTGCTACGGGTGAAGGTGATCTGGCTCTTTTGTGTAATGTCTTAAACAGGTTAATAGTGCCGTTCTGGGGCTGATTTTTTCAAGGTATTTCAGTATAACTGGTTGCAGGGTTACCTCCAAGTAAGTCATGAAAAGACTAAACTGACCAAGTGTTTAATCTCTTTTTCAGGAACTGTAGTGACAGGACAAGGAATAATGGGTTCAGACTGAAAGAGGGGAAATTAAGGTTCAATATTAGGAAGAAATTTTTTACTGTGAGAAAGGTGAGGCCTCGGCACAGGCTCCCCAGAGAAATTGTGGATGCTCCATCCCTGGCAAAAAAAAAGCAGCAGGAATACAAAAACTCCTTTGCCACAACTTTTCTCAGGTCAGTGAAAGCATTTTAATTTGTCCAGGCTTTTTTTACCCTCTTTTCCCTTCTGTGCTGCTTTATATTGCCATTCATTCTTCGATCTCTCTCCCATTTTACATAAATGATTTGCCCTGACACCAATATACCACGGAGTAAATGAATCACTGCAGCAGTCATTATGAAAATATAAATCACTGGTTATCTGTTCCTGCATGTGTAGGCAGACAATATATTCAGTAATAAACCATGTGCTGAAATGGAGAGATTTATCTGCTGTGTAATCTTTGGGAAAATGCTTGCACCTAATATGGATCTGTGGAACTGTGATCTCACCCAGTACAAGGTGGGTGTGGAGTAGCAGGATTGGTTTCTGTTCTCATAAAAGAAAAAAGTGTAGCCAAAAATGCATCCAGGCCAGAGTGAAAACCAAAAAAATATTCCACAGAGGATTAAAAGGAAATGCCAAGTCAAGAGAAAGATAAAGCCATAACCCACAGAATGCAGAAGAAATCCCTTAGTAGCAAACAACTTCCCATAAAGCCTCCCAATACCCAAGAAGAATCAGGGGCAATAAGCAGGAATAGTAAAAAAAATGTGTTATGTCTTGGATTTCTCCTCTGACTGTATTCCCAGCAATGTAGATTATCCTCAGAGGCAGAAAAAGAACAGATGTGAACAATAATAATTCCCAAAAGATAGAGTCTATTAAAAAATTCCTCCAGGACTTTTTACCACATTATCTCCTGGAGAAAGCCAGCAGCTGGGGAAATCCTCCAACCTATTTGTCAAAGTGAATCATCACCTGGATTTGATGTTGATTGTGGAGGAGGTAGGGTTCCCAAACCTTTCCTTGCCTACCCAGCCACACAGAGGACAACTTCTGCAAACAACAGAAATAACAAACACAGAGGCAGCAGCTGCTGGCCATTGCTCCACAGACAGTGGAACTGGTGCCTTGGAGTGGCTGCCTGGGAAGAGAGGCTAGACAAGGTTAAGAGAATAAAAGCAGGTATTTATTGAAGGGCCTTCAATAAAGGCACACTATGGGTACAGAGACCTAGGGCTACACCCCAAATGGATGCTGGGTCACAGGTTTTTCATACTTTTATAAGTTTGTTCCATTTGCATATCAGGGTTAATTCTCCAATTACAATTTCAGGTAACAATGTCACTACCCCAAGTTTGTTCCACCTTTCCGGAGGCTTCGTTTACATATTTCGGGGCCTGGGACAACAGGGTGTCCTTGAGTCCCAGACCCAGACAGGATTTGTTATGTCTAGCCAGGATGGGAGAACAGTAGCCCACAGACTATGGAGTTTTAGAGTTACACACTAAAGCCATACAGGATCTGAAAAATATAAAAGCTAAATCCTAAGGCATCACAAGGGTAAAATGGGCATGGTCTAAACCCACCTGGCACCTGCAACACCTCCCTCCTTTAATCTGATTGCCCATCTGATGTGTTCAGCAGATGGAGGGAGGTGCTTACATTAACCACTGAATGGAAAGCCCTCCCTCATTTTCAGTGTCTCACTTATAACCTGTCACAGAGCAATGCTAGGAAGGTGCTTGGCCCTTGACAAGTCCAGGCAGAAAGTGAAGATAGGGATCTCTGAGATGTCATCCCAATGCCATTGGAATGTGCCCATGCAAGTCCTGTCAAAATCAGCTGGAAAACTCTGTGTGTGCCCATGAGAAATCTTTGCTGCTCCATTCTTGGAGCAGTAGCTGGAAGGCTGAGAACAGCTGGTGGTGGCACCTGATACTGGCACAGTAGAAACATCCAGGGAATTTGGGAATACCCTTAATCTTTTTGCAGTGGCTGGACACAAATAAACAGGTAAATAGGTATGTGATGAGTGACAACACCACCCGACACCCCTGAAAACCAGATTTAATTTAATGGTAGAAAATACTCAGAGAAGTTTTCTGAATCAAAAGGGGACATGACCACAAAACCATGTGTATGCTCATCTGGTAAAAAGAAAGATTCTGGAATATTTAATTATTTTATAATTACATTTGATAGGGAATATTTCTTTAGAAATAGATTCTTTTGTTTTTCACATTTAAAGCTGTTGAAACTGAATACAAAAGGGATCTTTTAATGGTAGCAGAATAGACAATTTTAAGCTTCCACCTCCTCTGTAGTACTTTGATTTCTGGCAAGATGAAAATTGTGTGAATAAGGGGGGAAAGCCTTAGCACCACATATTTCCTATGTTCTGAAACACAGGAACAAAGAAGATGGTTTTTTGAGAAGAAATTTCTGGAACATCTGAGGAGGAAAATAGTTTTATCTTTGAAGTACCTGATCCTATTTAAGCATCAGATCTACATCTTCTTTATCTTTTGATTTTCCAAACTGAGGGATAAAATGGAACTGAGAATTTTCTATCTCCTGCAGCATGTTTGAGATAACAGCAATCGCTGCTTCAAAAAAGAAGACAAATGATGGCAGAATTGATCCATGCCAGCTCCTTAAGTATTTCTGGATTATTAGGAGGTGAAACCCGGACAGCACTTTGTCGACCACCCTGTGTGGCTCCTCTGGCAGCAGTTCTCACTCTTTGAGGCTTCTCCACAGCTGCCATTTACCAGTGGCCTCTCCATTCGCGGAAATCAAAATTTTTGTGCAGTGCAGTGGCACAGAGCAAGCTTTGGCATAGGTCAATGAGGTGCTTAGGGTCATTAATAACTAAAATACCTCAATAGTATTTACTTCAAAAGGAGGTTGAAGTTGGGTTATTATTCCGAAGTCCTTCAAAGTATCAACAACAAAAAGACAACACAAAGTACTGTGATACCACAGTACAGCCATAGGGGCTTTCTGACCCTTCTGCTAGAGAGAAGGAGAAAGGATGCAAAATCTTTCCCTTAAACACTTTGTGTTGTGCTGAGATTCCATACAGAAAATAACACAGCACACATAATAATCACCTACAGCTCTGAAAACCAGCCCTGTCTCTCTTCCAGGTAACATCATGTCCACCCTTTTACTCTAGGTTTTGCTTATGTAATTGTATCACACAAACAGGTGAGATCCCAAGTATCACTGAAGTTTCACTGAAGGGGATTTTGGTCAATGGGAAGTTTCTCTACTACATCTAATCACAAATACTCTTTATCAGGAAGGCATTTGCCATTAATAGGTGGGAAGATAAGCTAAATGACACCTGTTTGAAACCACTCAAACATGTTTTATCATGATCGATTGCTTAATCAAAGGTATTCTGTAAAAAAAAAAAAAGACAGATCCCTAAAGGTTCCAAGAAGAAATACTTGAGTGAACACTCGTGGATGATTTATATTAGTTAGCCCGTAACAACAAGCATTTCTCCTACTCCTGTTTGCACAGCTTCACATCCAATTTACATTACAGTCAGGTAATGTGACTTGCCATCTGCCCACACAGGACAGACAAGCATTTGTTTTCGAGCAGCTGTGCTGGTGGTAAGGTTACCACCCCAGCTCCTGTGCCATTTTTTGCTACCTGTTAGCAAAAACCAGACTGCTTTTCTGATTGCTCCCCAAGCAATTGAGTTAAAATGACCTCTATGAACAAACACCTGGATTTCTCTGAGCTGGCCCTTCCCGTTTGGACTGAAGCAAGCTGGGGAGTGTTTCCATGAGTTCCTGTGCTGACAGATACAGAGCAACAGCCTCCAACTGCAGCACAGCACCAAGAAACTGAGGGCAGGCTGGGGGGAGCATCCTTGTCCAGCCTCAGGGTTCTGCCTGGAAGTGTCTGTCCACAGCCAAATTGCCAAAGTGCTCAGAAATGTGATCGTGTCAAAGCACAACATTGCACAACATAAGAGCAATTGTTTCAGAATGCTATTACTGTGGTAAATGCAGGAGTGAAATATATATATATTTCCAGATATTATTGAAATTTGTTATTACAAGATGTGTCTGGTGGCACTTTTTTTTCATTTCCCTCCCTCTTTGGGGAAAAAACCAAACATCAATACTTTATCTTGTGACAAAGACTTTATCAAACAACAAATTAAAGCAGTGTTTTTTTTAGTGGCAACTTCAAAGTAGAAGAAATCTCTCTCGAAGTTCCACCAGTGTGTACACAGAGGAGGTCATAAGTTCTGCAGAGCACATTTCTTATTTGCATTTTAAATCAACAGGCTGGGCTTTTGCTGTCATTTTATTCCACAAAGTGACAAGGGAGGGCTGTACATTTCTTGTATGTAGATTTTTTTTTAAGTCAGTTCATTTTAAAATGGACATTCAGACAAAGATACTAAGGGTGTCCTTGCCTGCATTAAAGGAAACTGGCTTAATTCAGGAGTCTTCATTTTAAAATGGCCTAAGACTGATTAGTTAGCTGTAAGATGAGGAGATTCAGGCCATCCTGAAAGAATTCACAGGGTATAAAGTCTTTTCAACAAAGTAAGACAATGGCACTTGGTGTTTGATCCTCCTGCAGGTGATATCCAGTTTGGTCATGGGGTCTCCAGCCTGAATTGCAGCTCCAGCACAAACCTGGATTTGTTCTGCCTTATTGTGCTGTCCCAGCCTTTGCTTTCTGCCCCCAGCACCTCCCAGATGTTCCTCCCATGTGGCAGAACGCTCTGACCTCAAGCACTGTGCATGGCTTGAAGACATCTGCTAGACTGGCCCCATTAGATTTCTGAAAATTCATTTTAGTCATCTTTCTTCCATAATAATAAATAATCTGTACTTTTTAGATCCTTCAGGGTATTTTTTTACACTAGATATGCAACTATTCTACAGTTGTACACGTGCAAGTAACTTTTCAAAATAGGGACCTCCTTCTGTGCTGTGTGGGGGAGAAAGGTTGTCAGGCAGCTCTATCTGAGCCTTGGATCTTTGGTGGATGCAATGTCCAGACAGAAGGAGCAAAATGAAGCCACTGCTATTAACTGGAATGAAATCTATGCGTGGAATAGATGTTACCAAAATCATACCTATGATAGCATGTCCAATATATTAGTATAACCTTAAATATTTCATTAATTAACTTCAAATATTTGAGTAATTATTCTCCCTCATTGCCCTAACTGCAAAGAAGTGATAGTTTCTGTCTGGAATGAAACACCTCTGCTCTGAAGCACTTAGATAAAATCTGGGGAGCTGCTGTCCTCTGTCCTTACTAGAGAGTAGAGCAGTTTATAAAATTTGTGATCCATTTTACACCTGTATTCAAACAAGCCTTTGGATCTATTAATTTCTAATTCCCAGCCAGAGAAAGAATTATTCCAAAGTCTTCCTCCCTGCCCTTATATTTAAAAGGAGTTTAAAATTATGGAAGTGGAACTTCTCCTCATGGGAGAGGAAGCCGAACATCCTTGCCCGTTGTTCTTCTAAACCTGATATAATTAAGTCCCAGGAAAGCTCCATCTCACCAGCAGAGAGTTTGATTTTAATGAATAATGCTTTCTTTTTAAAGAGTGATGAGTGCCTGCAAGAAAGGTCTTGGCTTTACAAAATGTGGCCTTGGAGAGCAGAACCCTGCTTGAACCACAAGCTCACCACAGGCTTTGGCTGGATGACGCTTTTGGTACAACAAGGGCGACCTGTGGAAACATGTTTCCTTTGTACTTCTCCAGCTCTTTTCCCCTTTTCAGCAATAAATACTGTGACAGACAGACACCACGGTGCTCAGAGCCAGCAGAGCTCGTGGAGCAGTTACACAAGCTGCTCGAGGCAGAGCCAGCAGTCTGCCACAGCCATGACCTTAAATAGCTTTTCTCTCTGTGCCAATTCAAGCCATGGTTTGACTGTACAGCAGATCTGGCTTCAGGGCTGCTAACACAGGGGCAGAAATGCTGGGGCCACATAACACCAAGCATTGATCCAATATAAATTCGCTCTGCCAGCTCAAATCTGCTGAAACAATATCAAGAGGTTATGTTCATACAGGCAGGCTTCATTCTGTACTGTGTATTCACACCACTCTCTGCTCCTGAACACGTCTCGTCAGTCCTGCCAGAGCCAGCAGGAAACCAGCACCTTCTCCTCTCCTCTCCTCTCCTCTCCTCTCCTCTCCTCTCCTCTCCTCTCCTCTCCTCTCCTCTCCTCTCCTCTCCTCTCCTCTCCTCTCCTCTCCTCTCCTCTCCTCTCCTCTCCTCTCCTCTCCTCTCCTCTCCTCTCCTCTCTCCTCTCCCTCTCCTCTCCTCTCCTCTCCTCTCCTCTCCTCTCCTCTCCTCTTCCTCTCCTCTCCTCTCTTCCTCTCCTCTCGCTCTCCTCTCCTCTCCTCTCCTCTCCTCTCCTCTCCTCTCCTCTCCTCTCCTCTCCTCCTCCTCTCCTCTCCTCTCCTCTCCTCTCCTCTCTTTCAATTTTGTTTCTGTCTCCCTGTATTTATTTATTTAACACAAGCCCCTCTTTCCCTACAAGATGATCTGGGACTGCTGTCTCCCTGGCCACCTCTCACACTGCCTGAAGAGCATCCATGAGAGAGAAGAGAAATGAAATCAAACACTTCTGATCATTTTCACTTGGACTAGAACAGAGACCTCAGGATCACTGGAATGGAATGGTAACTGGAGGACATTTACAAATATTTAAAGATTTACCACTTACATAAGGTTTTTGACTGCTACACATAAATGACAGTAACCACAAGCACATGGTTCAGTGCTTTCATTTTAGGGACAAAACTGTCTTATATCCAGGATAACATTAGCATAATTTCCTGAAGGAAGAAACCCACTAACACTAATCAAAGGAAAAAAAGGCCAAACCCTAAACAAATCATAAGATATGCACAGATCTTCAAATGCAACTCTTTGTGCAATAAAAAAAACACTTGAGCACTAACGTGGACACATAACTCTGCACTTAAAGGCTTTGTGTTCCTGATGAATTATTTATTCACAGAGAAAATACAGATCTGAACAGGGTTCAGCAGATCTCCTTGTCTTCTTTAGGGGTCCTGCAGTCCTTCTCCTCTTAGGCAGCATTGATATTTTCCTCTCTGCCTGTCGCCACGGCCCTTTCTGGCTCGCTCCCCATTAGAGGAAATGTCTCAAACATGATTGAGAACAAAAGTTTCTCTGGACATGTTGGAATGGGAAGTTCAGTAGTGGGTAAGAAGGCACAGTAATGTCCCTTCTCATCACACTGGTGAGTATCCCACTCCTAAGTCCAGCTGTATAATACTGATTTTCATCCTTGATTTCTGAATTAAAAAAAAGGGACTGAATTCATTCATAGCACTCAGAAAACATTTACCACCATCAAAATACTAAAAACCTCTTTTGATGACAGACTTGTGTCCAGTTGCATCAATAGTTCTCCACACAGACCATTCCCCTGAATAAATATTAACTTTTCCGCTCAAGCATCAACCAGTTATTCACATAAGCCTCATTCCTAACATAATGACACTGGCAAGAAAAAGATAACACACAAACCAAGTATTTTCAAATCTACCCTGGCAAACACTTTGTGTCCTTTATGGGATGATTTGCTGTGGTGTGTTGCATTACTGTAGCACCATTACTTGTTATATTACTACGTTTGGAACAGGCTGTCAGCAGCAGATGGACTATTACTGATATGCAAGTAGGTGAGATACAGTGGCTGCACAAATTAAATCATTGTTTGCAGATCTCTGTGCTGGGTTCTCTTCGGTAGAGGGCCATAACAAAGTGGTAGGAATTCCTCAATGTTAAATCACTGCTGATTTTTTACAACGCAATATAAAAAGTAATGCAAACAAAAATTACTGGCGAATCAAGGTTGTGAAAGCCATTTCTATGCATCGTTAGTGTACATATTTACAATAAGATAAAAGATGCACAGGGATTTAGCCATGAGACTCCCATAGGGGAGACATATGTGGAATAAATCTGTGCACATCTTACTGCAAATTTACTTAAGTTTTTAAGTGTTTGGGTAACTATATGGCTTAAATTTACATGTAGGGTTTTAATGGCTAGATTTGCCAGATTTTAATGCTTTAAATTAGACAGGAATGTATTTTTTGTCTCAAACGTGTGGCCTAAATAGCATTTCCCAGTGCAGCTGGCTTATTAACGAAACGATGCAAAACAAAGCCAATTATGAGCCTTTTTCTTGCCTGATGTCAGTTGCAATGGGGTCCTCTGGTCATATCCAGTCTGTAACAAGGAGGAGGTGGGATCAGCCTGTGGACAAAGAGCATCCTCACAGATGGCGAGCGAGGCAGCAGCACATGAACAGGCTGTGCCTCCTGTGTTTGCAAAGATGGGGATCCATCCAGAATGCACAAGCAGCCCCTGCAGAATTCAGTCACCTACAGGGAAGGGAAGGTGGCTCAGTGGTCCAGCTCAGGATTAATTATTGGTGTTGATAAATTGCCATCGTGAGTGCTCACGCACTCACGCACTCGTGGGCTGGGGAAGGATGCTGGCTCGTAGAAGTGCCAGCAAGTTCCTGCTGTCTCTTCCTCCCTGCTGTCTCTTCATCTTTCTCTTTGTGTCTTCAAGATTAACTCCTGAATAAGTTTCATAGAGGCTATACTTTGGTGGTAACTTCGCTTGGTTTGCCATTTGCCCATCTCTCTGCATCACTTACGAATCCCAAGGCGTACACAAAAAAAACTGTGTGGAGGGTACCAGTGGATCATGGATTACAGGGATGGACACCTCTGCAGGCAGCACAGAGCAGACACACCTGTGAAGCCTGAGCATCCCTGTCCATGTCAGAAACCTCTGCAGGTGGCTCATCCCCAGTAATGCCTGCACTGCTCGTCTGGGTGTGAGCACCGCGTCGTGCTGATGCAGACGGCAGGTGGAGCTGGGAGAAGACCATCTTCCTCTCCTTTATCTCAGTCAAGAAACAGCCCAGCCATGAAATGAAGCTCTGCATCCCTGATTGCCCAGGAGAAGGATGCAGCCCTGGGAGGCCAGCACAGCCAGCAGCAGTGGCCTTGAATCCTGGCTGGATTCAATCCGGGCTGGAGAACCCAGAAAAGTGCACAGGCACATGTGGAGCAATGACTCACAAGTAATTTGCTTTGTCTCCTCTAATGGGCAGAGATGATCTGTAGGGCCTCTGCCTCCCACTCTGGTCTCTAACTGAGTCAGAAAGCTGACTGTATCAGCCTCCTGCAAGCTGTATCACGGGGGAGTGATGACAGCCATCTTCATGATAGTTGAATTCTTCTCAGAGCCATGGTAACAACGCTCCTAATTAAGGGACACAAAAAATGAGCAGTCTCTCCCTCCCACTCTTTCATATGCACACACACACACACACACACAGAAAGCCCAGAAATGGATGATGCAGCACTTCTCCTGACCTGAAGGATACACCAGCTCCAGGGAGGGAGAATGTACATGTGGGCAGCCTCCAGCCTTCTCCCTGCCACGGTGCCTGTGGGGTTTCCCAGAGCCACATGGCAGCAGGACTGCACCAGCAGAACTGCATTTCCACAGGACACATCAGACTGAGTTTTGGCAACAAGGGTGCACCAAACTGTAAAATTCAGCATCCTTGTCCTTAAAATTTCCCATTGCTTCATCTGCAAGGTGCTCGAAGTGTGTCTGGGAAGTGATTGTAGGTGTCATCACTGAAGGGGCTGAGTTTTTTTCTTTAACTTCTAGACAAGAAGAATCACCTCTTTCCCAATGAAAGTGAGCCAGGCTCAGTTTTTTCTTATGCCTCCAGAGCAGAGTTTAGGTTAATCAGACCCTGCAGAAGATTCTAAAGTGTTTTCCCTCTCCTTCCTAGTTAATATTTTTCAGTCTTGTCTCTACCATGACGCAGCTGAGCTCTGCCCCTGAAAATTGCTGCACTAGATGACACCACACACAAACTTCTTCCTCCAGTGAAGTCTCCATGAACTGAGACCTCAGGTGCTTAAACTTCTGTACCTTCACACAGGAGTTCAATGAAGACCTCACAAGCCTTCTTCACTTCAGTCCCACGTAATCATCAGACAAATATAAACCTTCAACTTTACACGCTGAACTCAGGTTATGTCTTGCTTTTAGACTTTTCCACACAGCGAATTCCCCTTTCCCATTTTGAGCATCCTCATATGTACCTTGTCCCTTCCTAGGGTGAATAATTAATTTCACCAGCAGGCTTCTGCCTGTTTGTGCCATCCATCCCATTTGAAGTTAATTAGCCATAATAAAGTTTTCGAGCTAAAAATAAAACATCCCCAAAGATGCTATCTATGCCCTTAAAAACAGTATTTGTGCTGGCATGCACAAATTCTCCCTTTTTTATCAGGAGTAGCCACGGGGCTCATTTCCTCTCTCACAGCTCTCACCTTCCCCCGGATTTGCATCCCTGCAGGAGCCCAGGGGCTGTTTAACACACCCTGGCTCCCCTCAACCAGCACCTTGTTGCAGCAGAGTACTCAACACCCACTCAACTCCTCAAGTTCCTGTTCCAATGAAGCCATGTAGGAAAGTGGTTTCCTGGGGGAGAATGTAACTTAATGCTGTAGAGTCAGTTTTGCAGTAAAAGCAATCACTGATAATACTTGAGGGGGGTTTTTTCCCCTATTAAAATAAAAAAAGCACCAAAACTGTTATTTAGAACTGCTGTGAAAATAAAACTGTCCTCCTAAGTTCTCACATTTAAGAAGAACCCTGTATGTTAATTTTCTATGAAGGTGCAGCATGTTCTTACCATTACTAAAGAAAATATTATAAATAATATATGTTACCATTCAAAACCTAAAGTACCCAGCATTTCAACATCAACTACTGTCATATGTGGAGATCCTAAGATGTTCTCAATCCTAAATGTGAGGGAAAAAATCCACAGCTTTTCCAGATAATGTACTGGAACTAGCTTGTAGATGACACATAAATAATTTGAGATTGTTGCTTTAGGCTTACAAATTTGGGTAGCATTTTTCAAAATGTAAATGATGCCTGCTGTATGAAAGGCCATTCTGCATCAGACCAGAAGTCCATTTAGCTCTGTCTCCAATAGCTGCTTTTCCCCAGGGAAGTGGAAGAGCAGGACAAGGACATGTGATATTCTCTTCTCATATTCTTCCAGGCTCCAACTGTTTTCAAGTAGAGACAGTTGGTGTGTTGGAAGTGATTTCTGTTTAATTAGTAGCACAAAGTGAATTTATTTCATATATATTAGTCCAGTCTTGCCTTGAACCTGTGTCAACCTTCAAAATGTCTTGTCAAATTATCCCCAACTAAAAGAAAGGCTTTCTATTTTTTTTCTTTTTCTTCTTTTTCCTTCTCTTTGTTTTGTGCATGTGCTCAACTGTTTTCATGAAAGTTGAGACCTAACAAGAGGAGTGCATAGTCAGGGCTTCAAGGACTCCATGTTGTGAGCTGGAAACGCTATAGAAACAGGGAACAAACCTTTTACATCAAGGCATAAGCCAGCTTCTGACCAGTGAGGTTTAGAAGTAAGCTGGACTTGCAATTTACCCCATAACCCAGTACTGACCTGCTTCTTGCAGATTTATTTGAGGCATTTGGTGCTGGTCACCATCAGAGGCAGGTGACCAGATTGCACAGACCTTAAATAGGAAAGTTTCTGTGTTCCCCTTTAAACAGTTTGTTTTATGTATTAATTTAGTGAAGAAATATGCAGATTTCACAAATGGTTGGTTTCCTTCCAGAACTAAACTTCTGCCATTCAGACAAGCAAGTGCTTCATCCATTAACCTAAAGTATGTTCCCTCTCTTATTAATCTCTGGCAGGGAAATGCACATCTCTTCCCATGCTTGCTCCTTTTTCTGTATGTTTTCAAGCTTTCTACAACCCTGCTGGCAGTTTGTAAGAATAGAAGCCCTGATGAAGCATTTTTAAATGCTGCTATTCTGTTTGGCTGCTTTGTGTCCCTCCTCACCCTCTTTTTTCTGTCCTTTGGAACCAGGAATTGTCCTGGCTCCCATCACTGCCTGACAATACTGGGACTAATTTAAACTTGCCACTGGAAACATTTGGACAATTTTGGGTGGAAAGCTGGGATAAATGCCTGTACCCTGCCTCTCCTCAGCAGTCTGACAACCATCTGCCTGACTGTGGAACAGCACAGGCATAGGGAGTTTGGGGAGCAGGTTATCACTGGGAGTGGCTGTGGATGCACGTTCCCACAGTGGGACCTCAGGGGTAAAATATTTTGAGGTGCCACAGCTCATCCAGAGGCCAACAGAAGGTGCAGAAGCTCCTCAGCCACTGGGTGTCTCGAGGTGGGCATTAAAAGCGTAGAAAGCATCAAAAATGAAAGCATTTTAACTGATCTGCTACTTAGTTATCTCTCAATCGGCAGTACTAAAACTCATCTGCTCCACCAGGTTGCTGTAAAGGTTAAGTAGTGTCATTATTAAAGTGCTTTAAAAAGGTAATTAATCAGCGTTTTATTTTTAGAGCCAAAGTTAACCATTTAAAAGATATATCTCACTTTCCTGGCACTTGCCTACCATTTACTCTTCGAGAATATCCATTTCTCAGGACTCCTGCTTTTTTTACCTACATCAGAAATTCTCAGTTAATGCATGTCATATCGTAATAATTGCATTTTTGAGTCATTTAACACACTACATATCTGCCAAACTCTCTCCCAGGCCCACTCTTAAATGCAATTGAATTCAGATTGAAGCAGTGACCACACTAAAGCACTTTTGTTTGGAGCAATTTCTCTTCCATTTTCACAAGAGTGAGTGAGCAATGGCCAGAGAGGCTGCTGAGCTAAGCAAAAAATCACAATTTCTGTTCTTGTGGGACATTCCAATATTCTGGGTTTTTTTAATTTCCAATCAATGGAAATTCTAAGTAAAAGAATTTTCTGTGGGATAAAAATTCTCCTAAATTCTACCATAATTTCAGAGAGCGCAGTTGAATTACTCAGTTTTGGGGAAATACCACGTGGTGTAATATTAGGAGGGAGCCAAGGGTCTCAGGGAAGTTTTAGTACACCCATAAGGAAAGCTGGGAACATGAATTACACCTCCTTTGAGGCACCTGGTCTTCAGACCTGAGCACAAAACGAAATGTCTCCCTTTCTTTAAAAGAAAAGTGAAACACATTGATTTGCTACGAACAGCGATGCAATATTTCATTTTGATGGCTTAAAGAAAGAGCAAATGTTTTGGTCTAAGTAGAAAATTCCCTTTGGATACTTTCACATTTCTGTAAAATCATTTTTTCTTACAGCAAAAGGACAAACACTTAATGGAAAATCCCCATCAATCAATCTAACAAAAAGTTTTAGTGACTGCCAGCACAGAACGACACAGGAGGCTCTCCCAGCAGCAGTCAAGAACTTTAGCCCTTAACCCTTAATTTTATTCTCTACAGTGTTTTTAGCTGAAAGTTATTTAGGAAAAACTTCTGTTTTCCTAGGCATCCATTATTTCTTTTCAGCTGAGTGCTGAACAGTGAAACTGTGCAGAATCTCTGCCATACAGGAAACAGCAAAAGCTACAGCCTTGAAGTTGCCTTGTCTTAAAAAGAGCCCTGGATTTGACTTATACACGTCTTGTGGAGCTCACTCAGCAACAGGAGAATTTCAGCTATGGCAAAAAGCATTGATTTTCATAAGTAACTCAAAACTGAAGATTGTAAAATCCTATTGACTTCTTATGGATATTTTAGGGATGTTTGAAAACCCATCAAGTAGAAATCCAAAGACTTCTCCTTTCAAGCACTCCAAACCTGGGATAAGAAGAGTTTCCACGATGTATTGTAGTGCTGTGCAAACAGGACTTTAACCTCATTCAGCTCTGTGGGTTGGGGTCTCGGGCCAGGCTGGGTTTCCCTCAGTGCACCAGCACCCAACTCCTTGGAGAAGAGGCAAAGTCAGTTGACAACTATTGATTCTAGAATGACATGATGGGAGATAAACCAGCATCACAACTCCGAGGGTACAATGAGCACTCTATAATTCCCAAAGTCACTAGGGCAATCTGTTTTCTGGTTTTGGGTAGAAATTACCATTTTGAAATAAGAATTTCCAAGCGTATTTCTCTCTTAATTCTTCACAAGTGAATGCTTTTTGCAAGAAGATCAGTTGTTCATATATATGTAAAAACAAGATCTGTTTACCATAGGACATTTTTAAAAAAGAAAGAGTTCAACCAGCTCTGCTTTTGATATGACAATAATTTCATAGTGCTTAAAGTAAACAGTCTTCAGACTGGTGCCTTCACTGTGCCAACCTGAGCTTTCCCCCATAAATAGGCAACATTCAACAGTAAAAATTATGGAACGAGTGATGACATCCTTTCTTGGAGGAGAAGAGTGTGGGTGTTTATTAGCAGTCTGTGTGTGCATTCAGCAATGATATTCTCCGTGTTTGCTATTAGCAAAGCTCATATGGGAGCTGCTCAGGCTGCTCCAGCTCCCAACATGAGCAATTCCCACACCAAGCTGTGATGGAGGCAAAGGTCCACGTGGGTCAAGGGCAGGCAGTGGGGGCATCTCTCTGTGGGAGAAGACACAGAGAAAGGGCTTGGCAGGGATGTGGGATATCAGAGCAGGGGAAAGGTGGCAGAGCATGAAATAAGACCACAAAAGAGACTCTGATGCTCAAAATCTCAGACTTGCCAAATCTGTGCAGTAAGCAATCACTCTCATGCTCCCATTTGTTTTCTTTAGAGGTGACTGAGAACATAAGCAGAGGTGAAGGTCAGCACTTAAGGTATAAACAATCTCTGCCCTCCAGGTCTCAGAGGGTAAGAGGCCAGACACATCAGTCATGTGCAGAGAAGCTGCTCCATTAGAAGCCACAGAGATGCACTGATTCACACCACTTCATCTTCTGAACACTAATTTTTTGCTGGAGAATATGAAAAGTCTTATTCCTCACAGGATGAGGAAAGGAGAACAAACACCTTGTTCACAGGGCAGTGAGGGCAGCCCAGTTAACTTCATTTAGGCTTGGTCAGAAGTGCTGTTAAATGTCTTTCCAAACAGCCAGATGGAACATGGTCTCTGCTACACCCATCTTCTAAATGCACTAAAACTAGTGATGTTTCACATGGCAAGAGGAGCAGTATTCAGACACACCTGAAACCTCTCCACTTAAATTCTGCTGCAAAGGCCAGACACCCCTCCAGCTGCCTGTCTGGGTCCAGTCACATCACTGTTCCATCATATTGCTTCATGTTAATTTTTCAGCTTTCACTTTCCCAATCCTCTAAACTGAAATCACTGTAATAACATCAGGTGACAGCCTCTAAATCTCTATTTCCAACAGTCTCTAAACCGCTGTTCCCAAGAGCCTCAGCTAAACAACTGCTCATGACATTCACATCCCCTCTTTAGGTTTCTTCAGGTTTTTTCCTGTTGAGGTATCACAAGTCAGTGCTCAGATACCCACCCTGCCCAACAGGGACTGGGAGGAGAGGAGATTTAGCACAACTCTGCCTGCAAGTTAAGACACAAATACGACTAAAATACAGCTCAACTATCTCAACCTAATGTCCTACAACCAGCCTCTGTTTAAAATGGTTCCTAGTAGGAAACCATCCCTCTGCTTGACACATTTTGACAGAGCCAAGTTTTGGGCGTTTGGGAGGGTTTGGGAGGGCTGGGATTTTGGGAGGTTTGGGCACAGGGTTAGGGTCCAAGCCAAGTAGGCAGGCTGACCTCATTTTTGCCCACCTTTGTGCCCAGACCTGGGGGCTCAATCACTCTGTTTCTCTTTTTGGGCTTGGTTTTTTTTTTAATAATGGAAAAAAAATATTTTAGAAAGTTGTATCACCTTGTGTAAGAGTAGCAAGCAGAGCTGAGACCCAAGTTGGCACCATCCTTCTCCAGGCACCCACCCTTGGTGCTCCCCTTGGAGAGGCAGCAATGCCAGGCTTTGCCTCCATCTCCAGCCTCCAACACGGCCACCAGACCAGGCCACAGCAGATGTTGCACGTGTGTTTTATTCACTGCCTTCTTTTTAGCACACTACACATTTTCTAAGGATTTTATTCATCTGGACAAGTATCATGTTTCTCCACTTTGTGACTCCACTCTTGCACTTACTGAAGATGGGATTTTTAAACCTAGGAGGAGCAGCTGCTTTCTGGTAACACCTGCCACGTGCCAGACCATCCCCAGCACTCATTCCTCCTCACTACCAACCTGTCTCAAGTGTTTTGGAGAAGTGGAATTTCTCACAACCCTCTCCTCTGTCCTGCTCCCCACTTGATAACTAGGCTACCTCAGGGCAGTAGAGCCATAAGATACTCAAGTGGAAAGCAACTGGAACATCTGCCCTGCATTTAGCTGGCAGAATGCAAGAGCAGGTGTTTGTCACAGCTCTTGGAATCTCACAGTTCCCTCCCCAACAACCTGCCCACAGCCAGCAGACAATCTCTGAACAGCCTTCCCTAATACTTATATAATGATTCTGCAAAATACTGAATTCTACCAAGTCCCCAGAAAGTAATTTTCTGAATAAAAACTCAGTCTTAAAAAAAAAAAAAAAAAAGGCAAACTTAGGTATTTACTGCCAAAATCTGATTATCTTGTTTTCATGAGATTTTCTCCACTACTGACAACTGAACTGGGCTGATTAGCACACCTGGAAGCAGAGTCAACCCCAGACAAAGCCAACCATATCACTTTGAAGAATTTTCTTTTTCTTCTGGATATTTTCCTTATAACACTAAAATCCCGCTTCCAATATCAACATCCCTGTTGTTGCAGTTGCTCCCAGAGCCTCCTTTTCCAGCTGGAGAGCTGATGTTTCCTGAAGCACAGCACTGTGCACACTCCAGCTCACTCGTTAAAATTTACAGTTTCCTCTTCCGCTTCCCTGGGCCACTGCACAATATAAACAATAGCTGTGCCTTGAAAACCATCCAAAACAAATGGGTCTCACTGCCTGTGCTGCTCTCAGATCTGTAAAGAGAGCTTACTGTGTGCACAGTTGGTTTAATCCTGTGAATAGTCTGGAAAGTATGATATAATGCTCATTTCTTACCAATCAGTTCTTGGCTGGAGTCTTCCTAAAGAAAACTTCCCCCCAGATTACTCTCCATAGCCTACAGAATAGCTGAGCTGTATTCCTAGAACTTCCTGCATTTTTTTTTTCCCCACAGTAAAATTAATAATCTATAACAAGGAAAGATGTAAAAAAGAAAAAAAAAAAAGGAAAAGCAAATAATCCCCCTCCATCATTATGAGCTGGCAATGCAGTGGTAATAAGCAGCTAGAGCTGGAGTCAATATTTGCCAATACTCTGAACATTCAGAGGCATGGTGTGCACCTGGGATTTTCACTAATATTTCTTGGATACTCAGATTTTTATTTTTGCCTCCAGCACAGTTTCCTGCTGTCTGAGTAAACTCCTCAGAGATGCTGTTTTTGCAATCTCCTGTGTTTTATAATTCAATGGCAGTTTATCACTCCTTTGAGTAATCCACAGTGGAATATACTGCAATCTTCTGCTACAGGGTTGTCAGGTGTGGGATTTTCCCTCCACCTCAGAGCAGCTGGGTTTGCTGACCTTGTTATGGCAGAATCTCGGGTCAGAGTGGAGGGATCTCAGTAAGAGATTAATACCCCCACAAAAGGGCAGACTGTAATTCAAAGGAATTGACCTGAGAGGATAATCTGAAAAAACAAGTCAGCTCAGGTTAAAGACTTACATTTTTCTCCTCAAATCACTCTAGGTCGTATATAGTCAACAAGATTTATTTTGAGGTTGTCACCTGGGGTTTTCTCCTTCTCATCTGTTTTTTCTGGATGAGATTCCTTTGTACAGGAAGCAGACTACATAAGAAACCCTAAAGGCAAGGCTTTTTAATGTGTACTATCACATTTTTCTGTATTTCCATCACTCTAATCTATGAGGTTGCCTTGTTCTTCTGTGAAACATCTTTATCTATCTCTGCATCAACAAAGCCTCCTAATTTCCTTAACAAATATCCATTTGTTGGTACGAAGGTAACCTATACAAGACATTGAACTTTGCTTCCCAAAAGAGTCCTTAAGGACTGATCTCCCCCAGTCTAAAAATTTCCAAGGATTTATATGATCAGATAAAGGAAAATCTCACTGGGACTACTATATAGCATCAAAATGCAAGGAATATGGGATTAATTATTCTGGTTATTTTAACTGAGGAAGTTGAGTACCAGTCACACTGGAGTATGAACTATGAGAGAACATCACTGAACTATGGAGTAATAATCCCAGTCAATCTAGATGATTCTCCTGTAATTACAAGGCATATAACATATGTTATATGCCCTCTAGTATCTGCCTTATTCCCTTGTAAGTGTTACACATAGCCTTCAGCACAAATAATAACTTCTTATGTGGCACCATATGAAGAAAGACAAAAAAAAAAAAGACAAATTACATCTACTTTTTTGGTTGTCTAAAAGTTCAATTATCTGATCAAAGCAAAAAGTGAGCCAAGTCAGATGCGAACTATTTTCAGTGGAAGTAAATTGAATTTTATCATTTCATCTTCATGTGTTTAAGTATTGGCCAAGAATGCCAGTGGCACCTGGCCTGTATCAGCAACACTGTGGCCAGCAGGACCAGGGCAGTGACTGTCCCTGTACTGGCCACTGGTGAGGCCACACCTCAAATCCTGTGTCCAGTTTTGGGCCCCTCAATTCAGAAAGGACATTGAGGGGCTGGAGCGTGTCCAGAGAAGGGAACAGAGCTGGGGAAGGGTCTGGAGCACAAGTCTGGTGAGGAGCAGTTGAAGGAACTGGGGGTTTTTAGCCTGGAGAAAAGGAGGATCAGGGGTGACCTTATTGCTCTCTCCAACTCCCTGACAGGAAGATGCAGCAGGTGGGGTTGGTCTCTTCTCCCAGATAACAAGTGATAGGACAAGAGAAAATGGCCTCAAGTTGCACCAGGGGGGGTTTCGATTGGGTATTAGGAAGAATTTCTTCACCCAGAGGGTTGTCAAGCACTGAAGCAGGCTCCCCAGGGAAGTGGTGGAGGCACCATCCCTGGAGGTATTTAAAAGATGTGCAGGTGTGGCACTTAGGGACATAGTTTAGAGATGGAATTGGCTGTGCTGGGTTACCTGTTGGACTAGATGACCTTAAAGGTCACCTTTCTAACCAAAATGATTCTATGATTCTGTCCTTGTAAAATTTGTTGTCTAATATTTTATTCCACTGGGCTCAGACTGATGGGCCTGTGCCTAAGCCACTTTTTGCCCTTCTGGCAGTGCAGACATTGTGGTAGTACATTTTCCATTTGCTACCCATCTGGCACAAGCTGTCAACTTGTTGGTTTCACTTGAAAACTTCTTCAGCTTTCATGTATAAGATGAATAATGGTCAGGCCATTTGATCTAGGTTCATCAACCTCCATGAGTTTTAATTTCACTTTGAGAAGAGCAAGTTTTGTTTCCTTACGCTCATTCCACCAATCTGTGGTTCCACCAACATCTGTGCCCAGACTTACTGAAATGGAAACCATTTTCTTTCTGAAAGTTGAAGCATTCATTTAGGTGTAGGAGCACAACATCCTCCCAGGAAAAATGGCCCCACTTGTTTTTCAATAATTGGTTTCCAGAATCCCAGATGCTGTTTGGCTATTCTGATACTTCGTGATCATTGAAATACAGTATTCTTTGGAGATCACTACTCTCCTCTATTCCTGCACAGTTTTCTTTTTCTACAGATCTTTCCTCAGTGATTATCCAGCCATGGACTTCCAAGAACCACTTTTTTTTCCCCTTCCTTTGGATACAAGTTCCAATTTTTTTTTTTTATTTCATTTCAGTAAACAGGAGAATACAGTGGAGGTGTTTCTAAAGAGTTACTGCAAGGACTGGTCCCTGGACTCAGGGTTTTGTGTAGTTTTTTCAGTCTGGCATGAAACTACACCTTGATCTTCAAAACACAGCTCAAGGGAAAGCAACGTTAGTAAAAAAAGGAAGAGGAAATAACCTGATAGAATTACTGTGGTTCTTAGATGTATAAGCAGAATAAATGTGGGGATTTTATATTAAATTTCTATTTGGCACTGATGAAACTGCTACTGAATCTAGTTGTGCTGAATCTAGTTGCGCTAGTCAATATACTGGAAGTATCTGAATGTAGGAAAATCTGATAATTTCAAGAATGATACAGGACTGTGAGTTTTTTCTTTTTTGTGACTGATTTAGGGCAGAGCCAAGCTGTGGAACGTGTAGCTCCAGTATCTGAGAGAAATGCAAAGCCACAGCTCTGAGATTTTGGCATACTGTGTCTGCTGGTGGCAACAGGCCATGACAAAGGAGGGGTTTGGGCCTGGAATAAAACTTTGTCTTTCTTCCTTCTACCTTGCCCAGCTTTCTCAAGTCTTTATGCACTTTCACCTCTGTCCTTTTCTGCAAAGCAAGAATTCTGTTTGGCTGAGCCCATCTGTTTGTGAGATGCTGTCTCCTGTGTGCCCACCTCTCTCTCTGCAGTGCTCTCCCTTTCCAGAGGAGAATAATTTCCTGTCTGGTCTCCAAAGGATCTCTGCCCATCCAGGTAGATGCCTCTGCTGGCCATAACATATCTCACTTGATGCTACTGCAGCCTGCTGCATGGAGGGATAATTCACCATCCTGCACTCTTTACAAGCTTTAGAAGTTCAGATTTTCACTCTTTCAAAAAAGAAAACAGTAAGTGTCAATTGCTAGTAACAATCTTTTAAAAGGCAGAGGTCCTCCAAGGATTGTGTGCACCAGGAGTTTTAGTGTTCAGAGATGCAACGAGGCAGCTCCATTGATCATCACATAACCCATTAAATCATTTGTTGTTGAAGTCTCTCTACAAAATCCCTTTTAAAAAACAGAGAATATTTTGTATTATTTATTACAAAATCCTCTTCTGCCAACAGCGAGACTTGCTTCATACAGAACTTCAATAATGGTAAACTAACTGATTTACTGCAAAGTAACTGATTTACTGGAATACCTCTTACATTTTTAATAGTTCTGTCTGTACGCCTGCTGTTATTTGCACCCTGCAAAAGTGGCATATGAAATAAAGGACAGAGGTTCTGAAAGCTGAAAAAGAGTGCCATAGTTTTAATGAACAGCTACCTGTCTGAGACCTCTGCTGGAAAAAAAAATCCCATTTCTAAGTGACTTCTGAAGAATAGGATTTAAATATGTTAGAAAGTATTTTAGACCCCATTGATGTCATGGTCCTTTGGAAAGGCAGAACCGTGACTGAGGATAAACAGGGATCTTTTCCAACAGAACATGGATTTATCTAGACTTGGAGATAAATTTTTTTCTACCAAAGATCAACTCTGAGAATCCATTTTGGACAACAAATTTTGTTTTTGTGCTCTAATGCACCAAGAGTAGTCAATTTTCTCTTATTGTGGACACTAAAGTGGACACTTATTCCAGTGGGCTGGAATAAGAGCATACTTACTCTGTTCACAGCAGAGAACTGCTGACCATCTTCATTTCCAGAATCACAGAATAAATTAAGTTGGAAAAGACCTCCAAGATCATCATCAAGTCTAATTTAGAGTAACTACCAAAGAGCAGAAGTTTAAATTTAAATAGGTGTATAGAAGAAAGTAGAGTGTCAATACTATATGGTACAAAGGTGCAGTAGGTCAAATTCAACCTAAGTGCCTCTCCTCTGACCCTCCTAGCTCAGTACAAATTTGGCTTGATGTACTGAAAGTGATGGGAATCAGCTGCAGACGGGTTGCAGGGATTATTGTTTATTCATGGCTCACACAATCTGCACAGAGAAATGGAAGCACTTAATGCTACCTGGTTCCTTGAAATTCAAAGCATTAAAATTCCAAATGTGGCAGATTTTGAATGTGTCCAGCAAGAATAAACAACAGATTGTTCTACTGAGAGCTGGAACCGTAGTGAGCAATACATGAAGGACAGGCACAACCCAGCCTGATTTAAAGGGTCACACAATTGAATTGGGTGGGGTTTTCCCCTCTCTTAATCCCCTGCAAAGCTTACAGACAATGCTGCTTTAGGTACCTAAGAGTTTTGGACATAAAGCCCCATGAAAATAGTATCTCCTTAAACTGTTTTGTCTCAGCTGCCTATAAACCCTCTTTCTAACCCCATTCAGTTCCACACATGACACATGGATTTCAATTCAAGCAGCTTAATCTCATTTTAGAAAGTAAGTCCAGGCAAGCACGGCAGAGAGCTGTCAGAAGTGTGGATACTTCTCTTTGCATTTTGATATAAGCCTGTTCTTGTGACGTGCAATTGCACACGAAGATTTTGCTTCACAGGGATATGCTCTACCATGCTGCCGATGCAAAGAAGGTTTGTTGAAGCAGGTTTCGTGTCACCCAGTAATCTACACGAGGAATTACATCCCATTCTTGTAGCTGCCCAGGCTGGTGAACTAATGAGTAGGGGAGTAAAATGAAGGGGAAGACCTGAGGGCACTAGTTTGCTCACTATCTGACTTAGAACTCGGAGTTAAAGGCTTGTAAATGACATTGAATAGGATCCCTTCCTGCAAGAGGTAAGCCCAGAGTTCCAGACAGCAAGGAAGACACGTGTGGTTATAGACAGATGGAGATATTTTTTGTGAGGAGAGTGATGAAACAGTGGAACTGGTTGCCCAAAAGGGTGGCAAATGCCCCATCCCTGGAAACATTCAAGGCTCAACTGGACAAGGCTCTGAGCAACCTGATTTAATGGAAGAGGCCCCTGCTCATTGCAAGGGGGTTGGACTATATGGCTTTTAAAGGTGCCTTCCAACCCAACTATTCCATGAATCCATGATTCCATGAAAGCACAAGGAAAAAGGCAGGGAATACGAGTCAGTCTGCTAGCAGAACATCCACAGATGAGCCACCTCAGCTTTTCATTTAGCTCACAAAATGAAAGCAAAATCCTTTTCCCTACCAGTACTCGGCAGGAATACCATAAACACATATAAAAATGGGAATCAGCCCTCCGTGCTTCCCACCAGCCTTCAAAAGGAATCAACATAATGTGGCTAACAAGTCACACTTAGATATGAATGAATTGCAGCCAAATGCAAACCTGACAGTTCAATTATAAAATATGTCAAGGCCTTCCAGGAGTGATTAGCCCCATAGCATTGAATAAGGTTACCAGAGGCGTGACTGACTAATTGGCAATGCAGCATTAATTTTTAAGTGACAAACAGCATCTTACTGATGTGGGTTGCTAAAAGGACAAACTATAGCACTTGGTAACTGGTGGCACACGTGTCTAAAGGGCTCATCTCTACCTTGAGAAACAAACAACACCTAAAGGTTCGGATAGCTGCCTGGCAAAAATCACAACCTACAAAGTTTTTAGGGCTAAAGCCTCCTTTTTGTCCCTAGATGAAGGACTGCTGGCTGGCAACATGGTTGACAGAGTTAAGACACTTCTAATTCGCAAAAAAATATATACATTGATTTTTATGGAAAATAGTATTTCCAGATGCTGTAGCGACATTTTATTGGTCCTGACCCAAAGGAAGCTGAACCAGGGAGATTGGTGACAGACGTGGCTGCTGTGGAAATGTGGTAACTGTTTCCAAACATCGTGACAAATAAGGCGACTGGAAGTACTCAGCAAGGATTTCTGAAGAGAAAATCATGACTGACCAACCTGATAGCCTTGAATGGTTCAGTGGATAAAGGGAGAGCATTGGATATTGGGTATTTTGAGTTGAGTAAGGCTTTCAACATTGATTGCTGCAACATCCCCTTTTCCAAACTGATTAAGTGTGGTCTAGGGAAGGGGACAAAGTGGTGGACTGAGAACTGGCCAAACTGCCAGGCTCAAAGGGTTATAATCAGCAGCACGAAGTCAGCTGGAGTTGGGTCACTAGTGGTGTGCCCCAGGGATCTACCGTAGGGCCAACATTGTTTATCATCCTCATTTATGATCCAGATGATGGGAGTGCTCCCTCAGCAAGTTCGCAAATGCATCAGAGTGTGGTGAACAACTGATTGTGCCTCACTTGCTTGGCTGTTTCTTAAATTTTATTTCTCTCTTTATTAGCTGCCTTTTCATTACAATTACTATTAGTGATATTATATTTTACTGTATTTCAATTATTGAACTGTTCTTATCTCAAGCCGAAGGTTTTGTCTTTTTCTGATTCCTCTTCCCATCCCACTGAGGGAGATGCTCATGCCACAGAAAGAACTTGGTGTTGTAGTACACCCAAGAACTGACAAGTATGTGTATTTTGCGATGTTAAAACATGTTTTAATACATGTTATTCATCAATGTACACATATTTCTGTTTAAGAGTGGTGGTAAATTAATTTCTCCATTCAGCTGGACAGACACACATCAATTAATTAATGTTCCTGTAGCACCACAGGAATTATTCTCATATTTTATATTTTTAAGATATTTAAATGTGGAGTGCTCATTAGCTCATTTAAAGTACTTGTTTTATACAGTCATGACTGCAAATAGTCATTCTTGTCAAAATAAGTTTCAGAAAGTGTAACCCTTTAATACTTTGAAATAAGTGCCCTGTAAACTAGAACTGAACTTGCAGTAACTGCTGGAATAAAGTTCTTTGCAAAATCTTATTAGCCTTGTTGCTGTTCATGGGCATGGAGCAGATGGATTATTTATTATAAGTAGCACACAGTAATTTTTCTGGTCTGCTTTCTGGGTTGCCTTCTTTTAAGTACATACTGCTCCAGTTGTGTGATGTACACACAACTAGTGTTTGTAGTTAAAAACTGGAGTAAATACATACTCAAAGTCAAAGCTGGTTTTATAGCAAAATTGCAGGGTAGAGTTAAGGCTATTTATATGGCACATGGACCCGACACATTAGGACATGTTTAATTTTTCTTAAGCGTTTTCTAAATTCTTCATTTACAAGTCAGAATATTTCTTTTGAGAATGGTCACAGCAGTAATTTCATCTTTCACTACTAAGGCAATGAATTGTATTTTTAAATTAAAACCCTGTTGACATAATTTGTTATCACAAGATAGATACAGATATAGAAATAGATATAGATAATATAGATATAGATGATATAGATATAGATACAGATATAGATATAGCTGATCTAGATAGATATTGGTATAGATATATAGATATAGATGTAGATGTAGATGTAGATATAGATAATATAGATATAGATATAAAAGTTCTTACAAACTCCTTTATAGGCTTGTCTCCTAATTCTCTGAAGAAAAGGAAGTTTAAAAATACCCTTTGAAAGTGGAACTTAGATATTAAACACTTTGATAGGTTACAGCCAGGCTCAGAACCAGAGTTAGCCAAAAGATGAAGATTGTATGTATTCAAACCAAAGACTGACTTGAATACATACAAACTTTTTTTCCCTGTTTCTCAGAATATTTTGTTCCATGATCTGGCCTTTCTAATGTAAATTATTTTGATCAACACATGCCAGAAAGAGCAAACACATGTACAGTGGAACCTGCAATAACACTTCCGGGTGTAAAGGTGTGATCCCAAGCTTCCAAGTCACTTCAGCAGGACTTCATGCATTATGGACAGTGCATAATATTATTACATATGCTGAGACTTTTGAGTATTGCATAAAACAAAACAGGAAAAAAAAAAGAAATTTAAATATTAATAAGAATCCCATTTACTACAGTGTCAAAGACATATGAGAAATAACAATTGAAATACCTGGAAAAAATACATTAAAACACTGTCACTGAAAAGAACAAAACAAAACATAGCAAAGCAAAAAAGGAAATAAATAATGGATGAATTAGTAGTTCCTCTTTCATTGTTAAAAACACAACAGAGGATCAAATGACATTAAAAGACAACCAAACATAAAAGCTTCTTTTTGGAAGAAGAAGTGTCAACATTCTCAGAAACCGTCTTTAATTCAGCAAAAACATAAAAAGGAAAAAAAACCAACAAAAATTGATTTGGAAGTCTGCTTTTTTCCTTTTGGGTTGACTTTTTATCAAGTTAATAAGCTTGCGGACCTAAAAAAAATTATCATTGCTCACCTAGGGGTTGAAATAGGTGTGCAAACACTGTATAAACAGAAAGTTAAGCAAATACATAGAGAATCTTTGCAAAAAAAAATTGGAATTATATAAAAGCTATTTATCCTGAGTGCAGTCCCACAGTTATGTTAACATTTTTCAGTATGTCTGATGATTTCCAGAGTGACATCTGCCTAGACAGTGACTGATCTCCCTCACCCCTGTGCTTTCACTTTGTTTTATTCTTATAGCAGAGTCGAGGGGTCTGTTACTGCTTTTATTAAGGTCTCTGGGAGTTTTGCCATCTCCTCAGGCCTCACTTTGATAAGAAAAAATTGGGCTCATGCTGCTGAAATCCAAACCATAAGCAATTTCCAATGTGATCTTTTCCACACAGTAATTTTTCTACCTGGGCACAAGAACAAATGTAGGAACATGTAATCCAGTCTCTGTTCTCACTGGTGAATACTTGTGTGACAAATCCCATCAAAAACGATTGATATACCTAAACCAGAACTTTTTCTCATCACCATTATTTCTGTGACAGGGAGGCTTATTGGTCAGACTGACAATTGGAGTGAACATTAGACTTTATTGTCCTTCTGGAAATGAGCAAGGTCTGGGAAGGGGCAGCACTTCAGCCTTTCCTTGTGCCAGCCTGTCAGATGCAGCCACCCTCTGCTGCTCTCTGGAATGATTTTCTGCTGCTACTTAGCACACCAGAGTTGAGGCTTTTTTCCTGCTCTGGTTCCTCTTTGCTTCTGAGGGTAGGATTTAGCTACGTAAGTGCATCTGAGATTGTATTTGCTGTTTGGATACCCCATCTGTCCATTAGCTGTATCTCCAGAAGGGATGGCTTGGAAGAAGCCCTGTGGCATGTCTCCCAGCCCTCTGCAAACATCTGCAAACATGAGGGTGTCTGAAGTGACCTTACATGTTTATATTTAGGCAAAAAAATCATGCTGTGATTGGCAAAATTACCTTTCACTTTACAGTTGGCTCTTCCCAATCTCCAAGTATAACCTTGCACATGGAAATTCACCAAGACTCTTTGGTGTTCAGCTGGCTCAGGTGGAGCAGTCTGGAAGATTATGGTCACATGCAATCTGTGGCTCAGAGAGTAGGGATTAGGATGCAGAACAGGAATAGGAATCTGATAATAGAAGCCTGTGCAGAATATGGGCTGGGGCACAGTGATCTGCAGTCTCTTTCCTTGATGGGGAGGCAAAACTGCTGGATGCTGAATATTTGAAATCTGAAGGTGTAACAGAAGCTAATGGTAGTTAGAAGCAAGGGATTGCTTCTCATTTGTTGTGACACCAAATGGTTGGATATGGTTAGATCCCCATCAAATACAATTTATTTAATTAAAGAAAAAGAAAGGAATTAACCCCTTCCAACCATGGCAGCTGTGATATCAGGCTGGAAGCTCTTTGGCTGTCTTCATTCTCTCAGGTTTGATTTGCTGTTGAGTTCTGCACCTAAACAGAAGGGTAGAAGGACATATCAGATTAGATCCATGTAAACAGGCATGTTTGAAGGGACAAAGGGGTTCCTGTGGTAGGCAGTGCTGGGTATAAAATCCTCTGTGTCACCAACAGACTTATACATCCTTACAGAGCAGCAACATCTACATTTTCATGGGATGTAGGTAAACATTTGTGTTTCCTCCATGAACTTGGGAGCTTCTTGCTGACTGATCTCCTTAACTCAGCTGCTGAAACCCTTCCGAAGAGCAACACAGGCAGGGGACTGGGAAACAAAAGAAATAAGGGCATTAACCAGCTGGAGTGGAGGACAGTGGTCTGCTAGGAAGGTGTGCAGGCAAAAAACTAGTCTTGCTTTCATGGGAGAAAGCACACTCCCCTTTAAACATCTCAACTTCTTGCGTGGGGTTGTGCAGAACAATGCTGAAAGAAGTATTTTTGTGACAGATGAACTAAATCTGTTGAACTGTTACATGGAAGAGTTTGTGATTACTAAAATAAAATACAAACACAAAGCATATTTACTAACAAAAAGAACAAAGTTATGTCTTTGCACTGTTAACAAAAAGATACATTTTGTAAGCAGTTTTCATACGTCATTGCGAAGGCCAAAAATGGAGAAAAATATTTCAGCTTACATAACAAGCAATGGCCATTACTGGCTCTGTGAAAGACAAAGATGGACAGAGTTATGTGCCCCAGGGTGGGCCTTTATATAGCCTTTCCTTTCACAGCTGCTCAGGGGGTTCTTTCTCCTGCTTTGTCAGAGTCAGCTCAGTCCAAAACCTTAATGCATCCCTTTATCCAGAGCAGCTGGCAGAGCTCATGAGAGGCTGCCAGGGCTTGCCAGGAGTCCATGATTCCTCTAGCTCTCCCCATCCAGAGCTACTGCCACCCTGACTTTCCTCAGAGGATTTCTGGGAGCCCTCCACAACCCCAGAAGTAGCTATGTGCGGATCTAGAAGGTCTCAAAGCACACCCAGAAGATGCTGTGTCTGTTGCCTCTCTCATTTCACACTGTTCAATTCAGTCTTGCACTTCAACCACCCCTCCAGATGTTGGAGTTCCCCATTTCTGAACATGGGTGCGGGGTCTGGCATTTGGTGGAGATGCACTCAGGCTAAACATGGAGCTTGCAGAAGGACTTGGTTCCACATGGAGTAATTTGCATCCCAACAGCAGGGACAGGCAAAGGAAGAAGCATCACCTTTGCTTTACATATGTCCAGCTGCAACATAACTGAAATAACTGATCTGAAGGTTTAGATAGGATAGGAAAAGGGTAGGATTGGAAAGGAACAGGAATCCAGTGAAGAGCAGCTTGAAAACATGCTGTGCCAGTCAGTCTGAAATTAATTTCATTGATCCAATGTATTTTTTCCTTTTTTTTGTATTCAGACAAGGTTGCTAAGACAAGACAAGATTAGCATATAACCTTCAAAAATATATTTATACAATATATCTTATGTGTATAGAAGCATATTAAAAGCTACTATTGGACTTCAGAAACACCTTTCACACATCTCTCAATTTTCATTATGCAGTTTCTGGCTTTACAATTCTTTCACCCTTGTTTCATCTCTGCTTTCAGAAATCAGAATTGTGTGGCTTGGTAGATGAGGGGAGAACAGCAGATATCATCTGTCGAGACTTCAGTAAGCTTTTTGACACTGCTCAGCTGGAGAGGAAAAGGCTCAGAAGGGATCTCATTGATTGCACAGATATCAGGGAGGGTGCAAAGAGGACAGGGCCAGGCTCTTCTCAGTGGTGCTCAACAACAGGATGAGAGGCAGTGGCCACAAACTGAAACACACGAGGTTCTCTAAATATCAGGAGATATTTTTTCACTGTGGAGGTGACTTGGAAATGGCACAGGTTGGCCAAGGAGCTGGTGGGGTCTCCATCCTTTGAGGTAATTAAAAAAAATACCTGGACATGGTTCTGGACAACATGCTCTAAGTGCCTTGCTTGAGCAGGGGGGCTGGACCCAAAGGTCCCTTCTAACCACAACCATTCTGTGGTAAATTATTTGAGCCTAAATTTGATGGAAATTTTTTTGTAAATCACCTTTTTCAATTGGAGGTCTCCCTTTCACAGGTTTTAGAAAACAAAAATTAAAAATGTGGACTTTGGGAGGTTTTAGTTTGTCACACTTCTATTCAATAATTCCTACTAATTTCCTCTAAAAAGGTACTTGAAAATTAAGTGATAATTTTCAGATTACCAGCCCTTGAAAACTTTCAGGATATCAGTTTTATTTCTCTATACTGCACAAGGAAAAAAAGTATCTCAAAACCTCCTCTGGGATAAAACAAATAATTTCCTTCCCACTCCCTATTATTGAGTCCCCAAGTGAAATACTGGCACCAACAGAATCAACAAAAGATTACGACTCACAATTTCCTTTAGGCAAGGCAATATCCTTATGGATTTTATTATACTCTCCATTTTAAGTAGAAAGAATTTGTTTCTACACTGATAGAATCTTTCAAAGCAGTGAGCTTTCTGAAGTTCAGTCTCTGTGAAGTTACTAACATTTTTAATTAATGACATGAAGGCACCCAAATCTCCTCTGTATAATACAGTGAATTTAAATAAGTTAAAACAACAACAAAAAACTTCCAGTCTTTCTAATAATTTTTAATTCTCTGATTCCTAAGGATTATTAGCAGATGGTCTGCCATGTATGATAAAAACTGTGTGACTTTATATCCACCAAGCCTGCCTTTAGCACAGTCAGGTGGGGCACAATTTCACCTGTCTTCATTGCCAGTGTGATGAGATCTACTGGATGTTACTTCACATATTTTGAATAGGGATGCCAAGTAAAATCCAGTGTACTCTTAAAAGGTTAGCATTCTGTCTTCATGTTGAATTTTCTGATGCTGGGAGATTCAAATTAGATTTTTCAAGCTATTTTAACTTTATTTGACATGTAATACATAATATAGATGTGCAAAACAGCACAGTGTTAGTTATCTTGTCACAAGGATTGACAAGATCACAAAGCATATTAGCTAAGTGCTGTTTATCTCCCCACCTTTACTCATTGGGAAAGGGTTGGTAGGGTGGAAACCACACATAGTGTTGGGTTCAGAGACCATGAATCAAGGAAAAAATTTGCCTAATGTGGCCTCTGGCTTAGTGAATAAAGCAACTGCAACAGGCAAAGATGCCCTTGGAATAAAAGGGTAACAGATTGATGCAGTACACCCCCTGTCCTTATGTCAAACACATTGCATTTAGACAAGACTGCCTGTTTAAAAATGTGCTTGTAGTGCAAAACTAATATTCAGAGTCAGCACTGGATGTGTAAAAACAGACCCTGCAAGGTGACTGGACACAATTTTTCAAGGGAAGAAGTTGGAAAGGTGCTGTCAGTAATTATATTTGAACAATAAAAAAGTGTCTGGTTATTTTTAAAGCCTTACAGGTACCGGCTTTGGTGGCCCATATGGTCTTCTGCCCCAAAACACTATTGCCTATTCTGAAATAAAGGCCTATACTCAGCCCTCCAGCTGAAGAATGAATTGGGTGCTGGGTGTGCAATCCAGCTCTTCTGTCAATATACAGACAACAAAATATCTTACTGAAAGAACCATGTGAGAGGTAGGAACCAGAAAGCCCCTGTGACAGCACACAGTGCAGAGCAACCCCCTGCACCTCTGTAGGCACTATTCAGAGCTGGGCCCAGGAGGACGACATTCAAGAGCCTCTGGTATTCCAAACTGGACAGTGAGAAAAAATACAGGCCTGTCAGCCTGAATTCGGTGCCAGGGAAGGTCATGGAGCAGCTCAAGAGCCATCATGTGGCACATACAGGACAGCCAGGGCATCAGGCCCAGCCAGGATGGGTTTGTAGAAGACAGGTCCTGCCTGACCAACCTGATCCCCACTGAGATGACCCACTTTGTAGTTCAGGAGACAAGGAGCACTATCCCCCAACACTCTCTTGCTCAAACAAGGATTTATTAAAACAAACAAAAAAATTCATGAATGTATTTACAAAAGGTTCTGCACTTCCTGGCAGGGGGAGCATCACAACTGGGACCATTTGCAGGGGCTGCACAGGAAGCAGAGATTTGAACTCTTGTTTGCCTCCTCAGCCAGGAGGGGAGGTAGCACAGCACCTTTTCTGGTCGCCGCTCCCCACAGCCACAGCGGTGTCTCGCCGGCAGATCCTCCACAGTGCCCAGCCCTAGTGGAAAAAGTGCACAGTGAGTGGTCTCAGGGGCAGAAGCAGCAGAAGGTTAATCATGTCTTTGCAGGCATTCAGGTATTTGTAGGTGCTGCCAGCTCTCATGGCTGGATGCATCCCTCAGAATGTTATTCTTGGGAAGTGCTTGGCAAATGCACCAGAGGTCCCTACCTTACTCGGGGGCTTCTCTGTAGTGTCATAAGAGTTGGGATTATCCTTCCAGTCCTTCTCCTCCTCCTCTACCTGCTCCTGGGTGCTGGTGAAGGTTTCCCACTCGCTGTCATCATCACAGTCAGAGTTGCTCTGCCTGGGCAGCCAGTAGATCCCAAAGAGCACGAGGAGGATTTCAGCACCGACCCAGAACCACCACTCCTGGCAAGCCAAGAGGAGCATTCTTCCTGGGGTGAGTCCAGACTGCTTCTGTATCCTCTGCTCCATCAGCAGCAGCCTGGTCATCTCCAGGACGCGCTCCTTCTCGTGCTGCCTCAGGAGCTCTTCTGTGACCTTCAGTGATGGAAGATCCATCCTCACTGTGTATTGGAGGATGCCCAGCACCACCAGGATTTTGGCGATCTTTCCAGCTCTGGCCTGGAGGAGGAGGAGGGAGAAAGCAGCTCAGCAGGGCTAGGTGGTGGGGAGAGGGTGCCTGGGGCAGCAGGGGAAGCTGCTGAAACATAGAGCCAGGGACAGGGGCAGCCATCCCCACAGCCCTCAGGGCACTTGCCTCACGGGTGGAACCTGCCCTGCCCAAGACACTCCCTGCAGCCCCTGCACCCTCTCCCCAGCCTTAGAAGGTCCCCCTAGGTGCTGGTGCTTCTTGTCTGTCCCTCCATTCAGCCTTCCCCCAGCCTGCCCCACTCACTGCTGCCTCAAGCCACACTGCAGCAGTGATGCTGCCACACAGGGCATCTGGGGACATGTCCCCCCTCAGGTCAAAGACACCAGAGGCCTACAGTGACACCCCGCCCAGCCAGACTGGGCTTTGGAAAGAAACCAGGTGGAATTCAGATAGAACCAGAGTTTATGACCTTTGGAAGAAGGGGCAGCCACTCAGGATGACTGCACAGCTGTCTTGGGGTTGTGCAGGGAGAAAATCAGAAGGGCCAAAGCCCAATTAGAACTTAATCTGGTTATGTGTTAACTGCCATATTAGAGAAAAAAAATGTTTCTATAAATTCATTAGGAACAAAAGGAGGGCTAAGAAGGATCTCCATCCTTTAATGGATGGGGGTGAAATATAGTGAGATAGAACGAGGAGGAGGCTGAGGTATTTAATGCCTTCATTTAGAGTAAAGCCAGTTGTTCTCCGTGTACCCAGGCCCCTGACCTGGAAAACAGAGATGAGGAGCAGGCAGGAAACAGCACCTGGGCAGAGGCACTCAAGCAGAATACGGGCACTGTTGGCCTCAGACCATGCTAGAGGATCACTGCCCTGCTGTTCACACAGACTAATCAAGACTTATTCCCAGCTGCCCAGTCACTCGAGTGATTTACAATGTTTCTCACCAGCCAAGTCATCTGGCTGTGCTGTTCCTCGTGCTGCGTCAGAACCTCTGCCGCGGACTGCGCTGCCTGGGCATCTGCCCTCAGCCCGTACTGGAGGATGGCCAGCACCAGCAGGATTTTGGTGATCTTTCCTGCCATGGCCTGGACGAGGAGGAGGGAGAGAAGGGGCTCAGTGGGGTTGGGTAGCAGGGCAATGGTGGCTGGGGCAGCGGGGGTAGGAAATGCAGGGCCCAGGCACAGGCACATCCCCACAGCCCTGAGAGCCCTGGCCCCGATGGCGGCACCTGCCCTGCCCGAGGTGTTCCCCACAGCCCCGCACCCTCTCCCCAGCCTCAGGAGCTCCCCCGGGTGCTGGTGCTCCTGGCCTGGCCCTGGCTCAGCCCGGCCTTACCACACTGACCGCTGGCCTGAGCCGCGCTGCAGCGGCAGCCCTGCAGCGGGCGGTATCCAGGGACGTGTCCCCTCTGATATCACAGACACCAGGGATCCATGGCTGCACCCTGCCCAGCCAGCGGGGACATTGCTTGGAACTCGCATGGAACTCCCATGGAACTCACATGGAACTCTCAGGAAACCAGAGAGTTTAGGACCTTTGGAAGAAGGGGCAGGAGGCCTACACAGCTTTTGAGGGGTTACGCAGGAAGAAAGTCAGAAAGGCCAAAACCTGACTGGAAGTTAATTTACACAGTGCTGTAAAAGAGAGCAAAAAATGTTTTCATAAGTACATTAGCAATGAAAGGAGGGCTCAGGACAATCTCCAGCCTTTACTGGACTGGGGAGTAACACAGAGACAAAGGAGAGGAAGAAGCTGAGGTACTTAATGTAAGGCCCGGTTTGACAGACATGAGCTCCTCCCATGACAAGATGACCCATTTAATAGATAAGGGAGAGGCTGTGGCTCTTGTTTCACAGAATGGTGTTTCCCACAGCATTCTCCTGGAGAAAGTGGCTGCTCATGGCTTGGACATGGTGCTCTTTGGGTACAGAACTGGCTGTGGGGCTGGGCCCAGAGAGTGATGGGGAATGGAGTTACACTCAGCTGCCAGCCCGTCGTGGGTGGGGTTCCCCAGGTCTCAGTATTTGGGCCAGTTCTGTTTAATATCTTTATCAACAATCTGGAAAAGGGGGTCAGGGATAGATCTCAGTCAGTTTGCAGATGACACCAAGCTGGGCAGGAATGTTGGTCTGCTTCTGGAAGGTTCTGCAGAGAGATCTGGACAGGCTGGATTGATGGGCCGAGGCCAAAGGTATGAGTTCAATGAGACCGAGTGCCAGGTCCTACACTTGGGTCACAGCAACTTTAGGCAAAGCTCCAGGCCTGGGGCAGAGTGGCTGGAAAGCTGCCTGGTGGAAAAGGACCTGGGGGTGTTGGTGGACAGGAGCTGAACAAGAGCCAGTGTGTGCCCAGGTGTGGAAAAAGCCAATGGCATCCTGGCTTATATCAGGAATAGTGGGGCCAGCAGGACTTGGGAAGTACACCGAGACCCCTTGCAATCATTTTATTTAAGGCAGGAGACACTCTGTAAAGGCTTGAATTATCTGCAGACTGCTCAGCTATGCTGAAGGGCATAGTGGTGGGACTGCTCCATCAGTTTGTTCTGCATGCTTATACTTTTGTGTCTCTTTTCAGCTATTCCTAAATATTCATACTGTAAGTGTAGAACAGATCAAGGACTGCTGATCACTTTAAAAGAGATGGCAATGAGATCACCCTGCCCTTCGCATAAAACCATAGCAGCCACATTCATCAGTGAACTATCATAATAGCATAAGTCATTTTAAGTTTTGATCTTAAAAATTCTAAGAAAGTCAGCCTATTAAATTTAGCGGGAAACTGAAAACCTGATGTGAACTAAAAGAGAAGAGGGACCAGCTCCTGGACAGGCTATGTAGCCATAGGCACTGCTGACCCTGCCATTATAGAGTCCTGCTTCAGGAGCTGTGAGAGTCTTTCCCAGCTGGTCTTTTGTATATATTTAAGTAGAGCATGGCATGGAAACAAATATAGTGGGTGTCACAATGCCTTCCAGAATTGGCAGGCAGCCTGTGCATCATTTTTGAAACAGCTCTGTCACCGCAGAGTTAAACATTCCTCCTTTAACAACACCCCCACTGTAATTTGTATCTGGCAAAAGAAGCCACAAACATCAACATTTACAGATACGCTATGTGGCCACTAAATTCTAGAAAGAAAATCTGGTTCTTTGTCTGTCCAGAGTACATGGGAGCCCTGGACATTTCAAAGAGGAAAAGCAGTCTTTCCCTGAATCTGCAGTTGAAGATGAGCAACAATTTCAGGACATCATCAGATAAAAGCAAACAGGAACTGGAGTGGTAGGACAAGGAGTAATGGCTTCAAACTGGGAGAGGAGAAATTTACATGGTATATGGAAGAAACTTTACTGTGAGGGTTGTGAGGCACTGGCACAAGTTTCCCAGAGAAGCTGTGGATACCCCATCCCTGGAAGTGTTCAAGGCCAGGCTGGATGGGGCTCTGAGCAACCTGGTCTCATGGAAGGTGTCCCTGCCCATGGCGTGGGGTTGGAACAAGATGGTCTTTAAGGTCTGTTCCAACCCAAACCATTCTATAATTCTGTGAAAAGACAGAGGCAGACAGTGTCCAATGGCTGTCACACCTTCCTCTAGGAAGCAGATCAGCAGTTGATCAGCCCCAGAACCTACACTTTTGACCTATAATTCTCATCCTTATCTCCAGGGTCAAACCAAAATATTTACAATTCTATGTCACATTATGCTGAAAACTGAGCTGTTGCCAAATGGGATATCCCTTTTGAAACTACCTAAGTGGAATTGCAGGATGCCTTTTAAAAGTAGTTTATTTACTTTTTGTCAACCTAACAGCCACAATCCAACCCATGCTAGATATTACATATCTAACCAGGGTGCAAAAGCTTCATTTAGAGTTTATAACTGCAACAACCAAAAATATCAGTTCACATGATCAAGGTCAAAGTGCTTCCCATTGTGTAATACACTAAGAGGGTTTTCCTTTGGAACCATGGAAACCAAAACAGGGAGAAAAGGAATGGGAATGTTTCATAAAACAAACCTAGCAAGTCCACTGTGAGCTACTCTCCTGCCCTGACACTAAGTGCAATTGAAGGGTAAGATTTCTGCAGGGTTTTTTTTACCAATACCATGTGCAAGTAACACAGAAAATTGTATTTGCCTAGAGTATTCAGTGTATTTTGTCACCAAAATATGGTTGGTACAAGTGATCAGAGTACTCTATTGTCAGATCAACTGTCAAAAGTCATCCAGGAATAAATAATTCTTTTTTTTCCTACTTAGAGCACATGGTTTGTGAGCAGGGAAAGCCAACAAACTATCATATTCTAGTATAGCACACCTACATATCAGATGATATTTATTTTTCAACAAAACTCTACTTTTACTACTTGGCAATTTATTAATTCGAGTTTCAGAGCCTGCTATCTGTATGTACTGTGTTCCTGCAGTATTAGCTGGTTTTTCAAATAACTTGATTTGTTTAAAACTCATTTTTCTCAAAACTGCTTCACAGATAAAAGTGCAAAACCGAAATAAGATGTGAAGGGGGAGGAAGAGACAAGCTCTCTGGGCATTAGATAATTTTTGCCTTATCTCATTAGTACTTCAGAGAGGTTTTGTAACTCCTTTTGGATCTTATTCTTGTCTTTCTCTAGGATCTCTCCACTGTGCAGAACATGGCTCTGGGATGTTGAGAAGTCATACACTCTTGTAGCAGCGGATTATTTTCAGCCTCACTTTTAAGCTCGTGTAACCATGCTTGTTGCTTGTGTGTCTGGTCCCTCTGTCCCCATTTGCTTTTAGATCCCTTGTTTCATAGTCACCACCTCATTTGGCAGAACTGGATAGATCTCACTGACACAAGGTTCTCAAAACCTTTCTGAAAACAGGTGGGCCAAGAGGGGAGACAGAATTAACTCAACCTCTATTGGGTATCAGAGAATCCACAGTGAGCTCAGGTCTGAGTCTTACTTACAAGCACATAGCTGTGTTTACAAAGAACAGCAGGTTTTAGGGGCATTACAGTCACCTTTTTCTTCTGGTGAAGAATATGTTGCAATTTCACAAGTAAAAATCATAGAATTACGGAATCATTTAGGGTGGAAATGAACTTCAAGGTCGCCAAGTCCAACCATTATTCCAGCACTGCCAAGTCCACCACTAACCGTGTCCCTAAGCTCCACATCTATACATATTTTAAATAGCTCCAGGGAAGCTGGCTCCACCACTTCCCTAGGCAGCCTGTCCCAATGTTTTTAACAACCTTTTTGGTGAAAAAATGTCTTCTAACATCCAATAGAAACCTTCCCTGGTACAACTTCAGGCCATTTTCTCTTGTCTGATCATTTGTTGCTTGGGAGAAGGGAGTGACCCCCCACCTGGCTACAACCTCCTTTCAGGTGGCTGTAGAGAGCAATAAGGTCACCCATGAGCTTCCTTTTTTCCCAGGCTAAACATCCCCAGCCCCCTCAGCTGCTCCTCACCAGATCTGTGTTCCAGACCCTTCCCCAGCTCCATTGCCCTTCTCTGGACATGCTCCAGCCCCTCAATGTCCTTCTCGTAGTGAGGGGCCCCAAAACTGGACACAGGATTTGAGGTGTGGCCTCACCAGTGCCCAGTACAGGAGGACAATCACTGCCCTGGTCCTGCTGGCCACACTATTGCTGATACAGGCCAGGTGCCATTGGCCTTCCTGACCATCTGGGCACATCTGGCTCATGTTCATCAGCCTCATCCAGCCTATCCAGATCCCCCTGCAGAGCCTTCCTGCCCTGAGAACGCCAGTACTCCTGCCCAACTTGGTGTCGTCTGCAAACTGACTGAGAGTGCACTTGATCCCCTTTTCCAGATTGTTGATAAAGATATTAAACAGAACTGGGCCCGATACTGAACCCTGGGGAGCCCCATTGGTGACTAGCCACCAAGTGGATTTCACTCCCTGCACCACCACTCTTAGGCCCAGTCATCCACCCAGTTTTTTACCCAGCAAACTGTACACCCATCCAAGCCAAAATATATTTATATCCTCTACATACACCATATAATAACCCAAAGAATGATGCAAGTGTCCATGCACATTATGTACGTCTGGTGCAGGGTATAAATAACCACATGGTCTTCAAAAAGTCAAGATGAACCAAAGCAGAATTCCCAGAGCTGATTTCATCACAGTACAAAGGTAATGGAAAGAGATGAAGAAGATATTTATATTTGCACAATAGTTCTGTTATATCTAAAATTACCTTGTTACCTACTACTTTGGCTTTTTTTACTGACATGTACAACTTTTTCCTGGTCACCTTGAACTGAATTTCAGCTTCACTCACAGAACTAGCAGCAACCACTACAGTTACATATCATGGGCCAGGCACTCGGTGTAAATCAGGGTAGATCTAGTGACTAGGCCAGACCTGAGAAACTTTATAGATGCAGTTCACCTGTGCTTCCTTGTGACCACAGTGATATTAGCACATATTTTCCTGCCCATATTCATATTTTATGGAATCACTGGTCTACTGAGTTTTGTTTGCTGCTTTCTTCTTGTTGGGGGCTTTTTTGACAGTCAGCTCAATTGTATTGTGCTGTTTAATAAGCAGCAATTATCTTCTGATTTCTCTTGTTAGGCAAAAAAAGGAGCTTCTATCTTGGAAACCATCTCAGTGAAAACTGTTTGTGAAAGATCAGTAGCACATAATATCCTGGAAAAGGCATAACCCACTGCACAACACGCACAGGACTGTCCTGCTGGGATGGCTGTGCCATCTACAGAGGCCCTAAAAAGCAGAAAACCTCAGGGCTGTCACTGCAGTGTCATAACCACCCGATTATCTCCTCACCAGAAGGCCTGAAGGTTTACTTTTATTCTCACTTGTGAATATTTCACACCAGCTGCAGATGATTAATCTTTAAATATGGATATTAAGATCCACCTTCTGTTTCTTAAATAGCTTTAAGAACTCACACAATTCTTCAACATATCTGTTTCAGAGCTTAGCTTTGCACCAGCCTTAGTGAAGTCTCCATCTTCAAACTATAATTATTTCCTGTAAACATGGGAATTCAAGTAAAGAAGTTCAATATGGCCTTTCAGATTTCCAGGCTAGCTTCTGATCTGTTTGTGGAGGTTTATTGTATCCTTTGTTCCTAATCTCTGTCCCACCAGAGTATGGTTTTCTGTGACAGCCTAAAAATTATCTCCCTGCTGCAGGGAAATTCTTCTCCAATGTCCCAGAGGATTGCAGGAACCTTCTTGAAGAAGACAGTAGGTGCCAAATAAAACCCTTTAAAGTGGGAAGGCAGCACTTAATCTACACATAATAAGAAGTGTTCAACTGACTCTATCAAGTCTTATTTGCTGAGCCTTGTCCTTTAACTAGTCAATATTTGTAAGATGTAAAGCCTGCCCTTTTCAAACTTTATCTAAAGGCTTTCCAAACCATTTAAAGTTCATGAGTCTTAAGCCTATGATACATTTTCTTCACAGGTTTTCTGGAATTTTCTGGAATGTGTTATAGCACACACTGACATCAGAGAAGGCAAAATATTTCTCTGCTAGCACCAAGTGGGCAGGCTCTGAATCTAAAGGTGCTAATAAATGCATAAGTCATTTAACCACACAGGATGTGGTATCTTGAAAAAGGTTACCTTTCATGATGAAGACTTCTTCATGGCTTTCCAGGATCTCAATTTCACAAATGCAACCATCAAAAGGGAAAAATTAAATTGAAAGTATGGTTTTCATACAGTTCATTGAAGCTGTTTTTCTGGTTTTTGTTAGATTGCAAGTCCCATGTGCTGCACAGAACACAGTCAGCTGCATAATGCACATTCTGTATATTATTGTACACTCTAACATTATCTATAATGCAATAATGAATACATGCCATAAATAAGTCTATGATTCTATCTGTCACTGTAATATGACTTTATTGTACACTTAAAATAATACTAGTTATTTGTGGTTCGTACACATCTAGAAGTGGGAAGAAGGTACCATAAGGTGATAAATTGCTGATAATGGATGATGCAGAGGTAAACAACTAGAGATGTCCTTAAAATATTCTTCAAATCATTTAAGTACTGTAAGGTAGGAAGGGAACATGCACCAAAAATAATGACAGATTTGAGGCAGTGAAAAATAAATCATTCCTCATCTAAGGGTGTGAAAACCTATGGAAACCTAAAGGAGCTCTAGAAATCACACTGGCAATATCCCTGGGAGAAAATATTAAGGACAAGAAACAAATTTTGCAGAGGATGTGTAACAACATGTTTTATTCAAACAACAGCTACTGTCAGAAAAAATGGTCAAGCTTTTGTGTACACACAAACTTCAAGAGCAGCCTAATGACTAGTATTACAGGCAGTATTACAAGTTCTTGGAGAAATACTTACTATGAAGGAAAAAAGGAATATCACAAGTTCAGCCATTCATGGCAGTGTAGCTGAAGTTGGATGTCTGAACTGTGTAAACAAGCCCTTTACATTTTTTCACTGATTGCAGAAATTTCACATCATGCAGCTGTGACTCCCAGAAAATGTCTCCTAATTAGCTTGTGTATATTTTTAAACTGCACGTTATATGGGCAATGAAACAGAGGAAAGGCAAATTAACAATGAATAAATCTCTTTCACCAGTCACTTACCATAACAGTTACTATGTTCTCTCTCACACAGACACTCACGCTCCTTCATTTTACTCACGTGGCTCTCTTGAGAAAGAGAAATTAAGAACTCCTTCATAACTCTTCTTAATTTTGATTGTTTGCAACCAAAATTGAATTGAATGCACAAAATCTATTTAGATTTCAAAACTGGAGTCAGCTGCCCCATCTCAGTTCCAGCTACCTGTGTGTTACCAGTGAATACCCAGCAGGCTACACAGAATTCCTAGGAAGAGAGCAATGTCTGAAGCACCATGTTATGTACCAGGAGCCTTCCCTACTCAAAAAATAACCAAGAAAATTATCTCATTGCTGCAAAGAACTTGTAGAAGCAGAACTTCTTAAACTGGTGTAAATCACCGTGGTGATTCCATAGCATGAAAGGTATTTCCCTGTAGCTCCTCCATTGATCAGAAAGCACTTTTTAGGGATATTAAGGAACAGCAAAACTAATCAAGAATGTCATTATTCTAGAACTTCTATGAAAATAAATAAATAAATAAGTATCCAGCTCAAGCATCTGCTCTGCTCTTTCAAGGACATTCACTCACATGTGATTCCCCATCTTCAGCTCCTCCTTGCAGCTCCTTTTCCCAGCCCTCTCCCCACCTTTGGAACAGAAGGAAACTTTCTCACTCAGAAAAGCCTAATCTCACAGCTGTATGAAACCAGCAGATGCAGGCACCAGCTCCTGGTCTAGGAGAGCAGAGTCTTTCTTCCCTGTGCCCTACATTACCCTGAAAAATTCTCTCAAGGAGGATAAGCGGCCTTTCCTTTGAACAGGATATTGAGGAAGTTTGAGAAGTGTTTTTTTCCCATCTGGGCACTTAGAGTATCTCTGCACAAATCTGTTTGAAGGCTGAAGTCCAACCCTCCCTCGTAGGGGCCCTTTCATGACAGTTTTCGTCCATCTGGGAGGGCAGGAAGAGGCATTTTCTCTGCAGCTGCTCCCCATGAATCAGCTGGCAGCCACAGTGCCCATATTCTTCCTCCAGGACTTTCAGGACATGGCATCCACAGCACTGCAAATTTCTAATCACTCAGAGAAATCTGAAGCTTTGTTCCCAGTCAACAGCCTGTCCCCTGGCAGCAAGAAGCTGGGTTTCGTTGCATGCTTACTGTAGGTCACTGCTTGTGTTTTCCTAGTCCCAGTGCTCAGGCTTTGGTCCTCTACGATGTCTCGCTTTTCTCACACTTCACTGGCCTTCTGTGTTTTACATTAGGCAATCAGCAGGATGACAAATATGTCAGCAGTCTCCAGTTCAGCCTCCTGAGTGTTCTCAGCCAATATGCCAAAAATAAAATGGCTTTTCCTTTTTTGTTTTTTTGTTTTGTTTTGTTTTTAATAATGTTATCTGGATGGCAGCTATAGGCATCCGTTGAGTTTGCCATATGCTCCACACTTCCATATAGAAGGATGATGATGCTAATACAATAATTATTTCAAAAGCACTTGTTCATGGTTTGAAGGGAGTGTTTGATGTGCACGTACGTAAGTCCAGACCTGGAGCTATTACACCCAATTAAAGCATCCTGCACTTGGGCACACAGGACAGTTAGCTCACAGGAGCAGCAGATTTATTTGTGTTTTTCAGACTGGTCATAAAATTGAATCACTGTTTGTCTCCAGCTTAACCCCCTTACAATTGAGTGGCTGGAGCAAAACTACAGATGAATCTAATAGACTCAATCTCTTCATTGAAGAGGTTGTACATGTCCCAGCTAAATTAGATAGTGCAATTTTCTGTCTCTGGCTGTTTTCTCTTTTGCAGTATCATGCACTGCTGAGTGTCTCAGGGAAATCAAAGCGCTGGTAGCCTTGTGCCTGCCCCATAAAACTGCAAATATAAACACTGGCCCCTACCTGAGGTCTCTGGGGTAAGAGCATCTCTTTGGCCCATGCTGTCGTTGTGACTAGCACAACAAAGCTTAACCCAGGACTCTCAAGCAATGCCATGGTGAAAGCTAGATACACCAATGTTGAAGAAATACAACAGTAACTTTTCAAACAGTACTGGCTGTTTCCTCATATAATTTTAAAATCTACAATTCATAACAGCTCCAATATGTAGCCATGAATGTCTTTGCCTGTCATCCCTGCCCAAAGAAGTCTTTCCATGTTGACCTTGGCCCTCCTCTGTCTTTGTGGACCTGCCTGACATTCACTGGATCTGACCTGTGGATTGACCTCCTGGTTTGACCTCGACCCTGCCCTATCACCAGAGCCTTGCAGGGTGACCTAGAAACTTGGCTGAACTTGTGATCTTATGACCTCCTCTGCTTCCTTGCAGGGGGTGGTGAGATGGGCCCTGGCTGGTGAGACCCTGTGGACCCCTGTGGTTCTCTGCTTCCAGAGAGCTGCTGGCCCTTGCTGCACACGAACATCAATCCCTTTCTGAAGCACTGCTCCAGTACTTCCTTGGCTTGTAAATAAAAAGCAGAATTGCTTTTGGGGTTGAATGAAGTCATGAAGAACCTTTAACTAATGAGAACGAAAAAAAAGCCACAAACTGGAACTTAAAAGGGGAATGCTGCCAAGCGTGGAATTCATCTACAAGCTTCCCAGAGCATTGACTTGCAGAGTAGATGACTTCACCTTGTTAGCAAAAGTGTCCAAGTCAAGCTTCTTCAGAGTCAATCATCAAAAACGGAAAATATTTGTCATTTGGTATTTGCACTCTTTCATGAATCTTCCTGGCTCTGAAATTGGGCAGCATTTAAAGGAATAAGGCAGCAATACAGGAGAATGGAGCCCCTTGTTGTGTGCCTTAATCCCATTAGGCAGAACGATGACATCTGTAGCAGAACTGCAGCAGGATTTTAGCTGGATAAAGAGTTAGTTTATTTTGATTTTCCCATGTTACCGCTGTATAATCCCCTGTACTCTCTGTACAATGATTTGAAGTCTGTTGTTTTCTCTCCAGCATTTGGGGCCAAGAGTTACATTAATGAAAAATGTAGCTCATATCTTCAGCTGTGAAAGGTCACTGCCACCTGATGCTTCTTGTGATTTCTTTGAAATAAAATGGTTAAGGCTGCATTTCAGCCACCTCTAGTGCAGACAACAAGGGGAAAGTTAAATTTTAAGAGAACACTCAATTTTCACACCTCAAAAAGGGAATTCTGGGAACCAGTAACAGGTTGCCCTCTTAAACTTCGCAGGATTATCAATCAGGAATATTGTAATAGAGCATAGGCAGACCTGTAGAGATATTTAGCTATTGACTGGTTGGTTGTTGCATTCACATGAGTAACTAGGGCTCTGCTGCTAATAATATGAAAGGTTACATGGAAAAATACACTAACTTTGAGTTGTTAAGTAATTTGAAGATTCTCTGTCTGGTCAATGCATTGATTTGGATGTAAATTGCTCATAGTTTGGTGTCCTTATTAGAGTTGCCATGTTTAGGACAAAAATATCAATATTTTCACTAAATATTGTAAGTCAAGTTACTGTGCACTGTGTTCATTTTTATCTTTTCTAAGTATGTAGCATTTAAAATTGCTCAGTACTTGAGGTTATAAAGTGGGCATTTTTACATATTTTTGGTTCTGTATATTAAGGCATGGCTCAGTTTTATGATTCTCAACTTCCAAAGGTATTGCAGTCTCACAATGGTTTCAAAGGCTTTTATGAATCCTCAGCACCTCTGAAAATGTGGTCATCCTGAATGTCTGCAACTACATTTTAATCAGCTATTTAGGCCTTTATGGTCAGTGCACACACCACCTTATCCCTCCCCCAGGGGAATCACTTAGAGGTGTCTCCTGACTCCCTGTCCCTGAGGCAAGGAGGGACTACAATGAGATTGCCCACCCTCGCTTTTTCCTCCTAATACTTCAGTGTTTTGCAGAAAAAGGAAAAGATCTTCAATGCGAAGTTTTCCTGCAGGCCCTGCTGCCAGAGAGAATGCATTTTTTTCTCTGGGATAGGATAAATTCTCCTCTCCAGCTCTTCACTTGTGCTTCCAGGCATGCAGTAACCATCTGCCCGAGTGCAGCCCTACAGCAGCAAACCTGTACGATGCAAATTGGAAATGCAGCAAAGCCTCCCAGAGATGGGAGTAAAAGGTCTTCTCCCTTGCCAGTGTAATTTGTCTCCTCATATCCTCATGTATAAAATGGGTATAAAACCCCATTCTCAAGATCTCAATTACGCACATGCATTCGGGTTTCCTCAAAGCAGTCCATTCTTTGCTTCCCCAGGCAGGGTGCATTTCTCAGCTGTTGATATTGAGCATAAAGCCATTCCTTAAGAGCTGAAAATATTTTATGAACATGTCTTTACCAACCTTTACCTTTACCTTTACCAACCTTTACCTTTCTGTAGGTATTGACATGGATCTGTGCTCATTTTACTTCAACTAGTTTTAATCAGAGGGTTATGTACTGTATTTCTAAAATGCTCACATAGATGATGAAACAGCAAAGACAGAGGAAGAAAAATACAGATCCAAGAGCTGACATAGAGGTAATTCTGCCACAGATACACTAGGCACAGTTTTGGTTAGATACAGCAAAATCTGATCTCCAAGATGACCAAACACTCCTCTGGAGAAGGGTAAGACTGTGCTGTTTAAATGATTTTGCCAGTACATAGGTTCAATGGTACAAAGAAATATTAAAAGAATGCAAGGTAAGCCGCAGTTGGTTTATAAACTGCATTGGTGGGATTCTGCAATAGGATCAACTTTCTGAAAATAACTCCAGCTGCAGCTCTGGACTACAGACACTCACCTGGCTGGGAAGGGCATTTCCCTCAAATGCAGAGTTCTGGCTGGGCTGCAGGCACACAGCACACATGAGAACCTGGGCACACCACTGTGAAGCTGCTAGAGAAGATTGGTTTGAAAGACTTGCTTCATCCAGATTAACCTAGAAAATCATGGAAATCATATAAGGCAGTTGTTTACCCACCTAAGCATCCTCCCTGCTATCTGCTAGCTCTGCAAAAGGCTTGTCTGCGCTGGCATTGACTCAAGGAAAGAGAAGGCAGACGTTCATTAAAAAATAACTTAGATTCACTTTAAATTCAACTCATACTTCCAGAGTGAAGTCCTGAATTGGAAATAGAGAATCAGCACTTGTGACACAAAATCAAGGAGATTTATTTTCCATGAGGAGCAGAGATGATGCTGTATTTTCACTTCTTCCCTGTGTCTATCAATCTCGAATTGTCTGAGACTCCCCAGTCCAGTAACTGATCAAGCTCAGAAGTGGCTCATTTTTCTGTAGGCTCATAGGTACATACAGAGCAGCACAATTTCATATGAGGGGTTTTTTAAGCAGCATTTGAAGAAATTCATGAGTCACCAGGTGACACCCTTTGAACAATGAGAGCTTTATTCACCAGTAATGTAAAAATGTGGCCAAAGCTCATAAAATACACTCCACAGAAATCATCTGAAAAGGCAATAAAACACCTCTGCAATACATTTATTTTCTTGACTGTCTTTGTCTTTACATGCTTCAAAACAAAGGAGTCTTTTTTCATGCAGGTTACACTATTTTGGTCTCTATGTTTCATTAACCTCTCAACTGATGGACCTTGAGCTTTTTGGGTTTGGTTCAATTGTTTACAGAGAGATATGTTGACATGATGTCTGATATGGGCCTGAACTCCCAACTCCCACCATATTTCATGCTGTGTTGAAGTCAAGGTTTTGATTCAAGTCCATCTCTAATAAGAGCCTATTAAAGTTTGCAAGCACAGTGCATTCTTTAGTTGTTAGTCCTGTTTGGTTTTGTATTATGCTTCCCTCCCCCCAAATTTCCAAACATGGTTTGCCATTATATCTGCTAAAAAATTCAGCCAGTGCATATAATTCTTTCCCAAGTCATGGAGACCACAAGTGGGAGTTGTGCTGTAACCACTTAAGGGGTAATGGGGCACTATGGTAATACATGTTTTCATTGTGGCAACAAGGAGAAACCATGGTTTAGTGATTTCACAATATTGCAGTGATGTCAGGCAGACAGATCACCATGCAAAATATCCCACAAAATATCCCACAAAATCCTGAAAGGAACTTGAACTCAGACTCAGTTCAAATTTCAACTAGATGAGCCAGATGGAAAAATCAAAGAAGATAAAAAAGGGATGTTGGGAGTCAGGAGAGGGAGCAGAGGGACAGGATGCCAGCATATTACCTCCTAAATAGTTCCAGTTTGATTTCTGGCAGACAAAAGTTGAGTTTGTTATTGCATTTTCTAATATTCCAAGATTTGGAACATTTATCTTCGCTATTTCTCTGCACTTTTCATCACACTATCAGCAGAGCTGCCCCAATAGCCTATGTCTGGAAGCCAGCTGGCTCTGCTCCTGAGAGGAGACCCATCCCTCACATCTCCAGGCACTCCCAAGCCACTGCAATCTTTCTTAACATTGGGGAGTATTTTTCCCGATTAGGGTCATACATATATCTCATTTTGGTTGAGCAAACATCCCCTCCAGGATGAAGAGGCTCAGAATAGGATAAAGGACAAGACCCTGGCACCTTTAAAGTCTGTGGGAATGATACCACCCACTTCAGTGGGGCAATATTTTAGCCGGAGCTTTACTCCAAAATCAGCATTTATGTCACCTCTTTAACATGGGCATTATGGAGAAAAATCAAAAGGAGGGACATGCTCTTCCCTCAGCAGTTGTCCCTTCTTGAGCAAATGACAGGAGGGAAATTCCTGCTTATCCAAGGCTGTTATCCAGGGAGGCCCCTGACCCCAGAGCTGACTGAAGCACAGCTCAGAAAAGCAGAGTTACCAGCACTGATCAGTGATGGGGCCAGCAGAGCCTGGGACAGGGACAGCACTGCAGCCCTCCCCATCCCTGGCAGCCTCCAGCCAGTGCCTCACACCACCCCTGCCCCTCTTCTTGCAGGGCAGAACTTCCCCCCCGGCTCTGGCTCTGAGGGATCACGGCAGCAGGGAATATCTACAGGTCCCAGGAACCATTGCAGCTGAGCACGATCTTCCTCATGGCCCTCACCATGAAGACTCAGCAGAGGTTTTCATCCTGGATGTAACCACTGACTGTCACAAACCACCCAAAGTGCTTTAAACTATTAAACACCGGTACAGTTGGGCAGAATGAAACTCTCAAAAACCAGAGAACTTTAGGAGATGTTTGATTTTGCTTCAAAACATCTAGCCCATCTTCAGCTTCACTCAGCAAGCTTTTGAATGTTCCCACAAAGCAAAGCCACGAGCCAGAGAACCAAACCAGTCAAGTGCATTAACTTAGGAGCAGCAGCAAGTGCCATTAGAGAATGCGTAGGTGTTAAGCAACAAGCACCACTAAATCCACAAATAGCTTTTATCCTATTTGCTGTATCTCATGCACACAAAGAAGTGTCTGCTTATTTGTTGCCTGGCTTAGATTCTGCTTGGTTTTGTTTTTATAAAGGATTAAAAACAAATTCTCACTTTAGCTCACTGAAAAAATAGGGTCAGTATCTTCATTAATCACCACTGATGGCCCACTCCAGCTTTGATCACAGCCATGAGACTCAGAAGATTCACTACAACACGCCTGCCAATGACACTGCATTTCAGATTAGCAATCTGGTGTAAAGAAAAATGTACCCCAAATTCAAAGCTGCTCTCAAGACTCACAACATAATGGACGTGGTATTTTAAAGTTCATGACATATTGAAAACAGATATTTTAATTTGTCGAACTAATTGCTAAACTACTTTATAATCAGTATGGTTTCAAACCTTACCAACATTATAGAGGTCTTCTCTTTACTCCTCCTTTCAATGTCTTTGCAATTTGAGTTAACTCTTTTCCAGGAACCAGGTGTCCAACTCCTGCTCCTCTGAAGTCTCCTGATCACCACATAATACCTGACTATAGGATTAGCTCTACAGATAATCAGGCATTTCCCCTAGAACATTACTCCCATTAATCTTATGGTGAAGGTCTATCTCCTGCAGAGTACTCAATTTGACTTGGCAGCTCTTTTGCAAACATTTTTTGTGAATAGGCAGAAACAAGAAAGGAAAGAAAGAATGATTGCCACTGTCTCCTCTAACACCAGCAAGGGCACCAAGTGAAACTTGCAGATAGCAAGTTCAGGAAACCAGCGCTGGTAGTTCACAGAATTAAGCTTTGGAGTACTTTTTTATGGGACATTGAGAGTGCCTAAAACTTACATGAGCTTTACAAAAAGGGATTAGTTATATTCATTGGGAAAAAAAATCCATGAAGAAATGTCAAACAAGAGATTCTTTTCACAGAGTGCACTGGTACTCTGAGTATGCTAAGAAAAAAAAGAAGAGAAGCCTATGTTAATAGCAAGTTATCCTTCCTATGAATCTTAGTATGTATTAGGGAAAAAAATACCCAGAATGTATTCCTAATTTAACAGTATTTCATGCAGGGCTGGGCAAAAGGTAAAAAAAAAAAAAAGAATGGAATCTACATGATTAAGTGTATTTGCTTTAAGAATAATTTAAGAGGTTAGGGCTCACCTTAGTTCTTGCATTTTTATATCTGAACATTTTAATTGCCCTTTTATTATATTTGTTCAATAATTTTTACATTCACCTTTAATTATATTTTTTTACTGCACGGGACTAGGATCAAATTTAGATGAACTGCTTTAAATGGGAAGGATTATAAATTCTGGCATATGGCTGGAACATTAAACTGAACACTGTTCCTTTAATATAGAAAAATTCTGCCTGGAAAATCTATAAAATGCCAAGAGAGCCTTTTCTCAAGACAATCAGTCTGTGAGTGCTTGTAGGAGTCAGCAAGAAGGAGGACAGTGGGAGCTAATCAACACATCACCAAGTATTTTGACCACTTCATCTTTACTGCCCAAGTTTGCCACATAGTTCCCTGCTCCTCTTAGGAGAAAGCAAAATCCAAGACAAATTCCAGTCTTTTTAACGAGATGGGTGGTACAACTCCTTCTAATACAACTTGTGCTTTTGTTGCTGATGAACACGTGCTGCCCATATCCAGTGAAGCTGCCCCATCAGAGTGTGATGTCTCAGAGACAATAAACTTTGTAGCACTCTGGATGTAAACTACAACAATTTCACTGCTCTTAAAAGTTTCATGACTAGTTAGGAGTCTTATTAATTAAACATGAACCATATTATTACAGCTCTTGTACCAATTAAGCACTGAATTGGTGCCCTGCTATACAGAGTGACAATGCTGTTGTCCTTTGGACCTTACATCAATGTTTTGACTTATTAGTTTGGGTGTTTAATCCAGATTTTCAAACATGTAATTAATAAAAACTGAAGGCTTCCATAATGTAGCCATAGCAGTGGCCGTACTTATTAATTCAATCACTTTTCATGGGCTTATACTAATTATATCAATTCAGTTTTATTTAAATGCCTTTGAAAGATTTTGATTCAGAAGGGGGGGAAAAAAACCACAACAAAAGAAGAACTTTATATTCACCTCGGTAATACATTAAGCTCTCAATTTGACCAGCATTTTAACTGCCCTCATTGAAATCAACAACTTTTCATTTTCAACTTTACCCCAGATTCTTCTGCAAGGCATTTGATGTTTCATTCTTCCCAGAGGAGGTAGTGGGTTGGACAGAAGATATTTGATCATTGATACAGTAAAAGCATTAGTTTCAGCTGAATACATAAATTTGTCAAAAAAAAAAAAAAAGAAAAATGCAATTATTATTGTGTGGGCTCATGTGATTGTAATTCCACTAGTGGCTCCTGGGCTCTAGGTAGGAGTAGCTTCCGTAGACCTGATCTGGTATTTGCTCCCTGCAGTTACAACAATTTTTCTATTTAGGTAGAAAATAATTTCTTTTCCAGTGAATTTCCTTTCAACATCTTTCATTGCTCCCACAACCAAGCCACCCGCTTTTTCTGTGTGAGCTGGGAGAGGCATGGCAGGCAGTGCCAGAGGGATGCTTATGAAAGCTGTAGTGGTATGAAGGACTCATGACAGTCACACAACTGACAAACTTTTCTGAGTGACCCTGAGAGCAGGGAAGAGTCAAAGTTAAACAATTAAGGTTGGTAGGTTGTGTGCTCCTAACCCAGCACCACACGCTGCATGGTGACAGCCAGGGACAACAAAGGGAAATTAAAAAAAAATTAAAATAGCCAGAAACAGTCCCTGGGGCGTCTGTCACAGCCACTCATGCTGTATCTGGTGCTGTGTGGAAACAGGTTTCATGGGCAATCTGCACCTTCTGTCCCCGAAAATATTTTCCCTTTGCTCCACAGAGGAGAGGAATGTGCAAAGCCCATTTCCCTTGTGCCGCTCCGCCTAGAGGGGGCAAGTCTTCTACTTGGAACGAGCACAGGACACATCCTGCAGTGCTACCAGCCAAGGATGGCACACCACATATGCCCACAGCAGAAGCACTGGGGTTTTCCCCTTCTCACACTTCAGACGTTCTTGCCCTTCATGGTTTCCCTGCATAAGGCAGAGATAAAAGGAGACTCTGACGCAGTTTTTCTTCCACAGAGGCTAGGAAACAGCAAGAACATCCCTCTGCTTCTGCAAGCAGAATACAGTCCTGTTTGGCTTTCCCCCTCTTTTCTTCACGGTTGCTGGGATCTAACTGTGTTTTCAGCCCTAAAACAACAAGAACTTTTGCTTATCAGATGAATAATTTTAAGGGTTGAGCAGAGAATAACTGAAGTGCCTATTCCCAGAGTTTCCACAGGAGCACCAGGTGCTATCATTTGACAAGGGTTCACAAGAGACATAAGGACTGATTCTTTTTAATCATAGTTTTTGGTACAAAGCCAGAAATAAAGACACCTATTCTTGTTTGGACAGGAAACTGCCCATGCAACCTAAAGAGATGCCTGCTGATAGAAAGTCCTATTTCCTTCCCACTCCCCTGCTCCTGTGAGGGGTACAGCTCAACCAGAGCATAGACATGACTTTTCTCTTAGGCTGAGCTGGAAGTCCACCTCAGGGAAGACCCATAAATATCAAATTACCTACTGCCAAAAACTGGGCTGGACTAAATTTTACCTGCCACTTATATGTATGCGCCTCGGGTCAAGCAAAAGGAGCCCCTTCCATGGAACATTCATACCAAGCCTGTATGGTGTTTCTAACTATTTCTAACTATTGGCTATATTACTTACCATAAAAATTATCTCTTTAGGAGAAGCAGCAATTCCCATCCTTGTACTGGCATTTATAATGGCCAGGATAATCTGCAGCCATCCAATTGCCTTTGTCCATGAGAGCTGACATGTCACCTCTCATGCACAAGATTCCCTGCTTGACAGTCAGGGCAATTTGAGCAACAGAAGGACACAGTGGGAGAAGCAGCAGCACGGATCACATATTTCCTGAGACTTCAACAAACACCAGGCCCAAACACCAAGTAGGAATCAAGATTTTCAGAGGTTCAACAGATGGGCTAGTCCAGTGTTTCTTCACTGCTTCAAACCTGAGAATCCTCTTCTAAAACTAACTAACAGACCATCTTGCACAGGGCTGTCACAGCAGCTCATCAATCTATAACCAATCAAGATCAACTGAACCTTTGAATATTTATTAATTACTCTTCTGTGATACGTTCATTTGACGTGTGTGTGGAAATGTCCACATATGTCTTCCCTTGTCCAGTCTGCAGCCATTCCCACAGGATGCAGGTGAAGAAGCTCTGGTCCAATGCAGCTGAGCTGCAGAGGAGAGTCAGCTGTACCTATGTGATCCCTGACAAATGTTTTCCTGCAGCACTAAAAAACCTGCTGGGAGTAACAGTGTGAGCTGTCAGATAAGAAGGACTCAGGGCGCCTCTGTTGAGGAGATGAGAAGTTTTAATTGCATTTTTTGGAAAGGGATGCCATTGTCCAATAAGGTACTCGAGGTACAATAACCAGGAGATTTTAATTTAAAGAAATAAGAGGAGGAAGACTGTTCCCTACCACACAGATATAAAAAAGACAATTTCACGTCTGGATGATTGACTCCAATTTACAACAATCTTGTAACAATAATCATTTCAATAATGTGGCTTGCCAAGGGTTTTAGGGCAGCTAACTGAATTATAGCAAATCTTTACAATTACAACGTTTGTAATGAACGCAGTTAGTGAAGCCTCAGCGGCCTTCCCTTATCATTTACCAGTGAGTGATAGCTCGTTGGAGGAGGCTGCCCTTCAGCAAAGAGCAGTGGAGCAGCACACGAACCAGCCAAGTCTCAGCTTGATGGCTTTGAGGAGACAGGGCTGCAGGGGCAGAGGGCACATGATGTGCAGAGGCTCCCAGTGCCACTCCTCATCATTCCTGCTAAGGACTGTCTGCATGCTGAAAGAGAAGAATTTTATATCAGATACTAGGAAGAAATTCTTTACTATGAGGGTGGTGAGACACTGGAACAGGTTGTCCAGAGGAGTTGTGGGTGCTCCATCCCTGGAATTGTTTAAGGCCTGGCTGGGACCTTGGAGAGTATCCAAGTTGTGCTCTTTGGATGTGACATAATTTCTCCCCTTTGTAGAAATCAGCATCCCCTAGAAAGTCCAGTGATTTTTCAATCTCAGTCAACTACAGTTTATGACTACAGCAGAAGAACTAAAAAGCAATGAGAAATACATTATGCCCATGACAAAAGTCATAACAACACTATCACAACAAGCTGCAGAGTCAATAACCCTGTCATGAGGCCAAGTTTTCTCTGTGAGAGAGCCCAGCACTTGGGCTGGGATGGATGGATGGATGGATGGATGGATGGATGGATGGATGGATGGATGGATGGATGGATGGATGGATGGATGGATGGATGGATGGATGGATGACTCTGGCCAGCCCTCCTCACTCAGGCTGCTCACCAAGGCTTTTCTGAGCCCACTGGCAAGACCTAATGTGGAAATCATCAAACAAGTATGTAAATGTACGTGTACATTGCTGATACCCACACTGGAGCTTGTTAGTGAGGTTCCTTCACAGTCTACAGAGACAAATAACAGCTTTGCCTCGTTCAGAGACGACTTCTAAAAACTTGAAAGTTCTTGTTATCAAGAGCTGCCTCTGTCTCCAGGTTGCTTTAAAGGGAGGGTGGTTGAGGCTGAGGCCAATAACAACAGGGTGACACAGTCAAATGATGTGAAAGCCAACCCAGCAACCAAAATAAGTTCCTTGTCTGGCACACGAATGTCTGCTCAACATACCCTAAATTTCATGCCTGGCACCTTGCAGCTGCCCTGGCTGCCTCTTCCAGGTGTGGAATGTGCTTGGCTACAAATGGACCACGTGGATTTGCTGCAGTAGTAAATTACACTCTGGGCTTCTGTCTGGAGTGCACGTGTTAATGCTGACTTCTGCAAGCAACCAGTGGGAGCACAGGGTGGGAGAGCCTCAGATTCACAGTACAAAGGTCAACCACCTTTTGGTTTGACACAACCTTCAGCAGTTCCAGCAGCAGCTGTAAATGCACACAGCTCCCAGCTGGTTTTCTTCATTGGGTGATGTGTGACTGTGTCTGACTTCTAAAACTGACAGTTGTCATTACATAAGTAAATTTAAAAAAAAAAAAAAAAAAAAAAACAAAACAAGTAGCAACTTCAGTGGGCTTTAGGGAGCTCTCTGTAGCAGTTCTGTACCTGGTCATCTCTGTGCACTTAACAGCACAAGTTATCTCCTTCTGAAGTCAATGGGATTTTGTAACCCAGCAGTGAAAAACCATCTTTCTCATCACCAGCAATGAAAGTCAATGGTTCAAAAATTCCTGGTATGCTGAGACCACCCTTTCTCCTGTTGATAAAGAGTCTTTTCCTTTGTGTTTCTTTGTGACAGCTACCTTTGATTCTGATACCCAACATTTCCTGGGAAAGCAGGCAGCATTTTCTGCTAGGTGTCTGCAGCACCTGACAGGGCAATGTTGATAATAATAAGGATTCATATCTTTCCAAAGGAGGTTCATTGTGCATTGTGACACAGAGATATCAGTGTCTTCCTATAAGGAGCAAGGCTGAAAGACCTGAGTGCTCCTAGCTCCCAGCTCCAGGACTTGCTTTGTCACTTTGCAGTATTGATCATTATAAGCCTGGGATATTTATTGTGCTGCTCTGGTTTCTTTGCCAAGTAGGGTTATAACTAATTCAGTCAGAAAAACCAATAGCCCACCTTAAAACTTTACTTTTTATGCCCTCATGACTTGACTCTGATGGTTCTTGGCAGACAACACTCCTCACACTCAGTCTGCAGACAAAGCTTGGTTTTCTTAATGTCAGTACAGCGAGCCAAGGTAGTTCTGCATTGCGCAGATGTACAGCACCCGAGAGGGAGAGAACAAAGGAGCTCCCTCACATTCGTGCGTGTTATACAACCAGGGAAAGAAACAAAAATACATCTCCAATAAAAATTAGGAGGTCTTTTGTATCTGAATTATTCAAATGGGAGTTTGCTTTTAAGCCTCAAGCTCGAGGTAGTTTTCTTCCACAGCATGGCCTACATTCAGGATATTGAATATATAACTATATATACAGCTGGATGTATGACTATGCTGAACAAAGGGGAGAACTGGCAAAGCCCTGCCACTGAATCTCCTGCCCCAATTAACCTCGCTCCTGCATGGTGCTATAATTGACTTCTGCTCTTTATTAAATGCAGAAGCACTTAGTCCATTGCTCCTGAGCTTAGCAAGCTACCAGCTGAGCCTTTTCTTTACCCCCCCAGAGGAACAATGAGGCAGCGTGAGAGCTGCAGCTCAGCCCACGCCCTCCCCATGGTGTGCCCACGTCTGGAAGAGAACAGCAGAGCCTATGTGGGGTGTGCTCTCAGAAGCAGAACCAACACTCCCAGCTGCCCTGTCCTAGTCACAAATGCATTTTGTTTTACTAAATTGTTGTGGGGAATATCTCGGTTGCCAGAAGAGAAGCAGTGTGTTTCTCCATTAGGAAAAATCAAAACTCCAGTTTGAATTCTGAAGGAAAAATATTATTCTTCCCTCTCCCGAATTAAAAACAGCTGCACTCTTCCAACCGTTTCTGCTAAGAGAAATCAGACTTCCCACTCCAGTGGGCAGAACCCTCACCAGGTTTGCTTGCTGGCAAATCCTCTGCAAGCTGAAGAAAACAAAATTTCATTCATTTCAAGAAGTCAATGCATGCACAAACTGCTTTGCCACTGGGTGGGGGTACCTGTTGTGAAGCAGGGTACAAGCTATCAATGCCAGAAGAACCATTAAGGGCACTCTCTGCAGGCCAGAGACCAGAAAGCAGGCCCTGAAATTGCTTCATCTTTTGTTGTCCCCATCAGAACTAGGGTGTTACCTACTCCAGGGAAAATGGGAGGAAATTCTAGCATCTTCCCCAGCCTGGCCTCATACAGAAGCAGGGGTTAGCCCAGTCCTACACCTAAAATACCAAGCAGGGCCAGCAGAAAGTTGCAGTCTCTGATCTCCCTATAGAAAACACAAGCTGACAACAACTCAGCTGCACAGAGGTTAACAGGAACCAATGCCAGAGAGTTCAGAGGTAGAGAAACAGTCAAGGAAGGAATTTATTCCTCCAATGCCTTGGGCACTGTTTTTGGATTAGAAACTCAGAGGTGAGAGTTTTTTGTTGAACTGAGTTATTTTTTGATATTAGCCATGATTTTGTGACTGAGCTGTAACATCCTCTCTGGGAAAAAGGGACAAGGTTGTCCTGTCTTGTGGCTTTGTTTTCCAGCTTTTCTGGCCATTCTACATGAGTGTTCAGTCAAAGCAAATGGAGGTTGTATTTCTAAGACAAATATTCTTGGAGATTGGAAAAGTAAGCCAGTTTTTTCCAACTAAGGGTTGTTAAAGTCCAGCCCATCCATCCAGTAATGGAGTTTGGTTCTTCACCAGCCCTCCCTCATATGTGTCAAAATCACCCGAAATATTTTGGAAAAGGATCACCTTCCTTTCTTCCTTGGATGTATTTTTCTTTATTACCACGAGGATATTGCTAATGGACAGAGTAGAAAGGGCACACAATAGCAATGAAAAAAAAGAAGCAAGCTTCATTTTTAAAGTGACGCCATCAATTATTACAAGCTTTGCCACTTTTCTCTCCCTTGTGAATACTACTTCAGAGAGACAGCTTCCCACATATCTGGTTAAGAAGTAACTGTGGTAGCTCCATGCAATTCATTTTAAGTATTTCTCTTCCCCTCATTGACAATGTTACCTATTTGTTCACTGTGTTCAGAGGAAAGGTCTTAACATGTCCAAACTACATGCAAAAGGATCTTCAGAAGTTCTGTACATGTCAGAAGGGTCTTTTTACTCGGCAGGCTGCATTTTGGATACCAGGAGTATTTTAATAAAAGAATTTCTGTTCAGATCTCCTATACATTAAAAAAAGCATTCCAGGGTGAAATACGATTAAACACCTCAAGTATAATTTTTCTAACATTATAGTTTTTCTAGGCATATTTTTCTAAATCTCATACTGAAACAACTTGAAGAAAATATAAAATAAAAGTAATATTTATTCTTTTGTCAAAGAGAAATTTCTGATCTTCAAAGCATGAAAAGATTCTTCTACATTTAGTCTACTAACTTGGATGTCTATCAGACTTCGAAAACCTTTATACCCCTTGATCTTTATACCACTTGATTTTCTTTTTTCTATAAGAGAAGCATTTGAGGAAAAACTTCCCAATAGTCATGTTCAAAATCTGCTCCTACCCATTCTGTCAACACACTGGTTTTCAAAATTTGCTTATGAATAACACTGAGAACAGAGAACACAGAAAGTAACTCCTCAGAGGCCCTTTTTTTTTCTAGTGCAATAGAAGACACTGAAGGATTTGACTGTATCCTATCCTTCATTTAAAAAAAAACCAGCAAAATGAGTGTCACTATGTTTTTCCACGAGACCTTCTAAGAAATCATTTTCACGGCCTTATAGAATATTTTGGCCATTTTTTGCACTATTTCAGGTGACCCATAAGAAGTTTTTCTTTCCCCAAACTGTTTATCACATGCTGTTTGTGGCTCTTCTTTACCTCCTTGTGAGATCTCCTGGGAGATGTGGAGCCTCTCTCAAACCTTCAGCTCTCCATCCTGTGCCCCTTCAGGGGTTAGAAGTGAATAATGCTTGTGCCTAATCCCAGATTGGGCAGCCAGGTGTGCTACAACCACTGTAAAACATTGATAGATGTCACAGAGACTGACAGGCAGCTGGATGGGCATGAGTGATGACTCTGGAGCTCAGGGAGGTTTTGTACTTGGCACCCACAGCTCCTGCTCTGGAATGGTTGTTAAGACTTCCAACACGGATGCCAGTTATGACAGGCAGCCAAACATTTCACCTGCACAGCTCTAAATGTTGTAGCTGATCACAGAGCAGCTGAATGGGTGATGACTTTTGGTCACATCAGCCTGGTCTGAATGTAAGGCCCTAAGGCAGGCTTGAGAACAGAAAGACCATTTTCCATTACCAAAGCCATAAGGCTTGTTTGAAAACGTACTGACATTAGAAAGCAGGCCAAACCCAGCATTTTATCTTTGTGTTTTTATTAATAACTCAGAATTTCTTATCTAGAGTTTACATTATAAATGTTTAGTATTACAATTTAGGCGTAAGTTTTATAGATTAGATCCAGGAGTAGCTAATTTTTAGATATTCTTAAAAATAATTTCCTGTAAGGCAAATAAATGCTACATAATTAATTTTTGTGTGATAAAAAAAGGAAGAAATGGTCAAATCAACATTAACAATTGCCAAATGGATTCATCCCATATGAATGACCTCTCTGTCTAAGCCTCGGAAAGAGGAGGCATGGACTGATACATACTCCTTGTGTAAAATAGCTTTACATTTACCCATAGAGGTGTCTCTAACCCAAAGGTTAATACTAGAGGCAGAAGAGAACAGTTTAAAGAACACTCCTGATAGATATCAAGGAAATGGGCGCTCTTGCAAAATTTCCAAATGGGCAGACAAAGGAAGCAGAAGCTAAAAACAAGAATGTGTCAAGATGCAGCTTTGGGACATCATTTATCCTGCTCACAACAACCTGTAGGAGTGAAAACCTCATTACTTTTCACTGGCTACAAAATGCAAAACAAAGTTTAGGAATGAAACACGGCAGTTTTAAGGCCACATTTCTTAAAAATGCTCATGAAGTGATTTGCTCTGTGTGTTTTAAGTGAGACACTTAAAGTGATCACCTAAGGTGCTGCTGTTTTGTGGGCACAGCAGACCTGAAATTCTGTCCTACATCCAGCCCTAGATCTGCAGTGCCTTTGATAGACAGATATCTGCCACAGGCTGGGGTCATAAAATCCTAAATACACAAAGTGAATACACCTTCGGAGAAACTCAGTCCTTAAGTAAATCATCGCACCTAAATTTTTATCCCGTTACAAGGATTGATTACTATTTTGAATCTTTTCCAGAATATGGATTCTGTAATCTATGTGATAACAGAAGTAAAGGGCATAATGTCCATGAAATACACATTCAGTGTCACTGAAGTGGTAGCATGATGTTAATAATGTGAGGGAACCTTGTCACTCTACAAAGTTCAGCAAAGCTGGCAAGGCAGTACAGTCATGTTGAATTCCAGAAACCAGGGGCTTACACTGAAAGACAGAAGAAAATGGACTCCCAAGAGCATATATTTAATTTTAATCACATCTTTATAGGAGGTGTTTGTACAAACAAGTGTGAGTAGCTGAGACTTTTAAATGTAAAAGAGTATCATAACAGACATTAACTTAAAGAGCCCAGATTCCTGAAAATTAAAAGTTCTTTTTCTCTCAGATGCAGAAACTTTTGCTGAATAAATAAGCAGTAAAGAGAAACTGATGGTATCTTTAAGGAAAACCATGTAATACATTCAGATAAATGAAAAATCAAAGTAAGGGGTTTTATTTGGCAAAGTTATGTACCCACTCTGCTGCCCAAGAGCATAAAGGCAGTGGCTGTGTCCCAGCATTCAGCTCCCCTCTGCCAGCCTCAGGACTAACTTCATCATGTAGTTCTGCAAACTCTGGGGCTGGTTTGACTGGTTGTTTTTCCAGAAGAAAAAAAATAAAAATTTTAAAAAATATATTAATAAGAGTATCTCACAGAAACAAGAACCCATTTAGGAGCTCTGCTAAGAATGCCAGCTCTTCCCCTGAGGTGTGGAAAACTGTGGCAATGGTAGACAGGAGAAATTATACAAAGGTGGTGCTGTTAAAGTAGATTGCTCTTTAATTGTCTGCCCTGGGCAAATAATATCATCTTTTTCCATTTTTCACTCTGCTTCTCCCCCACATCCCTGACACTAATGTAAAGTTTCGTGTTCTGACTATTAATAAACTGGTAATGTTATAAAAATCCTACATCTAGTTGAATAATACTGAATTAACAGCCCAACCAGTGATCAAATTTATTTCTGTGTAAAGGAAGAATATCTGCTTTGATATCAGTGGCACTGTATTTAGCTTAAACTTGAAGATCAGAGTCACTCTTAAGATTCCTGCCTAGGATAAAGCTTTTTTCCTCTCGTGTTAATTTCTCTGCAGTTTGAGGCCAGTTTAATTTTCAAGAACCATATTGCTTAAAGAGCAGACTGCAGGCAAATTCCCACCAGTTTGATTGAAAGGTGAATTTTAAGGTGATGCAATCAAGCAACAGGAAAATATAAGATGTTTTGAAACTTCTTCCCTAGGAGATATTTCAATTGGATTAAGAGTAGTTCGCACTGATTTAGCCTGAGAGGCAAAGAGCTTGCATACCTGTTACAAGGTTTGTCCTCAGCTCGAGGTCACAGCCCTCCAGCTGAGTGCAGGAATTAACTCAGCGCCCACACTCAGTCCTTTGAGCACAAAGGGGCAGCAGCTCCACAAACAAGCCCAGCCCAAATGGGAGCACCTGCTTGGTCTTAGCTGAAGTCAATTCCTGCCTCATTTGACCTAACCCAGGATAATCCATTATCCCTCTGAAATACAAATACCTATACAAGCTTTGGGCTTGTTGGCCAGATCAAATACAAATTGATTCAAGTTGCATCAATACAATTCACTTAAGTTTCCTCACTCGTACCACACTCCATATCCAAAGCTCAGGTGTTTTGCCCATGATCTCAATACAGATTTAAACAGCCTCTTGTTAACCAACATAAATGTTTTCTGCCTCACAGTGAGGCTCCCAGAAAACTTTATCACTCATTTTATTGTGCCTGATCCTGGAGCTGCTATGCATTTTTCTTGGCTCTCATGGCTGTGACATGAGAGCACTGAGCATTGTGGGTGTGACACTGGAAGCACTGAGCAGCTTGCAGGATCAGCCTCCAGAGCCCTGGTTATGGTGGATACAGACAGACCCGCATTCCCATCAACAACCCCATAGCCCTGTGCTGACCAGTGCTTCTCCTGGCCTCAGAGGGAAGACCTCGAAGAAAATATGGTTCATATTTTCAGTGTGTGCCCACAACTCATTCCCTACAGTTATACTTTTCCCTTGCTATATGCCTAAAATCAAAGCTTTGCGTGCCTCCTGGGATCCAGCACACAGCAATGTCTTATTACTCCTCCTTTGAATATCCTTCCACTTGGTTCTCTGACATTTTTATTCAAACTCTTCTTTTTTCAGACTGTAGCGCCTTGATACCAACATTGTTTTGCATCCTCACTCTGGCCTCTGATTTTCTCATCGCAGCAACTTTATTTTCTGTGCAGCACACTCTAGGAACAAACTCTAGGAATTTTCTGTGCTGCTATTCCACTAGGATATTCCTTCCTCCCTCAGTCTGGCTGTTGGGGGGCTGCAGGTGTTCTCCAGCCCCACAGTTTCTGTCTGTGCTGATGGATGGCCCAAGACTTCCTGGATATTCCCTGCAGTCTGGTGTGCCCAGGGAAGTGCTTCTGCAGCCCACACTAGCTGCAGGAGCACCTAAGAAAGGCTATTTGCACAACAGGATTTGTAGGAAGCCTTCCTTTCTTTAAATTTTGGGGATCTCAGCCTCTGCAGCAATGCTGCTACTATAGTACCCCAGCAGGTCTAAGTCTGCTTGGCTTTTGCTACAGGTCCTGCCTTGTTCCCAGCTGTTAAATATTTGAGGAGAGCCTGCATAAAGCCCACCCAGTGCCCCACCAAATCACAGGGTGTGCTGGCTGGAGCTTGTCTCCAGGGGATGAGCTGGTCCCTGTGCCTCTCAAAGAGGACATCCCCCATCTCCTCAGCACCCCAGCCTTATATCTAACTGCTGGAGTTCACGGGTACAGGCAGGAATTTGGGATCAGCATTTCCTCACAAGTGAAAGGGTTTGCCAGTCAGCCTGAAACTCTTTTGAAAACTAGACCAGTGTCCTGCTAAGAAAGAACAAGCTTAATAGAACAGTTTTGGAACAAATTTATAAAAATGAAAAGGAAGCGCTCTCTCTCTCTCAGCTAACTGCATCCTGGCTGGGCTCCAGTTGCTGCTCTCTTTATTTCATCCAGCTGAAGTGCTGTCGGGGCCTGTCTCAGCTCCAAGAGCCACAGTCAGAGCCCAGAAAGCCTGAGCAGTTAATGCTGAACTCAAACACCTCCACTACTTTCCAGCTGCGTAGGAAAGGCACAGAACAGGGATGCTGCCCTGGGGATGCAGACCCCTTCTCTCTTTGCAGGCTGTGCAGATGCAGACATCAAACAGAGTGTTACCTAAAGCTGATAAACTCAATCTTTAATCAGGAGATGATTTTTACCACGCAAACTGTGGGATTGTTACCTCTTACAACCTGCCTTTAGGAATGTGGATATCCCCTGGCACAGGCCACACACAGCCTGGCATCTCCATTTGTGTGGCCAGTGAACTCCAGCTTTTCCTGACCATAAATACAGGGAATAACGACTGGGTTAGCAGTTTTCCCTGCAAGCAGCCCATGTACTCTCTGTGGATGAGATGCTATCTGCACCCCAGCAGGGTGACATTTAATCATAAATCCACGATGATTAAACATTTCTGCTGCCAAAAAAGGGTGTGGTTACCCTCCCTCTCCCCAGCAACCCTTCTCCACCCCTTTCCCTACAACCAGCACTGCTCCGAGGCTGTGAGCCACCAACTCAGGCCAAGCAGCTCTGCAGTCTGTGCTTTGCTTGCTGAAGTCCCTGAGCCAGCACGTCGAGGGGTTGAACACACAGCAAAGGCAGCAGCTGGAGCCAGAGGTCTCTGTGGATGAGGGGAAGGGGAGTGGGGCCGCTGATTTCAGCACCAGCCCACGGTCAAGTCAGCTTAACCCACTTCCTGCCCAGTCCTTACACCTGAAAGCTGCATTTTGTACAAACACATAAAGTCACTGTCACATGCTGTACAAAGGATGTGACTAAAGACTAACAGTGGGGACTAACAGGAGGAGAGTGGAGGGCAAACTCCTGATTTGTCTCACCAAGGTCTGATGCCAGGCTTCACACCTTCATTGCTGAGTCCAAGGACATGTGGCATGCCAGCACTAAGCCTTTAGCAATGCAAACCTCTATCATGTGCACAGGTTAGACATTTATTCATTTCCCATACTAAATATTGAGTTGGGCAATTCCACAGCTCCTTTGAGGCTCATCCTTCCATCACACCATGGTGTCACATCACCATTGAATGCTTCTCAAAGCTGCAGCCTCCAAGGCTCTGCTCCACACACAGTCAGAAGCAGTACTCAAATGTATTTCAGACTACAGGCTTGTAAACTCACACGTGGGATTGTTACAATAGGTTATAAAACCACTCCCCTGCCTGACTTCAGCAGTTTCATGTTTGGTTTTGGTGACAATGGGGAGGGCTTCCTCAAGGAGCTGTTCCATCACCTCTGTTACCAGGGTAGTGGCATATGTCACTTGAGTCTTCACTCACCAGACAGCTGAAACTCAGCTTGATACTTGTTGACTTGCACTTTAAAGTGCTCGTTGCTCGACTGTTTCAACAATTTAGATAAGCTGGAAAAATGCATCAAAGACACACACCAGCCTTCTGGTAATGAATTTGTTTCAAGCCACTTGATGAAATACAGAGAGCAGCAGCTAAATCTAGCAATGACTGATGCCAAAAGCCACCACCAGTGGTGAACACCAGTACTCAGCACAGTGTATTAAGTTTAGGAGTGTGCCTGAAACGTGCTGGGGAGACAGAGAGTAAAACGCTGGCATTTCACTTTCAGAACCATGACTAGAGTGGAAGATGTTGCCTTAATAAAATATTGTTTGTACCTACTCTTAGTAAATCACAGTGAAATCGACAGCCTATACAGGAGAGGAAGACTAGAACTCAGCTTGCAAGCAGACTGAATTATTTCTCACTACAGATTTGAGGTTATTGGCAGACAGCCCGTGTTGCCATTTACTCCTCATAGCAAACATATTTTAAAAAATATTTTCCATATAGACAGACACACTGTAGCCACTGGGACTCCAGAGGCTCCGGTTTGACTTCCAGGTAATACAAATCAGAACTGAAACTGCAATTATGTCTGTAGCAGAAAACTGCTTGTTCGTTCTCTACGTGGCAAATAACCAAGAGAAGGGCAAAATGTTCCCAAGGAATGAAGAGATGCACACTGCTTTCTTTCCTCCCATGAGCTACAGACAGTGCCTCTTACAGTCCTGAAATTTGCTTTGAATAGATGCTACTGTGTCTTTATCAAAATAACATCTTCATTTGTACCTGGGGAAATATTAGGTAGAAAAATTGATAATTGTAGTGTTTGCTTGTACTTGATTATTATTCTTCTTGTCGTTGTCCTTCTCCCTTTTATATATTTAGACAAAAATATCCCCATATTTAAATGCCTCTTTGTTTTTTATTAAAACAATCAATGAAATATTTCCTCTCTCTCACCCAAAAAATAATTTTACACATTAAGACATCTTTTTACCATTTTTCTCAGGGAGAAGGAGCACTCTGTGGCCTGTGCAGATGTATCACCTATGAGGTATTCTCAGCAATACATCATGGCTGTGTGTTAGTCCCTCTTTAGAGAGACCCTTAGGCTATTGCCTTTTTGCATGATCAAAATAGAATTGCACCCGCTTCTGGGTTACTAATTGATGCAAATTATACTGACATAGCTGGTGAATTTCCTGCTTTAAATTAGCAACCATTTCAATGGAAAAATCGTTTAAAAAGAAAAGGACTAAGTAAATAAAAATGCTGTTTGTTGTGTTGTTGGCTAGGCTGAATCTGCTAATGCTTTTAAAGTACTTTTTAAGTTATTTTCTTTTAATCAGCTCAGCTGAAATTCAGAGGCCACTCTTTTAACATCACTCTGTGATCTGGTTGGGTTTGCTTGAAACTGTCGCTGGTCAAGAATTTGCACAGTGACAAAAACTGTGGATATATCAGTACTCAGGATGGAGGGAGAGAGGAAAAGGGGAGGGAAGGGGGAGGCAGGGAGGGAAGGAGACAAGGTGTTTTATTACAGACGGCCAACATACCCACATTCAACGTTAGGATTAGTCAGAACTTCCTTCTCTTCTTGCATTTTTTCATATAAATAGCGAGCTGCTTTTCAGAAGCCAAAAACTCAGAGAGAAGACCTAGAAAAACGTGTCTGTTTTAATAACTTTTTTCTTCTGACTCTCCCAAAATATCCTCCTTACCATTTGCCAAACAGACTTCTAGCAATAGCCTCCCTTTCCCGCTCTTCCTCACACTAACCCCATTATTTCCAAAGCCATTGTAGCAAAGCACTGGGTTGAATTTTTGTAACGGCCATGAATGGAGAGCCTTGACCATCCCTAGACCTGTTCACAGCACCAGTATGAACTGTAGGTCAGCTCTGAGCAGTAACCAAAATTCACTGCGCAGGAGGGAGGCGCTGAGGAAACCTGTAACCAAAGCATTTGAAATGATGAATCATTCCTCATCCACATTTATAGGAAGAACGTGCAGTCAGGACAGGTACAGCCCAGAGCAAGAAGCTGCACCACCACCAGAGAGGAATGGCTTTGGGTGAGAGATCTGCTTCCTGCCAGTTCCAGGGCTGATGGTGAGTGTGGCCTCGGGGAGGGAAGGCAGCAAGGATTGCTGTCCCAGGGACTGCAGGAGCAGTGGAGGGTGAGGTACCACCCTGAGGAGCACTGCTGTTTGTCTCTCACTCCACTCCACGGCCTAGAGAATCACTGAATCATTTAGGCTGGAAAAGCCCTCTAAGATCATCAAGTCCAACCATCAACCCAGCATTGCCAAGTCCACCACTAAACCATGTCCCTAAGCACCCCATCTTCGCTTTTTCTTAAATACCTCCAGGGATGGTGCCTCAGCCACTTCCCTGAGCAGCCTGTTAGAAGCTGGCAAGTGCTCCAACATTGCCTAAAAATAGATGAAATGTGTAAACGTCTCCTTCAAATAAAAAAGTGCCTACTGTACTCATGGGATGGGCACTTCTCTTGGAAAAGTCTTGTCACTCTTTCCTTACTCAAAACACTTTCCCTTTGAAGTTCACACATTGCATGCCAGCATAGGAGTGTCTTCTAATCTAATGTTAGCAGGAGAAAAAAAAAGATCCTAAATCTCGTGATGCAATTGTAATTCCCCTGGGAAAACAGGCAATCTTGTAGCTGTAAACTTCCTCTTCGCCACACTCATGTTGTGCCCTTTACTCTCTTGGTTCTTTAATCTCAGCAATAGACTTGTGACTAATAAAACATTTTAAGAGTTTTGGAGCAGGGATCACAGCAATTTCCTGGAGCTAGGATGAGATTACAACATTCAAAGATGTGATACATTAATAAAAACAAATTAATCTGCTACAACACAAGGAATATCTTGAAGCATATTTATTAATTCCACTGGGATTATATGAACTGCTCAGATCCTGAGGAATTTCTTGTATTGTGCTGTAATTTATGCTAGAGAGACTAGACCTGGTACCAGCCTGCTTATCTGTCTCTGAACAGGTCAAGGATTAAGTATTATCAGTGCATTAATAGATTTGCCTGGAGAGAACAAGGGTAAATGCATCATCAATAAAAGCAGCCTCGCTAAAGTTGAAAATTGTTGAGTTTCTCTAATCTGCTGCAGAGTATGTTGAGTACATTGGCTCTCGGCATCATGTACATCTGAAGAGAGAAAATGTAGCTCTACAGTGGCTTCCCAAGAGGAATTCTCTGTGGAATGAAAGCACAAGGCACCTGGAGTAAAGCTGCTCAGCTGGTGAGTCCATGGGCAGCTGGGCTGGAGCCTCCCCCTTCCATGGCAGGGAGTGAGGGGGAGCCTGTGCCTGACAGGGGCAGCAGAGAGGCCAGGCTGGTGCGCAGTGTCAGACTCTGCTTACCCCTGGGTTGTTCCTGGGGTTGGTGGCAAAAAATCAAACAGGACTGCTCTGTGAAGGTCCTACAAGGGGAGTTCCACCGGAGTAGTGTGGTTATAAAGATCTTCACGGCTTAAAAAAACATTTACATTGTCTTAAGTCTTCCCTGCTCTGTTGTCTGACCCCTCAAGATGCTGCTTGGCCTCTTGTGACCACACCTCCGTGAGCACCTGTGACCACCTTTTTTTGGATTCCAGGTCCCAGGGGGATGGCTGTGATTAGCACTTCCTTAGGCTGTTGCTTTTTTAATCCCCTGTTTATCTCTGACAATAATGTGTGCCTGGTCTATATACTCTGCATTTTGCACTTTTATAACTGCACTATAAATTGATTGATGCCTGCAACCAGCTAAACCTGGGGTGCTGGGGATGGATAATATTCAAGCATGCTGATGAGCTACAGGGCTTTGTATCCATCTACACATGATTTGCTCGCCAAGTGCAAAAAAGCTTTATTCACACAGAAAAAAGGTTTGTTTAACCTGAATAGTGTCGCTTAATGCTGACACCAGGAAGTCAGAAACCTGCACATCAGCAGGTTTCTTTTATAATCTCTTGAGGTTCTACTTCAGCTGTTCTCTGCCCAGCTTGAATGTCTATTTGCCTCATCACAAATGATTCCCAATTTATTGTCAAGGGTAAAATTACCTACTCTAAATCCTTGCTAACTACTTCACTTACAAAAAATGATGAAGAAAAAAACTAGGCGGGGTTTTTTTGTTCCTCCAGGATTTTACTGGGCTAATGTCCTCAACCTCTAATTGAGGCTAAGGGAAATTAGATCACAAAAACCTATATTAAAGTAACAATAAGAATCTGAATTGAAGTTGCAAAAGTGATGAATTTCAAAGATGGAGCTGAAATTCCCACCGAGCAGCCTCTCCTTACTGCACCCTTAAGCACAGAGGCATCACAAAATAGAAGTGTACTGCCTGAAGATTAGAGACCCATGAGCTCTGCCAGTGCTGGGAAACCAAACTGGGCCCTGTGCTGGGCTCAAACATCACCTGTGAATGTCCACAGTGTTTACAGCTTAGTGCACCCTAGTATAGTTTAGGTTCATGTCCATGACTGCCACACAGGGTCTGTGCATGGTCCAGAAGCAGCATTGAGCTGCCCTCGTTTGGCTCCATGGGCAAGGACTCCCACTCCCTGGAAGAAAACACAGCAGTGTGGGAGCAGGGAGTGGGAAAGAGCTTGCTCCTGTCTGATTTCTTCCTTAAAAGAGACATATCTTTTTAGTGGTTTTATATTGAGAAGAATGAAAGGCTCATTAGGTGACAGTTAGCGCCTGACACTTTGAATTTTGCACCTGAAATTCCTTTCATTCTCCTCCCTCCTGTCCTTTCTGCCTTGGACTGAGCTGTATCCTCAGTGCATCCTTCCACTCCTCTTGGCCTGTCAAGAAACTTAACTGAGTCTGACTGCGCTCAGATCAAGCACAGCTCCTCAAGGGAACTGCGCAACCCAAATAAAATTAAATGTAGGGATTAAGATGAGTAGGGGAGGATGTGATTAACACAATCAATTAACCCAAGTTCTCCTGTGTGGAATGAGACCTACCGCATCCATGGTAAATTCTCATTAAGTTACTAATTTTGTCATGGATGAACATTGAGATAACCCAACTTTTTCAGTTCCTTTTTGTAGTGGGTGTTCACTACAAAACAGTAGACATCAGTGAAAACCTGCACAGCCACACTGAGCTTGGTGCTCCTGTACTTGGCCAAATGCTCTGGCAGACAAGGGAGCGGATTTGTCCTGTGACAGGACCAGGAGCTGAGTTCAGGTACTCACATTCCCACACCTGGAGAAGTCTGTCTGTGCAGATTGAGCATCCTGCACGTTTGTGGGGGGCAAAAGGGAGGATGGGGAGCAAGAAACATGCCACCTCCTGTTTTAAATATACATCAGTCCCAGCATGGCGAGTTGGTTCAACAAGCACCGAGTGTGGAGCAGCCAGAGCCATCCTCAGGACAGAGCTCTGCCTCTGGGGGTGGCCTGCAGGGACAGGAAATGTTGTTTACATCAACATTCAGCTCTTCTAGAGAGGACTAAAAAACCACTTTAATAAGCCATTCACAGACCTTTTCTGACATGGGGAACATGCAAGCGGAGGAATTAAGGACTGACAAGAGGCAGACGCCCCAGACACCTTCCTGGCTCCTCTCAGCCCCTGGTCCCTTGCACTTTTCCATTGTTTCATCCTTCCTTGCCATCTATTCCTTCAAACCCCTGGTCTTCCTGTTGCCCCTGCTCTCAGCACCAGTTCTGCTCCTCTCTTCCCAATCCTGGTTGTCCTTTTTTTCTCATCCAGCCACTGCTGGATTCCAAAACAGACAAAATGAGTTCCTCCCTCTCTGTAAAAACCTAGAGAATTTTATTTCTTTCCTCATCTACTCTTTCGAAGAGACACAGAGGTGGTGCTCTAGGGCTTTTAAAATTATATGACAGTTAGTTAGCAGCTTAATAAGTAACATTTACTGTAATTGCAAGTTCCTGAGGAGCCTCCTCACATCCAGCATCCAGCAGACCCCAGATGAGCGAGGTCCTCCTTGCCTGAGCAAGGGTTGCTCCAGAGGTTGGAGGAACCAGCAGGTGCTGCACGAGCAAGACGTGGGGCTTCAGCCCTGATTCACTTTACAAAGGACCATTTCTGAGCTATGACAGTGCCTGCCCAGCCAGCTGCTTTCCATTCCACAGTATTTCAGCTATGCCAAATATGTGATAACACTTAAAATTAACGCCAGCCCCAGAGTCATTCACAGGGTTAGGCATATTTATTTCTGTAAATTCAGATCTTATTAAAACCTGAGCGTGTTAGGAAATACTTTGAGCACACGGTGTAAAAGAGCCAGTCTCTCCAGAAGGACTGAAGGGAGGTTAAAAGCCAGGTACATATTCTTTCATAGAAGCATGGAGATGCATCAAAGTGGGACAAGGCTGTTTTTCTGCTCTTTTTGTTTGTATAAAAGCTGTTTGGCATCTATATTGTATGTGTTTGTTTGTTTGGCAATAGTCTGCCATATGGCTTTTCTCTTTTCTTCCAACTGCAGCCCTATGTTTTCTAAGAAACATAAATCAGAATGACAGGTAAAATAACGGAACTTTTGTCAAAAATAGGTGCACCTCCAGTATTTTAAGAGCATGTGGATATAGCATGCCCACATTGTGTTTTGGAGAGGATCTGGAGAGGGACAAATTCACCTCCACCCCTCCTCCCTCCATGGTAAACTCCTGTTTCTGTGCCCAGGATGCAGGTTTCCTTCTTTCTTTTAGTTCCTTTCCTTTCAAAATGTCAGTCTTTTAGGTGAGTGTCCAAAACACAAACCTTCTAATCTGCTCAAAAAAAAAAGGAGTTAAAAGCTTCTATCAAAATCCCGCTTCCTTCCTTTCTTGTGTTTGTTTTGATTTGTTCTATTTCCCTCAAGATAAGCCAACTTCGCTGTTCCAGACAGTCCTCCTTATGAAAACAGCCTAAAATATTTTCCTCAATGAAACCTGGACACCTGCCTTATTTCAATAATCTCTCAGTGCTTCCAGTGAAGCAGATGCTGTTGAGTCAGACCTGCAGATATTGTACTCTTCCCAGTCATTTTTGTTATTTAGAGTCTGCCTTAAAAAAAATAATACTCTTCATCTGTACACCACCTACTTCTCTAAGAGGGTTGGAAAAGGCCACGGAAAAGAAAATAGTGCACAACATCTGGAGGCTGCTGAGCCTGCTCTGCCCAGCCTCCTCCCCAGGCTGAAGTCAGCTGTGCATCCTGCTGACTCAGGCCCGCCACGTTTTCAGAGGAGTAAAACACGACTCAAAAAGTGCTCAAGTAAGTGTTCATCTATAATTAAAATTTGCCAGCTATGCCTAAACGAGTTCAAAATACCTTTTCCAGAAATCACTATTCCTATAAAATGAGATTTTTTTTCTTTTCAGATCAAAGAATAGTTTTAATAAACGAGGGCATCTGTGGAAGCAGTTCTTACTAAAGACAGTGATTAAATTGCTTCAGTTTCTAACCTGATCCCTCTGACTTTTGAGAAGCCTTTCCTGGGCAGGTGCTGGCAACAGCCCACCCCTTGTAGGGTTTCCCTGCTGTGCAGGAATCCCGGGTCAGATCCCATTAGCACCACCCAGCAGCCCTGAGGGGGTGACCAGGGTTGTGATCACCTGAAAAAGCAGCAGATGAAGTCAGTGCCTGCTTTGTACCTGTCTGTTGAATTATTGATATCAAAGGTCATGCAGCTTCAGAAAACACCAAAATGTGGCATCCTTGCTCCTTCAGAGCTCTCTCAGTCAGTTCCTCTCCCTTTTCTCCATCACAATGGAGGCTCTTCCCCCAGCCACCGAGCTCCTGGAGCTGCTGGGGGAAGCACACAGCAGCAGTTTTGCTCCACAGCAAAGCCTGTGCTGCAAACACGAGAGCTCAGGCTTCAAGCTAGGAGATATTTCTGAGGGGGTTTCAAAGAGGCTGCTGGCTGCTATGCAAAGTGACCAAGGCGTCTCTGGTGCAATTATCTCAGCCAGCTGTTTTCCCAGACATGTTTTGTAAAATCATTGAGATTTCTATTGACCTCCAGCAGCACAAATGAATTTCCTCTGTTTTATCATATTTACCATGTGAATATGAATGGCATGAACAACATGCAAATGATTACAGAGGGAGATGTAAGGACTTAAGGAATGCTGTTGCCTGTCTCAAAACTCTGTCAAGGCCACAGAAGGCACTTGCCGTAAGACAAGCCACCACAGAGAGAACTTGAAATAAGCACAGAAGTGAAGGAATTTGCAACAGGAGGGCATTGATTCCAGGCCTGGTGAGGTAAATCTGCGTTACCTCCTGATTACTGCACCTGGATAAAAATTCCTGCTATGGCAAACTGTGGGAAAGAAAACAACAGCTTACACCCATGCCATCCCAAGTTACAGGAGCAGCACCTACGCCTGTAGATACCCAGAATTTGGACTGTATAAAGGTGATAGCCCAGAAGAACAACTCTGGGACCCCCACCACCAAAAAACAGGGTGAAGAAGGACTGGTGGGACACCAAGGGATCCACAGGGTGGTAATGTCTATCTGCTCAATCTGTCTCTCTCACTCTCTGACCCCTTTCCTATTTCTTTCTCTCTCTCTACCTCATATTTACTGTTAAATAAAATCTCTACTATTGACTTCAGCATGTGGCCTCATTTGCACCTCGATTTGGGCAGAGGCACCTCTTAAAAGCTGGATCATAACAGAAATCTCTGTCCTATTGGCATCACTTCAACAGAGTCAGAAGAAAATCTCAATGTAAGCATTTTCTCAGGTGTCCAAAAAACTATATTAGGAATAAGGCCTCAGAGGAATAAAATAAATAATTCTGTTTTATTTCAAGTGTGACAAATTTTTTTATAATTGTTCCTACTGCTTATTACTGACCCAAAACTCAAGGCAGATTAAAATATCAAGAGACAGGCCCATATGGCAAACATTCATGGTTATGCTAAGCATTAAATGGATGGATGAGCAGAGGGGAAAAAGAAGAGCTGCAGATTCCAGCACTGAAAAGGACATTGGGCATATTCTCTGGGTTGAAAGGAGGGAGGAAGATGATGGAAAAGGTGAATTGAGAATCACAGAATCATAGGATGGCCTAGGCTGGAAGGGAGATCAAAGGTCATCACCTTCCCTGCCATGGGCAGGGACATTTCCCACTGGAATGGGAGGCAAGAGCTGAGCTGGGATCTTCTCTTCAACCTTCTGTTTTTCAGTGAAGAAGGGGTGTCTGGGAGAGGGGATGTCCAAAGAGACAGGGCAGTTGAATCCCACGTGTGCCCCAAAACACAGAGTTGGAGAAGCAAGTCTCCAGCTCCAGAAAGCAAGCTAACAGGTTTTTAGGACACAGCAATCTATGAGGCAGGCTCTTGGGAGCTGAGTGGGGTTCCAGCCTCAGCTCCTTGAAGGCTGAAACCCCCAGTTCCTCCTTCCAGTGCTCCTGTGCCCACCCTGGGTTGGGTGGAAACACCTCAGCAGAGGAAGCTCCACCTTGCACAGCTGCAACCCATCTGGACAGCAGCCTCCTCAAAGCATGCTTAGCTTTGTTCACCTACAGCAGAAGCCCTGAAGGGGCTTTTAAAATGGTTAAGCTGCATTTTTTCCCATGTTTGAATCATGCTCTATTTCTCCGTGCCTTATGTTAATGATGAGGTGGCTGGCCAGAAACACAACCCTGCCCAGGCAAACTCTTGAAAACCATGATCGTGTTTGCCTACAGTTTGGCTTGCAGAGATAAAATAATGTAATAATAAATCCTCCTCCCCCACCACTGGGGAGCTTTGGTTTTCCAAAATTAAATAACTTGGTGCATTGTGGCAGTGCACAATTTACCCTTTCAGCATGTGAGTCACAATCCACTTTAATTACTTAAGTAATTCAGTCCCCAAGCCTCATTTACAGTGGGCACACAGTGCTTGGCATCCAGCCCGTGATTTGCAGACACATCTGAATCTCCCACATGCATGCAGTGCTCCCCTACATAAAACTTTATATATTCCTACGCTCCTTCCAGGAGTTATATATTATTTACATCATCTGTATTGCAAACATACCAGAAGAGCACAGGAGTTTTCTCTGGAGTTCAGCAGCCTTTTCATGTTCCCTGTGCCTGAAAGTATATTAAACATTCCTGCCTCATCCTGTACCTCTGCTTTACTGACTACACAGCCTGTTCTATGCAGGGCAGTGTTCCCCCCTCTATGTAGTGAAGATTTGTTTACTCACATAATGCAGCTGAAAAGGGAGTTGTAATGACAGTGAGAAAAAACAGAAGGAACCAGGCAATAGCAATATTTCCTCCTCTGAACATTTGAAAGGGTTTGGCTAGAAGTGAAGGAGAACTGAAGACAAAAAGTTAGATGGGATCACCAGCATGGAAACAAGCTGGGATTGCCTCTGCAGTTATGGTAACTGGTAGGATGGAACATGGAGAAAGATGAGGAAGGCAGCCCTGCAGAGTTCCCATGTGCATGGCTGCTCTGCAAACTACCTCTCCTCAACTGCTTCGAGTTCTGGGAAATTGTTTATGTGGCTTTTGGAGCCTTTGTTCTCAAATGGATCCTTTGCTGCTTCAGATATTGATCAGCTTACAAGATTCTCTGGGCAAACACAAGAGGAAAAATATTGTTTGGGAGACAAATGGAATATTGCAGAAAGTAACATTTCTAGAGCACACATTAGAACCAGATGTTCCACTCAAAAGTATTTGTGGTCAGGGACTATGCCGAGAAACTAACTGCTGTAAAGAGAAAAACACAGAATTACAGCACACTGGCTACAAGAAAAAGTTACACCAAGAGAAAAAATATTGCAGAAGGATATATTAGGTGTCTTACAGTCTGACAAGTCTAATTACAGGTTACTATCCAAGCCAGAAAAGGGCTGGATCCGGCTCCCACCTCTTCCACAGATGTACTGCTGGATTTTGACCAAACCACGTAGGCTTCACTTCAGTGTTGACTAAGGAGCTGAGGGCTTTGCTGCACTGAGGGGTTTTATTCTCCTCTCTCTCTGTGCCTTACTCATAAGAACTGGATACAGCCCAGGGGCAGCAAGTCCTGGGAGGGCTGACAGGAGAGGTTCTGGCATGGCAAGGCCTGCATGGGCCTTTCTGCAGGGCACCACACAGAGTGTGAGGAGGAGGAAGGTGGCTGTCAGTCCCTCGGGCCCTTTCCCATCCCAGCAGACTCTTCCTGGGGCAACAATCCCTTTGTAAATGCAGACTGGGCTGTTTCTCTGACATCTTGAAGAGCTGCGAGGGACAAACACATGGATACATTTGGGTCTCCCACTTGAGACAGTGACGGAAGATGTGGAAAAGCACACGAATAAAAATAAATATGTCAGTCATAAATTTTAAAAGCATAACAGAAGAACACAGTTGTCACAGCGAAGAGCAAATCTTCACCTGGCTCCATGCCCCGAGTGTGGTCAGAAGGGAACGCTCAGGTGAAGCACACAAGAAGCAAGGCAGGCACTGAGTGACCCTCCCCTCTCTCACAGCTTCTGGTGACACAGGGACTTCTGGCCTTTCATCCTGGACACAGCTTTGAGCAGAAACTGATGGCCCTATCCTCTGCCAAACTGCCCCATCAGCTTTTGAACCCGTTTGTTATTTTGGTCTCCATAATATCCTGTGGCCATGACTTGCACAACTTCACCACATGCTGGGTGGTGAAGTGTTCCCTTTTTAAACACCCAGCTGATTTCATCAGCCCTTATTCTTATATTGTCAGAAATGATAATTAATCTCTTTCCTCAACTACCCATTACCATTCATGATGTTATCAGGCTTCATCTCTTCCCCAAGCTGAAAATACCCGGTATATTTTGCTTTTCCTCAAACAGAAGTCACTCCATTCACTGAGCCTGCTTCTCCCTTTTTCTGGGGCGCTTTCAGCTCTCCATTCCAAGCTGTGGTGATGAGTTCACTGCATAATATTCAGGATAAAGATACATCATGAATTTATGTGGTAGCATAACTAATTTTTTCTGTTTGTTCTCTATTCTTCCCCTGACAATTCCTAACAATCTTTTTGACCACCGCTGAGCAATGAAGTGATTTTCACAGGGACTTGTCAGTAACGACTCCCAAATCTCTTTCCTGAACATCAGAAGCTAATTTAGAAACTGTCATTCTGTGTCATCCTGGAGTGCTTTTTCCCCCCATATGCATCACTTTGCATCTATTGACATTGAATTTCTGCTATCATTTTATTGCCCAATCACTAAGCATTGTAAGATCTTTCTGTAAAGGTGAAAATCAGAAAATTGATAGTGAAATTAGGCCAATTTCATGTTAAATGTATTTGTAATTTCCTGGGAAGCACAGTCAATATGTGAAGAATGCAACTCAGGGAAAAACATACCTCTTGCTGCCAAAAAGTCCTGGGAAGTTCATTTCATGGAGGATCTGACTTTTAGAGAAAATATATTCTTTTCCTCATTTGTGTGTGTCTGAAGGAATTACAGCTTTCCAGTCTAAACCTCGACTCTGAGATATCTACGATGCAGGGAACGCTGAATTTGCCAACCAGGCAATGTCTCAAGGGGACTAACTAAGCCTGTGCAATTCAGAAAGTATCGACATCCCAGTCAGGATAGCAACACCCTGACAAGGCTCTGTCAGCTCTGACAAGGCTGTGGGTTGGTGTCCTGACACCGTGGTGCAGGTACCCCTCCTGCTTTGCTGTTTGCAGCCCCCTGGTGATGCCATGATGATTTTTTCCCTTTTCTTTTAAACCCCTTTTGTACCTTTTTACAACTTCTGTATTCTTAGTGCTTTTTGCCTACATTCTTGGACTTGTTTGTTAAGCTAAGAGACTAAACATTTTAGAGGTTTTGTAGTTATGGATCAGTCTCCCCAGGCCCCAAGGTCCTCTCCAGAACACATTTTGTAAACTGAGATAGAACCATCCAGGGGAAGGTTCCCTGGGGAGGGGGGCTCATTCGAACCTCTCATTGGGGAATTTTTGATAGAAATGTTAATTAGTAAGACCTCTAATGTTATACCAGATCTTTTGTGAGGAGGTGCATTGTGGTGTGCATCGAGGTGCATTCGACTTGGACGTAGTGCACCTAAGGATCCTTAAAATAAATACCAAGGTAAAATCCCTTTTTCCCTTCTAACCATGTTTGCCTCTTGATTTTAAGACCAGGGAAAGGCATCACTGTAAGTACGCTTTGAGAATTATTTTCATTAATATCTTCCTCTAATGATTTTCAAGTCACCTGTATAGGCCATCCACACCTCCCAGCAGTTATCTGTGTCACCAAAGGGCACGTCCCCCTTGAAGAAGAACAAAACTGTTCTCTCTGCACAGCAAGAGAGATGAAGAGAACTTGTTTTCACTGTAACAAGCGAGTTTAATTGTGCACAAGGTAAACCAGACCTGACACTTGCATGTAGGTGCCTGCATAAGCCATGAGGTAGCTCTGGTTGCAGATTAGCACGAATACATCCTGCCCATGAAAAAGGTGACAGGACTTTGGAGAGATTTGATGCTGCCTCCTGTCCTTCTCAGGTGAAATGTTTCGAGCTGCCAAAGGTTTCCTTCCTTCCTTCCTTCCTTCCTTCCTTCCTTCCTTCCTTCCTTCCTTCCTTCCTTCCTTCCTTCCTTCCTTCCTTCCTTCCTTCCTTCCTTCTTCTCTCCTCTCTCCTTCTCCCCCTCCACCCTCCCTCACCATTGCCTTGACTCTAGGAACCTTAATTGAGCAAAAGAACAGACCACTGCTTTAGCACACACAGTCTTTTAGCCATGTTAAATGAGAGTTTGCTGCATCCAGTGTCATCACAACTCTGAAATTCCACATGGAGCACTTTTCGCTGAGCTGCATGCAATTATTTATTCAGGCTCTGGTTCTGTCCCCACTGAATGCAAGAGCACTGACTTCAACACAAGGAGCAGCAGGCACGCAGCTGGAGAGAGAAAAAATGTGAATTAAAAGTCATTTAATCTCATTTAATCACATTTCCTCCCCTCCTTGACCAAAATATTTAGAAAATAAATAAACTCTCTGAAAAGGAAAACTATTAAGTAAGTTTCAAAGTCAAGTTCATGCCAGCTAATATTATCTATTTCAGGATTTCCTGCCCTGCTTATCTCCTTTTAGTTAACCTATTTCTGACCCGGACCATGTGTTTGCCTGGCAGACACTGTCCCATTTCTGAAATTGCTCTTGGCTCAATAAAAGAGTCTGTAGTGGTGTTTGTGACCAACATTGCTGCTATGTATTTCCTGTAGCAGAGCTACAGGCAGCTTGAGAGGGAGGATGGGAAGCAGATGTGGAACAGGAGTATTGCAGAGGGAAGACAGGGTTTTTTACTCTAAATGCTGCACATTGAAGCAGTTGATAAAACAAGGTGGTCGACCTGCTCTGTCTCCCTGTTCCTACAGCTCAGATGTCTGGACACAATCCTGGAGTCAAAGAAAGCACAATCAGCAGAATTTCTATTCATTCTTATCTTCTAAAGTGCAGATTTAACATCCTCCTGTGCACAGTGACAAACAGGCCACTGAGGGTGATAATAAGCTTGCTTCCCAAATGGAGTCCATCCCTTTATTTAAAATCTGAAAATAAACCTGATAAAATTCTCAGGCTCCAGATAACACCTGGAGGTCTCAAATGTGTGTTATGCAGAAGGCAACAGCCCTGAAAATACGTAGTTTTAACTGCCAAAGAGTCTATCTCATGATTTTAGTAGCAATTTGATGCAGCCCTGGACAGCACAAAGAAAGACCTTAATCCACTTACCCAACAAATCCTATCCTCCAAAAAATGCAGAGGCTCAGACTAGGGCAAAGCAGGGCTTGAACAGCTCCTCTTCCAGTGCAGTGAACTGCAATGAGAATGTTACATGAATAGAAGGAAGGAAGGAAGGAAGGAAGGAAGGAAGGAAGGAAGGAAGGAAGGAAGGAAGGAAGGAAGGAAGGAAGGAAGGAAGGAAGGAAGGAAGGATCCTGATGCAAGAAAACAAACAAGAATGAGTAGGATAAAATACCTTTATCTGGGCAAGTGAAAAACTGGTTGGTAAATACAGGAAACCAATGCTAAGAATAGATAATTCCACAGCTGATTCCTTTCCTCCCAACTCTTTTTTTTATTGTGTTCCAATAATTAAAATAATATGGTGGCTATTCAATGCAGGAAAGCTGTGTAAATACAAACTAAACACAGCCAGCTATGAACGGTGTTTTAGAAAAAGAAAAACAGGTAACAGGCAGTTTAGAAAAATTCCTGCTGGGAAGGCAAATGATGGCAGGATCTAAGCACATGTTCTGGAAAAAGGGTGTGTCTGAGCCGCCTTGGAGGTGCTGATCTCACATTGTGGCACAGTGTCTGTGTGGCCTCACAGCAATGTGACTCCCCCAAAGTCCTTTGCTGGACCCCAACACCTTCCAGCCTGGACCAGCCACAAGCACTGCAGTGTCTTGGAACACAGACAGCTATGAACATGAAAGCTGAAGATAAAAATAAACACAAGCCCTTCTCTTCCATCCTAAGCTCAACTGAAACGTAACACAGTCCCAAGCAGAGAGGAGATAATCTTAGCTGTTGCTGCCAGCCTGTTTACTTACTTATTGTCAGATGATAAATGCTGGCAAGTCCTCATCTCCTGTTTTCCCCCTGAAAATGTTGTTTCTCTTGTCAAAGGCTGAGGTGGACATCAGCTAGGGTGGAAGCACAAAGCCAAGCTGTGCACTGCTAGTGGTGGCAAGGTTGCTCCAGCGTCATGCCCCCAAGGCTGCTGTGAGGCTCAGCACGATTTCCTCACACTTCCCTTTCTTGTTCAGGGTAATTATATTTCCCATGGATGGGAAAATACACTCTGGCAGCCAAGGTGAGTCTTCAGCATCGTGAACAGGATGGGCTTGAACACAGACATCACAGCCTTCACCTCTAGACAGGGCAGCCACAAATGAAACTCAAACGTTAGAACCCTTAAATGCAAAGTGTGTGTCTCTGGCAACAAATTACTATATATTACCAGCTGCTGCACCAATTAGCAACACAGGTCTTTTGTGCCTCTCCTCAGATCTGAAAGATAAGAAATACCACTTCTGGGAGTAGGATGTAGAAGAGCATCATCCAGCATCACTGAAGATGATCAGTGATCAGCTTCCCTCCAGCACTGGTCAAGGAAGAAGAATTTGCTTCTCAAAATACTCTTTTGTCTGTCTTTTAGGAAGGATTTTCTGCTCATTGTCTTTGACTGACTCAGACCAGCCCAATCCTCAACCGGGCAAAACATCCCTGGGAACTAAAAAGTTTACTGGGAATATTACACCAAAACACAGTGTTTGGATGCTGCTTAATCAATGTTTCATCTCAGAAATACTGACATGTTCTGTCTGACAACAAAGCAAACAATTTATCTGCAAGAACGCTATTTATCTGAATAAAATCTAAAGCAGAAAAAGGTTAAAAGGATTAAATAGTCCCAAAATGAAAAATCACTTTTTAGTTTAAATAAAGCATTTGAGTTTCACTAAAGAATCTTTAAAAATACGATTCTTGGCTCAGCATCAGAAGAACATTTTTCCATTCTTTTGCTTCAATTGCCATTCTGACAAAACTAATATTCACCTCTCTCTTCCACAGCATAAATTCAAAGCAGGAGTATCCCTATCTTCCCAGACAATACTGTGTGTTTTCCTGAGAAGGATTTCTTTTGAAGCTGAGATGTCTTGAGCACAAAACCTATAAACAGATACTGAGGAAGGTGACTTGGGACAGCTGTGAGTTGTATAAAGGGCAATTTCCCTACTCAATGACAGAAGCAAAATTGGTTTCAACTCATACCCACTTATCCAGATGTCTGTAATTTTTTTGTCTGTAAAATTACCTTCCCACAATAAGTAGGGAAGGTCCTGTAGGTCAAGGCTTAGAGATATTCATAGAAAGCAGAAGGCAAATGTTATTGCCACTCTAGTAGCTGTAGCTTTGCCACTGAGTTATTTGTGATAAGTCCATCTCAACATCCAGGTATGATGGAAAATGACAGATCTTAAATCAATCCTCTCACTTATTACCAACTGCAAAAGCAGCTTTATTTTATATATGTAAAGAGCTTCCACTTAGACATCATACCCACACTGTAATTTCAAATAAACATTTAAAACTGCAGCTAACAAGACTTCGAGTTAAAAGCCTGATGATTAATCCATCACTTCACCTGTCTTCCCAAATTATACATGTTTAGCCAAATAAAGTATTAACATTCTGCATTTTACATACAGGAGCACAAGATAAAATAATCTACTGTGACAAATGTTTCCAGAGGGAGAAAAAAAGATTTGCAAACTGTTGAGAAAACTGACGTAAGGCACAAGAAGCTCTCGGAGATTTCATAAGCAAAAATCTGAGCTTTTTCAATGCCTCACTCCTGTTTTCTGAATGCACTTGTGGTGAATTACACCACTGGGGGTTTGCTGCTGCTGTTCCTGACGAGGGAGCAGGGGGAGAGTGACTGGGATTGTTCCTGCACCTTTCCCCATTGCCATCAGTCTCACGTCATGCTGAAAAAAAGACATAGCTGGAGATGGGAGAGGTAAGAACTAGGAAACAGGAGAGCTCCAAACCAGGCTCCATCCAGCAGCACACTGGGGATGGCAGGAGCTGCTCACCAAAGCAGCCTGAGCTTGTGCAGAGACTGACTCAGAGCAGACCAGGAGCGAGCACATTAAAGAAGCAATGCCAGCTTGAGAAACACAACCAGAATAGCACAGAGTGCTGTGACACACAGGCAGGGAAACAGGCTCATTACCTCATGCATATGTTTGGAAACTGTTTTCGAGGGAGCTTTTCTGGGGGTAGGTACAGTTTGTTCCTCATACTCATTTAGCTAGGTAACATTTTCACTCATTAGGGAGAAACACAAACCAGCCAGAGCAAGGCTGTGACACATCCTGGCTCGTGTCTAGGCTTGAGCTGGGAGGCTGAAACTATGTCACCAAACCTGTGAGCTCTTTGTGGGGTGTCGGATGTGACGGAGCCAGACTGCCCACTGAGAAGGACCTGAAATGACAGGAAAACCAAGACATATTTTTAACACATTTACGCAGCACGTCTTGCACTTCTGTATCAATATAAAATCTTTATCCGAGGAGGGATGGTGCACAAGCATGTAACAGAAAGGCATCAAGGAAAAGAGTGTTTGTTGAGGGAAGACTGCTCCTTGGGCTGTAAGTCATTCCTTGGACCTGCTTATATTTTTGCTTACTGTCATGATGTAATGCTTAAGAGCCCAAGTTTTTACTGATTTTCCTCCAATGATGCCATCTATTAATGTCTTGTTAGCAAGCACTGTCACCAGCATATTATGGCAGTATTAGACATGGTATTAGATTTTAGGAAATGGGTGGAGAATGCCATGTTCTGGCTGCTCCTCAGCATAGTCCTTCTCCTCAGATGGGGCTACTGCCACCTTGGTGGAAGCTTTAACTGAACACTGCAACCCCAAAGGCAAGAAGTCTGGTAAAGTTTCAGCCTATGAATGGCCAAGGCGCCAGTAATCCAGTTTTCCAGTTTATTCTGGCATCAGTCTTTCGAGTCTGTTACAAGGCTTAGTGATTTTGGAGCCCGAGTTTTAGTGCCAGCAACACTCAGAGTTTACACTGCAGAATGAGCTGGAGGTGCTGTCACTGTGTTTTAGTGCTCTTGATGGAAACTTTTTTCCATTCATTTATTCAGCACCTTTCAAGCCCAGATAATTTCAGCATCCTGCAGCAAGTCCCACCACTCAGAGAGCTGCTGAATATCTCCTCAGCCTTTCTGAACCTGCCAATTGTCCCTTTTCCTGAATTGCTCCCCTCTGTGCCTTGGACACTGAGGAACCCCTGGCTCACTGCCAGATTTCCGTGGGCTGTCCCTTGGCACATCCTTGCCCCAGAACCACATTTCAATGGAAACTGAGAGTGGCAGTGCCTTTCCCACCAGACCCCTTAAAAAACTTCAGCCTTTCTCAGGCATGTTTGTTTTGGCTGTTCCAAAGTTTCCTCTCCCTTTAATAGATGGCAAATGCATTATCCAGCACAAACAGGGAGCGCATATGATGGGGTGGAGGGACAAAACAGATGGCACATGAGTCACTCCCATTCGCAAAGTCGGCGATGAAAACATGCTCCTGCTTTAGCATCCTGCTGGAGGCTTCTTGCAAAAGACAATTGAGGAGCTGTGCTTGGCACTGAGTGCCCGCAGCCTTCCAGGTGGGAAAGGGATTGCTGCTGAAGTCCTTTCTTTGTGCAGCCAAAGCAATCTAGGAAAGGGCTTGGGACTGTGGCAAGCCCCTGGTAAAAGTTGTGCTTAACAACAGCCAACTCCCGTGCGTGATGTGAGGGCACTGAACCATCCCCAGGGCCACAGGCTCTCTGTACTTCTTCAGGGTATTAAACTTCTTTGTCACATTTTTTCCACCTGCTTTGCTATTTGCTTTAATTCCCTGTGCCTGGCAGCACTAGGAATGTTCCCTGTTTTCTTTTCTCTTTTTTCTCCCCCCCAACTCCCACAATCTTTCTATGGGTAATGGATTTTATATGCTAACTCACATCACTGAAATACCATGAATGACACAAGTAGGAGTGGAAGGCATTGGTTATGCTCTTGCCAGGAAAGATCCTCAACCTATTGGAAATAATGATTATTTGCACTGTATAAATTGGATTTCTGCCATGAACAATATTAGAAGCAAAAGGCAGTGAGCAGTATTACTCTGCTGCTGAGTATTCATTGTGTTAAAACAAAAATAGACATAGTATCAGATAGCTACCACCTGGAAACTGCATTATATATTTGGGTGAGAATACAGTTCCAGTCGGCAAACACATTTGCACATGATTACTTTTACATATTGCAAGAAATTTCCTTGAAATTCAGTGTGTGTAACATTAATAGTCTTTATTCATATTTGCAGAAGACAGCTTACAGGAAGAGGCACAAGATAGTTCTTTCTAGCAAGTGGGTTTAATTAATTTTCTCTCATAATTCAGGGAAGGAGGATTGTTGGATTCAAAGACATATAATCAATGAACATATTATTAGTTATTTCTAACTGTCCAAATGTAGAATTTCTCAGACATTAAAAGACATTTCACTTCATATCTTGAAGAGATTCTTTTTTCCTAAAAACAAGCCAGACTTATTCTCAAAACTGTCTGAAAATTAAAATCTGTATTTCAAAGAAAAGTTGCTTTTATTGTAAATCAGAATCTTCCACAAAAAAAAAAAAACAAACAAAAAAAAAAACCAACACCAACTTCAAATGTGAAACCTGACAAATTCAAGATACATACAGAGAGAGAAGACATAAAGAGAGAGACTTTCTCCTCTTTTTCCTGTTTCCTTTTCACACTGACACTGTAAAATCAATAACATCAAAATTGTTCTGGTTTTGCTTTTCATTTTCCTTTTTCTTGCCATCAATAATTTTGAAATGTCCTCATTTTTGAAAAAGAAAAATGAAACAGTCCCATGCTTGTGTCACACTTCAAGCACTAGAAAGACTTTTCAAAGTTCCAATAGCAACCAGCAGCAAAAACACTTAAAAATGCAAAAAAAATTGTTTGTGTGGGCAGAGGTGCCTGTTCAGCTTTCATTTTACTGTCCCCAGTTTCGAAGAAATATTTGACACTTAAAATTTCAAAGCAATCAGACTTTGGTGTTTCAAAGGTTTACAAGAATTCCTTTTGAAAAACTGTGTAGTGTCAGACAGAACAATGTTCAGAAAAAAGCCCTGATGGTGGCAGATGCTGGTTATTTGCACTGGAGTCCCAACAGCAAAGAGCACCAGTAGAAACAGCCCTTCCCAAATACTCAGAGCAGCAGTGCTCTAATAAAGGAAAATAACTTAAACAAAACCCATAATTTGTCTCTTACAGTGTCTCCTCCTCATTGAGGAGATCTGGTAAGGAGAAATAAATTTCTTAGTGGTCACTGATCCTGCATGAACTCATCTTAGGCATCCAACATGTGGAACTTTACAGGGATCTAATTTTCACACGTTGTGCAAAATCAGGCCCTTTGAATGTGTTTCAAGTTTGAAGCCTTGAGCACAGCACATTTCTTGGCCCATGCAACACAGTACATGCAACTTGCACCACGATAGAGACACATCTGCACACAATTCCACAGAGCAGTACACAGAATAAAAAAAAAAATACAAAAATTCATAAATTGAGAGAAGAAATAGTATAAATGCAATGTCATAGATTAAAAAAAAAAAAAAAAAAAAAACTAAAACCAAAGCATCCTGGTTTTTTATTGCTAATGATGCAATCTGATTTTGCACCAGTTAATTGGCTTTGATCTCTGCCTGTGTTACCCTCCTGTGCAGACAAATACAATAGCTGATTCCTGCAGCAGTGTTTCCCACTACAAGAGGGAGAGGGAAGGATTCATGGCTTCTCAGGCTTAGGCTGGTGCCTGATCATGGATGTGCTGCCAGACTCTGCCTGGGAGAGTCACACACAGCCCCTGCACAAGGACTGTACCTGCACAATTCAGGGAACTCAGGTGGAACTAAATGTACTTTCTCAGCATCCACATACTTTGTACACAGTCAAGAGGTGGCCTGAGCCTCACAAGCTATGCTGAATAAGCAAAATAGTGCAATTTTAGAGTAGAAAAGGTAAAAGAAAATCCTCCTTTGTGTCACATGTGGGCAGGTGAAGGTGCATCCTTCAGTCAGCCTGTGGCTCAAATTCTGTAGGACAGAAAGGTTACCAAAATCAGAAAATATCCCAAATTTAAGCAGACCTGGATCATCTCAGAATGGCACTATAATTGCTGAATCTAAGCAAAGATTTTAAAAAGAAATGGAAACTGGACAAAAGTGTAACTGGGAAGCTTACACATAAGTAAATACCAGCATAGGTGTACCCTAAACCCACCATGTCTTTCTGCAAGTAGCACAAAATTATACTGAGAGACACAAATAACTTTAATATATCCTCTTCAATACACTCAACTAAGGCACTGACACCATATCAGTACTTTCAGACTTAAAGATACGTCAATGCCTCAGTTGCATATATTGATCTGTTCACCAGACCACAAAAAAAAAGGACACGTGACCACGTGGTGAACACCTGCACTGGCTTTTTGGATAACTTTTTCACCTTGACTCTGGCATGGGGAAAACTTGATCTTCATAGCATCATTAACATTTCCTCCATCTGATCTATGTGTTAAGGAATCACAAGTTGCCATGTTATTAATTTTTTTCCTTGGAGATTGATTTTGGACAATTAATCTTACTTCCCTTTTCATGTTGTTCCACATGAAGAACACTTTCTAATCAAAAATTGCATGGCTTTTTAAATGAATTTGAAGCAATGAAGTGTCTGCACATGTAATCTCTGGGTCCTGAGACTTTAGCACCTCAATTTGGACGTGAAGAAATGCAAGCTGTGTGTCCAGGAGAGTGGAGACTCCCTGTTAAAGTCCAAATAAATTTCAGATGCAAAAATTACATCTCCTTTTCCAAAAGTATCTCTCACCAATAGGTTAACGCAGCATTCAATTTACATGTCCAGTGCTTGGCTTGGCTTTACAACTCCCTTTCAATGCATGGTCAAAACCCACATGGAAGATTTTAACTCAGTCAAATGTCTGTTGTCATCAGGATTTACTCAGCTCTCTTCAGCTGTACAGCCAGGAGCAGAGCAAAGGATCACCAGAGTCAGGACAGGCCTCTCACTGACTCAAACCACCTGGCAAAAGTGACTTCCTTGAGTCTGGGGCACTCATCCCACAAATGGCTATAAACTAATAAAAATGTACAGCCTGCAGGAATGCAATGAAATGCAGTAATGAACTCAAGCTGTTGAATGAGCAGCATGGCCAGCCACTCCCCAGGATGGTTCGTTGATTAGTCAACACCAATGCAGAAGAGCTCCACGTGGATAATTTATGGTTCACATAAATATCACATTATTATAACATTTTCCTGTTCACTCAGAGATAATAAGAGACATACTCCAAATCAATATTTATTATTTTAGCTTTCCTTCCTCCCTGCTGTTAAGCTTGACATCCTTCTCCTCCCCCATTTATAGCCTGTCATTGCTAACTGAACCCCTCCACAACCTCTGAGATAAGTATCTGGAGGAGATCCATATATCATGATAGCAATAAACCAATCCCTCCAGACACATTTAACCACAATGCAGTACTGTCAAGCTCTGAAGACAAGTTGTTCCCTGAGGAGCAGAACTACTGAACCTTGATTTCCTGCAGTTCAATGTCCCAGAGCTTTCCTTTTTAACCCCAAACAACACCTCTCTGCTTCCAGCATTGTAAGTTCACCACGTCCCCTCTGTGCTGTACATGTCCCTGTAATGTTTTGCCTTGCAGTTATCTCCAGTTGCCTTCACATCTCCCAGGCTTTCTGGTGACTCCACTCATTTCTCCTTCATGCCCTTGCAGCTCTTTTTTGTCTTGACACCTGGGCAGGAGACAGTGGGACTAGGGTGGAAAAACAGATTGGAGAGTTGTTCTGCCACCTGGCCAGCTCTGGGGCTGCCAAGCCCAACACAGAGCACTAATTTGTTCAGACAAGTCATGAAGAAGACCCCTGTCCTTTACCCACCTGGTGGGACTGATAAATTAGGATGGCTGGAGAAACTGCCCCTTCTCAGGTTTGGTTTGAAGTGCCCAAGAGGGTCACAAATTCCCAGAGGGCCATCAGACAAGAGTCAGAAAATCCTCACCTTCTTCTCCCAGTACCACAAAGCCAAAAACTTGCTGCCCCACCCCACACTCTGCTTTTCAGTCAGTAGTCAACTGACTCACACAACTGCACATGATCTTCACCAGACTGACCAAACTCTTCTTGAGGCAGCTTTACATGGCACTAATCACTATTTTTTTTTTTATGTCTAGTGCTAAATTTACATTAAATAGATCTGTTGCTTATTATTGCCAAAGTTGCTGACCCAAATCTATGAGAATGTCAAATGTGGTTATGCTGCCGATGTTTTGGTCTCTCTGAGGTGGAGCATTTCTTTCATTTTTGTGTTATTTACACAGTTTCCTTGTTCAAAAAGAAGGGAAAATACTAGTAAATATTACTTGGTGTGTAGGTAGAGCCTCAAATTACCCACCTAGGACAAACAAGGCTGCAGTATACACATTTACTTGTGCAGCTCTTATAAACAAATTTAGCTGCCTGAATCCTGGTGATTTATACACTTTGGGCAAATATTGAGCTAATATGTGATTCATGTCCCCAGGCACACTCCAAAGCCGCACTGTGTTCCCTCCACTGTGTTTTAGATGTGTGCAACAGAATGTTGCTGTTTGATCCAAAACATGTGTTATGACTTGCTTCCTTTTCCTTCGGTGTATTAGCAGAAGTTTTTGGCAAGCTCGACTCCTTTTCAAAGAATAAAAGGGTCAGATTATAATTTCGTTGACTTGGAGGAAACTGAGAAGGTGGAAAATACATTTTATGTCCCTCTGTGAGCCAATAGCTGTCCCTGTGGGCAGTCTCTGGCCCTGTCTTTTCTTCCATGACTGAAGTTTTACCTTCAAGCCTTGGCTTTCACCAGGAAGAAGTGAGAACATATCCTGAAAGACACTTTGACACCAATTGATCATTTTGCTCACCTAAGACTATCATTTATATGCTAACAGCGTGTTCAAGGCTGCCATTCAGCTGCCAGCGAGTCCCCAGACGGGTTCTGAAGTTTTCTTGGGTCACCTCAGACTTAGCAGTGGCTCAAGACTGACAGATCAGTCAGGGCTCCTGCTGCAGTTGGGCTTCTGGGAGGTGAAATGCAGGCTGGGCTCACTGGACAGCAGCAACCGAGTTTGGAGAGTGACAAACAGCATCTTTCTGCCACCACAGCATGAGGGACTCCCTGCACAGGGCAGCCCTTCCCTGAAAGGGGCAGCCCGATTCTGCTTTTCCTTCTGCTTCCTGATTCCCAGCAGTGTCTCTGTGGATATCAAAAGCTGCTCAAGAATAACAGGAGGCACAGTGCAGTAGCTGATGAGTTAATTGCTGGAGTGAGATTAAGGAGAAAAATGGTAAAAAATGTCTGAGGCCATGGTCTCAGGGGTGGTGACAGATCGACTTCACCCAGCTAAAATCATTCCCCCTGCTACGCCCACGGCAGCACAGCTGTGTGGTCACACTGGGAGACACGTCACGGAACAGATCCAGATGGAAACAGCTAGTTCAGATAATTTTTCACATCATTAGACATTTTTGTTGGCAGCGAGACAGCGAGTGACAGGGAGACAGAAGGGACAAAGAAGGGTCAGCAGGAAGGAGTGAAAATGGTGCTTAAATGGCATCATGCTCAGACAAGGGCACACAGGCCAGCAAAGCCTAAATGTTATCTTTAAGTCACTTGGCATTCCCCAGATATCACTGGAAAAGGGGATCTGGATTTCACAGGCGCACAGGATTTTTCTTTAATATTGCCCAGAGTCCATATCCCTACATGATTGTCATTTCATTTCAGCTTTTGGCCTGGGAACACATAGAATGCATTTATATTTTATATATATATATATATGTATGTATATATATATATTCATGTACAAAATGAGCAATGAAGGTAGAAAACAGACAGGGTCAGACTGAAGTTTGCATCTTCTGTGGGTTTCTCCAATAAATCTATCAATTTTTCTGGTAGGGACAATCCTTAGCTGACTGCAGTTCACATCACAGTATTACTGTATGGCAGATGTTTGACTAATGTTTGAGAAAGCAACAAAATACATGTGATTGTCACTTACTCATTGTTTAAAAATATCCCCACATTACCCAGAAGAGGGAAAGAGGAGGAGGAATCCACACTTCCCTTGACATTGTGTGGTGCATTTGAACTGTAGGCCTTCCTCATGCCTTGTAAGGTGAAATTTTAAGCATTCCAGTTATTGAACAGCATATAAAATCCTTTCTTTAGCTTTAAATAAAAATAAATCCAAGCTCTGCAGAACAAAATGTGAGAGAACACAGATCGTGCAGACACATATTGTACAGTGCTGCCAACAGCTGTTGCCATAATTAAAGAGAGTAGTATTTGAAACAGTAATAAAAATTAGAAAAAAATATTGAAAATATGACTTTTCACTGGTTTTGTTCTGGCAGGCAGCCTCATGTAACACATCAGAAGAGTAAGAGGCTGTTGCTTATCTTTCAGCACTGATGTTCTGGCATTCTGAGCTTCAGGAACTCTCATCATCTTCAGACTTTCACTATCCTTTATATGTTTTAGAAGTACATGAAATTACTAGCACACCAATATGCCTTTATTTTCTGATAAAACAGCACTACCTCCATGCTAGATAATATGTATTGCTGATGCATCCCAGTAAGCACTTATTCATTTACATAAGATTAGGATAAAGAGTATTTTTTTTTAGTTATTGGATTAATATGTTGATTAGGTTTGTCAGAATAAAACAACAGCACTCACTTACATTAACAAATGAAAGATCCAGCAAGTCCTCACAAGCTTTTAGTTTAGACTGATAGTGGATATTTTGCTGGCATGAGATCACATGAAAATTTTTGCTGCTCTAATGCTAATCACCACATAAAATCTCAGATAACTGTGCCTAGAAAGCAAAATTACAGTGACTTTCTTATTCAGCCTATAATCTGAAATTAACCGACATTCTGTTATTGTTTATGGACTACATTGTCACATTGGTCTGAACGGCAGATTACCAACATAAACATAAAAGTCTTTGTCTCAGGGAATTTGCACTCTGCTACAGGAGTTATCTTAGAAATGATGAAATAACACAACCAGCAAGTAGGGTTTTTTTTTCTTATTCTTGTTTTTTTAGCAATAAAACATTACCATATCACTAATAGGAATTTGCTAAATTTTCATTACTACTAAGGAAACACCTCACTAGAGCATCTGAGAAATGGCTACCATTAAAAAAAGGATAGCTGATAATTAAAGGCAATGATTAGCTCAACAAGCTGACTATGGCATTGTCAGCCAGCACTGGCTGGATTTAAGATTACTCATTTTAGATGTCAGAGTTTTCATATGTAATGTTCCGAGTTACCAAGGGATAATAGACTCTTCATTGGAAACCTACTCAAATTTTCCCTCCTGGGAGTCCTAAATGAAGCTAGACACAGTTTGTACCTTGTTTATGTCAGCCAATATATGTTATTCAACTAGAACCAAGGGCAATTCTCCAGTGCCTGAGAGTTAAGGAGACTTAACATGTCAATTTTTCTAACTCAGTGCTTTACAATACAATCCCATTGCCGTATAAATCACTGAGAAATAATAACCTCCTTAACACTATCTTCACTTTCCATTAACCAAAATGTTCTTAACTTTAAATTGCAAAATTAAATAAAGGAATATTGCTCTATCCGGCATTACCTGCACTGTTCATCATTTTACTATTCAAGAAAATAGAATGTAACAACAGGATTCAACCTCTAGGTTCACTGTTAGAGAATTCTAATCAACTTCTATGTTGCACTACTTCAGATGGAAACAGGAAAGTCTACAGATAAAATTTGTATTTAAAAATATTTCTAGGTACAACCACAATTTTATTTGGCTAATTATTTGGGAAATGAAATTACTTTTAGAAGTGTAAATCAGGAGTAGCTGTCTTTTTACACAATTGCTGTTGACATTTCTGTTACTTTTAGTACCTCTGCATCTATTTCACATATGCCAATTATATATAATGTGGGCATACTTGCAATGAATTCTAACAAAAGTGTCATGTAACAGCCTAGCAAAAATAAGGCAAATAGCACAACTCCAACTCCAAAAATACACATCAAAACCTTCAAATAGTCCCACCACAAAAAAAAAACCACTAATGTCTAAAGAGCACGTGTTCAGGCCTCCCTCAAAGGCCAGCAAACTCAGCTCCTTTGATGACAGAAATGATGCACTATTTAGTTGTGAAGCAAGGTGAGAAACTTTAGCCATTGTCACTGCTTGTCATGAAAAATAATAAAGATGTGTTTTGGTGGCAAGTTTCTTCCTAGATTTGATCTAGATATAACCTTTTCAAAGTGATGGCTTACTCATGGTGAGAATGTGCCTAATGGCAGCAGCCCTCTGTTTGGTAATTTCTTTTTTTACTTTTCAAATGTATAGCTCAAAAGAAAGTCTTAAAAGACATGAGTACCACATAAAATTAATTGCTCACATATACAAAAAAACCCCCACGTATTTTACTTAATTTCCACTATTTTTTCCTTCTACATCTTGTTATTCTGAGCTCCATCTCACTCTTGATAATTTGTGTTTCAATTGCATCCTCCAGTTCGCAGCTTCTGCACTTTTTTTTCACTTCAGTTCATAATGAAGGTACAAAAAGTCCATTCAGTGTTCAGATAGGTGAGAGTAGCTCACCTGTTGCAAGGACCATTTCCAGCCTCGTGCTTGGTGGAGCATTATCAGTGCAAGCTGCAGTAAATATCCTTCATATGGCAGAAGATAATCAGAGCCTGTTTCACCCCATTTGTCACAGCAGAGTGGCAAACAGCAGTCATTGCTATCTGCTGGTGCAGTTTCAGGGGTGCCCAGATGACTCAAGAATCCCTGCAGATTTGAAAGCTGTGGAGAAAGCTCCTGTGTCTGCTCGAGATCAGCAAAATTCTATTGAACATAATCCCTTTGCATACGTCCTAAATTCCGAGAATTCCTCTGTCTTCAAAAATATCAACAGTGCTGCCTCTCTAAAAGACACCTGGTGGCTTGTCTATGTGCAAGTAGCAAGACAAAATATATTTTATTATTCTAAGTGAATCATTCCCAGGTCTGCATTCCTGTTTTCCAGAACTTCTCGCACTGCCAAGAAATAGATTTGCTGAACTCCAAAAAAAAACACTGTTTTCCAGCAGTGACTATAACTGTTTTAATCCACCATCCCAGAGCTGGAGGACAAGCACAGTGGTTTTCTCACCTGCCTCCTCACTGCAAAGTTTGAGAAGTTGAGTTCGTCACAGCAATTGCTGCTTCGGAAGCAGAGACGTGCCTGAGCTCCAGAGAGTGATGTCATCTCTTTTATCTTCCAAATGCATTTTCCTCTGTCTTTGGAAATGAATGGGACAAGGAGTGACTGATTCAGTTTTTCTTCACTGCTGAGTCTTGCAACCCATATTTACAACCACAGACTGTGTGTTTGTACTGGATGCACCAAGGTCTTCCTCGCCAGCCTCTGATACTATCAGTCATTTTTAAAATGGCTTTGGTAACTCACTGGCTAACAAGTAGACCTGTCTTCCAAAATAGTTTATTATACAAAAGAGCCCAGGTAATCAAAGTAGTGAAGGAATTTTAAAATCTCATCTGGCCTGCTTCTCTAGACAACTTCATTCATCCCAACATGAAGTCTACAAAATGAACGTAAGAAATGCAAAACGCTATTGGGTTTTGGTTTTCAACACCTTTTCATTATCTGCATTATACTCTAAACTGATGCATGATTTATAAAAATGAGTAAAAATGAGTAAAAGACTCAAAAAAATGCTCTTGGCAGATATTATCATAAACATTGTTGATCCATTCAAGCATCACTTCCAAGCGGACAACATCAAATATAACTATTCTGTAGCCAAGAAAGGAATTAATTCCATACTAATCCAGGGAAGTGCTTCATCTCTAACTGTGTCAAGCCTGGCAACACAGGTATTGTACCATCCCTCCAGCAGCTGCTGGATAAAGCCTCAAGGTATGGTGCCAAATTCTACACATATTCCTCACAAACAAGTCTCCTGGAAATGTTTGCCAATAGTAAACAGAAGATTGCAAATGGTTTTGAAGTCACCACCCCGGGAATGTTTCCGTGTATCCCAAGAGTTTATGCACACGGCCTTTGCACAGAGTTTAATCAAAAACATTTATATTGGCAGATTCAATATTTCCAGAGCTGCTGGTACCTAACGTCCCTGCCTGCTCCACGGGAGATGGCAGAGGGCAGGTGGTCTGCACAACGGTGATTTATTGCTAGATTGCTTTTAATATGACAACAAATTAATGTCTTTGCCAGGTCCTCTCCTGCATGCACTGCATCCCTGGTGTGCCCTGCTAGTCTGTAACCTGAGAGGACCCATCCCTACCCCTGCAGGTTGTCTCTGATATTGAGTGTCCCCTGTTTACATCTTACAGCAATAAACTGCAAGTTTTCTGCACAGAGTCTTAAATTTTCTGGATATAGTCTTTCAAAGAGCAACAGAAAAACAACTCTGCTGACACAGTATCAGGTATTGTCCCAGTCACCTCCTGAAGGCAAACAAAAATTCTCACACACACTGCTCGGGCGCAGAAGGAAGCAGCAGCACAATGCCTTACTGAGAAAGTCAAAGGTAGAAGTTGCCTTCTTCTCCTGTTACTGAATGAGGCACATGATGGCCCAGACTGTTTAGCCTTTAAATGCTGTTCACATTCCTCATTAACCTTGTAATGTGGCTTCCTAAAAAGCAGCAGTAAATGCGCTTTAGGAGATGACTTTTTCCACGTGTGACTGTAAAAACTGTAGTGGCTGAAGAAGTTGAAGTCTATCAAATGAGCACAGAAGACTCAGGAGTCACACGATTTCTGAATACCAAACTTCAGATCTGCTGACAATAGTGTAAATGCAGGGATTACTCTTCTGAGAGCCACTCACATTTACACTGGTAGGAACAGTCAGTTGATGTGATGAAGGGCTCACCACCACAAGCACAAAGGCCTGGAGATGGGCAGAGCACAGCACCAAGCAGAGGAAGCCCTACAGCACCTGGTCCTGGGTGCTCCCAGGGACCTCAGCACACAACAGCCCAGCCATGGTTTGGGTGTTGGAGGAGTCTGCAGGAGCTGCTGTCAGCAGACAGCCTTGTAGAATGAGCAGGGTTATTGCCTCCAGGTGTTCAGGACTCAGTGTGGGATAGGCATTTGAGAAATGGTGTAAAATTTACTGCAGGACATCTTAAAGGAGTTAGTGGGAATGTGTGAAACCTGTGTGGCTTTAAGGATAAAGACCAAAGGCAAGAACAGGAGGATGAAGGTTGCTTGCGAAGGAAGAAGCATGGAAAATATAGAGACAAGTGGATAAAAAGAGCCAGTTGTGTGTGACCAGGCTGCTGGTCATTATGCTTGTTTTGTCATGCCCTGATTTTCTGTTTAAATTGCATTTCTTACTGCTTTCCTGAGTGAGGGACCATGTTCCGTGTGCATGTGTGTGTGTGCAGCAGCTGGAGTCAAGCCATGGAGCAGAGGGCCTGCGTGTCTGAGTGCCAGTAACTGGAGAAACCAGGGTGTGTTTGTGTGCTTTTCCCTGGGGAACATCAGTCCTGGGAGAGTCCATGTAGGATAAGGGGTGTGGGAACCAGCTATGGGGAAGGCTGGATACCAGAGAGGCACCAGAGGCCTGGCAGTCAGATACTGGCGTGGCAGTAGGCGTGCACAAGCTCCCACAGGGATGTGTGTGTGTGTTTACATGCGTGTGTGAGTGTCTGGCTCCACAACCAGGCTGGAGCTGCAGACCCATCCCTGCAATCACATGAACATCTTGGTCTCCAAAAGATCAGCCAAGAATAAATCAATGGCAGAGAGGCAGAGGTTGGGCAGAGCACGGAACAGTGCCATGTGTTGATGCCTTAGGTTTTAACTTTCATATTTGCCAAATCCTGTACTGCCTCATGTGTAACTCTGAAGTTTCTTGTGGCCTGTTAATTTCTGTTCTCTCGTGCTAGGCAGACATAACAAAGCCTCTCCAGGCCTGCTCTCCAAGGACACTCAGACCATCCTAGGCCCAAAACGTGTAAACCAAAAGCTTCTAAAGGGGGGGCAAGCTGAGGGGAATTACATCATTAACTGAAGCTTTAATTGGAGAATTAACCCTGGTATGTAAATGAACCAAACTTATGAAAGTGTGAAGAACTCGTGACCCATCATCCATCTTGGGGTCCATCTTGGCAGTAGCCTCTGGCTCCCCAGGGTGTACCTTTGAAGGCCTTTCAAATAAATACCTACCTTTATTCCCTTATCCCTGTCTAGTCTCTGTTTTGAGGAGGCCACTTAAGGCATCAGTGTGATCCAAGGATTCTCATGCACCCATTCCCAACCATCAGCTCAAACCACCCTGCTGAGCAGGGCAGAGGAGGCCGCAGGCAGGTGGCTTGAGGTTGTCACAGCTCCAGGTCACACAGAGCACAATCACTGCCTGTGCAATTCTTGATCTCCCAAGACAGAAGGAGCAAGATCCTGAAGCAGAGGTGGCCATGCAAGAGCAGCCCTGTGATGGAAGGCACAGGTGGGAGCTCAAGTGCTTTGCAGTATTGCACTGCCCACACACAGCCTGTGCCCACAGGGCACCCATGGGACAATAAGAACCTGCCTGTCAGGCAGTCTGATGGAAAGCCTGGAAGAGGCACAGCTCCCTCCAGGTGGGCCAGGCTGTGTCCCAAGGGTGTGGGGTGCAGTGGGATTTTGGCTCCTGACTCACAGGACAGTGCACAGCTATGGACCAGGGCCATCCTTCCATCTCTGGCTGTAGGGGCACATCTGTCTCCTGATTCAGGGGGCAGCAGGGCCACTCCTCCTCACCCCACAGCTTGTTGGTACAAAACAGGACAGTGGGGACATGGGCCCTCAGGCTGCTCCCTGCAGCTGCTCCTGTGCCATTATAGCAAAGCTGAAACTTGCATTCACTTGTAGCTGGGGCACCGGTGCTGAATTCTTAATAAAACTGACTCTGATAGGTTGCAACTAAGATGCAAACAGATGGCAGAAGGCTTTGAGCTCAGCTGATGTGAAGAGCTGTCAGAAGGAACTGGGAAGTGCTTTCCCTTTTCAGGGTGGTGGGACGGGGTGGCTCCAGGCGATGCCACACATCCTTGCCAAAGGCATCGCACCTTCCCACTGGTGCATCTGCAGCTCTGGGTTCCCAGGGAGCTTCCTTGGAAGCCAGCAAGGGATATCTTTTAATGCATGGAAGGTGAGGGGCAGAAGAATCGCTTCCTTTAGGAATTGGCCTCAGTCCAGAACTGCAATCCGATCCAGAATCTCTTTCTAGCTCAAGAGTAGAGGAGGATTATAACTGCCCCGAATTTTGTATTAAATGGAGCATGTCAGAAAATCCTGTACACATCTGAGAAACCACAAGTCTAGGCATTAAAAAAACATGATTCTTTAAAACTTATGAAAGTAAGAATGTTCACCTTTCTGCTCTCAATTACAAGCGTTCAGGGGACAATAGAGCTGTGCAAGGAACAGGCAATTTGTAATTGATGTGATTTATTAGGTTGTTTTTCTGCTCTATGAATATCTATAAACCTGCTGCAACTCTTACATGCATTTGTTTATTCAAATACATTTGACTAACAGTATTCAGAAGCTTTGACAAGGTGGATTGATCATAAGTAATCAAAACCTGAATAGCGTTGCATAGCTATAATTTTCTAGGGGTAAAAAATAAATGGTTTAACAAACCTGGAAAGCACAGAAGTACTCGTAGGTAGTAGAAGTTGCTTTCAATGTTTGTTTTCTGTGGTTTCAAAACTGACTCCCAAAACTCCTGCCAGGATAGCAATTGTTCCTGTAGACACAGCATGCAAACCTTGAAGTTGGTAAGCATGTTCACTCAAACGGAATTCATTTAAAAACTCAGCCACTGTTTGCATACTTTTAATTACATACAAAGAACTGGCAGTGCAAGTAACACAAAATAAAAAAATGCAAAGAGAAAAGTCATGCCTTAAAAATTAAGCTCCTTGTTCAAGCCCCAGTAGACAACATCAGAGCTGGCCCTGAAGAATAAAGAGCAGGAAAAAAAAAAAAACAGAAAACAGTTCTCATTTTTCCCAACTTCCCAAGTTGCATCCAGTGAACTTTCTTTGCTTTGCTCTTGCTTTGTGCAGACCACTACTGTGATAGCAAAGCCATATTCTTTGCCTGGAAAATGTGAATATTCCCTCTGAAGAGCACTTGAAGCATAGCAGGAGGAAATACTGCAGGGAAAAGAGGTTTCTCTGAAACCAACCATAATGGATTCCTTTTCATTCCTGCACTGAGGGACTTGCTTCAGAGCAGAAGAGTAGCCTGGCTCCTTCAGAGATAATGTTCCCTGTATAAAAGGGAGACTGTAAGGGGAAATATTTTTTCCTTGGGGTACCCGTCTCTGGTCCTTAAGGGCTCTGCATTGTATAGGGCCAGGGCAGGTGAAGGATTTGTGGTCCGAGAATTAAAGCAAGAGGAAATAAAGATAGGACCCCCGGATTACAGCATTTGCTCTGGCATAGAGGTAAACAGTCACTTACATTCAAATAAAAACTTCCCCTTTGAATTAATTTTTCTATTCCCTACCAATCCCAGCTTATCTCCCCAAAATGGTCTTCACTTCCAAAATCAATTTATAACCGATCAGACAGCTAAAATAGCTTCTTACAGTAGGTGTCTCTAGTCAATGACTGATTTGCATTAAGAAAGATATGACAGCCAAGTGTGAAGAGAAAAGAATGATAGTTTAATTTTAGAAAAATTCCACATTCATCTGAGAAATGATTACTAAGCACTGTGTATGTTCATACATAAATTACTTCTAAAAATGTGAAAAAGATATTAAAATGCTAAGTGTTTTCTTGCAGTGGGAGCAGGAAGGCTCCAGATCAGATGCCGTGGCCTTTTGTGGGAAAGGGACGGAGCAGACTCACATCCAGTGGCACTGACTGTGGCACTGAGCAAGGACAAGGGGAACAGCTCCGGGGGACGGGAGCAGAGGGATGCAGGAGGAGAGGGAGGCTGAGAGAGAGAGGCCAAAGTACCTTCCAGCCCCTCTGGGGAAGGGTGAGAAGCCTCGTGCTCTGTGTGTGTGAGCACTGGGACACCCCTCCTGCCAGCTCCGCTCAGCCTTAGGCAGCCCAGGGGACAGCAGGGACATGAAATCACGGGAATAAAGAGCGAGGCTCCCACCCAGGCAAGCTGGGAGTGCCAGGCCCGCTCCAGCTCCAACCTCTGTGGAGCCAAAGGCAGCTCCGAGGAGCGTGACACAGGCGTCAGGGGGACGTGCCAGCAGCCAGGTGCCAGCTCCCAAAGTAAGTCCTACAGCTTGTCAACAGAGCTCTGTCATCTCTATCCAGTAAAAGACTAATAGTGGGCTGACGCTTGGCACTGACAAATTACCAGGTTGCTCAAATTGGGATTTGGATTGGCTGCTGAGGTTTGTTTCAATTTTTCAAGTGTGTCTTTATTTTACCAGGAAAAGCTTTTTTCTTTGTCTGCTCGTGGTCCAAGCTGGCAAAAAACAGCTTGGGATCTCCCACAGAGGAAGCCCAGACCCTGCCAAGGCCTGTGCACAGGCATTCAGAGGCAGCAGAGGCCTCACTGCAAGATAAATTGTAGGCTCACAGCCTACAAGGGAAGGGAGGGAAAGAGTTGAGAGGTGAGAAAGGTGTGCGAGGAGACAGAAAGACAAGGAGAAGGTCACTGCAAGACCATTAGAGCATATATTATGTTTTTTCCTCGATGTGTCTCATTTTTCAGTGTCAAGAAGAGAATGTGTATGCAGTGTTTGTCCCACACTAACACACCCTGAGAGAGCAGACATCAGTCACTGGCTGTGTCACGTTTTTATTAGCTAAGTTTCACAGAATTATCCCTCCAAGTAGGGAATAACTCCATGCATCACAGCTCAGGTTTGACAGGAACATTGAAGGCAATATGTACTTTGATAGATCAATCCAAATTTGTAGGCAGCAGAAGCCAGACTTGATGTAAAAAATTATTATTTCTTATTAAAAAGTTAAGTTTGTGGCCCTCTAATGAAGATCTCACTATCTTACATAAAGGTCTGTTTCAAACAACCCAAACTTGTGTTATCTGACATTTTAATTAGTTTCATTTCATTGCCTTGGATTCATCCTGTCTTCTTGCATTATAAGTCCTAGAGCATTTGACACTCTAATGTATAAGATCATTTTAGAAAGACAGCAAACTTTTATTAATGTTGACTTGGTTTCTACACACTAGAACTCTGTTATTTGACATATCTGCTCTGCACATCACTTAACTTCCCTGAAATGTAACAGGAATCTTTTCTGGCTTCATTCTGGAGAAGAAAATTGCTGTATAAGCAAATCACAAGGAGGGTGAGATTTTTAAAGGATTTTTTTCCCTTAGGAGACAACACAGAACAGGAACTTCTCTTCTCAGAACTGCACAGCCACGAGTACCAGCAGAATGGCTCCAAGTTCCCTCACACAGACTTCTCAATGCATTTCCTACCAAAGGCAGGAATAAAGTAATTTTTTCATATATGGACTGGTCCAAAGACTGAAAGGCAATGGGAATCTCCTCAGCAGACTCGAGAGCTCAGCTCATTGAGAGCAGCATGATTCCACCATCCCAGTACAGCGGAGCACACTTTGTTGTGTTCTTTTGCAGGTATAGCACTGTGTAAGGGACTTTTTTGTCCCATGAAAATAATTTAACTAGCCCAGAAAATACTTACACCCTTGTAGCATGACACTGAACATTCAAAAGCACTTTGAAACTATGCAGAACTCAAGCGTTTCCCACCCAAGAGACTAAAGAGTAAGTTGCTTTATTTTGCATAAGTTCCTTTCAAAAATTTTAACAGATCTGTCCAAAACAGGCAAATATCAGCGTTAAGCAATGCATTTTAGACAACAATTTCACACACTCACAGAGCGGTCAAAATACTATGTAACAGAATGATTCCGTGGTAAAAGGATTATGCTGGCTTACACCAAAAGCTCTATGTCTAATTTAGGATTTAGGCATTCTGAGCAATAAAATAAAAAAAAATGGTGGGAAATTAAATTTTTTCATCACCGGTGCCAGAGGTTTACAGATGGGTTTGAGTCAACTGATTGAAATTGGCTTTGAAAAGCGCCATTTCCCATCCAGCAATGGGGATGTCTCCGATTTTCCATTGTTCAGGGCAGAGTCAGATTGCCAGAATTCAGCTCTCCAGATTCGCTTTCGTTAAGTCTGTGTTCTTAGACACAATGTATGGATTTTCACCCAGGACTTCTGTGTAACAGAACACCCTCACTGCCTCTGTTGATCGATTATTGCTGAAATTACATTCCAGTGCTTCTGAAAACAGCTCGGCTGGCTGAAACCTAACAGGAGCCACGTGCCAGAAAATTCCTCAAAGACTTTTTTCCTCTCTGGATGAAGCGAACAAAAAGAACACTTTTCCTTTCTTCCCCAGGTAGAAGTTTCTTCATTCACCACATGGAAAGGAGATTTAATGATGCCTTTGTTTTTTAGATGGATTGCTCTTTTTTCAGGGCTTCAGGAGTAGTTTGCTCTGGACCCCTGGCCCCATTTTCTGCAGCAGGCTGGCAGTGTTGATTTGATGGGCTACATCCCTGTGGGAAACAAAAGAGTATCCCTGGGATGGATTCTCCCCACCAGGAGTCTCAGAGGAGGGCTGTCAGACAGGAGAACTGATCCACTTGTGTGCACGTAAGTGCCCCAGGATGCTAAAATGCTTTCACTCTTCAGTCTTCTGCTGCTGGTCAGAAGGGTCTGTGTAAAAAATACACAATCTGCCTTCAAGATCTGGATGATTAATTTTTGTTCTTCACCTGAGAACACAGAAAGAAAGCAAGACCAGCTCAGGCCTAAACCCCACCAAAGAGGTTTCTACAGGACACACACACAGAGCAGGACAGGCTGCAGGCTCAGGGAGGGCATCTCCACCGTCTGCAAGGACATGGAACTATAACACATTCCTTGCTCTACTCCATGTGTTCATATCTGGGGATAGAGAAGTCCCCTGTCATGGTGTGGCCTCTGCTTGGAGCCCAGTGGAGTCCCTGCTTTGGAAGCCTCCTCCTCTCCTCCCTGGGGCTGCACTGTCACAGTCAGTGTAGAGGCTGAAAATCCAGCCCTGAACACCCCCCCCAGTCAACCTTAAATGACTGTCTGGCACAGTCGAACAAACTTTTCCTTTCCAGGCACCTCTGAGCAAAGCTCTGGACTTTTCCCATGCAAGGAGACATTCTGTTATTAGTATGTGACTCCAGGAGCCTAAGTCCTGCAGGGCCCCACCGTGACCATGAGTGGCACCTGGCTGCATGAAAGCAGCACTGCTCTCCCATTTACCCAGCTAAAACCCAAATATTTACTCGCAAATTGAGCTGAGCTGCAGCTTGTCTGTACCAGCTGGTTATCCCATTGAGCAAAGAAAGGAGGGAAATGGATTTCTTCCTGTTTTCCTTGCTGGTCAAAAGATTAAAAGCAATATAGTTGTGTTGGTCCCTAGGTATTGTCTGATTAATATCCTGCTAGCCTGCTGGCAATTTGCCAGAATCCCATCTCTTTAAATGAAAGACTGTTCTGTGAGCTCAAATGGATTTTATTAGCATAACACTAATAATTCAGTACTTAATACCCAGAGAAAATAGTATAAGTAAATATAGGCATGTACTGCCTAACAAGGTTCCTTCCTGCTTTCTTTCCAGATGGGCAAAGAACTCCAGTGTATCAGATATTTCACCACTACAGTCAGGTCAAAAGGGTGTAACTTTTACAGGAAAGGGGTTAGGAAGCCAAAAGGAGAGCAGCCCTGAGAAATTCCTTTTTCCAGCAGCATCTAGAAATTTGTCCCTACTGATTTGAAATTGTGTTGATCAGGTAAGATGTAACAGAGAAGTCTTCTTCCCTACCTTCAGGTTTCTTGGCCACTACCTGGATTTTCCCAGCTGAATCTTGTCTGCTGACCCATAGATCATTTCTTTCTCTTGCCTGACTCTTCTAGCACGTTTTACATTAATGACCATCCTGAATTCTCCAGGCTGTCATTTCCTTTACTCTTCTTTGTAGCAGAGGTTTGTAGCCAAGTTCAGTTTAAAAAGCACCAGCACAGGGCTGGAGTCAGCAGCCCATAGGGTGCCTGAGGTTGCTGTATTTATTCAATGTTATTCACATGTTTGGGAATGCAGCTATGGCAAGCCTTACTTTTGCCTACTGTCTGCATCAGCCACTCATGTCAACAGGGATTTCAGAGGAGATAACTCCTCCCTGTCACCTCTAGCAATGGTTGCTTCCCAAATAGTGCTCCCTGAGGGACTGACATGCCATAGAAGACGATAAATGTTCTGAGGACACTCACGAAAAATACCGTGTGTTAATCCCCCAATTAAAAGTCTCTGGAGGAGAATAATGAGTGATCTGCTAGCAGTTCTGTAGGTTTGCAGTTGTCTGATATCCCACATCTGGGAGCTACTGCCCTCGGGTAGCAGCTAATTGGCCCCAGTTACCACAGTGCCTCGCAGTCCTTAATGTATGTATCATCACTCCTGCTCAGTAAAGCAAAAAAGGACTGATTTCAGCTCGACAGACTTGGAGCTGCATTTCAGAGAAAGCAGGGAACTGACTTTACAGTATTATACTGCATGTATAAATCACAGACCGAGGCAAAATCCAGGTCCTGACAAGTACTTTCTACCCAAGGGAGAAACTGGCTACAGAGGATGTTTCTTTGGGTCAAATACATTTATTTACGAGGACTGCAAAAGTGCTGCTTCCCTGTCAAAATCAAACAACCAGCGTGTTCTTCACCTATCCCCTCTTGGCCAACTATGTAACCAAAAAAAAAAGCTGTTGCAAGGCCTTTTCTTGAGCGAAGATCCAGTGATTGCTCTGTCTCCTTGGTTTTGTGTTACATTCTGCCTCTGTCTCTGCAGAAGTCCTGCTCCTTCTCTGGCAGGCACACAAAGATCATTACCTCTCCCTCCAGGCCTCGCTCTTTTATTCCCACAGGCCTGTGTAACTCAGCCTTTGTGGGAGTTTAAGAACTTGCTCCCATGGTTTTGGAGACTTGGTACAACCAGAGAGCCCTGTTATTTGTAAGGCTTATCTCTGAGCCCACTCACCACCCCCCTGCAATGCACCCAGGCTGTAACAGTGCTGAGATAGCTCAAGATATTTTTTTTTCCTTTAAACTCTCCATTCACATTGATTTCAATAGGAGCTGGATGCTTAATCTGCTTATACACTTCTGAAAATCCTATTAAGTGCCTCTTTACTGCTCTAGGTGCCTAAATATACTTTTCTTAATTTGGCCCTAAGTGATTTGCATCCATCATCAAGATTTTTGAGAGCCTGGCTTGAGGGGAGAGGCCTCCCTGTCACAGCCCCTCCATGCAGTCTGTCACTTGCTCAGATACCTAAACTGGGAGCTGAGCTCCTGCAAAGATGCTGTGACAGTGTGAAATATGTCTATTAAACTGTGAACACTCTTGGTGCTGCTGCATCCTCGTCTCTCCTGCGCTGAGCACGAGTGTCCCCTCCCACCAGATCCCTCACCACAGGCTTGTCACGGCCTCATCTCCCTTTCCACCCCTGCCTTCAGATAAAAACAGTGTCCTGCAGCAGGTCCCAGCTGCAGCTGGAGACACAGCTCTTTGGTGAAGGTGGGGAAACGCATTTTGGGAGGGGGGAAGGGATGGTTTGGATGCTTGGGGGCAGCAGCCAGGACAGCAGCAGTGTCCCACCTGGGAATTCAATGCCTGTGGCTCAGAAATGTCTTTGCTCATCTTTTTATATCTTCCTTGGTTTGCACTTCCTAAAGTCACGGGCAAGAAAAACTGTGAGAGGATATAGATCTGAGAGGCTCAAAGGAGCAGAAGTTCAGTTCTAGGGTTTGTGCTAATCACTTCTCAGTTTGGAGGAAGGGCAGTAAAAAAGGGTCTGTGCCTTTAGAACCAATGCTGGATGCAGTAACTGCTTCCTGCATTCACTGGACATTGAGGTGGGGCCGAGAAGAAAGGAAACTGGCCATGGCCAGGCTGGTACCCATCTATGGACAGCTTGGGAAAGATGGGCCCTGCTGGCATCCTCATCACCTCTGCCCCAGCCCCACTGCAAGCATCATCAGAAAGGAGAAGAGAGGAAATTAGCACCTCGAGAATTACAGTTTAAACAGTCCTCAGAGCACCTTTAGCTGTTCTAAGGATGAAAAGAAACTTTGAAAGGGGGATTAAAGTTAGGATGGTCTGGTTTTGATACAGAAGAATAACTATTTTAAAAGACCAATGAAAAATGGGAACGTATTTGAAGATCTAAGCATACATTCAGAGAAATCTAGAAAAGTGCAAATATGGAAATGCCCTGAATCTGGTCAGATCTTTCTCCTCTTACAGGCTTTATGCTGCAGCCCAGAAAGCCTTGATAAACCAGAGCCTAAAGGTCCATTTGGCCTTTGCTACTGATTTCTCCCAGCATTAATCCTGTTTGCTACTTAGCACAGGCAGCACCTGAAGTGCACCAGCACTCGCAGCAGCCCCATTAAGGACTCAGCAGTGCAGGACCCAGCCTGTGAGCTTCAGCCTGCAACTTCGGAGCTCTTGGGTCTTTCCTTGCAACGTGTCAGCTTGGGCAGGCCTTACAACACATCTGTGCTCCAGTCCCTTGTCTGCAATACTGTAGTAATAATGACAGGGGCCCCCTGCAATCCTTACAGATTGTTTAGTTACCATTTGCAGTGGACACTCACAGCCGTACTGAGGATAAATCACCTTTCTGCAAAGAGTAAATTAAGTGTCCATGCAAAAAAATCTAACCAGTCACAACTTGCTGATGCACACCGAACAGGCAGGCAGTCCAAATATAGAAAAAAAAAGTTTCAAAAAGAATAAAAAATATTATTTGCTCATCCTCCCATTGCAACTGTGCAATGAGCAGAGAGAGGAAGAAAAGGAAAAGGTTACCCTTGTTCTCAGCAGAAAGCGATGAGAATATTCTTGCCCTCGGATCTGCCAAGCTTTCAAGGAAGATCCCCGAGGTGGATATCCTCAAGGAGCAAATGTTAACTAACAAAGAGAGAGTTGGACAGGCTCCCTTTCTTGGGAGAGAGAAGCAGGGTTTCCCTTAGTGCCACTTCTCATGAGACCTAGAGCCAGCGGCCAGTGCATAACCTAATTAGGCCAGAAAGGGTGATTAGCTGTTTATTTTGAGGATGTTCAAACCATGCATTCACTTTATACACTGCCCTGGGAGAAGAAGGATGCTGTTTATAGTTCCAGGCCTACAGGATCAGCAAAGTTTATTTTCCCCTACAAATGAAGGCCTGTTCTACTTACATTCTTTCAACTCAGATTGGATCTGTTTATTTTCACTCATCTGCGGGAAATGGGAATATTTCAGTCTATTATTTTGAGTCCAGGGAAGCAGTTTGTATTGCTTAACCATGGGCAAAGGCAAATTAGTCACAGCCTTCACATGCTACCTCAAAAGGTTTGTTTCATAGCAGTAACATTAGTGGCAAAAGGATTTACAAAACCCCATAGTGAAAATTCTGCTTCCTGAACCTTTTCTGGAAGGCATGAGAAACTTTGTTAAACCCCACAGGTAACTGGTACTCCACTGTGGGATATGGAGTCGAAGAAGTTTTCTCCCTTCCCAGCAGGAACTCCATGTATTGATGCTGAGCTGAGGGGTTTAATGCAATATTTTTAAAGAAGCTTGCTGCTTCTTTATTGAATTTAGCTCCCAATTTGTGAGGCTGTCTTGAGGCAGAGCATTGAGAAAGAAAAATGCTGGTGGGAGAGAAGGGAGGTGCAATGATGGTCCTCACATGTGGCTTCTGGTCAGAGCAGTGGCAACAGGACAAAAATGTCTTCATAATGGGATCCCTCTTCAGTGTTTCCAAATATTTGTTTGAGTTGGCTTCATGTTTAGTTATAAAACAATCCCCGTTCGCTAGAGTTTGTTAACAGGATTTGTTTACGTGCTTTGATCTTCTATTTTTAATCATCTCTCATGTCCATGAAGCCTTTGGTAAGATTATCCATTGATAAAAGCGCCCAAATTATAGCAAATGGACTGTGAGGTGACAATATAACTTAGAGAGGGTTTTAATTCCTTTGAAGTTAAGCTTTTTGATGGTCAATTAAATTCTATTAATTGTATCTTACTTATTTTAAACTTAAGTCAAGATTATTTTTCAACTGCTGGAATTTAAAAATTCTGCAGAAGCCAGGCAACTGCAAGTCCTGTGAATGTAAATTTTTTCTCTTGCCTGCATTCAGCAGAAGAAACAATCAAAAATGCACCAAACACTGTGATGAAAACAGAAATTACTGGCAAACAATTATAAAGATACGGAGCAGCAGAAGGTAAACTGTGTTACATACATTATGGGGCTGCCAGAATAGGCTACTTAGGGATGTACAATAATAATTTAGATTGTTGATCATAATAATCTCATGCTGGTCATAACTGTCTGGCTGTTACTTTATGTTTCCCCAGCCTGTTTGCTGAATCCGTTTGCTGATTTCTGCACTTGTTTATAGTTTGCAAATTGTTGGAGGCAAAGTGAATTTTCCTGTTTGTTTGTTTTGCTGGCTCTCAAGAAGGGAACAGGAACCTCCATGATCTCCTTCACTGAAAACAATTAAAAAAATCCCTAATGGATGCTGTAAAAATTCTTGTCTAGGAAAAACAAACTCAGCTGAACTCTAGCTAAATTAACTGATATCCTTCATGATCCACCAATTTTCATGACGGATTACAGGGAAGCTTTATGAAGTTCAGAAATAGCATCGTGCTCCTCCCTCCTCCTCCTCAGGGCAGGGTCCTGCTGGCTGCCAGACGATCGATCAGCAGCGAGCAGAACTTCCCCGCTGCACTGAACATAATCCTCCAGTTCACTGCTTTAAGGGAGCCTAGAAGGATCACTTTTCAGAGTAATGAGGGTTAGATGCTTCCCAAGATAGCCAGACAGCCTCTATGAGTTTTTAAGGTGAGCCAGTGCAGTAGAAGTTACAAAGTGCCTGTAGCTTTTACCTGGGTGTTTTTCCCTTTTCTTGCAAAAAGGCTCTGTGACATTCAACTTCCTGGGAGCAGGTGTCTCATGCCGACCCCTAAAAAAAACTTCCTTGAAGTACAGATGTTTGTCTTGTTTGTTTTCTTCCAAATAGTTTCCTTTTTGTCCTGTTCCTGTAAAAAAAAAAAAATTAAATTATATTTGTTGCATTTTCAAACATTTCCCGTGATTGCTAGGACAACAAAACATACAAAGGCAGGCTCAATTGATTTGCAGGGTTTTCATACAGCTTTCTTGTAGAGTTTTAGTTGTTCCTTCTATATGATCAAGAAGTCCAACACAGACAGTAATTTAACCAGAAGCTTGGTGTCAGCTCTTCTGGGGGAGGAATATTTCAATATTTCAGATTGTTCTATTGTTCATAAGAAAAAAGGTAGTTAAAATCTAATTAGCTACTTAATTGTCCTGCAATACATGACTGACAAGCATTCATAATATTTACTTCTGATTATTAAGTCATTTCTAGCCTTGTTAAAAAATTTCGACATTTCTGTGGAATTTACTAGCAGGTTTTCTGAGGCATTTTGAAAAAATCCATTGGAGTATAGCTGTTTTCTCCCAATACACATAGGAATTTATGCTAAACTGGATAACAAAGCTGCTTGGGTTGGAAAACAAATTAATCCACCCAGTCATATATAAAATGCCCAGAAGAGACAGAACAATAACAGCTTTTTCTACATTTTACTTCTGTCAAGACAGAATGAAACATTCTCGTCTCCAGGGATCTTCGAGCCCCCATTCCCATCCTTCAAGTTTTATCTTCCCTCCCCAGATTCAGAATTTTAGAAGCAGAATTAAATGGTTTTATGAGAAGAGGTGATCGTGGCAAGAGGGGATCCTGTCAATCAAGGAACAAGTCCATGGCCACGTGAACATCCAGGATAAAATGTTCAGTGCAACCAGACAGGCGGTCCAGGGGCTGCTGCAGGAGAGCAGAACTGGGATCTGAGGGTCTGATAATCGATGCAATGTGATCAATACAGTGATGGGAGGTCTCTGCTGCTGTTCATCTCAGGCAAACACAGAAGCTTAAATGCAGGTGTTTCTCTCCAGTGACTGGGACCTCTTGCTCACATGAAAGTATCCACACTTAGCAAAACAAATCCCACCCTCTCCTAAGGCTGCTTGCATTCCCTGAACTGCTCAGGAGGGAACTCTCTTCCCTTTCTCCTTCCTTGCAGCTGCCTGAGAGCAGCGTGTGTGCTCAAACTTTGTTTTGGAAGAGCAGTGCCCCTGATGAGGAGTGCTGGGGGAAGTGCTTGCCAGGATTAAAGGAGGAAGAAATTGCTTGTGTTCAAGTAAAGAGTTTCTAGCAGAGTCCAATGGAGACACAAAGGCATCAGAAATTCACCTCAGGGGAAATCCTAGGCTGTATTTTCTCTGAAAAAAACCACCTAAGCTCTACATCACGGATGTGCCTGGCAAAGGAATCTGACTGGCAAAGTTCATCCACGTCTGCTGTCTTTTAAGAAAGGCGTAAAAGTATATTTGATGCAGTGTTCAGTTATTTGCTCTTTGGAAATCCAGTTCCCAGGGAGTTATTCTCTCATTCTGCTTTATTGGTTTTCACTGTCTCCCAAGATCTGTGCAGTTCAGCTCCATGGTAACTCAGGAACTTCCTTAGTCGCTTACATATTGATGTATACAAGGAAAGCACAGTGCTAATACACCGTTTGAGCATCTCTGAGGTATATTTAAAATACCTAAAAAGTGTGGCAGAGTAGGATTTATAGAGGATACAGAACAGTGCTGCCTTGCCTTGAGTGGTAGTGGTTGTCCCTTGGGAAGTTCCACCCAGTCACTCCAGGCTTTGCAACAACTGAAGTCATGCTAAACTCCTGTCCACACTGTTAAGCAACATTTGTTCTCCCTGTCCTCCAGCACTTACAATAAAAAAATATGAGGTGATTAAAAAGGGGAAGCAAAACAGAGGAAAAAGGACTTGCCCTACAGTAATTAGCTGTGTCTAGGCTTACTAGACAGGTGCTACTGATTTAACAGCCAGGATATGAGCACTGTAATCCTCATTCTCTGCTGATCTACAGCCCACCACTGCTCTGCTCAGCCTGCCAGGCCTGGGGTTTTTTACAAAGAACAGAAATGCTAGAGGGGCAGGTGCATGTCCATGTTCTGCTCTGACATGTACATGCATAATCAGAAAGTACTTCAGGCATTAGGAAACAGAAAAGCCGTAACAATTCCCATAACACAGACCTGAAATCAGATCCCTGGTTCCTAAGCTTTCATCCTAGTGCCCAGTTACCAGCTGGCTGCTCCTGTACATGACACAGGCTCAGTTCCTTTGAATATCTGTGTGTTGATTTTTATGAATTTTGATGGGGTCCAGACAACAAAATGCACTGCAACAACTGCGGTGCAAGCTGCAGTTCTGGAGGTGCTGTGGGGATTCATTAGTTAATGCCCCAAGGACCTGGTGTGGAGCATTTAAAGCTTTAGCAGCATTCTGCACCCTCTCACTGTTGTTAGCTTTGAATATCCTTGGGATTAATTTTTTAAATACTTCAGAGAAGATGACAAGAGAAGTAGAAATTACCACCAGAGGGGAAAAAAAAAATCCCACATGTTTTGGGAGAGAAATAAAGCTGCATGTTACCCTCTAAATACTTGCACTGAGAACAGGAGAAGGATCACCTTCTATTATTTCAGTTGCTGTGACTGAACTACAGAGAATATTTGTCCAAACACAAGGGAAAGAAGCTAAAGATCTGCACCAACATGTCCTGAGATCCTCTGGAATGGTTAATTTTTCGAGGAACTGTTCTACATTGAAAAGCCCACCTTTGAAAATTGGTAATGGGTAACCAAAGATGTGAAACAAAAGACCATTGCAGCAGGCTACACTATTGAACACGTCAGGGTAACCACAGGATTCCCACTCCCTCCACTAGCAGCAGGCAAGCACCACTCACTGACTGCAGATCTGGAGATGGAGGCCTTCCCTTGAGAGTTTCACGGAGTTCTAAGGTGGTCTGCATCATCCTCCTGCTCTGGAAGTGTTTCTGTCTGAAAGAGGCTGCTGTACAACATCAGGGTCATTTGAGGTGAGGTTCACTTGGTAGAATGCAGCTTTCTGGATGGTGTATGTTCATCTGTAATCCCACAGCTGACTTCTGAAGCTGAAACAAAGTCAAATGCAGAAAAAATTAAAATTGTTGGGGTTTTGTCCACATTATGAAGTCCCTATGGAGCATTAGCATGAAGCCCTTTGTTCTTACTGATATTACTATTGTTATTATATTTTTCATTTTGAAGCGACAAACAGTAAGAAAAAAATTAGGAGTTTGTAATTAGTTTGATTGAAAGAAGGGAAACTTGCCCAAGTATATATGATATGTATATGTATAACTATACTACTGCTACAGAAAATACATTTACATGGTCAGAATCCAGATCCAGCCTATGCAGATAAAAATGGTGAAAGAAAAGCTACTTTACTTCTGGAGACATCTGTTGTGTGCCACTAAGCAGGGAACTAACTTCTAATTAGATAGCTCTTACAGAAAATGTTTGGCAATATTTGAAGCATCCTGCATGCTGCATCTTGTTTGAGCTACCTGACTCATCATCATTTTGCTTTTGCAGTTAAGTTTAGCCTCATGATGCTAAGGCAAAAATAAAGAGTCATCTGACCTGTAAGTAAATAATAATACAGTCACAGGAGCTACCTATTATTTAAGGTTTCGGAACAATTTTTGCTTTAAAGTTCATTTCATTAGAATGCTTCAGCACATTCCTCCCTGCACTGCTCCATGGTTAGATCCCAATCAGAGGGAAATATTTGAAAGTTGCAGGTTTTAGGAGGAGCTGCTCTTTCAGAACACAGAATCAGCAATTTGTGACTTTCCATACTAAAAGTTTTGTGCATTCTTAATTCAAAATAGGCAAAATTGAACAGAAGCTTTCTCACTGGTCATGCTGACAATGAAGACATGGAATATTTTTTGCCAAGAACCCGGGGGAGAAATAGGTATAAAAGTGATCTCCTCATCCAGTATAACCCCATGAGAAGTTTGGTAAAAGGGTAAAAGTACATCACCTGTCCTGTTTCTAATTCTATCCTACTTTGATGGTTGGAGATACATTATGTATTATATATATCTGGGGGATTATATTAATCAAAGTTACATAAAAGTCCCCCAGCTCTGCCCTTGTAGCTATCTAATGGAAAGAGAAGACCTCAGCCTCCAAAGATCATCCTGAAATTCACTTCTAGCCTATCTCCTTTTATGAATATTCTTGGCAGATGCTGGCAATGAATACACTCAAGGAGTCATTTAAATTCTGCTGCTTTCTCAGGAAGGGAATTCTTTACAAAGTATATTTGGTAGCATCTACTAATTCATTCATTCTCTTTCAAATGCCAGCTATAGCCTGATCCTGTATGAATGTTCGTGTAAAAAACTTCCCCTTTAAACACTGGGACTCTAAGACTCAGCAGTGAAAATTCTTGAATTGCTGATTTTGTTTTCTAAAAAAAAAATGATCCTGAAAACAGCACATTCCTATGCGATGTTTCCACCTTGATTAAATTACACACTTCCCACTGGAAAAAAAAAAATCCATTTTCCACTTTCTATTTATGGAAGCATCAATCCACCTTCCTGAGGTTTGTCTGCAGTTCAGATGAGGGCAGTTTGCACTTTGCACCAATCAGCTCTTTACTGCCTCAAAAAAATTGGGCTTCTATAGGATGAGTCACCAGGCACGGGAGATTCAAAGATCAGTTCCTGAGTCCCAACTAAGGGAACACTTAAACTGTGCCTAATTTAATTTAAAAGTTTATGTAAGTGCTTCTCTGGGTTGGACTTCGCAGTTTAGACCACAACTTAACATTCAATGGGCAGCAGGTTTGAGTGAAAATGCCATTGCACAAAAAGCAAATGCACACTCTGGAGTGACATTTCACATGACAGCTAATTAGGAACTTCAGCTGATGGATGATGGACATGGGGTAAAACTGAGGACAATGCAGACTTTGCACTGCCTGCTTCTGGGACTTTTAGTCCTTGTTTCATCTTTATTAAACAGCCTCATTATTTTGAAGAACAATAAATTGTTACAATTAAATCTTCTTTACCGTTATCTTGTTTGGGAGCTTCTTTATGGATCACAGTTTTCCTGAAATTACACTGTGCAAATATTATTACCTGTGAGATGAAATTAAGCTTAGTGAGTAAACCAAATAGATGCACAAATAAATAGACATTTTTCACTGAGCAACTTATTTCTGAATACTTTTGGACATGTCCATTAATTTGGCCTTCTGCAGACACTGAACAATAATTTCACTATCCCAATTCTGGACACTGAGGAGCAGAAGGCTTCAGCAGTCCTTAGGCATCTTTTTAAAACCATCCACAGTTTTAAGCAGAACATGAAATACTTTTGAAGCAAACTTTTCACCGCACTCAATAACATGCACTTGTTCAGAAACATCCATGTGGTTATCATCTCGTAAGCACAGTGTAACGGGTAATAAAAATCATGAAAACTTACATTTTTGCTTCTGCTGAATTCCTAAAATTACCCAATTGCAAAGCTAGTTATGAAATGAAGAGGAGAAAGTTAAGGAAAACTACAATAAAGTCAATGCTGGCAGAAACAAGGTGGCAGGTGTCAGATTAGATAAAATAACTTGTGATTGAATACCACAATGTGACTTCATTAAGGGTACAAACAAATTTAAGCCCGAGGCTATGGAATTTACTTTAATTTGTCTTTATAACGACATCTAAAACTTTCAGAAAATGCTGGCAGAAAAAGAAACTAAAGAAAACTGTAAAGAAGCTCTACTTTTTGTAAATATGTAAGCAAAATTGAAATGAGCCTTAGGTTGAAAATCAGAAATAAGATCTGGTTTTTAATTAATTGGGTAAATTTAGGTAATTAGGTAAAAATTCATTCATGCTACTTTGAGCTTGAAAGAAAAAACCTAACTACGGGAAGAAATGCATTTTACCTGCTGTGCTCAGCTGAGTTCATGTTGCTTATCTGTTCAAAAGTATTTATGTTTATCACATGAATTGTGTCATTAAAGGGAAATCTCTACTTCTAAATAAAGGTACCCACTGATCCAGTGCAATCACTGGCCTCCTGATCATTCATCCCACTTAACTCCTAGGGCATTGCCTTGCAATCTCTGTTTTGGGCAGTTCCAGTCAGGCATTTCCAACACAGGATTGCTGCTGAGGGACTCCTTCTTCGCATTTTACACATTCAGGCCCTTCCACAGAACTCAGCTGCAGAGTCCTCTTGGTTTCCTTTCACTGAGCCATCCAGGCATGGCCTGGCTAAGCTGCTTTCACAGCCTCAGCCTCGCTGCCCTGCCCTCGGGGTCCCAGCGTAGCCCCCTCATGCACTTCACCTCTGCACTGCTGCTTTTCAATCGGTTTTCTTCCATGGGTTTTCTTCAAAGAAAACCCAAAAGATCAGAGCAAGGCTTTGCTAGGACAGCCACACCAGCAGAGATCCCACAGCACAGGGGTGCTGCTACACTCTCAGCACAGGCATGGATCTGGAGGGGATGGTTCCTTTTGCTCGAGAAAGTAGAGCCACGGCAAAGTTCCCAATGTTTTTGTTTTGATTTATTTTGCTTTGTTTTAGTCAAGTTGAGCTACAACAGCAAAGTTCAAGTTTCACAGCATAAAGAGTGGTATTTCTTCAGCTCATTCCCATCCATTGCACCGTGCAATGCTTTTGCTGGCGTGATTTTAAAAGCCAAAAATTTTCTCTCTGACTGGCTTCTGTCTTAGGCAAATTCCACACATCTGAATACAAAGATCATGCCAGTATAGTTTTAGATAAGAGTCTTCATTATTAAACATTACCAAGGTATTTAATCTCTGTTTGACAAACAAAGAATATTTAAAAAGATAAACTGGAGTATCTGAGCCACAGGAGGGTCTCAAAAGGTTCATTGGATAAAAAAACAACAGGAATTTAACTCCTAACCCCGAAAGGATAACAGCAAATTGCTTCTGTTGGCATTTCAGATGGATTTTTTTCCAGATTTCTCTACAGGTTAATAAAAAAAGACTTGGAAACAGTGACTCCTAAAACAAACTGAACTAAGATTTATATCTATTTGCAGAAATATTAGTTCTCAGTGGGTCTGTCTGCATTCAGCAGTTTCTACACTATTACATAGTTTCAGTGTTGCCAGAGTCTGCTCTGTTACTCCAAATTTTTTTTGCTCAAGTATATATTTTATTTCTGTTGATGGGAAAATCTGAGGCTTGTAACTTCCTGGGCTACAAATTCATAAGTGACAGTCAGACATGAACAAAATTTCTCTCTCTCTTCAGCACACTCAATAAACAGAAACATGGAAATGATATTTTAAATGTAAGCAGAGAATACTGACGTTAAAGTGTTGTTCAAAAACTGCCAGGATGAAACAATGAAATTCACAGGTATTCAACACGGAAAACTGAGAAAGCAGACTAAATTAATCTATTTTCAGCCACAGAACATGACACACTTTAAGAGGCCAGCAAAACCAAGCTCATAAAATAGGATTCCTCTAGATGGAACTCTTGAATTTGAAAGATGACAGTCGTGTAACAAAAGCATCAAAACTTAGGAAATTATTCTCTTCCTCCACTGATTATTTCTCCTCCTGAAACACCTCCTTAGAGGAAAATGAGTGTATCTCACCTACTCAGCTCATGGCATGATGAGATACAGCTCGCCTGTGCAGAAGACTTGAATTTAAAGAACTTGAATAATGCGGTAAAATAAATAAAATGATGACTACGATAGAGGTTTTGACAGGTGCAGAGAGCTCTTTATCTGTGCAGTTCTTTTCAGAGTAGCATTAAAGCTGCTAAACAAGGATTTTAGATTTTACTCAGCTCGTGCCATTGAACTTCCTACTAAGACTTGCAAACGTGCTTGGACCAGAAAATAGATTTTTTCTTTAATATTCTTTTAATTATTCTGTCAGTAAAACAATTATATAAAAATACTTGTAAAGTTAATGGGCAGCAAAAAATCAAATTCACTTAAAGAGAACACGATCTTTTTCAAGTAATATGAAGTACTCACAAAGCCATAGAAGAATATTCTTCACCAATTTTGTACACAGCATCAGAACAATTCTGCAATGATCTTTGAGATTAGTGTGATATCTTTTAAAACGAATCACTAAAACTATACTGGAGAAAAAATGATATATCTACAGTTCTAAGTGGTATCCTTCAGCTTCAGAAAAACAGAAAGGTGCCAGCAGTAACACCTAGACACCACAAATGTATTCAATGAGAACACAAGTGTGGATAAAGCAGAAGTGCTAAAATGACAAAGAGCTTTGCAGGATAACATGTCCCAACTGAAGCACTTGCAAGGTAAAATAAAATACTGTGAGGCAGCTGCTCTTAAAGCCTCTGTACTCACACTGAGGGCCCAGGTATCAGCTGGATGTCAGGCCCTTGAACCCTCCATCAACACTGCAAGGAAAGGAACTGCCACAACCAAGATCTCTGCACTCCAGCACGGCACATGCTGCGGAAATAACAGAGACACATTAGAAAGCACAACGTGATAACAGGTAGTGAATGCTGACCTCTGCCAGTGACTGTGCAGTTTTTATTCTTTGCATTTTTAGCTTCACATCTTGCCTGCTGAAAAACACGTTTTCTTGAGGCTACCTTTGAAACGTACAGCGAAATCTCGCCTGGCAGAAAGCATAGTGTGCGTGACCTCCTGTGGGGCACACGAGCATGGCTGGGCTCTCTCCTCCCGGTCTGCTTGCCTCTGGCTGTTATTAGAGGTGCCAGCTCCCCTTCAAACCTCCTACTGCATATGGAACACATTTATCTTCAAAAGATCCCTTCCCTCATTGAATCTCTTGCAGCAGCAGCAGTGCTTTGGCTCCCTGTTCCTCTGGAGTCCTGCGACACATCTGGAAATAACAGTAGCCACAGAGGCTCCAGCACAGGCCACAGTCCCGGAGCTGCCTTTCGTCTCTCAGGGCTCCAAAGAGGATCCCAAATCCTGCAGTCAGTGAAACAGCCAGCTCAGATGCACCTCACAGCAAGAATTGAAAGCTGGGAATACATGCACAGAATCATTTCAGAGACACCCCTGTACAGCACACGCTGCGATCCCACCCCAGCCCAGAGGCAGCCCTGAGCACAGGCCCTGAGAGGAGCAAATTGCCACATGTGGGATCACTGCTCCAATGAGGAACAAAAAAACTGCACATGGGAGAAAATGGTGCATCAGAAACAAAATATAGTATCTAATCTGCTTCTGTTTCTGACCTGAGCACTGGGGAGGACCAAAGCCACCCATGTGGTGTAAGAGAGACCTCCGTTACTGCTGCCAGAGGAAATGGTCCCTGCCCATGGGTCCCATTGTGTACCCTGGTGTAGCAACTGGTCCCAGCTCTGGTACAAGTTGAACCAGAGTGTGGGGTGGGCCCTGGGTGGCACTGGGTGCTCAGCAGGCACTCCTGAGCCAGCAGGTGCCCATCCAACACACACCCTGCCAGGTCCTGGCTGCTGCTCCCCCACAGTGCCACAGAAGGGTTCCCAGATGACATTTTGTAATTGCCACCGTGAGTTTCATGCACAGCAGCCAGATGCTTGGGGGGGGGAGGGAGTGGGGAGAGCTATAAATCTATAAATAAGTAATGGAGTGTTGGGCTATGAAATTCATAGATTAACATAGGAGAGACTCTCTTGGCAGCTGCATTAACGCCAGCACAGTGTGCAGCTGTTTATCGCTCTCAAACAGCTCCTGCCTCTCGCCACAAAGGCTGCACAGGGCTTGTCTGGCCTCCTGGAGGCTCCTTTCACGTTCGCCTCTGGCCATAAAGAATTAATTCATCACTGAAATGGTATAATCAGGACCTCAGGCTCCACTAACATCCACTTAAATAGTATGACTATGCCTCGAATAATATGACTATGCCTCATGTAACACCAACCCCTCTGGTCTCAGAGTGCAGCTTGGTCCTCACTGCCTGTCTGAGAAGTTTTTGGGGGAACAAGAGACACAAGGGACCTCCTCAAACCTATTTCCACTCTCACGCTGAGCCCACCCTTGTCATCAAACACCCCAAGGTCACAGTGACATTACACATGGTTGAGACAAGTCTGTGAGAGGATTTATTGGTCTTGGAGAACCACTTGTCTTGGATGAATCACTGATCTTGGATGAAGCACTCCTGGTTGTGAAGTAGAGACTGATCTAAACCTGCAGCCCCTCCAGATACTGCTTTTTTCAGGGAGGAATTAAAAACTCCTTAAACACACCACCAGCAAGCAGCTGCAGGCTCAGCAGGTGCTGGTTCTGTGCATCCTGGACCCCCCAGCAGAGCCACATCCATCTTCCCAAGGATTCCTGCCCCACAGCCCCCTCTGCCAAAGGCACTGCTGGGATTGCTGGCAGCAGCTCAGCCTGGTGAGAAGCCCCAAGCTTGTTCCTAACCCCTCTCATGTAGGGACAGTGCACCCTTCTCCTTGTCCTGCTGCCCAGCTCAGCACAAGACCTTTCCCCAGGTCTCCCTGCTGAGGGCAGAGTCCATGGAGTGTGGGATCCTGCACTGTGCAGGTACCTGACTGCCCAGCACCCCAATCCTACAGCTTCTCTCCATCTACATTTATCCTGTCTCTTATCCATCTTTTAGTGCTTCTCCAACTGATTATCAACTTCCATCATGAAAATATCCATGTGCTTTGTAGTTAGTCACTTTATTCCTCTGCCAAGGGTGCTCTCAAGCTCCTGTCACTGGAAGCACCATGTGTTCTCTTCATGCCACGGATCTTTAAATGCAGCAGTTATACATTACTTAGGCTGCACATATTTATCCCTAAAATAACACAGGCGTCTCTGCAGACCTTCACCGGGCCTTTGATGCACTCCAGACATCTTCTTCCCAGTCTATTATTCAGTAGCACAACTAAAATAATTGGTACTTTCCAAGCCTTCACCGTGTTTTTTGACTCCTAACAATGTGAGTGGTCAGGTGTGATACAGAGCTCAGAGGAAGCTGTGAGAAAAGAGAATAGATGAGTATGTGAGGAATTAAGCTAGTTCTTGTTGCTTGCCTCTGTAGAGGGGTGTAAGGCCTGCTGAGGAGAAAATCAGAAATAAGTACCATTCTGAAAGCAAGTGAAGAAGGTGAATGAATGACTTGGGGTTAAATGTTTATTAATAAAATAGAAGAAAGTCAATACATATATTTTTAATGCAGTCAAGATTTGAAGTATTCTAACTTGAAGAGACAAATTAAAGCACTGAAGAGAAAAACCACAAAATATACGCTAAAAAATACCCAGGGTCTGAAATAGGATGTACTGGTTGCTAACATACTCCATTATTTAGCTGCACCAAGGAAGCTGCCATGGGATATGCTCCTTACATGGTTCTTCAGCAGGTTTAAGGAATCAGCACTGCAAACAGAGTTGGGAGATCCAGCTTTGTCAAAGGCTGGCAGATAAATGAGGTCAGGAAGTTTTTTGCTGAAGTTGGGTAAGGGGAGCTGGGCAAGGCCATAGGATTGCTCCTCAAGCGAAGTGTAGCACACAGTAATATCTGAAGCAGAAAATGCTCCATCCTTAAAAAAAAAGGAAAAAAAAAAGAGAGAGAGGGAATAACTCTAGAGGCAGGCTCTTGTTTTATTAGGTGTAAATCAGACGTGATATTAAATCCATATGGTAAAGGTTAACATGTAAGAAGGATTGCATATTGATTGCAGCACTTTAGAACTGGATCATTTTCCATTAAAATTTTCTCAGCTTCACGATAGGCAGCAACAGTGATACAGAATGCCTAAGAATTAACCACAACAGGAAATGCTAATGCAAGTTTTATAAAGGTAATAATGCCTCCCTTACATTTGTGATGATAACAGAGATCCCTAATAGCAGCATCAATTCCATCTCACAAACAAGGAAAAACTAACAGCAGAAAAAGAAACTACATAGACCTACTAATAAAATCATAAAGCTGAAAGTAAAATGATCCAGCAGCAGAAGAAAATGCAAGATCAGTATAAAATACACTAATTAGTGCCTTTTTCATTCTGTTGCATGTATGTAGTACTCTGCTGCTTGCAAAAGCAGGAAAGATTGTGGTATCAGGGCTCCAGACTCTAAGGCTCATCTTTCTGTGGCTGAGCAATTGTCCCTGAAGGCCACTAAATTAAACAGAGGGAGACAGAGCAGTAACACTTTTTTCCCAAGGACATTAGTAGATGGTAGGATTTGACATCTCCCTGGTACTCCCCTCTTTGGAACTCTAACACCCTGCTTCCCCCTTCTCTGCAGGTTAATACCCCAAACCTTCCAAAATACTTCCCCAGTGGGAAAACTGGACCCTTCCCAAGCAGAAGGAGTTAGGCCAGACCCTGTTGTTGTGCATGTAAAGCTTGGAAAAATTCTCTTTTTGCCCCACTTTCCACCCTTCAGCACTGAATTTCACCTGCTGTTCCACTCTGTGGTCATGCAGTGCCAGTTCTGCAGACAGCTTTCATTTGCACCACCCTCAGTAACTTGGTGCCATCAGCCAGAGATGAAGTTATTTTGGCAAGTTATCTGAAATGTCTTCTTCTCCCCACAAAATAAAATCATTCTGTCAAATAAACAATCCCTCTTCTGTGAGCACACCACTCCAATTAATGGAGGTTAATTGTCTATAACAAACAACCATTCAATGTATTCATTACACTAATGAGATTTCCTTTTTAGAGGATTTATGAGTTGAAAAATACAGTTCTGTTCAGTCAGCTTTTAACTGCAGGAAGGAAACGTGCTTGAATTTGGGAATATCTTTCACTCCAAGAGAAAATGACAACCTGCTCTTAAGAGAAAATGGATATTCATCCACCAGTTGACAATTGGATGTACCTGAGCAAAAGACAAAAAGAACTGCTTTCAAACATATTCATTTAGTCTATGTTTTGTAAGATAAACGTTTGTGTTACCACAGTTGCACCCACTTGTTACAATGACTATAAAGATTTTTTTTTAAGCATAACTGACCCTGATGAAGCAATCTGTTTTCTTGTGTCACTATCAGATTGCCATCACAGAGCTGAAGTTACCTTCTAACAGCAACATGCTGGAAAGCCACTGGAAAGTAACAGCTATGATACTTTCAGTTCTCTTTCTTTAATGTTTCCACAGTTGAAATAATTTGCCTGATTAAACACTGTCCATTAAAATTAAAAGGCCAGTATCATCAGAGACAATTACACTGGGTTTGGCACTGCTACAGCCAGACCACCACATCTTGTTAATTTACAATTAGGCTGTGGATTGCTGTTCTGCTCTCCATTTACACCCATGTTTGTAATGCAGACTATGCCCCAAATCAGAATCTAGTGCTTTCAAGATTAATAAGGGTATATTGAAGCTAATCCATAAGAAAAAAGTAAGATATTTTTGTACAGGGATATTAGCAAGCCCTTAATGAAGGAAAGTAAATACTTTTATTATCATCTTTGTAACAGCAGTAGTGTGGCCAGCAGGACCAGGGCAGTGACTGTCCCCTGTCCTGGGCACTGGTGAGGCCGCACCTCAAATCCTGTGTCCAGTTTTGGGCCCTCAATTCAGGAAGGAGATTGAGGGGTTGGAGTGTGTCCAGAGAAGGGAACAGAGCTGGGGAAGGATCTGGAACACAGATCTGGGAAGGAGCAGCTGAGGGAGCTGGGGGTGTTTAGCCTGGAGAAAAGGAGGCTCAGGGGTGACCTTACAGCTCTCCACAACTCCCTGACAGGAGGGTGCAGCCAGGGGGGAATTGGACTCATCTCCCAGGTAAACAGTGACAGGAGGAGAGGAAATGGCCTCAAGCTGTGCCAGGGGAGGTTTAGATTGGATACTGGGAAAAGCTTCTTCACTGAAAGGGTGGTCAAGCACTGGAACAGGCTGCCCAGGGAAGTGGTGGAATCAGTCCCTGGAAGTGTTCAAAAAGACACGTAGGTGGGGTGCTTGGAGACAATTTAGTGGTGAACCTGACAGGTTAGTGGTTGGACTTGATGACCTTAGAGGTTTTTTCCAACCTTAATGATTCTCTGTTTCTAGGATTCTTTGCACAAATGTTTGTGCTGATCCCTCTACATCAGTGTGTGCCACATACTAAGCTGCTCTCCTCAACAAAGCTCCAGGCTAAGCAAAGCCAGGTGTTTGTTCTGCAAAGGCCTGCAAAGACACTTTATCCCAAGAAATTTGAAACTAAGAAATTTGAAAAGTGATCACAGTGGTAACAACTCTTAGTCTCATGCACATGACCTTATGGTATTTACCTGCCACTGGTTTGGACTGTGCTTGCCCTCGCATCTGGGTCAAACTCCACCTTGAAGGGAAGTTCCTCCAGTGAGGTTGTCCACATGGAAGTGGACATGCCATCATCACTTGTAAAAGACGTGTAAAAGCTACATGATGGTTTATGTGGGAGGTGCCCTACAGTAGTGAAAGCAATTTCAGTTTGATGATAAAAAAGCATGGCAAATATGAAGAGAAATGGGAAAGGAAAAATAAGAGAAGCCCCACTAAAAAGACAGAGTAAAAGCCTCAGCTATTTCACTATGCCAGAAGTCACCTCATTCTGAGTCACTTCCACAGGGCCAGTTCCACTTATCTTTTCCAAATCATATGTCTTCAGCTTTCAAGAAGGGCTTGGCTGTGGAGACTGAAAAATAGCCTGGGCCACAGGGCAAAGAATGGTGCATGAATGTTTATAAGCATGCCTACTTAAAAGTAAAAACTCACTTTCATTGTACTGTAGGTTCATTTCTCACTCCAGCTGTGTGTGAAGAATAGATCATTAAGAGCACAGGCATGAGAGATGAAAATATTTGACTGCAACTAATAAGATGTTAACCTGAATGAGATGTGATGGGGAATGCATCTCGGGGCATGGATTCCACTGCTCCATTTGGGCTGAAGGAAGAAAACACCAGCTTAAAATCAATTGATTTAGTCCAGCAAAAACTGCTGTGGCCTTATTAATTATGTTCAATTGTCCTTCTCTTCACACCTCACAGACATCTCCTCCTCCACAAATGGAGGGAAGAGCCAGATGCCCTCTGTCACTTGAATGATACCACAGTATTTTTACCAAATATAAGCTCCAATATGCTCTTCCAGACAATTCTGATGCAAAAATACTTCTAAATATAATCCATTTCTCTCAGCTCCCCTTTCCAAAGTCTCCCCACTGGTCCCATAAGCAGCCAGTAAAACAAATATGAAACATTACAACATCCAAACTCGTACTGAGATTACATCCTGAGGGTCTGCTGCCACCCTAGATAGTTTCTTGGAGCTACCACTTCCAAACTAAACCTTTATCATGAACCTTGGATATGTGATAGCTAGCAGGTGAATGGGATTAGGAACATTTACATTTTATTAATACCAATGAAACAGCAAGAGTAGGAAAGGCATAAGATGTTCAAAAATGTAATATTTACTAAGAGTAAATAAAAAGAAAAAAGGTAAAAAAAAAAGGAACTCCTCACTATCAGTTGATGAGGAGATACTACTTTAATCAGCAAATTGCAATCGTTTCAGACTGAAGATTGTTGCCATGAAGAGCGTAAGAACAAACTAAATCATCTAACACTTATTTAAAATGCTGCAACACCAGCAAGCTTATTGCAATATAATACAGTGGTAAAGCAATTACACTCTGAGATTAATATTTATAGAACATAATCAGGTTTTCCTTATTTAAAATTTTATTCAATAATTCGTGCGCCTTAAAAGCATCTTCAAAGACGAAGTAGGGTTTGAAACAAGTCTTTAAGCAAAGGTATCAAAACCCTGGCAGGAGTCTGGAACAATGTTCACTGACCCTGGGAGGCCACATGTGATGTGGCCCCTGCAAGGCTTGCACTTCTGCAGCAATGTCCCTTTGTGACTTGAAGGAATAATCACAAGAGAGATCAGGGAATGGGTTATGAAATAGCATGAGATAGTTGCTGGGAAAGGAATTTGCAACATGGGACAGTGGCCATTCTGTGACAAGTAACACAAAAAACCAACAGAAGTCAGATGCAGAACCTCACCAGGAGGAGGGAAAGGAGGGTATTTTTTGAATCCAAAAGACTGTGACAGTGACACACCAGCCACAGCTTCAGAAAATTCTGTGGATCTCCAGCATGACTGGCCAGTGACACAAGGACACAGTGACACAGTTCTCCAGGTTTCTCTCCTCCTGGCTGGCTCCTTTCTCAAGCAGGAGCTGTTGGTCACTGGGTACACAGTGCACAAAGCTTTGCCAGGACAAAGGCCTCTGTGAGCTATTGCAAAGCAGGCTGTGTGCAATAATGACTATTATTTCTGGAATACAGTTAAAACTAACATCGGAGCACAAAAACTATTTACTTTTAGTGTGAGAAAGGTGCATGTCATAATGTCCTTATCTGAGTCAGAGCAGGAACAGTGCCCAGATTAGAGAAAGGGAGATGGAGCTACCAGGTAACAAATCCCTTACACTCACAGGACAGGGGATCAGTGTCTGCTTTCTGTCAGCAGGAACTGACAGGATTTTGAGGTTCTGATTGTTAGTACTGCCAATTCTGAGTTAAATGTCTTCTGCTGCAACGAGCCCTGCTTCAAATTCCAAAACGCACATACACTTCATAACAGGGTGTGGGAGGGTTGTTAATTGCTTAACTGCACTCTTCAGGAAAACATTTCTTACAGTTGAATGCATATAAATCCTGACAATTTTATTTTTTATCTTGTAATTCTCACTTCTTTGTACCATATAGTAAATTCCCCAAGTGCCTTATAAACTTGGCCTCTGATGCAACTGATCAAGATATGATTTTGCTTTACAAGTATGTAGGGAGAGTCCTTCAGTTTCCTTGTCTTCAAGGCATGGCTTGCTTACAGACAGGACAAAATATCACCTGGTTCTGGGGTGCTCAGCATCAAGTTTCTCTGGTATTAATGGAGATTTTCAAATCCCACTCCTGAGACATCTCAGTCGCACTCAGCACCCAAGTACTGCTTGTCAGTGTGCAGTGAAACACGAGTTCAGTCCAACACCTTGCTCGGATTAGCCTGGTAAAAACCCCCTCCTCTTGTCTCTGGAAATGATCTGTGACAGCACTGCAGCAGAAGGCAGACAGGGGAGCAGAAGACTGCAACCAAGCATCTTCATTGGGTATAATGATAGGTCACAGCACACACAGAAATTGAGAAAACAGAACACTTGAGATTAAATTAATTAATTTCATTGCTGACACAGATTCTGGCTTCAGCAAACTTCTGTTTTCATATCTCACCAAACACACAGCTCCCAAGCCTCTCTTTTTTGACTTAAAATTGTAAGAAGGCAAAATTTCTTGTTTGTACTATTTAGTCAGCTTCCTGGCAGTGGCTGTCAGCAGGGGACTTCTCTTGACACCAGGTGACTAATGGGGACAACTTGCAAAATACCAGTGCAATTCAGAGCAAAAAAGTCTTTCAGATTTCATTTTAGGAATAGAATGTAGCATCCACCATGTAATTCACCTGTACAGTCTCTGTTAACTGCTCAGAAGTTCTCAGTACTTTGGAAATCACTGAAATGAAAGGGCATTTCCCTCCTGTGACTTGATCCAGACAAGCCTGGGCTGATTGGGGTTGCTGGTAGAACTGAAAACAGTTTTGCCCTCTGCCCTTTTTAAAACAGCAGCCAACCACGTCAATCCAGCATTGTTTGTGACAAGAGTAGAAGCTACAACCAAGCCACGTCTATTGTTTGAGGTTTTTTTAATTTCCCTCCATCAAACAGTACTTTATGTCCTTCCACCTTAATACCTTGCCTAGCAATCCAATGATTCACAAATGTATCTTTTTCATATCTTTAGCAAAGATATTCTAGTAAAAATATTAGCTTGACTTGGGTGAACAATGCTGAAGTGTACTTCCAAGTGTTAAATCTGGATTGAAAATCAGGAGTTTGCTTTGATATTCACAGCACCTTTGGTCCCTGTAATTATTCCTATAAAGGTTTTATTTCTCTACAAAGGCAACCAATATGTTTGCAAGTTCATGCGAAGGTACTGGCATTTTTACAAACAATAACTACAGAACAAAATAAATGGCAGGGGACTTAAGTGGCTATTCCAGCACTGGAAAGAGTAAGGTACAAATGGATGACAGTATAAATACTAACACATGCAGGAGAACAAGCGTGTGACTTGTCTCCACCTCTGTCAATATATTAATATATATTTCACGTATATGGGTGAAACTAGAGAGGACCTGGTAATTCTGTTTTCAGAAAATGGACTGGACTGTGCTGGATGGCTGATTCTGCACCAGATCTCACCATTTCATACAATCACAGAGTATCTCAAGTCAGAAGGGGCCCGTAAGAATCACCAAGCTGATCTCCCTGCTCCTGTCAGAAGTACCTAGAACTAAACCACATAACTAAGGATGTTGTGCAGATGCTCCTTGTACTCTGATACTCTTGGCAGCTTGGTGCCATGATCACTCCCTGGGGAGCCTGTTCCTGTGACCAACCACCCTCTCCTAGTGTACAGTCTGAAGTCCCCTCACACATATTTAGTTCCACATATCTGCAAGCTTTCTTTTTAACTTTTGGATTAAATTGTCTCTCCTTTTTCTCCTTATTTTGTTTTTTTTTTTTTTTCTTCCCCTGTCTGTAATAATCACTTGTGTTTTGTGAACCTGGAGGGTGCATCAGCCAGAGCATATTCATTACCAGTTCGACTGGAAAAGTGCATTCTTGAACGCAGACTCATTCCAGAACGTCAGCTCCTGGTGCCTTGTGGAAGGTAGGGAAACACTTCATGGTTTGTGACTTGCATCTTGAAGGGAGAGCGCTCACAGTGCCCGGCACTTTGCCCTCCCAAGAAAATCATTCCAAGTTGCAGACCCCAGGAAGGGCCTAAACTGGAGTTCTTCACTTGGGGTGCATGAAGCAGGCAAGGAGAACACACGGCAGAGCTGCTGCAGCCTGCTCACGGTGTCTGTCCCCTCTTCCTTTCCCCCTCCCCACAGCTCAGTGATGAGCCAGATGCTTCAGCAGGGAGGACAATGGGACTGATCCGTGACATTTTCTTGCTGCCTATGAAATGCTTTGCATGAAGCCTTTTTGACAGGTAGAAACTCCCGTGCTCTCCAAAGCTTTCTTTTCTCCTCTTGTTTTTTTAGGAATTCTTGATTTTAACGGGAGGATATTGTCTGTTGCAACCAGGAGAGAGGTTACATGGTGTCAGTCTCAGATATGATGTAGAAGGAACTTGCACAGAAAAGACTGCAGGCAAATTAATGCACACTGTCAGTCTAAACTCACTGTTGCCAGGCACTTACAGCCTGTATCTAAATTATATTAATTTTTGACCGTCCATACTGCCAGACTGCCAGATGACTGGTTCATCTAATTGTTGTGTTTTCTTCTCATTAAAAGATACTTGCAAAAGCACCTCTACACAAAAACACAAGCTGCACAAGAAGAAAGCAGTGTATTTCCAGCAACCTTTGCACTGCACATTTCTGACAGGTTTTTTCACCACATTCCACATCAATAATGCTACAGCAACCAAAAGGCGATGTAGGCATTTAATCTCTGAGTGCTGAGGGCACACAGCTACCGGCCCAACACTCTGCAAACGTTCTCCAAAATGTGCTTCCACTACAGGGAGTTGCCATTGGAGACTCCTCAAAGTCTAAGCTAGATTCATTTTATAATAAAGTGCTTTTTGACACTAAATAAAACAAACTCCTAGCTTTATTGAATTACATGAAGTGCTAGAGAAAGAAGAAGAAAAATTATGCCTTTAAACCATAATTTTGTGTCATCTGAAAACAGCTGCCAGGAGCAGAACTAAAGCTTCCAAGAGATGGCAGGCAAAACACCCTTTGTCCAATCTTTCTTACTGCACCCAGCAGAGCCAAATAACAGAGGTCAGCAGGCGAGAAGGAGCAACAAGAGACAAGTGTGGAAAAAGGGAGCAGGGCTATGGAATGAAGAGAGCAAGACAGACAGACAGACTTCATATCCTCTCATCCAAGGACAATGAAGCAATATAAATTATTTTCTCCAGTAGTGTCTCCCAGATACAGCTGAAGATGCTTTGTTTGACCTTGCCCTATGCTTTGAGATTGCTCACTTCATTAGACCAACACACAAATACAGAAAGCAATTATTTTTGTGAAACGTGCCTCAAAGAGTGAAAATTATTGACTATAGTTTGTATCCATTCTACCCACATTGACAAAGTGCAATTAATCATATGCAAACATTGTAAACGTTACAGTCATCAACATTTAAAATCTATACAAAAGCTTTTCCAGGTAATTAATATAAGGAAAGCATTACCCCAGTTAAGGAAAGAAAACACCTAAGGAATAGTATGGTAATCTTATGTTCTCTCAAAGGCAAAATTGTAAAGATTTTAGTGGTGACACTGTCTCAGTAATAAATGTAGGCTGCCTGAGCTGAACACAAGAGAATATATATATATATATATATATCTCATGAACTTCTAAATAAAAGTTAGATTGTTGCCCTAAAAAAAAAAGATATTTTTCTCCTTTTTTTGTTTCTGACTCCTGAATGCCAGGAAGTTGAGAAAGCAATTAATAGTAAAAATTATTGTCATTACATAGCAAATAATGTAATATATAATGCTTGTGACACTAAATCTTAGATAAAAAACCAGTCCACAAGAGGACCTTAATGGAAATGTTACTGTGCAACTGCAAAAAGAGACACACAACCCCTGCTTTTTCTTCTCAGTCCCAGGAGCAGAAATAAAAATAGAAACTCCAGGGGGAGCAGGGCCAAGACAGCTCAGAGGGTGAGGAACTGGACGGCCTTCACCTCTTCCCTCTCACAGTGTCACAGACATCTGCTCCTGCTGTGATCCTAAGGATATTGCCACTGCAAAGTCCTTTTGAAAAAATCACTGTGGTTTATTAGAGGGAAAAGATACTGAGAGTAATGAAGTGAAAGGATAATCCTTCCTCCCCATGTATACATACCCTTATCATTTATGTGTGGTGTTTCTAGAACACCCAAGAACTTAGTCTTTGCCTGTTCTTTGAAAAAAGAAGTGTACATAAACATATGGCAAACATGCTCCCAGAAAGAAAGGCAGCTGCTAATAAACGAGCACTGAACGAGGTGACAAATAAACGAATTAGGTGAATTTGTCACTGAATTAGGTGACAAACCCACTGCAGGAGGAAGCACTGGAAAGATCAAGGTGTAGCCCCACTGCAGCCCATGACTGAGGGAGCTGGAACTGCTCCTGCAATTGGACCTGCAGCAGTGCAGGTCTGGCTCTGTGCTCGGGTGGGCTTGGCAGCCCCAGTCATGCTCAGAGCTGATGCCACTGAGCTGCAGCAGCAGCTGTGAGAATTGATCTGAAACTGGCTTCAGCATCCTTCCAGCACAGTGCTGCATGAGCACTGACTTCAGTTACTATTAAAAAGTATAATAGCATTATATATAAAATAGTGATTCGTGTACAGCAGGTAGATGGATGTTCCTCAATTACTTTTTCACATAAGCCAGCACTAGGACAGTGTCAGTAAAACAGAAAACAAACACATGAAGACAGACTTGCACACGAGGCATAATTACTGATGGAGTTCACATTGCTAGGCCCAAAAAAGTAAAATAATCCCAATCAGGGGTAGAAGTTTGTGTAACTTGAAAGAAAAGAGTAAAAGAGATAAATCACAAAGCATTGAAACACAGTAATGCATAGCAGACAGCAAAAACCCCCTTTTAACTCTTAGGACTTAGGAAGACTACACATGATGTATTTCATTGTTGTTTTCTACGCCATTTCCTAAATTGTTTGGTGTGGGCTGGTCTCAGAAACTGTGAGTGTACTGGAACAGGGGAGTTTCCACCAAGGGATTCAATAAAGGAAGTGTTAATGATGCTGGGAATGATCACCACGTTTGCTCAGTGAGCATTCCCAATGCAAAGCAAGTCTACGGACGCTGCTTGTGAGCACAGTTCTCCTGTTGTGCAGTGATACACTCAAGAGCTCACTCCTTTACTGTACTGCTTTTATAATCTTTAAAAGCCTGAATATGACTTTCCATCTTTCCAGCAGTGCTTTTTCTTTATTGCTTGCATGAGTTGTTCCATTTCATTATCCAGTGGCACAGTAGATCTTCCTTGTTTTGACAGGGACTGTTCTGTTACAATTACCTGCTGTCGTTGCGGTTCAAGTGAAGGTGCTGCCAGCTGGACAGAGCTGTAAAGCAACATGAGTGAATTTCCCAATGTTAAAGATTTTTTGAAAATCCAGGAAGCAATTAGCCATGGCTATATTTAGAAGCCTGCTTGTATTGTAACGAGACACTGCCAGCCAGAGGCTGGGGGCAGACGGAGCCTTGATGCCTCCCAAACTTGAGAGATGTTTGACTCTTGCACCACATTTAAAAACTCTTCATCTCATCTGGAAAACGTTTAGGATATAGGAACATGTGACACTTTGCCACAAAACTACATGGGGATAAACTGCACCAAATCTTTCAAGAAGGATGTTCCACACAAGGGGAAACAACAAGTTCATGGCAGGCATCAGAACTGGCAGAACTGTTCATCTGATGGACTCAGCACCTCCTGTCTCAGTAATCAGAGTAGGAACTGGTAGGGAACAGAGTCTAGGGATTATCAGCATCACAGGTCAGCAGCCAAAAACACAGAAAGGAAAGGAAGAGGATATGGAAGATGGCAGCTTGGGCTCATACAGGTCACCTGCTCCTCTACCAGTGGCAATTCCTCGTGCCCCCGTGCACTCTGCTGGAGGGACCCTGCCTTAGGACATGCAGGACACCTATCATCTCTTTAAAGTTTTGTTCACACACTGTAATTATGACAGAAAATATTAACACAGCCTCATTTTAAGAAATGAAGAAACACAACACAATATTTCAAAGCTACTTTTCTAAAAGATGACTAGAAGACAGTTGGAGGGCATGAGAACCCCAAAGTGTTCTACCATTAAACCAGACTTTGCAACAAAACATGCAGCTTCAGCAACAGATGAGTACAGAATGCTGAAGCCACCCATGAGAGGCCATGATCCTACATGTGGGAGAGGAGTCTTGAAGAAAAGGAGGAATTTCAACTCTAACATGGTAACTGAAGCTGATCAAAATCTGGTACAATTACCTCACTTAGCACTTTCTGCCAAATGAACCTTAATTATACAAATGATCCTTATTTGCCTCAATAAGGCATAAGAATGTTTTTTGACATTTTTGCAACTAGTTTCTATTGAGCTAGCAAGTACAGAAAAACATCATTATTATCTGAAAAATGAAAATTAACCTAACTTACTAGTTCCCTCTAAAAGTTCATCTGTTAATCATAATTACAATAATCTTTCCTTTTTGCAGAATATACTAGGAAATGTTTCCCTTCTCCAAAGCAGCTTTGGTTTCATGGAAACCTAAAGAGATTTCTGTAATTTTCCAACTATTACAGTCCCCAAACACTTTACTTTTGAACACGATTATTAGATCCACCAGTTTTGTCTTTCATCTGTGTGTTCCTAACAGATGAGCTGGTTTTGTGCCCCATCATAAGCTTACAAATTAAACTCCTACATGCTCTCCTGCTTCTTAATTTGGTGCTTTGGGACAGCACTGCTGTTAGCTCTCTTAAGAACAAAACCATTATTCAGATGAGCTACAGCAACTCGTCTTCAAACAGTAAACCACAACTTACAGAACAAAACTGGATTACACTCAGTATTTAGCTTCAACATTCAGCACCACACAATACAAGCCTTAGAACATTCAATTTAACAGTACATGGAAGAAATTCTTTCCAGAAAAGTGACATTTCCAGCAGAAGTCTGGGGTAACCTTGTGTTAGTGAAAATGTTTCTGGATGGGTCTTTTACAGTCAGGTTCATCACTGCCTGCCCCTTGCAGCACTGACAAGGGAATATGGGCAACTGTTCTGAGGAGCAGCATGTAATTGTCACTTCATACAGCATAAATAATTGCCTAGGCAGCAAAAAAATTATAGTGAATTGTTTTTTCCCTAGACTTTAAACTGGACTATTAGGTTTTTTTCAACCTAGAGAGACATATATTTTTTTCAACCTAGAGAGCCTCTCACTGGAGTGTGGGATCTAGTAATGAGGTATGAGAATAAGGAGGCAAGTTAATCCATAACTCCTAAAGGTAATTAGGGTACCTAAAAGTGCCAACTGCCAGGATGCTTCCAGTGGTGCTCCAGTGATGCTCAGTAAATAGAAAATTCAGGGATAGCAAGAGCAGTGTCTTTATAAGCTCCTGTATGCTCCAGGCCCAAAGCCACCAGCCATTTTAGGGGAAAATACAGTGGTATTGGCGTCCTTGGTTACACGACAATGGAAATGTGCAGGGTCAGGCTAAACCTTGCTCTTCCCCTAACCCTGCACTCTTGTTAGTGTCTTGTTGCACTCTTGTGTGGTCAGTAACTGGTCTGAAATATTTGGCTCCATTTTCTAGCACTTGCACGACTGCAAAAAGCAGTAACCATTGACACTGCAGCAGCTGCTATGCTTCCAGAGGGGTTCATGTGCCAGGAGGGAAGATGTGCTGGAAAAGGTTTGGTCCTTCAGTTTCCTCCCAGAGATAAAGACCAGGCATGCAACAGTCCAGTGTGGGTGTACAAACTCAGAGAGAGAAGTAAACATGATCTCTTGGTGGTGAGGTTCAGAGATTAAACTAAGGAGCCAAATAGCCAGTGCAGCCAGGATGTGAATGAGATTTTACCTGAACAAAGCCTCCACTTCTTTAAATAAGAAATTTTTTTCCTTTCAGGAGAAACCTGGGATCCACAAACCTGAGTACCCAAGCTCAGGTCCTGCCTGAGACTCAGTGGAAAACATTCCCCCTTCTGATGAGCAAACTCATCTCTCCTGTGTCCTGATGGGATGGCTCCTGGACAACTCCCAAGGCACAAGGGTCAGAACAAGACTTGGCTGCTGAAAGAAGTACAGTAATGAAAAGAAACAAAAAACCTACAAGCAAACCAAAAAAGCCACCAAAACAAACAAACAAAAAAAAACCCCAAAAACCCAAATAACAACACCAAAAACAAAACAAAAAACCAAATACAAACAAACCAAAAAAAACCCCCAAACAACCAACCTGACATTTGTTAAAAACTCCAGAGGTAAAAAGTAGAACTTTGATTAGTAAATTTTACTTATTAATAAAAAAATCAGAGCAGGATAAAGAGAAGTAAAAACAAATTGTAAAAACAACTTCCTCCCACTCCTCCCTCCTTCCCAGCTCTCCCCCCTCCCCCCAGTGTCACAGGGAGATGGGAATGGGGGTTATGGTCAGTTCATCACACGCTGTTCCTGCCACTGCTCAGGGAGAGGAGTCCTGCCCCTGCTCCAGTGTGGGATCCCTCCCATGGGAGACATTTCTCCATGAACTTCTGCAACGAGCCCATCCCACAGGCAACAGTTCTCCACAGATTGCTCCAGTGTGGGTCACTCTTCCATGGGGTCAGTCCTTCAGGCACAGCCTGCTCCAGCCTGGGTCCCCCACAGGGTCACGAGTCCTGCCAGGAACCCTGCTCCAGGGTGGGTTCCTGTCTCCATGGGTCTGCAGGTCCCTGCTAGAATCCTACTCCAGCACGAGCCTCCCACAGGGTCACAACCTCCTCTCAGCATCCCCCTGCTCTGGTGTGGGTTCCTCCATGGGCTGCAGGTGGATCTCTGCATCCCTGTGCCCTCCATGAGCTGCAGGTGCTCTGCATCCCTGTGCCCTCCATGGCTGCAGGTGGATCTCTGCATCCCTGTGCCCTCCATGGCTGCAGGTGGATCTCTGCATCCCTGTGCCCTCCCTGGGCTGCAGGTAGATCTCTGCATCCCTGTGCCCCCATGCAGGTGGATCTCTGCATCCCTGTGCCCTCCATGGGCTGCAGGTGGCTCTCTGCATCCCTGTGCCCTCCCTGGGCTGCAGGTGGATCTCTGCATCCCTGTGCCCTCCCTGGGCTGCAGGTGGCTCTCTGCATCCCTGTGCCCTCCCTGGGCTGCAGGGGCACAGCTGCCTCACCACAGCCTCACCAGGGGCTGCAGGGGAATCTCAGCTCCAGCCCCTGGAGTAGCTCCTGCCCCTCCTTCTGCACTGCCCTTGGTGTCTGTGGGGTTGCTCCTCTCACATATTCTCACTGCTCTTCTCTGGCTGCTGTTACATCTGCACAGAAACTTTCTTCCCTTTTTAAATTTGTTATCACAGAGGTGTCACCACCATTTCTGACTGGCCCAGCCCTGGCCAGTGGTGGGTCTGTCCTGGAGCTGTCAGGGATTGGCTCTGCTGGACACAGGGGAAGCTTCCAGCAGCTCCTCACAGAAACCCTGTAGCCCCCCCACTACCAAAACCTGGCCACGCAAACCCAACACAGTGTCCCACCAAGTTAACAATGACACCTCAAACCAGTGCCATGAAACACAGCATTGTTAATTCATTTTCCTGGAAGGCACAAGATATTTGGGAAAGAGCACTCACACAGTAACTGATGTCCATAGATGTACATTTCCTTGCCCTGGCTTAATCTCTACCACCCTTGATTCCAGGAGACCCATTTCTAGCCACCCCTAAATTAACAAGTATATTTGATGCACCTTTCTCCCTCCCCCCCTCTTTCTCTGTGTAGTTATCAGCTTCTATTTTCTATAAACTCACTTCTTATTCTTGGGATGAGAATTTCTGAGGTTAAAGCATTCCTTTTTATTTCAAGTCCTGGGAAGAGTAAACACTCCTGAACTGGATGAAGCCAGGCATATGGGTTTGGTTTTTTTTCCTTACTCTGCTATTTTTCCTTAGGGAATAATAATTTCCCCATTGTTACACCTCCCATGTAATTTTCCTTTACTGCCCTCTTCTGATTTAGCACTTGGACATTAGGTAGGTTAACAGTGAATAGATAACCTGCAAGTTGTCCAATATTGTAAATATATTGTAAATACTACTGGCACTCACCTCACTCTGCCCATTAGCAATACTCACCATTATATCTGCAATGATAGCATACACATAAAACACCACCAAGGCTGCTAGACAAAAGAATCCCCAAGCAGAGTGGATAAATCAGAAAAATTTAAACAATATAAACAGAAACTTCCATACCTTCTACAAACTTCCATTACTGCCAGCAATACATTTTGAGATGATGTCATAACACATACATCACAAGTACCCAGATAAGCAAGGCTTGTAGCAATCTTCCTCCCAAACAGCCAGCCAGCATATATATTTGAATATCTTTTTGACAGTACTTGGGATGGAGGAAAAAACAACATTTTTTCCAGCCTCATCAAAAAGCAATTGACTTTTAAGCACAGGGTTTCATCCACGGCTGTTTATTTAGGGGACTTTATTTGGTTTAGTGTTTTGCCATTTCACATTGATACAAACAACTTATTCTATGTATATTTCAATTTTTTTCTTTGCTCATTATGAAATTAAATAGCCTGGTATGAAATTTGAAATTACATACTTTTATTTCTGTGTAAACAGCATCTCCCAATAAAGTAACCTGTAATACAGTTATGGAAGGAAATTATTTTAGAAATGGGAATTCTCCGTTGAATTTGTCTGCTTCCTTTATAGACTGAGTTACCAAATCTTTATGGACAAATGTTGGTCTTTACTAATTCTTGCTTTTGTAAGTAATGTGTACACTCCTGGGAGCCTAAACTGGGGGTTTTTATCACTCATTGGATTTCAAGAATCTCACTGAAACTCATTAGCTGTGTCCCCAGGTCAGAAATGCTGCTGCTGGTCATTCACAAGCCATAGAGAAGCTCAGTCTCCATTTGCAGGATACATTTGCTGAGCTGGTGTCCCACAAAGCAGCACATCTGACATGAACAACAGGCAGGCTTCTGCAGCCCCCAGTCCCCACTTTGACAGCCTTGTCTCAGCTTAGAGCTGCAGGGTCCTAGCAGCATTTCTGGCTGTGGGTTTCCTGAGTGCACAGCCAGTTGGTAACATCCATGGGTTGGGATCACAAGAGCCAGGCTGAACGGAGGCTGACCCACCCACAAACAGTGAACTCGGGACTCGAGTCTTGGGAATTCTTATCAAACCAGCTGGATTTCTGGGAGGGGATTGTCTGAAGTCAGCCCAGACAGACAAACAGGAGATCCTTCCCCAGTCTACCAGACAATCTTGAAAGCAGCTGCTTTAACCTTGTCGAACCAGATCTAATCAGAGCAGGTGAGACTCATCTCCTAATCACTCACTCATAAAAAAGCCTTTGTGGCACCATGCGAGAAATTGTCCTGTGAGCAGAGGGGATGGGCAAAGGCAGAGGCAAGGGGGCACTGAACAGCCAATGCATGTGGCCCTAAAGAAGCCAAAAGGCCCTAACTACACCCTCACATCAGGTGACTGTCTAATCATCGTGGGCTGTGACCTCTTGCTCGTGGCATTTGGCCCTGGCACTGCCAGGCAGCTGCACTGAGCCACAGCAATGATCTAAGCCGAGCCACAGGTAAGGATGTAATTGCACACACCCCGCTGCCACCCTCAAAAAACTCCTACACTGTAGGCTGGAGTGTTTCCAGGGCCCCAGGCAGTGTCTGGCTGACAATACTTCTCGTGTTTAGAAACCACTCTGCTTTAATAACCAAGTTAAAATTCTGTGTGTTATTCTTACAGCTTTCCCTCTCTGACTTTTTAATGGCTTGGCTATTAAAACCAACGGAGTTTAAATGCAACAAAGGTAGAGCTTAAAAAAGAATCCCCAAAGCCCTACTATTGGTAGGTGGTAATGGCTGAGTTAAAAGGGGTGGTATTTCTCGGAAAAGATTGCTCAGAGGGAAATTAGGAAATTCTGGAAAGCTGAACTGTCCATTAAAGAGAAGGTCCTGGCAGTGGGAGTGAAGTGTGACAAGAGAGACACTCTGCTTGAGTGAGGTTCATGCAGGCTGTGGGATAAACTGAACAGAGACAGAAGGGATTGTAAAGAGGTAGGAGGAAAATGTAAGCAATTAGGTAAAAATCAGAATGAGATACACAGACAAATATGAGAATATTCTCTAGAAAAGGTTTCCAAGTTCAAAGGTGTGTCTTTGATCAGGACTGATATGGACAGAGTATCATAGAATCCAAGATTAAGAGAAAAATGTTTTTATTTGTAGGTAAAAGTAAAGAGAAAAGCTATGCATTTTTGGACCAAAGAGAGGACAAAGAGATCTTAGGACTACTAAAAACCTGACATTAACTCTGAAGAACTGTAAGTATTGGTTGTAAGTACAGAACTAAGAAAAGGCTGGGTATAAGCCTTGTTTCCATAACAGAAGACCAAGCTCTCAGAGTATAATCCCTTCATACTTAAGGAGCTCAGCTGTAAACATCCCAAAAAAAGGATTCACCAGCTTATGTCCAGTCAACTTCAGGTCTCTAGAGCAAGAGCTATAACATGCCATAGGGGATGAAGGTGTTTCCAAATGAGCTTTAGCACCTGAGGAGGTCTGGAATGACACTTTCATGGCTCCAGGGATGCTGTGGAAGTACTAACTGGTATTTTGGCAGAGGTAGAGTGCACTTATGGAGTGCAGCTCACACTGTAGAGCAGCAAATGGCTAAGTAGACATATGCCCACGTCTTCTCCTCTGCCTTATATCTCTATAGTCTGAGCAAACTCCACTGCCTTTGGAGCACAGCAGTGGAGCATGATCAGCTCTGGCAGGAGAGCAAAGGGGTCCCAGTTCAGCTGCCAGCTGAGGGCTCCTGCCTGGGAAGCTGTAAGGCTGGTACATCCTCAGCAGAAGTCCCTACATACTGGGTAGTACAGCAGAAGATAGGAACCAGTTGTTATTCAGGAGAAATTTTTTAAAAAAAAGTATATAGATATGGACTGAAGAGCTATGGCAAGCTACTTAAATGCAACTCTAAGTGCTAATTAATCTATATTTTAAAAACAAACTATTCCTCATTATGAGAAAAATGTAAACTCTCCAAGGTTCTGCTGAAACATAATTCTTTCAGGGGGGCAAGGTGACTACTTTTAATAAGGTGTCTAAGTAACAGCAGGGTGGGGGGAAAGGTTTCTGGAACACCTGAATCAGGAAACTCATGATTATTTATACCCAGTTACACTCAGCTAGAGACAGCCCCGGGCAAATGGGGGTTCACAGCTTGGCAGCCAGGGCAGCCACTTCGGCCACTAACCTGAGGTGCTGCTGAGTTTTGCGTGACCAAAAGGACTCAGGTCACCACACAGGTCCCCTTAGTGATGTATCCTGCCTGCCCAGCACCCATGACATGTGAATCTCTTTCTGAAGGGAATATACACTAAAAAATCACATCTGTGCTGCTTAATTTCTGCCTCCATTCCAATTACATCAGAAAATAAAAGGTGTCTTCCAGGAGATTTATGGCCTTTATTTCACATTGCATGGAGCCCATGAAAATTTAAGATCAATTGACAAGACACAGCTCATGAGACTTCTTAGTTTGTGGACATCCACACTGTTAGGGAAATGGAAAAGACACAAACTCGGTAGTACAAAAGGACAAGACAATGAGCTCAGACACACCTGAGGCACATTCTGTTGTTCTCTTCTGCAGAATGGAAAACCCAGCCACTAAAACAGGCAGGAGAACACGAAAGATGGATACAGGAGTCTCCATGGCTCTGTGGAATAACCTGCTATCCTGCAAATGATTGTTTATTTTAAATGGAAATGTTTTTGACCTCTGGTTTGCTCAGATAGCTACAGCCATGGTCATGGTGCAACAGCAAAACCACTTTGATCTGATCCTTGTTCTGATGTTTATAAGACAGTTGAGGATTTCTGGTTATTAATAAATTGGCTATAGCTGCATTTCCTTTCTTTTATGCAGTAGTTTAGTGAGGCAGATTTACCTTGGCGTAAGAGATGGGCAGATGGCTGGGCTATATAGGTCATGTGCTCCTCAGCTCTGATAAAGGAGCTACTGTGCCTTTACACTGACTGGCTCCTGCTGACTAAGACTGGAAATAGCCATAAAAGCATTCCTTACAAACAGAAATACCTGAATCTAAGGATAAACACGCCACCTAAACTAATTATTATGGTCAATTTTATACATCCCCTGTGAAATTAAATTCCCTTACTAAAAAGAATGAAGCATCTGACTATCCAAAATATGAAAGTGGCACAATCTGCTGGGTTTTCTATTGTTCATATTTATTCTTCTAATTAGCACCTTTGACTTCCAAATGGGTAGATTCAATGACACCAGCTCATCTAGGATTGTGTCAGCAGCTGCTGACAGTCCCAGATGCTTCAGATGAGGAAGACAAAACCCAATTTTTTAATGCAAGGATGAAACAGCCACTCCATTTCCTCATTTTAAGGTTTGTTTTTACTATCCTTTCTCTTCAGTTCTATGCATCATGTAGTATGTTCTAATTGAGGACATAAATATCTTTTAAGTTCCTCCATCTGGTTCTACTCCTGGCCTCAGGATTATAGTACAGTATTACATCCATTGCTACCTATTATCCATTCTGTCTTCAGTAAAGTATGGTAAGTTTTCTCTTTTCTGTTTGATGTTTGGATTGTTTGAACATCTTTTTGCTCTTGTATCACAACTGAAAATACAAGAACATGAAATACTTTCCCTTAACTTTTCTAATGTGCACTCTACAGCTACATATTCACTTCTTATCTAGATAATCCTAATATGGAAATCCTTTATATGGAAATTTTTCCATGTCATTCCTCTCAGTTGCTTCTAAACTCTTCTGCTGCTCATTCTTTTCACTTGATATCCAGAATTGAAATGTTCCAAATAAACATACCTACCACAGATTTATTCCATATAAATCCATAAATTCTTCCACGCCACTCCTAGGTTTGCACTGACGTTTTCACTCAAAATTTTTTTCTTTCTACTGGTTGCCATTAACTTCGACCTCTGACAGCAGTTCAGGTAATTCTTCCAAAATGCAACACCCACATTAATTTTCATCTTATGCTCAGTGACCTAGCTTTGCTATCTCAGTAGTGCTCTTTGGTCTTCTCTTGTTTTAATTATCCCAGACAATTTTGTCATATTGCAAACGTTGCCACCTCACTGATCATTCTTTTACAGATTGCAAATTACATTAATGACTGAGTACTGGTGCTCAGCCTCAGGCCATTCCACCACTTCTTCTGACATTTCCGTATCTGTCTCTCCATGTTTCTATAACAACTTTCTCTTCCTCCACAACAATTAGCTTTTTTTCACAGGTTCCTACAAAGAATTTTTCAGAAATAAAATATTTTATTATTCATTTCTGTAGAAAATCTTGTGTTTTCCTTGATGGAAAAATGTTTGTTCCTACCACATTATATCCTCTTACGTGCCTCGTACCTATTCATAATTGTTTAATCCAATTTACCCAGCAGTTAAGCAAAGCTCACAAGGGCTGTAATCACAGGATTGTCCAGAGCACTTACAATCTGTTCAGCTGTCTAATACCTTTGCAGTGTCTCTCACTTCCCATTTGAGCTGTAGCTCCCTCGAATAAAAGCCAGCCTGGTGATGCAGGCACAAGGCTCAGGGTCAGCACTGGATTCTTGCTCCGGCTCTGCCAGCTACTGGCAGTGTAACTTTCAGTAAGTTTCCTAACCTTTCCACATCTCTCTCCTTTCTCCAGTGCAGGTCACAGGAGCAGATTTGCCAGCTCTGTTTGTCTCAGTGCTGATTCCTGGGGCTTTGTTTGATGCCTCCAACCGAGCATCACAAGCCAGGGTACAGGAGCACAGAGCAAGCAGAACCTTGCTCCTCTGCACATCCCTGGACACTCCGACAGCTATCCAAGGATTTCCTTTTGGGGTGGAACAAGGAGCACTGACCAGAGGCACAGCTTCAAACCACCCGCCTGCAGGAGCAGACACATCTGGAAAAGCTGTGCTTTAATTTTTTATGAAGCCTGATTATTAACGTTTTGTAAAATGCTGGGACATCCTTGGTAGGAAAATTTTACCACCTGCTAAGTATTAGCCTTCTATAAATATTTTCAAGCAGGGCACAGTTCCCAGATGTTTGGGTTCAACTTTAACCATTCTAATGCTGGGCTGGGGCACATTCTCATGACAAACCAAATATTCTTGTTGAACAAATGTTTTACACCACTCATTTTTCTGGTTTCTGTATCAATAGTCCCCACTGTTTCCACTCTAACCTGTCCCTTAAATGGTCCTTGTAATCATGTATATAAACATGTTTTGTCAAATGTGTATCTTCCTTCTCAAATCCAGGACTTGATAGTATTAAAGCACTGATATGCTGCAGGTATTAGTTTCAAGGTCTTAACATATGTAACATAATTAAAGAATCTGAACAGTTTGTTCCAGTATTGGAACTTTAGCACTGTTCTGGGTTTCAACACCATGAAGTATTGCATAGTACCCTAACTGCAGGAGGTCTGAGATAAATTAGACCATTTGAACTTCTAATATATTTACTCAGGCAGTAGCTTGAAGGAAAGTTCAGAGAAGCAATTCTATTAGGTAAATTAGGGTCATAACTTTTTGGCAGCTTCATTTAAAATATTAGTCAAAATTAGCGAAGCAATTTAGTCCCATTCAAAATTATGCAAGACCAATATGCAAATGGAAGGGAGAGAGCTTTAGAAATGTAGAACAATTACTATTTGAATACATATGTATTTAAATAAATGCACCACAGAGAGCCCAGCCAATGACAGCTGGTTATCCTACAGTGTAGGCTGGCTTTGATCTCTACATTCCATGTATTTCTTTCCTTACTTCAGCAGAACTTTTGACTTTCTCTCTGCCAAAGCACCATCTAAATGGCTGACTTCAGAGCAAACTTCTTCTTTTCTTTTCCACATGCTGATACTTGAATCAGAAAATATTATTCTGATTTTGTGTAATATTTGTGTAGGACACAATTCTTCCTTACCTCGGTACGCTGTGTTAAAAACAGATTAGTAAAATTGTTTGATCATTCCTGCTGAGTTCCTGGCAACAGCCTGTCATACTGTAAGGATAACTTTTCAATGAGTATTTCTCCCATAAGTTTATTAAGAAGAGAGGAGAAAAAAATACATAGAATTGTGTTTGGGAGTAATGATTTCTTCATGCTTACGTCCAGCCTCCATAGCCTGAAGGTCTGCTCTAAAGGCTTGGTGTCCAGCAGCAAGAAGCAGCAAAGAAATTATCCAGGGCAGGCTACATGCTGGATTTGGTGGGGGATTCCTCAGTTAATATTTCCCCTGCATTATCTCCCCCTTGGAGAAAGGTCTTTTTACTGTAGTGGTCAAAAATGAGTCAGGCAGGCTTTCAGAGGGTACTTGAATTTAATTATCACCATCCCGAGGACTGATTCAGGTAAACAGACAACACAAAGTTTTCAGATACTTAAACACACACTTAGTTCTACATATTAGAGGTCCCAAGTTTAAGGAGCAGATTATAGACATGATTTTTCATCATGCTACAGAATCGAACCCCAGGGGCTTAAGACTGTACAGGAACAAGCTTTTTCTGTGCTGTTTCTCCTCAAAATGTTTTCCAGAACATTGTGCCTATCTGTTGAATAATGACAAAGGTGCTTAAAATTGACCTTGAGTCAAACAAAGAGGAAAAAAAGAAGATTTAATTTTTAGTCAAGAACCAAGTTTAATCAATTACTTTAATAAGATTAATTTAACAGAGTCTCATGAGCAATCTTCTGCTATATTTAGGGCTACTGTGTCATTTGTATAACATGGAAAATCAAAGAATAAAGAGGAAAAGGTAAAATAAAAAATCAGGCAAATGCATAATCCAGTATTCAAGAAACAGGGCAAACAATGTTACCAGCTTCCTTTTATTTGAAGTGAGAGGTTAAACTTACAAGAAAACAAAAATCAGAAGTTCTTTCGAAAACCTTAACTTTTTATTTCAAATTTAAAAATTCTAATTATTTCAAATAATAATTCTAGTTATTTCAAATAAAAAAATTCTAATAAAAGCAGGGTATGCTGAGCTGAGTAACAGCGCAGTGGTCTGCTGAGGGTGACAGCTGCTGAGACCTGTGACATTTTTGCATTGAAGATGGAACTCCTCAAGTGTTGAAATGGAAATTTTTTAATTACGATTAAATTGCCAGCAGTTTTTTGCCTATCCAGAGTAAATTTTTTCTGTAAATGTTTTCAGCACCGGGGAGAATGTTCGTTTCAGGGATGAGTGATAGTTATGAGTGACATCCACAGACTTCAGAGTGCAAGCCCTGAACGTTTTCTGAGCCACAGCTACTGTGAGCTGACAGTAGCAGCTGTACAGCAGCCAGGGCAGGGAACCACAGCTTTCCAGAGCTCTGGAAAAAGCCAAGAGCTGGTGCAGAGAGCCAGGGTAAGCCATGGCAGTTAGAGAGATATCAGATGGGAATGAATCACTCCAACATCTTGGCTCTGCAGGCTTAGAGAATAAAGCCCGGGACCAAAAATAAAACTAAGGGTGTAACTTCACTTGAAGACTGGAATGGACAGCGCAGGTATCTGAGGCAATTTGAAATCACTGAGCTTTCAGGGCAGCAAATTAACCCATACACAGCTTGTGCTTTCATATACACCTAGCTTAGCATGTCAGCACACTCTCAGAGATTTTGTCATAGCTGCTTTAGTTTATGAGGTTTAAACTAAGGCATATAATCTTACAACTGGGATGTGTTGGATGCTTAGGGACCAATAGACATCCATTCTGGTTGGAGCAGTCGTGGCAGAAGCTCCTGTGTTCAGTCAAAATGAGCTGGGTACCTTCAGCAATTTAAATAATAAGCCTTCATTAATCCATCTCATTTTCTAGAATGGTTTAGGAAATTATCACATGAAGGAGGTTGATGTTATCATTAGTATACCTAGCCTGACAGACAAGAAAGGGTTTAAAGATTCCTTGGAGAGACAAATGTTGCATGTAAATTTGTGCCTGACAGAGCTGCCAGAACCAGCTTTCTAAGCCTGGCACTCTGCAGAGCAGAGTACACAGCAAAGCACTCGAGAAAAAAGTGCCACTGCCAGTGACAAAGCTCTTGAGAAGCTGAAGGAGTGAGAGGCCAGTGAAAGTAACCACAACATAAAGTCTTCTTCCACCCACACCAAGAAAGGCAGAGGTGCAAGTCCTCTTACTGTGAGGCTGGTGAGGGACTGGAACAGGCTGCCCAGAGAGATTGTGGCAGCCCCATCCCTGGAAGCATTCAAGGCCAGGTTGGATGAGGCTCTGGGCAACCTGGTCTAGTGGAAGGTGTCCCTGACCATGGCAGGGGAGTTGGAATGAGATGATTTGGGAGATCCCTTCCAACCCAAGCCATTCTGTGACTCTGTGATTCTCTCTGAGCTGCACATGGGTCTCACAAGTGCCAACAAAACAGCAGCCTCAAAAGGAGAAGGAAGGAATGGTTGCCAGCACCACAACTAAACAGGTTCATGCTCTCATTCCCCAGAGATAAGTTTTAGCTGAAATCGACGGTCTGCCACAGGGACCTGGGAAATAGTACTTTAAAGAGCAATATTCAGCTACAGAAACATGATTTGCAAGTTAACTGCTAACCTAGGAAAGTTTTGGTGGCTGGAGGCACAGTCACCCACTTAAAAACTCAGCTGTGGTTCAAGGTCCAGAGTCAGATTTTACATGAATCAAGCAGATAAAAAAACCATAGTAAACACAGAATACAGACTTTGTTTGTCAAACCTGCTCTTAACAAGTTTTTTACAAAATGTAATTAAAACTATTTACATATTGTGCCCAGTATATTATTCGGTCTTTACTGATAATCTCTATCAAGCTTGAATTGGGGGATGCTCTTAGTGTCAGATGGATGCCTAAAGAGATTGGAGTGGCTATTGTTAAGATGTCATTGAAAAATTATAAAACGAGCGAAGGAAACTCATTCAGGGATTGAAAACTCTAAGAAAAGGGTTTAGAGATTTGTCCTGATCCTAAACAAATGAATTCATCAAGGAAGTGGTAAGACTTGTCACATGATACATCAAGTACTTGTTCCCAATGCAAAGGAGAAACGAGCTTGCATGTCCTGGCTGGAAAGGAAAATCTCCAGTCAGCAGTCCCTTATCCCAGATGTGTATTGAGAGTAGTCTCATGTTCCTGGGACAGTGTTGCTAGAAGAGATAACAGCTTAGAAAGATGGCATCCCAAATTTGGACCCTTATGCTAGGCCTGGCATACCCGATACAGGAAGGTCTGACATTTATCAGGGTCCTGTTTAACCATTCTGTTCTGAAATATAAGTTTAGTCATATAACCACAACCTCCATCATCTCCAGCCTCTACAGGCTAGCAGAAAATACATTAAAGAATACACAGGAATGGATGCCAATTGTGGTCTGTACTTAGTGCTGTTAAATAATGGAGTGGTACCATTGTAACGTGACTTGTTGCTTGCTTACATTTTATTCAACAGAAAACTGAAAACAAGAGTGCCTGCTCTGGAGTGCTTACTAGGAATTCATGTCAAAGTCACAGCAACCAGCAGATATATGGGAAAAAAGATGAGGTGGGAGGAAGGTAAAAGGGAAACATAATCTGGGACACCTGGAGCTGTCACCATTTTGTAAGAAACAACTGTGGGAATGCCTCTAATGAAGAGCAACGACTGCAAACAGCAATAATATTGTAAGGAATATCCTGTGGCCAGAGACAAACTTGACACACCAGGTGGACAGATGCAGAGGAATACGTGACACTTTTTCCAGAGGAGAAGTACCAGCACTGCCATTTCACCTGAGAAATCCCGACAGCCAAGAGCCACAGCAGGTTGAGATGAATTAGTTTCAGGACATGGCACGAGTGGAGCTAACAGCCTTGCTGCCTCTGACAGCAAGAGTATTGATACTGTGGGAGATATTTCCAATTCCATGAATCAGTGCAGAGTACCTCAGAGACTAATTGAACATGTGCTTGTTCATTAAGTTAGATTAAGTTAGGAACTGAACTTCCTTATTATGTTAATGTTTAATTTCAGGATGCAGAGGGAAGTTGCTGAGAACCTTGTCTTTAAAGAGGTTCTGGCTTGAACCAGTTGTTAAATACGAGCTACAAATTGCACTGCTCTTCTTAGGAGCTCACTCTCCAAGTCAGACAGATCCCTATCAAACTCCATGGTGCCTGCTGGTTCCTGAACACGGAAATATTGAGGAGACACCTTTTCACTTCTGTGAAAGACAGACAAGGAAAATACCTTTCTCATTACTTTTTAAAAAGCTAGTAATCGTCTCCTTTTCTTTTCGGGCATCCATTACTATATTAACAGAAGAGTTTAAAGCATCCCCCTTTGAAAGATCAAAGGAAAAAAATCTCTATTTTTTTTTAAAGGAAATTTGCTGGAGCTCCTCGCTGCCTCCTCAGCATATCCAGAGTGATTATGCCTCAGAAATGTCTCTATCTGTTGGCTGGCTGTAAAGGAAGCCCAGAAAATTAGCTCAGATGGAGACCATGGAGGCCTAAAGTTAATGAGATGATTTGTATGTGATTCTTTGTTAGAAACTCCCAAGATGAGAAAACAGAATTGGCCACTGCTTATCAAAATCTTCGTTCACCCAACCAGCGGGGCACTGGCTGTATCTGTACAGAAGAGGCAAACCAAGTGCCTTCCCCTGTACATATTCCACTCCTGGTCTTTATGCCCTCCACATCCTTGAGCTGACATGCTTCTGGACAGGAACAGCTACTCGGGGCCACATCTGCTCTGTGATTATCTTCATATTTCCAACCACAAGCACCAAAGGAAGGACAACACAACCACCATCAAGCCTCGTAGTACTATGAGTCACAGCTTTTCCACTCGTGGTAGGATTTACCCACTGATCTGACAATTAATGCAAGGAAGTACTTAGCAGTTAGAATATTTTTAGACAGCATCTCCTTTCTTCTGGAAGGAGAAAACACTTGGCCCTGTTCAACCCTTATTTGAAAGAATCAATTATTATGACTGAACTCAAGCTTCCAGTCTTAGAGGTGTCCTTTATCCAAATCTGCAATGATCCAAATCCACATGACTGTGATCACTCCAAATCTGCCAAAGCCTGTGGGTGTGGAGCACAAAATGGACCCCATGGAACTGGAAAATCCTCACAGAGAACTCAAACAGCAAGGGAGTCTGAGGGATGTGAATGGTGACAGCATGGGAAGGACACCAGCGTGCATTTCTGCTCTGGGCTGCCCTCAGAGATGCGTCTCTGTCCCTGTGCCTCTTACAGGACAGAGGTTTGGGCAGACTGCCAGCAACATGTGTTACTTCTGGCTATTTTCCTCACAGAAAAATTAATTATTCCTAAAGTTTTGTCTTCCTTATGTTACAGTAAAAATATAATCCTCAGAATTTAGTTCTGCTAGATTCTTTTGTATTACTTGTGCTAAGGACATCACCGACTAGGGGTCACCACGCGTAAGATGAGGTTAGGACAGGCATTTGCAACTCTTATAAAGTGTTTCTATATTTCCATGATCCTTGGTTTTCCTCTGCTTCTATGATAACGTATTTTATTTTGGTGAAAGAGGAGAGAGATGTGTTTGATGCTACTGTACACCTGGAGCTGAGAGAAAATTGAGGGCAAAGTCTTGCCTCTAGATGAGCACTGATGGCCAAAAACCCCTGAAGCTGAGCATATTGGCCTGACGTAAAAACACTGAGCAAAGTGTCACTGGGGATCACACTTTACTACAACATAAATAACAATTTGCTCACCTGTGTGTCACTCTCCTGTCCTTATATTAAGATCCTTCTCCTGCTTCTTCCCACCTTCTGTTATATTCTCCACTGACGTTCCAATAGTGAGAGCAAATAGGGCAGCAATCACAAAAATAGTCTCACACTTAGCACACAAGTGCCTTTTCCCAAGGAAAAAAAAACTGCCTTTGCAGAAGCATTTTTTCCTCCCAAATGAAAAGGCCCCAAGCTACTCACAGAAGTGTCTGCTGAGATTTGGACCATGTGCAGTGCACAGGTGATCATCGAGGGAGTACAGCTTGAATTTATTTAAAATAAGGGAGAGTCCATAAAGGGAGAGCTCAGAGAGACACTATGTACTGGGTTTAGAGAGAGCTGTTATAAAGTGTGGCAGCCTTTTTTTCTCTCTGCTGTCTCCAAACTTCACTTTCACAACAGCTTTTCAGCTGCAGCCAGAGTGTCAGGCTCCCAGCGCAATGGTGAGTGCTGTGGACACTGCCAGGGATGAGGATGCCCATGCCTCAGATGGCTGTCAGAGCCCACTGCCAACATAAGCCATAGGAAAAAAGGGCATTTTTCTCCCAGTTTTTCCCCTCTGTCAGACCTGAATAGAATTTCACGGGACAAGGAAAAGCTTACACCTCTGCCCTCCAGGAGTTTTTCTCCTGCTAAATTTCAAAGATCTGTTGCAAACCATTTATGGTTTGGATTCCTGCAGGCAAAAGGTTTACAAGGAGTTCCTCAACGGTAACTTGGCCAGTGTGAATCAAGAAGTCAATACCAACTCCTTCCATTGCAGGTGGTTTTGCTCTTGAAGGGTAAAAAAGCCTTGGAGTTTGGGTGTGAATAATCATGTGGTTTAATATGCAGCATAACATAATCAGCATAACTCTTCAGAAAGGGACAGCACAAGAGGGAGAAGGAAGTGGGCAGTAACTAAATGGTCAGGCAGAGGGTGTTCACTCTGCTGGAAGGTATATCCCATCTGAAAAGAAAGTAGGCTGAGAAAACCAGGAGAAAAAGACAAAAAGCTGGATGACAAGGAGGAAGATTAAGTACTAAGTAAATAACTGTTTACAGAATAAGTATTCTCTTCTAAAAATATGGTAAGCTTAGCCTACCCTGAGGCTACAGGGTAACTGGTAAAGCTGTAGCTGTGTCTTAGAAGCCTTCAACTGTAAACCTTGTCAGCTTTTGGATTGCATTACTCCACATTAATATAATAGTGATCTGGGAAATGCAGTAAGAAAAATTAGGTATCTTAAAACTCATAAATAGGGTTTGGGAAATAAATTGGTGGCAGAATGGGGACAAAATAAAGGACAACGTTTAGAATGAAAAATGAAACACAGAATAAAACTAAGAGGCTGAGAACACAAGAAATGCCCTAATGGGTTCACCTAGCCCTCCTTACCCGAGAGGGAAGACTGTGATCAATAACGTGGCCTTCTGGGTAAGGCTATTATTTGAACTCCAGGTATGCTGACTCTTGGGATTCACCTGAATGTGGAGAAGCTGACTGTATAATTTGTAGTGAAAACTGAATTTACACCTTTGAAAATGAAAACAGAGCAGTGGCAGTAGGAGATAGCTTTGGAAGTACATGAAAGCCTAGTCACAACCTGCAACCCTTCCACTTCCCCAGCACCTACCAGGCATACCCCATGGCACACCCCTGCCTATTCCATCCAGAGGTTTTTTAATAATGATGTCTCATCCCTGAAATGCTTGAATTCCTTTTTGAACCGCCTGATACTATTGGTGTCCACAGCTTCCTGTGGCACCAAGTTCTCAAAAAGTTTGCTATCCAGTGTATGTGTATAATGTTTTTTTGAAAGTAGGATTATGCCTTTGTCTTAAACTACCTTCCTACTTGCCTTATGGAGCATTCCTTAGTTTCAGTAGTGCAGGGTTTGAACAACAATTCTGTTTTCATCTTCATGCTTTTGCAAACCTCAAGTATACCCTACCTCAGGTGTCCTCTCTGCAAATTGCCAAGTCCCAGCCTTTTGCCCTCTCCTTGCAAGGCAGCTGGGTCATCCCTGGGTCGTTTTTGCTGCCATTCTCTCTCTGTTCCTTTGCACACTCCTTTGCCATCCTCCTGGAGATGGGAAGGCCTAACACGTCCCAGGCCTCCAGCTGTGGGTGCACCACAGTTTTACGTGGAGGCAAAGTGACACTTTCTCTTGTTTACAAGCCTCTCCTGACACACCCAATATTGCCTTGGCTTTTTTTTGGCCATCACTGCACCCTGCAGCAGTGGTTTCAGAAAACTGCCTGGCTGAGTGTGAGGGATCTTTCCAGAGCTGCAACCACCAGTTCCAAGTTCAGCATCCAGCAGGGATGGTGTAGATGAGGATTTCTTCTCCACTTCCTCTCCTTGCCATTTATCTACACCAAAGCTCCTCTGGGCATTTACTCTGCTCTGTGGGGCCCTTCTGGAGTTTCTATTAGGGTGGCATCTGTCTAGTCAAAAGAGCTTAATAATTTTGTAGAAAAGACAGAAGAGTGAGAAATGCAAGCAAGAAGGAAAGAAAGAAATAAAAGGAAAATAAAAAGGTCATTATTTTTCATTTGTTTGTGCTAGTACTTAGCATTTTGATATTGTCTTTATAATGTCATTTTTAATTATTTTTCTCTATATAGGTGCATGACTGTAGCATATGGTGGCAAATGATGGAAAGATAACTGGAACTCTGAGTTGGTTTTATTACCTGGTTTAAACCCCTCTAAGACATTTTTAATTTAAAAAAGTTTCAATAAAAGCATCCTGGAGAGATTTCCTCCACAGTTCTTATAATTTAATCCATACTCACCAATGAGGAAAAGCTGCAGTTGGGGAGAAAAGAAATAAACATCTCCAGTAATGCAATTGAGACACAGCTACATGGTACACAAGGAAGGGGAAAATCAGCAGAATGGCAAGGAATAGCTGAAGAAACTCCATTAAATAAGGGTTTGCATAATTTTAAAGTATTCCTCTCTCTTTTGATGTTGTCAGCTATTCTTACCTGGGACTGTTTCATCTTTGGAAGATGACTTGTGATACTTCTGACAGTATCACATTGGGTCAGCTTTGGTTTAGTTTAATGCCCATCTTCAATAGTGTTACCGTAATTTCTGTTTAATTATGAGTATGGTCTAATTACAGATGAGGAAAGTGACTTTTTCCCTTGACCAAGACCTGTCTGGTTACTGGCCCCGGGTCAGTGTGAGCCAAGTGCCAGAGGATGTGGTCACCACGTCTCTAGGGCAGTGGAAGTAAATTCCTCATTCCAAAGAGGCAGCTCTCAGCCTGCTGCCCAAGGAAATGATGTTTTGCCATGTTCACACACACAAGTAGCTTTCCCAGGAACTTTTGAACCTGGCGGTCAATTCCAACAGAATTAGATGAGGGCAAGGTACAGATCCCTGAGATAAGCTCCAACCGCTCTTTGAAGAGAAGTGGCTGCAGAAAAGAGACCTGGTGGTGTCTTCAGTGAGGAAAGGAGGCAGTGGAAGTTCCCTTCTCATTGAGCAATGGAGAACTGACACTGTGAAGGAACTTAAAAACAACTCCACTGGGGGGAAAGAATACAGTTGGAGACTTATCTTCCCAGACAAACATCAGCCACCTGTTAAGACAAGCATTTGTGGGAAACCCGGCCTCCTTAATTATGGTGTGGCACAACTTGTGTGCTGCACCTGAGCTCTGCAGCTGCAGCCTGCCCTGCCACATGGCAGATTCTGAGCTGATTTAATTACAGACTCTTGCAAAAAGTCACCCAGACCTATTCCAGGTCAGCTGATGGCTTTTCAGGCTTCTTTTCACTGACAGTTTTTGCAAGGACTGAAAATGTCTGTGCCTGTTGTGATCAAAACACTCTCTTTTCACTTCAACCAAAACACATTTCTACTGCCCAAAGTATGGACTATATTCAGCTCACAGAACTTGCACAGCTAAACAATATGGCAGTTTGTCAGAAACCTGGTAGGCCTGCAGTATTCTCTCTTAAAAAGTCCTAACAGCTCATACTCATCTTCTGTGTCCGTGTCATTCTCAAACTTTGTAAGAGGGAGGGAATTAACACCTGGGTTAGAGACCAAAGCACCCAGGACCCTGTTGTAATTGCAATCTGAGGCACAGGATTTGAAGCTGTGATATAACAGAACACCATCAAACCACTAATATTTCTTGTTCTTCATCATCATGTACCTTTTACATCAAACTTTTAAATGAAAATATTGTAGAGGCTCTTTGGATGTAACTGGTAACTAATAAACTACTGTTCCAAAAACAACCTCTGAACAACTTACCTGCCCTGTGGGCCACACTGTGCAGACCTATGTGTAAACCTTGAGAAGACTACAGGCAAATAAAACTTGAAAACCCCATAAAATTTTAAGAAATAAGTTTACTAGCGCCCAAGCCCACACTCAGCTACTCTTTAGGACTTTCTGAATGAAATAATGGTTAACCTAAACATACACCACCTTAACCTGGCTGTCCAGAATCTGACAGACCGGCAGTGCAAACATGGACTATGCTTTGGGGCTGCAGGACATTTCCTCATGTGAACACTCAGTGTCCTCCTCTTGGTCTTTCTTGATCAAAAAGTCCCTCTCCCAGCTCTGAAATGACTGATGCCCTGATCTCTTTTCAGAACATTACCCTGACAGTAAATCATCCCAGGTCTCAAGTGCAAAATTTCTTCTGCTTGTATGTCAAACATTATGGTTACATGGTTTTTGATGACGTTAGATGTACGTATTTCAGAATTATTAAATTAATCCCAGAACCTATAAGGATCCATACTGGATACATGGGTGAAAACCAAGAATGCTTGCTTATGAAAGGGAATGACTACTTCTGAACTTGTGGCTGGAATTTCTGATCACAAACATGCCTGTAAATGCTTTGCTTGGATATCATACTACTGGGTCCTGGCTGCTCATGTTTTCCTGAGCCCATTCAATCTGAAACAGAGTTACAGCACAGTTCTCAATTGTTCCAGTAATTGCTGATGCAGTGGTATCCTTGCTGCGTTTGCTGGCTCACTGTGCAACTTTTATGATCCAGATCTCCACATAAATCCCAGTTCAGACAGATTCTTCTCATGCAACTCAAACAGGAGGCAGGACCTGTGTTCCCTCTCCCCCTGTACCGAGCGTGGACAACTGACAGGTTTGATAGATCCACCTTGCTTCTTGTGAGCCTAATTAATGCTATGGCTGCTCTAACAAGCACATTCTTTGCTCAAGGATGGGAAAAAAATAACAAAAATAGGAAGCTCAGTCCATCAGATAAAAAAGCAGCCACTACCCTCCTTCCTGGAAGGAGCAGGACCCCTCAAGTAGGCCAGATGCCTATTGGCATTCCCTGGATGAACCACCAGGAAGGAATGAACCACCTCTCTTCAGCAAAAGCCCATTTTTGTTCAGTGTCTTCCAAGAAATTTCCTTCCCAGGACCACAAGTAACCCACAGGCCATGCACCAGGATCTTGTCCTTTAGCAGAAAGCCATGTTTAGGTGCTGCCTATTCCCAAAACCAACCCAAGTGTCCTCTGAAGCTCTTTCAAGGTTTGCTCTATTACAACATTTTGGCACAAAGGTGGAGGCCTGGAATATATAATGCCTGGAATTCCTTGTTTTCAGTTTAAGCTGTCACACCTGGGCAATGTGGCCTGGTGTGACTCCCAGCACTCAGAATTCATAGGAAGGAGAGCCCTCTGTTAGGTGATGCTGCTGGAGCAGCCAAGGCATTTGTCCCAGCTCAGGAAGGGATCACTCACTACCATTTATCTTTCATGTGCACTTTTGTATTGTTTTTTATGTTAATTTCTCATGGTGCCTTCGCAGACAATTCCAGTTCAAAGCATAAGTGCATATATTCTAAAAATTCTTACTGAGTGACCTCTGTGGGACTCGGCCTTGTGGGCCTGCAAAAGGAAAAAATGGGTGCTCACGTTTAGCTGTGTGAAATTTAGAGAAGATTTAAATATATCAGCTTTTTGTTTGCAGTCCAAAGAGCAGATGGTGGCTTAAATAGTTTTTAAAGGTTTGTATGGGATAGAGCGCAGACCCAAAGGGATGTCTCTCACCCTATAAGACAGCACTGTGCAGTGATGTAATTATTAAACATAATTAACTAGATGTAATTATTTTCACTGTTTTTCTTCATTTTTTTCCCTTTTAAATTTGTCTGGAGACAGGAGCAAGGTGAACTGTTGTCAGCTCTGTGTTTCAAAGCCAACCCTTAAACCATTTCATCAGATAATTCTGCTCTGACAGTTTTTTTTCTCTATCTGGGGAGCAACTCCATAACGTAACTGAAGCAAATACTGAGTTTTAAGAAGTCGCATGTGTGCTAAAGTACTTTGACAGAAATACTTTTTGTAAACTGCAAGAGCTCCTGATTAATTCCTTCAAGAGAGTTTTGCTTTCTTCCACAAACCACCCAAGTTTTCCAAAACTTGGAAAAGCACACACGTGCAACTTCCACCTTCCTTTGGTATATAGGATTCTGTGCAAAATGTTAAAAAACGTGGGACAGTGTATCATGGGACATCGTATCAGGTGCACCTGAGTGTTTTAAAAGTCTGCCGGTGTCTCGGACATGGTTTTTAGGCGGCTGTTGCGAATAGCTCCAGCCACCGGTGACTCGCACAGCTGGAAGAGCGTCTGAAGGCGCACTCCCAGGAGGTGAATTCACCACTTTTAGGGAAAAAGAGCGGTTTTCCCAATAACCAAGACGGCTCAAACCGTGCTGCAGGAAAACACTTACACCCTGTTGGAATATACCGAATAGAAAATAAAGCACTGGACAAAGGCACACGAGCCCGGTTGGCACCGAGGTTCTTTATTGCCACAGCCCGGTTCGTGCAAACGCGGGCGCTCGGCGGCGGCGCCGCTCGCCCTCTGCGCCGCGGGACCCGCGCGTCCGTGCGTGCCCCGGGTGGTGCGGCCGCGGGGGCGGCGGGGGCGATGGGGGCGATAAGAGCGATAACAGCGATAACAGCGATAACAGCGATAACAGCGATAAGAGCGCGCAGCACCCGCGCCCCGACCCCCTCCCCGCGCCATGACGTCACACCCCTCCCCGCGCCATGACGTCACCGCGCCCCGCGCCTGCGCGAGCCCCCACACCCCTCCGCCTCGCGCCTCCCCGGACCCCCTCGAGAGGGCGGTTGGGGGCGTGGCCCCCCGCGCGCGTGCGCGCGCGCCCCCGGCGGCGCCCGCCCCCGTGACGGGTTTGCGTGACGGCGGCGGCACGGGGAGCGCGCGCGCGCCCGCCCGCCCTCCGGTACCGCGAGCGCCTATCGCCAGCGCGTGTCGCGACCGCCGCCTCTCTCCCTCCGCCGCCGCCGCTGCCGCCTCCTCCTCCTCCTCCTCCTCGCGCCCGGGAGCGGAATCAGCGCCCGCGCCTGGACTCCCCCCGCCCTTCCCCCTCTCCCACTATTATCCTCCCTCCCGGCGCTCCCGCCCGGGAACGCGCGCCCCGCTCCCGCCCGGCGAGGGAGCGACCCGGCGCTGCCGCGCGCCCCGAGCCCCGCGCTCCATGGCTCCCGCGCCGCCCCGCTGAGCCGGAGCCGCCCGCCGGGAGCCGCGGCTGAGCGCGGCAGGGAGGGGGCGGGAGGGGGGCGGGAGGCGGGGGCGCGGGGGGTGCGACACGCGCGGGGAGCGGCGGCGGCCGCGGCAGGAGGCGGAGGAGGAGCGGCAGGAGCGGGGAGTCCCGGCGCGGCCGCGGGAGCCCCGGGCGGGCGGGCGGCGCTGGGAGCGGCCGGGATTTACCGTGGTGGCGGTGGGCGCTGAGCGGCGGGGGAGCCGGGCGTCCCCGGGGCCGCCGCCTCTCGGGCTGAGCCCCCCCGCCCGGACCATGGCCGACGACGACGTGCTGTTCGAGGACGTGTACGAGCTCTGCGAGGTGATCGGCAAGTGAGTGCGGCGGGGAGCGGGCAGGGCAGGGCAGGGCTGGGCTGGGCTGGGCTGGGCTGGGAGGGGGGAGCGCTGCCCCGCGCCCCCCGGCCGCACCGGGCACGGGGATGCTCCGCCCGGGACCCACCTGAGTCGCCGCCGCCGGCGGGTCCGTGCGGGGTCCGGGTCTCCCCCCGGGGCCGGTGCCCACCGTCCTCGTCACACGGGAGGCGGAAGGGGGAGAAGTGACCCCGTGTTTCCTCAGCCACCATGATTAACCACCTCGCCATCGCTCAGCCTGGCTGCAGCAAGCGGCAACCACTTCCCACCCCTTTTCTTCTCCTCCCCCCGATATCCCATTCCTGGCACACCCATCAAGGATTGCCTATTGGGGAAGGGAAAGGGAAGATAGCTCTCCGTAGATCCACCTATTCACTGGGTGTCTGCATATTTGTGCGCCAGGTGTTGGGTTTTCCTCTTTGCTGCATAATAACCAGCTTGGTAGTGGCGCTCGGGTAGTGCTGGGTTTTCGTCCAGATCCATCACTCTGGTTCGTGTGGAAATGGAGATGTACAAGGCAGGAGGAGTGCTTGGCCTTTTGAGTCTTATTATGCAACTGCTGTTAAACCGATGCTCGAGGCTTGTGTGAAACCTGGGAGTTGAGGCAGTGGCTGGCGTTCCCCAGCTGCTGTTTCGGGTTACCGCTGTTGGATGAAAATGACAATTCGAGTCACCAAGAAAATGCAGAGACTCCCCCAGATCAGATGGTGATAAAGAATTAAACCTGAACTCCATTCTCCCCTGCCCCCATATTTCTGTGACTGTTCAGTTTTGAAATCCTTTCTTTATTTCTCCATCGTCTTTCATGTATGTTCTGTAGTTGTGTCTATGTTGCCAAAAGGACACGAAAGATACAGTGATACTGGGACTGCCTAATTTTCTGTATGTGTCTGATTCCGAAGCTGAGATTGATCTGCAAGCCTTAGTAGTGACATTGTTCAGTGTACTCGGAGTTTTTTCCTCATGACAATGGATTTTATGAGAATAACTGACCGTGTTTTGATTATAAACAAGGAATTTCTCCTGCATGTATCCTCTTGCCCGCTCTCCACCCGTATGCTTTTCAGTTTATATGGAGTGCTGTCTGCTTTCAAAGCTAGGGCTAAAAATATTCTAGAATTAATCTTTTCTCAGGATTATACTGAAATACTAGTCTTGGCCATAGCAGGTGGCTTTGTTGTCAGCAGAAGTTTCAGCACTCAGTTCTGTCGTTTCACAAGACACTACCACCTTGTTCCTAACACAACTTTTAAAAATATTAAGCTCCAAGGGCCTTGTTTGCCATGGTAAATGGTATATGATTTCACTTGATGCTGGTGAGGAGCTTCTGTAGGAGCAAAACTCTTGTTATTAAAGGTGTTTTGAAGACAATTTCTGGCACACTCCTTTCACAAGTGGTTTTATGCTAACCACTGCAGTTCACACTCGGTTTTATTCCTGCCCAATTGCCGTTAGAAGGAAGGTGCAGTTCTTATGCATGACTGCACACCCTTTCGGAGGATGGATGATTCACAGGGGGCCAGATGTTTGCACATCTCCAGCGACTTTTTGTTTTGTGGCTGGAGAATTTTGAAGGGAGAGCACAAAACCGGCGGATTAGGTGTTAGCCGCAGAAGTTCCACATGAGATTTAGGTAGTACAGAGAGTGTTGTGATGTAACTAGATCTAACAGATAAATACTGAATCACAGTAGCATGATGATGCCAAGAGCACTGTAGCAAAAACAGGGTGTATCACTGAAAATAGCAGCAGTGGTGGTGTGAAGGGCTGATAGCTGGTTGTGATTACTCAGGCTTTTCCGCACAGATACCAAGTCAGTGCTCTAAAAAACCCCAAACATTTAAAATAAATACACAACTTTCATGCACAATTTATGTATTCCTGTTTCTTTGCAGTGCTATGCAGGTCAGTTCCAGGGGACCAGAGGTGCAGCATCTTTATTCAGTGTACAGATTTTGGGTACCACCTCGCCTGTCCGTATGAAACTTGAGGAAAGCTGCTGTAAATCTGCTTTGAATTGCTACGTATGCATCTGACCAAACATCTTTCAGTGAGACATGCACTAAGTGTCTGCATGTTCCTGGGATTTGTTATTGATTGATACAGTGATTTAGTTCTTGCAAATAGCACATCTGGCTCTGATTTGCATTTCGGACACATGAAATACTAAAATGTGTAATTTATCTTTCCTAAATAGGTAGTTACCATTGTCACTTAGGGTCGTAAAAGGTATTTTCACAAAGGGTGTGGGAAAGAGATCTTTCCTGTAAAATATCTGAGTGTTTAGTCAAAGCTTCCATAAAATTTACTAGAGAAATCAGAAGATACTTTCTTGGCTGACAGTAGACAGTCCAATTTGTGGAGGCATATTCTGATCTTTAGGATAAGCTTTAAACACTTTTAAATGCAATAAACTGATAAGTCTGACTTTGAGTAAATGCAGCAGTAATAGCTTTTGGTGAGGAACAATTACAGGGCAATAGTATATGAATGAATTGGTGGGAATGACAATGATAAACTGTTTATGTGACATTTAGTGTGTTTAAGTCCTGCAAGCATGCATTTTTCATTTTTAAGGGATGTGGGTGGAAGGAAAGGCCAGGAGGGATAGAGAGAAATTCTAGTTCATGTTCATTAGAAAAAAAGTTAGGGAAATCTTACTTTGCATATATTTCCAGTATACCTTTCCATTGCTGAAAGCTATTTGAAAATACAAATTGGAATAACAATCCCAATTTCTCATTGAACTTTTTAAAGGGGCATTTATGACACTAACATTAGTCATTTATTTTTACTTTGCCAGGTGTGTTATGTTTGAGGTTACTGTCCTGTCTTCAGCTTGGCTGACAAAAACATACTTAAGTAAGAAGTAAATTGGGGATTTCTTCATTAGCCTTCAAAAATGTGTAAACATATCTCAAGATAAGTGATAGTGATGAAAAACACAGGTGTGCCATTTTTTTCAAGCATTCTTCCGGGTAACTTTGAAGACATTCTCCCTGTGTATTGATTGAGAAGTACACAATCTAAAATCTTTAGGCCTGTTACTATGTGGATCAGACCATGTGTTTGATTGACAGCTCACAGATAGTAGCGCTAAGTGTACTTGTTTATTTCTTATTAGAATTTTCATTCAAAATGCTTTGAGTAGTTTATGAAACGTAGTAGGTGTAAAATTGAAACGTCTTGGCTATTCATCTGAGGTGCAGACTGTTCTGAGTTTATCATAGGAGCTCCACATACACATAGCAGGAGTTTTCTTTATGCCAAAGAGAGAATGCCTGTCTTTAGTAGGTGTTGCATCTAGAAGAGTGAGGCAAGGCTTTTATGATAGTCTTGTTCTGCAAGGACTTTATTTTAAATTACCTGGTTTTACATTTCTGTACCTCTTAAGATCCGTATCAGTTTATGTCAGCATTAGAGGAGAACCATAAAGATTGTCTGACCTTTCTAACAGTAGGATTGGAGGTTGCTTAAAAATGTCTCCAGATGTTTAAGTTGTAAATACAATGAGATAAAGATGATAGACATTTATTTGTGTTTAAAAGGGCTTTGGTCACAACTGAAGTCATTAGTCCTGGGGTGCATTAGGAAGAGCGTTGCTGGCAGGTGGAGGGAGGTGATTCTGCCCCTCTTCTCAGCCCTGGTGAGGATCACCTGGAGTGCTGTGTCCAGCTCTGGGCTCCTCAGGACAGGAGAGACATGGAGCTCCTGGAGCAGGTCCAGCAGAGAGTGACAAAGATGGTGAAGGGAATGGAGCATCTCTCTGAGGAAAGGCTGAGGGAGCTGGGCCTGTTCAGCCTCGAGAAGAGGCAGCTGAGAGGGGCCCTCATCCCTGTCTGTCAGTGTCTGCAGGGAGGGGGCAGAGGATGGACCAGGCTCTGTTTGGTGGGGCCCAGCAATGGAACAGGAGGAACAAGCAGGAACTGATGCCCAGGAAGTTCCACCTGAACATGAGGAAGGATTTCTTCACTGTGTAGTGGGCAAGCACTGAACAGATTGTCCAGAGAAGGTGTGGAGTCTCTCTCACTGGAGATACTCCAGAATAGTCTGGACACAATCCTGTGCCATGTGCTCTGGGATGGCCCTGCTTGAGCAGGGAGGTGGGAGCAGATGACCCACTGATGTCCCTTCCAGCCTTATCCATTCTGTGATAGTAATAGTCACTAAAATAGTACATTTTTGTAATTTTTTCTTCCACGTGTGGGCCATGTGTACCATCACTGTGTGTGTAGTAGTGCAGTTGTTGGCATTTCCAGTACCAAAGTGTAACATGATGCTTGGTGCTAGTGCTGTCAGAGCTTTCAGGACGTTCTCTGCAATAGAAATTAGCCTTGGTTAAGGCTAATCCTCGTCTGCACTGCATGCATGAGGATTTTAGTTTGTTTTCATCCCTCTTTCCTCTGTGATGGGATGAATCTCTCTGCTTGGGCCCTTCCATCTAGTAAAGAGTAGTTCAAATGCAAGAGCCAGCAGGCATTGCTCCCTTCTCCTTTCTCCTTACAGGCTGTCAGCACTGCTGGAGCACCGTAGATGTAAGCTGAGGATGCAAAGTTGTGGGAAAGGGAATTTTTGATTTTTTTTTTTTCATTAAGATTTAAAGGCTTCTAGCCCACTGAAGTCAGACGAGGTGGTAGTTGCAATTCCATCCTAAGCTGTTACCTGGAGTTGGAGGTGCTTTAGATTTATGCCTCAGTCTGGGAGCGTTCAGGAAAGGGAGGACAGAGCTCGTGGATTCCTAGTCCAAGAAATACTTAAAACTTTTAATAATTGTAATTCTTGTGGTAACAAAACTATGTAGATGTATTTTGATGGTTTCAGTGGTATTGTTTTTCATTGTTGCCTCCATTTTCATTCACAGGAATTAGAATGCTGTTGACTTTCAAACATACTTTTTCTCTAGTACACTGCTGAGATTTTGCATTTCCTGTAAAACCCATGCAAATAACTGATGGGTATAATTAATGACAAACCAAACAAAAATATGAAACAACTGTAGTATGTACTCCCTGTTTGTAAAGGAGGGAGGGGGAAGGGAAGGAGGGAAGGGAGCTTCTTTGGGATATGGCAACTGATTTGTCTAGTTAAGCTTTTGACTTTTTTAGTGCCTTTTGAAACTCTCTGCTAATAAAACATTCTTGACTGTTGTCTCTGTTACAGTGTGTGAGAGTAACAGATTATAATAAATATTTGATTTAAGCATGAGGTCATAATGTGCATTGCTGCAGGAGAATAGTGGTTGATTATTTGTAGTGTGTAATTGCTGGAGTATATCCTTAGCTAAGTTGTTCTGCTGCGGATTTCAGCTGTAGTAGTGACCTGTTTCTACTTAAGAGGCTCTGCCTACTTAAGAGAAGCAGCTGAGCACGGAGTAGAATGAATAAACCTGGTTGTGGAGTACAACATTTCAATCACTACTCACTTTGTACGGCTTCTTCTAGTGTTGTTTTGGTAAGCAGCAGCACTCTTGTGTACATCCTTCTTCAGCAAGAGTTCCTGCATGGAGAAGGGTTGCTAATTATTGGAATGAACTGCCCAGAGGGGTGGAGGAGTCACCATCCCTGGAGCTGTTCATGAAATGACTGGATATGGCACTCAGTGCCATCCATGGTTCAGTTGACAGGGTGGTGATCGGTCAGAGGCTGGAGTCAATGGTCTCAGGGGTTTTTTTCCAACATTAATGATTCTGTGATTCTTACAGTGTGAACAAGGCAGCTGTAGTGATTGGGAAGTTGAGGCTTGCTAAAGAGGGGAGTTGTGAGGAACTTGATCTGGGAAAATACAAGCTGAGAAAGATTGTGCAAGGACTTTGCAAATATGTTTATGTGTTTAAACACCCGAGAGGAGGAAGCCTTGAAGATGAGCAAATCTGAGCAGACTAGTCCTGTGTAATTTCAGGCTGAAAGTTTGAAGATTTTTTTTTTTTTTTTTTTTTAGAGCAGTTTACTACTGAGATTCTGGATCAGATGTCTGTGAGAAGTGGGATAAAAAAAGTGACCTTGTCTTGAAGATTTGCTAAGTTAGGAGTTTGATCTTTTTATTAAAATAGTATGAGGCTTCATTGCCTTCAAAAAAACGGGGGCTAGGCTTCAGGACCCAAGTGATTCCTGATAATAATTTCAATTCAAACATAATGCTTAAGATAAAATGCTTTAGGATAAAGAAATATTAGGGAAAGAAGAGAGACACATTTTATGTCAACAGCCACTCACTGACTTAGCCCTCTGTCTGATACACTGCACTTTTTTATAATCTTTTATACATATGTCACTACTGTGAACGGTAATCAAGCATTATTAACCTCAATATGATGTTTCCAAAGATCACTTCTCAGAAACTTGCAGTCATATTAAATGTGTCATCTAAAGAATGACTCCAGAAATGAGTGGTTGTTATAAGTAGGTATTTTGTGCCGAATTGTGGAATTGATAAAAATAACTCTCATGAATGAAGTACGTTTCTTTTTTTTAATATGCAGCGTGACTATCAGCATGGCCAGAACTAGCATCCCTACCTGTTCAAAAAATTATACTTACCTCTTCAGATAGTGTACTAATCAGCTATTGCTACCAAAAGAACCCCAAGAAACTTCTTTTTCTTTGCCTACATCAGATAAGCATGTAAGAGGACACCTTGGTAAGGCATCCAAAGCATGGGAAGAGAGCACCTTGACTTCAGCATAGCTGTAAACTGAACTGTGTTTTAGTGTGCCAGGTTAGTACCTTCTCTTCATAAACTTCTGCTGTATTCAGAGTGAGTTCCTTGGGAGGTGTCTGTTGGTGCAAGGAATGCTGCCCTTGTTGGAAACAGCAGAGGAGAGCAAACTGTGGCATTTCAGTTACCTTTGTGTTACTGGGTATTTAAGCCCCCTCTTATAAGCCAGTGTCTTTTTTCTGGAGGCAAAATAAGGTTCAGATCATTTTTGGAGCTTGACCATAAAAGACCTTTACATTGTAATAAGGGTTTATTTTTTCACTTCAGTTTGTATGAGAAGCAAAGGTGTCTTTTCAGAGATACTACTAAAAACTGTTACAGAATAAATTTAGGACTAAAAGGACTGAGGATTATTGCCTGATGTATTCTCACAGGGCAGACCTGAATGGTTAGCAAGTGCCTTGCTCTTTTACTTTCCTCCCTTTTTTTCTAGCACAGGATAAGAAGGAGTAGCGAGAAAGTTAGTCCATACCTTCTGACTTTTGTTGCAGTGTTTGAGGTGCAGTGGGACTGTGTTTTCCTTCCAAATCCTTAGGATTTGTTAGAATTCTTGTGTTGTCAATATTTTGCCAATTTCTGTATTGACTTCACTTTTTCAGAAGTCAGTAGTTAGAACATGTCTTCAGCACCTGAAGGCATTTATAGTTGATGCATCATTCTTACAAACTTACAAAGTTTGTTGTCCATTTAAGAAGTAAGAAGTTCTGAATATTTGACTTCCACCAGGGATTCTAAGTAACATTTGGTTGAATAGATTTTTCACTTGGCTCCTTCACCTGTTTCTTTGGCTACCCAATGGCAGGTAACTGCTTGCAGCTATTCTGATTTCATTTTTAACTAACATCTCCATGTTCTTTTTTGGATAATGTGGACATAAGCAGTTACTCCTAGCATCTAATATTGATTAAATTTCCTGGGATATGGGAACCAAGAAAGCTGTACAAAACTTGCCTCTGAACAAATTTTTTTAGAAGTAAAAGCTGGGGTATGAGTTCTGTACAGGCATTTACAGTGGTTCAAAATGTATTCTGTTCAGTTGTTTGGAAGCAGTTTCAGGTAAGTTGCAAAACTAGTTTTGTCTTATCAAAATGTCAGTTCTGCTGCAGCTGAGATTGAGAAACCCATAGAATTTCAAAGTGTGCCTTTCCTAAGGAACACATTATTCCTGGGTAACTCATGACTTCATTTAAATTCAGCTACCAGAGTTTGGAAGGTACTTTTGGAAATTTTTGGAAACTTTTGATCCAAAGATCTTTAGGAGTAAGGAAGGAAGTCTTAACTGTAGAGGGATTGAGGCTTCTCAGGTACAGTGATCTTTAGGATATTCAGAACTTCATGATATCTTTTTCTAGGTGTCTTGTAATGTGGGTCTGTAAGGTAGAAATAGCACCATCACAAGCAAAAAAAAAAAAAAAAACCCACAAAAAAAAAAAAAAAAAAAACACTAAAGAACTTAGTATTTCTCCTAAAAGAAAGTTCAGCTTGTCCTGACCATCTGACCAGAACTTAGGCATGTTCCTCTATCTTCTTTTTTCTCCCAGTTTCATTCTGGGGAGAGGGTCTACGAGTGAAACCTTTGGCTGTGTCCTTGATGTTTCAGCTTAGAGAAGCCAGCCAAAGGAGTGTGTTACTGCTTTACTTCCACCCTGCTCCAGGGAAATCCTGATAATCCAAATGGAGTTGTCAGCTGCCCACTTCTCTCCTTTTTTTTTGGCTCCAGATGTTGTTCCTGATACTGAACAGAGGGGAACAGTTCTGAAGCGTGGGAAAGGACTAATTTACACTCAATTAGAGGGATCAATACACCTCTAAATGGAAGGGATAGTGAAGAAGCAAGTGAGGTAATCTTATCTCCCTTCTTCAAACCACTCCTTCTGGTTAGGAGGAGATGATAGAGAAGGTGGGGGTGAGGGTAGCCTGTGAAGATTACAGAAAATTTAGGGAATTATATATTACAGTGATAGGATCTTTTCTACATCAATACTGATCTGAGCTAGTAACTTTTCCTAGAAAAGAGCAGATCTTTGTGGAGCTCTTTATGTTTGCTGGGGTTGAACTTGAATGCAGCAGAAGCAGATAGGTTGAATTTGGATGGGTTTAGAGAAGAGGTCTGTCTGCTCAGCACTGGTCTGGCTGCAGGCAGAGCAGGAACCAGGGTGGGAATTGAGGTGAAGTCCTGCACCTTTGTGATCCTGCAGCCTCTCTAAGTATATCATGATTCCTGAAGGAGAGCCGTGTCAAGTTGTAGCTGTGCTGGAGGTTGTGTAAACATGGCAGTAGTAGCCTTTCTCCTCTTTGTGCCCTGTGTGAGGAGCGAGTGAGGGCAGCTTGGTGACGGGAGCTGAATTAAGTTTGCTGCTGCTGGAAGAAGGAGATCTTGCTCTCTTTATGTTCTTCCATGCCCTGAGTGATCCACCCTTCCCTGCACCAACTTCAGTATTCGTCTGATCTGTATGAGCCAGGTGCACTACAAAAATATTCACTTGTTGCGTGGTTATTCTGCTGTTGTCGCTGGCTTCACCAGACCTACAGTGCAGTCAGGGCTTGCTCAAGGTAGAGGACTCGGGGATGGAGAGAGATAAAGTGTGCAGGGACCCCTCCCTTCTTCTCACCTTTGGCACCAGTGAATTACTCAGACCATATCATAAAATGCTTTGTTAGATTTTTTTGTTTTTAAGTATGTTCGGCTTTTTTTGTATAATCAGGATGTTAGCTTCCAAACCCTTTTCTGCAATAATCCAGAAAATGGTAAGGAAAGGGAGGAAGGGCCAAGAAAAAAGGGAAACGAATTACTTTTTTTGAGGGGAAAAATAAAAGTTCCAAATTAACATGCAGTTATTAATACACATACAAAAAAATCAGTTGTTTTTATGGTCTTAATTTGTTTCTTCCTTCTTCCTATACACGTAGACATTCCCTGTAATTAAAACCAAGAACTAACTTTACATCAGGACCTCACCTCGTTCAGGATTTTAATTGGTGAGACAGGCAATTAAAATTCGTAAGACACCTAATTTGGGATTTTTAATTTTCTAATATTAGAATTAATTCTTTGAAGCGTATTGGCTTCTGATATGGCTAGATGTTCTTCAGATGTACATGTGCCTTGTTGGGTCCTTCAGGACTTAAAATGTTCACAGTTGGATGTATTCTGAACAGCAAGCATACTTGATGTTTGTGAGTAATTCTAACCTTTATAGAAACCAAATCTGTTACTTCTGGTTCTGGTGTGATTGTGTGCAAAAGCTCTGATAGCATATTTAGGAATGTTCAAGAAATTCAAAAGCAAAGTTTTCCTGAGCCACCTGTTTTCAGATTTTGTTTTGCTCTAAACTTAAATGTGCAATATATTGTATTGATCAAGAACTTGTCTCAGTTAAAATATCTGCCTTTTTTTCTATTCATTTTGTTGGGGTTTTCAGTTTGGGTTTTTGTTTCAGGTCTTTTTAGGAAAAGTTCTGTGTTAGTGCATCTAGATCAAGTTTAGATTGAAAAGTACCAATTTCCATTTGCAGAAAACAGTTTTCCTTTCTACAGCCCCCACACTAGAAGTAATCTCTTAGTGTGTTTCTGCAAGTATCTTAATTTCAGACCTTCAGCACTACAGACATGAAAAGAACAAAAGGGGCTTTCAAAACTGAAGGTCAGACAGAACTGTTTTGCTCAGTTAGAGCTATTAGATTAAGATTATTTTTCTTACTTTTTCCTTTCTGGAAAAAGTGGTTATCTGTTGGCTGAGTTTCTCGGATGTTCAGCCCTTAAGGTTCAATTATCTTTAAAAGCATAAAGTAAACAGGGTGCTTAAAATATCAGAAGTTCTTTCCCTAATCTTAGATCTCAAGTGTGTCAATTTTTTTTATCAGCTGCAGGCACTTGTAATTGTAAAGTATTCAAAACTTCATGGTTGCCATTGAGATACACTTTGAGGATACTTTCTCAACTCTTGCAGATGAATCTTCTTACTTGGATTCTTAGTTTCTGAGTTCTTTGAAGTTTTCAAAAGTTCAAGTTGTCTGTTTGCTGTGTTGATTAAGGATGTTTTCAAATAGATTGCTGACTGTAGAGTTGTTTTGTGTTGTGTGTGTGAAATACTTCAAATTTGCTCAGAACAGGGACTGGGAATTGGATTTTTTTATTTTGCTTTGTGAATATGATCATCACGGATGCTTCGTTCCCCTTCTTAGTGGATGTGATGACTGTTAAATGATTCTGTAAAAAATCAGCTGGGAGTGTTAAGAATACTTTTTTTTCCTATATCTTCTGGCCTGGTGAGTACTTTTGCAAGCACTGTGTGTTGAGAAGGATTTTAATACAAGTGTCCTGATTTTGGGAGGATTGTTCCAAGCAGTGATGAGTAGCAGCTGCCACTGCACTGGCATGGACTGACAGGTTCTGAGAGCACGTCCCAGGTAGAAGCAAGGCAAAATCCACAGCAAAACTGCTGGTTTGGGTATTCTCCGTGCTGGTGAGTTACAATGTCTCTTGAGACAGTGCTTTTCAGTGTCCAGGATCCTTTAGGTGTTGTGTTAAACAGCAAACTCAGAAGTGTAGAATTTTAGATTATTCTCAGGGATGCAGTTAAGCCGAAAGGTGAGGTCACTTTGTGAAACTTCTGTCATTCTTTTCCTGAATGTTTGTTGTTTTTCAGAATGGGACTTAGTTTCTCATATTGCTAATGTGTTTTTCAAAAATTTAAAGTGTTTCAGAAAACTAACACTGGGAAATTCTCTTCCCAACACCCAGCCTATGTCCAGCTTCTCAGTATTTGTTACAGTTGCAAAGACAAGGAAAAGTGTAAGAATAATACCTTCCTGAAATGTGGTTTCAGCTACATGGCTGGAACTTTCAGAAATCAGCAGGGACTTGTGAGAGTATTGATGCATGTTAGATGTTAAACGTGTGTTGTGCTGAAAGCTGCTTTAAAATTCTTTTTCTCATGTGTGCTAAAACTTGATCTGTGAAGGTTTTGCATTTAAAACTAGAGCCTTACAGTTGTTTGTAGTTGTTCTTACTGATAGGTTTGCCTTTTTTTGTCACCGTTTGAAAAAGGAAAAAAAAAAAACCAACTTGGAATGTTTTCCATTTGGACAAAGCTGTAAGAATTATTTGGAACTTTCCTTTTCATTTAACTTTTCCTCTTACACCCTGATGCTAGCTTGAGACTTTGCTGCCATCTCTAGTTTCTTGATGAAATTTATCTTGAGCTTCTATTTGGTCCTACATTTTCATCTGTATTCTTAAAAAGACAAATTCTGGCTGGATTTCATGACTGCTGTTGGAAGACTTCGTTTTGTAAGGCTTGTATCAGTGAAGAAAATAGCTGTCTTCTGTGTTTATTTCCCTTAGAATACATTAGGGAGTTTTTCTAAGGAGAAATATCTTGTGTTCTTCCTTGTTTCCTCTTCAGATGCAGCTGTAGTCAATAAGCAAACTTCCTGCCTTTTTTGCTCTCATATTGGCTGTTAAAAAAATTTTAAGTCACACATTTCTTTCTGTATTTACTGTGATAAAGACAGCATATTCTGTTGGTTGGTTATTGAATGCAGAACAGTTTGGGGTTTTGCTGGTCTCTTCAGTTACCAGCATTTTACTTCCAGTTTGAATGACAATGCACCTGAATGGTTTTTAAATGTTTCTCTACCAGTTTTCATTCCTTTAGCATTTCTTTTGTAATGTGATGCTCCTCAGCAGCTCTGCCAAAGCTTCATTCTGGATTTTTTCCCCCCCTTTGCCTCACATTTCTGCTCCTATCAGTACTTGTATATGTTGTTTCACATGGTGTATTCGCTGGCTTACACTGGGATCTCCTTTAGTTTTCTTCAGACTCTCTGGGCTCCCAGCAGGCTGTAGGATGGCTGTCAATCAGAATTTTGCTCCCATGGAAACTGGCTTGCTGCAAAATCAAACTACAATTTCAGTTTCTGAAACCTGAGCTAACAAAAGGTTTCTCCTCAGTTACGGGAACCTTTGAAAAAGTGTCATCATTGTAATTTTATCTTTGAATCTGCAGCCAGCTGAGACTGTAGTGTTGGGACCTGTGTTTGTTTTCTGTAGAGGGAGGGGTACAGGGTAACCTGTTCTGTTACTGTCTCCTCAAAGTCCCGATAACAGCTCAGGTATTTAATGAGTGACTTTTTGTTGTTTGTTTGGTTTGGTTGGGTTTTTTTCCCCATAACTGCTGTAAAAGCTATTATGTAGAGGAAAGTGCTTTTCTTTTAACAGGTTGACTTTGCCTCTGCAGCATGTAAAAAGTGAAGTTGAGTGGTTTCACTGCTTCTGTCTAGAATTCAAGGAAGAGAGGTGGCTCTCTGTATGTGAATTATGTTCCTGTGAGCATGTGTGGAAGAAGGAAGTTTATCTAATCTCTTCTCACCGGGGGAAATAAGATCTTGGCCTACTTCTTTTAGCAACCACGCTTCCCTACCCAATCAGTTTCTGGGAGAAGAAGGGTTTTTCAGCAACAGCACTTAGAAAACAAGTATTTTATACCTAATAAGTACGAACCTGCTCCACTCTTTCCTGAATATTCTGACTACCAGAAAATGCTTTTTATGTTTTTCACATTCTTCTACTTCATCTAATCTCTGTGATTTTGTGGGGAGTAGGAGGTGGTCCTCAAAGAATGATTAAAAAATGCTGCTTTTTTTTTTTCCTTGCTACTTTCTTTAGGCTGATGCTATCTTACAGGATAACTCTTGAAATCTCAGGGAAACTTACATACCTACTGCTCAAGTTAAAAGACTTCCAGAAATACAAATCTCCAAGAGAAAGGAGAAAGGTGTATCTCCAAAGTCTGAAGCATATCTTGTGCAGGAGTTCATGTTTTGTGGAAAATGTTACACCAGTAAGCTCGTTTGAAGGGGTGTGTGATCCTGCCCTGTTAGTATGTTAGAGATTATATCAACACTGTATGTTGGGTTGGGTTTTTAGATTATTTTTAAATTTATCTGCATTTAAATGGGCTGGTAAAATTCTTCAATTTTTTTCATCCATTCTTCTTCACTTCTAGTAAACATAAATACGATCTTCCATCCTATCAGCTTAAATGCTGTTTGGAGATGTGTTGTTTATAAAGCTTCAGAAAATACACTGTTCTTTAATGATGTGCAAAAATCTTTTCATCAGCATTCCTTGGAGAGGCTCAAATGCACAGAGGTGTGCTAAGTCCGAAATCACATTTGACTAAGTGCCAGTTAAGTATTATACTTGTTTAGAGTTAAGACCCTGCAAAATGTACGAAGCCCTTATATTTTTGTTTGCTTTAATGGATGGGAGCTGAGTTGTTCTAGTCAGTATCAGGAGCAAATTGTTGATCCTGGCACAGTTACTGCATGCAGTAGGAGTGAGAAAGTGGACAGTGTGGGTCTGATGTGAAAGTATCCTCTATTTTTTTTGATTGTTGTTTTGTACCCCAAGTAGTTTCAGATATTTTCACAATCCTCTCTAGTCCTGTTTCTCAGTAGAGCAATTTTTATGTTACTCCTCTTTTTTGGGAAGGGCCATTGCTCAGTATTAGGGAGCTAGTAATCAGCAAAGTAAATATGCTGGTATGGTTTGGAATGATCCATTGTCCAGAATTCTCAGTGCATTTATGAATGTTTGGTGCTATTCAGAGTAGACTGAAAAGTTATGTTCGGCTTCTCAGTATAACCTTGCTAATTGAGTTGCTAATTAAAATTGGTTAGCATATGCTCTTTCACCAGTTAAAATGGTTTCTTGGTTTAAGTTCCTGAGAAAATCTGTCTAGTAGTAGAAGATTCTAACTAGTCAGATAGTTGTCATAAAAGCAGTATATTAAATTATAGTCCATGTTTGTTTACATAAACAGTTGATAATGTTTATGCACTGTATGAAAATCTTACTGCTTTCTATAGGCAATTTTGTAAAATGGGAATTGCCTCCTTGTCAGGAAGTTGACAGCAAATAGAAAATATTCACAATATTAATACTGCAGATCAAGTTTATCTTTGTCTTGTAGAGAAAGGAGTTTCTGTGCAAGTGTTCATTTTGAAAGCTTTTTATGTAGTAAAATGTATATAATGAAGTTCTAAAAAAAAACCAAAAAAAAAGTCTTTATTAAGCAGTGTTCCTTGAGATGTGTTCCTCTTCCTCTGTCATTTTTGTTCATGTTCTTGCTGTTATAAACCAGACTGAGAAAAAAATCAGGATAAAAAGGTGCCTCTTTCTCCCCTCACCCCTTCCATAAGTTTCCCACTTGATCATTCTCTTCAGGGATTTTGGCCAGTTTTCCAACTACAGTGCAATTACTCTTAAAACTTTAATCTTCACCTGGTTAGGAATTGGGAAGCAGCAGAAGCCATGAAAACAGTTAAACCAGGAAATGAGTTTATCAGGAAGAAGATTACATGTCTGTGTCTTTGGAAGGAAAGCACAGATTATACAACTTTTTTTACCTCCCAGACAAATATTTTCTGCTTCTCAGTGGATTGCTTACATGTGGTTGTCATGTGCTGGAAAACATCAGTGGGAGAAGGGGCCTTCCAGTGATGCTGTGTTAGTGGTGCTGGGAATCTAGTTTGTCACAGAGGGGTATCACATAGTAAACACAATTATCTATCCCTTGAGTGTCATGTGTAGAAATTAAGTTGTTAAGAACCAGACCAGCACCTTTCTTGAGTGATCCAAAAAAACCCACAACATGTAGAGGAGGACCAGGAAGTCATTAGCAGTTTTGAATAGACTTTTTTTTTTTTTTTAAAGTTGTTTTAGTTTGGCATAGTACTCCTCCAGGTTATGGTTGAAGTCACATTTGGACTAAACCCTTGATAATAAAGCAGTTGTTTTAAAGCTTTGTTTGGGGGAGATACTTGCAGAAAGGACAAGACTGTAAAGATGAAATGTTCTAGCCATATGAAGGGAGTCCTTTCTCCTTAAGAGAAAAAATGAGCAAACAGCTGGAAATAATCCATCTTCTAAGTGTGGCTCAACCCAAATGCTGCTACCCTGGATATACAATTGAACTGTGACATCCATGAACTATCTAAAATGATTTCTAGATGTCTTATAGCACTCTCTTCATGGATTGTTTTCATTCTGGTTTTGGCTATAGCAGTTGGTGTTGAGTAAGATTTCCATAATAAATTGGGGGGTGGGAATCACCCTCTTTATTCGGAGAGAACAGATCCGAGGTATACAGGAGATTGGGTTTATTTTGCATTCCAAATCTGCACCCAGAGGGAAGGGAAGAAGCAAAGTGTGAGTCTCAAGAGGTGTGCAGTATTGCTTTAGACTTTTCAGTTGCACTTTAACCTAAAAATGAGGAAGGGGGCTCTGATTATTCAGTCTGTAGTGTGTGTCTGCCTTAAGAATCAGGAATGGGATCTCCATTAGTAGGGGTACTTAAGGTGGCAATTCTAGACCTGTTCAGCTGCTTCTCACTTGAATATGGAGAGAAAAAGCAGATAATTGTGACCATCATTCTTCCTGGTTCCTTCTAACGTGTCACTGGGTCTTCAGGTAGAATGAATCACACTTGTTTTTTTGCAAGGTTAGGGTAGAATTGAAATGAATGCTTGAACAAACTGATTAAAGAAAACTTACTTAGCTGCTGCAAGTCCTTATTTTAATTAGTACATTAAATTCTGAAATATGGCCTAAGCTTACCCAAGAGGGTTTTATAATAAGCTGATAACTGTCAGTGGGGACAAAAATGGGTTTGTTCATTTGCTTATTTTTAAAGCATATGCATAGCATAATTTTCAGTATATTGGGGGAAAAAACCTGAGTTTTATGCAAACTTCTTAGCAGTAAATCCTTCCTTTCAGCATTCAACCTTACTCCAGCTGTGAAGGTTCATGTGGTACAGCCTTGAAACTTTTTTCTACTTGTAGCTGTACTGAAGCTGCATCTCTGACGAAGGTTATGTCAGATTTATCATCTCCTACCAAGTCTGCAGAATGCTTTCACCACCAGTCGTGGTGCATATTTCAGTTGTCTTTTGCCAGTTTCTCATTGCCAAGACCGAGCCTTGTCTGCACCCAGGTTTGAGACAGGTAGATGCATTTGCTGTAGTATCTGCAAGCCTTTTTTTTTGTCTTTGATGATGATGATGATGATTATTATAGAGGTAACTGGATGTTCTGTTTTGTGAGAATTTGTTTTAATTCCATTTCTGGGACCTTCCCCCCTCCCCTGACTCGTCTGAAGGTTTCGACAATGACTGAACACTGTCAGATACCTTACATCAGAAAAAGTAATCTATATTCAGAGAAAATTACCTGCTGGAATACTTTCATGCTGTTTTGTCCAGGCAAAAGATGTCATTTTTGCTTTTTTTGGACCTATCACTCATACTGAGCTGGCAGGTTTTATCTTAATTAGTATTTTGCCATTGCTGCTTTAAGATGAATAAAATGATTATGTTTTTCCAAATATCCCCAGTGCAGATGTTTCTGAAACAGATTCACATCTCTTATGGGTTATTACACATAAAAGCAAATTAAGAGTTTGAGCTTTGATATTGTGACAAGCTAAAGGGATACTTATCTGTGGTTTAATGGCACTGAGTTAGTCATTGGGCTTTTTTCCTGATAGAAATAAATAGGCACTTTCTAGGGATGAAGTTCTACATTAAAAAAAAAAAAAAACAACCCCTTAATATTTCTAAAATGTCATTTAATTCTTTTCCCCCTGCAGAATTAGCTTTAGTCATATAATGTGCTTGCAAAAGTCATTGGTGAGATCCAGTCACTGCTTTTGTCAAAGAAAAATATACATCTGTGTATTAAATGGAATTGATTCAGGGCTGTGTTTAGACCAAAGGTTTTGCCCAATTTCTACTTTGAGAAGCCTGGTGGAGCCTTGGTTTTAGGCCATGGTTCATTTTGTAAGTGTTCTGGTGTTATTGTGTACTTATTTAAAGCTTCCTATGTATCTTAATTTCACATGGTGTTGAAAATAGTTGATAGCTACATTCTGGAGCAGTAAGTCAGATGTGGAGCTTTACAATTCTGGTGTTCCAGCTGGGTGATTCTGTACCCAAAAATACACAGTTCTGCAGGTAGTGGGGAATTCAGGTTGTGTTCTTGGCTTTGAAGGAAACTGTGTTGTACAGGTTGGAGCTTCTAATGCTGTTTACTCATCTTGTTCCATGCTGCTGTAAGGTGGAGCACTTCAGTCCATAGAATGTGCTCCTTCTAGCTATTAGTGTACAGTTCATCTCATGAATGCTGGTTTTTGTTTGGTGTTTTGTGATTTGGGATTTTTTTTGCTTTGAAAAGTCAGCCCAGTTTATTAATTTTTCCAGGTGAACTGTCTTTTGTGCAATAATAAAAAACTGTTTTAGCTCATATAAAAAGACATAAGGTATATCGTAACAAAAGCAATAGAGGTGAAAATTGAACAATGTCATTGAGGGTCATAAAGAGAGCCTTAACAAATCCAGAAAAAATGGTAGGAAAAGGAAGATGGGCAATAGATGCCAATATTTAAAGAAAACTGACTTCAGTTCTTAGAATTCTGTGAAATTGATTGTAGTTGCATTTTAGATCCAACATACAAAACTTCTGTAAGGAGGATACAGACAATGAAATGAAGACTGTAGAAAAGCAGAAGCAAACGTTTTTGAGCATACAAGTGTAAAATACCCTTTGTTTTCTCACTAAGAATCCCCTGTATTATAATGTTTTCTGGGAAAGGTATGAAAAAGCAGTCATTGGTACAGACAATACATTGGAAAAATAGTAATTCTAAGTGTTCTTGCAGCAGCTTTTAAATATGTGACCGATTCATTATTTATGTGTGTTTGGTAAGTGAAGGACTTTGAGTTTTAGGGCTTCTGTAACAATCTGTGAAAAATCTATATATTTTGTTTAAAACTAAATCCTAGTGTAAAATAAATGTATAACTTCTCAGTGTTATGCCTTTTCTTTTTTTTTTTTTTCTTTTTTTTTTTTTTTCCTGTTATTCCTGAAGGGGAGAGAGCAGGAATCATTGAAATCCTGGCCAAGTGGATTTTGGAAGCTTGTTTTTTAATTGGAGCATGGCCCAGCTTGGTTCTCCTGATGCTGCAGGATGAGAAAGAAGGGGAATGGAAGTTGGAATAGGAAGGTGCTGAGGAAAAGATTCCTGCTGAGGGTGAATGTGGGAGGAAGAGAGAGGAAAAAAGGTGACTAAAGTAGATTCATAAGAAGGAATAAGGAACAGAGTTTGAAAAGTGAAATTGAACAACTAACCGGAGAAGATCAGGTGATTGCCAGCCTGCAAGGATAGACAGAGTGGGCTGAGGGAGGGAAAAGCAGCAGCAAGTAGAAATTAATTTGCTGGTTAATAAAAGAATATTTGTAATGATGAGAGGAAAAACATCCCAGATGAGCTAAAGGTTGTGGAAAAGACGCAGCTGGTGCCGGAGAGGGGGGAAGAGGAATGGAAGCATGAGAGAATCATGAAAGGCAGGATTAGGATTAGTGAGGTGATAATCAAACATTAGAAAGACCATTTTAGCAAAGCAGAGTATGCAGAATGGTGCAAAGACTGATTCATGAGTAGAGATGGAATGTTTGACAAGGTTATTGCCGTCAAGTCTTCAATATTCAGTGGCTTTTAAGTTGAATGTTTTTTAATTGCAGTGATTTGTTTCTTTATTTGTGTGTCATTTTGCCAGAAGAGTAGACAGAGTAGAGGTTCTTAGTGTGTTAAAATAAGGTATGAACAAAAATGTTGACTTCAGAAACTGTACTGAGCTGAATCACAGGGGTAATTGTGTGTGGTAATAGTTGCTTGTTGTCAGCCGTCTCAAGTTCTGTTTTCCCCATTTCTTAATCCTTATATTTTAACTGATTGAATTACTCCTCCTAAATCTTCAGTCTTGCTCTTCCCTTGTCTCCAGTGCTTGTGGCACAGCTCCCTTCATTTTAAATGAACTGGGTTAATTTAAATGTTTCAGATATTCCATGTTGTTAGCCTAGGTCATTGAGACTAAAGAAGGTTAGGGAACGATTGCGGGAATCCCAGGGTGAGGGATGGAAGCGCGTTCATCTCCAGTAGAGGAAACAGCACTTGGTTATAGCTCTGTTTGACAGCTCTCTGCCAGCTTGGATCACCTGATCCTGCTTACATGCATTGTACTGCAGCTGTCTTGTGAGTACATAGAATTTCTCAGTTTAGCAAAAGTCTTTTGGGCCTTTTTGCTTTAATGCAAACTTGCTAACATTTTATGAAAACATTATTGGCATAACCGACCTTGAAGATGTTCACTGGACAAAATTTGTCACCTCGTGCTCAAGTTGACAGACATTTTTAGACAGTGCAGAAAATACAGAGTAACTCTTGATAGACTTTTTTTAAAATCTTGCTATCAGAGCAGACCTTTCCTTTGTTTGCGTTTGGTTTGGTTTTGGTTTTATTTTGGGGGGTTTTTGTTTCGGGGAGGTTTCTTTGTTGTTTTGGTTGGGGGGGGGATTGGTGTTTTGGGGTGGGGTTTTGTGTGATGGTTTTTGGGGTTTTTTTGGTCTCCTGAAGTTGGATGATCAATGTATTCTGTATTAATATCAAATTTCTGAGTCTTGTGGATTTCATTTGTCTACCTACTGGTACTTCTTTTGTCTTTCTTCTGAAAGAATAAGTTTCTCTGCTTTTTGAAGTTCTTAATATTTTGTTCTTTGTTAACATTTCCACATGAGGTATGTAAGTCATTGGTTTAAAAAAAAAGTAAATAATCCTGCTAACATTGCAAACTTAAAAATTATCCAGAACTACTTAGTAAGTGTGACTTTAAAATTAGCAAGTATGACACTTTCTACATTTCCTGTGATGTCCTGTGTGAATACTGTAACCAGACTGGCTTTTTAAATCTACTGTCTAGACATGAATGAGTTGCATAGGAATCAGCATAGGGCTGTTAAACTGGCAGTGATTTCCTGTATCCTGTCCTCACAGTGTTCCTGAGCATGGGTGGGATTGTACGAGGTCACCAGCAGATAGAATTCACCTTCAGCTGCTTTTGGTATGGTACAAAGAAAGAGGGCCTGATTAAACATTCTTGGAAAGATGCTGCCATGTAGAAATACTTATTTTACAAACATAAACCTGAAAATTACCTTCTGAAGCGCTGCTTTTCTGTAAAAGAACCTTCTGTATAGACAAAATTAAAAATAGCTCTTGCTCCTATAGTATTTTTGTATAGTGGCTTAGCAGAAATCAGGCATTGTAATTTTACATTTCCTTCTTAGAAATACACAGGATACTGCGATGCCATTCAGCTTTCCACGTCTCTGTAGAATTGTGTGATGCTCTTATCTGTCACAGAAAAAGAAGATTCCAGTGTATGGATGTAGTCAGAAGATGGGGTTTTGTGTCAATCAGACAGTTATTTATATTCAGTCAACAATAGAAAATGGTGCTCTGTCCCTCCTCCCCGTGGATTTTTTCTGTCTTTTATGCTGCTGGAAAGAAGCAGGTCATTGTCACCTCTGCCTCAAGACTAATAAGACTGGAGATGCTTAATGTATTATATGGTATCAATGCAGTACAAACTCTCTTGGTGCTGGCCTCTTTCAGTGTCTGAAGATTTATGGGTGGGAAAAAGAAGAATATCCCTGTAAGCCTTTGTTGCTGTTGCAGTTTTCTCTCCTGTATAGTGACCCCTCCTTCCAGAGGCAGTAGAATGGATAAATAAGATTTGTGTTGCATTGTTCCTCGGGCAAAACAAACAAAAAAGCTTGAGGACTCAGATAAGTGAATGAAGTTTCGGAAATGAATGAGTTATGCCATGCATGATCACTATGTGTGTGCTGTTGGACCAAAGCAAAGAGCTTGGCTGTATCTTCCTGATAACCTCTTGATTGCTGAAAGACTAGTGCCAGCTAGTCCTTTCCACTTCTTCTTCTTTAGGCTACACAAATTCATTTTCCTCGGCTTGCCCTCATGGAACAAATGCGTGAAATTTAATCAGATGCTTGATTTGTCAGTTGTTTTCAAGGATCTTTGGTCCCTACTCGCAGCTGGCACTTTTTTTTCCTGTGAAAAAGAAATCATGGTAGATGAAGAGAAAGCAAAGGATATTGTCTCTCTAGACTTCAGAAGGGCCTTTGAAAATGTGTCCCGTAAGATTCTCAGAGAAAATAAAGGAATAGGGGCTGGTTGAGCGCACAGTGACGAGGATTGAAGAGGGTGCTTATCAGTGTCACAAAGTCCAGTTGGAGGCCAGAAACTATCATTGTACTCTGGGGGCCAATACTGGGTCCAGTCGTCTTCAACATGCTCATCAATGGTCTGGGTTGTGGGACAGTCTGTACCCTCAGCAGGTTTGCTGATGATACCAAACTGGGAGGAGTGGCTGGAACACCAGAGGGTCATGGTGGGACCCAGGGCATCCCTGACAGGCTGGAACCATGGGCTGGCAGGAGCCTCATGCAACTCCACAAGGATAAGTGTGGAAGGTGCTGCACGTGGGGAGGAGAACCCCATGAACCAGAAAGGCTGCCTGGCTGGAGAGGGTGTCTGCAGGCCTGTGTTGGGGGGCACCAAGGGGAACAGGAGCCAGCCACGAGCCCTTGTGGTAAAAAAGGAACAATGGTGTCCTGGGCTGCCTTAGGAGGGGTGGTTCCAGGAGGCTGGGAGGAGGGATGGGCACAAAGTGAAACACGAGACTGACTGAACATGAGGAAACATTGGGGTTTTTACTGTGAGGATGACTGAGCACTGTCACAGCTTGGCCAGAGGAGTTGCTGAGTCTCCATCCCTGGATAGTTCAAAGCAGGTGGTTCTTGGCAGCTCGCTGTATGTGACCCTGCTTGATCAGGAGGGGTGGGCTGCATGACCTCCAGAGCTTCCCTCCAACCTCAGCCATTCTCTTACTCTGTCTATATGATTCAGAGAAACTCTCTCATGGTTTTTCTAAGCTCCAGGACAAGTTTTCTGAGCAGGAGGCTGAAGCATTGAGTTTTTAATTGGATGCAACCAAGGTTTACATGTGGCAGCTGTTTTTGATGTTTCTGAGGTGGAATGGCCTCTGATACTATACTCAATATCTTGCAGTTTATAGAATCAGTGGGAATGGGATGCACAGTTCTACCTGCTCAAGTTTGCTGAGATAGAAATATCTTGAAAGTCTGGGTGTAATGCACCTTTAAGTTTGTGATCTTAAGTTGGATCTTTCATTTAGTACTAAAAGTTATTAGGCAGCATTTCAGACCTCATATCCTTATAAAGCTGAGGGCCATACATAACTTGCAAAACATTTGGAAACATTTCTTATGATGTCTCAGTTCCTAATTGCTGCCTCATTCACTGTGTGTATATGGCAATGCTTTCTCCCACAGTGTGGTGCTATTGTGTTTAACTCTGTAAAGCTGGTGACAACTGAAATAAATCATTCTTTAAAAGGGTACGAGACAATAAAACTACAGCTAACAAGGATCCTAATGTTTTCCTCCTTTTGAACACCACATTCCAGTTAACATTTCTTGTAGAAGCTGTGAGCATGGACAAGGTTTGCATGGAGTTATGTGCTAGTAAATCAAAGTTTTAGCTACTTCTCAGCCTGCTCTAATTTTGCATTGTAAAGAGAAGCAAAAAATGGAATGTTTTTCAAAGCTTATCTTTCACTGCATCCATCACAGAAACATGAATGAACATGCATGGTCATCTTGGTTTTTCCATATGGACTTCTCTTGCGAAGGGAGATGACAACAGTATGTAGAACACCTGGGGACAAGGTAGCTTTTCCACTTAAATCTCTGCTAAATTAATGCAGACATTTAACGAGGTCATTGGACCGCCATTGCTAAACCAGAAGTAAATAGTCTTCTGCACAGGAGTGGAAAAAGATGAGCTTAAGCTAAAACCATTATTTAATTTTGACTAATTATGGAGTTGATTTCCCCTCTCCTCCCCTCCAAATGATAGTGAAATTTAAACTGAAATGTTAAACCAGGAGGTTGTTAATACTGAGAGACACCTTACATTGAAAGTCAGGTGTAATAAAAGGGTTGTCGTAATTGTTTTATTTCCTGTAACAAAATGTGCCCAGCTGCTTGCAGTTCATAGTTTGTTCTGCTTGTTCTTTTCTTTTTTTTTCTTTTTTTTTTTTTTGCCCAGACTTAATTGTGAATCAGGAATTTGTTTCCTGAGAGGAAGTTGTTTCTTAAGACTGATTTACACTAATGCGGACATGAATGATTCTTAGAGCTTTGTTTGCCTTCCTGGCTTGCACTTCAAGTACCTTATTTTTCACTCCATTACATAAAATGAGTTCGGATTATTCTTCTTTCTTTTTAAATATCTTTTCATCACATTCTTCTTTTTCCAAGTTGCATCTTTTTACCTCCAGTCACATCTGTGCAGCAGTAATGTTTACTCCTCTCTGTTTTAGCCACGTGGGTCTGTGATTTTAAGCCTCTCTCCTGTTACTGAGACCTAGTGCCAAAGACCAAAATTAGCTTATTTAAATCCAGTTACAAAAAGGTATTAGTTCTTGAATTTGTCTTGCTGATTTAGTATGCATATATAGGCTTTTACTTGAAGGTGATGTAATGAAAGGCTTGATTGCTGTGATTGTTCAGTTTGTTGGAGTTCATGAGGCCCTTTAATGCAGCAGTACTCTGCAGTTATTAAAGGTGTGAAAGGCTTTCAAGGGTACTGTTGGTAACCAAGTTAACAAGGTGTTGCTTAAGCTTTAAAATGTTTTGAAGAAAGTAAAGCTTATGCAGTTATTTTTAAGTTATTGCATCTTAAATAAACAAATCTTCAGATAACTGTTAAATAGGCTAATAAGACTTATCTGGCCTTCACCATGTTTATGCTATAAATAGATCTAAAGCCAGCCCTTGGCAGCAGGCTCCTTAACAGGCTTGTGAGTGCTTTGCAGCCTGAGCTGTGTGTCTGGGAGACCCACCTGGTGAGTAAGCTCACTTTTTAAATGGACCTTTTTCCAGTGGTGAAAGTAAGTAAGAAAAGAAGTAAATTTTTTGGTCACTGGAAAAGAGGGAAGGGTGATGCATCCATCTAGTGATTTCAGCTCTTAAAATCTTCAAGAGTTAGCACCATGCCTCAGTAATTAGTGGAATAAATTCATTGTCAAATATCCAGGGAGTGTTCTGCTCTTCTGTGAGTATACCACACTTCACCCATCGCAATTGATATAATTTATAATTTCCTCAGTGATTTAAAAAAGACATAAGTAAAAACTGATATGTAAAAGAGCATAAAGGATCATGTGCTCCAAAGTTGCAGCTCAGGAAGAGTAAATGTGAAATACCTTTTCCATAGTTAAATTTTATTTGAACTTGCCTGGTAATTGGGAAAAATGTCCTCAAAACTTGCTATACGAGAATGGGAGACCAGAGATCACCTGAACTGTTGATATATGTAATTTAAATTTTTTAGAGAAATGTTAAGGTCATGGTGGAGGAGGAGGGTATCAGATAGAAATAATTTCCTTGCTGAGAGACAAAATTTAAAAATCCTTTTCAGGAGAGCATAATGCTATTTCTCTCATTTGAATGACCTTGTAGGCATTTGATTTCTGAATCTGCTTAAAATGGTTATACACAAAGTGGCTGAAATGCATCAGAATTGTTGTCTCTTTCGCCTTATCCATAAAAAAAAATACTTGTGATGAAATGCTGTGCGCTGTAATTGTTTTATGCAAAGCAGCATGTCTTGATTTCTCTATGGTACAGTGACACACAGAGGGAGGAACTTCATGAGGGACAAAGCAATTTCTTCATTAACAGGGCCAAGATTTGTGTTCAGCTGCCAGTAGTATTGAAACGTGTCAGTTCTGTGCTGTCTGTAAGCTGTTTTGCTTAATAGTGGAATTAGTTGTAGTAGTCACTTGCTCGGAAGTCTTGACCACTTAGGAGATTAAGGCATGTTTCTGATTTGCAACCCAGTCACACAGAATTTAATTCTAAAACAAAACTACTAAGCCTAACAGCTAGGAAACTAATAATACCTCATTATGTTTGTGAGCTGAAAAATAGTATGGCAGCAAATTGCAGTTTGGGAGAAGTTGGGGTTTTTTAATCTGTGCTCCTTTGTGCAGTGAGTGTTATTAATGTGTGCTTGCATTTCCTCTGAACGTAATTTGTTTGGGGTTTAAGGACATGGCTATAGCCTTAATGCCAGCCATGATATAGGAAATACTATTATTCTGTACCAAAACTGTTTTGTAACATAATTGTGGCAAATACTTTTAATATCAGTACATAAAGACAATTCAGGAGCACATTCCCCCTGCCAATTCTGACAAGTCCTGCTTTGGCAAGTACGGAAAGAAATAAAGAAAATAATTTCACTAATAATTGGAGAATATATTATTTAGGCATTTTATTTAGAATGCTAATTTTCTTCTATTATAAGTGAGAAATAAAAAAGATAGTTTTCTCAGGTCCACATTGATATTTCCAAGCACAGTATTCTAGGGCTGTGTTGTATACTGTGTATGTGTAAACATAATTTATAGGGTATCTAATCTGTCTCTTTGAAAAATATCATATATAAATTTGTCAAAAGGTTTATCTAAAACCATTATGGAGAAAAATTAACATTTGTCATTGCATTCTTGCATGGTGTTGGGAGCTCTATGTACCTCTGTGTCTAAGAGATTCTTGATAGGGATCATCACTAGCAGAGGCAAATGAGTGTTATAATTAATCAGGTTCTGTTGTTTTGGAAATGGTGTAACTTAACATGGGCACTGCATAAGCGGGTTTGTCCTGGCTGTGGTAGTGCTTCACAGCATAATCTTTGGACAGCAATTTTAGTGGTTTTGTTTCTTGTGTTTAAGGTTCTCTAAACCCAAGGTTGCGGCCTGAGCAGATGCTACTTATGAATGGTGAGACCGTTTTCAATTAAGTGCAAGCAGAAATGAAATAATTTCCAAATCAGCTACCAGTGAGCAGTGGTTCTTTACTATAACCAACAGTGCTACTGTTTTTGATTGCAAGTGCAATGGTGTAAGTTAGACACAATGACAATCTTCTTAACTCTGAATTTTTCTTTGTAACTTTTCCTGTAACTGCTTTACTTATATTCCTTATGGATCTGTTAATCTTTTTTTCAAAACTGAAGAATAATTTGTGATATTGCATAAAACTAGATGTGAATATGTACCAAACAGCTAATGATCACTGAAGTGCCTGTGGAATTCCTGTACAATTTCCAGGTAAATTTATTGCGTGCTGTAAAAATTGCTGTACTACCACTGTTTATTATAACAAACTGATCTCCATACATCATCTTCAATGGCTGAAATACATCTCAAAGTAATAATAAAATAGTCTTCTAAAAGCAAAAAAAAATTTTCCTGTGCACAAACGATGACCTAAATGTTAGTCTGTTTAAAAACAATCAAACAACTGTTCAGTTTTAAAACCCCGCAAAACAAAAACATAATAAAGCCAAACCAAAAGAAAAGAAAAAAAGAACCAAAACAAAACAAAACCTCACAAACACACACAACATACAACCCTCCCAAACTAGTCTGCATTTTGTGTTGAAGAGCCACATTGTGTTTACAGAAGCTCTGCAGTGATTCAAATAATAAAATAACATTAAATGAATTAGGTGACCATAAGGAATATGTGGAGAACTTAGTTCTATGTGTTTAGTTTTCAGTGTGTCTCAAATTAAAATACATAGTTCTGCAAGGGGCTTTATTTTGTTGTGACTGTTGAGAGTAGCATCTTATTTTCTGTGTTAGATATGCAGACTCCTGTTCTCTAAACCCCTCTTTTGTGCGTAGCTTTTCTAGCGTGTCCATGCCACTGACAGATGGTTTCAGCTGGACCAGAGGAGAGAGTGCCCCTCTTTGTGTCGTTTAATGTAATCATTCCTGACTGTGAAATTCTGCAAGTGAATGAGAGCTACTTAATTTTGTTTCTGAGACGGAATTACTTGTTTCCTCATATTTTTAATAGTTGTAATAAGGGTTTTTGGCCTTACACTTTGTGTGTGTTTTGGGAATTGAGTATTGTTGGAATAGCTGCTTGTTCATGGTAAAATACTCTAACGAAATTGGAATGCAATCAGTAAAATGCATGTTGTTATGGGATTAGAGTTACATTAAACTCTACTGTCGGAACTCATTAGAGGAAATATCGTCTACATGATTTTTCAACCTGTATGAGTAAGAGTTGCATAACTTCTTCCTACAAACGCTGTTCTTCCAAAGCTATTATGGCCTGGGCATATTACACTATTGCTAGAAGTATTTGCTTAATTTCTTTGATATTGGTAACGCTAAGTCTGTCATTCAGATAAGCAGTAAGACTGTAATTCAGATATACAGCTATTTAAGAGATTTCACTGTTTCTGGCTTATGGCTTGCTTTATACCTGCAGTTCACATTCTTTGGGTAAACTGAGTTACATCTTGCTCAAATAGAATTCTGTGTTGTCTTTTCTAAATACATAGAAGTAAATATTGTCTATCTGAAGGTTGTTTGAATGTAACTTAGGGTTGATATTTTCATTATAAAAATTCTTTCAATGAGTTGCATTGTTTTAAATAAAAATTGTGCTCTGCTGGTACTAATAAGTTGAGAAGTGCTATATGTAGCAAACTTGGTTTATTGATTTCACTAGCAAAACAGGTCTGTGTTTTAAATTTCTAACATTTAGTGTTATTCTGTTTCCAGTATTACCTATACATAGTTCTGCAGTTGGAAGCTGATCAAGCATTCATTGCAATACCTTTTGTTCCGAGCACTGCTTACAGCACCTTGCTCTTTGCTTTTGAGTCTGACTTTCTGAACTGAAGAACAGAATGAGTTGTGTGCTGATTGGTTTTGTGGCACATATTGAAGTTGCTTCCTAGCTGAAACATCTGTTGTTAGCAGATTCGTACATCCTGATGTGAACTGAGGGGAGAAGAAAGCACGTCAAGTTTGTAACTTGAGCAGCAGTGCCTGGGACCAAAGCTTCTGCAAACTTCTGTAGTGTACAGCTAAACAAATCCCACTTTCTAGAGTGTCATTTTTGGAAATCTTCTTTCTGGATTGGTCACTGTCCTGGTTTCATCTGGGATAAAGTTAATTTTCTTCCTATTGGCTGGTACAGTGCAGTGTTTTGGATTTAGGATGTTGGTCCCACGCTGGTGTTCAGTTGTTGCTGAGCAGCACTTAGAGGACTCAAGGCCCTTTTGTCCCCCAGCCCATCCCACCAGCAAGAGGCTGGGCTTGCACAGGAAGCTGGGAGGGGACACAGCCAGGACAGCTGACCCCAGCTGACCCAAGGGATATCCCAGAGCATGTGGTGCTCAGTGTATAAACTGGAGGGAAAAAGGTGGGCTGCTGCTGGGGGACAGGCTGGACATCAGTCAGCAGGTGGTGAGTAATTGCATTGTGCATCACTTGTTTGGCATGTAATAATAATAGTAACAACAATAAGAAGAATAATAAATTATTATATTCTTATTATTAACACTGTTTTCCCCTTTTGCTTCTGCCCTATTAAACTGTCTTTGTCTCAACCCACAAGTTTCCTTTTTTCTCTCCCCCATCCCACTGGGAGCTGGGGAGTGAGCAAGTGTCTGTGTGGTGTTTGCTCCTTGCAGGGTTAACCCACAACAGTTGCCAACATGGTGCCATTATTAACTAGTATTGAGAATGTGAACCAATGGCAGTAATTTTCTTAATATATCTGTATTTTAATGCTACTACAGTGAACATGGATAGATTTCATACAGTTTGCGTGCATCTTGCCCTCCAGGTGCTCCAACTGTATATATTATGTTTTAGGGCGTATGTCTGTGATCTTAAAGCCAGGAAGTAAGTTCAAATAACAGTGGAATGTGAAAAGGAGTGTAACTATTTCTGCCCATGGGTTACATGGTGTGTCTCCTAATAGAGTGTCTTTAGAAGATTGCTACCAAAGCATTGAAATGTTGAAGTTAATTTAGCATTCCATTTGTGACTTCAGGAGGAAAAAAAAGGAAAATCAAGAGATTAATTACGCAATGTAAATTTGAGAAAGGGCAAATTGAACTCTTCGGTCACTTCTTGTATTAATTCTTCAAAGGGAGACAATTAAATTTTTAATATTTGTTTAATTTTTTCATTTGTCTGATATTTTTTCTTTTTAGTTACTGTTTTTTCCAGATGTCTGCCTAACAATGGTATGACTTAAGTTTCCAAGTCACATCAGTATATATCACAGTTAATGGTGTTTGAGAGAAGAGGATGGGTATTAACACAGGGCTTTATCAGAACTGTGTAAACTGTATGACTTTTCTGGCCTTTCTCAAAGCATTTTTAAACACTTCAAAATTTACCAATCTAGTACTTGAAAATGAGCATACCTTTTCCAAGAACAAATGTTCAAGGAAGATATAACACTGTTAATCCCTTTCTGTTTGCAGTTTAGGTTGTTTTGAAGTATGTGATGTATTCTTCTCTGTTAGCAATGTGAGATTTAGATTTCTTTGTAACAGAGAAATATTTTTAAAATAATCAGACCTGCAGTATGGGTGTATCTCCATTGCTGTTTTCTCTTTTTTTTCTCAGGTCATGAGTGCTCTTTTTAATTAAGTCTCTTGGTCATCCAACCTTAATGTGCTTTGCTGCCTTTCATGTGGTAGAGTGACCTCAGAGTGTGAGAACTGATTTAGTTTTGTATTAAACTAAGCTGAATAATGCACTCTGAAGGTGAACATAATGCTCTCCAACTGCTACTGGGTGTTTAGTCCATGGGACCAGACCAACCCTAGTTCAGAGCAAGACCCTTGAAAACGCTTTCAAGTGTGAACGTTTGGATTCTCAATCCTTCTTTGTTCTGCCAGTCTGTTCCTATTGCACTGCACATCCTGCTGATGTAGACTTGGGCTCTGGTACAGAATTTAAAGTGATTTTTTGACTGGAGAGGAGTTGCAGCAGGTTTGCAGATGGCACCAAGCTGGGTGGAAGTGTTGATCTACTGTAGGGCAGGAAGGCTCTGCAGAGGGATGGATCCATGGGCTGGATCCATGGGCTGAGGCAGATTGTGTGAGGTTTAACAAGGCCTAGGGCCACGTCCTGCACTGGGGTCACCACAGCTCCAGGCAGTGCTCCAGGCTTGGGATAGAGAGGCTGGAAATCTGCCTGGTGGGCAAAAAAAAGTGTCAGTGTGGCAAGGAGGCCAATGGCACCTGGCCTGTGTCAGCAGTAGTGTGGCCAGCAGGACCAGGGCAGTGACTGTCTTCCTGTACTGGGCACTGGTGAGGCCACACCTCAAATCCTGTGCCCAGTTCTGGGCCTCTCAGTTCAGGAAAGACATTGAGGGGCTGGAGCATGTCCAGAGAAGGGAACGGAGCTGGGGAAGGGTCTGGAGCACAAGTCTGGTGAGGAGCAGCTGAGGGAGCTGGGGGTGTTTAGCCTGGAGAAAAGGAGGGTCCAGGGGACATTACTGCTCTCTCCAACCCCCTGACAGGAGGATGCAGCAGGTGGGGATCAGTCTCTTCTGCCAGGCAACAAGTGAAGACAAGAAGAAATGGCCTCAAGTTGTGCCGAGGAGGTTTATATTGGATTAGGAAACAATTCTTTACCCACAAGGCTGTCAAACATTGGAATAGATTCCTCAGGGAAGTGGTGGAGTCACCATCCCTGGAGGTATTTTCAAAGGCGTGTAGTTTTGGCACTTACGGGAAAAGCACGTGGGTTTGTCTTGGTTAGTATGGACAGATTTAAACCTTATCACATTTTGGTCATCTCTCAAATCAGAATGCCTTTGAAACTGCTCTTACATGCTTCTTCAGGGAAGAATTTTCCAACTGAGTCTCCTTTTGCTGGGGTTTTGAACTTCACAGCATTATCTCAGTGCAGCATCCTGTGCTAGCCAGGCTAGATGGTGAAAAGAAACAACATAATTTTGTCCTTTTTACCCTGAAGTTTTAGCTTGACAGACATAAATATGGTAGCTTTTACTGAGGGGTTTTATCATCTGGAAAAAATTGGTGGGAATGGTACCTTACCCTGATTTCTCCAGGGAAACTATTCTACTCTCTGTATGCATGTGACTGAATTTTGCTAGGACGAGCCAGCTCTCAACAAACAGCTTTTGATTTGTGACAGCCCAGATGCTGGCTGTGATGTGTGTCAAGACTCACTCAAACCTGATGGAGTGACGTCAACACAGATACGAAGAGACAACTTAATGTGTGCTGTTAACAGGACAATGTGGTTTAATGTACTCTGCATTATATTGTGCAGATAGTGTGACATTACTGTAGAGCTGGGCCTGTTGAGCCTGCAGAAGGGGACGCTCAGGAAGGAACTCACTGATGTGTACCAACACCTGGAGGGAGGGTTCAGAGAGGACAGAGCTCGTCTCTTGTCAGTGGTGCCCAGTGACAGGACCAGAGGCAGTGGCACAAAACCTTAACTGTGAGGGCTCCCAAGCCCTGGCACATATTTCCAAGGGAGATTCTTGATTGTTGGAGATACTCAAAGGTCACCTGGACATGGTCCTGGGCAGTTGGCACTAGGTGGCCCTGCTGGAGCAGCGGCTTGGACCAAATGACCTCCAGAGGTCACTTCCCACCTGAGGAATGCACTTTACAGTTAAAAAACAAATATGGAAACAAATGTGGAAAATGCAGGTGGTCTAAAATCTGTGGGAAATAACACTGGATTGCTTTAAATAGTTGGTTATGTTCTGAAAGAAGGGGTTTGTGCACATCATTTAGGAACCTGTTTACATGGTAGTACATATTGGACAGTCTGCCAAGTAGTGCTCAGTATTTTCTGTTTGGCTTGTGACTTGGGAGATTTTTTCAGGTAGGTGTTTTGCCTAAAATAACCTCCAAACTTGCATAATTACAGAAGTGCAGTATCTAACTGATAATGAAAAAAATGTTTTGGAGAGGTTTTTAATGATCTTCTGATTGCGTATTAAAACATTAAAATTTCAGGATTTTTAATAGCTGTAGGAACAGCAAACAGATTTTGTTTCAGCATTTTGTGTCGTGATTCTCAACTAATTTAGACATGGTTTTGAATGATAGGTTAACTCTTTGAATCTAAACTTTAGGCAAAAGTGAATTAGCTTTTGATAGAATAGCCATGGGATGTGAATTTTGCTTTCATATGAGTGAGATCTTAGCTTTATTTTATAATTAAGCTTCTGGCTGGAGTAATCTTAATGTCATTTGAATTTGTGTAAAATGGAAGAGTATCAGTATAAAAGAGAAGCCGGTTTTGTAAGTGAGAGTCTTCAAATATTTTTGAGACCTGTCTGATTCTGCTAACAATCTTTTGTCTGTAAACATTGGCAAGCACTCAAGTTACGCTCTCCTTCCTTTGTTTCAAGCTGATTAAAGTAACATCTGTTTCTGAAGGGGTAATCCTTCCAGGGCTAGAAGAGAACTGAAAACCAGCTTATAAAGCCCAGTTCTTTGTGAAAGGTTTTTTTTCACTAGGTCCATTTCTGACCTGTCTCACCCCTGTGGCCACACCTCTGCCCATGCTGATAGGAACAACCTGGCAGAAGTGGAAGGACGGGATTTCCACATTTCCTGATTACCTGTATGATAGTTCTTCTTAAAGCACTCATCAAGCCATAATCCAGGTGGCAGCTGGAGTCACTTTTGGCATTTCTCCAACTTTTCTGCTCTTGTAAGATGTCCAGAGGTGCAGCAGAGCACAGAAAAGTGTCACTGAAGTCTGGCCAAAGTAATCTGCTTGCGTAAAGGAGGCACACTAGAGTGGAAAGTTCTCTGCTTGTGCTGGAAATTCGTGTTAAGTAATAGGGTTTTTTATTGGTGGTATTTGGTTTTGACCCAAAACGGTACCTAAATTACATTTAAATTACTCTAAGGCATGTATGAAAATGTTTATACTCTTTTTTTTTTTAGTAAATTTGTGTTCTGTTTGTTATTTTAATGCATTGAGGGCAGCTGCTCCTGCAGTCTGTCCAATGCCCAACCTGCTCTCTGTGTGCTCCTGGGAAGGAGGGTTGCTAGGAAAGCAGCCAGCCTTGAAAGACTTCTGTTCAGATGCAGTGTGAATGTTTTTGTGCCTTTAGCTTTGTTTTGTGCACTTAGTTTTGTCATTCAGTCACAGCTTTAATGTTCAAGCGCTTTGGTGTGGCCTATGTTGATCTTAAGGTGCAAAGAAAGATGCTCTGTGCAAGGCAGAGGCAGCTTAAAATGGAAAACAAAGCATTTCCAGGAACTGCAGTTGATAACCTGCAAGTAATTTACTTTTTTTAGTGTTTACCTTTTAAGGGTGAGTTTTTTATTGTTTCACAAATATGTGGGGAAAAATTTGGAAAGAACATAAACTGTAGATCTTGCTTATAGGAAGTGCCTTCATTAATAAGGCATTATTAGTCAGATACTGAAGGAGGTTCTTTCTCAAGATTTCAAGACAGTATGGTAGTTCTGAGTGCTGCAAGGGGGACAGCCATAGAAGTGTCATGTTAAGCTTCATGGATCATGGAGAGAATTTCAAGAGCTTATTACAAAGTTGTAATATGAAGGAGGTTCTAGCAGGTTCTCATCTGTTGCTGTATTGGCAGCTCTATCTACTCATAACTTCCAGCATAACTTTTTGCAAACAGCAGAAGACTAGAATGCTGTGAGAAAAGGAGCATCATCCATTTATATTTTCTCTGTTGGTAAATTTGTAATATCTGTATTTTGTTGCTAGTGAACATGAAAGCACAGGAGCTACCTTTTTCTCAGTTGATATCACAGGACTGCTTCAATTCCAAATGAAAAGCTCCATAAACTGCTTTTTTCTTCTCCCAGACTGGCCTTATTTGCTCTCAGTAGAGCAGTTGGAAACTTTAATTTAGGCCAGGCTGTGGTGTGGCTTTTAAGATGTTTGGGGTTTTTTAGGGAAATTTTAAAAAGGAAAGGAGAGGGCTCTCCTTTGTCCTTTTGGCAGATGGCAAGGTCCTGTGGCTCTGCATTTCACTCACAGCTCCTGAAGAACCGAGAGGTGGAGGAGTGATGTCCCCTGTGATTTCTTTCTGTAGCTGATATCAAGGGTTTAGCCAGGGAGAGGGGCTGTGAATACCAGATATCATTGCATACCTGCAGTGAGCTCTTGTGAATATCTGTGCTTATCATTGTGGGAGCATAACCAGTTTTCAAAGTCTTTAGCACATCTTTTCTGTAGGAACTTTGGAAACGAGACTGCTGTGGTACTCAGATAATTTTCTTTTTTTCTTTTTTTTTTTTTGTTAAATTATATCTATGGATTTAAGTAACTCTCAGCTGTTGCAAATAGTCTGTATTCTAAATGTGTTCTTCTGTTTCACTTCTGCTGTCTGGGGAGGAATTTTCTTTTAACTTAAATTCAGGGCCTGTTGTTCCCAGATAAAGATCTGATGCACAACATAAAAATATTGATTAAAATATTTGTGTAGGACTGTCTGTTGTTAGATTGTGATCTGAAGCTAAACCTTTGTCAATAAATGGGAAAGATTGATAAGGAAACAGAGGAGATGGGACGTAACTGTGCATTCTAACCAAAAATCCAACTCTGTGCTGGACTAAAGAAACTCTATTTAAAATCATGAATATAAACTTGACAAAACTGGAATGGGCTCCTTGTGTTGGTGTTTAGCTTGCAATTTGCAGTAATGGAGTTTTCCATGTGCTAAAGACAGTGATTTTTGAGAAGTACCCATCAGTAATTGTCAGGTAGAATGGTAGATTTCAGCAATGCAATGAGTTTACAGTTTTGTTGGAATTTAACTTTTTTTACTTTCCTGAAGAAACAAAAGAAGTCTATCCTTGTTTTCCTGTTTGTACTAATGTGCAGATTTTAGCGAATGGGTAAAAAGAGTAGAGAACACGGGACATTAATGAAAGAGGTTTTAGCAGCTGACAAGAGGTATCAAAGTCAATCCTGCTGCATTGGGTTTTTGCTGTTCTATGAAGTTAAATTTTGATGTGCCTCACAGACATAAGCACTTCTCTGTCTTTTAGTAAACTAAGGTCTGTGACTGCTGAGTTTTGCCCAGCTCTAACTTTTACAGGAGCGCTCAGTTTGTTGTCTGATCAGGGCTACATTGTTGATAAAGGCATCCAAACACTATCAAATTTAATATCAGTTAAATTATTGGGGGTTTGTCTCAATGTTGTGTGTGAGATGGTTTTGTGCTGGTGTGCTATAATAATTGAAATATGTAACTTTAAGGTAGGGGGTATTGATAGCTTAGACGTGCATTTTATGCAAGAGTGAATGAAACTGAAAACTTACTATGCTTGTATCAGGCTTTTTTGGTTTGGCTTTTTTTTTCAGAAGGCAATAACTTGGTCTGGTATCTTGCATACCTGGTCTTTGAAAAATAAGAATTCCAGTAGAATTTAATATAGAAAAATGGTCTTAGCTACTTAATGATGGCTCAGTAGTGCAGTCTCAGATGCGTTTAATTTTTCAGAGAAGAAAAGTAGATTTTAAAATGATTGCAGAAGATTTGACTGGAACCTATATTTGAATTGCTTTGGCACATTTTAATTATGTGTGCATATATGGCAGGAGGTTTGGGGTGTGAATATATGCATCACGTATATCTAAGCCAATATATATTATAAATAATATACTCCTTCAACTCTTGGAAAGGCTAAATCTAGCTTGGGTTTCTCCTTGAAATTGCTGTTGTTTTGAGTGAATTTTGACTATTACAGCAGTTTTGCCAGGGAATTTAGTATAGGAATTACTCATGGTGTGCAGGAACCACTGCTTTATATATGTTGCCATGCGTTCATTTTAATTAGAAACTTAGTTTAGTACTGTCAACCAATTAAGTTTCCATCTTCAGGGGATTGCTGAGGTTCTAGTGGAGCCATAACTGGTTGGAGGAGTTTATCTGGGGAGACCTCACCTGCAGTGCTGCATCCAGCTCTGGGCCCCCAACTTGGGAAAGATGTGGGGCTGTTGGACAAGTCCAGAGGAGGGACATGAAGATACTCAGAGGGCTGGATCACTGCTGCAAAGAAAGTTGAGGTTGTTCATCCTGGAGAAGAGAAGGCTCCAGGGAGAGCTTATTGTGGCCTTTCAGTACTTTAAAGGGGGTTACACGAAAGATGGAGGCTTTTTACCAGGGCCTATAGTGACAAGAGTGTGAGCAATAGTTTGAAACTGAAATACAGTAGGTTAAGATTGGACATAAGAAAGAAATTCTTTGCAATGGGGGTGCTGAGACATTATGCTTTGGTCCTTATTTCCCTCTCAGTCCCAAAACATAGCCACATATTAGCTACTATGAAGAAAATTAACTCTCCCCAGCCCATAACAGCACATAAATGTAATGTACTCCTTTTCCAGGGTGATCAGCCTGCTGGCATAATTGCTTTGTTCTCCTTCTGTGGAAACTGTCCCCTCCTAACAGGCCTCGGCCATCAAAGTTGGTCTTGTGCTCCTAAAAGCCAAATAAACCCTTGCTGTCAACTTCAACTGCATAAGCAGTAGCTTAGTTACTGTGATTCAAAAAGTGCTGGATGGGTGTTTGAAGGGACTAACTACCATCATAAGCTTTCTTAAAAGTTTTGGAAGTTGTTTGCGGTTGGGTTTTGGTTTTCACTTGCGCATGTGTCACCCAAAGTATTGGGTATTCATATTTTTACCTCTTTACAATCAGTGTTGTATAGTTACTGGAAAAGCATGCCAACAGGGAGCTGTGTTCTGTGGTTGAGCAATGCTCTGTGTTCTCTGCAGTCTCTAGCGCTTGTCTTTCTCTTTTTCTCGCTCTTCAAATTGTTTTGACTAGAGAAGCATAATAAAGAAAATATAGTATGACAATTTGATTTCTTCTTCCCATTTCCCTCTCCCCCATCTTCAACTGCCAGCGCATTTCTCCTCATTCACTCTTTCCTAAATGTTGCCTTTTTTAGCAGTTCACTTCTGGTTCTGTTTTGTGTAGCCTTCAATTCATCTAAAAATATGATGGGACTTGAATTTGCAATGCAATTTCTAGTATAAAGCAGCAGGCTGCTGTGGTGGGGTTCCATGGTGTAGGTACATACTATTAGTCCAAAAGCAATTAGCACTTTTAAAACCTGGTTTTGTTCACATTTGTAACCTTATTTTTTGATTACTTGGGATTCTTCGTAGCTTCAAGAATGTGCCATCATTCAAACCAGAGGAGTAGTCAATTTCTCTGGTTTTGCCTCTTTACTGCCAGGGAAGCTGGTGTGGAGATATGCTTATTCCTTCATGTGTGTACAGCCTAGAACAAAGCTGGAAGCTGCATTTCTGCTGCTGGGCTCCTTTCCAGTGACAGCAGCACCAGCTGCTTGTGGCAGCCAAATGAGCAATGCTTGGGAATGCCTCAAATAGGCAGTAGCAAATTTCTTACTGAACAGTCTCCTAATTCTTCTTTAGGACTTCTGCCAGTGGCACTGGATATTTTTAATATTGTTTTATTTTAAGAACATTGGTGCACAGGTGGTTTTGAGACAGTAATTTAGGGAAGGAATTTGATTCTCTGGTCCAAATGAGGAACCACAGTATTTATCACTTCAGGTGAAATCACTTTTAGTTTGATTTGAATTTGAAGTGACGTGATTGAAAGAATACTGCAACATTTTGCTTTTTGGTGAGAGAATATGTAAGGACCCAAGATGTTGCTTGGCTGCCTCATTTCACTGTTCACCCTTGAACATAAATAAAGGGCAGCTGGAAACTGGTGAAATGTCAGGTGCCATTCCTAACCTGGACCATGGATTCAGCTTCATATTTTTGTCAATGTCCCAAAGGTCAAATAATCACTTGCAGGAGTGTGGGATGTTTCAGTGTGTGCACTTTACGTGGTCATGCACAGGTGGAGTCAGTGCTCTGATTCTTGCTGATTTTGTATTTCCAGGAGTAATTTGTTGTTTGGTCTTTTTTGAAAAGAAGCAGTAAAACCCTTGTCCTCTCCTGGCAGGTCGCTGGCACCCTGTGCTTTCCTCACAGTGGTGCTGGCACAAACTTCAGTCCAGCTGTGCTCAGAGCTCACTGGGAAATTCATCCAGGCAGCTTTCCCTTTTTGTAATGAAAAAAAAAAAAAAGGGAAAAATATTTTGTGGCTTTTAAGTAAAGGCTTTACTCTGAACTAAATTAGTTTCAGTTAACAGTTCTATTAAATGCTTAGCCATTAGAAAACATTGTGGTTTTGTTAATAAAGAAGTTGTGAAATGATCGTGTAATGCATTATGCTGCATGTGTACTAATGATTGTCATGTAGGTGGTTATAGTTCACACAGGAATAATTGTCCTGCAGTTAATAAGAGAGATTTTGTATGGCTGAGTCTTCCTAATGACAAGATTTTGCTAAGGAGAGACCTCAGACTTTACATTAGCACATTAAGAGAAGAGCTGAATTTAAAATTCATGAGCAGTTGTTTTACAGGAAGCTGGTGTCTCATATTTAAATTCTTAGGGTGTTTTTTACCATCCAGATATTTAGTTAGGTGAATAGTTCTTTTCAGTTTCAAAGCTTTTTCTAGTAGCTGCATTAGCTTTTTCCAATAATTGTAGAATCATATAATAGTTTTAGTTTAATTTTTGAAGTTAGCAAGAAAGATGATATTTCACAGAATCACAGAATATTCTGATTTGGAAGGGACCCACAGGGATCATCAAGTGCAATTCCAAATATGAACTACTAAAAATTATCTTACTTCAATGTAGGAAAAGTCTGAACTAGTACAGATGGTGTATAGACTGATGTTTTTCTTACTGTTGAAATACAATCTATACTTCTAAAAAATAATTGAAAAAAACCACCCCAAATCAGAAAATATACCATGACTTCAAACAGTAGTTTATATGCATTAAATATGTAAAAATACAAGAAACTGCTGTTCAGAAACCCAACAGATCCAGACAGAGAAACTAAATTTTCCTTGTCTGTGACAGATTTTTCATTTCAGTATGTTGTTGAAAGCTTCAGACCTTAAGGGGTCAGAATTCATTCATTTCTCCCCTGGAAAGAGAATTCAACAACCTCCCATAAATATCATAACCAGGAACTTTTTTTCTCAATATTCAGCTGAATGTTCTTAATAAATCCCATAATCCTTCCATAATTTAAAATGTTATGAATGACCCTAAAGGCTGATGATATGAGTCATAAATTCAATTTCTGAAATACTGGAAGTTCTCCAACATGTTTAAAAGAAAACCTCAAGTATTTATGCTTTCCTTAGTTTCATACGCGATTTTGATGACAAGTTATGAAATTTAATACTTTTGAAACACACAAGACAGACTTTCTTTTCGGGATATTTTTCCTTTTCCCAGCACATTAATGTGGTTGGCAGTTCAGAGGCCACACTCCTGTAAGAAATATGAGAAAAGTCTGTCTGGATCAAGATGTTGCAGATAATTTAGCTTTACTGATCAGTGCTGCAATGGAGAACTTTCTCACTTAGAAACTTGATTTCTCTTACTGGCCTCAATAACTTCTGTTCATTGGCTCCAAAGGGTCTTGTGAGTTGGCATGCACATAGAAATATCCCTAAGCCTGTGATTGTTAGGGACAGCCTGACTGAACTGAGTTGTTTTGTGGTTTGGTTTTGTTGGGCTTTTTTTTTTTTTTTTTTTTAACAAAAATTAATATCAAGCTATACAGGAAGCAATTTTGATTGAACTGACTATCAGAATAAATTTTGTTTAGGTCTATATGTGTGTTATAAAAATACTTTGTTTGACTGTTGCTGTCTTTCAAGTTTGAGACTTTTTCCTGTGTAGTGGTAGCAGATTAAATGGGAGTTTTGTTGTTAGTCCGATATGGGGAGCAGAGAGGCCCCTAAAGAATTGCTGATTTTTTTGCGTATAACGCAGTATAAAGGTGATACTTTTTCAATAGTGAGGACCTGTCATGTTACCACAGACATGATAGCAATATTTAAATGGGGTTATTTCCATTAAAAATGTTAGGTTTCTTCTCTACTTCTGCAGTGGCCCATGCAAGTTAGATGTACCTTTGTCCTTTGTAATGAATGTGTAGGAAGCTTCTGATTTTGTAAGGCTGTAGTGTTGGGGCAGCTGAATTAGTGCTGGTGTATTCCAGGCAATGAAAAAAACCCTTTTATGAATCAGATCTTCCACTGCTTCTCTCTGACTTTCCTCTTGTACTTTGGGTTGCTGGGTTTTTTTTTAAAACAGAAAGGTAGCAATATGATAAATCTAAGTAGTCCATATGGGATTAAAGAAGAAATTAGCACAGGGCATTCAGAGAAGAAATACTGTAAAAATGAAGGTTTGCCATTGGCCAGTTTTGGATTAGATGTCTGTCAGGTTATTTTAAAATGAAAAAATGCTAGATTGAACTGTACTATTACAGTTAAGCTATCCTTTTTTCAGCGCAACATTTGAGGATAAGGCAGAGGAGGACCTGGACACCATCCAGAAAGGACTTCAGTAGTGGAAATTATGAACTTCTAAAAGAGGATTCACCACTTGAAAATGGAAAAACTAGTAAACCTTTGGGGTGGACTGAGGATGGTTGGCTGTAAACAACTCAGCTGAAGAATGCAGCTGTAGTAGGTGGCTCAATGATCTGCGTGTCAAGAAGGCAAATCAAATCCAGGATTGTGTACCAGGCACAATATTTCCAGCAGAGAAGAAAACATTGTTAGCATTGTGCAAACTCTTGCTAAGACCTCATCTGGAGTTCTACTCACAATTCTGGTTGCATTTGTTAAGGAAAATTAGAACTGGAACAGGTGCTAGGAAGATATTCTGAAATGAGAGAACCTGTCATTAAAAAAAGTGCATTTTTTAGGCTTGGATAAATCAGTGAGAGAGAGTAGAGGAATAGTATGTAAGCTTACTTTTGTTAGCAGGACTAATACATTTAAAGTGGACATTAAAAGTCGCAAAGGGGAATAAAACATAACCAGAGTGCAGGGAGAGAGATGGTGTAGGGAGTGATTAATGCATCAGCATTCACCTGAGGGTGTAATTTCATACAGGAGTTTTTGGCAACAGTGGTGGCTGCCATACTCCTCTTTTTCTTATTCATCTTGCTCTGTCTGCTGTCAAAAGCTCTCGTAGTTGCAGCCCAAATACACAGTGGAGCCAGCTGTATGTGGATTTACCCAAGGCTTTCTCCCATCAGTTCCTTTGCCTCATTGCATGAGTGCAGGTCTGAAGTGCTGGTGCAGGTCCCACAGGGGGCTGTAGGACCCTATGAAAGATCATTGTGGTCTGAGACAAGGTTCAGCTTTAGCAGCAGCAGCGCTGCTGAGGCACCTCCTGTCCCAGCTGCTCCTTCCTGGGTCTGACTGGACACAGCTCTTTGCACTGCTGAGCTTCAAGCTAAAGCAAGCACCTGCCCTGAATGAAAAGCAACACAGTAAAAAAAGGGGCAGTTGGTTTGTCTGGGGTGTTTTGGGTAGTTTTTGTTTCTCCTTTGATCTGGTTGAGTGTAATCATCCCATGTTCTGGGGGATGATTAGCCATTAGCCAGAGGAGCTGCTCGTTTTGCCAGTGTTCTGCTGAAGAAATGCTGGTGAAGCCACAGCCTGAGATGGAACAAGGCTGTGTTACACATGAATGGGATAAAAAAGTTCTCTGAATGGGAAAAGAGAAAAATAGTGATCATCATCTCTAGCTGATGAGCCGAGCCTGAAGGTGCTCTACAACGTCTTTTCTTTTGAAGGCAAAGCTATTAATTTTAATATACTCCCTTTTGTTCCTGTAATTGAAGCGCTTCTTTTGACACATTTGTTCATTCTTGCTGCTTTTCTCCTCACTGTTGAATGATTTCATACCTAAATTCGTTTTACAGGGGTTTTTTTTCTGTTTTCATTCACTGCCTCCTGATCTTCTGCTCTTTTTCTTCACAAGGAAGAGAAACAGGCAAAACACTTGGTCACTTATTAAGAGTCTGTTAGAAGAGCAGCATCCGTTTTTCTGAACACTCTTGAGCTGATGCTTTTGCTTCAGCTGGTGGTGTGTTGTGTTTTTCTGTGAAGTGTTGCAGAATGTTTGGGCATAAAAATAAAATTTTGAGGATTTTAATTCTATGCATATATTCCAGTATTCACAGTGGAAATTTATCAGTGGACAAAGCTGTCCTTATTTCTCCCCTCTCCTGTTTAAGTACTAGGATCTGTGCTTTGATTCGCAGTCCTCACTGGCCCAAAATCACTTCTTGCATGACATACAGATTCTCATCTACCTCAAGGTGAACCACAGAGCAAGTTGTATTCGTCATCAGTTTCTTGTTCTTTATTGCTGAGGGGGTAGAATGTTTCATTTCAGCTTAATGAACCAATTTTGATTCTTCTTTCTCACCAACAGTTATAAAACTGGTCAAAACCCCCTTATTTAACAAGTTCCATTTTCCAAGTTCCTTACAATTATTTATACCTCAGTTAGGGAAATGTCTCATCATTTACCTGTGTATGCTTAGTATATACATGCCTAAAATAATTTTTTTTCCTTCTTTCATCAGTCTGGAAATGGGAGAAATAATCAGTCACTTTCTTGAAGATTAATTCTGTTATCATGGTTTTAGACCTATGTGCTGTTTCAGGAAAGTGAAAAGAATGTCTGGTGTCTAATCTTGCAGCAAAAGCAAATTAGTAGTGAATCACTGGAAACATATTACCAAGGAAGAAATGAGCTAAAAAAGGAATCTGTGGATCCAAGAGCCTGAACTCCTTAAAAAGTCTACTTAGTAGTTACTTGAACTTGAGGTCTTGACCCTTCACTAGGAAATGACCTTTAATGAGTTGAAAAGTAGGAAGTAAGGGGAGGAGATCTGAGGACAGGCTCTTGGAGGGCTGCTCTGTGTCAGTAGCCATTGCTTCTGTTTGGAGCAGTCCCCAGCCTTCAGTGTCAGCCACAGTGACCTTGGGCTGATGTGCTGTGACCTCCTGTGCCCCCTGTGGCCCTTCCCTCCTGTGGAAGCGTGGCCCTCAGGAAGCCACCCAGCAGCTCCTGTTGGACCTTCTTCAATAGGCCCTGACAAAGTGCATCTCCTACTTCTGTACCTGCTACAGCTGCAGTGTTCAGAACAATTCTTTTAAGACCATGAAACCTATTAGAACAATATTGATTGAAAACAGATGTTGCTTGTTTGTGTGCTGAGGTGAATAATTATTTGCAAAAGCTTGTTTTTGAGGAGGGAGATAGATTGTTTTATTACTAAAAAAACCCAAACCACACCATGGTAGTATCATTTTTGACAGCAACAAGTGCATGTTCTGATAAAATTTATTAAGCACATCCCTTCAGAAGTACCCTCCAGCTTAAACTCCTCCATGAGTCTATGAATAAAATGGGAGAATTGACAAGGATAAGGTCCATGTTAAGAGGTAATTGTGGAATTCAGAAAATGAAGTATATGTGAACATAAAAATACTTTCTGAATCCTTTGTGTGTGAAGAATGTTGTAGGTGACTGGTGCTGAAATACTTATTTCAGGGTAGTAGAATAGTGAATTTAGCGAGTATCTTATCTCTGTGTTCTTCCTTTTCCATCCCCTCAATATCCCATCCAGTCAGTGTAAAAAAAGAGTTGTTTACAAACTGTAGCTACAGTAAAGATATTTTTACATGCCAGCATCTGTTTACAGTGTATGTGTGCCCAAGAGATTTGGTAGATATAAAGAAAGACTGATAAAATGATTCTGACTTTTTTGCTTGATAAAAAGAAGAATCAGACCACAAACTTACAATTTTTATTGGTAGAGGTGACAGATCAGTTAAGGATAGCTTATCCCCCTTTTAGCCTGGAGATAGGAAAGACAGGACAGCAGAAGAAACCTCTTTCTGCCTGTATTTTGCTTTCATATTGGCAAAACCGTGTAAACAAACTTCTGATAGTCCAGAAAAATCTCTAAAATTGAAGGTAAATATTTTTTCAGCTTGCTGCATGAATTCAAAGCATACCCTAAGGGTTTTTTGGGGAGTATTTCCCTTTCACAAGCACTGGTGTAGGTGCTCCTTCTCTGGTTTTCTGATGGATGGAAAGCAATGGTTAAGATTTGGTGTTACATAGTCTTTTTTTTTCTGTTGGATTAATATTAGAAAGTATGTATCCATATTGGGGTGAGATCAAGTGAACTGCTGTCTTGTGCTTTGTTCTTTGTAGGTTTCACCCTAAAGCTGAGTTTAAACACAGACTTGCTTTCAAAGATGTGAGCTGTTGAAAAGTAGAAGTAGGATGTGATAGAAATATTGCTGTCTGGGAACTCAGTTTTGTGGCTTTTACTGGGATATCTAATTTTCTAAAGTATCAGATCTTCAACCCAAATGTTCTTCTATACCACAGTCATCATAATGCATTATTTTAAATTTTCCTTTGAGAATAAAACAAAAAGTGTCAGCCCAGCATTGCCAGTGATGGCTTTCTAAATGTGGATGCCCTCTAATCTGAAGTGCTAGTTCACAGAAAGGTTCAATCACTATTTTAAACTGCAGTGCCATGTGTAAATGAGCTGATACAGTGACTAATTGGAGGTTTAATTAATTTTGGGAATACTTAATTTTCGAAAGAGGTTCACTTCAATTAAAGGGAAAGTTAAAGAACAAGTATATGTTGTAAATTGTGTGGATGAGTGACGAGGGAAAAATATCTATTTCTTTAAATGTAGTAGCAAATTGTTTTCTTTCCAATGATTGTCATCAATTTGAATACAATTGTTTTGAAGGTAATAACCACATCAGTACAAGGCAGTGTTTGCAGCTTAGGTAAGTAAATGCATAGCCTTTAAATAAAAAAGAAAAAAAAATTCCAGATATAGATGTCTTTTTTAATGTGACTTTATACATCTATAGTATCTGATTGCAGCAAACTGACAAAACCCTTTTTAGAAAACACTGATCTTCCATTTAGAAGGTTGAATTAAGGTGACTTTAAGACCTGTGTTGCATGCTTCAAGTTCTTAACTATTAAAACTTGTTAAATAAGGGAAAGGTATCCAGGGCCTTTTACTTCTAAATGGAAGGTCATTTTTAAAGGAGCACTCTGTTCAGTGGAGAAGATATTATTCATTATTTTGGGTTTTTTTCTGTCAATATGTTCAACTTGTGGGGTTATTTTGTTTGTTTGTTTGTTTAAGTTAAGGAAACTGCATTTGAGAGCCAAACCACCTTGTTTTATATGAAGTTACTCAAAAAATTGTGTCTCACTTGGAAGAGATGTTGAGCAAATTCATGATGGTCTGATATGACCTAAAATCTCAAGTTTTGAGGTTCTGAAGCAAAGGGGTTCAGGAGGTGTCTTTACAGGAATTCCATTGTCCCAGATGGGCTCAGTTCATTGAGGGACACAGGAAGGAAACAGGCTGCAGTATATTGCAATCACAGCCAGTTCTCCTTGCAGGCCATCAGGGGTTGAAGGAGAGGAGACAGGAAGCAGAACAGACAGATAAACTGACAAGATTGTAGTATAAAAAGATAGTTTGCAATTTATTGGTTTATGATTGTTGTCCTTGAAGTCCCAATTACACATGAAGTTAAATAGTTTGAAGTGAAGGTGATGATAAAAAACCTTTGATGCTATCAAAGTTTTAGGGTTTTATTCTAATTCAAGTGTTGTGCTCCTGAAGGAGAGAGTAATTAATAATTTATTTTCTTCAGGTTTGTGTCTAGCTGATAGAAAATGAACTGCTCTGTGCTAGACAGTAAAGTTATCATCAGAAAATAGTTTCAGTAGGGTAAAGGTTACATCAGGCCTGCTCTGCTAATTTGAAATTTTGGAAACATGAAAAGACATGAGACAACCTCTTCAGCATTCCAATCCACATTTTATGGGCTGTATGTACTCACTAACCTCCTCAGTAATGTAGCACTTGGATTTCCATCTGCATAAGACAGCAAAACTCATCTTGCACCCCAGCTTCAGTTTCAGTTCATATATTTTGGATTTTGGCATATATTGCAGGTGGGACTCCAAGTGTTCCAGGTGTTAGAGTGTGCTGCAACCATGACTAAATAATCAGTGAAGGAATCATCTGTCCTTGCTGCTTGTGTGTTGTAATGATCTTCATATTTCAGTGCAAGCTGACTGCAGAGAAAGATTTTGCAAACTTGGGTTATGTCTGTTAAAGGTAGCACAGAGAGAAATGAAATATAAAGCACATGACATGGTTACAATTTGTATGACTTAGAAAATGAGGTCCTATACAACTTAACTCAGTTACTCTTAATGAATAAGTAAGCAGTTTTATCCATCTGACAGCTTTGATGATCTGTGTCTAGGGTTACAGTTGTTCCTTCCCCAATCTGTCACCTCTGTACTTTAGATCTGTAAAATTCGAGCTGCAGGGTTGGCAGAATGAGCTTTAGAAATTGTCATTTAGCAAGGATGTGATGCACATTTCTCCATCTGCAGGCACAACTGTTGAACAGCCCCTCGTCTGAGCTGAGAGATGAGCTTTGTTCTTTCCTCACTGGGGGGTTTCAGTGCCGAGACTCAGGGTGGCCTGAAAGACTTTTGTTACTCATCTTCAAAATAAGATTTGGAGCTCTTGTGTTGGGAAACACGGACTCTTGTTTTCTGACTCAGGTTATAGGGCATCACCATGAGCTGTTGTAACTTAATTTGTAAACTTGCTGTGTGCCATTGCAGCTGGAAAGGACTAACTGCAACCATAATTTATTTAAGAGTTCCTTTGTGTTGCTTGGTACATGGAAGCGATGGTGTCTGCTTTTAATTGATCAGGGCACCTCTCATGAGTGTTTTAAAATTACCTAAAATTGGACTGTTCAGGCCTCTGTTGTGATGCTGTTGTCATGGGATGTATTCATCTAATGTAGTCTCATAACACTATTTTGAGGCTGTCTGCAGATTGAGTATGAGAGTCTTGAAAAAGTTGGAAATCTGAGGTTTGTAAATAGCTGAGTCTTTCTTCAGGTTGTGTTTAAAAGTATTTTTATTTCTATATGAAATTGCTGTATTGTTTTAATAGAAAGAGTTAATTGTGGGTGTCACTGAATGCATAGAATCCTAAAATAATTTGGTTTGGAAGGGACCTTAAAGATCATTTGGTTCCAACCCTAATTCTTGTATTCTGTGCTTTTCAGCACATTTCATTTCCTTGAGAGTTTTTGTCCTCAATCCAAGTAGAGAAGTCTCTTGTTAAAATCATAGTGAAGTTTCAATATGGCATAAATTATGGCCATAAATTTTTAGACTGTAGAGGTGTCTCTGTACCTTTTCTGATACAGAACTGAATAAAGTGGTCTAATTTTTTTGTCCCAAATTTAATATGCAGGAAGGAAATTACTCGAGTCAGGAGTTAAAAATGTTAGTAGATAATGGAAGGAGAAATCAGGCCATGGTTGTACAAGATAAAGGTGGGTTACACACGGATCTGATCCTCTCAGAGCTGCATTTTTTAGGCTCCTTTTTGATTTATGATTCCTCCAGCTCTCTTTTTTTGTCTGCTCAAAGCACATACATATACTGTGGTGGCTGGGCAAGCTCTCCTGCCCAGACTTGGCAAAACCAGGAGATCTAAAAGTAGCTCAGCCAGCAGCAAGAAATATTTATATTCATAGAGTTTGTCTGAATTAACAGGAATCAAGGATCTATGTACAAGTGAGAATATGGTCTTGTGAGGTGTCTCTGCACTCCAGTGATTTACTATTCTATATCAGAATGTGTTTAAAGCATTATTTAATGTCTCTAGAAAGGCTTTGGGGGGGGGGGGAACAATGATGATGAAAAGAAAAAGGATCATTTGAATTAAATACATTTAGTTTCTAGTGATTTATGACAATTAGGAGTGAAAGCAGGAGTTGCCAGTGTTACTCCAAAGCTGCAGTTTAGGTTTTGAAATGGTTTTAGATTAGCATAATCTAAAACTATTTTTACTTTTTTTTACAATTTTACTTTGATGGATGCTAGAGGACTAAACAGAAATTTGGGATAAGAAGGTGACACTTATCTATATAAAGAGGGGCTTTTCCATAGAAACTAACTTTTTGAAACGTGGAGGGAGGATTCTCAGTCAATAGCTGTATCCTTCCAGTGCCAAATGAAGTCAGCTGAACCTTTTTAATTTAATGATGAAAGTGGATTTCTATGTATTAGCAGTTTAATTGATCATCTTTTTAAAAATGTCTGTGGTAATTTTGGGTAAAAGACCAAATACTGAATAATGGTGGGGTGTGGATTCAGAAGAGAAAATAGCCATCAGTATGGGGGATTTCATTGTGTGTTTGGAGCAAGGAAAGAAGACAATAAACGTGCATTTTCTTGAGTAGTTCGTTCTGAGTACGTCACACAACCCTAGTTGTGCTAATGACTATTTTCCTTACTTGTGAATATTTAGATTGGGATTCATTGAGTAGTTTTGGTATTCATGTTCTCTGTCAGAAGTAATCCCATTTCAAGAAATCTTTGCAAGGATGTTGTATGTTGAAAGAGCACAGAACATGGATTTTAGCTATGTGAGTACAGGTTTGGTAGTGTGATGAATTACACATTTTGAATCATCTGGTGTATAAAGGAATACCAAAAGCCAGTTATAAAGGTTTGTAAGGGCCCTCAGAGGGGCATTTCTGCCTCCTCAGGGTACCTTTTATTTTGAGAATTGTGTTGCTTTGCAATCTCATTGCTCAGAAACGTGTCAACTAACTTCCAGTTCATTGTTTGAATGGAAGAATTTGTCTTTCAGGCTGTGTTAAAGCATTTATTTCACTCAGCAGGTGAATGTTCACTCAATAGACAAACTTCTGAACAAAGGCTCTTTCCATCTTCAAATATTCCCCCACATCTTTTTGAGAAGACTTCAGAATGGATTTCGTTAGAACTCACGACAGTCATTAAATAAGGAGCAGTAAAAAAGGATTGATTTGCCACAGCTAGTGCACTCTAGAAACAATCCTCTCCAGTTTTCATAACATATTAATTTTTCATGTTTAAAAGCTTGACCTACCCTGTTTATCTGATGGTATTGGTTGTTGTTAATATTGGATGGAAGATTCCATATTATAAGTTAAGGCACCAAGAACTTAAATGATCTACTAAAAGATGCTTCCAAAGATACATATTGGTGCTGATGGTTTTTAAAAGGTTGCCATTGTTCTGACTGGTGTTTTGGCAAATGTAACTTCAATTTCAAAAAATAACTACTCCTTTTTAGAGTGCAAAGGGAGCATCTGTCTGAACTGATTTTAACCTCTTCATCTGTAACTTCTGTGAGGATTCTCTAAGTGCTGTAGATTAGAGAAAACCATGAGCTTTTGTGGAATTTCAAAGTATTGTAATGGAGGCTGTTTGTATCTAGTGATGTCAAACTTGAAATAAACCTGTCTGTGTAAAACAGGCAAACTGAAACAGCTCACAATTCTGTTACTCTTGTCATTGTCCATTATCCTTTCAGCATAGGAGTGAAAGAAGGAATGTGTTTCTCGCTTCCATTTTTCCCCCTATTTGGATTTTGCATCTAAATAAAGTCCACTTAAAACTTAATAATAGTGATGTCAGTTACATATTACATAAGATTTCTAATAGTACAGCCTTTCTAAACGGTCAGGGTAAGAGAATATGTCTTTAATACAGGAAAATACAGAACTCACTTGATGTTCTTTACACCAGTCTATAGTTGGAACTATTAATTTTACATTTAATGGGCAGCAAAGATGAGGGGTATATTCTGTGCAAATGCTGCATTTGAATGCACGAATGGAAACCTTGTTGAGAAGTAAGAGAACTGTAGCTCAGTGAAGAAGAGAGTGGTTACTCATTGCTGTTTCTGTGTTGCAGGGGTCCGTTCAGCGTCGTGCGGCGATGCATCAACAGGGAGACAGGGCAGCAGTTCGCTGTGAAGATCGTCGATGTAGCAAAATTCACTTCAAGTCCTGGATTAAGCACAGAAGGTAAGAATGAATAATTAAGCAAACTCCCAGCAGACAGGGTTTTTTTGATTTGTCAGCCTTTCCTGTGTTTGCTCTCTTTATGATACTTTTCTGTTTTGTGTTTTCTAGAAGTTTTAAAGCAAGGTCGTATATCTCAAAATTAGCTTAGTGCTTGCATTTCTTATCTTTAGTGGTTTCTATGTATATTCAGTGGTGATCATAAGTAGTAGAAAGATAATTAGGTCTAAAGCATTTCTATTTCTGTTTGGATTTCTTTTTTTAAGAATTTGAATTTCATAAAAAAAGAATAGTTCTGAGTCGAAAAAGCATACACAGGAAGTAAAGTAAGAACACAAGTTCTGTTTTTACTAGTCCAGATTTAGCAAGTAATTTGCTATAAATGGGTGAAGACTTGTTATTAAAGTGCAAAATTATATAAAACTGTATTTTTCATATAGTCACACAGGGAATGCTGCAGAATTGCTACAGTGTAAACACAAGGCTGTAACTCTAACAATTTCCTATTTTAGGGTAAAACAGTCTGTTTTACAAGTTGAATATACAACTTGAGTGTGCATAAAGTTCTTCTTTTACCCTACATGGAGAAGAGCATTGGCAACTGAGTGACAATTGCTGTGTACTCCATGTCCTGTATTTCTTTTCTTGAGATCATATTATTTTTTACAGTAACGTTTTTGGGAGGTTCCATTGATGCCATCTAAGTCCTTGTGAACCCAACTTTAGCAGCTAAAAAGGGTCAATGACTTTTGTTGGTGTTTATAACAAACTTCTTGAGCCTTAACGACTAGTTAGATTTACAAGGTAAAACACAGGTCTTGCTTCAAACTTCACCAAATATTTTCATTTAATAATGACATTGCTAGTTTCTTTTTTCTAGCCCTCCAAAAAAATATGAGCCACATTTTCCACAATATTTGGCTTCTGCTTAGCTCCATTATGGTTTTGGCAAGTTATACCAAAACCATTGCATTTTGTGCTAGTGAATATTTATTAGAATTATTTGATATCTTTTAAATAAGTTCTGTCTGTATTCTGTTTTTTTCTGAGCCTCGTTTGAACTGCTGATGATAGGACACATTTCTGCCTCTGGTAGTATATTGCTTTCTTGGCTCTATGATAGTAAAATTCAACCTTTTGAGGCCATAAAGAGTTTCTGAAAGGGAAAAGTAGTAGACAGCTTTTCCTCATCAGGAGGAAAAGAAAAGCCAATAGTAATAATAGATTCACTGAAAAAAGATAACTGTGGATGGTTTGCAATTTCTGCCTGGCTCTAAAGAATAGGCTTGGGAGTGTATTAAGAAATGTTGGGTTTTTCCAATTCCACTTTTGTTGTATTGTTGTAATTACAATTCAAGGTAGCAGGTCACTGAGGTACGATCACAAATATTTTCTGTGTTTAGTGATGCTTGTGTTTTGTGGTTTAGGTTTTAGATTGTTGTCAGGATTTTGTTGTTGTTTTGGGGTTGGGTTTTTCTTAAGGTTTGAATTTTTATGCCTTGGATTTTGATAATATTAAGACACAAAGACACATAAATATATGAGTAAGTATGGAAGTTCTTATCTCTACATAAGAATGTGAATTTTTCACAAACATTCCATTTGCTGTACTCTTTACTTTGTCTTTTCTTCTGCTTTTTGTTTGGTTTATTTTTTGTTTGGTTTATATTTTGTTTTGCACCTCTATCCAGGTTCTAGGGGGTTTTTAAAGGGTTTTTTTCTAATTGGTTTATTTCTGCTGTGGCATTCCTTAAACACATTGGTGGGCAGGCATGATGGTGGTACTGGTATAAAGTAAATGTGCCTGTGAGGAAGCTGTATTTGTAAATTGTGTTAAAGTGTGAGCTGTAATGAAGTGATGAGATTAACCCTTGGAGATATTCCTTACCTTGAAGTTTTGCCCTCTGCAAGATCAACTTGCTCTTGAAGGTTATCTTTGCACAACTGTCCACCTCCAGACTTTGAGGCACAGGAGTGGGAGAACAGGACAATCTGCATGTGAGGGAGCTGATGACCATTCCTTCCATTAATTCCACTTATATCCAGACTGCTTAGAGCTAAAGGGCCCAATATGCCTCCACACTTTCAGATTAAATCTAAAATGTCTTTGTTCTTGAGTGCTTTCACATAAATACCCCTGTGGGATGATGTGTTTATGGGTAAGAATTTAATTTTTGTTTGTCAGCAGTGTACTCTTGTGGCAAAGGCAGCCAACTGCACAGCAGAGCATTGCAGAGGTGTAGCCAGCAAGGGAAAGGAAGTGATTGTTCCCTCTGTTCATCCCTTGTGAGACCACACCTGGAGCACTGTGTGCAGTCTTGGTTTCTCCAGTACGAGCAAAGCGGTGATGTGCTGGCATGAGTCCAGCAGAGATGGACTGAGTTGGTCCAGGCTTAATAAGAGAAGCTGAGATGAGATTTGGTGTTGTCTTCAATTACTTCATAGAAGGATATAGAGCAGATGGAGCCAAGATCTTCATTTGGGCACACAGTGAAAAGACAAAAAGCTCTGTGGACAAATTGCAACATGAAAAAATGCCAATTAGAGACAAAGGAAAGAAAAATCTGCACCTCTTTGCATGGAGAGTTCATGGAGAACATCCTCAGAGATGCTCAGAAGTGGATTCCATGAGGCCCCGAGCTGCCAGGGCTATTTTGACCTGCTTAGAGCAAGAGTTTGGACTAGGTAACCTCCAGAGGGTCTTTCCAGCCTATAAATTCTGTGGTGTTTGTAGCAGCAGTCTAAGTGTAATCTGTGGAGCAATATATGGTTGGAATACTGTATAGGAAGAAAATCTAGGCATAACAGTGCTGTGCTAAAAAAGAGATAATTTAAAACTAGTTTTGATTGAATGTTTTGATTTCTTTAACCTGTGAAGCACCAAATGTGTTTTAAAGGGACTATTTTCTAAACAATTCATTTAGAAAAATACATACTGGTGTCTTAGGATAATGGTATCTCCTTACTAGAGTAACAAAAACAAGCTGGAAAACTTCTCTAGGCTGATGTGTTACTGGTTGGTGGTGTTGTGGGTATTTGTGGCATACGATGGAGAAGCCCACGAGAGAACTTTTATCAGGTATAGTGTTCTCTCCATAAGGCTGCTCAATACTCATAGCATGTATAGGCACAGACATCTCAAGTGATTTTTGTGTCTTGCTGCATCACTGCAGTGGTTTGATAATAGCAAGGAAAATTAATGCTATGTAACAATGCCTGACAGCTAGCAAATCTAATCTAGGCTGAATTCTATTGGATTTATGTATTAGTATTCATGGTCTTGCATATTGTGTATCATCAATCTCTGTAGTGTTGTAATTCAGCCATATTAATGAAGTATATTGACACCTTGTCACTGTTCAAGTGGCCACGTGATCTGCTGGATTAATGTTGGATATTTTACATGTTGACAGATTGTACTACAGTTCACTCATATCACAGAGATACCAAAAAAAATCAAAAATAAGAAAATGTGAAGGTTTAATATTTTTCTACATAAGAGTCTCTTTTGTACTGTTCAATTTAAAGAATCCATGTGGAAGAGTACTTGATGCTCTCTGGAGCCAGTAATAGTAGACTTGTTGAGGTCTGAAAAAATACATCAATGTAAATAAACTTATTTTCAAGTAAAGCTCTTAGTTGCCATACTCAGAACTTTCCGTGCAGGAAAGTGTAAGAAGCGTATTCCTTATTTCTGAATTTGTTGCAGCTCACATCTTAGTTTGACTGTCCATTTCCTCTGCTGCTCTCTTCACATCCCATGTATTTTCTCTTTGTTTTTCTCTGCACAGCTTGCACGTCTGATTTTTAGTTACCTCTCTAACACCAAATATTTGTTAAGTGTAGGCACTGTTTCTCAGGAGGAGAATGGTGATCAGTTCCTTACTACTTAGTAAAAGCCAATACACATTACTTATCTGCCTTTCCTTAAGTCCAGATTGCTTTCTTGTAGCTTGCTGAGTGTTTTTTAAAGCAATTTAAGGGGCAGTGTTTTGTGCTTACAGTGCATTGAAGTTGTTTTGTGAGATTTAATTCAACACATATTAGATTCTCTTACTTGTAGTTCATTCCTACAGAAATGCCCTCACAAAGAAAGTGATTACCAGTTCTTCTCCAGCCTTCCAATGGTCTGCACCTTATTTATTGGGTTGATGTACGTGGTTGATATACAGGTTTGTATGCATTCAGGCCACTGTGAAGCTGAATAAATAAGATGATAAGGAAAGATTGAAGTTTCCTTAGAACCTAAACTGGTTCTTCTGGAAGCAGGCTGTGAAGATAGTCTGCAGAATGCTTTTGTCTCTGACAAAGAGCAAAGCTGTAGCCAAGAAAGCAGTGTTTTAAATACAGTTCTTGGACTACTTCTAGCATGGAGAGGGGCAGCATAATTGAATCTAAACTGGTCTTGCTATGGTTCATCTACTTTAGGAGGAGAATTTCAAAATTATTTAATTGGGGGGGGGGGGGGGGAGGGAAATGAAAACTGGCAGGCTTTTGTTATGTTTTAGTTGTTGTGTTGAGGGGTTTTTTTCCCACAAAGGGGCCCACAGATCTTACCCCTGACTTAATTTCAGATAGAGTGATTTTCTTAAAGTTGAGACCTTACTGTTGTTCTGCTTATGTCATTAAAAAGTTTACCCTTGTTGGTTTTCTTTTTTTTTATTTGTTTAATTAATTTAGACTTTCATTTTTTAAAATAATTTCATCAGGGCAGTTTTTTCAAAAGGCTTTATTCAGTTCAGAATGAAGTTGCATGACAGGATCTTTAACTTTTAATACTGGAAGGCTGTGGTGAATCATAAGTTATTTTTCACAAAAGTATCTCTAAGATTCTGCACTTCCCTCCCTTTTCAAGGGTTTCAGAAAAAAATGTACTGTCAGTGTTGAGCTCATCTCTTTTGAGTAAAAAATACTACAGATCTGTATGTCATCATATTTCATGATACTGGACCATATATAGACTGGATTTGAAGAAAGAGTGAGTGACTCATTGCCTTTCATTTGGAAATACCAGCTAATCTGGAATTTCTGGTAGTTGTCAGTTCTATGTTGTGCCATATTTCACAGATCAAGGGCAGTGACTTCCTTCTGTGCGGCACTGGGCCCACACCTGAGCTATTGTGCCCACTTTGGGGGCTTCACAACTTGAGGGGTGATAAAGGACTGGAAAAGTCCCTGCAAAGGACAATCAAGATAATCAGGACCCTGCAGGACTTGATGGGCGAAGAGAGGTTGAAGAAGCTGGGTTGGTTTAGTCTGGTGAAGAGGAGGCTGAGGGTGTTACAATGTGGCCTACAACCGCTTGAAGCACTACAAAAATGTCAGAGCTGAGCTGTCCTTGAGTGAAAGCTACTGGAACATAGGGAAATGGCCAGGAATTGTTGCTTGGAAGGCTCAGGCTCAGGTTGGATGTGGTTTTCAAGAGTTTGCTTGATGAAGTCACAGCCATCCTGACCCAGTGTGTGCAGCAACCTCACTTTGAGTAGGGGTTGGACCCAATGTCCATCAGAGGTAATTTCCCACCAGCCTTTCTGTGATCTAGTGAAAACAGGATATTTCAGAGAGTGAAAAGCTCTGTACCAGCTTGACTTTGCTTTTGAATTACTATTTTAACCCTATGAGAAGTCGTAATCCAAGTATTTAGTGACAGTAGTGTTGCAGGTACAGCTCTATCACACAGGAGTTTCCCTGAAGATTCATCTAGTGTGTGTGTGTGTCTCACTAGTGAGAAGTTTGAGGCATCTTTTTATAGACCACAGAAATCACATAGTATTAGTGACACCTCTGTTCATCAGAAAATGCACAAATGTGTAATTTTGAAAAGAAAATCTTTAAAATCTTGGTAGCTGACTGTTGCTGGAGTTTATGTTGCTGGTATGTCAAATATCACTATAGCTTCTGTGTGTGCTGTACAAACAATAAAGCAAGTTTGGGTAAAGAGGTAGGAAGAGTTTGAGTTAACCATGTGCATGTGGTAATACAAAATCAAATGTAAAAATAACGCTTTTTAGGATTTTTTTTTAAGAATGTCTCGGTCATGATGGAAGGAACCTGTGTAGTAGAGTTTGTGCCTCTCAACAGGACTTGAAGATTGATACTTGAAGTCACTTTTGATGTTTGTTATTTCAGGAGTCTGCCTTTCTGGGGGATGCACTGTTCCTATCTTAGTTCTCCTTCTTTCACAAAGGGATACAACTGGTCCTGTTTTGGTACAGGGAGTATAGGTACCTAAGCCTTTCTGAGGTGTTTGCTTGTTTTAACTTAATGAAGGATTTGAGGTTTCTTCTTTCCTTTGTCTGGAGAGGCCATTGGCTGGTTCGGTTATAAATTCAGTTCTACTCCTTTCTATGTACAAATTTCATGAATGTCTAACTTTAATAGCTCTGCTGTAACTTTCATAAACGAAGTGTCATTAGAGTTAAATAGTTCTGTGCAGAAATATAACATAAGAGATGGAAGCAGGCTTTTCCCCCAGCAGTTATTTCTGTAAGTGTAGCAGCATGCTAACCACATAATAGAGTCAATGGATCACAGGAATGCATGAAAACATAACAATTTCTTTCTAAGGACTCATTTTTTCCTTGCTACTGAAAGTCAGTTCACTGCAGAAGTGCTGCACATGTTTTTCTGGTTGGAAATGCAGAAATCAGTCTTGGGCAACATTTCACATGAAGTACAGAGTTATGACAGAGTTATGTATTAGGAGTCTTTCTAGTTTTTTTCCTTTCTTTTTTTCTTTTTTTTTTTTTTTTTTTTCCTGAGGATTTCCTGGCATATGCCCAGATACAGGCTTCCAGGAGTGGAATACTGTTAAGTGTCACTGGTCAAATTATCATTGTTTTGATCTCTTATGGAATCATACAAACAAATTTGATTCATCTGGGGAAGCAACTGTGATGTTCTGTAGGGAAATATCACCCATTATCCAGATCATAAGCAAAGAGTTACAGAGATCAACTCTATGGTATTTAGTTCAAGAATATAAAATTTCTGGAAATATTGATGCAAGCGTATTAACAGCAGTGTTTGTGAAACACTTTCCTTTTCCATCTTCAGCAGGGAAAGCATAGCTTGGGAATTTATTGCACCCACTTTAAAGCATAAAAGGATATTTACCTAATTTTTTTATGCACTGTTGCTTAAGTAGAAGGAAAATCATTAAGTTTTTATATGTTGCAAGCAATTGGTTGTTTATTCCTTCTAATCAGTCTCCAAAACAAGGGCACCTTTGTTTGCTGTATGACTTCAGTCCCTTGCCTTTAACATGTATCTGATTTTGCTGGGTTTAGTACAGCACTCAACACACAATGGCTCTGCAGGAGTGCACCTCTTCCTCCCTCTCTTTTCATCTTTACTACTTGGCTACGTGCTGGCTCTGACAGCTTTGTTCTTCTGCTTTTGGTTGCACTGTGGTGCCACCATTGTGAAAAACGACTGTTGGATCCAGTGGCTGAAACCACTGTGGATTTGTTGCCAGATCTTTACATAACGTTATCATGAAGCTGCTTTTGAGAAAGGTATCATGCAGCTGAGCAGCAAGGGCAGGCAACATTTCCCAGCTTTATAAATAAAAATGGTACACTTTACAGGTTTCAAAATGTAATTACATCAAGTGTATTTAACTGCCATTTTAATAATTATTCATTCTAAGAATAACATACTAAGAGTGCTAATTGAAAAATTGCTGTATCTTGGAATTCTTAGAACACATATAATAATGGAAATGATTATGTAATTAGCACTAAACAGAATTTATGCAGCAGATAATAGATAATTTAACTGTTATTTTTGTTACATAACTGAGTATGCAGTTGGCCCAGTTTGGGTTTTTTTAAGTAATCATAATTGATTGGAAAGTGCTCATATAGTAACATCTCTGTAATCTTTTTTCTCATTTCATATGAGAGGCACTAGAACAGGTTACCCAGGGAAATTTTGGATGCCTCATCCCTGGTAATATTTAAGGCCAGGTTGGATGGGGCTTTGACCAACCTGGTCTAGTGGAAGATGTTCCTTCCCATGGCAGGAGGTTTGGCACTTCATGGTCTTTAAGGTCCTTTCCAACCCGAACTATCCTATGATTCTGTATCACACTTCCATGTATGTGAAATAAGAAAATATATTCACATTTGTGAACAAGAAAGTAAGAGTAATGCCAAAAAATATTATAATGAAAAGTTTCTTTGAACTTCTTGCCATTTAACTCAGTGAAGTAAGGTTTGTCACTTAAAAGTCAATTGCTCTTTGTACATATAATATAGCGCTTAGGGACCATTGGATTAAAATCTTTACTGAAATAACTAGTGAAACTGTTTGGGTAATGTATAATATTGAACCATTTTTCAAGGAAATAAACATAGTTTATGCACATTTTGGTCATTTAAAGTGCTACAGGATATTTGCTAATTCAGGAAAACTTAAGTGAAGACTTGTGTTTATACATCACTTCTTCATCTGGGCAAAAACTGGTTGGTCCTTGAAATTTGTTGTTTGAATCCCATGCGTTCCCAGGAGCTCACAACCACTTAGAATGCAAGTTTCACTGAAAATTAAAAATACTTCAAATTCTTAGTAGAATTTTTTAATTTGGAAGAAATGTTTTCAGATAGTGCTTGCGATCCAGCATAAATCACAGAAATGAAAAGGTGTGCTGCAGTTAATGCTGTACATTCCAAGCAGAATGATGCCTGTGGGTGTACTGAGTAGCTTACAAAAGTCTTGGAGATAACTGCCCTAGGGTTTTTTGTGGGGGTTTTGCCAGTGGTAAGCCTGTCATTGAAATGCTCATCCCAGTTGGCTACAGGTGCATCCTCAGTCAGTCAGTCTGAACCTGATACTGCTTTGCAAATTGTATCTCCCAAACCATAGTGAGAAAGACTGTAGTTTAGCAGGATTCTAAAGAGCCTAATTAATCCTCTCTCTACCCAGAAATAAAATATCACAGGCACACTTCATTATTATTCAAAAAATACTTTCAGATTTCAGCCTTGTCTGTCCTTCTACTGAATATTTAGTTGGATGCACAGGATAGTTTAAGAGTACAGTGACATATGTATTTGCATTTGGTAGTTAAATATGTGCAGTATGCAGTAAAAGAGGTGTCTAAGAACCTTCTGTGTTGTGTCAGTCAGAAGCAGGCCTGAAGCACCTGAGGATAATGAATTGTTAAAGTGCATTTACACAGATGTGCACCCAGAAGTGCTGACAGAGCTGAGTCACAGCATTGAGAGGACATTCAGGATAATCTTCGAATGAACAAGGTGGTTGGGAGAGATGGCTAAGCATGGGAGAGCAAATGATCCTCCTGTGCTGGTCCTGGTGGGCACCAAGGTGAACACGAGCCAGCCATGAGCCCTTGTGGTAAAGAAGAGCCAATGGCATCCTGGGCTGCCTTAGACAAAGTATTAGCAGCAGGTGGAGGGAAGTGGTCCTGTGCCTCTCCTCAGCACTCCTGAGGCCCCACCTGGACTGCTGGGTCCAGTTCTGGGATCCCCAGCACAGGAGAGACATGGAGGTACCAGAGAGAGCCCAGCAAAGGGCTGGCACTAAGATGATGAAGGGATTAAACATCTCTTCTGTGAGGAAAAGCTGGGAAGGCTATTTAGCCTGCAGAAGGAAAGGTTCAGGAGGGGTTCGTTGATGTGTAGAAATTCATGAAGGGAGGGTACAAAGAGGACAGAGCAAGGCTCTTCTCAGTGGTGCCCAGTGACAGGACCAGAGGCAGTGGCACAAACTGAAACACAGGAGGCTCCACCTGAGCACCAGCAAACACTTTTTTAACTGTGAGAGTGACCAAGCACTGGCACAGGTTGTCCAGGAAAGCTGGGGATTGTTGGAGATACTCAAAAGCTGCCTGGACACAGTCCTGGGCAATGGGGACTTGGTGGCCCTGCTTGAGCAGAGGGGTTGGACCAAATCACGACCACAGGTCCCTTCAGCCATTCTGTGATTCCACAAGGCAGCTTCATAACTTTCTGAAGTATTGATGGCTCTCCTGTGAGGACCTGACAGCAGCTGAGCAGGGTGGTATTTGGGCTCCCCCTGCCCCACATGCCATTGTTTCTCTGTGCTCATTTGTGGGTGTGCAGCTGAGGTTTTATCACATAATCTAATGTTTTTCTTTCCTAAAACCCTGGTTTAATTATAGCATCCTTCTTGCTTAGCAAAGCAAAGTGCTTGAGAAAGAATTTGAGTAAAGCAAATTTGTTCCAAAAAGAAATTTAGGTTGGAAAGGTAGGGAAGATATTCCTGCTCCAGCTATCCTAGAGTAGTAAGCAATGCTTGGAGCTTTTACCAGTACAATAAGTCAAATGACAAAGATGTGTTTCTTCACCCACTTTGCAAAGAAAAATCATAATTAAATTTATTTTTAAAAATCTGGAAATATGCTTTAAAAAATATTTATTTTATAAATGCTCTCAAGTCTTCATTCTTAAACGTTGTCTTTAATTTCTGCAGAATTCATGAGGTATGTCCAGCTCCTGTTCTGAAAAATTAAAATGCTTTCCAAAACATTTCTGTCTCTGTACACGCTCTGTACTTGCCTAACGAATCCTGATTCTTGCCAATAGTCCAGAAATAGGCTCTAGCTGTGCTTGCTGGAATTCAGGCTGGTTACAAACACAGGGAAGATAATGAGCATCAGCTGTATTTTCAAATATTTTCTGTTTGGATGCTAGCGTGTATTCTGTTCTGGTTTGTGCAATCAACAAAATTCAAAATTAATTGCAGCTGAGCTGCAGTTTCTGTTAATTCATTGATCCAAAGAGAACCTTTTTTGACTCTTAAATGCTGGGGTTTGTTGTTTTATGAATCTAAAAATACATGTCACTGTGATATGATAAATAATGACCCTGGTGCTATTGCACTGTTCTAGGCTGCCTTTCACGTTAGAATGACAAACCTGTATCCTGCCATAGCAGTAGGACATGGGTGAAACCCCTGTCTTCGGGTTGTGTGGGTTTTGGTTGGGACAGTTTGCATCCTTTGCAAATCTTGCCTAAAATACTTCTTTTCTGAAAGCAAGATTCATGCTTTCTGATCCACGCATTCCTATTGTTTTGTAGTGTCCAGAGTTTTCTGCTGGGTTTGCTAGGTACATCACAATCTTGGGCAATTTTTCCACCAGTCGGCTACAAATGTTCTCTTGGAGCTTTTCTATACTGGTATTTTTATGGGATTGGAGATGAACATGGTTTTGAGCTATAGGCAGTGGAAATTTACAAAAGTAAAGATGTGTTAGCAAATCTTAATGGACCTCCTAAATAATAGGTTGGGAGTGAGAATTACAGAGTTTAAAATGGGGGGCATATTTTTGATCTGTAGTGTATCTATGTCTGTATATTCATAATAAAATGAACACATGTAGCATAATCCTCCTAGCGTCTGACTGGTCTTCAGCTGAAAAATTAAGCATGGAAAAAATGTGAAGCTGAAGACCAGTGACAAACTGCCCCAGTCTGTTCTGCAGTTGTAAAAACTGCACGCTGATCTCCATGGAAATTTTCATTTGAACATCTGCATTAGCAAATAGTTATGAGTAATACATAAAATATGTAGAAGTTGAGAGATCTCCATAGTATGTCATTATGTGGGAGAGTGTTCAGTCCAGTTGTACACAGTGCCAAGCAATGGCTGTTTCCCAGGGTAAGAGTTGCTTCAGGAGGGGAAAAAAGGAAACAGATTTGTAATCTTTTTGAGTAAAGATCTTTGGAGAAGAGACAAATATTAAGAGAAACAATTAGGTCTACTTGATATGAAGGCAGATGGAAATACTTGTGTTTGGAAGCTATCTTGTTAAATAGATCTTGGCTAACATACACAGTAGAATACTGGAGCTTTTTAGCTGCTCAGTCAAGAGAAGCATGTAAATTTAAATAAGTCTAAGACCTGAAAGTCCTGAGGAGACCTCTGAACTTGTTTCTTCCAGACGTTCTACATTTTATCTGCTGTTCAAGTTCTACCATCTCTACCATCAGTTTTCTTCCAGTGTATTACTTGTTTTAATGGAGTGAAAGAAGTTAGGTACAAGCAATAAATTATTGTCTATACAGTTACATTTTAGGTAAAATCCACTTAATAAAAACTCTAATGAACATATTTTATATGAATTAAATTTCATCTTTAAAACTGCATTGAATTTTCTTCTAGTTCTGTTTAAAACTACTACATGTATAAGCAGTTACTTTAGGAGAGAGACCTGTGTTAACCAGGTCTGTGTGTTACTGCAGCCTGAGCACTTTCTGGCATGGCACCTTCCAGCCCCAAGTCATTTATTTTAATGATGACACTTATCAGGGGCAGTCTACTCACACTGAATATATTGTATGTATTGGATTTCCTGGTATGAATTTGGCCAACAAATATACATAGTGACAGTGAGTAAACTGGCAATGTAAGCAAAATCACTGTGATCTATGGTAAGTTTACTTAAAATCTGTGGCAGAGATTTTCATGGGAGGTTCTTTTTTAAGATCACTTCGTATAGATTTATGGTGTGTTTCTTGGTTGGGGGAGGGGGTTTGTTCTGTGTATTTATTTTGCCTAAAATATTCAGTGATCAATTCTTTTTCTGTTTTTTGAAGTTGCTTCAGTAGAAGGAAAAGCCCAATTGCAAAAGAGACTCATGCTAAAAAGTAATGTTTTGTTGTTTCAGAGTGTCTCAGCATTTGTTAAGGCAGTTAAATGAGAACTTAATTTTAATACTTTACATAACTAAAAAAAAGTATTTTACAGATATTCGAAGTTCCACTGAAAGCTGCTTGCAGAGTTAGCAATATAAACGCCAAGCTTCTTGATTTCCTTTAGAAGACTAATTAAATAAAGTTAAATTTTAAAAATATAGTTTTATCTACTGTGACAGAAGCAGTTACTGTAGCTTTCTTAATGTCTGTCACTTTTAACATTGCCTGTGATATAGTGACAATTTACAGTTGCAGGTCTTACTGAAAATATTGCCTTAGTTTATAGCATTGTAAGTAGTGAAAATGACTTATGAAATACTACTTTGCCTGAGCAAAGTAGATTTTTTTTCCTTTGCCAAATCAAATTAGGAATTGAATCCAAGTTGTCACCACAAAAATGTTTATTACAACATGTATGTGTTACACATCACTGTTTTCAGGTCTGTACAGGTTATCATTCCTGTATCCTCTTCTGTCCTCATCATTCTCTTTGAAAAGCTGTACCAGACTGGAGCCTGTGTTTCCAGCACAGGGCTAGATGAGTGGGGTGACATGTTTGCAAAGAAGGTTTTCATCCCTGATGTTGTAGTTCTGCAAGAACCAATCTTGTGCTGCAGACTGATAGGGCACCCACCATCTCCACCTCTTAAAAGCTTATCTGATTGAGGGGGAAACCAGTAAAGGAACTAGGATTCCCTGGAAATGTGGGATGCTAACATCTAGGACCATTAGATGCCACTTACATCTGTGCAGTGTGTGGGTGAGTGTCACTGCTTTGCATCTCCTCCCCTTTCCCCCTCAGGAGGATTGAACAGCTCCTGGCTGCTGAAGGGGAAGGGAAAGCCCTGTTTCTTCACTGCAGCTTCCTTGCTCTGCAGTCCTGTTGCTTCATTTGTGTTTGCTTTGGTACTTTTTTTATCTTTGGGCTGATTTATTTTAATTCATGTTGGGGGAAAAAGTGAATAGAGGACTTGCACCCTAAGTCTCCTAGGGTTGATTGGCTTGCTTCCTCTTTTAAATGCATCTTATTTAGAAACCTGTTAGGGTTGAAAAGGAATTACCTTGTTAAGGGGAAAGCACAAGTTTGAATTTATTCATAAACATAGTTTGAATTTATTCAGTTGAGAATTTTGATACTCCCTTTAGAGGAAGGTAATCCTGTATGCTGTGTGTTTTTCTAGAATCTGAGACAAACTGATGTGAGATGCTCAGAAAACAGAAGAGAATGTCACTTCTTCTAAGTAACTCTGTTTAAGACAGAAATGCAATCTGGGATTGTAGTAGGAACTATAGGAGCACATACTGTAAATAGCCATCGTTGCTACCTCAGTTCTTGCCTAAATAGCTCATAGGCATTGTGCTGGGCATTTTTTTTGCCTTAAACTACAAGCACCCTCACTGGAGAAAGTGCATGCACAAAGTAACACAACAGAGTGAGAGGAGAAAGCTTCAAATCTTACCAAAGCTGCAATAGCAGCTTATCTGTGTTCCTGTCTAGTTGGTAGGACTAGTCAGCAAATAAATACCAATTAAAGATTTTAAAATATGCATTTCTTTCTAGAAATGGTCTGGACTATCAGGCTTTTTGCCACTGATTTCCTGGTTTTGGTCATGTCCTGTTTTGTTGGTGTGCTCTGTCTGTATGGTTAACTCCTCTCACTCTGGGTTACTGAAGGTACTCATTCAGCTCCTTTTGTGTCATCATCCCCTCTTCCCCCATCACATACCCAAATGAAGAGTTTACTAATTTTGGGGTAATTCCAATCAGTTTAATTCATTGTCAGTTAACAGACTTTTAATAACTGATTCTGGAATTGAAACAAACATATACAAGCTTAGGCAAAACATCCCTTGCCTCCCTCCCTGGTCTCCATCCCACTGGCCACACGTTGGCTTTTTCGCTCCTGTGTGAAGGCTTGGTCATTTGCTGATGAAGGGCACTGTTTTGTTCATTGCTTATCCCTTTGTGTTTGATAACACAAGAGAATCTTCTACCTTGGTTCTGTTGTATTTAGTAACTACTGAGGAATTATGGGCTGTACAGTAACAGTCAAAGCTATTCACAACTTCAGGGCATGTTAATCTGCGTTGCAAATGCCAGTCTGAGGACTGAGGGCACTTTACATGTGCCAAGATCTTTGGAGGAAAATAATCTTTTCATATCTATTCTGGAGTTTGGGGGTTTTTTTATAAAAATAATTTACATTTTGAAGCCTTTTTCTGTCTTCCATGTAGTAATAGCTACTGCAAGAAAAATTGGTTTCTTCAGTGTTATAAATCCTGACAGGGAGAGGAGGTCTCTTTATAAAATTGTGTCTCTTCTGGGTTAGTATTTAGAAATGTTATGTCATAGAACAGAGCTTTAGAGCTGTTCATGCTGTGATGGCAGTTTGTTTGCTGATAGGAAGGCAGGTTCATATCCTGAATCAAATCTGTATCCTCATGTGGCATTGCAGTAACTGGATTTCCCCTTGCTCTCATCACTGCACTTCACTGTCATCTTTGCCTCTTGCAAACTGATTGCTGGATTTGCCCAAGAGAAGTAGCTCCTCCGAAGAATGTTGTGTCAGGTGGAAAGGATTCTGCAATCCTTTGTTTTTTGAATTTATGATTACTCTTCTGAATAACAAGCCTTGGACCTTCAGTACCTCTAAATTCTTTGTTGCCTCGGTTTGAATCTGTGGTTGTGATTGTCCTGGTTTGTGTGCTGGCCCAAAACAGAAATTAACTACAGTTGGTCTGGGTCTGAGGTTACTTGTAATGTGTAGGAACTGATAAATGTGGGGGCACTGGCTTTGCTGAGATAAGGTGAATTTCAGGATTTGCTTCATACGTCTTAGAAGATTCTGCCCTCCTGTATCAGTTGGCACAAAATTTCTGAGGTTTGCATCACCCCACCCTTGCCCCACTTACGTTTTTTAGGTGGTGGATGGCATTTGTGCATAGTTTTGTTTTGTCCTTCTTGTAATTACTGAGGGGAAGGTAAGAGTTCCTTACCTCACCAAGTGAACTAGAATCCAGCTTTGTATCCCTACAGATTGAACTTTCCACTGCAGTTGTCTGAGACTGTGAGAGCTTAAGGAATCTTGTTTCTTTCATAGTTGGATGGAGCCTGTCTGGCAGCACACAGTCTTGCTGTGTTAGTAGTAAGTTAATTGGTGTTCACTTTGACATTTGCGTATAGGAAAAGTTGACTGAAGAAGGGCCATCATTCCTAATAGGATTTAGAGATTTTAAGGACTACAGTGTTGTAACATTTAATTTTCTTTGCAATGTGATATATGTTGTTACTTGTTTGTGTAAGTAGAGATTTTGGTAGTTGTTGGTTCTCTGAAGCGCTCTGGGAAGAACAGAGGAGCAGTTTTGTTTGCTTTCCTAATTTACAGAGGTGTAAATTGTCATTTTCATCTGGTCTGGAGACTTTTGCACAAAGGCTGACCCAGAAAAATGTTCCGAGGGCTGGTGGTTGGCTTTGGTGGGTTCATTCTCTCCCCCTGATGTTTCCAAAAAGGACTGTGTGTTTCAGGGATTAGGACTCAGGAGAGCTTTTTTAAACAGGCCAGCTCTGTTCTAGGCCTTGCTTGAGCCTCCTGTCTGGGCAGGGCTCTGGTGGATCCTGTTGCAACTCTGTGGCTCCTTAGATCTTGAAAGATGATAGAAAGTGAATGGTTTTTACCCTTCCATCTGATGCTATCCTGATGCATTATTTCAATGTCCAAGTCCATTCTTCAACAGATTTTAACCATTCAAAGAGCAGTCAAACTTCAACTCAAAGCTATTGCTGAAGGTTTTGTAACTTGTAGCATCAGGTGAGTACAGTGAGCATGTGTTGTGGTGGTGAGGGATATCTGTATACTAGAAGAAGAAGAAAATTCTTTAACTTTTAAAATTAAAAATTTGAAGCTTTTGTAAATTTTCTTACAAGGTTGGGAGTTTTTCGTGCTTATTAATTATACTATGTATAAATAATAGATTCGTGTCTCAAAATCCTTTTCCAAACTAGAGATGATGAATCAGATTTCATGACTACCAGCAGGCTACTGGTTTTATGTCATTTTTGTCATGTGAGTATTATCAATATTTTAAAGATAAATTTGCAGTTATAAAAACAACAGAACTAAGAAAATACTCTGTAGAATAAATTATTGTTACATTTGTGCAGTATTTACATTTATGCTTCATTAACATACATTGTAACTGTCCTCAAAGTTTAATTTGGTATATAACTTACAATTTTGGTACATGTGATTTTGCAAAAACTATTAAAAATTGATTATGACAGATGTGCTGTCTGCTCTCATCATTCTTTGATTCCAGTATTCTTTGCTGGCAGCACATAGCCCTTTTGTGTCTAGGATTGTTCTTAAGTTGGCACAAGTATCACTTGAATAATATTGCTTGTGGTAACAAAAGGCTTAAGTGGATTCCAGTTTCATGATTTTCTGTGACATTTAGGAAACAGAAGAGAAAAGACAGTTTAATGTAATTTAATAAGTTTTCAAGAATGCTGAAAAGTTCAAAGCTTTAAGCTCAGGCTCAATGCTAAAGGTTCAATGTTGTAAAAAATGTGTTGAGCTTTAATTTTTCTTTTTTCAGCTTAAGAATGTTATGATGCAATTTAGTCTGGTTTTAAATCCTACTTACCTGGGAATTATGAATAGGCTATCCAAACTGACTCTTAATATGTAGTATATATAAATTGTATTAATTTCTCTGTGTTCTGAGGCCATTTTATTTCCTTAATTAGTTGTTCATGAAAGAAGATTTATGCAACAGGATGATTTAAGCAGCCAAGTCTTACTTCTCTGTGGTAAATGGAGACTGAGGTACTGTAGCTAATAAGAAAAAATAGGTGCAGTAACACAGCTATACTTAGAAAGCATTTGAATGTGCAAAACATGTAGTGTACTTTTATTATCTGTCAGGCTTTGTGAGCTCTACCTCAGCACCAGTCCAGAACTGGCCCTTTGGAGAATGTCAGCCCCATTTTCCTGGCTCTCAGTTTCAGGGGGTGTTCACTGGCATTTCCAATTGTGTTTAGCTGGGCTGGGCTAGTAAATCCTCAAGAATCAGGGTCCCTGTGACTTTGAAATGACCTTACATGGAGCTAACTCAAGTCCATCATGGTTTATTAGTCCAGGTATTGACTGGCAGAGACTCTTCTGTATCATCGTGCCCTGAAGCAGCAGAGCTGCTATGCATCTACTGCATTTAAGCTCATAAATTCTGCTAGAACCTGAGCTAACTTTTAATTCTGTTGCAGACGCATATACAACCTGCATAAACAGCTCATGGATTTGCAAATTTGAGTTTTTATGTCAAAGTCACAGGTGCATAATTCATCTCCTTTCTAGAGTGCAGTGTTACACCCCTCCCTCGGTTTCTTGTCTTCCTGCTGCAGCATTCTGGAAAAGTGAGAACTGGTTGTGCAGAATGAGACACACTGAACAGGTTGCTTCACCAAAAAAGGTTTGTGAAGGGAGGGAGGTTGGGCTCAGAGCTAGTGTTTGCTTCTTCCTTCAAGAAAGGGTGGGGTGAACACCTTGTGCAACTCCCTGTGCTTCAGATTATTTTCAGAATCCAGACTAGGCTGCGTTCAGCCTGAGAGTCAGGCTGTCATGTTTTAATTTTTGTTATGCAGACAGAAAAGGTGCTCTAAAAAATCTGTGGAATGGGTCAGGGCCCTCTTAACTCAGCTTTACATTTCCATGTACCCCATCATGCCAGTGATATTCTTTATCCTAGACAGACATTTAACTTGTGAGGAAAGGAAATGTGGGTTACTTTTAACAAAAGAACCCTGCTAACAGTTTCTTACAGCGCTCTTGTAAAGCTGTTTAGAGGATGCAGATTATCAGTTGCTCTACTAATGTCGACTTCTAAAGTATACCAGTGGATATATAATAATTTCATATTTTTGTAAGCTTATTGTTGCTCTTCCACTTTAGAGCAAGAAAAATAGGCAGAATTTATAAAGGTTTGTTCTTACTGTAGTGGATCATCATTTTGGATTTGGACACCAATGAAAGAAATTGGAACAAATTTGAGCCGAACCTTTTAGCACCTGAGAAAGGTTCATTTGATTTGAGAGGGTTTTATATGCAAGTACTTAAACAATCTTAGCTCTGTCTAGCAGGAGGAGCAAACCATTATTTACAGCTGATTGCTACAAGGCTTTATAGATCCATGTCGGTGCCTCAAAATACCCTGTGACAGTGAAGGAAATTGTTGTGTATTACAATGTGATTCTTGCTGTTGGCATCACATGAAAGTTCAGAGGCAGTGGGAAACTCTCTCAGAAGTTAGTGAAAAAGCCGTGCAGGTGTACTGTTTCCAAGTCCAATCTCCTACTTTGATACAATTTCCAAGTTCACAGATTTTTTTTTTTTTTGATAAACTGTTTCTAACTCAACTTTTGCTAACTATGAATTTTAGGTATTTTTTGCTTATCCCCAGATAATAAAGAAGGGAAATGAAATATTATTTGCTTAATGCCTAGATGAGATTAAAGAAGAAAACACTTCTGTCTGTATTGGTGAAGAAAAATTGTCCTTTAAATAACACAAGAAGTGTGTGAATATTATGAAAGAAGATACTTCTCTGATGACCTGTAATTGTGCTGGGACTCAGTCCATAGGCAAAGTTGTCACTGGATTGGTTCTTTATGGGGACATGTTACCTCTGTCAGCTTAATCTGTTTTACAAAGAAAAGCATGAGTGACAGTTGGTAAAGATTTGTATTTTCAGCTTGTTGTAAAATCAGAGACAAGTCAGGCAAGTTAAAACCTTATTCCTAGAGCTGTGACATGAATGTTGCTAGAAACAGGTTTGAGCTCAGTTGCACTGCTTACATCATTAACATCTAATTTCTCTGGAATGAGAGGAGGGGGATGTATTTTAAGAGCATTGGTTTCAAGAGGCTTGGGAGGAGTATTGCAGCTGCACAAGCCTGAAAAGGGACAATGTGCTCCTTAAAAGCATTACAAACTTGGTATGCAGAAGTACTTTATGGGTATTTAGTAAGTAGCAAAGAGACTAGTTAAAACTTTGTTGGTTTGTTGGTATGGAATCCTGAAAGTGCTGGTAAAAATACATTCTGTAGAGAATTTTTTTAAATGACTGAACTAAGACATGCACGCTGGTTTTACAAAACTTGCTTTATAACATGCCAGTTAACAACGAAAACAAAAAAAATTCTATGACTTTTGGTAGCAGTTGTGAAGGGAAGCATGTGCAGAAGTAGAACAAACCAAAATTAATTTTTTTCATATCTTGGATTATTACTGCTTGAGAAGAATTTTTTGGTTCCTGACAGCGTTCTTTCACTGAACCAGAAAACAAGTTTTGCTAAGGTAGTTGCTCCGGCATTCAGACATTATTTCACTACAGGATTTCCAAGTAGAATAGAATTGGCATCACTCTTACATTTGCTAGGTAGTTGTCTGTTACTCAGGGTGCACTGCAGTGCTGTTTGTGCTGAGTTCCATGTGCTGTGCAGGGAATTCCAGAATTCAGCTGTCCCTTACAGCAGCATTTATTGCAGCTTGTACTGTTTTACCTGAGAAAAACTGTGGAGTAACCTGTGTGCTAGCTAAAACACTGTCAGTCACTGAGCTACGTGGCACTGTGGAATTTTAGTCACTTTTAGATGCTGGTTTTGCTTGGGTTGTCTAGACTTAGGTAAAGTAGATGATTTCCTTTCTAGCATTAGTGTGCAACTGGTTTTGTATTGGCTGTGCAGAGCCCAGCAGTTCAAGACCAAAGAAACTTTGATCAAAGCAAACAAGTACATTTTGTCTGTATGAGGAGCATCTTAGGCAGTCAGTTCCCTCTTCTGAGTGCCTTTGGGCTGTTCCTGACTGTAAAGTTCAGCAGCAGAAGCAGTGTAATGGATTATTTAACCCTTCCTCGAGTAGGAGTTACAGACAGTATGTCTAGACTAGCTGAATATGTTATGAATAGATTTCCTTTGTATCTGTAAAATACCAGAGATTTTCCTGTAAAACTGAGCTTCTTTCTTGTTATCAAAAAGTAAATTTGCCTGTCATTACATTTAGGTAAAGGCTAAGTCACAGATGAAAAGACATTTCAAACAAAAAAACCCCAAAAACCTTCAAATGTTAGAATGATCAGCAAGAGAAATCACTTAATTTTTCAGGATCAGCTAACATCCTTTTCTTGATAATGTTCCATTGCCTTCAAGGGCACTTACTTGATTTAATGTCATTACATTTTAGTACATGAGTACTAAAAACTCATTTAAAAGACTGCAATGTCTATAACCTTTAGTTAACCTGATCAGTCTAAGTGAATTCTGGCCAAAAGATGTAAACGTTTGGCATAAAAACGTTGTGCCAATCTAAGCATAACATTGGTAATAATGCTTTTAGCACTTTCTGAAGTACTACATTACCTGTATTGCCATGGCCAAAGGCTGGAGAGAAACCATGAACACACACATACATGCACACACACCTGCAGCAAAAAGAACCCTCCAGAAGCAAACAAATGTACAAAAAAATGGAACAAAGAACTCCACTCTGGGTGATTAACCTTTTAAAAAGGAGAAATTCCAGTGATTTAAACTGAAATACTTGAAAGTTTTTAGCTTTCTAAAGCTTTTTGCTGGACTTAGTAGCAATAAATGCAGACTGTGTTAGAGTTTATGGATTGAATGAAGAGCTTCTGTGGGCAGACTGTTTAAATGTATTTTGGCTGTGCCACACAGCTCTGTGTGCAGTGCAGTACTGGTGTGTGGCCATCAGCTGCGAAGGGCTCTGCTGAGAAGTAGAGCAGACACTGGTCTTGCACAGAATCTGGATAAAAAGGCACTTAGCACTGAAATACCTTAATTATTTTAGAGTGGCATCTTTTCTTTGTTCTTAGGCCTGAACTGTACTCGTCATTAATCAGATCCAGGGTATAGAACTGGCCAAACACAAAGCTCTCAGCAGCTGAATCGATGCAGGCTCCGTTCGTGTTCAGCTGCTGACTCCTCGCAGATCAAAGCCGGAGCTGTGTTGCCACCTAGTGAGAAATCTGCAGGGACACGTGTCCACGTGGAACTGCACAAACAGGACTACAGGGAGAACAGAAATACCGCCTGACTTACAAGCTCATTTCTCAGTTTTAATTTGAGGTTCAGTTAAATATATGAAAACATAAAACTAAGGCAGCTTAGCATTTCCTGATAATACTGTGAAATCTGATTTTCTGACTTGTTTACTCTTTGGGAGAAGAGCAATGTACAGGCTGTTGAGATTTGACATATTGTCAAATGTTTTAAGCCATTGTTGCTGTAATCTGGCCATTTGTTTCTATTGCCGGGCTGTCAATGCTGTTGTGCTCAGAGGTGTTTGTGCAGGTTCCCAGGACTAGCCAGAACCAGTCTGGTGGAAAAACAGCTCCAAGGGGAGAGGGAAAAAGATTGTTTGCAGTTGAGGTGGATCGATGCCTCGATTGTGTTTATGGTGCAGTTGCACAAGCATTGCACCAGCATGAAGGGAGGGATGGAGCAGGAGGGGAGAAGGAGCTGACAGAAGAGGGAACAATTGCTGCATTTAATGGGGCTGCATTTTTAAGTGTTAGTTTTCACTACAAGAAAGCATGATCTGTGTAACTTTATGAAGTCACAGCCTTCCTGTTACTTCAGTAAAGTCCACTGTGACTGTACAGCTGAGAATTTTGCCAGTTCAGTGCTCCAGCCAGCGTGTAGCTTTCTTTTATCAAATATATACCATGTTTCTCTGTTTTATTATTGTTTGGTTTTAAAAATTCACGGCATATTCTGACAGATGTGCTTCTGCACCCACCATTCCACTTCCTCTGTTAGAGAACTCACTGTATCACAAAGTGTTTAAAATTGTGGTTTGCAGTGTAAAAACCTGTGGTCTATGGTACTTGGGAAGGTGTTGTGTTTCAGGCTGTTGCACAGTGCTGGGAAACAGGTGGGAACATGGGATTTAATAAATGTGGTTATCAGTAGTCAACCTGCTTTCAGAACTTGATTGATCACAACTTGAGAGTCAATGACTCTTTTCAATTTCCTTTCATTAATTATTTAAAACAGTGCAACATTAGGAGAAAAGTGTTTCAGCTTTTACAGCACAGCGTGCAAAATGTCTTCAGTAACAATTCCATTTCTGTACAGAGGGCCAAACTCATCACAGAGAAAATTTTCCTTACTCCTTTTTAAATTAATTTATGGAGTTTGTAACCCTACTTCTAATTATTATGTTCCTTCTTGGGTTTGTGAAACACTTCAGAAGCTGCTACTTTGCTGCAGAGAGAACTACCAACAGTATTTTGAAAGACAGATTGTAAACCTAATTAATTGAAAAATAATAATCCAGAAAGTGTTGCTTTTGCATTCCTATGTTTCCTCTTTCCCTTTTCCCCTAGCTCTGAACCCACTGTTGAGTATTAACCAAGAGGACCTAGAATGTGGAAAGTCTTAGATGAGAGATAGCAAATCTTTGTTCTTCCTTGAAAAAGTTAGAATTTTTTCAATGTGATGGGTGCTTTGTAAAAAGTTGCTAAGAATTATCATTTAATTAAATGAAATTGGTTTAGATTATCTGCAGTAGGCAGCTGTTAAATACTCCTTTGGGCATTCTTAAACATTTTTATTAGTTCAAGTTGATTCATTTCCTAAAATACACCATCTTTTTTTTGAAGCATTGCTTATTTGCGTGTCAGCAAAAATGAGGAAGTGAATAAACAAAGGAAGAGTTGCTTTTGTGGACACAATCATGCAAACCAACTTACACTGTCTGTCAGAGACACAATTCTGGCCAAGTCTGGTGGATGTATCAGAAGTTGAGAGAAAAGTGGGATTTTTTCACACCCAGTTTCACGTTCATCATAGCTGACAGAGTATAAATTGAGGAAGGAAAATTGCCTTTCAAGTCTCCCAAGACACCCAGCTCCAGCTAAAAAGCCGTTAACATGGTTGTATTTATGTCCTAACACTGAGAAAGACTAGAGTAGCAAATGAAAGTTACTCAGAATTTAGGAAACATCTATAAAGTCTAATTCCACAAAATGAAGATTTTTCATAGGTTTCTGCATGGAGATCTCAGAAAGGGAAATATTAGCTGTAACTGCATTTTGTTGGTCTTGCTTCATGTCAGCATTTTGTTTCCAAATGCTACAGTAGCATTAAAACAAAAGATACTGACAGGAAATGGATTATCTCACATTTGCACTGTACTTGTTGATTGACATAGTGCTTTTATCAAGGGCCACTCACAGCTACATGCATTTGTTTCTTTTTGGTACCTGTTTCGAGCATGTTTGCTAAGGTACAGATTGATTATGCAACACAGATTTGGTGACAATGGAGACACTTTCAGGGAAAGGTGTGTACTTGTGTTTTGCAACATCCTAAGCAGCTCTAAATGCTGCTTTTCCCAGCCTTATTTGCTTTCTCCTTCCATATTCCTTTTGTTTAAGTTGACTTCTGTAAGTGAGGTTGCTCATGAGCCATTTCCCATGCTAAAACTGCAAAACACTGAGCCATTGGAGACAAAAACGATTTTTTTTTTCTTAACTGAGTTAACACTGAAATGGTTTGGTGTGTGGTGTGACAAGCTGGAGGCTGCTGCACAGTGGAACAGAGGGCAGGAATGTGTGTGGGATGAAGGGGGAAATAGGCAGCAGTTAAATCAGCTTGGCTGCCACAGAGCCTTAGCCACCCCACAGTGTGTGGGAGGAGAGGCAGGAGAGCTTTCAGTGCTTGTTGAGGCAACAAGTCATTAACTGGTCGGATGTATCTGTGTGATGAGGAGGTCGCTCATATGTCCCAGGAGGACAGGCAGTGCTGTTTTAGTTATGGGAAAGGGGAATACTCTCTTGTGGAAGAAAAAAAAAAAATTTAAAAGAACAAATCTTTGGGGCAGAAACATTGCTGTGGTTCTGTAGTATAGGACTTTCACTGCCAATGTCAATACAGGATGTTCCCACCTCCAGCTGCTCATTCCTGTTGCAGTGTGTTGGCTGCAGTGAGAGCTTTTATGACTTCCTGATGCATTATTAGAGTAATAAAGCCTATAAGTAATTTTCACAGAGCAGCAAGAATGAGCAAAGAGAGGAGATAGGGAAATTTTTTAAGCCATTTTTTCCCTGGAGGTTCGCCTGGGTTTGAAAGTGTGACCTCAGGTACAGTATGATTGGTTAAACTGGAGTTTGTGCAGGATGTTCCACGGCACTGTTACAGGATGATTTGAGGCAGAGGTGCGTAGTGTCTACTGCAGAAAGGAAATTAGACCTGAATTAAATATTAGTGACGGGTTTTTGATAATGGGAGGGTGCAAGGATGGCTTTTGTGGGAAGAAGCTCAGGGCTGTGGGTTCCCAGACAACTCCAGTAGGCCAAAGCTGAACCCATGAGCCTTGTGTGTGGTGCTTCTGTGAAGATATTTTTAAGGAGGGGTAGGAGACCCTGGAGCAAAGTGTAGGGAGTGTGGAACACAAAGAGGGAACACCAAGGTCAGAGCAGGAGAAGCTTCACCATTGGGGAGCAGATGGAGGAGCCTTGCTGGGGAGGAACCACTGCAGTGTGCTGAGCACGGTCCTCCCCCTTGCACTCCTCAGAGATGGGGGCTGGAGGGGGCTGGAGTGAAGGAGTGAAGTTTAGCCCATAAAAGGGGGAGGAAATTTCTTGGTTTCATGTTTATCTTCTTGATTCCCTCTACCCAAATCAATAAGTATTTGTTTCAGTTGGCAAAAAATAAGTTAACTTCATCAAGGCTGTTTCGCTGACAATAGTAGCTGATAAGCAATCTCCCTGTCTTTATCTCAACCCATGAACATTTTGTTCTTGTTACTTGTATTTTCTACCCCTGCCCAGCTGAGCGGGAGCCTGGGTGGGAGTTTAACATCTAGCAAAGGCTAATAATCCACAGGACAAAACCCAGTGTGTTTGTAGGGTGAAATAGCTGGGGCTGAGGTCTCAGTGTCTGCCTTGTCCGTGCTTCACATGGTGCATTCAGGCACGTTTCCAAGGCACACAGTTTAGCTTAGTTGTGTGTGGAAAAATTCCATTTGGGTGGTCAGGAGCTTCTCCATGATGCTCACCAGAGGATGGTTGGTGAGAATGACATAACCAAGTGAACAAAGCATACTGATTTCCTTTTAAAACTTAGTACTACCACACCAATTTAAATTATGTATAATCATATCTTGCTGTATGAAATATATAGAAGCATTTTAAGCGAGAAGCTTACCAGTGCAGATACTTCCTTTCAAAATACTGTCATACCCAAGCTGTGGCTTGAGAATTTTCCAGGACTGAACCTGGAAAATCAGAATGGTGTATGTATAAAAATGAATTGTGTACACATAAAAATGACGTGTCTTCCATCTTGCTAAGAAACTTGGAGCTGTCTATCCCCAAAAAAGATGGGGCTGCTACAGTCTGTGCATATCACTTTTAAGATAATGAAATGGTGCTATAAGGCAGGCTGCTAGAGAGCATCTAATTCTTCCATGAATATACTTTGAAAATATGTTCAGTATATTTGAGATGTTTTAAAACCTTGGGTATCAGATTTTGAAAGGAAATTAGGTGTTTGCCAGAATTGTCAGAGATGTGCAGGATATTAGGTTATTAACTCCCATGGGAGTTTTAAGTGATACTCATGTTTTATGCTTTCTATCAGAGACCAATACATCTTTGCAATTATTTAGAGCAGTTATCTTTTTTAGTGCTTCCAGCAATTCACTTTCAGTGTTGCTATCCACACAGGAGGCTGTATTTTCTCTGTGTGGTGATTATGGCTGGGAATTCTCTTTCCCATCTTTGAACTTTTCTTCTTTTTTGCCGAAGTCTGAACTTTGAAGCAATTTTAACAACTTTAGCGCCTCTCTAAATAATTAGCCAGGTCTAAAATGGAAACTTTAACATGTCTCCAGTTGCTAAAAAAAACCTCAAAGCTTTGTAAACAGACTGAAATTCTGGAACATTTATTGGTAACAGTTGTGTAAAAGGATAGCTTGTAAATTCTTTCAAATTATGATGTGTGAAAGTATCAGCCTGTGTGCTAAACAAGTTAAATGGAACATCACATCTTTTTCCCTATTTCTGGTTGTGTGACAATACCTTTCATGTGGCTGGCAGAGAAACTTCTAAAGCTTGTGCTTTTAAAACTTGCAGTTCTATTTATTATTGCTGTTGTCAATTATGTTTAATTTTGAAAAAAGTGCTGACAGGGAAGGCTTAAAGAATGAACCAGAAAGTAATTTCTTCAGCCATATCAAGAAGAGAAAAATGAATAGATGAAGGGTTCAGGAGGGATTCAAATGAAGTTAAATAGTCGAGCAAGTAAAAGATGGCAGTTTGGTTTACATTCCAAGATTTTGTCTGCCTAAGGGTATGCTCTTTCAGCTAAATTTTTGTTTATTTGTGAAGGAGACTGTTGGAAATATGGGACACATGACCATTAGTAAATGACACATCACCTCTTGCTGCTTAAAGCCAGCTTACTCCATTGGCTGATTCTAGAGTGGTCCTGAATCTTTTGTAGGTGTCTGGAATATGAAAGGCTAATGTGAATATGGGATGTGTGTCTGAGACCTTTATTACTACACAACATGGCTCAAATACTCAGCAGAGGTTTAGAAAACTTAACTGGAGGTAGCAAATAGTTCATACAATGTTACATTCAGAATGATGCCACAGATAATATTGTGGCTCACAAGACAGTGGGATTTTTCTTAGGAAATCCTCAATCACCTGGTGCAGCCAAGCATCTCTTTGGGTTTGTGTTGCATTCAGAACTGGAGCCATATCTGTGGGTACTTGGAATTTTATTTACCTCTTGAACTTGTGGAGGTAAAATTTAATTCAGTCTGGTAAAAGCATTTGATAAAGGATTGAGTAGATACTGATGTCATTTTTTAAAGTGAAAACAATTAAATACATGTGCCATCTCTGCCTTTTCTCCTCCTCCCCTTTCCTTTTTCCTGGTCTTAGACATGACATATTTTGACCTTTGGGTCACGGTCCAAATGTACTTCAGAATCTATCATCTCTTTTCTGCCCTGTGGCTTTGTTGAATCACTGTGGTATGTACTTGTCTGTCTCTTTATACCTAGTTTTCTTTTTCTTAATAGGCCTACTGTTGTACAAGTCCCTGTTGTGTTCAAAATAGGACTTTGTTCTGCTCTTAGCCCCAAGACCCCCTAGTCATACAAAACCTTGTTCTGTAACTTCTGTTCATTTGTTTTTCTGTTTGGAGGTTTTATTTTCCACTTTGTTTCTCCTTCCTCTTGTGCTGGTGCTCAGTCTGTGAGCAATTGTTGCACTCATTCAATATTACACAGAGGAATGAGGGAAATGGCAGCATATACTTTCTTCCTTTCAGTTCTAATTCTCTTCAAATAAAGCCCACAAAATATCAATAAAAGAAGCAGCCAAAATAAACTATTTTGAACCCAATTTTTGCCTGTAAATAAAGCAGAACTTTCCTGTAATTTCCTGTTAGATATTTTCACTTGGCTTTCCATCTGAAATAGGTATCAGATACCACGGTGAAGTGTGGTAGCACTAAAGTTGTTATAAAGTAAGAGACAAACTAAAAGCAGCCTGTGTTCTGAAGGTCATAGTCATTCACAGAATCACAGTTTTTCATTCTCTTACACTGCCCCTCGGTGTGTTCATCTGTGATCCTGTTTAGGAAGGACTGGATGTGCACTTGAGTGAACCTCTCTGCCTAGAAAAGGGGTGGGAACCATTTCGTGTGAAATCATTGCCTAATGTGATGGAAGGGAAAGTTACAGTGGGGCTTTAGTAGTTGCTCTGCATTAAGCTGGTGTAAGAACTGATAATGTGAGTCTTTTCAATAGTGAGAGACATACTGCTGTTTCCTTAGGTTGTAGAATTTCATCCACATAAATAGATGGACAAATAAAGCACAAATTTTACATTAATTTCTTTAACAAAATTTCTTTGTCATCACTGAATGATCCTTCTTTTTGCTGTTCAGCTTGCACTTCCTAAGGTGCCATTAGATGGTTTCTAGAGGGTTGCTCTGTCATTTTGCTTTTAGATTATATTTGCAAGGTTGTGAGGGAGGGAACACATGGTGCAGGTGTAATATGAAGGTTCTGGTAACAAAATTTTGCACTTTGTGAATCTGAACATTTTTCTTGGCTTGAAATTCAGTCATTTCCAAACTCTCAGCTTTTCTCTTGGATTTATAGATGGCTGAAAGATCCAAAGTCTATCATAAATCTGAGTTACCTGTTAAATGCTTCACATGAAAGAATGTTCATTTTGCTGCTTGCGTTTTTCAATATTATGGATTCATGCTAAGAATGTAAGAGGGCACATGAAAATAGTGCATTTTAAATTTCTTTCTCGTGTAGGCCAATAATATGGTGAATATTCTCATGCCAAGAAATCATATTTTTATTGCTCCATAAATGCTTATGTAGGTCACTCTTGAACAATGGCCAATTGTATGGAAAGAGAATAGAAAAGTAAAATGTACTTCGCAATTCAGACTGATATTTTCCTCACTTAGCAAATTATCATCAAAGCTATTCATTCAAGATTTTGCTATTCTTCCTAGAATACAAGTAGATAAAAGAAAAAAGTTTAAGGATGATTAAATAACAAAAATACCAAATAGTTTCAACAAAGAAGAAAGAAAGAAAATTAATTCAGTGTGGTTTTGTTTTGTGCATTTTTTTATCTGTAGAAGGATTGATTTGTGATTAGAAGAAGTAAGAGTGTTGTTTAAAACAAAATCTCTCAGGGTTTGAGAGATTTCAGAGTGGTTTCTGCTCTTCTTTTAGTTGCAACTTTTCCTGCTTTATTTATTCTTCTCTAGAGCAGAGATGCAAACTAATATATGCTGATTAAAATTTATGCTAGTGTCACTTCATATATTGTTATTTTAAAATAAATACTATTAAAGAAGAGAATACTCATTATTAAAGAAGTAAACAGCAACAAATTTAAGCATAAGGAAAATACTTCTTTACTGTAGGTTTCTTGGGCAGGTTATAGAGTTTCCACACTTGGACATGTTCAGAACCCAGCTGGGTGTGGGCCTGGACAATCTGCTCCAGTTCACCTTGCTTTGAGCAGAGAAATCTGAGTAGAGACCTCCAGTTATTAATAGTTCTGTAGTGCTGTTAAAGAGCCTGTCTTCTGCATTTGGAGGTAATTCTGCAGTGGTGTTGAATATTTAGGATGAAAATCTCGGTGTAGTCTGCAACTGTACATTAAAGGAACTTATATCTCTAGAGTTCTTCAGACTATGACCAAGGAGATCTTTTATTAATATATGAGTTCAAGAATCTCTTAAGTTTGGAGAGTTATGTAAGTATTTTAGTTAAGCATAATTAAATATCATCTTGTCAGTGCTCTTTATAAAGATTAATTAATATGTTAGAAATTTCAAATGTGCCCATCTTTCCAAACATTGTGTTCTAAACAGCTTGAATATATAGCTAATCTACAACTACCTTCTTATCTCCCACAGATCTGAAGAGAGAAGCCAGTATTTGTCACATGCTGAAGCATCCTCACATTGTTGAACTGTTGGAGACATACAGCTCAGATGGAATGCTTTATATGGTCTTTGAGTTGTAAGTTTCTCTCCTTGATTTTACCTTTCTGTGGTGTCGTTTGCTAAATAAAATCCTAAATGTATGTCTGCTCACACCTGCAGGTTTTGTAGCTCAGAGGTCTAGAGTGCTTTAAAAATATTTATTTCTGACAAGTACAGGTTGTCCCAAAATAAAAAAGTTGTCCCACTAAGTGGTGAACAGCAGGGCTTTCTAAAGACAGGTATGATCTTTATTGTTGGCTGCAGGGTACAAGAGAACAAGTTGAAAATCTGCTGGTAGGCATCATCTTTGGGTAACTGGGGATATTCTGTTCCGGTTGTGAAGTTTTGTTTCTTTTTTTCCACAGTTGCTTCTTTAGCACTGCTTTTCTATTATTAGATAAGAAAGTAAAGTTGTTCGTGTATTTAAGTATTCTTGTAAGTCAATATACCTGCTCACAATATATGAAAAGAGGCTTTTGTCCAAAAGATTTGTTTTGGAAGTTTGAATGTAAGAGTTTAATTGGAAGGGTGAAAAAAACGTGACTTTTCAGCAGTGGATAGGTATTTTTACTCAACATAAAGAAATAAGTAGGGAGCAGCCCTGAAATCACCGTATTCTTTCTTTAAGGGGAAATTATTAGGTTTTATCTAACTGGGAAGGACACAACCAGACACGTGGAATGGTCATTCTCTCTACCTACCAGCTCTTCTTTTTATGCTCCCATATATTCATTCCTAATTGGTCTGAACATAGGTATTTGTACCTCTTAAATTTCCCTGCCCTTCCTCCATTATGTTTTCTGATGCATTTGAGCTGCTGATGTTGGAGTAACTGCAGCATGCCAGTGTGTTAGGTCAAATGGGCTTGTCCACTAGAGCCAAGAATTTGATTTGAGATGTCCAGTTACCGTTGAGGTAGTGGAAAAGCCAGTGGTAACAGCAAATAAAATAGGTAAAGCAGAAAATTGTTGTTTGCAAGTCGTCTGCTTTTTTTTAGATGAGTTTATGAACTTACAGCTTTGTGAAATAATTGTTCAATGCTTTCCTCTCTGTACATTTTGATTCAATACTGACTTTGCTTTTTTTTTTTTGTAAATCCCAAAGCATGGACCATGGGACTTTAATTACCCTATTATGAAATAATTATGTACACCTTGGGGAGACATACTCAGATAATTAACAAGATTTTGAAATGGAAGAAAGGGTTTGCTTCTATTTTTACAATGCTGATAGCTCAGAAATATGAGACAAAAGCAGTAATTATTTTTTAATGACAAGCCTATTATAATTTATGTTTGTACACATAGAAAGCAAGTCTGAACAATTAGAATTACTACACAAATACTGCACCTGACTTCAGGCCACATGAAAGAAGGAATTACAAAGCTAAATTATTTGAGGGATAATGATTGTTTATCATATGTATGTCCTTGTCTCCTTTGTATGCAAAAAACATCAGTCTTTTGTAGCAGTGATAGAAAATGAGGCAGCAAGAGCACCTGTGCTCACAATGTTGCAGGGAATGGAAGAACTGTGGGCAGGATGTGTTGTTGTGCTGGAGGGGATGCTTTGGTAAAGTGATTCAACAGCAGATTGGTGTTTGTGTGGAGTGATGCTGCATTGTCTGAGGCTGAGCAGGTTAGAGGCACACTCTATAATTGTGACCATGAAAACAGACTTGGAGTTAGCAGAAAAGCATCTCTGTAAGTGTAGGTAACTCATTTTCCCCCATACTGCTTTCTGCTCATTATGCTGTTATTGTAGCCAGCTCAACTGATTGGCAGCAAATTTGTCTACAGTAATAAAATACGTTTCATTAGGGTTTAGTTACTCTGAAATGACCAGAAAGGGGAAGACAACACAGATCTGCAGAGGAGACATAAACCCAGCTGTGATGGGTGATTTGTGGGCTGACAGGTGGTTTGCATGAAAATTAAGGCAGGCCCAGCACGTGAAATGCGTGGCATAACCAAAGCTAAAACTTTGTGCCATCACTTGTACATAAATGATACATTGGTTCACTGCTGTTTCATAGGCTGTGAGCTGCGTGCCACAGCTGCTAGGAGGGCTCTGAGTATCTTGCCAAAGCTATTGTCAAAATAAGCAAATGTAAGTCAAATAAGCAAATGTAGCATGTCCTGGTAACAACAGATTTGAACCACTCAGGAAAATGTACGATTTGTGCCCAATTTTGAAGACTTCTGTGAAAAGAAACATTTAAAAAAACAAGTCACGTTTCATAGAAGCACTGATGAACAGTAGCAATGAGGTTTAACACCAAAAAGTGAGCTCTGTTTTTAATAAGGACTTTTAAAACCGCTTATTCACACACACACTCAAGCACTCTCTAGAATGGGCCATATCTCACGTTACCACAGGCTGCATGGTGCCACTGGAATAAACTGCAGCGAAGTAGTTAGTTGTAATAGATGAAGTGCATGTGTAGAGTAAGAAGCAGACCCTCTCCCAGAAAGTTTTACTGCTAAGGTAAAAATATTATTTTAAAAGTATTTAGGTGTTACTGCATCATAAATGAGAGAGGATCTGCCTGTGCAAAATTATTTCCCTCACACACATCCCGGCTGCCCCCCCAGATGGACTCTTTACTCTGACAGAAATGATCCTTTGGAGGCACTAGAGACACCTCACATCTGAGAAAGGCCAGCTCTATTCTCTATAATATATTTGCAATTTTCTTTCCCATTCTTGGTGTTATTTGCTGGCAGCTGTATGGAATCATGGGGTTGTTTAGGTTGGAAAAGACCTCATAAGATCATCAAGTCCTACCGTTAACCCAGCACTGCCAAGTCCACCACTAAACCACGTCCCTAAACTCCGCATCTACACATCTTCTAAATAACCCTGGGGATGGTGACTCCACTGTTAACCTGGGCATCTTTTCATCATGCTTGACAACCCTTTCAGTGCAGAAGTTTTTACTACTATCCAATGTAAACCTCCCCTGGCACAAATTGAGGCCATTTCACCTTTTCTGATTGCTTTTGTTACCTGAGAGAACAAACCGACCCTGACCTGGCTACAGCCTCTTTCAGGCTTTTGCAGAGACTGATGAGGTCCCCCATGAGCCTCCTGGTTTTATTTAGAATACTGTTTCCTCTTTGGTATACAAGTGTCACTTTATATTCTGTTGCTTATTACATTTTTCCTAATGATCATTGATTTTTATCAGTGAGAATACTTTGAGAAGGGTCAGAGCCACTTGCAATATTTCTAAGAGAAAGCAAATACTCATTTTGAAGGGTCTGAAAACTAGATTTTAGACTTCTGAGTGCATTATTAGCAGTTTGTCCTCAGTATATATGGATTGAATGTACTTGCATGCTGAAGAGCTCAGATACAGGAGCAGTGAGAGCATTGCAAATACCTTGGTATCTGGTCATTTGCAGAATATTGTCTCACCACTATACATAGGTGGGTTAGTTTTTCTTAGTGCATTCTAAGAGAGATTTATCTCTTGGGACCTTAGAAGAACTGATCTGTTAAGCTTTAGCAGTTAGGATGTAGAGATATATATATATAGTTGTGTACATAGAGCTTTTCCATTTCATGTAGCTAGCATGTAAAAATGCTTCAGGTTTAAAATCTCAAATTCATAAAAGCAGTACTTAACAGGGTTGCAGTTGGTTTATTTGAGGTAAGTGCAGATGCCAAATATGTAAAAACTGTCGAGTTGTGAAGGGAAAAATGCCATTGTGCACAAGCCTTCAACACCTGTGGTACAAGCCTCAGTAAACTCAGTTTTGAGCAATATGTCAACTCTTGATTTTTTATCTTCTTTTTATTAAGTAATAATTCAGTTCCCTAAATGAAGCAGTGCTTCTAAAGCTTTCTCATTTTTCATCAATAAATTAAATTGTAGGCCACATCCTATTAGGTCTGCAAATTCAAAGCTATCATACCTCAGTATGAAAACACAGATCTTTTCTGCAGTGTGCTGTCAATTCTTCAGTCACTGCTGGTGCCAGAGCAGATTTCTGTATAGATATATATAGATAAAAATTGTGTATAGATAGATATAAAATACATTGGTCCTGGTCTGTTCATGTCCCTGCCATGAGCTCCCTCTGCTGGTGTCAGGGAATTCTCTCAGGTTAACAACTGTGTTGTGGCTTTTTCCCAAATTTTTTTGCATCATCCACTTACATCTTCAGCGTGAATAGATTTTTATGTTTACTTCAGTGGATTTTAACTTTTCTCTTTTTTTGTGGTTTTCACATGCATATGCTGATAGTTGCAAACCCTTGAGACTTCCTGAACTTTCATTCCATCAGTATTCCAAAACTTTAATGCTCTTATATCATACAAGGCTTTCAGTTTCTGCAAAGTCATCTTGTAAGTGGCTGAGCTATTGCTGAATTTTTAGTCCGTTGGTTCACTGAATTTTCTGAGATTTCTTATAACTGAGGTTGACTCTGGCTTTTTTTCGGCCTCAACTAGGCAAAAGTCTCATGATTTTAAGGTAAAATTCGGTATCATGTATTGAATGTATTGTATCACATGGAGTAACACAAACCCTCTGTATGCATGAATCAAAATCTACTCTTAAAAAAAAAGGTTTCTGTGTTGAAAAAATAGTCAATTGAAGTCAGAGGTTAAAATACACCTGACACATATTTGTGCTTGGGAGGCCAACAGAGTTCATCTTAATGGAGTAAAACTTTCAAACATATTTGCCAGGAAGAAATTCAAACTGCCACTTCCTGTTACAAACTTTCAATGAAAAATGCTGGTATCTGTAAGTGGGAGGTAGAAATACATGTTGAAGACTGCGCTGATTATATAAATACCTCATTCAATAGTAAAGTTAATGTAAATAAATTACACTCCTCCTTCCATGTCTCAGAAACTATTGATGCTGCTTAAAAAGCTTGAGTGCCTCTGGATCTTTAATTTCACTGACTTGTTATAAAGTAGAGATAATCAATCTTCTAAAGGGTTCTGCTTCTTCGTGAGAATGACATCTCCTTATTTTTGGTAGCTGATCATATATTTTGTATATTCTACATTTTAGAAAGGGTTGAGGGGCTGACATGAGGGATTTTTTCCAGTGACCAGTGAAATCCAGGTTTATGCTGTTCTCAGTGAACCTGCCCCATGGCTGCTGTACAGGACTCTGATATTCTCAGAGTGATATTTAGCCCTGTATGCAGATTTGGTGTAGGGAATTGTGCAAGACAGAAAAACTGCTGGGAAAAACCTGCAGAGGAATATATTGATGCACTGAAGGACAGCCATGGTTTGGCAGTGTGGGGTTCTTGCACTCTTCAATATGCTTTTCGTTTGGTCACCAGTCCCTCTTAGAGTCAGTGCTCTATCCACATGATAGTGTATTTTGCATGAGGGAGACCTTTGGGATTTATTTGGGAATTAAAGCTTCTGCACGTGGCTTGTGACTCCCTAAGCAGAAGTTTGGCATTGCAGGTATATAACAAAGCAGAAGTGATGCCTTTTGGGTTTTTTCCCCCTTGAGTCTTTGTGGAGAAGAAAAAGGTGTGAAGGTGGAAAATGTCGTGTTAAAGTTGATATTTTCGCAAGTGCCTTATTAAACATGAGTTATGTGATTTTTATTGTTCCTGTTAACTCTTGTTAACTCTCTTTTTGCCCCATCAGCCTGTGAACATTTCTAGATACCAAACTGCCTTAGGTCCCTTTCAGGAGAGGGAAAAGGAGGGTAGCACCGGGCTGCTTTCATTTTAGAGAAATGGCAGCCTAATCTCAGCCTAAGGTCTATGAATATATCTGCATCTAAAGTGTAATGCTGCTCATTGCGGGGAGTTGGGTGATCAGAAAGATCAGGCAGAAGAGGAAAAAGGTATCAAATTTCAAAGCTGGTGGTGCAGTATGTGGGCTGTCAGTGTTTTCAGGTGTCTATGAGCTGTAAAATCTCTTGGCTGCTTAATTATCCAGCAGAGAATGCCAACTGGCAAGACTGTGCTGTATTTCTAGAGTATTTTTTAAAGTCTTCATTTAAAATTCAAATTGAGTAACGTTTTTTTATTACTACAGTCATTAGTATTGAGTTGCACTTGTAATGCTTATAAAAACACACTTAACCTAATATCAGGAGCTAATTGTTAAATTGCAGTGTCCTCTTTGCAGGGCATTGACTTTTCTCGGACACCTTGTTCAATGAGCAGTTTAAGCAATAAAGTAAATGTTTGGTATTGGTGATGTTTTGAGAGAACTGTTACATGACTTAAAGGGATATAAATTGGTTAACCTGTGGCAAGCCATTTTCTATTAGATTATCCATTAAATGCTGTTTTAATGAGTAAAGGATAATGAGTACATGTATCTAGAGTACTTTATGTAAGATTCATGTAAGGGAAATAAATTTTTTAAGCATTTTTGCCTCTTTTTACCTGCAGTATGGATGGAGCAGACCTGTGTTTTGAAATTGTGAAGAGAGCAGATGCTGGATTTGTCTACAGCGAGGCTGTAGCCAGGTATTTATTTTAATTTTAATTAATCCCTCAGGATAAATCGAAAAGAATGGAATATACTCTTGTACAATCTGTTAGCTGAAAGTTGAAAGTTGGAATACTATAAATAATCCTGTTTCCACACTCTAGATGTTTATTGCAATGATTAGCATAATCAAAGTAGAATTTTGGAGCATTTTGCCATTTACTAGTTACGGATTTGGATGAGATTACTGAGTAAAACTGTATTTCACATCCAATACTTAATTGGCTGTGTTTGCCTTTATGGATCTCTCCTATGATGGCATTAAGTGACTTGTCTGACAGGTGGGAGCTGTACTGGTCTTGCTGGATGGAGTTGGTTTTGGTTTTCTTTCTTATGTATCACTGTGTTTATGGTCACTTCACCTTTTCATTTATGGGATTAACTAAGATGAAAGAGTCTATAAAACTGCAGAAGGATAATAAAACCCACTGTCCTAGAGGCATGATAGTTGAGCTCAAAGTCCATGAGATTCTTTTTTTGCTTTTCTCAACACTGTAGATTTTTTAGCATCATAGAAACCCTCTTGGAGGAGACATCGAGGTCTGTATTTCACCCTCCTGCTCAAGGCAGGGTCAGCACAGCATTTGAACCATGTTGCTTAAGTCTTTGTCCAGTGGAGTCCAGGACACCCCCAAGGAGGGAGGCTCCACAGCCTCCCTGAGCAGTGTGATCCAGTGCCTCAGTATGTCCCAAGGGACAAAATATTCCCTGTAACCAGCTGGAGCCTCCAGAGGACAAGGATTGCCTCCCTTAGCCCAGAGTAATTCTCTGGTGCCGCTCAGGATGCTGCTGGCTTTTTTGGCTCTCTGCTGTGGTCAGTGGTCTGCTAGGGCATCCTTTGGACTCTGAGGAGGAAGAGGTTGCTCTCCAATCTGCATCAAACAAGCCAAGACCTTGGTCCGATCCTTTTCCAGATAAATTAGGCACTGATACTCTTTCCTTTCTGTTTTCCTTTGTGATTTGTAATTAAAAAAAAAAAGGAGGCTCCCTGACTTCCTTGTCATATCAAGCAGAATTATTGAACATTTGAAATCTTTACAAAAACCTGGAAAACACTGATTGTTCTTTTTTAATTTCCCTTGGCTTCAATCAGAATAATTCTCAAACTTTAGATTGTATTATTCACTATTGTAAACACAAAGTCTATTCTACAGAACTGTGTATATTTGAGGTTTAATTGGTTGATTAGTTTTATATAGTTAGACTCTAAATACTTAGATTGCTACATGTGTATAGTAATCTTTCCCTGCAGGTTTGTCATGCATAATGTGTTTGTTTTTTCAGTCATTACATGAGACAGATACTGGAAGCTCTTCGTTACTGTCATGATAATAATATAATTCACAGGGATGTGAAGGTAAGGGGGTTTAATTACTTTTTTCTCTTCACCACAATGATGCAAACTACTGAATTCCAATCTCTATAATTTAGAGGAAGGGAGAAGCTGTAGGAAAGGAATCTCTGTTTGCTGAGTGTGTTTTTACTCTTATTGTATTATGCAAGATTAAATCCCACCCTAATTCCATCAATATAGAACATTAAGGAGGTCTGTATTCACAAATTACACGTACATTTGATTACAGCTTGCTTTGAAAGTCAGTTTAATTTCTAGTCTTTGAATATTCATATGGAATCTGCTTGCATTTTTTTCTTGTTAGGAAAATGTGTATATAAATTAATTGCATAAATTAAACTGGAATTGGTAGTTTATTGGCATCAGTTTGAGAGCATAATGACAGTCCTCATTCACAGTAAGATTTCATAGAGATGCACATGCTTAAATGCTGCAATATTAGTAATATTATCTACTTCTTGGAGACAGTCCAATAAACATTTATTATTATGAAAAATTCTCTGATATAGATAAGTTTGGGGAGAGAAATACAGTGTTTAAGACCAGTGTATGTACATACTGGTTTTGATCTGGTAAATTTTGTACTGTTTCTTTGGATATTTATGGAAGTAGTTTATCCCAAAGTACTGTAATGTAAGTAGTTGGGAGTTTTAACCCAAGTGGGCTTGACTCTCTTCAGTTTGAATATGCATATTATTTGTTAATGTCATTGCCTAAAATAGTTATTCCCACTTCTCCAAGAGTTTGGTTCCTCCAAAGTGAGTCAAGCTCTGTAGGAATTGAGGAAAATTCTAACAAGCTCTTATGGTGCAGTTTGAGAAGTGACTCTTGGAGTTTAGTGAGTAGAGAAGATTGAGAGAGGGTAAACTGTGCTTCAAACTCCTGCAGGTGACCTGTGAGGGGAAGGAGTACAGACACTGAACTGGTGATTTTTATAAGGAGTCATTTGGTCTTCTATACCCAGACATTGCAGACCTTTCCCAAACTCCTACTCCATTCCTTTTAAAATCAAGACTATTATTATGTAATAGGCTTTATTTTTGAAGGTTGGTGTTTTAATAGTAGTTTCTTAGAACAAATTCTAAAAATGGGCTCTTAATTGCTGGTAGAATGTCTCATCTTGTTCTGTCTTGATGATTCTATGTACTTTTAATTGTTTGGTTTTGGTACCACATGAATTTCAGAATTAACATCATCTTTATGTTGCTGTGTCTTCATGAAAGCTCCACTTGTTTTTCTTGGACCATATTCTTGAAAAAACCCAAGTTTCAGCTTCAAGGGCCTCTGAAGGAGGCCAGTTTCACTGAGGGTAAAGTGGGAATTTATTTCAGTGCTTATCCTGTCTTAGAACCTCAGAATCACAGGGGTTTTTTTCTAAAATACCATCCTTAGAAATGAACCTGTTCAAATTACATGGGTTAGAAAAAAATGTTTAAGGTATCAGTCTAAAGCAATGTAAACCAGCAGTGTTTTGTTTTGGCAAAAGCAGTGCTATAGCAGAGCTATAGGATTTGGGTGTGAAACACAAACTAACTGCAGCATCCAGGCTCTAGATGTCACTGTAGACATTGTTTTGAAAGGAAGTAGACAAAATGACCACTTTCCAAATTACCTGAATGGGTGAAAATGAAAGTGCTTTAATAAAATCTGTAAGGTTGATATAGTCATGCTTTTTTCTCCCTTTTAGACTTTCTGTGAATGTTATTTTGAAATGTAAAATGCTTGGTTGTTTTCTGCTGCACAGGAAAATTGGCACCCTATAGCCCCTGTAAGGTTTAGGTGTCTTGTAGCTGCTTTTATGCTCCCTTAGCTCCTGGCTATTTAGGAAGAGTTAGAAAGTTTAGATGAAATGAAAGTTTGCTGTAGTCTGGTGCCAGAAACTTCACCTGAATTGTCCAAGTCCAGTCTGGGACAAACTCCCCGTGCCCCACATTCACCTCTGATGACAGAATCAAAACATGAAAGCTTTCACAGAATGGCCTGCAGTTGTCTTAATTGCTCTCACTGCTCTGTGAGACCAGATGTTTCTTGAGCCTGTGTATATCACTTGACCCCCTTCAGCATTGCTTAAAGGCTTTATAATCAGTGACAATTACACATTTGCTTCACCCTCAGTTAATGTGATCCTGCACTGCTTGGAAGCTGGAACATATGGCAAGGAAAACAGAAGGTACAGGAAGGTAGAAAACTCAAAACAGCTGTGCATCAGAAATGTGAATGTCAAGAACTTTTTCCCTTACCACATTTGTTTCTTGTTCTGCCAACCTACTGATACAGGACTCAGGCATTCATTTTATTCTGTCATAACCTTGCTGTGTCAGGAATACCCAGAAGGCGGCTATTGAAAGTGGCAGCATTGAAAAGGAGTCTTTTCCATCACAGAATGTTATTACAGAGCAGTTTGTGTACAGAGAAATCTTTATGTAAGGGAACAACAACAGGGAAAGAGGAGTGATGTGGGTCTGAAATGTGATTCTTGTCTTTTCCTATAAAACTCTCGCTGCAATTTGAGTACCATATGTCACTTGCTTATTTTTGCAATAACTTTAACAGAAAGGTTTTTATCAGTAAAACATCAAGAAGTTTTGCAGTCTTTTGTGAGCCTCTATTGTTATGTAGAATTCTCCATAGTTGCAAAATTCTTGTTTATGAAAGTATTTTTTAATATAACTGATGTAAGAGTGATTTAATCACATCAAGAGCTTTAGTTGCTGGGGTTTTATCCTTAATGTGTTCCAAATACTCCAGCTTTCTTCTATGATTTTCATGTTGTTTGAGTATCTATGTGTTACTGATAAGCAAATTGATTGGTGTGCAGCTGGAGTCAGCGAAATGCAGACATCCAAAATTTACATTATGGGTTTATCTGGGTAGGTATGAATGCTTGTTTCCAACATGTGAAATAGATAAACCTGCTAAAGCAAAAATACACAGATTGTGCCTTGTCTGTCATTAAGATTCACTTCAATATTTCTGTGAGTGGGAGTCAAAATCAGGGAGTTTTTCCAGGGAATAGGACCAAGCATTTTGTACTGCACTGGGTGTCATGTACACATCTGAGTTGATCCAGGTGACCTGAGACTTGACCTGTGGATGGATTTGCACGGTGATTTTTGCACTCTGCAGAACTTAACCAATGATATGAATTCTGAGAGCACACTCAGTTACCACTTCTGTCTTTCATTGCCTAAACTGCTTGTAGCACAGCACTTCGGATTTTGCTGGCAGAGTTCAACATTCTTACACTTCTGCTTTTAGGCATATCTGAAAAACGAGTAAAAGTAGTATGTGTGTTTATGTAACTGTATATTCAATGATATAAAATATAGCCGAAATAGAAACCGTTCTTTAAGACTGTTTTCCCTTTTCAGTCTTTGAATACCCGAAACAAGAAATCTGTTGCATGTTACTTTCCTTCTACTGTTTTCACTTTGAAACTTCTTGTATGCTTTCTGGGGCCATTCAGTAATAACTGATGCTTTTTTCTGTATTTTCTAGAACTTTCTAGATTCTTGAGATCCAGTAGCAACTTCCTGATGAGGATTTTGTTACATATTAAATTATTAAAAAGTGATTAAGGCTGCAAAACCACTATCAGAGGTGCAATTGAAGTGTCCTACCGGGCCACATTTTTTTCTGAGGAACACTTCCTCATTCAATGTAGAAGTTAAGAGCCTCCAAAAATAAAACTTTCAGTATTTTTTCTCAGTGTTTCTTCAGGCAGTGCTCTTTTTCCCCTGTTTATGTTCACTCCTATGCCTCTGCTTCCTATCTCAAGGTCTCCATGCTTTTTGTTGGGTTTTGTCCAGCCCTTTTCCTATTGACTTGTTAGTTATGTTCAGAAGCAGTTTTGCTGAGAAGTGTATCTATGCTGTTTGGTCTGCCTGGAGCTAAACATTTACAAACTTCCTGGTCACCAAGTTTATATGGTTTTTATATGTTTACGTGTTACTGCAGTCATCTTCCCAGACAGTTAAGAAATGAGCTGGCTTCCCATGCAACACATTTGAATGGCTTAACCAAAAATTTGACAAGACGCCTGTGGTCTCTAAACTGCTTTGCAAATCAGGTGCTGTGCTTGTTTGCCTTAGGATTTTGTGTTCACTGCAATAGAAATGAATTGTTTTATTTTTTTTTATTAAACAATTCACATGTCACCTGCTAATTTCTGATTTTGGCACCAGAATGTCTAAGCAATGCAAGAAGTTTACCACATGAGCTGTGTTTTGCTGTAGTGTTTTTCTAACTCTCCTTCATCTCTCATGCCTTTATATTTTGGGGGATTTTTCCTACATTAACTCTTCTGTCAAATGCTAGACCAATGCAGGACTCACTTTGTAGTGTCTCAAATTGCCTGCACTGCACAAAGGCTTTTCCACTATTTGAAACAAGAAACACTTTGATGCAGTTAAAAAACTTAAAGGACCTCATCCTGGACAGATTACATGGGAAAAAGTCAGGCATACTTCATCTTTTGGTGCTGTGTAGGAATGTTTGAGTGGGATCTTGCTAAGAGTCTATCACAAAGTTATATTTGATCAGTAGTTCTCTAAGTTTTGTTCATTTTCCTGCCTTTTTGATAAGCACTGGGGAACAAGGGGTTGTGGCTAGAAAAGTGTAAAAAGAATTACTTCAGCCTATGCTGCCATGAAAAACTGTGTTAAGAGAAACAACCCCAGGCAGGTGTTGTGCTGAGATAACTGCAGCTACATTCCCTATGAAATATATTTCAGGAAGGACAGAAATTGTGGATTCTGAGTTTGTGTCTGTGCAAATTATAAACAGACTTTGGTGGTGAACAGCTCTGCTCACCCAGACTTGCAGCTGTTGGTCAAAAACCAGTCCTGTCAGCAGCACTTTGCCATCTGGAAGGCTTTACCTGCTCAGTTCTGTCTTGCAGAGCTTGGCCGTTGGATGTGTAGCACAATTGTGGTTCAGCCATCCCAGAGAAAATGTCTGTGCTTTGTTCAACTTTCTTGCAAAGGAAACACGTATCCAAAACTCTTATTGATAAGAAGAGAGAACTGGGTCCTCAACTTCAGCCTAGTTTTTGCCTATTGCTTGACTTTTTAGGTAGAAGGAATTGTCCATGGATCAAATGTAAAATGTCTTTTGTATTACATGGATGAATGGGTATTACATAGTTCACTGTACAAATTGCTTGGATTCATTTGGATATACACACTGGATTTATTATGGCTGATGCTGAGGTAGCACGCAAGATGATTTGAAAAGAAAATACAATATGTTACCATTTTGTTTAAATATTTGCCATTTCTTATCAAAGCCTGCCTATAGGTAGTTAAAAATAATGTATTGTTATTTATAGTCTATGAAAATCTTTCCATATTCCTTCCCATTTCAGTGAAAATGTCATCGTTATGTTTTTGATCTTCTGGTGTGGATTTTGTAAACAGACCATAAAGACTTTTCTTGAATGTGTTATCTAACAGAAGGGTTATAACTGGATCTAAGCTACTTTTAGCAGCAGCAAGACAAGTAAGGAAATTTTTTATTTCCACTAGATAGTTTAACCTTTGGCAGTCATTATCTTTAAGCAGTACATAGAAAGTTGGCTTAAAAATATGATATGGAAGAAAGCAGACAGTTAATATCATCTGGATGACAAGAATGTTTCTTTTCACTGTTCTGTAAATTAGATGATTTTCTCCAATACAGGTGGTTTTTTCTATTTTGCTGAGATGTCTGGTAAGAGAATAGTACGACCACAAAACTGTCATAAAAGACAGAAAAAAGCACATAGTGGCAAGACAACCTGCAATCATTGTAGGACTTTCACCAACTTCTACCCTGATACTGTAGCATGTCAGGAACTCAGTTGAAACCACCTCCTGGACATTGTACATGATGGCTGTGACTGTAATGCAGAGCACAATCAGCCATATAACGACACACAGATACTTAGCAAACTTCGGCCGCCGGAATTTGTGGAGCAGACGCGTGTGGAAGCTCCCAGGGAGCGCTTGGGAGCTCTGTGTGCTGCTGTTCTTGAGCGTGGCGTACTGGCTGAGGGCGATGGAGCTCAGGATGGTGATGGTCACATACATGCTGACGTGCATCACCAGCGTGCCCAGGTGATGGGCGATCCTGCACGCCACCGACTCGTAGGGCCAGCGGTGCCCGGCCGCAAAGTAGGCAGCCAGGAAGGGCATGGTGCTGCAAACCAGCAGGTTGGCAGTCACGAGGTTGGCCAGGTAAATGCCCTGTGTCCTTCGTGCGGGTGCTTTCCGTGAAAATATCCAGGCAGCGAGGATGTTGCCAAAGATTCCGGCAGGAAGCAGGCAGGAGTAGATGATGGGGAGAGCTACAGTGGTAGCTGGCGATGGCTGAAGACATGTTGAGTTGTTCATTTATGCTGCCAGTATTTCTTGAGTGGTCAGAGCTGAAACAATTAAAAAATTATTCTCTTGTAATGTGCATCTAACATATCTCCTTTAATCTAATCTCAGCTGTTTATTTGTCTCCCCTACTTTCCAGTGTTCTTAACACTTCCATTACCTTAAGTTTGCAAGAGGTTACAGTTGGGGTGTTCTCTTCTGCAGAGATTTCATGAAGAAGAGTTAAACCCCAAAGCTTTTACATGCATAGACTCTAATAAAATAAATTAGGAAGCTGAAGGTTCAAGCTAGGGTCTGGCAATAACTTCTGTGATCTTGGTTTATTTCTCAGTCTTCTGGAACATCTGTAACCTAATTTGGAAACCACTTACGGACCATTTAAAATTAAATAAGCAAATTAAGTGCAAAGAATTACTTTAATTGCAGAAATGCAAAGAATATCTGTACCTCCATTTAACTAAAAATTAGTCTGTATGCTGCAAGAATCTCACTATATACTTATTTTGTGCTCATGTCTGTATCTGGTATTACTTTATCAGAGCTCTAATGTCAGATGTACATTTTGCAACTCAGTCTATATTTTTTAGCATATACAATGATTGTTGAAAATTGCAATATATTATTTTTTCCAAGTTCATTTTTCAATCTTTTCTCAATTTCCAAACTGAAAAGAAATGAAAGCCCTTGCATTTGAGTGTGCACTGAAGTTCCATATGTATTGTTGAACCAAAATGTATTAAATTCTTCTATTACAATGAGTTAAATTCACAAAGTAATTGTTGAATTTACTCATTTTAGAAGTCTAATGAAAATTTTTGTGCCATTGACCAAATTCTGTCAGGTGCAACAAAGAAGTAATGATTTTAAGCTTACCTATACAACAAGCTGCAGGTGCCTTCCTTTGCAGAGAGCAAATATTTCTGTCTGGTGTCCGTTTTATCTCCACTACTGCAGTGAAAATGATTGCACTGGAAGCAGGAGAGTACAGTTAAGAAAAATTTCTCTCTGACATAAGTAGGTTTTCAGTGTGCACTTTTCTTTTACAATGTCAGAAGTCAGGTAGATATTTAAAGTTCAGAAAACATGATGTCTGTACAAAAACAGCTTTGAAATTAGGTCAGGATCAGCTTCATTAGGGGAAAAAAAGATGGAGATAGCATGGAAGAGCAACTGGAACAGTCCTTTAGGTATGTCACAGAAGCACCTTTCAATCCTTTATATAGTGCTTCCCTCTTTCAGGGGTGGAGGGGTTCTCTTTAGGACTGCCCACTTTCCTTTGGGCTGCTGTCTTATGCATGAAAACTTGCCTTTTCCGTGACATTTAACAGTTCTTCAGCTCCAAGAGCTGTCACAAAGCTGTCTATTCCCAAAGCCTGCTTGCAATAATACTGTGTCCATGTCTGTCCTCACATGAGTGACCAAATGGGCACATCTCCCACATGGTCAGGTGATGATGGATTGTGTGGAAGCAGTTTACAGCTGATGCATCCTAGGGTTCAGCCACGGAAAATGGACTCAGTGTTCAAGAAATGCAGTGTTTTGCACAAATAACCCAGAAATGTATACAGGATGATTTCCTTCCTCCACAGCATAGTATGATCACAGATCAAACTCTGTTTAGCTCTGCAGAAGTTGAGGCTTTCGAGTTTTCTCCTTTCTGATACATCTATAGTTGTCAGACGAGACTTTTCAACAGCTATACTTTAAGTTCCTTTATGAGAACGAAAGTTCTTGTTTTGCTAGTTATGCTTTATGTTTAAACATGGAATCTCACCTCTTGGTCTGTTATCATTGTTCAGTCTCATTATTACTAATTTTTTTTAGTAAAATAATGGACGTGTAAGCTGGCTTCCTATTCTGAATTCGTAGCTGAACTCATTTACATTTACTTGCTGTGAAGTATTAGTAATTAGGTTGCAAAGCTGTAATTACTCTGCATGTTCTTTAATTCTTGTTCTTGTTAGATTAATTTCAGTGCAAAAATGAAAGTAGATGTGGTTTAACCCTGGGAGGCAGGTGAGCCCTCACAGCTGCCCACTGACTCCCCCTCAGTGGGATGGGGAGGAGAATCAGAAGGGTAAAAGCGAGAAAACGTTTAAGATTTTTACGTCTGCCACCTCTTGTTCTTGTGGCTGCTTTGCTGCAGAGCAGACCTCCTCTTTGGTGCTCCCTCCTGCTCTGGCACACTGATCAAATCTGCCAGTATTTGGCTGCCAAAGAGGGAGGATGTGGTTCAATCCCAGAAAGCACCTAAATCCTGCACACTCGCTTGCTTCCTCTCCAGTGGGCCAGGAGGGAGAATTGGTAGGGTAAGAGTGGAAACTCATGGTTTGTGATAAAGAGTTTAATAAGCCTAAAGAAAACAAAACAAACAAAAAAAAAAAAAAGAAAAGAAAAAAAAAAAAAAGAGAAACAAAAAACCCAAGTGGTAGAAAGCAACCCCGGCTGACCAGTGCCCAGCGAATTCCTGAGAAATGGCAACACAGCCAAATTTCCTCCTTGGCTTTCATTGCTAAGCATGGCACCATGTGCTCTGGGCTGTCCCTGGGGTCAGCTGTCCCTGCTGTGTCCCCTCCCATGCCCTTGTGCACGCCCAGCCTCTCGCTGGTGGGGTGTTCTGGTAGGCAGAGAAGTCCTGCAAGTGCTGCTGCTGAGCAGCGGCTGAAGCATCCCTGTGTTACCAACACTTTTGGTCACAAGCCCAAACCACAGCCCATCTTGTGATGATGTCTCTCCCAGCCAAAACCAGCACAAGACCAGTGCATTTTGGTACACCAGCTGAAATTTAAGAATGTGTTATAGATTTGAGTAAAGAGGAAAATGAGGTTCGTGCAATTACATGGGGCTGTGGGTTTAGTTAGCCTTTAAATACAGAAAGCAAAATAAACAGAATTACCTTCGTGTTAGAATTCACCTGAAGACTCAGGGAATTAAGAAGCACTGGGAAGAGGAGAAGTAAGACACACTATTTGAGTGACTGATTCTGTGGTCTTTTGACATGTCACAGTGTAACTTTCAGCAGATCTCCCAAGATGTTTCAGGACTGTTTGCTCTTCGGTAATATTTTTTTGTAAAGCCTGGCATTTTACTGTCAAGTTTGGGAAAATAGATTGCAGAAAAAAATGTGTAAGGATTAAATTATTTTAAAAGTGTAAAGATACCTGGTTTTGTTTCTTGGTCAGTAGTAATTGCTTCCTACATGACAGTGCTGTCTAGTTTCAGATCCCTTTCTGAGCCACTTGATACATCTGGCCTTTAACATCTTGAAGAACTGATTTATACAGTTGTAGAAATCCAGAAATATTTTCTGATAGCTTTTGTGGTTGCTTCTTTGTTCTGACTGCTGCTCCCTTAGTGCTGCATTCTCAAGATCATGTAGTCATTCCTGTTCCCCTCTTCTGTGCCGTGCCTGCTGGTAGAGACTTTCTAATTGTTCCCTTTCAGATTTTCATTTCTGAGCTGGAGAGTTGATTTATTTAATGCAGTTTGGATTTTCCAAATCAAAGCCCTGTACTGTTACTTTATCTTCTGCAGAGATCTGAGTCTATTTTGGCAATACTGCTGTGTCCATGAATTACAAACCTTGTAGATGAAAATTCTGATTTTAACACTTTGTTCAGAAGAACTTTAGAATTCCCATTTTGTTCAAGTTGCTGTCATTCATGTCTATCCTCTCCTGAGTTCCCCAGCCCACACCCTCACCCTGACCTGCTGTTCAGTATCATCAATCAACTGCTCATAGACTAAGCACAGACAGAGAAAGAATGATGAGATAACATATATATATCTTGTGAAATGTATGGTTTATGGTTTATAAACTCTACTAGATGAACCAGAATTGATGTAACTCTGTAGAACTACAGTATTGAGTAATAGAATTGTACTGTACAAATACAAAACCAGGAGAAGCATTAATATAATAGGATGACAGAATGATACATAAAAGATCATGAAATGCAGTTACTGTGAGAATCCAAAATTACTGTACAAACACCTCTGTTGTATGCTGAAATGTTTAACAAAAAATGCAGTTACCATTGTATCTTTATGAAATTACATGTTTGTGGGAATATTTCTTTTGAAGATTCAGAAACCCCATAATTTTTAATTTAAAAATGGAAACAAAATAGGCTGGTTAGCCATTGTAATTTGTTTAATCTGTTTGTATCCCGTTTCATCAAATCTGAGTGATGTAAAATCACATCAAAATTAAAACTAGTTTCTATCTAGCAGAGGTGATGTCTTATGTTTGCTTTGCTCAATCAGAGTATTATGAGTATCTTCTGTAAAATCTGAATATTCTATGGAATTAGTAAAAATCCACACATACGGATTTGGCATTAAAAGTCACATGATCCATTAGAGAAGTGACTGGTAGTTGTATTAAGACTAACTTCTTTACACCTGCTTACTTGAGCAGTATTGTTTGTATGTGTCAAGATAACAAATCCTTATTTTACAGAGCTTGGTAGTTGGTCTCTATTTCTTTGGCCTTTCTGGTCTGTTATGCTAGATATTTAAGTTGTTCATGGTTGTGCTGCTTTAGTCATCTTTGTGCCAGACATCCCCCACTTCAGCTCTCTGGTTTTTAAGAAATGTTACAGTTTGAAATCTGTTTGTGCCTAAATACATAAAGCTGTTTAGTTAAAATCTGAGAATATAGCTGCAGCAATGAAACAATGCTGTTACATTGCTGCTCACATGGCATCAGCAATTACCAAGATTATTTTAATCACATGGAAAGAGGAGGCCGATGCCAGGGAGGAAGCGTGCAGCTGGAATGTGTGGCTTTGGAAATCTAGGAGTAGACCAGTGGCTGAGCCTGGCTGTTCTTTTTGCTCAGTTCTGTGAGTTTGTGTTCCGTTGCTGAACTATTTTGTGTAGCTGCAGTCATCAAATTTGTCATATTGAAGGAAATCTTAGGAAATACCCACGTCATCTCTCCTTCATTCATTCCTAATTTTCTGAAAGCATTGCTTGCTTTTCCTTGGGTGTTTGACCTTGACACTCATTAAAATGTTGGAAATATAATAAGGGACTTAGGAGGATTAAATATTTTAGTTTTGCTGTTTAATAAAACTCGGTGTGTCTTCTGTACTTTTAACTGAATTAATAGCTGTTGTATTCTTCACCCCATTTTTAAGCGGCATATGTTGCTAAATTCTCAAATATTTTCTTTTAAAAGTGCATTTATAAATGTAGTTAAAATACTGATCTCTTTGAAACCTATTAAAACAGAGAAAACCATAAAATACATAAAATCTGTAATGGTATCTAGACCTTTCAAATAGGACAGAATTTACTTTTGGCAAAATTCATCTATTATTTACATACACGAGTTACTAATATTAATGTGTATATACAAGTTTACTTTTACAGGTTCAAATCCCTTCGTGGAAATCTCCCTAAAGAGTTAGTGTTCTAGTTTAGTCCAACACAAGATGACTGAGAACTTCCTAATTTGTTTTCTTGGATAAGTAAGAGCAAAATGCTTCTGAAAGTAACTTCTCATTTTCAGAAACAGAAGTAAGACTTCTCATTTCTGTTAATAGGAGGAAAGAGGCAGAATTAGTAGCTGTAGAGTAGAGGATTTTGTGATCTGAAATTGGTGTCCTGGAGTGGCAGAGATCCATTAAACATTCAAATCATAGATTTCTTCCTAGAGTAACTGGAGTGGGGAGTGGTGGTCGATAATCGCTCTTGTATGTATTGGCCAAGCTTTATGTCTGAAGTGCTCTCCAGGTTTAGGCTCGACTCTCCATGAAGTTTTCTGCAGATCAGTTGGAATACAGTCTTACGGACACTTCTGGACATTAGGAAATACATAACTGGGTCTAGGCAGCTGTTGAATGATGAAAATACGAGCATCACCTCATTGCACGTGTGAATGATTCCCTTCCAATAACAGGATGGGGTTTGTAACTGTGAGGTGATGTAGACAAACCTGAATATGTGATAAGGCACAAAACAGATGGTGAAAATGATGAGAACAATGAAGGAGTTTCTTGCTGTCTTGGTGTATTTTCCTGAGTTGGGAAAGTTTGCCCTTCTCCTCGAAATTTTCAGAAGGTTCTTGGCAATTTTAACGTACGAAAGAATCAAAAGGAAAAAAACGATCCAAAAAATCAGAACAATGATATAATTTAAAATTGCTTCTGTCTTTGCATCCTGTTTGCTTCGGTAATGAAAGCACAGGGTAGAGTTGCTGTCCTCAGTCTTGAAGAAAGATGGTGCAACCACTACTATAAATCCTGTCAGTGCAATCGCCCACACCGTGCAGCAAATCTGCACGCTCCGGGTAGTGCTTAACATCTTCGGACGCTTCACAGACTTATTTATCTTTATATAACGATCGAGACTGATTAGTCCCAACAGTACTATGCTAATATACATGTTCATGTAAAACAGAGTGCCCACAACCTTGCATAAAATCCTCCCAAACATCCAGCTGTTGTTGGTGGCGTGATAGAATATCCGGAAGGGAAGACAGAAGATGAGCAGAAGGTCTGCAACAGCTACGTTTAGCAAGTAAACTTGGATAGAATTCCTTTTCTGATGGATGCGCAGGAAAGCAAACAAGGCTATAATATTTCCAGCCAATCCAACGATGAAAATAATAGAGTAAAAAACTATCAAAGCAAGTGACAGTGAGTTGTCATCTAAGGGACAGCTGGCATCATTGTGAATTTCTGAGGCATTTATGGTCAGGTTGGTTTGGTTACTCCAGAATTCTTCTTTGTGTGGAGTAAGGGTTAGTAAATAAGCTGAAGTTGCAGCCATCATTTGCAAAGGGTTTTTAGCTGTTCTGCAAAGAAACAATGAGAAATTTTAAGAATTAAGTCTCCATTCATGTGTCTGTTTGCTTTATTGCCTGGAGTCTTACGTGATACAAATATAAAAGGTAGTCACTAAAAGGAGTAAATGCACCAAAGCATTGATGTAGCTGAATAGAAGGAGTTGCAGCCAGATATTGTGATATAATATAAGTCTAGGTAATGTGCAGCCAAGAAAGAACAGATAATATAGAGTACTCACGTGGATAACTGTTTCTGTAATTACAGCTTTATTACTGTCTTGTGTTGTTTTGCAAGTAAACTACTATGTTTTCCTGCAAATTTAAGAAAATTTTTATCTATAAGAACAAATAATTCTTTTAAGTTCACTTGTTAGTATTTCTAGCACAGAAGAATTAACTGAGGTGCAGGGACAGGTAAGCATAGCTGAGTATTTCAGTGTTGATACAAAGTACATAAAATATGCTGAAACAAGTGTAAACTTACCTGTAATTTTAAGTAAGTACCCAAGATCTCTCACATGCAACTAAGTGGTTTTCAATTAAAAAAGCATTTGTCAATTAATATTTATTTGGCTATGTAATGTGTTATAAGTAATCTTGTGAGACAGTATTATTACAGTAGCTTGTCTTTAGTAATCTGTAACTTGATATAAATTTAAGTGGTTTTTTCCTTTTTTTTTGACTGTTCACAAATCAGTATTACACAAATAAACAACTATTAGCTGGAAATCGCATGAATGCAGTAACAGCTTGTTTTCAAACCTTCCTTTGCTTTCATTGAATAGATTTTAATTTCAGCTTATTGCTGACCTGGAAGGTACAATGTGAAAGATAAAAGTCAGCTTTGACCAAGGAAGGAAAACCAGAAAAGTGTGTGATTTGGAGAGTACTCACACTGAGCTGTTTACAGATGGTTATCACTGACAAGTAAAACTTTAGTCCTCAACTTGTTTGTCATAGCAACAAGAAATGCCATAGAAAAGTTTATTTACAATTTTTTTTGTTAACAGAGTAAAGAGGTTTTTTCCCCATAATCTCACAAAATTTACAGAAGTGGTTTTGGCACTCTGAACTTAGTTGACTGGCAACTGTTACAGAAAAAAACCAACAAAAAAACATTGCTCTATATGTAACCTTAAAATAGCTTTTATGCTAGGTCTGTGTCTAGGCCATGCAATTTGCATGCTAGGTCTTAAAAAATGCAAATTTACATTTAATTCTGTGATGCAGCTACAGCAGTGAAAATGGCAACACTTTAGGGAAAATTCTTAAGACCTGATGTATATACAAAATCTGAACTCTTGAAAGGACAATCTAAAATATTTTAACATCCTATGTTGTCTGACTTTACAGTTGCATTAAACTTGTAGGGTGTGTTAGCATTTTCAGAAACAGCTGTTCTCATGTTTACCACATGATACTGACAGGGCAAGAAGTCATTTCAAAAGGTTGGTTTTCAACTGTGATGTTTTCAAATACATCTTGAAACCCATCTACTTCGATGACTTCATGTTTAAGTTGCTTTCCTATAGAAATGTTTGTTGTAGTGACTTGTATGAGCAGTGACAAATTTAGATCAACGAGAGAGAAACTTGGGTTATGCTGTAGATGCACTGGAAACAAAACTTTTCACGTCTTAAGTTGTGTCGCCTCTAAGCAAGCAGATATGCTTAAAGCTAGGTATATTTAAAAAAGGGTTACCTCTGCAGTTAGTAGAGATGTATTTTACTACAGCTTAAGTATAAAAGAAGCCACTTACCATTGATGTGTGAAGAAGTTCTGCTGGGTCTCAAAACCGCTGGTGAAGACAGGGAGGAGAAACGTGCAGGTCCTCTTATTAGAAAGCTACAGCAGCAGCTTCTCTATGAAAGCGGTGAGCTTCAGCTGACTCGTACAATTGGCAACAAGAGGAAGTTTTAAGTAGTGTTGCAACTGGTTTGTTTTTTTAAAAGCATTTTTAGCTGGCAATACCCAGTTTATTTGGGCTTTGCTGGGAGAGGTTCTGTAATACATTTTTCTGTTTTGCTCTGAATTGGAGATTGAAATTTTTTTTCTCCGAGACTTTGTTTCTGATGAGCAGTGCCAGTGGCTTTTTGGGTGGTATTGGTGTTGGTACAGTCTGTTATCTCTTTAATACTTCCTGGAAATAGTGTCGCTTTTTCAAGTGTAGGGTAAAGATAATCAACACCACAGTGGAATGGTACATTTTGGTACTGTTTATATAGTTCTCCCATCTACCTTTCTCCTTGCCTGGTATTAGAAATATTGTTCTTTCTCACTCAAATGACAGCAATGAGAGGATGTGAAAGTGCCCAAAGCTTGCAGCTTAACCATTTCACTAAGGCAGAAGTGAAATACAATATGCAGCAATAATACCACCTGGTAATACTCTCTCAAGTAGGGCATAAGGAATTGAAAATTACATTTATGAATTGCAAATTTAAGAGTGGATTCTAGAAGACCTGATATGACAAGGCCTGAATTTAATGAAGACCTGAAGAACATTGTCTTGAAGGTCTTTGTTCTCATACAATTGGAACTTTTACAAAAGGATGTGGGTGGTTAGAGCTGACCAGGTGGTCAGGTGGTCAGAATGAACTTCTGGTAGCTCCTGTGCACTCTTTTGAGTTCTTAGTTTTGCAATTTAAGAAGTAATGTATTCTTGGGAAGTAGTATACAAATTTGAGGTTCTTCATTTAAAACAATATGGTCTTGAAAAGAGAGGCTTTGAATAAATGCAGAAAGTTCTAAATTAAATGCAGTTGTTTGGGTAGGTGTATTTAATACCAAATTGTGTTCTGATAGGCTTTGTCTGTATGTTGCTTTCTCCTACAGCAGTCAATATCCATCCAAATTTTTGTATATTATTTCATTTTTATACCACAAGAGTGAGGTGTACCTCACTCTTATTTGTGAAAAATCAAAGGTATAGATGGCAATGGCTGGGATCCAGTTTAGAAACCTAAACAATATCCCTCACTAGAATATCCTTGGGATGTTCCTGTTCTTTCCTGCAGTTGAGAAGTGATAAGTGAATTCTGTGATTAAGGCTCAAAATAGTGTTTTATGTTCTCTGTGGGAAGGATAAGACCCCACAAAACGTATCCTAGGTAGGATATTTCAGCTGGGGAATTGAAACAGTGTAAGGGTTAATAGGATGAAAGACAAAAAGGAAAAGTAATACCAGGTAAGAAACTACAGACATGAGTTTTTATCTGCATTTTATCATGATTTCACTTTGTATTCCTTGCTAGTTCTGGTAAGTTCTGAAAGGATTTTGCTATGCCTGGGGCAATAGAATGGAAGCCAGTGTAGAGAGAGGAGTCCATGCCAGAAAAAAAAAAACCCTGAAATTAAGAAATTATTTTAAAAAATCTAAAATCTAACTTCTGTTCTCACATTTATGAGAATAAGTTCTAAAATACAAATTGTATTTCTCGAACAGTATAATAACTTGTCTGGATTTTTGTCTTTTCAGCCACACTGTGTACTGCTTGCCTCGAAAGAGAATTCAGCCCCAGTAAAGCTTGGTGGCTTTGGGGTAGCAATTCAGTTAGGAGAGTCTGGGCTAGTTGCTGGAGGTAAGAAATTTTCCTTCCATGTTACTTAGTATTCTGCATGTTGTACTGCAGAGTTCTGTTCTTCTGACACAGCCTGGCCTGCAAAACAAGAGCTCTAAAATAATCTTTCACTAAAGACTTTCTTAACGTGGTAAATGCACACAGCCAAGCTAAATTGGTAGTGGAATATAACATTGTGCATTCACTACATTGAGTATTAAGTTCCTGTAAATGTTACTCAACAGGAGCTCATGCTGGTGTGGTCAAAATAAAACTGAAGAAACCCAAAGAGTTTTGCACTTTAATGCAAGCTTTGGCTTAATTCTTCCATGCTTGGTAAAGCAAAGAAAATTAAAATGCTGTCATTGAAGCACTTGAGTAAGGACTCAAGCATCATCAGTGCTCCCCTGTTTTAGAGGCAATTCCTGTCAGATTGCTGTTCTGTTTAATAGCAAAATCTTACTAGTTTTCACATGTGATTCTTTTCTGTGTTTTAGTATTTCATTGTAATTATTGCATAAGACATCAATATCTCGATACGTATGTATATTTTTTGACTGTTTTGTTTTCTGTGGATTTTATTTCCTCTAGCTGCCTTCCATATTGTTCCAGACAATAGGGTTATGCTTTAATCAGCCTGCACAGATGAAGACCCAATCAATTTTCTGATGCTTTCATTGCCAGAGTAGGAGACCACAATAAAACATTTTGTTAGTTTTAATACTTTTTCTTCAAAATGAGTAACTTCCTTCAGTACCACGCTTCATCAAAAACTCAGATTTCCTAATCTAATCATTTAAAGTTCTGTGTCAATTTGACTTTTCTACATTTTTCAAAATAAAAAGCAAATCCAGTACAAACATACCAACAGCTTCCAATGCCTTCTGGATATCACTGATACCCTGGAAATACCCAAGTATCTTATTACCTAGAGACATCTTTTCAAAGAAAATACCCATTCAGTTAAGCTTTAATAAAAAGGTCGCTCCTTTCTTTACTTGTCTTGTGTTACTCAAATTATCTGCACCTCAGGCACTGCTTTTTTTAGTGGTAGTTTCTACACTTTTGTTTATAATTCTCTCATTTTTCTTCTTTATGTTCTCGCTGAGCAACTTTACCCATTTCTTCTGTTTCAGCTGCTCTTCTGGAGGTAGTCAGATGCAGTGTACTTTCAGACTACCAATGGTTTAGCAAGAAACATTCAAGTTCAACTTTGAAAAAAAAATTACTGCATTTTCCCCCAAGTTTTCCATGGCCTTCCTTTCCCATTACTGTTCCCAGTGCTGCAATCCCACTCACTGTTCCTGTGCTCAACCTCCAAGCAGTGATCAGTGCTGGGGATTCTGTTTGCTGCTCTTACAGAAGCTTCTCAAACCTCATCACTGTAATATTTCTCTCTATCAGTATCGTTTGCTTCTCCCACCTCAACTTCTGCCATATTGGTCTGCCTTCATACACTTCTTTTTCCCTTTTTCTCAACTGGCATTTCCAATTTGCAGCCTTTTCATTAGCACTTGTTGGCTTTCAGCTTCAAATTCCACTTGCTTTCAGGTATACCCAGAGTAATTCCACTTCATTTATGTACTGTGGACAGTCTGGGTTGCCCTGCTTCTTTCAGGTTTTCTCCTCAACAGACTCCTCTCTTTCTTCTCATCTTCCATTCCAGTCTTTATACCACAAACTACATCTGGCAATTCTTTTCCCTGCCAGAATCCTTCCTGAAGACAAATTACTAGACAGTTCCCTACACAGAACGGGCATGATCTCACTTACTCAGTTTTACAGTATCACCCATGTATGTTATATGAAAGCTGTCAATACTGGCTGTTTGAACTGGGCTATAAATTTCTTAAAAATCAACGTTTATCTACACATTTGTTTAAGGGCGTTATCCACATGCCCTATAGATAAGTTTTGTGATAATAGTAACAGTAATTTACAGGCACTTCTTATTTCTCAATTGTCACGTAAATGAAGTAGAAACTCTCTAAAGAGAGAAGTTTGAGCAGTATCGTAACCAACCTGTTCACTTTCACATTGCTTTTTGAATTTTTAGTGAAAAACATTGATTCCTCTTGATGTAGTCAATTATTTCCCTTTTAGCATGGCAATGCCTGTATTTGGTGGTTACTACATCAAAATAGAAATTCTCTATTAAATAAAAGCTATCATGGCATTAAGATAATTTTACTGACCTAAAATCCCCTGTGCTTTATTTGTGCTGTTTTTCCTAGTTTTGTACCTTGACATACCTGGCAATCCCAGATTCTGTGTAGCCCCAGGAGAACAAACTAAAGGGAATTTTCTCCCTCAGTGTGTTTGAAGCCAGCCTTCAAGCTTAGAACTTCTGCTTTGTTTGGGACTGCAACATTTTTTTGAGTTGATAAAGACATCTTTATCAGAGTGTGCATAAATTGCTGGGGAAGGATTTTTGTAGTGAAGTTAAATTAAACCCCAGGTATTAAAACCTTTTGATGTAAGTCCAAAAACAGACTTGTGAAGTTTAGAAGGATTGTTACTACAGGGTTCTTTCAAGCAGGTAGATGGCTGTTTAACAGAAGTGTAAGAGAGCTCATGACAGCAAGCTATGACATCATACTAGATGTCATTGATGAAAATGTGCATGGAAGAGATTTTAGGAGTGACTGTATTTTATCAGCTAACAACTCAGTTGAGATTATTTTTAAGAAGGTTTAATTATTAATCATTATTTACTTTATTTAAGTAAAATAAAGTGCCGAAAAAAAGAACATAGCTGTAACTCATTTCTTCATAAGGCCAGAAGGGAAAATGTGAGGAAATTCTTTTTGTTCCAATCCATTTGCCCAGAAGCTGCAATAAATGGATCAGAATCATGTGTTGTCATCTGCGTTACAGGGAATAGATTTCACAAGCTACCAGTCTCTGAAGGTCTCTTCTTGCTTCAGTTCTTATGATCAGAAGTGGAAAATTGTGCTAAGGGCTTCACTTGAAGCATTGAAATAGATACCTTTGAAAGGAACTCTGGCAGTATCCACAGGAGTTAGAGATCATCGTAATTTATAGGTGAATTCCTTTGTGGAACAGCACATAGACCCTAAACAATCTGTGTTGCATTGTTATGATGCAGCTGGAGTCATGGAACCTCTGGGAAGTCAATGATTTAAGAGACTAATCTCACATTATGATCTCTGTCTCCTTCCTTGGAGAGTTTTTCTTGCAGAACATAGTGTGAATTATCACAATGTTTTCTTAAACGTGACATGAGATTTATATGATACCAAATATCTTAGATGCTAAATCTTGGGATTTTTAGCTAGTATATGGTATAAAAGTCTGAAGGAATAAAAACCACTGAGTTCACAAGTGGTATTTCCTTCACTTAATCTATTTAATTTCTCCTGGTTTCAACTAGTGCAAAAAGACTTGGGTATAGACCTAAGTGGGATGAGGTTCTTTATCTGTGGATAGTTAAGTGCCTTTCACGTTTTACCATCAGCAGCCAAATGTCACAGATATCATAATGCAGATCCAATCCAGTATTAATTCTCACATATTATATTAGATACCCTAGGCTCCCTCAAAATCCAGTAGTATCCTAATGTAAATTATCATCTTGCTGAAAAACATCTTATGTGTTCTTAGTAGAACTACAGCACATAAATACCAAGTGCTCTTGGTTCCTTGTGAGCTGTTTTTTTAGACCTACCACAAAAACAGCAAAGGAAGGCATTGCCATCAATTTCCCTCTAAATAAGACTATGGAATGGGGGGGAAGGGGACAGAGTCTTTTAAATTCCTTATTTTTTGTTTTGTTCTCAGCCGTGTAAAAATGATCACAGAATGGTTTGGGTTGAAAGGGGCCTTTAAAGGTCATCCAGTCCAGCCCCCTGCCATGAGCAGGGACACCTCGATGAGGTTGCTGAGAGCAACCTGACCATAAATGTTTCCAGGGATGGAGCATCTGCTACCTCTCTGGGCCACCTGTTTAGTGCTTCACCAAACTGGATCTTCCTGGTGGTTTTATAAACCCCAGGTTAGAAAACTCTTTTTTATGCTGCATAGGCTTTTTTTGCTTTTCATCATCAGTGTCTGAATGATATTTCGAAGCTTTCATTTGTTTTCCAAGAAGTAAAATTTTGTAAGCTGAGGTCCTAAGCTAGTATTCCTCTTTCTCTTAAAAGGTAGTGTTTTCACTTCTTTTTTTCCTGAAAAATGAAAGAATGTGAGTCCCTTCACAACTTTGTCTTTAGGAAATTTTGTTTTATTTAAAAGATACAACTGTGGTTTACTGTCTCACAGAAATTCCACTTCACATTTGGGCTGATTTGAGAGTGCTTACAGGAGGCTAATGTGTTGAGAAATAATTTAGGTTTACTTCCTCCATCACAGTTTTATGGCAGAAAAGGCCATTGAATTAATTATGATTTGTCTCGTTAACATGTGAGCTTTGCTTTGTTTGTTTTCTGGACGCCCATGTCCAGTTGTCTGCTGATGCATCTTTTAAACACATTTTCTTCAGACAGTCTTCTGTGCTGAAGCTGAATTGCCCTTTTTTTCCACCCCTTTTTTTCCTTTTTTAAAATCTACTCATCTTCTCTGTACACCTGCTTTAAACATCTCTATTGTCTGGAGTAATGTGGAAAGGAATTAAGAGCAGTAAAGTACTGGCCTATCTGATCTGTTGTGTGTGATTCTTTGATTCCTTCCACATTATTCTGGACATCCTACTCTTTTAGAAACACCTTAATTTGTGAGCATATTTTTTATTACACTATTGTGAGAGGTCAGATGGTGATGTTTATTAGTACCTCACATTTTTTTTCCTAAAAATTATTTGTTCCAGTTGTTTCCTTATACATCGTTCAGATACTACTGCTGTTGAAAGACTCTCCTTCTGATATCTTGGTCATCAATCCCCTGCCTTAGGGATGACAAAATCTGATTGGGTCTCTGTATATACTCTTCTTCTTGTGGAAAGCATAGCCCTATTGTCTGGAATAATATGGAAAGAGTCATAGAAACTAAATTATCAAAGGTAAGTCAAAATTTATCTCTAGTGCTTGTAAATAATGTCAGATTGACAGCACCTGAAGACTGAAGCTCTCTGTTTACCCACAGGAAAAATCAGCAAAATTAGCAACTTTATACATTAACAGGCAGCCAGCATGCCTCAAAACTGGCTGATAAGAAAGTTTACCTCTAGAAATAAGGTATCCCTACCAAAGTAAGCTGGATGTACCTGTCCAGGCACTGAGTGCTTCCTAACTCAGCAAACACTTTGATGTAGGTGTTTATCTACAGTGAAATGGATGGAGACAGGTGTCACACTGACTACGTGCCACTGCTGAGTCTTTGTGTAGTGATGATTTTCAGTTAATGCCACTCTAGAACGGAGCACACAGGCAGAAAATTGATTCCTGTCTTCTGTATGATTTCTTCTCATGTACAGATACAACTAAAAATGCTCTCTATGTGCATGCATGCAAGCTATATTTAATTAAAATGTTATTTTTTTCATGCACAGTTATTTGAATACATCCATGAGTGTGCTTATATCCTGAAGAATAAAAAGCCTGTGGAAGGCAGAAGTTACCTGTTACAGAAAAAAAGTGCCTTTGCTTACTGTTCTTTCTCATACTGCCTCCAAAAAGGTGCAATTTCTCCCAAAACAACAAAGAAAATTCAAAAGCTTCTAAAATATTTTAAAACTGAACTGTTGAGAAGAATTTTTAAATTTTACACTGGACATGTTTAGAAGGCAGATTTTCTACTAAATATTTTTCAGCAGAAGTGATATTTGATCTAAAGGACAATGAATATCCATGATTTTAGACGACTTTGCTGTCTACAGGTTATATTTATGCTGTTCCTGATATTCCTTACACTTTTTGTAGCTGCAACATAGGAAATCTCTACATCTGTATAAGTTCATATGTGCACTTTATTCATTTTGCTGAGTTAAGTGCAGTTCAGAGGTGCAGCTTAATAGTCCTTGCTCAGGTCAGCTTTTAGAATAACTTCAAAATCATCATTTGCTCCTTTGCTGAACCCAGTGGAGTGGTCACAAGGATGACATCTTAGCCTTTGTAAGATTCCAATACATATATACACATAAATAAATTTTTTAATCCCTTTTGACTGGACAGTTCAGTCTCAACCAATTAAGTTTCTGCTTCTTCCAGGTTTGCTTTTTCATGGATATAAAATTGTGATTTTGACCACCATAAGTATCCACCTCATCCCTCTCACCTGAAGTATCAGGTTCTTGTAATCAGCACCAACAAGGTTACAAAACCAAATCAGTCTGTGTTTCTCCTACTTATACTCTAGCAGTGGTAAATGGCAGGATTTCATTAACAGCCTACTCTTCTTTTTAATTTCTTTTGTATTTATGCAGTTCTCATTTTAAATTTAGAAGTGAGTACTAAGGTCTAGTAGCACTGTTCTTTTCAGTTTGCTTTTAAGCAACATTCATTTTTCATCTGGTTTATGGCAGCAGCCTGGCGGGGACTTAAACAGCTCTGTTAATGTGTTTCCTTTTACTGAACCACTCTGTTCCTTCTGTTCCACATCAAGCAGTTCATCAAAGTGGATTTTTATGGTGTCCTGGTGATGCCTTTTCCTGGTCTTAAAATCAAGAGGCAAACACGATTAGAAGGGAAAAAGGGATTTTAGCTTGGTATTTATTTAAGGATTCTTAGGTGCACCACGTCCAGGTTGAATGCCCCTCAATGTACACCACAATTCTCTCTAGAAGATCTGGTATAACATTATAGGTTTTACTAATTAGCATATCTATCATAAATTCCCCAACGAGAGGCTCAAATGAGCTCCCCTCCCCAAGGAACCTTCCCCTGGATGGTTCTATCTCAGTTTACAGAATGTGTTCTGGAGAGGACCTTGGGGCCTAGGGAGACTGATCCATAACTACAAAACCTCTAAAATGTTCAGTCTCTTAGCTTAACAAACAAGTCCAAGAATGTAGGCAAAAAAGCACTAAGAATACAGAAGTTGTAAAAAGGCATAACAGGGGTATTAAATAACAGGCAAAAAGTCATCATGGCATCACTGGGTTTGGACCATGCCAACAAAGATCTTCTACCTGTCATAGAAGAACCACCTTCTGACTTGAGGGGAGCAGAAGGATGTGTGATAATCAGAGAGGGACTGGCTTTTAATCATAACTTGTCTGTTTGTAAGAGCACTTGAGCACTAAGTGAACATCCAGCCTCACATTCTGATGTGAGATCACCAGATGAAGCAAACTAGGAACCTTGAAGTATCAAATTGATTTGGGTATTGGGAAACAAAGACAAAAATTAAACCACCTCCTTTCCTCACCTTTCCAGGTTCAACTTCACTCTCAGTCCTGGCTCACCCCCCAACCCCGAGTGGTGCAGGGGGGATGGGAAATGGCAGTTCCCAAATTCCTCACTTGCTAGGCAGTGTTTTTCCCTTTGTTACACATTCCCTGCAGCACCACTGTCCTGACTGCTGGCCTGAGCTGTGCCCTGCAGTGATTGAAACTGTCTGTGTCTGGCATGGGGCAGCTCCAGCCCCTCCTCACAGAGACCACCCCTGCAGCCCCGAGTGCCAGCACCTTCAAACCTAAATTCCTACACTCCATCATGCTATTGGATTGCTTTTATAGCATGTGTTGCTGCTAAATATGCTATTTTACACCAGGAACAAATGTACTTGTTTGCAAGGACACAAGATGTTCTGTAGGTTACCCTTCACTGTACTGCAATGCCCAGCAAACTTAAGTGCATTGACAAAAAAATCCCCAAAGCCAAAACCCAAACATTTAAGCATTGTTCTCACAGCACATAGTCATTTTTGTACCGTGTTCTTCTCGGCAATTTCATATTTAAACCACAACAAAGTTGCTGAGCTGAGAGGGGTGGTACATAATTGTTGAAAATACACATTAAATCAGCTTAGATATCATTTGGTATGTAAGGTTCATGGTATCATTAGCTGCTTTATCCAGACAACCATGCATCTCCCTGGACTTTAATGCCTCTCTTAAATAGCTTGCTTTCCCTATATATTGTCTTCTCCTGATTTCTCCTCTTCGTGTTTGGAGTAATCCCTTTTCTCCAGACTTGCCAGATTTTGTAACAGCAATTATAAAGCCTAGTGGTTAGGCAGAAATTTCAGAGAGTGTATGATTTTCCATTTGTACCGAGGAAAAAGACTGAAGTGAGCTTTAGTACCACAAAAGATTTTCTTTCAACGTGTGAGAAAGGTTACACCTGCTCCAAAACTGCAAATGGGTTCTTTTGCAGCCAGGTCTCAGAAAGTTCCCACTTGTTTGAGACAAACAAGGCTTGGGTAAGCCAGGCTGCTGTGTGGTCTCTGATGATCTCCTGAGTTCAAGGTTTCCAGTCTTTGGTAGGCACACCACAAACATCCCACAAGCAGTCTGAGGGATAGAAAAATGCTCTTTGAAGAGTCAGGTGTTGCTGCTTATGCACAGGCATAGCGTGACACAGAGCTAGAAATGTTGATGCTTTTACTGTCACAAATGATGGCATCCAAAAGGGGAAAAAAGTGACAAAAGCCTTATAGACAAAAATTTTTAGGCACATACAAAAAGGCAAAAAATTGAGCTCCCAGCAACTTGAGCATACTGGATGTATATATAATTTCCATTTTTCCTTCTCTTCCCTGCCACCAGGCATCTAAAAGAGAGAGGGTCATCTAAGATAATTCTTTACCTCATATATGCGATCTTGAGGATTTGGCTTTGAGGTTTATCAGTTAGGCTGAAATTACATCATATACCTCTAAACTGTGTACAGCCAACAAGAAGAATGAGTCATCTGTCCCCATGTGCATCTCTTTCTCTGTCCAGACTAAATATCCTTCCTCCTCCTCCCCCTGTGATATGAGGGATGAGCTGGACTTGCAACATCTTGCTGGTTTATTCTTTTTTAGCTCAGGAGGAACTGCCCCTTTGCTGTCAGGTCAGCCTGGACTACAGGGACTTCTTAAGATGCCAGTCTAGTTTAGTGATTGATGTAACATCCCTTTGTCACTGACAGATACCCAACATTTGTTTGGCAGAGGAATTCCCTCATAAACTGGGAATGAAAAGGTTTATTAGCACAAAACCATGTGAAGAAGTTTGACAATGGTGGTGTTTTTTCTTAAGAGTATGGTTAAAAAGCTGCCATCTTTTCTGACAATTTTTTAATCCTTTAGATGCAAAAGGACTAATTAACAGAACATGGACAGACCATATCCCTGCATTAGGTGGGGTAAACAAAGGATCTTTACTGAGTAAGCTTCTACTTCCAAATAGTCTCCTAGGTATTTGTTCCCAGTGCTGTGACTTAGCTGACTGCCATGCAGAGGGTGAGCAGGACAGGTTAATCAAGCAAGAGTCTCTTTACAAAGACAAGACTGAGTTAATTGCGTGCCCTGCAAACACCTCAGATTCTCTGAGCTGCATTTTAGGCTGTCCTAACCAGCAGAGAGGAGCTGCAAGCCTGGAATGGACCCTCTGAAATCCACTGTAGTGAGCAACAATAATTTGTGGAGGGGGGGTACAAGTGGTGACAGTTTGCTACACTCATGGGTTTTTCTCCTCTTGGTACTTGATGGAACCAGTGTAGTCCAAAGACTGCAGTGTTTGTAAGTGTCAGTGATGACCTGAGAGTTCCAAGCTTAATTTTTGCAATGGAAACAAAACTCTTTGCAATGGAAAACATTTAAATGTTAGTTGCTTTAATTTGGCTGAATGTGTTACATAGAAATTGAATGAAGGTATTATCAGTTTTATCTGCTCAAAAGATCAGTTGGCACTAAATACATTTTGTTTTCATAGAAAAACACTAATTGCATTCAATGAAAGCAGTCTGTGAAACAAATTAGCACTACCTTTTTATCTGTAGTAAGGTATTGCCATCTTCAAATAAATGAATAAAACATTTGCTAGCATTTTGCATTTTTGTTGGCAGTTTCAGTAGACCAGCCAAGGTTTGGGCGGAGCATCAGACCAAACTCTGCTCTTGGCAATTACATGCAGCTTTTTCAAGTTATCAGTGTGGACTGGAACTCTACAGTATCTTTTTACTTGCTCTCTGAATAATTCTTGTTTCAAAGATTGTCCAAATTGGTGGGTTTGCTTTTGTATGGCAAGTTTCACTGAAGAATCTTAGTGCTGTTATAAGTCTTGTTTCACAGTCTGCCAGCTAGGGTAGAATATTCCTCAATTTATAAAATTTAAAATGAAGCAAAAGGGAAAATGCTGATTTATCTCACTGTATATATATAAAAATATAAACTTAGGGAAAAAAGAATTGTGTTAAAAGCTTTAAACCATGAACAAAATTTATTAAAACAGTTTTGGTTTAATGCAGCGATACTCTTCATTTCCATGTTTGACACACATCGCTTTGACTCAATTTTCTTTTTATTTCCATTTAGGACGTGTAGGAACACCTCATTTTATGGCTCCAGAAGTGGTAAAAAGAGAACCATATGGGAAGCCTGTAGACGTTTGGGGTTGTGGTGTGATCCTTTTTATCCTGCTAAGCGGTTGTTTGCCTTTTTATGGAACCAAGGAAAGATTATTTGAAGGCATTATTAAAGGCAAATACAAGGTAAGTGACAGCATACCTGAACCCTTTTCCAGTGAGACAAGCTCTGTTGGTAAAATTTCTGGAAGTTGATTTTTGTATTTAGCCTGATTGAAAGCTTATGGAAATCTGTCACACAGGAAGAGCGATGATTTTCCCTCCCCAGTCTGTCTTGCACCTCATGTGTTTTGTATCAATGCTAGGAATTACAATATGGAAATATTTGCTCAAATAAAAGAACAAATATGTGTTAAAACCAGCCCTTAACTGTACATTGAGCCCAGCAGGAAGACACGGGGTTTAGCTGTGAAGTAGAAAATACTGTAACCTCAGATTTATACCCATTTAAAGTTTTTGATGAACTAAGAGAACTATCCTAAACATTCATCACCATATTGCCTTGATTTAAAACAAAATGCATGTTATTGCACAAATGCAGGTAGGCATTTTTCTTCTTAGTGCAGTGTTCAGTAAAATGCAGCTGCCGGTTCAAAAGGAGCCACTTGCAACCAAGAGCAGGTTGGTGTGCACACAAGAGAAGCTGTCTCACAGCTTCAGCCTCCCAGATCATGTGGAGACAAATTTAAAGCTTCAACTTCACTGTTTCTGCAGGTTTGTCTAAGATCAGCTTTGCTCTACTTTGTAACCAAGGTCATACTGTGCATTAGCAAATTAGAGCTGGAAGCTCCCCAGGCTGTCTGCTAGTCTGTTTTGTTATATCACCTTAACAGCCTGCTAAACTGTGAGTGACAGGAGTGTTACTGTACTTGGTCAGCAGCACATATTTCATTCTTTAAATTTTATATTCCTAGAAGCAGCAGCATTTCTTCATGGCACTAGTTTTGGGATTGCACAGACTGACAGATGTACCACTTTATGGAAGATTTCTTTATGGAATCTCTTAAGCAGCTAAAGCCTTCTGGAAGGATACAAGTTAACTTCTCTATTTTGAAAAAACAGTTATGACTAGCACATTGTGTCCTCTTAGTTCCTTTTCTGTTCCTGTTTCCACAATAATATGTCTATTCAGTGAAAATCCTGACAAATTTGCAATTACTTTCATTTCATTAGGGCTGAAAAAGAAATTACGAATCACAGCTATAAATGAACATTTCATAGCCAGATAACATTGCTGAGTACCCTGATTCAAAGTGATCATTTGTTGTAAAGACTGATTTTAAGTAAAATGGACATCTTTAAATGACCAGAGTATAACGTTGAAAAGAGTCTGGTTATAATTTTGAATTGGCTTTTGTAAAGTTAGCTGTCTATCATCTAAATAAAACTTAGCTTCTTCATAAATTAAAGAAATACTAGAAATACATTAAGGACATAATCCTTTATATCACATAAAGAATTTTCTTACTTTGGTATGGTTTTATCAGGTATCCATCATTTTGGCTGGTTGGACACAAACCTCCATATGCACAAAATGAAAATATATTCTAAATCATCCTTCTCGTTGTATCTCCTAAAGATAAAGTTCTGTTCTGAAAGTGTTGCAATTGCTTGTATTGTCTTGTCCTTGTGTGCTTTCCTAGTGGAAAAACTTTACATGTTGTGAAGTTGAAAGGAATTTATTGGGAAGAGCCATTGTCCATAGCACCTTCAAGACAGAACCAGAGTAGTTCACAACAGGCATTATCTTCCTCCCTTCTTACCCAGAATCAGTGGCATGAAACTGTGGGTTGAAACAGATAAATTCTGATGCCATATATTGATTTCATAGATTTAATTTCTGCATTTATCATGTGCAGAATTAACAGTCAAACAGAGCTTAATTGTTTTTTTGCTTTTTCTGGTGAATAGTCACTTTTATCTGAGCGGAATGTAGAACAGGTAGAAGTTACACTGTGATTACAACATAATACCAAGGATATGTCAGGGTTTCTGTTTGCAATTTTTATGCCATTTCAATAGCAACCAGCGTACAATTTATTTCAAGTTATTAAAAAACTTAGACACTTTCTTTTACATTTATTACAATGAAATGTTTGCAAGCACCAACTGCCGTTAAATCTCTGCAATTACTTTACACAAAAAGTAGGTTCTTTTCTATGTTCTTATTACTAATTTAATTTTTTTTTTTCTTGCTTGTAATCAGATGAATCCTAGGCAATGGAGCCATATTTCTGAAAGTGCCAAAGATCTGGTACGCCGCATGCTGATGCTGGATCCAGCAGAAAGGATAACAGTGTATGAAGCACTGAATCACCCCTGGTTAAAGGTAGTAAAAGCAGCTGTTTACATGCCAGTGTCCTCTTCAAGGGAGAAAAACATTTATTTCTTTTTTTTCTGAGCTTTTCAAAGTGGTCATGAACAGTACAAAATGTGTGATAATGTGATTTAAATGCTTTGTAGGATTAGAGCCTGAGATTTTGATAATTGCCAGGCTAAAACTCTTCTTTAAGAGCAAACTCATTTGGACATCTTCAGCAGCACCAGAGTGCAGGGAGTAGGGCTGCATAGCATAAAGCTTAAAGAAGATGTTAATGGGTCTTTCTGTGGCTCTCAAACTCCAGAGGAGTAATTTCTGATCTCCTTTTCTCCTCTTTAATATTACTCGTGTAGCCCTGCAGTCTACTGCTGTAGGTTATGCTACTGAACTGTGCTGCTTCCTTTCATTAGAGTCCTGAAAATATCCCACCAGAGGGAAGGAAGTAGTGGAGTGTTGCTTCAAGGCCACTGTGACTGCCTAAGATTACATGACATCTGGCAATCAAACTATTTTTCAGTGATGGCAGAATTTACAACACAGTTTAAGCCAGTGGAAGAGCAGTTACTGAACACTGAAGATTTACAGCAGGAGCAGGAGAAAATACACCTGTAGCTTCTCAGCAGTCCATCAGTAGTCTGTGCTAAACACTGGGGTTGGAGAATGATGGGTTGTGCTGCAGATATAAAAGGTGGCAAGTACTGGTTCAGAGCATTGTATTTCCTTTGGCAGAAGGTGATGAATTAACTATTTTTCATTGTTTTCCTTTACTTCTTTTCTTATAGTGGGTGTCCAGGGTAGAGAGAGTCATAATATCATTAACTTGAACAGGGCACTTATTTTGACAAGGGGCTAATCTGGTGTCTGCTGCTGGACTCTTTTATGCTCTACATGAGACAAAGAGAAACCCACAAAAACAGAACCTGGGAAGAACTGGGATCATCTGCTCTTCTCCCTCCAAGTAAATTGTGTAACCACCAGTGAATGGAGTCATTCTTCCACTTCTCTGCTCTCTTTCTGCCTCTGACTCCTGTATTCCAAGCTGCAGAATGGTCTAGCTTTTAAAAGGAGGTCAGGAGTGTTCACCTCTCAGAAATGACAGTGGTTAAAGCAACTCAGAATTCTGGAGTATTGGGAAACTGCAGGTTCAAGCCTTTCCACTCAGAAAGAGCCAAAGTTCTGTCTGTTCATCTGGGACATATATAGTGTGTCAAATAGCAAAGAGTATGGAAATGAACACCATGTTTTGGAACCCCAGATTATCATACAAACATATGTGATCTGTTTTTACCTCCTTGTAATTGGACTTTTTCTTCACTTTGTGAGCATAGCCACATTTAGATGCCGAAGCTAGAGCTTGGTTGAGGATCATTTTGGCAGAAAACCTGTCATTTGTGTGGTTTGAGCAACTCAGCTGATGAGGTTTCTTAAAACCCAATTCAGTAATGTGAATATGCAAGCTCTGCCTAGGCAGCTTTACACTTCCGATGTCTGTGGGCCTGTTTCTGACCTTGCTGTTGTTTTTTGGAAGTCACATGAGAAAGTAGGTGGTTTAGTTTGGGACAACTTTGTTTCCAACCTCAGGCCTGCAGTCTTAACCAGTCAGTCCTGTCATTTTTTGCCTGCAATAAGCTGCCTTCCCTGCTGACTCAGAACTTTCTAAGCCATTTATAGATAGGAGTAAATACAGAGACATCTTTAGTGCTACAGAGAGACTGCCATGGTTTCACTCTGATTCAGGAGATGCATGTGATAAACACATTAATGATTTTATGTAGCTTCAGGGGGAAAAGGTAGTTGGCTGCCCAAGTTTTGTCCTTTCTGTCACTGCAGTTGTTCATTGGCAAATTTTTCATCTGTGCCTACAATGGAGAATTCCTCCTGTGCCATCCCCTGGTACCACAAGCCATCGAGGTGGCACTTCCTGCCCTGTTGGACAGGGCCTGGGGACAGTACCCCACCTCCCAAGCTTACCTGAAGTATCAAGCACCCTGTAAAAGAGTCCTTGAATGTGCTGCTTCACTGGAGTTTGTGAATTCAAAAAGCAGAACTACTTCCTGCTTGCCAGCTTTGAAGTTCAGTGCTAGACACAGACTGACAGCACAACAGTAAAACAAAAGACTGGGGTCTTACTGCAAGGTGGGAAACAACATTACCAATAGAAAATATCTCTGGCTCAAATTAAGAATTCTGTCAAAGTATTTTAATCCCTCTTAATCACTGTAAGTTCTCCTTAAGTTGCAATAAATCCTCATTCTCCTTAGGGTACTTGTGAGCTGTTACATTTCTTGTCTGGTTTCTTAGTGTCAAGAGGATATTAAAAGCTTGTATTTAATGTTCTTTTGGTTTGTTTTTTGTGGGGTTTTTCAAGGAGAGAGATCGCTATGCATACAAGATTCATCTTCCAGAAACAGTAGAACAATTGAGAAAATTCAATGCAAGACGAAAACTAAAGGTAAACTGAATGTAGTGTTAAAAACAATATAATTACACAGCTCAGATTTTGTGTGATACTTGATTAATTTAAAAAGTGCTAAGAGAAATCTATGTTTTGAAGTCAGCAGTAAAACAAAAAGTTGCAGCAGGCCTTCACAGATGTTTATTGAAATGATGTCTTAGAAGGGCTGTTTGTCCTTTATTTCTTAGTGCATAGTTCTCAAATTTCAGTGCAAATTGTCTCGTATCAACCCAGGTGTATATAAGGTCTTCATCTTCAGTCAATTCAGTAATTCTGTGTAATATTAATTACTAGAGAGAATTGTGCAATCACATCTGTTATTGTTGTGTTACATTTATAATAAAAGGAGCATAGCAGTTTTTAATGTCTTTCTTGAAGAAGAGCAAATACTTGTTCTTCAGTTTATCCTATTTATGTTTAACTACATATTAGTTTATTTCTTAGCCATATTGAAAACAATGTTAACATTTTAGCCCAAAACAACATGGTTTTCCTTCAGTCCCCGTCATGAAATGTTTAAGAGAAACATTTCTGAATTCACCGAAAGGTTCAGAAAATTATGACAGAGGCATGGAGCATTACAGTTCATGGGCTGTTTTACAATTTGTAATAAAACTCAGAATCAGGTATTCACATTGAGCTGCTGCTTTGCAAAACTTAAATGTAGCTGATGATGAGGGTGCACAGTTGCCACAGTCCATGAGCAGCTCTTTCTCTTCGCTGGTTTGTATGCCCAGGTAACACTTCCATTAAAATGCTAGCTAGTACATTCTAGAATATGACCTGATTCCTGTTCTACAAGCAGTTTCAGATATTTCCCAGATTTCTTCCTCAGGAGGCCTCTATATTTAGTTTCCTGAGCTTTTATACCTTCATTATTTTTTTATGCCATTTTATCCAAAGCAGTATTCTGCTATGTTCTGCAGTATGTTTCATGAAATTTGTCCATACTTCCGTGACTGTGAGGCATTAAAACCTCAGTGGTTAAAGTGTGATTTACTTGAACAAGTAAATACAGGTCAGAACAGGTATTTCTGGGTTTGTAAATTCCCCTGTAACACTCATTCTGGGACTCTGAGATTATCTATATGACTGTTATTTTTATATTGATGTATTATGGGTGTCAAAGTATTCTAGTGCTGTCAGTGTCAAATTATGACAATTTCTAAAATAAAATCATAAGAGTTTTACTTTAAAGAGTGAATTTTTATACCTGCTAATCCACTCAGTCTAGGTAAAAGATAAAGAGATTAGTTATTTTATTTATATTATACTATAATGTGAATTTATGCCTCATAGTTATTATTTCAAAATGCATTCACATAAAGAACTGTTCTCATGAATCCACTTGCAAAGAATATTTTTACTGTTCATTAGTGTGTGACCAGCTCTTCTGTTAGTGGTCACTGATAACAGGGAGGCAGAGCTGAAGACTTAGAAAATTTGTTTTCTCTTCACTGAGAAGGTCAACACACAAGAGAACTCAGGAGATTGAGTCATCCAAGGTGTCTGGAAATGTTTCATTATCCTTCTTTGTGTAATTTAGACTGTGTGGGTATTTTTATTCAGGGGGCAGTACTAGCAGCTGTGTCAAGCCACAAATTCAACTCCTTCTATGGCGACCCCCCTGAAGAGCTGCCAGACTTCTCTGAAGACCCCACCTCCTCAGGTATTTTCACAGAAAGTGTATTTCTGCAGTCAACATGTCTTAAGTCTATGCTGACCAGAGGACCAAGTATTTACTAATTTCTTGAGATTCCATAAAATTGAATTTTAAGTTAACATTTACATGTGAAAGAATAAATAATTTTCATTCATAATGGCATTCATGACTGGCAAAAACAAAGAGAAAATCTCTGCACAGTTTTAAGCTTCTACAGAAATTCTATCTGATTTTTTTTTCTTGTATGTACATTTAATTACAAATAATGCAATGATCTCAAATTTCTCTTTATATTACTTGAGTATAAAAGCTTATTGAAATTTTGTTCTGAATTCTTAGGCAGGAGCAAAGGTCTCATACCTTACTAATAGTTATTTATAAAAAGAAGCCATTATGTACCAAAGTTTCCTGACCTCCTGTTTTAGAGACCAATATGATTAAGGTGTGTTAAAAGCACACTAGACAGTATTTCTGACCCCCAAATCTTCAGAGGGAGACAATGCATGTACCCAGGGACCTCCCAACATACTTCAAAGAAGAAGATAATACTTGTGCTGTGATCTAGGCCTTGGATGGGACAGTGATCTTACTCAAGCAATCCTTTTGTCCACAGCCCATTTTCAGAAATTTAAATAACCCATCAGTCCCTAAACTAACACAGCCCTGTCTTAGTTACGTATCTTAATTTTGATATAACATTGCTCAAAATATTTGCAGCGCAAAAGTCTGGGTTGGTCTGTCTGATCTAAAATTAGGATTTAGGATCAATTCAAATGAACCTTTAAGAAAAACCTAAGTCCAAAAGGACTGTCTTTATTTTTCTAAGCAACTTATGAGTATTGGCAGAATATTTTAGCTATACACTGATTTCCTAGAAGACATTTCAGGAACTTAAATGCGTGTGTTGATCTGCTGTGTGATAGTTGTCTTTCCCGATATTTTTATAGGTGAGAGAATTGACTGCATATTGACTGCATATATTAATTATTTCTTTCCTTCTGTTTCTTATGAGCAAGTAATTATTATAAATAGTTTCAGTGTCATTAATACAAGATTTACGTGCCCCATAAGAATGGGGGCAACATTTTTGGTTGAAATTCTCCAGTTTCACTTCTTGGAATTCAAGTTCGAGTACTTAAAGTAAAAGATTGCTTTCTCCTTAGACATGAACACTGTTTATGATTCCCATAGAAATGAATGAGAATCTCAGATCATTTATTGCAGATGGGTAATCACAGCCTTATGGCTTAAGTTCAGCCAGACAGCTTTTAAATACTTGATGTACTTGCAGTTAAGGATCTGCCTTTTCTTCTGAAGAAAGAATAAGTCAGTTTTACTTCACCTAGAACTATTTGCAGTGCCTTAATTTTTGTTTCCATCTACTTCCCCCATTTCAGTGGTGAATGGCCACCAACATGACTGGCAGTGGCAACTTTCCTAATCTGAAAACAGCAGTTCCTCTTTACAGTTTCAGTCTCACATCAACAGGACATGTGTCTTCCTCAGAGTCATGTAATTGCAGATATCAGTGTACAGAAAAGCTCCAAGTTTTATTTTCTTCTGCTCACAGAATACTTGCACCCAGTGCACATGTAAATTGTACAGGCTATCTGTGCTGGATCCTTTGTTATTTTGTGTTCATCTCTGAAATAACTGAAACAAAAGCTTGGATTTCTCAGGAAGGCAGTTGTTCTCTAACCTAATATTGTTGGTTGGACTCGTCGGGGCTCACAGTGATCAGGAAACCATGCTAAGTGGGTAGTTTTCATTATGTTTCTCTGACCCACTGATAAGATATTTAATACTGAACACTGAGCCTTGCAAGAAAAGATACTACAACTCTTTCAGCTTCTGAAATTCCTAGATATGGAAATCTATTTTGTTTCCTCTTCAGAATGACACTAATAACATTTTAAATATTCCTACCTTGTAGGATGAGTCTTGTGATGATTCTAAAGCAGTTTGTAGAAATTAAACATAAAACTCTTGATTTGCAGTAGAAATCTTAAGGTTATTTAAGTTTCCTTCCTAATATCTCATAATGTTATTCCAGATCATAAACTCTTAATGAAGAGCTTTTAATATTTTAGATGTGGTTGCCAATTATTCCTCCCATAAAATTTCATGAAGCTTATCATTGTAATTAAATGATTTGTCAGAAACAGGCAAATACAGAACTCCTACAGAGATAAATAATACAGAAATATAGATGCTTATTAGGTTATGCAAATTACATTTCCTGTCCTACAGGTCTTTCCAAACACAGAAACAGAAAATTTCAGTTCTCTCTTTTTTCCCAATTAATCCAGAGATGTTCTTTCTCGAAGTTTGGAAACCTAGGTTGCTGGAACCTTTGAGTATCCTCCTGTACTACCAGAGTATTATCCTGGGATAGGAAAGCACTACAGGCAGCAAGTCAGGTGACTTTTGTAGATGCAGAATCACAAAGGATATTCTTGTTAGAGAGCTTTCCAGCGATGGTCAGCAAATTGCATAGCTAAATTAGATGGGAATGAACAGAGATAAATTTCATTTAAAGTCAAGCGGGTTTTTTTCTGTACACATCTTCCTTTCCTTTGTACAGTGTTAATAACTCTTGGTTCTGACCACTTGCTGACCACTGGGTGATCTGTTTCCTCTTTTGTCACCAACCATCCTCTGAAGAACTTGAATTAATCCTGCTATTATCCTGTTGGTAACATGGCAGAAACCAGTCTTGCTGAATTTTGAGTGTGATAAAACCTTCTAAAGTATTTTTAAACTTCAATGCTGCTTTATTGCTGACAGTTTATGTTCAGTCACTTCTGCAGTAAAGCCACCAAGCAGCTCAGCTGACAAGCTTTCTGCAAATGGTTTTTTCTAGAATGTAAAACATTTTGCTTTCAGGTTGCCTGTCTTCAAGACATTGTAAAGTGTGTATTCCCCAAGGCAACGAATGTTTTGGATATTTTTAATGTGCTGAAACAAACATAAATCAGAAGTTAGCAATCAGCAGCCCTAAAGGCTAAATCTGTCACAGGAGAAAAACTGGCCCCGTAGGAAGTATTTGCAGTGGACCATGAAATACATAAAGTGGCAGGAAATAGTTTGCTCTCTGCTGCCCTTCCCCATCTGACTCCCTCCCCTTTTCCTGCCCAGTGCCTGGACCTCCTAGCTCCTGATTGCACATTAGCTCTAGACAGGATTTCCTCTCCCTCTGTCATATGCTGGCCACTTGTCCCCCAGCAGGGAGAACAGCCATACAGTTTTCAAGTGTTTTCATAACAATGTCTCAGGGTAGGGATGGAACATCACCAAGTGTAAAGCTTTAATTTTTTCTCCTTTTGCTTCTTGGGGTCTGACTTGAGAAGCTGAATTGAGGATGACTGTTTCATATGGAGTGTTAAGTAGATTCAAAATGGTTACGTTTTCAGGGCAACAGTTAGAGAAACTGATAAACGGAGAGGTTTTTTATAACTTTATATTTCCAAAAGCTTTTTGTAGCCACATTTTCAGAATCAAGTCAGTGATGGAGTTAAGACAGTGGATAGTCCATAGTCTTTGGAAAGCTGCATAACTGACTTTTAATTAAAGCAAACCTTACCTTTTGGTTGAAGGATGTTACTCTCTAGTGTGTGCTGGGATTACTTGGTCTGTGGCACGCATTTCTGAACTGTAACTAACAGGTTTCAGAGCAGCTTTTTGCCGCAGACAGTTCTGGATTCCTGTAAGGGATCCTCTCGAGCTGTATTTCAGGGTAACCACAGAGCCAGAGAGCAACCTCAGTGGTCAGATGTGCTCCTGAGCCTGCTGAGCAGTGGCACTGCTGCAGGATTTCCTGCACTGCTGTGTGGCTGCTGAGCTCTGTGGTCACTCTGGAAGCAGATGAATGTAGAAGCAGAGTTTTGCACTGCACACAAAGCAGCCACACTGAGGCTCCTTCAGTGCTTCTGCCTCATTTTCTCTGGCTGCAAGGCACAAGTTCCACACACAGCGTTGCTTTTTGGTATTTTGTCTCAGGATTGATGTGTGCAAATTGAAATTTTCATTCTGTTCTATTTTGTCAGACGCTATTGTTGTTGTGTCAAATGAGCTGTTTTTAACAGCATGAGATCTTGATTTTCAAATTTGATAGTAATAATGGGAATGAAGCTAAATCTCTTACTCTTTCAGAGTAAGGTCAAACAGCATATGTATGGACAAGTTGTTACTGTTTCCAACACACATGGAAGTGTCTGAACTCACAAGTTAGAATGGTCAGTAGTTTCATGGGATTTATAATTCAAGAAATATGGGCAGTACAAGCCCATATCTTAAAACCCATCGGTTTCATTGATATGAGTAAGAAAAAAAAAAACAACACTTTTGTTAGGCAAAAATTAGCAGTGATTCTGTAAATATTTGCAAAGGGTGGTGTGTAACGTTTTAAACTATGAGTGCTTAGGGGGGAAAAATATTACATTCACCTTATTATTTATTGTAATTAATTCCTTTGCTAATATTACAAGCACAACTGTCAGTTTTGAGATCATGAGTTTGTGTGTTTCCAATATTCCATTGTTAACTTCATGATTTTTCAGCTATTGATTCTTTGCTCTGGTATGTTTAAATTTAAAAAAAAAAAAAAAAGGCATAAAGACACTGTTAATTAAAAGCAATAATGAAGTGGTTGTATTTCTAAATGGTTCTCATAACATTTCTCACTGAAACTTTTGATTTCAATATAACATTGCTAAATTTTACTTATTAAGTATATTAATATGGTGTTATGCATCCTTTGCAGTATGTTGAATTATTTTATCATTTTACCTCTTACAATATTTTTACTAGAAGTCACTTTTTGTCCATGAGTTTTTTAAAGTAGTTAACTGATGTTGGAAAAAGTCTGGTGTTAATAGATCTCGAACACTGCATCCATGTGCTGCCTTCCCAATGCCAAGTGTTTGTTTTCCTCCCACCCCAGTCTGCCAGTGCCATTTGCTTCACACATAGAAACCATATTAAAAACTGGGGGGATCCTTGTCACTTTGTTGAGACTATTTTGTGGCTAAATTAGTGTGCTAGGTTGCAGCTTTATAAATCGCTTGTTCTGAAATCTTCATACTGTTTGTTGTTTGTCCAAACGCTGCCTTCCTTCTAGGACTTCTAGCAGCAGAAAGTAGGTATCCCTTTGTTTTCCTTTAAGGCATATCAGTCAGCTATGGTGTGTGTCTTTGCATGTTTAAAAATCCGCTTTCTTTTGCTTCTCTTTGCTATTTTCAGTTTTAATACTGCCTGTTGAAGTAAAATTGTCTGGTATTGACTAAATCTGTCTACAGTATAATATAATAGACAGTATAATTAAGCAGAAGGATGATTTCCAGGGAATTCTGAAGATTCTAATCTAGAGGCAGTATTAAAATCACCCGAGTTTTGGGGTTTTTTTCCCAATATTTAATATTTGCAACACAACCGAACTAAAATTTAATTTTCATTGAATTAATAAAGTATACAATATTTTGGTTTTGCATTTTCATTCCAAAATTGTTTTCATGGGCTAATGGTTTTTTTTCTCCTACCACCAACATATACTGTAATGTTAGTAAATACTATATTCTTGCTCTATGCTTGCATGAACTTTCTTGATCCTTCTGTGTTGATGTGATACCTGAGCTATGCATATGCACTGTGGATATGCATACACCTGATTTCAATAACTATTCAGTATGTGTCTCCTCAGTGAAGGAATGTTGTTAGCACGTAGGGAGGAGGTTCTGCTGCAAGGTAGCTGCACACTTTGTGAGAGACTGGGAGCACAAGCACTTCTAAAACCTGCAGACTATACAAGACAGAGGAGAAGGTGTGAAGTTCTAGGCCCTTTGATACAAACCACAGGCATTTCAAAAACAACTAATTCAGCATCTCCAAAACCAAGCTATAAAAAGTGGGGGTTTCCTGCAGCATTTTAAGACTTGCAGGCTAACAGCTCTACTTCTGTCCTAGGTCAGGAGATGTCAGCAGGACATATGTCCATGTCTCCATTTCTAATCAGTCATGGATTTTGTGGTTGTTGTTCTTTGGTTCATTCTTTTGATTTTATAGGTTGTGGGGGAAGTTGTTCCTTGTCCTCCGATTTCCCCATCTCAGAATGCCTGTCCAGTAACACGAGAGTGAAAGTTCAATGGATTTTTGTGTAAAAGTTTTATGATAGTTTTATTTTTCAGCAGTTGTAGGGGAAAAAAAATCCTCATATGGAGCCTGTGCCATGATTTTTGGGTTTTTGTTTGTGCATAGAGACTTTTCTTCCACAAACTGACTGACTATAATAGAGTGTGCTGCTGTCATGCTGGTCAGAAGGGGATTTTCAGATATTTTTGCAATGAGGAAGAAAGGGTCTAAGGAAGGGATAGTGAAGGGCATTCATTTATTAAAATATTTATTTGTTTATTTGCATGTGAGTGTGCTTACATGAAAGGTATAGGTCTAGTCTGAAAAACAACACTTCTGCCTATTTCTTTACCACCACACTAGACTTGTTTCTGTCATATTTGTGGCTGGTTTTACACTGAGGGGTGTCTGGGAAGAGAGTTGGCAGACTTTGTGTGAAGGTGCCAGGTATGGAGACAGAAGAGAGCTGGAGCCATGCCTACACTCAGTGCCCCCGTGTGTGCAGGATAAAAGGAAGTCTCTCTTCAAAATTAAGCATCAGTTTCTCACTGCCCTTTTTGTCCTCTTCCCCCCGTCCTTTTCTGTTTTCGATACATAGTACTCTCCTCCACATTCCTTCTGCTGTTTGGGAACACTTTATCTCTTGTTTTCTTTTCTTTTTTTCCCTTTATTTTTCTTTTTTCCTTTGTTTAGTCTTTTTTTTCTTTCTCCGTGTTTTTCTGTCCTTCATCTATTTCCTTTAGATTCTTTTCTTTTACGTGCCTTTCTCTCCTTTCTTGTATTCTGTAGATATTTTTACATAAAGTTTATCCATTGTGCCAGCTGTCTTGTGTCTGAATTTTTATTGTCATCTCCATAAACCTCCATCTTTCTAGTTCTCTTACTAGACTTTTCCTGATTGTTTTATATACATATAGTGTATGTATATACATATATTATCACTGCTTTATTTGCTTCCCAGTAGCATTCACAGAACTGTGTGCAGGCAGGACCTTATCTGTAAATTTATAGGGTGTCTAAACTTCACTGTTAGGTTTCAGTCCAAGAAGGAAGAAATCATGAAACACTACATACATAGCTCAAATTTAAGCAGGGCAGAGTCTTTACTTGCCTTACATTTTAATTACACTGTGTGTATATGTGAAACATACATCTCCCACCTTATTTTAACCTATTATAATCATATATATACACTATATATATACGTATACACCTGCCTTGGCTGTCATCTGTCCCTGCAGAGTCAGTTGCTCTGGAATACAGTGAACAGCAAAGAGCAGCAAATTACTGTGTGAGATCAGAGGCATCTCAGCCCCAGTGATTTTTGCAGATGTTGTTTCAAGTGATGAAGAGCAGCTGGTGCTCAGCTGGCTTTCTCTAAATCTGAGAAGTTACATCAGTTAAAGTAGTGGAGAGGTCTGCACTTCATAATAATGCCCATGCTTGTTTTTCCATGAGATTGTATCCTGTGACTTCACTCTGTGATTCTAATACTTGATCTCTCTAAAACCTAACCATTTCTGATGATTTTTCATTTTTCCTTGCTGGATGTACTAGCCTCAGACCTTTTCACAAACAAAGTAAAATGTAAATCCTGCCCTCTGGAATGCCTGTGCTTTAAGAGCCAGGATTGTTTTTTTAATTTCATTTCCAGGAGCTGCACACAAGAAGGCAGCCAAGAGATGAAGTTGAGAGAAATCAGCTTCTGTTTATTGTAGATTGGCTGGCATAAGGACTGAACTGTGATATACAGACATTGCAAATGACAGCCAGGCCTTGGTTAGTCATTTAAATACCACTGTAAAATCTTCAAGATGCAGTTACTTACCTGTTTATACAACATAAAGAATAGTTGAAAAGCCAGTCAAATAAAGGTATTTTATAAGAATGAACAGGATTAAAATGAGTGGCTGGTGTTAGGAAATTCATTATATGCGGTTCTACAAATCTAAGGGATTTAGATTTTGCCAATGTCTCTTTAATAAAAACATGCTTTTATTATAATGGTTATTTTAGGTTCTTCTGCAGAGCTATTTCCTGGCATAGTAATTACAGGAGACTGGCAAAAAGGTCACGGGTTTATAGTTTTGTGTTTAAACAACATCAGGCTTCCTGAGTTCTGAGTTTTCATTACTCAGAAGAGGGTCTATGACTGACCAAGACTTAAATGAGCATTTGTAATCTTCAATGTTAAAAAACAAATCAAAGAATTCTTTTGCCCTCTGTCGGAATGTGTTTGCAGTCAGGATGTATTCTGTGTTTTGCTGCAATATCTGAGCCTCTTTACCTAAACTCTTACTCAGTCGGACACTGTTGCATATCAGTGGGAAGAAGTTCCTAATTCTATTTACTGCCTGTTACATAACAGAGGGAGCCAGTTATACCTGCCTGGTGTGCTGAGAAGCCTCAGAAAAGCAAACTTTTGGGGTGTTTGGTAGTGTGGGGACACCTTACTGCTGCAGAATATGTAGGCAATTCTTGGAATAGTATTTAAAATTCTCTTTTACTCTGTTCTGGGGAGAAATAAGCAACTCCTCTGTACCTTTAAAGTTCAGTTTCTCTAGTCAAACCACCTGTTCCAGACTAGAATAGCTGGATGCCACATTGTGGTAACAACAGTATTTTACCAAAGCTTTGCTAAATTCCAACCTGATGAACCAGTGTCTGTGGCAACTTCAGGTGGTAGTAAGAGCACTGTATGAGAACTACAAAGGGTCTAGAGACAGAATTCAGCTGTAAGAGAAGTATTTCTGAATGGCCATCTCCAAAAATGAGGTAACAGAACCTGCACAAAATACCTGTGATAACTTGGACTGTGCACTGGCTAAAGACAAAATCCCAAGTTTGTGCCTCATAAAGCAAATATGTCTCTCTGATAAATAATAGATCTACCTCAGTAGGCAGAAAACCGTTCAATTCATCTCTGTCTTCTCAGAATTAATTTGGTATGATCCTTAAGAAGTTATTCCACTAACTATACAAGCATTTATGTGCTAGTACTGACTGCAGGAGACTGTCATAAGCATTCTGATGGGGTTTTTCTTCTTTTTAATATATGACAGCCCATAGTTTTCAACTTTTCAGAGTTGGCAGCCCCCAGGAAACTGAATAGCTGCAGCCATCCTTTCTTAGGTATCCTTATGGGAATACCAGAAAGACAAGGTTGTGTGATGGCCCAGTGTCACTGCTCCTTTGGACACTGAGATCATTTACTGTGCATTTACAGCAGGATCCACAGTCTTCTCACAGAGCCATGTTTGGTGTGGATTTTGTTACTGTTTTTGCAGAGAAGAGTCTTCTATTTATATCACTGGAATTGCAGCCTTTCCTGTGCAATTGGATCTGTTTTTATAGTAACTTAAGGTGCAGGGTGAGATTCATCTCGCCCAGAAGTTGGGGCTGCTTGAAAGTTCTGTGGCAGTGAGCAGCATTTTCTAACAAAGTTTACTTTATGGAGTCTTAAGAAACAAACTAACATAGCCAGTCAAGCTAGTCAACTTCTTTATTTTTCCTGCCTTACTAATGTTTATGCATCATTCTAATTTTGATGTTTCTAGATTCTGTCTGTAACTGCTACAGACCATGAGAAATCTGAGCTTTTAGCTTGTATGAATGTAATAATTCACTTAAGTCCTTCCTTTATCATCTGTGCCGAGGCTAAAATGGGTGCACCTGCAGTGTTGAAAGGAGATTAAATCCTATTTCAAAATTATATAAGCTTTAATTATAAATATTGAGTGCCTTTACACTTTCCCCAAAGGTTAGAAATTTAGCTTGAATATAAATCTTTTTAGAAACAGCTATGCTGTAAAGGTTGGTTAATTTTATTTTATGCAGTAGCTCTTCTCTAAATTTGGAACTCTACTGAAAGGTACTTTTAGTCTTTTTTAACCAGATGTCTGTGACAGAGGGAGTTTAGGTGTTCACAAAAATGCCTGTAAAATTGTTCTGTCACTTATTTTTAAGTACTAACATGCTGTCAATGTATTGCTGCTATGCCATTTTCTCATGCAGGTGCACATTATTTGTAAATGAGTGAAGGGCATGGCAACAGGTGAAGCATAAGATTGTAGGTTAAAAAAAAAAAGCATAAGGTAAAACTGTCATCTTGAGGGATTAGCAAAGTCACTGTCAGAAAGTCCCATCAAATTTCTTAAGGACATTCTTGGAAACTTTATTTTACAGCCTTCTATTCAATGTGACCTGTGGACAGGAGAAGAAAAGACTTAATGATCAAACCCTAATTTTTTTGGAATTCCCAAATATTCAAGAGATGCAAAGATGGAAAAATCGTAACTGTCATTTCCATTTCAAAGCCCACAAAGTATTCCACAAAATAAAGTTTGCAAAGTAAATAATACTGTCAGATAAAAAATGTGGTGGTCCAGAGCATTTGGTGTTTCACAGTAACAGCACTGCAGGCAACTTTGAACATACTTCTTACTGATTCCAGATTTGGCTCAGGTTTTGGTGGTTATGAGCAACACTGAGCAGTCTTAGAGACTCTTAAGATACCCAGGGCTCTAGAGTGAGTCTTCTCTTGAGTTTTCCATAAATACTCCAAATGCACAGAAAGAGCTTTGAACACAGAAAGAGAAGCTTTGCTTGAAAATAAAATAACTCAAAGTCTGAGTGTGACAAGAGCAGGAATAAAAGAGAATTTTAACAAATTTTCTCCTACCAACTGGATCCTGGAAAGTCAAGCACTTTCCTTCAGGCCTGCAGATCTCTAAGTCCATCAGCCTTTAAGTGGTGTGCTGAACGTGGTAAGGAAACAGTGCAGTGCTTTTTGGGTCCCTGGGTAGTTGTTTTTCCTTGCCTTTGAGGCTTAGCTGTGATCTCGCCATCCTCTTACCAGCAGATCCCCAGTCCTTGTATTTACTCAGGTTTCCTGCTCTGTCTCTGACAGAGGGACGTGGGTGATCTTTCAGCTCAGCAGCCTTGTTCATTATCAGAGAGGAAGCAAATTTTTCTCTTTTTCAGTGCACCCGACCTCATGCACAGCAACTACTGGAAGTCAAAGCATTTGTTTTATTTGCTGACAGCCACAGATTTTTAAAAGAACGTGAATCAGTACATCAAATAGATACAAGTAGTCAGACACACTTGATGGAAGAGAACTAAGGAGTTGTATTACTCCTGAGCCATGAGTTGTGAGTGAGGGGGACACTGTGGTTCTCAAACCTTGTTGTACAGGGAACTGTGAGGGGAATCCTGGGCTGAGGTTTGTACTAAATATGATGCAAGAGTTTCTAGGTGTGTAATTTATTTGTCCTGCTAAGCCATGAGGTTGCAAGTCTTATATAGTAGTTTTTGTATTTTGTTATGTTTATTCAAATTTTTCAAGGTTTACAGAGAAATAAGTTAATTTAACTTGTTTCCTTGTGTGGTTAAGAGGGCGTTGGGTATTTTGGTTTTATTACATTCTGAAAATGCAGTGCAAAAGAGATTGAGTTGAGGAGGGCTGGTAAGAATTGTTCATGCAGTAGAGGCTAGAATTTTAAGGAATGCAGCAATTTTTTAGATATTTTCTGTCTTGTCAAAAAGACACAGGCAAACTAATAAGTAAACAGAATAAGCATATTGATGAGAAATTAGTGAAACAGGGAATGTGTAGAATTCGGTATTCAGAATTAAGAATTTATTTATGAAAAAGCATTCAGCAGTTGACTGCCAGGCACCAGCATTGTTGCAGACTCTCACTGGATATGCTGTCCTCTTTCCAGATGCTTTTAGCTCTGTGGAAAAAGTGAGGACGTGGTCTGTGGGTGTTGAGATAAGCCAAAGCTGGCGTTCTAGTAAAGCACACAGGTGGCAGCCGCCGCCGATACCCCGATTTTTAAATGAGTTGTTTCACACAGAACCACTGTGGGCTGGTTTACTGGGGATTTGTGTTGTGTTTCTTTGTCCTCCCCTGCTGAGAGTTCAGCTTTTCCTCATGGACTTCCACCTTACATAATGCCTTCCATTTCTCCTTTTTGTCTCCATAGCTCTCACTTCTCTCTCACCCCCATGCCATATAAAAATCATCCCCATCACCCTATGACCCAAAACAATGCCCTGGTGAAAAAGTAGCAAGTGCTATAACTGGGTAGGAGATAACCACACAAGCAGAACAAACAGAACAAAAACCCATTACAGCCTTTTTTTTTTCTGTCCCCCAGAGGACTCAGCAGTCAGGTCTTCCTCCCTCTTTCCTCCTTTATCCCAATGCTGATTTTAAAAATATTTTTGAAAGCATGGGTTCTTCCTTATTTTACTGATGTTTCAAATTTGATTTCAAAATAATTCTTACTGATGTTTCAAAATTTTACAATATGTATTTGAAATTGGCCAGCAGTTCAAAAAGTGAAGAAGTGAAGGCTGAGTGGGAATGGTGAGGACAGGCCAATAACCCAAGTCACTCCATAAGACATTATTGGAAGCAAGGCTAAAATAGAACAAAGCTGAGCTTAATGACATCAGGTTTTAACCTCTCTCCCACTAAGCCATTTCTTATGTATAATTACATTATCTGTGAGCACTGTTGATATATGTAAAGTTTATTCAGTGAGTTTTCCTGTTAAAACTCCAGCTTTTTTAAGCTCCTGTTCCAGCTGTACCAGATGAATTGAAAGTTTCCTTTTCCAAAGTTCAGTTTACCATGAGCCTTTGCTTTATTGATTTTTTTATTCTCTTTTTTTTTTTCCCCTGTCTGTTGCCCCATAGGAGCAGTCTCACAGGTGCTGGACAGCCTGGAAGAAATTCATGCACTTACAGACTGCAGTGAAAAAGACTTAGATTTTCTTCACAGTGTTTTCCAGGATCAGCATCTTCACACGTTACTAGATGTAAGTTTTCTGTGATAAAAATTTTAAAGTGTTCCTGTATCTGTTGTTCATTGGATAATATTTTGTTTTATCCTGAGCATATTACCTTTCTTTGTTTGATCCCAAAATTAATTTATTTAGCTGTAGAAAGTAGGAATCATCAAGCACTTTATGCAAAAATACATTTTTAGGACTATAATTGGAGTATTTTAGAATATGTGATTAAGAGTTTGAGTTAATAGGTTTGCTTTAAAGTAATTCATCAGAACAGCTTTTTTTCCTTTTTAATAAGGGCCAGATTTTAATTTTTATTTTAAATGTGAATTGCAACTTTATAACTCTACATATTCTATTATTATGCTCTAATGTACTAATCTTAGGCCAATTCTGAGTATATTTTTACAAATATGACATTTTTTTGTGTGAAGCACCATGGTATGCTCGTTTCTCTTTTACACTTGGACGTGGTATGTAATAGGCTCAATCATCTAAAATCCATATTGCTCTGTGGTTCTGGAGAGCTCTTCGTCCATAAGACAGCAGGGTCTTACTGGAGTGCCAAAACACTCATTGAATGACAAATTCAAAAGCGCATCATGCTGTCAGTGACTTTGTATCTACACAGCACTGGGGTCTGAAATAAAAGTAGCAGGAAAAAAACTTCCCCGATGGTTTTTTTCTGGGGTATGTGGATACTTAATGTTGAAGACAGAGGGCTTGCTTTTCAGACAAGACTGGCTTTTTGTAAAGCAATCTACACATTGCACTGAGGAAAACCTCAGGGTGGAACCAAATGCAGAGGGGCACCTCAGCAATGCTGTGACACAGCAGTGGCAGATCTGTGGAACAAAGCAGCTGGCACTGAGGAGCCAGTGCTGACAGTTCTGTGTGTTCTGAGGGCTTTACCTTTGTGCCAGGGCTACTGCAGTCCTAGGGCTGAATAACCACTGGTAGGTGAACAGCATCTTTTGTTTTAATGTTGTTTGAGAGTAAATATGCTCTGGTAAAACTGCACAGTGAAAAATAAAGAATGGTACATGGGCATAATGAGGTTAATTTTTAAAATGCACTCCTGGATCAAGCCAAAATGCTTGTGTGACCTCATGGATGATGACTATTTTACTACTATGTCTTAAACTGAACAACTCAGTGAGTATCACAAATCTAACAAGCTGTGTGTGGTTTTTATCCAGTGAAGAGCCACAGGAGTAGGAATCATTCCAGCTGTCTGATCTGCAGGTAGATGATTATGTTTGTAGAGACTTAAGAGAGTTTCTGAAAAATTACTGAATGCTCTAGTTCCTCTGTGCAGCTTTGCAGGAGCACGAGCTGAATGTAAACAGTGCCACAGGTCCTTTGGTGTTCAAACTTTAAAACGTAGTGAATGATTTGTACACTTGTTACAGTTTGATCAGTCACTTGAATTCTGTGCATTCTTCAGGTTTCAAGGATTCCAATCCCCACATCCTTCCTTCTGGAAGTGGCCCCAGCTGCTGGGTCTTAGCTGGCCTGTGTGGGAACACAGAGCTGCTGGCAGAGCTTCCCCACAGCACAGCTGCCCCTGGGGACTTGAGAACCCAGAGACAGGGAGTTGGCAGCTAAGTGATGATGGCATTGCTCTGGCACAACCCTACACTTCTAATCTTTGTTCTCTGGTACCTGTTCATGCATTTTACATCAACACCCATTGGATAAAATTACATGAAGCACACAGGAAGAAGGGCCTAGGAGCTCATGACTTTCCTGAATTGCATCTCCAACAACTCATCTTTGCAATTTGCATTAAATATGAATCTTTTTTTCCCAGTTTATCTAGCTTCTGTCCCAGATGTTTAAATTACTCTTTTAATATTGCGTGCTGCAATATAGAAAGGTGCTCAAGTAATATGAACAAGAAATAAAAAATCTGGAGAGGAGCAGAATAACGTGAGTGTAATAAGAACCAAAACACTTGTGTCACTCATGCAGAAAGGTTTTAGATATTTATTAACCATTGTTATGTTATCATACAACTTCTTGGGCTTTGGTAAACCACATGGCCTCAGTTTCGGTATTTTGCTGGATGACAGGTCTGCCAGACATTAACTCATGCTTCTGCAATGCTTTTGCTTTTTTCTGCTCTTGCCAGTACCAGTCTGGTTCCTTGTACTTCATGACCTGTTATTGCTGTAATGGTCTGTCGTAGCTTTGCAAATAAAGAAAACCAGCAGTGAATTCATACAATTTTTACATTCTTCATCGCAGTCATTCTCATAAACAGAAAGGGATGCATTTAATTGCACCTTATGATATAGTATCTGTGAGAATAAAGTGCCATCAAAAAGCATTTTTGTTTTATTACGCTTTGTGGAAGGGGGATGATAGAGTCTTCCCAAAGATACTTCGATTAGAAAAATACAAAATAAAATTCTGAAAGAGTGCAGTGTCCTGAAATATATAATTTAAAGAGTGAAGAAAGTTACAGACAGTATTATTTGAAAGGGCAGCTTTTTCATGTCAGAAACTTGAATGTGGGAGATTGGTCTCTGTTTTTGTACCAATACTATTCCAATTTCTTTCTCAGACTTCTGAAAAAATCACCAGTTGTGCTTGGATGAAGTTCTGTCAGGGACACTGTTTATTCCTCTCAGAGTATTTGGGGTTACTGAAGCCACCAGACCAAGTAACCTACAGAGCATTATATCCCACTAAGTAGGAATTTTCTAATCTGTTGTGAAGTTGTGGCTGTCACTTTGTATTAAATTACTGTTCCTCTTCTGTGGCCATTTTCCACAGTTAAATTTGTTCTTGTGTTCCTACTCTTTCTCAAGAGTTATCCTTATTTTTAGATTAAGCACATGATGGTAGATCATGCCTGATGCTGAAATATCTTATTTTGCCTCTGAAATAACTCTTTTTTTGAAGGCCAGAAAAAAAAGGACAATCTTTTTGTCGAAGGTGCAAGTTACCCAAGTATTGTTTTTTTTGTTCAGATCACAAAATATAAGTCTTCCTTCTCAGTAACTCATTAACTTGGGTATTATGAGGACAGGCACCTCTGAAGGCCACGGAAGGCATCATCCCATTGATTGTTTTTAATTGATTAATTTGTTTAAATAACTGTACTAGGACTCTCTTCCAACTTACTTGGGGGCCAAAGGTGTCCAAAACAAGGGGAAAAAAGGTGCCAGCTACTTAGAAAGTAGTTTATATTCACACTCAGCCAAATCCTGCAATACACCAGCATATCCTGATGTGAATTTATTGAATAGTTTCATTGTGTGGTTTTTTCATCATTTTACAGATTCCTATTATTTGTGTTGAGTGGATTGTTTCCTGCACAGAAGTTACACAATTTATTATTAAAAACTTAATTGTGTTTACTGCAGAGAGTAAAGAAAAGGCCCTTCTAGAAACAACCATTTAGAAATATTCACTACCCAGAGAAAATTTATTGTTCAATGTTTGGGTTTGGTTTTTTTAAGTAAAAGAGTAACTTTGGTTTAGACAGATTTTTCTTGCTTCTTGCTTTTGTTAAATGTGTGATGATCAAAATTTTGGTGAATGCTGTAGGACATTTCTCTGTGTCACTTAAAATGTCTGAGTTTATGACTATATAAAGCTTTATAGACTGTTTCATTCTGGGATCCAATTCGGATGATAAAGAATGCAGTACAGTATATAAATAACTTCATGGAAAAACAGAGTTAAGTTTAAGTAGTGAAAGCAGTTTTTTATTACTGTTGTCAGATTTTTAGAAGCCTTATCAAATGCTTGAATTAAATTCTTTTTTACATGAAACACATCCTGGAAGACACTGCTGTCCTGTGTCAGCAGTGCTGATAAAGAAGTTGGAAAGAAATTTGAAGAGGTTACTAATTTTGGAGGCATTTGGTGTTTTGTATCGTGGTAAAAGATTTTACTTCAGTGATTATTTGTTTTGAAAAGTACAGTGGGCTTCAAGGCTGTGCCTAGTAGGGAAGGGTTTTACACATTATATTTCATTTCTATCAGTGCATCAAAGGAATTTTGCTAAAATGTAAATCCAGGAGCTGCTGTTTTTGTGCAGCTGCTTGCATTGAAGGAGACAAGAGAAATCATTCTCCTGTTGAGTGCTTTGGTCACCTCTGCAGGGCCATGGCTGGGGTAGTTCTGAATGCAGATGTCCCTCGATTTACAAGTGAGATTTTCACCCAGCAGGAGAACAGTATCAGCTTTTGTGTGACTGGGGCCTCTCTGTGCTGCTGGCTTTGTCTGCATCTGTCTGTCCTGAGGCAGAGATAGTTCTCTAGGCTGATGTCTTTCGGCTGTTAATTTTAAAAGTTTGTTACATTATTTTTATAGATGGAGTCGTTGAGGTAAGTGTTGTTATTTCTGTGATAGAAATGTTACGAGCTTTCAAGAAAGTTTATTTTCGTTTTTGCTGGTTTAATACATTGCACAGGTATGGTTTTAACTAAATGAGGTTAAATAAATTTTGCACTGGTCATTTGTATCATATGTACGTGTGCAGACACTTTTTTCTTTTTGAGTTTAATTTATATTCACAGTGCATATATTTAAAGCATACTGATTTCTCAAGAGAATCTTCTGTGTCTGTTGTCCTTTGTTGATCATGGTAGTGTTTCTCAGGAACCTGCATCTGTGCACACTTCAGTTTCCTTAGGATTTCTTTTGAGCTCTGTCATCCAAACAGATTTGGTCCTGAAGTCCAGACTTTTAAGGAAACATATTTTCTCTTTTGCTAGAATGAATGTTGTTGGAACCTCAGTTTAGCTTCTTACATGGTTGGTTAAAGCTTTCTGCTGGGTTTATTTTGGTTTGTTCTGTTCACCCTCCCAGTCTGGATGTTGGCACAGTAAATTTGAATGTCCTTTGTTAAAGTTGCAGTTATTCAGCAGTGTCCAGACATGGCTGATACTATAGTTCTCTCTTTGAAAATGCTTTAAACTTTCCATGCATTTCTCTCTGATCTGCTCTTTTCTGAGCAAAGTGTATTATTGTAGCAATTTTAATGTATACTTTGGAATTTTTACAAAAAAGGCAAAAAAAACCCCAAAGACAATTTTGGTTTTTTTTTTCAAGATGCTTTCATTTCCTTCTTTTATTTTAAATCATTAATAGACTGGTGGAATATCTATCATATGACGTAGAAAAAAAAATAAAACTAGCAGTTGTGTATAAAAAGCTTAGGTATTATCCTAGATCATCTAATTTTACTATGTTTTGATTTCAATGAGAATGACTTTGTGTGAATCACATAGTGTGGTTTGAGTTTTTTTGGATACACACTGGTCCTTGCCCTCTTGAATACTGATTATGCTAACACTTACAGGGGGAACATGTTTTAGTGAAACCTGAATGCTTCTCTTTTGCAAAAAGAGATCACAAAGTGTGTTACAGATGTCTTGCTTAAAATCCCTCAGAACACGTTATGCTTAAGTGAAATAATACTTTATCATTTTTAAAACACATTGTTTTCATATCTTTAATTATCCTTTATTTCATATATTTGTAAGACAAAATCACATGGAAAATATTTGTTAAAAAAAAAAAAAGAAGAAACTATGTTGGCAGGAAGGCACCTTGCTATTTGGGGAATCAAATCTGGCTTTTATCCCAGTGCAGAAGCAGCGTGCTCAGCCCCAGGGAGTGGGAGGGACTGTCCCACACTGCAGTGGGAACTCCTTTCCCAAGCAGTGTAGACGGAACAATGACCAAGCCTTAGGGAGAACTGTGTGAAGAACTCCTTCAGCAGGTGGGCTGGATCATCACCACCAGTGCAGTGCATTTGTTCTCTAAAAGGTAACTTCTCTGGAAGCTCTGTCTGAAAGAACACAAAAAGCAGAGGCTACTGTGGAATTCCTTCTGCATTATTTCATAATCGTTCTCTAAAATACTTTCCATTTTCATCTTCCTTCGTACCTTTGCATTTCATTTTCTCTCCTCCTGGGATAGGTGGATCACTGTGCCACTCAGCATCATCTCATTGTATTCTTGTTCTTCCTGTTCCTCTGCCTTACAAATTAAATGGGGGATTTATTTTATATTTAGTCTTCAGAGCAGAAAGCATTGTTGTTCCACATTTTTGTAGTATATAATAGTGGTAAGTGAGTGGGTCTCTTAAACCCAAGGCTAATACAAATATGAGCCAACAGTTACTTTCATATTGATTGAGAGTAATTTTTGAGAAATTTATTTATCCACCACTTTCCAACATGGAAAATTCTGACTCAATTTTCATGACACTGTGAGAGTTATTTTGTTATGATTAACCTGTTTTCTTTTTAACTAATTTTCTGTCATTTTGAGTATTTATAAGGTTGATACTGATGTGGTGAATCCTCAAGTGAAATTCAGCTTGATGATGTACTTTAAATGGGAACTGTAGTACTTAGCCCATACTTCTTGGCCTGATGTCATCTCCCCTGTGTAAATGGTGTGTCACTGTGTCTGCGTGCACCAGCATCTCTTACTCCAAAAGCATAAATCCATAGGTTGTTTTTTTTTTATGTGGAACAAGAAATACCCATTATTTCAGTGTATTTAAGTTACTGTGCCCCGATACGCCAAAGAACAGTAGCATTGTATTCCTGGCACTTGTGAAACATTTAATTAACCTCACTGATACTGTCTTGGGATAAAGAGAATCAATGTCATATTTAACTTTCTACATTTTCTTCACTTCTTCTTATGTTGTGTGTAGTTCAAGTTCCTTTTTAACTGTAAGGGCTACCTGTTGTGTTTGGGTTTTTGCCCTAATAAAACTTCAGCTTCTCAGATTTATTATTTCTCCAGAAGCTTGGGACCTACCCTGAGAAATGACAAAAATAAAGAAATGCTACAGCACCTGGGCCACAGTCCACAAATCTTGAATAATACTTCAGCTTTGTTGGTGCTGGGAGCTTAACTTTGGAATGATACTTCAGTCTGCACTTAGTTTACATTAAAAAACCCAAAGGCAATGTACAAACAGCCCAGGAAGCTCTGCTTCTGTTTCTGAATTCAGTCAGCCCTTGCTGCCTCCTTCTTCCAGTTCTTCAGGTAGTTGGCTGTTCTAGGGATTGGTGTATTTTTATTCTCAGAATATCCTTGCAGAAAATTTATGTGAATAGGGGGAAACTAAAATAGTTGTTAATTTCAGCATTGGCACCTCCTGGTGCAAGGTGTGCACCATGTCACAAAGCAGGGGAGGAGCTGTGTCCTTGTTAATTATTGTGGATTTAACTAGTTTTATGGGTTCTGTATCCCCCTGGAATGAGGCTCATGGTCATTAGCATTCTCCCTTCAGGGTGATAATCCAACCCTGGCAAGGTAATTCAGCCTACAGGATTGGGAATTAAACCCATTTAATTTAATTTAGGCCTAACCAACTCTATTAGTTCCTGGTCTTGCTTATTAGTCCATATTGAAAGGTGGGGGAGCAAAGGTTATTCTGTGGGGTGTATCAAGCCGTAGTCCATGGAACAAACCTCTTGTTAAAGCCCTTCTGTATTGAGTTATTAGTTTTTCCTGGTGCTTATTGAATCATTTAGGTTGGAAGAAGTCATTAAGGTCATCCAGCTGTAAACCCAACACTGCCAAGCCCACCACTTCACCAGACAGCCTGTTCCAGTGCTTGGTAACCCTTTTGGTGGAAATTTTCCCTAATACCCAGCCTAAACCTTCCCTGGCACAACCTTGAGCCTCTTTGCTCTTGATATATCCCTTGTTACTTGGGAGAAGAGACCAACCCCCAACTTGCTTCTCCTTTCAGGGAGTTGTAAAGAATGGTAAGGTCTCCCCTGAGCCTCCTTTTCTCCAGACTAAACACCCCAGGTTCTCTCCTGCCTCTATTTAGGCTTGTGCTCCAGACCTTTTACCAGTGCTTTTAATGTAAACTCCCTCCAGCACCTCAATGTCTTTTACATTTACTTTTATCTGATCAGCTGCATGGTGTCATCTCTAAAAAGTGCTTTGCCTTGGATTTGTTAAGATCAGCTTCAATTATATCTGATGCAGTAAAGAAAAAAAAAAGTGACTGTTATTGAAATAATGGGATTTTTGTGTCCTTGAAGTCATTTATATGTTAGAGTACCTTGGGAAATAATGTTCTAAGTCCATGTCTTTCCCAGCAGTACTACTGGTACATTCCAGAGTGGTGAGAGTGTTTTGGGCTTTTTTGAATGGGACCTTTTAATTTCTTCGTGTTGGTTTTCCAACTGCTGTGCTAGTTTTGTTGGTACTGCCATGTGCAAAGCAGTATCTTTATCTCATCCTAGTTTGGCACATTTCATCTTTGCAAAAGATGTTAAAACATTTGCAGTGTGAACAGAATAAAGTCTGGTTACGTCTGTGTACTGTCTGGCATGTCTTTAACATCTGCTGTCACTTGTGGAGAACTGCAGCTTCTATAGTCAATAAAATTTTTATGATGAGTATTAATATGGGTTTTCCTTAAAATAGGAGACAAATTACTAGTTTAGAGTCCTACTTTGTAAGGAAATAAAATGCTGTCAGACACCCGAGTCTGGGTTCATCATACATGAATGAGGCATTTAGGGACACCTGGAATTAAATGGAAGAAAATAATGTCTGCTGTGATTTTGAGGAGTAGCACAACTGTTCATTATCAGTACTTCTGTGAGACAGCTTGAAATAAGTAAGTAAAAATCTCCCTGACTAATGTGAAGCAAATCCAGAAGCACAATTCAAAAAGTCCATTGTGGGGGAAGAACTGCACACAGTTTATTTTGTAGTTTATTTTGTATTAATATAGTCCTTTCCTTGGCACTTTTGCCTCTGAAGTGTTAAGGCTTTGCTTTTACAGAGTAAGTGCATAGCACTTGATAATCTCTGCTAAAAAGGAATATGTTCTACAACAGAGTTGAAATTTGTTTGTAGCTCATGTACGCTGAAGGTAAAAACTTCACCCCTTGTTAAGAACTAGAATATACAAGTCAGATATTACTGAACATTCATGGGGTCTGAACCACTATAGGCATAAATGTGTCCTTGAATCTGTTTTTAAGCATATCAGTGTGTGGAGCTTCAGAGATCTGTGTAGTCTTTGTTTCAGACTGAACTTTGTGTTATTTCCCCACAGTTCATGACTGCCTGCAGTTCTGCTAGAGCATTATAACCACTGAGAGAATTTAAACTTGGATACATTTTCACTTTTCAAGGTTTTGATCAAAAGATACACAACAGCTATGCCAGCACTTAACTACATAACAGGATGAAAAACCTTTTCAGTGTTCTTTACCTTAACCTGCTGGTTCCCCTCATGTTTCTAAGCATACAAAATATGTCCATGCAAGAGGTACATGATAAAATATTGACTGGTAATGTGTAATGCCACAGGGCATCTCTCCCTGTTGCTGACACAAGTGAAGGGCTGTGTGCTTTCCTTACAGCTCTCATGTCACCAAATTGCCTCTAACAGACCCTGTGAAGGCAGTGAAGAGGATTTCTTTCTGGGACCCTTTTTACCCTTTGAATTACTACAAAGGCAATGCACGCACAGCCCTTGGGCTGTGGTTGGGGGAATGTGTTTTCCTTCTCAAAGGAGCCTACAATCATTTCAGGGTTCCACCTTAATTAACAATTAATAATTAATTAAAATAAACCTTCATCATCTGTGTTTCACTAAGATGCTTTTCTGGCAACTCAGTAGGATCACATCTGACAGGCAGTTTGTTGTCATGTATAACACACTGAAGGGTCAGGAATTTTATTCTGTCAGTTCATGAAGCAGATCATTTCATATATCTCTTTCTTTTCCCATAGCAAGGCACTGACCACTGAGAAACAGGTACTATCTTCTGTGTGCCTCAGAAATGTGGTCATTAACAACCTGTTAATATGTATTAAACATTCTCCAGTTGGCATTTAGTTTCACTGGTGTGTCAGGATTTCAAGGTTTGTGCAGTGAAGTTTGTCATTCTCACTCTCTAGAACGCATTTGTTTGCCAGTCTTGTGCAATGGAAACTGAAATAATGCACAGAGGAAAATGTTTTACCCATTTGAGTTTCCTCTCCTCTATTGTTACCCCCAAAAAGTTAAGCTCTTGGTTTAAAACAAAACAAGTGAAGAAGCCCAGATGAAGAATGATACAAAGGAAAGCAGCTTCGAGTAAAAGCTGAAATTCCATAGGGCTGGCTGGGTTTACCTGGCATCATTTCCTCGTACCTGTAGCAGATAAAGGTGTAAGGAAATCTGAATTTATGTTTATTTCTGATACAGGGAGCACCCAAGTGTAACTCTGTTCTAAAAGACACATTATGAATATGTAAAAATATAGATGACTTCTAAAAACCAAGTCCAGTTGGCCTGCTTTTTGCAGCTAAAAGTTCTTCTAAAAATTTGAAGAGTATGTGTATTTCAGTTCTGTCACAGGGATGATCAAACTTAAAAGTGAAATTCAGGGTCCAGTTGCTACTGCAACATTTTTTAGAGGAAAGATTATTCCTGTGTTGCTTGACTGTGAATATGCACAGAGGAATTGGGTATTTCAAATCTGCATAACTCTTGTCAGGGTTACTGGAAGTCTGAGTGCCTCTAGTAACAAGCTGCAGTGTTGGCAGCTGCCAGTTGTGGGGCATGACAGAAACAAACACTTGTTTGTTCAGACAGAATTAATGTTCTGCTTCAGACTGTCTTCTGTGAGCACTCTGTCAGGGAATCTTCATTTTAGCTGATGAACTGCTTCCTGAACCCTTTTGTTGAATTAGTTTTGTTTGCATTGCTCAGCATTTCACTGGGTGAGGAACTGGAATGCAAATGTTGGTTATGCTCCTCTTCTACAGCAAGTGTATCACAGAAAAAGATTGGAAGCTGTGGAGGGCTGGAACCTACAATGCTCTAGCAGGCACAAAGTGGAGTCTGAAAGATGCTTTGGACTTCAATACAGGATGGAACTGTAATGTGTTCTGTAGAATTATGCTGGGAAGCAAATGTTAGGTCTCTGGTGCTAAAATGGTAAAAATGAACTTCATGCACAGTCCCTAACAGTGGAGAACAGAGGGTTTGAAAGAGCAAACTGTCTTTAAACAAAGCTGAAGATAAGGCCTCTGCTGTGACCTTGCTACTCAGTGTTTTCCAGTAGGAGTTACTAGCTTCAGTGATGTGTTTCCTTGAGAGCTTAGAATCCCAGGGAAAGAGGCACCCATGGGAACGTTATAATATTTTGCATGGAAAAGGAGATGTGGAACAGAACTGGGAGAAGAAGGAATGAAGTGATCTAGCAATTATCTAATTGGCTCTTTAATTTTAGCCATTCTTTGATACTACTACTTGTGAGTATTATTTCGTTCAGTGGGTCATGAATTTCTTTCAGTCTCTCGGCACATGAAACCTCTGGGGTGGGTGGAGTACCAGGATAGGGAGCTGTGGGAGCTAACAGTGCAAAAAGCCTATTTGTTAGTAAGTGCTGCTGTGCCAGGGGCAGCACCTCCACCCAAGAATTTTTTAGATAGTACAAAAACCTAGAAGTGATGAAAAACAGCCTTCTAATAGCACTGTGTTGCTTGTGGTTGAACTGTTCCGAAACTTAAATACATAAGGACATATCTTAATGATTATTTTTAGATATTTCAGTGTGGGGGTTTAATATTTGAGGTTGGCAACACAGTATCTGTCTGAATTGCAACTGGATCCCCACAATGTGTGTTTGTGTCCAAAGATCTGGGGCTTTTATGCTCTAGCAGTCCAGTAGCTCTTGTTTTAAGAAGTTTCTCTTTTGCCTCACAGAAACTTTGAGGTTTTGGGTAGATGGAACTAATTTCACTGAGGGTTCTGATTTAGATTACAGTCAAGATTAGACCAGTTGGTGAGGCTGAATTGCTGCTGCTGGTGACATAGCTAAATTTTTCAGTGTGACACTGAATGGGGGCTGCGTTGGGACAGTATTCTGACTCCTCTCACAGGAAATGGTTAAAAAGGAATTTCTGCACATCTGAAAAACTAGTCAGAAGAGAAGAGTTTGTTGTTTTGTCTTGCCTGCCTGATTGTGGATTAGGCTTTGGGCTGTCTGCTTTAAATATGAGAAGCAGCGAGCTGCCTTTGTACAGGCGAAGACAAAAAGCCTCGACTCTGCACAAGCTGGTCAACTGATAGCAACTCAACTTGTGGGTATTCTCTTCATAGCTTCTGTGTTCTAGCATGCAAAATTTAAATCCAAACTTGTGTTTTTAACAAGCAGTACTAGTCTGTTTATGAGCTATAATGTCAATGTATGTTCGTTACATCAAGTTTTGTTAATACATCAGTTGGGGTTGTTAAGCTTGTCTAGAGCAAGCTCTCAATTTCGATTTTCTTTCTAGGAAATGTAGAATAACTGGTTCCAAGGAGTGAGACTGAGGTGCAAATTATTCAGAAGTCTGGAAATGCCAAAAGTTACATATGCTGTGGCATTTTACTTTTTTTTTTTTAATTACTGTAAATGTTTAATTGTTATGTTTATGGTTATTGCTGAGTGAAATCGTTGGAGGTTGGGCTCCTGGGCTGAAGGGGCAGAGTTTTTTGCGGGAAAATAGAGTGACAGCAAAAAGAAAGTCCATGATTAGGGTACACATTTTGTTCTACTGTAAGTCTGTTGGTATTGCATAGAAAAGCTTTCTGCATAGGACAGTGAAGAATGAGCCAGTTCATTCTGCTCCACAATAAACCACCTCTCTTAGGGTCCCTGAAGGATTTAGATTTGCAGGACTGCAGAAAGGCAACAGCCTTATGAAAAGGCTGGGTTTCTGTGGTGAACATTGTGTAGCTAACTGCACAAAGTAATGTGTTTTGTACCACAGGAGCATACAAAGCCTGACTGTAAGTGTCATTAATGTTTACTTTAATCTATAATATGTGCAAACAGGTTTCATTGAGAGTGAGATTTCTTACAGACTTTGTAAAACATTCATGTAAAGGTGTGTTGGATTCTTACATCCAAGGGAAAAAATGTTCTTTTTAATGTGTCTGAGTGAAACCTCTACATTCAAATGCTTTCGCAGATTAATTATGTAAGCCATAAATTGGTTCAGCTACAGCTAGTATTTAAGTGTAAAAATATTAAAAAGTATTGCAAAACCAGTCTTTTTTCAAAGATTGCAAAGGAGGTGGAACTGCTTCACCAGTTCTGGTGCATTAATGCACAGTATAAGCTTTGCTCCTCTTGCCTCTTGTGAACTAAAAACTCCCATGAACTAACTTGAATTAGAGTATACCATTTCAAAATGAAGAGATCTCCTCGTGCTGGTGAATCTACCAAAACCACATCTTTCCCTGGGTGAGGCTGTCTTCTGCCTCCACAATGAGTAGATCCCTTGACTTGGGTAACATATCAGCTTTAAAGCTTGATGAAAATAGGAAGGTTTTTCTTCTAAGTGCTGTCAGAGTTCCTCGTAATAGTTTGGTGCCTTGATAGCAAGCCTCAGTAAGCAGAAGTCCTGGAGGATGAAATTTAAGTGCCATGCCTCAGCATGAAGGCGCTGTGGAAAAATTAATGCACCCTTGTTTAGTCTGAGCTTTGCCTTGATTTTTTTTCTAAACATTCTTAGAGGAACTCTGCTCTCTGATTTTCTTTTTGCCTCCTTCCTAATCTCAGAAGATAACTCTTCCCTGATTGGGAGGAAAAAATTGTTTCTGTAAACTGCTGGTTGTTTTGGTTCACAGTAGGGAGGGAAATCAGCAACTTCAGCGACTTAGCTTTTCAACTGTTGCTAGAAATAACTAATAAAAATATTTTCAAGGTAACTTTTCTGTAATTTCAATAATGTTGAAAAAGACATTCAGTAGTATTTGTGGTGGATATCGTGCATTTTCTGCTGTACTTTGTTCAGTACACAGTGCTCAGTGCAGTTTCTTAACAGGTATGGGAGAGTGATTCTTTAATTTGCAGTTGCTGGACTTTGAGTAGGTTTTGTTAACTTATTTGAGAAAAAGTAAAACGAGTAATTGTGTACACAAATAAAATCTCTCCTGAACTACAAGCTTGCAGAAAGTTTTTATCTCAAAACTTTCAACAGTGATCCGGGCTGCTTAAATTGTAGAGTTTAGTTTTGGTAGCACAATATGAAGTTGTTGCTTTGGAAGAAACTGATTTAGCTTGACTTCTCTACTTTTCTTTCCCCAAGAGAGTGGTGTAACTGTCCTGCAGGGAATGTTTTTTGGAAGTGACTCTGTTTGCTGGTTTTGTGCTTATCTGTGTATGGGCTTGAAATGTTCAACATGTTCGTTAAATTGTTAACACAAGAGAGTGATGCTGATGTTGGATTGCATTTATGGCAGTTTATGTATCTGCTGAAACTGAATGGTATTTCATGTCATGTGAGAAAGAGAAGAGGGCAGTTCTGTGTCCTGGCAAGATTCCCTTTTTCAAACATCCAAGGCCATTCTAAAGCAAACAGTGGAGCTGTGAACTTCCCAGAGAAAGCTCCTGAGCACTCCTTGCTGAGCAGCCTAAATGGTGCTTTCTTGTCACCTCATCCTTGGCAGTGTTAGGATTTGCTGAAGGTTTTAGAGTCCCTTTTGTATTTTGAATGGTTTTTTACATCCAGTATTTTGAATTTTAGTTGCAACTTCCCTGGGCAACTTGTTGCACCACCCTCATGATAAAAATATCTCTAATCCCCTAAAAATGTTATTTGTGCCTTTTTTCTGTCTTATATATCACAGAAAAATTAAATTAGAAAATAATTACATAATTAAATAGAAAATAATTACAGGCATGACCATCTTTATGTCACTTGAAATGTAAGCCAAAAGGTTTTATATTAAAATACTGCTTATTACAGTACCTGTTGATTCTTAAGTGTACATTTATTCCTTTAAAACATGCACAGTCTGTTAGGTTTGTTTGAAAAAGAGCCTGTAATGTCTTATGTCTAATTTGAAACTTGAAGAGAGATCTTCCTTCTTTTGTGCTTTGCATAGTTGAATGTTTTTTATAAGGGTATTTTTAAAAAAATAATTAACATGGAAGGTTTGCAGTAGCCTGTTTAAATACATTGACAGTCTTCTGTCTAACAGAAAATCCCAGTAAAATAAGGGTACCCTTTTTTATGAGTACTCATTCTTGGAAGGTTTGTTTTTCTATTCTCAGAGTATTTGGCTTTTGTAACATTCTATCTTCAAGAGCATTTTCCCATATTCCAAGGTTTATTTAAATTACTGTTCAGAATGTTTGATGTTTTGATTTATTGAGAAAAGTGGGATATGCAGGTTAACTTGATTTTATAGCAGAATGTTTGATTTACAGCATTTATCCAAGATTCATAGGGTCACTTCTAGTAGAAGAATATAGTTTCTGTAACTCTGTGGCAAAAGCATGGGAGGTTTGCAGAAGCCCTTAACCTCTTGAACTTTCCCATGTCATCCTATGAACTCTGAATCTATGGCACTGTTCAAATCAGGAAATGTTTAAAAATGAGAAGCCAAAACTGTAAGCTGCTAGATTTTGTATACAGAACATCTGTGGGTTTTGCAGTTTAACAATCATCCCAATCCTGGTAACATAAGCAGGCTATTGTAAACACTCATTAATTTATATAAAGTAGCATATGATTTCAGTAGTTTGTTTTCTTGTTATTTCAGCTTTATGACAAAATAAACACAAAGTCTTCACCACAAATCAGGAATCCTCCAAGTGATGCTGTACAGAGAGCCAAAGAGGTAATGGCTTTAAAGTATATTTCTTTACTACAAAAGTTTGATTGTATTTTATTTGGAACTTATTGTTCTTCATTAAGATGTGTATTCTGGCTCATCTGAATTATTTCTGGATTGCTACCATTGCTTACTCAAGTTATGTAACAAGTTGTATAAACTTGCAGAATTCCATTTTCTGTGTAAAGATTATGAATATTACGCAGTTTTTTAATTTAACCTTTTCTTCAACAATAGTGGTGTTAAAAGGAACACTCCTGCTGGGTAATTGCAGGATATTTTCGTGTTCAGGTTATTTATCTCCAGCAGAAATCTGATGTTTATGAAATTTAGTCACAAAAATAAATATTTTGAAGTATCATCTTTTTAAATTGAAAAAAAAGTTTATCATAGATAGGTCTAAGAAGAGCAGACCTGGAAATGCAGTGAAGGTGGCCCACTAAGACTAAAGATAGACACAGATGTTCTTAATTCTTATACCTTGAAAATAGTATTTTTTTGCTTATTTATTGCAAGTAGTAAAAATAAAAATGTTGTATTATATATTGTCATATATTATATATTATCACCAGGGCAGCTGTTGAGAGTAATATCACAGGAAAATACTGTTTATGGTGCTGTTAAAATAGAATATTATTTAAGTAATAACTGAAGTCACACTGATAGATCCCTCAAGTCCTATTCTGCAAAACTTTCTGGCAGTTAATCCTGGGAGATGCTTCCAGAAGAAAAATTCTCTGCTTTCATTGTCCAAGTAGCTGCATGTGAAAATTAAGGTGTAAGACTCAAGTTGCAGGCAAATGAGTTAAAATTTCTTTACTCCTCCTTCACCAGTGCTAAAGTGGCTCAGATTTTATAAAATCTGGAGCTTGGAGGTGGGGTAGCAGATGGCCCACCTACACTTGGTGTCTTTAACAATTGGTTTTATGAGTGTTTTTAATGCTGTTTTCAAACCAATTGTTTTAATAAAAGCAATTGTTTTAATAAATGGAGCTCATGTGTGAAAGCAGCAACTGGTGGAGGTCGTGTGTCACCTATTAGCACTTCATTCCTGTCCCCATATATTTAGCCTATGGGAGGAATACTGTCAATTGGTAAAAAACAAACAAACAAAACTGATTCCTTCAAATTTCTGCTTTAATCTCTTTCAGAGAACATTGGAACAAGGTATTTTATTCTCTTGGGGCAGCTGGGTGGGGGCACATTCTCTTTAAACTCTTTCTCTGTCAAAAATGTTGGTTTGTATAATCATTGGGGGATATTCTGACTGAGCAGTGAGGGTTTTCATTTCTTCAGTAGCTTTAAAAGAAAGTTACTTAGGGGCATTTCTGCTGCTTCTTTTGCAGGTATTGGAAGAAATTTCATGTTACCCAGAGAACAATGATGCAAAGGAGCTAAAGCGAATTTTAACACAACCTCATTTCATGGTAAGCAGATCCTACTTTTGTTTGGACTATTTTTTTAATTTTATTTTTTTAATATTCTTTATGTTAGAAAACTTAAGTTCAGTAAATTCTTAAAATCTGCAAGTAATGGAGCTGCATACAATATACCTATTAATAAGTATTTCTGACCTGCTGCTCTGGCAAAAGAATCAGTGCTGTTGCTACTACTGGTCCTCATTACTGTGCTGCAAACTGTCAGCAGTTTGGAGTAATGGAATTATGGAGCAGTTTCACTCTGGTTTTGGGGGGCTGCGTTGCACAGGGAAAGAAGAATGAATCGTTTTGGATGTCCATAGGTAGAGCTGGGATCTTTCTTTTTCTTTTTCCACAGGTCTTCTTAGGGTAAAGGTGTGTGAATTCATTGCAAAATAAGTGTTTATTTAATATTACTTACAATAAATCAATAGCTTGTACAGTCTGTTGAGTTTGTGTTACATATCAACACCTCCTGTGTCTGTTTTCCACATCTGATTTGAGGGCAGTAATTGTCCTGAATTCAGGGATGTTACTGCTTAATAACTTGGTTCAAGTTATTGAAGTCCAGTAATTTGAAGGATTTCTTTTGTTTGTGCTGTAGGTAGAGTTCATAAATTGAGAAATAAACGTGTTTGCTTAAATCTGCTGCACACTATTGGCAGCTTAAAATAATGGATTTGACTTTCCCTAACACAAGCATTATATGCAGGGGGCTTTGTGGAATTTGCTCACCTGAAAGCTGAATTACTGTAAGTCTGAAGGATAAACCTAATTTCCAGGAAAGAGTGAGCTGAAACCAACCTCCTATTCAGGTATCAATTGAAATCTGGGTAGCTGCATGTCCCAGTGTGTTCTTTTGATGGCCCCTGTAGCCTTGGCTACATTTATTTTTGTGCTTTAAATCAGATCAGGAGTGTGTTTTCAAAGTGCATCTCCTGACTGCCCCTAAACAGTGTTCTGGTTTGTATCACATAAGGGTCTCAGAGCATGTAAAACAACTTTCTTCAGATAAAATTAAACTAAAATGTGTGCCAGGAGCCAGTGTAATCCAGCTGATGGATACTCTGTCCACAGGGCAAATTGGAAGCTGGCCAGAAGAAAAAACTGCTGCAGTGTGTTCAGTGTGTACATCAGGTCCTGACTAACCCATTTGTTTTACTTTGTGATTCATTCCTGTTTCACTGCACTAATTGCTAATGCAGACATTGACTTCTGTGTGCCCATTCAGCAACACTGATGTTATTCCCTGGAGTTGGTACCTGTCCTATCCTAAAGTTTGTAACAGCTCGGATTCAACATTTAACAGGAATAATTGCTTGAAATAGAACTTATAACAAGGTGGAATGATACTCAGCCATATTGTAAGAAAGATTTTTAAAAAAACCTTTCTCTGATATTCAACTTCATTTAGAATCTGACAGGTTCATTTGATTTACTTTTTTTTGTAATTACCCCCACAGTGTTGCCAAAACACTAAGCACTGTAGAGAAAGAGCATTTTTCAAGTATAAATTATTTTCAGAGTAGGCATAAATAAAAGTGATTATGGTATATAGAAATTTCATGTATCAAATCAAGTGACAGGAAAATTGAGTTGAAAATCCTCTTTTTTATGTATCTCTGTTTCTTGATATGCTCATAATTCTAAAACCATTTGCCAGAATTCTTTTGCTGCAAATCTATAAGAAGTATTTTTTATAAGAAATAAGCTGCAATTCTATAACAGGTATTTTTGATGAGGAGTAATTTCAGCAAGTGAGTCTGTGGCATCCCAGGCTAAATTGTTGGTTGGTGAAGTCCCATCATCCCTTTTCCCCATGTTTCATCCTCTCCCTCATAGTTCTGGCATTCATCTGGAGCTGCATTTCAGTATTGCCCTGGGCTGAACTAGTAGAAAATTGCTCCAAAAAAAACCCCAACTAACCATTTAGTGAAAAGAATTTAGGATAACAGGAATGCTGCCAGAGCCAGAATGAGCAAGAGAATAGAAACAGTTCGTGTTAGGGAGGAATGTAAAGCTTAATTAAACCAGCTTAAGTTGGTGTGGATCCACACCTGCAGATACCACAGTGTCTCCTGATGTCACAGGGGCAACTCCATCCTCTCCATCATTCCCACTCCTGCTCCCAGATGCACCTTTTTGGGTTCCAGACTTAAAAATAAAGTTATTCTTACGTTTGTTGCATTCTGCCAAACTTTCCTTCAGAGCCAAAGCCTTTAACATAGAGACTATTAAGAAAAGGAATAATTGTATAAAAGAATACTGTCAGCCCACACTCCATGTGTTTGCCAGGTGTTACAGACCAATACTCTGGTTATTAATGCACATTAATTCAGTAATCAATAACATGTAGTAAGTAGGAGTGTGCATTAACACATGTATGATAACAGATTATTTTACTATCAACTATTTTTTTATCTAATGTGTATCCCTAATCAAAAGGAAAAAAGAGTGTAATCTATCTTGTTTACTTAATCACAGTGTTTGTGGGGTTAAACTGTGTGCAGGCCTTTACAGAAACAAAGCCAATAAAGTGTGTTTATAACAGATCTTCAATTCAAGGTGTTCTGTTATTTTAGTTTTCTGTTACCCTCGTGTGCCTTATGGCTACAGAAATAAATTATAAATTTAGACTGTACATGTTCAACATTTTTAATTTAAAGACATGTATGTAAATTTTGCATGAAGGTCTTTCAGCAGATAATTAATTTAAGAATTCCTAAAGTATTGTCACGTACCTCATTTGTTATGTCTGTACACATTTCAAAGAGCTTTTATTCCATTACACAACTTTCAGTAGTTTTTTGAATATGCCAGTTTCAGGTGTAAAAGATTCTGTTATGTAAGTTTAGTATGTTGTAGCAATTGAAACATTTGCTGTGCTAGGAGACTTTTGCTTGGTGACATATTGAAGTTTTGTCCATCATCATGTGCCTTCCTACGCTGGTCTCTGCAGACAGTGATCCTGCAATACAGCAGAAAGCAGGTGTTCTCATTAAACTTATTTTTAGCAGGATTATCATGTTCTGCAAAGGAAAAACAGGAAAAAAACCAAATTATCAAAATTAGCAGAAATGCATGAAAACAGGCATCTTTAAGTAAGGTCCAATAGGAATATTTTTATTAAATGTTTTCAGTATTAAATTGAGCTTGTTATACTTTTAATGTCTGGTATTTCTTGATTTGTGTTCATTTTCGTGAACACACTCAGAAGTCATTTAGTGTAATTATGGACTTTAAAAGTGCTGGAAGTGCCATATTTTAACCTACAAGGTAAATATTACTGCTAAAAATAATAAGCAGGGCATATATTTGATATGAAATAAATGTAAGGACCTGAATTACATAAGAAATGTCATATTAAAGCAAGGAGAGTGTAACAGATACAGGCAGGGGCACGGAATCACCTCCAAGGTCAATGTGTCCAACCATTAACCTGCATTGGAGTAACCACAAATAAATTAAATTTTAATTAAATATTGTTAAAGTGGTTCAACTTACATATATGGTCCAAGTCTTTAATATAAAATTTTGATTCAGTAGTGCAGACTAATGCAGAGGAATTGTTGTGAGTTCAAGCTTAGTGGTTGACAAAATAAGATGAAAACTAGAAAATACAGGTTAGTATTTAACTAAAAACAGTTTGTGTGTAGGTGGGCTTGAAACACTGGAAAAAAAGGGAGGAAATATGGGCAAAGCATTGTTAGTTTAGGGAATTCTGTTCCATAGTTACAATGCTGAATTCCCAACTGTAGTTTCAAACTAATTTGAGGAATGGAAATGTAAAGTGTTAAGAAATTACCTTTTACAACATGGTACACTTTAGAAATATTACCCTTGGAAAAAAATTTAGGATTTTGTGGAGGCCATGAAAATCAAATTTCTGCCCTAGATTCCACTTCAGGAATGCATCTTGTAGGCATTTTTTTAGCACTTTCTTCAGTGTAAGTTTTGCATAAACATTTTAATTAAAGACCTAAGTCATTGCAGAATCAGATTTCTCTGCCAAAACAAGTTCTAGATGGTCAGTCTCGAGCCTTGCAAGGCTGATGGGTTTTGCAAGCTGAGAGCTATGAGCATTTAAATGAAACTTAGCAAGATATTAACTATAATATACATGGACCTCATGGTGGTGGTGGCTCATACATCTGCTATTGTAGAAATATTGTAGGAACTAGACTTGATTTATCGATCCTTATCTAGGAATGATAAGCCATTTGGGTATAGAGGCAGATTCTGTCACTGTCTTTGATTAGGAGGGGAGTAGAACCATCATGTTCACATACAAATTGGATTTAGTTTTTGGACAGAAGCGAGGTAGTTGTACATTAGAAGTTGAATACGGATGGGAAATGGATGTGACATGAGACTCCTGGAGGTATCCTGGAGAGCAGTGGAATATCATACCAGAAAAAAAGCCTGGTTCTGCTGAATACTGGTTTGCTGATATTTAGGCTTTGTCACACTTTTCTCTGATGTTATTTGTTACACTTTTTACAGTTGTATGGGATACAGGTCTGTGCTGCAGCTTAGAGTTCCTACAGTTGGTTTTTCTGCTTATCAAAGATACTTAAGCATATTTAATCAGTTAGCTATTTACCATTCTCTGCATCAAGAAACAGTAAAGCTAATGAAGCAGTATTTTAGCAGTTTTTTGGTTTGAATTCTAATTTTTGTCAAGCTTTTTGAACTCGGGGTGGTGGTGCTGAGTCCGTGTTGTAGGGGAAGGGGAGAGTATCGGAGCAATTATGCTAATAAACAACAAAAAAATAGTGTTTCATTCTTAAAGTTAGTATTGATCCACAGTTCTGTCTTTATTAGGGTGAAATACCATGTGATTTGAGTAACTTTCTTATTTACTAGAGTAATTATTATAGAATAGTTTGCACAGAAAGATAGATTCCTGATTCTCTGTCTGTGCACATGAAGATGGATTCACTCTGACACCCTGCAGGTGTCGAGAGGATGAGGGGAAGGGAGGCAGCATCATTCTCATTGAAGTAGCTACAGTAAAGATCACATTAACTCATGCAGGGTTTAGAGGCTCAATGCACATGTAGGCATTTGCAGTCTGATGAAGTTTATCTTAGACTCCTTTAAGGGAAAAGTTCTTCAATAGAAAATGGGGCGCAAATACCTTGGATTTCCTTAAATTTCTGAAAAGCTTCAAAAACACAGGGAAGGAGCGAGGGACATGAGAGGTGACGGAAATGTGACGTTTTGTTGCTGGCATCTCCTCCAGGCCTTACTGCAAACCCATGATGTAGTGGCACATGAAGTTTACAGTGACGAAGCGCTGAGAGTCACCCCCCCTCCCACCTCTCCGTACCTGAACGGGGATTCCCCGGAGAGCGCCAACGGAGACATGGACATGGAGAATGTAACGCGGGTCCGGCTGGTGCAGTTCCAGAAGAACACAGATGAGCCCATGGTATGAAGGGAAACTCACTGTTTGCCTTGACACTGTGCTGCTAAAGACCAGTGTTGTAATGATTTCTGCATCAGTTTCCTCATTTCGAGGTGTGGTTGTCAATAAACTGGAATAGTTCAGCAGCCACTGTAGATATTTATCCTCCTTGAAATGCTTTGTGTTCACTCACGCTGCTGCTGTGCCACAAGGGCTGGGTTTGTTTGAAAGCAACCTTGTAGTAGTTACAGCTAAATGAGGCCTTAATCCCAACTGGATTTGCACTTCAGTATAAAATCACATTTTTTGCAAACCAGATATTTACATACTCGTGTGTCGAAGTATTGCATCTTCACTTATAAATAGTATCTGGTTTTATTGCTCATCTTGAAGTGAGTGACAAAGGTTTTATTTTAATCTTAAAATTTATACCCCGCCTTCAAGCTTTCAGGAAGTGATTATTCTTAACCACTCAAGACTCATAGTGCTTAATGTTTTATTTTAAAAGTATAAACATTTCTTTTTTTCTAGGGAATCACTTTAAAAATGAATGAGCTGAACCACTGCATTGTGGCAAGAATTATGCACGGAGGAATGATTCACCGGCAAGGTAATCACATCTCATGAAGAGTTTTGTCTTCAAACACAGTTACTTTGGAACATTTTGTACAAATGGTGTGCATTCTCCTGATTTTGATTGCTGCTGTTCCATAGCACTGTATCTCTGGGTCTGCATGGACTCCTGCTAACTGCTTTAGTTACCTTCCAGTTGCAGATGTCTGCCAGTGTTTTGAGGTGAGGGCCCACTGCGTTTCACTTAGGTCTTAATTAGGATAATTACAGCAAGAGATTGAAACACCAATAATTTCTGGAGCTGTACTTATTTAATCCTCTGTTTTAAAAAAAATCCTTACACAAGTAGCAGTATTTTCCCTTGCAAAAGTGAAAGAACTTTGTTCACACAGTTCTTGAGGAGCTTTGTATTTTTGGTGTTGAAGCTCACAAAAACGGGATTTGAAATAAAAATACTACTTGTGCCTAGATTCTAAATCTTTATTTTCAGTTTTCACAGCTATAACAAACCCTGCAAACATGCATTTTTTCTCATCCCCAGTATTCTCCTTTTTGTTATTTTGTGTGTTCAGATCAGATGTCCAAAGGTAACTGGATTTTGTCCTACTTTAAACAGATGAACTTCCCTGCTAGGTTGTTGGCTGCAAGTTTGGATTGCACCTTGAAAGGGTTACTTTACTTCTTTCAGACTGCCATCTTTTTTTTCCAATGAAAACAAATATTTTCGTAATTTTTCAGACCAAAGTTCCCTCTAGCCTACTGTTCTATTTCAGAGGAAGCTGGGAACAGATAATTAGGAAGACAAAACATATATTCGCTTTGCCTCTCTGATATGATAAAATCTGTCAGGAAGCAGGACAGAAAAAAGCTCACACACAAGCAAAGATGCAATTCAGACAGACTTCTGTATTTCTTTAGAGGACCTTCTGAATTGCAATGTATTTGGCTTCAAACAGGGAGTTTTAAAAGGAGACTGCTCTTAAGATTCACAGGAAGAAGGTTTTGTTCCAGCTGTGCTTAGGCAGTGGTGATGCTCTGCAGAGTATTGCTTCACATGACTGTGTTCCATAATGGGGCTAATAAAACTTTTAAAACCTGATAAAACTGGGTAAAATATCCAACTGTGTCCATTAAAACTCTGTTCTTTTTAATTATACAGTGTCTTTTATTTCTAAAGATTTGGGAAATTTAACCTATTCTCTATGTGCTTCATCTAACTAAGGTAGTGCTTCTACACTAGGTGTAGTTTGAAAATGAGCTGTACTTCCATGTTTCTGTAGTATGGTCATTTTTTTTTAATGCTTTTAATTCTGTTAATGCTCTAGATGCCTCTTAGCTTCACTTCTTCATTTTAACATAACTACATTGGGAATATTTTTACTGAATAGAACAACACAAGTGTAACTCAGCAGTGATCTCAAGCACCACGTTTGAATCCTATTTATAGGGCTTGTGCCTTGTATTGATTTTGGGGTGTGTTGTGTCATTTTTTTCTGCTCTTTTTGCTGTATGGAAAATGGTATTGCCAGGCAACAACAGCAATGTCTGGATAATAAATCTACTGTGAGGGTTACAGGAACTGTGTAATTTCAGGTCCAGCAATATTAAGTACAAACTACACAATTCCCAGTCACAAAATAGTAGCTGCTGTGAAGTTGCCTCCTGTCCCTAGGCCAGTTCTGCCTAGTCCTGGTGATTGAAATTGTCCTTATTCAAAAGGTGGCAGAGTTGAAATGGGAAGAAAGGCTTTTAAAGATTCCATCTACTTGCAGCTTCCAGAGCATTCAGTAGAAATGAAACACCAGTGTCAGTCATTAAAAAATGTCTGTTTGTTGTTGACATGTATGCCAAATGTCCATTCTTTATTCCCAATTTTTATGTATACTTCTCCTTACAGTCATGAACATAACAATATTCACTTCTGTCAGAGTGACAGAAATGGAAAATGCTGCAGAAAAGGGGATTTTATTTGATGCAGGGATGTTACTGAATCTGATTCTCAGTCAGATGTAATGCCATCAGTTTTATATTTTGAATAATATCAAAGAATCTTTATACTACTCCAGGCCATATGGTGTTTTTGTTTCAATATTATTGTTTAATAAGAAAAACATGTTTTTCCTATGTACTTGATAGAATGCCTGGGCATCTCTTGCTGTGTGTTCACTGCACTCTGAAAGACAGATTTATAGCTAATACAAAGTCCTTTTCTGAATCTAGCAAAAACATGATTTTAATGTTGTTTTCTGTTTATGCCTTTGTATGAATATTAGTGCTGTGTTACAATTATCTCAGTTTGTAGAAACACATTGTGAGGTGATTGTGTGTTTGCTGACTCTGCAGGTACGCTACATGTAGGGGATGAAATCAGAGAAATAAATGGAATCAGTGTGGCAAATCAAACTGTAGAACAACTACAAAAAATGCTTGTAAGTACCTGAAGTCTTCCTCTAGAAAAGTGCCTGTCTTATTTTGTTGAAACTTTTATGTAGTAACTTCCCCTTTTTCTTGTCTTCTTGATAGACTACATGTGCACATAACAAGAAGTTCTTTCCATTTATAACTGTTGTGCTCACAGGTACTGAAGTTACAAAGGAAAAAAATGTTACTGTGAGCTCAGTCTGTCTTTTTCCAGGAAAACTCCACCTTGGGCCTTGCTAGTAGAGTCTGTTTGATATTTCTCTAGCACTTGTTAATTTTTCTGCATGCAATCCTAACCTTGAGATCTTGGATGGTATCACTAATACCAGACAAACTTAAAGGGAAATAACATTTTTTTGGGGTCACAGCCAGCCAAAGAGAGAAAGGGGGGAAATTCTGAGATCTCTTGAAGTGATGTGCTCACATTTCTGCCCAGATTGAGTCCCCCAGCTGTCATCCGTGTGGTGGCACAAATATTCAGATTACCGTTTAAGAAAATACGTTGTCACAGTCTGCTGCTGTTCTGCAGTTACTACTTGTTATGAATATTCTTACACAATAGTGAATGCAAAGTAGCAAACTTCATGTTCTGTTTTGATGAAAGACTATTTTTGACATTCCTACCTTTAGTACAGTAAAATGCAGCTTTCCAGAAACTGAATACAATTTTGCTATTTAACGTGTATGATGAAAGGGAAGAAAATGCCACTTTGGTAGCAAAGACTGTAGATGACAAAAATTTAGCTACAAAGAAATGGTTGACATGGAAGACACCTACACGTCTCTGAATCTGTCGTGTTAAAATACAGTTCTGGGTCTAGGCATTCAAAATATGGTCAGGTGAACAAACTGGTAATGTATGTTTACACCTAAGATTAATGAGGACAATTTGAATGTTTGTTTATAGGTAATAGGACAACTTATCCATAGCATTTTAGCTTTTCATACTTGGACTGTGGTGTTTTCCTTTCAAGCATTAATAATGTGGAGATTTTTCTCTTCAGTGTTAGTCTCAAAGTGCTTCTTTTTTCACAGAGGGAAATGCGTGGAAGTATTACCTTCAAGATTGTGCCAAGTTATCGCACGCAATCTTCATCCTGTGAGGTAATGAATTTAATGACCCGTCCCATTTCTTCCTCAGTCCTGTAACTAACTGCCTGCTGATGGCTGAATGTTACTGCTTTCTGGGAAATTGTTTCTGCCTGTCCTGTTAGATCACGCACACCAATTTTACAACAAAGATAACGGAACACGAGTAGGTCCCACCTACCTACTCAGCCCTGCCTTCATATTCATCTCATCAGCACCTTAACTAACTCTTTACAGCCTATTAAAGAAAAAAAAATAGGAAAGGGGATCCTCAACTTATGCTTTTAGGAAGCCCCTTTAAAATACAACCATTTAAACTCATTCTTCAGGAAGTCTATGAAAAGTTCCTAAGCTGAGGAACAATCCTCCTGTTTTTTAGGCTTTGAGCATTATGTTGCTGCTTTGGGCTGTTAAGGGTTAATTGAAGAACCTGTTTCTGTATAACCCTGTTGAGGTAAATTTGTGATGGTTGTGTGTAACAGTTACATGTGGCTTAATATTATGTTTCCATGAAAAAAATTGTCTTGTCACTACAGAAGAAAAACAGATTTGGAGTGGTTGCTGAATTAGAAACTTGGTATTACGGCTTTTGCACAGCAACGTTTAATTCCCTTCTGCTCACAGAGTTAAGTTCCAGATTGCAACTGAAGGGAATTAAATTGCAGAAAATGGCTACTTGAGAGCCAGTGATCCAGTGTGAGCATACAGATGGCATATGCAGCGTGTGGATGATGCCAATCTCTCCGTGCCACATGCTTAACTGCGCAAACAGCTCCCGAATTAGAATTCCCAGAGTGAAATCACAACCCCCGCTGAAGTCAAGCACCTTATCTTAATTAGAGCTGTGATTTCACCCTAATTGTTCTTGTGTCTCAGCAGATGCTAGAGTACACAGAAACTGCTATTGTAGTTGTCAGAACAATCTGTTTGCAAGGAAAAAAATTACTGCTTTTTGGTTGCCTTCTGTACTTCTAGTCGAATTCAACAAAAACTAAAAGGTTTTAGAGGTAGAAGGTTTGACAGATTTTCACCTATGAGGCCAATTTTCTTAAATATGAAACCAAAAGTTTTTCATGAAATGCAAAGGCTTTTAAAAAATTACAGTGTGCTGACAAATTCGTGTACTGACTTCTGTCCTGCAAATAGGAGTAATAAAAAAAGATACCTCACTTCCCAGTGTTGAAATACAGAAACTGATGAAACTACAGACTTGCTGGGAAGATGGTTATTTGGAAAAACTCAGCTTACAGCTTTAAATTAATACTGTTAGGTGTCATTTTAGTAACTGCAGATGATCTCTTTTCTTTACCTTTGTGTCCTTAGGCTTTTCATGACTATTTATTTCACCAAGAAATGGAAAATAGACTCTTACTTGCCTTTCTTTGGAAAAAATGCTCAAACCAGAAATGTGTGATCAAAGACAGAGAAAAAGGAATCATGTCTAATTATCACACTTTGTAGCATTAAGCATTCATTTAGTCAGAGATGGATGAGTCTTTTCCACCTGCTCAGCCGCACTAAGACTTTGGCTTGATTTTCATCGGTTACAAGTGTACACAAAAACCCCAGTGATTTTAAATCATCCTGTTAAAGCATCACTGGTCCTCTGGTACACAGAGAATTTTTGTCATAGAATTTTTCGGGAAGGTAATTCAGATGATGAATTGAATTCTTAAGATTGGTGAAGACTAAAACTCAATGTTGACTGACATTACTAAGACATAGAAATCTTGCTTCTCTTGCCCTCCAGCAGGATAAATACAAATATATTTGGTCTTCACTAGCATAATCTTCCTAGTTAAGGTATTTTTTGGCAACACTTCAGTATATATTTATGTTTGGTTCCCCTCCTCCTCCATCATGGACTGGTGCTCATGTAGTGTAGTTTTATCAGAAGAGGAATATAAAACAGAATCGAGAATGTGGGGGCTCTGAGGCTCCTACTGAGATCACATCATTGGATTGCAGAACATCTTGTTAATCTTGAATAAGAAAAAACTAAATATTAGTAGAATCAGAGGTGATGTGCCTTTTATTTACAATCCTAGGCCTTCACAAAGGTGAGGAGGGCATGGAATGTTTTTTTAAATAACCGGGATTTGAATTTCACTTGCCATATTGGTCTTCTTTTGTAGTCATTTAAAATAAGTCTTACTTTCTAAATATTGAGCCATTTCTGCATGTTTAGGGAAATCTTTTTCCTATACTATGTAATTCAGGGTCACTAGGCAGTTTTCAAAATCTAAACTGAATAATTTCAAGTTTCTTAGGCATTTATGGCTTTTCCTGCACCCATGCCTTCCATTCACTTGCCAGACCTATTTCATGGAGCACACCTTGCTTGAAGACATAATACTTTGGAATTCCCTTGTGTAAAAAGTGGCTCAGCTGATCTGGTATGAGGTGACCTCTTTAGTCACTGGTGTGGCAAATGACCTGAGTTAACACAGATATTTAGATAACAAGGGGCCAGGGTGTTGCTTTCTTCATTAGATACCAAGAAAATTGCAGATTTACATAAATGTGAACTTGAGTAACTATTGCAACACATCCTTCTTATGGCTGATGGCTGTGTGTGCTGTTAATATGTTTCAGTTTTATCCCACTGTTTATCCCAGGGTAAGCATTTTGCTCTGGCTACATTTGCATTCTTGCTTTGTACTGACACAACACCCCAAGTAACTTTTTATAGTATCAGATATGTCAGAATGGTAAGGGATTTTTTTTTTTTTTTTGGACAAAAAAAATTCTATGTAAACATTCTTTGTGTTTCAGATTGTCTTTGCAAAACTCTTAAGTTGTTTTATTAAGAAGAAAAGCCTTTATAAATATGAGATTTTAAAAGTCTGGTGGTAATCACCATGGATTTTTCCTTTAGTCTTCCATGGTTTCTGTTAGTGTTCAAACTATAAGTATTTTTATAGTCTTAAACCTTTTTTGACATTTGTATTAAATGACAGAAGTGTTCTTGAGCAAGTCTGAAATGTAAAACTATTTTCAGATTTTTGGAAAGTCTGCCTCTTTTTTTGTTGGGGGTTTTGGTTTTGATGGTTTTCTTGTTTTGGGGTTTTTTTTTTTTAGATCTGGCAACAATGCCATTGATCCAGCTGTTTTTGTCAATATCTGATTTGATCAGGTCGTATTTATTAGACATAATTGGGTTCTGCTATAGGTTTGCATCTCAAATGCATTGGTTTATCATTCCTAAAGAATGATTCCACACCTAAGAACAAGGAATCAGCAGGAAACTGGGTTTGCCATGATTTGGAAATAATTGTGGTTGTTTCCTCTACGGCTCTGGCTCTGTGGTTCTTTGACTGAATAGTGATGAGCCCAAAGATTTCTGTGTTTTTTGTCTTGGGGCCGGAGAAGGCTGGGAAGTCCAGACAGTCAAGTTTACTGATATACAATGATAATAACCTTTCTACATCACTCAGAATCATTGGATCCTCCCAGTGTTTTTCTGCCCCTATTCCCAGGAAAAGAAGGGCTTTCACTGATTTACTGGAGAAACAAACTCAGAACCAAAACTGAAGTTTTCCAGGCCAGTCCTAAGCAGTCCTGTTATTCTACAAGGATCTCTGCTCATTGATTTTTCTCAATAGATTGTGCATAATACAGTTTTTCTCCTAACTTTTGAGTCTATATTTTTTGAAAAAAACACCAGTCCGTAGGAAAATAACAATCTAAATGCCTTTGAAATTGTGACAGAACAGAGCAGCCTAATTATGTATGTCATACATAAAAATATGTCTCTTGACTAACTTGTTAGATTATTTCTGACAGTACTGAAATCACCAATAGCACTGAAAATGTATATTTTCCCCAGTATGTTATGATGAACATTTGCTTTGAATAATATGCTGTCTTGTGTTGAGAATTGTTGGAGGAATACAAATCAAAACATTCTCAAACCAAGAAAATTTCCTTCAAAGGCAGAATCCTTCAAGACTGTCCAGAAATAGTGGCATTCTCTAAGCTTGTATTTTTCCCAGTGATTTGGGTGCTTGCATCAGTTTCCAGAGCTTTCCCTTGCTCCCTTACTAAGCCCTTACTGACAACAGATCATAACTAACCATATTTAAAAAAAAAAGCTAAAACTAATTTTCACCTCTTGAAAGTGAGAAAACAGCAGAGACAGAATTGCAGAGCAGGCAGAAACCTTGTAAAGCAAGGAGGTCACTGCCTTTTTGAGAAAAGTTCTCCAAGTTACTGTTTGATAAAGATGATGCTGATAATCCATACACAAAAAAAAAATGAAGGAATGCTGATTGTACTGATTCCTTTAGGCTTTTCTTTTTTTAACTTTTTTTCAGTAATAAATGGTTTATTTGCTCTCATATGAATATTTTGAACTTGTTATGCTAGAGTGATTTTGTAACTAGAATTATAGCTGATTTTCCCCATTCTGTTACCCATTGCAAATACTTGTGGGAGGCAAGTTTTGTTCCTAGGCATGTGGCATTAATCCCTGATTAATGTTGCACGAACAGTTTAGCTCCAAATCTGGTTTTTAATTTGTTCACAAAAGGTACTTGTATTGATAAAATATGATAGGATTCACTTTGTTTGCTTAGAAAACTGTTTTAGCCCTTTTTCTCTGCTGTCCTTGATGTTGCACAAAATGACCAGACATTCCTAAGATGACCTTTGACATGGAATATTATATTCCAGAATTCCTTTGGGGGTAAAAGGGATTTTTATTTTTTTCACAATGTACGAGTGGATTATTTTATTTCCGGAAGAGACGGCTCAATTAGCTGACCTCATGGAATTAAGCACTATACAGCCAAAGTGGCATGTGAGAAAGATTGCTCTGAAAAACCCAATCAGGAATTCCTGTTATCCCTCCTGTATTCCCAGTATCACCCTGTGTCTGCTGTCCAGGGCCACACTAGTAGTCTGGGTCAAGGGAAATGGCTTTTTTAAAGTGTTACATTTTGGCAAGGTTTGATACTTCCAAGCCCGTAAGAATGTTGGAGGAAAACCCTCATTGTGCTGTAAAATGGATGAGAAGTGAGGAGAGAGAATCCAGCTTCCTTCTCAGCTCCCAGCCTCGGTGTCTTTGAGGCACTGCAGAGAGAGGCATCCTGCTGAGCAAAGGCTGATCAACACCACATAGCTGAAAAAATATTTAGAAACATCTCTAAAACAGGAAATGGGCCTCATTCTATTCCAAGTACTATTCAGAGTGTAGCTTTCAGGTACTTTAACCAAGACTGGTGTATGACTGAGGGCCAAGTAGCATTGTCAGCCACATGAGATCTCACAAGTCCCAGTTATTATAAAGCTGAAGGCAACATAAAAATAGATAGTACCTCAAATAAATCAAAATGTCAAACCTGAATCTTAAGCTATGGAAAAACTTATCAGATTTACAGAGTTTGAGGTGTGGAAACTTTCACAAATGAAGCAGCTAAGCAAATGGTTCTAAGGCTGTGGATGTAACTGTTCTTTGAAATATATCTGTGTTCCTGTGATAGTGTTGTGTTGTTAATGAACCTTGTGTCTTATTTCAGAGAGATTCCCCCTCTACATCCAGACAGTCCCCAGCTAATGGTCATAGCAGCACTAACAATTCTGTTTCGGTAAGATTTCCAGTTCCACACAGAGAAAGTGTGAAAGTTTTGTTGGTGCTCATCTGCCATTACTGTTATACTATCGTGTGGTCAGTGGAAAATTTTGTCCTGCTGAGAGAACCCAGGTTTTTGCATATGTAACTCCCCATTTTCTTTTTTTTTTTTTTTAAAGGGCTTTTTCCAACATAGTCTTCTCATTAAAAGCCATACAGTGAATTAAATGTTAATAACTGTACTGTGACACTTCAGTCCTCCTTAAATCACTGTCAGCACTTTCCTCAAAACTAAGTAGAGATTTAAAGTGGAAGTTTTTATTTCCATCCTGAACTTTGGAAGCAGAGTTTGAAGGAAGAGTAACTGTGCAGTTGGTATCCCAAGACATTTTAGATTCTTTTTTTTTTTAAGTTTTGTGTTTTGAGAGCCCTCTGGAACGTGTACTGGTTTCCGCTATCTGAGTTAAGGAATTGGTGTGCTCTCTGCTGTCGTGGTACGTGCACATACTGTGTGAGACATGAGCCTTGCCTGGATATGGAAAGCAAAAGGAAGTGGCTTTAAACTGCACTCCAAACCAAGCTATTACCATCACATCTTTAACACAAAGTACTTCTGTTTTGTATGTATTCAGGTAGAAAGGTGCTGTCGATCTCCTGTTCTTCCTAAAGTACATTCATGTTAAAATTCGTGTTGTTTACCATTTGTTGTTGTTTGGGCCAATGTAGTAACTACACACAAGTTTCTTCAGTGAGTGCTGTCAATATCATGAGTTCATGGGGCTAGCTAAAAACAAACAAAAAAACCAAAACCAAGTAACTATTTCTTTAACTATTAATAAAAATTGCAACTTAGACATTATTTGCCACAAGGTAAAGTGCTTATTAATTAGAAGAATGAAAAATAATTGTGTGAATGAAAAATTTCAGACATTTTTTGTGAATTAAATTGAATTTATAACATGATAAGTAGTTGTAATCTTAACTCTCAGCACAATTGATCACATTATACATTTTTAATCGTAAGTTTTTTAATATTTATAATAGCCTCTCTCTTTTAAAAGCAAAACTTAAGTATTAAGTGGAAAAGGCATTCACATAAAGAGCCTCTTTCACTTGGTGGTGCTTTTGTGTTGAAGATGCTGAATTATTTATTAAAAAGCACATTCTCTATCTGCTTAAACTTTTTACCTGCTTTCTTCAGCTTGCTGCTAAACAGCCTGGGTTTGATTTTTCTTTAAGAAAAGAATTATTTCTGAACATGGGTCAATGCTTTATACTTTTGTCTAACTTAACCATTTTACTGTAACATAGTATGAATCACTAACAAACGGTGTTATGTACCCTTAAAAAGTAAAATGAAAATTTCTTCTCCTGGGTTGACTTTATTCTGCAGGACTTGCCATCGACAACACAACCAAAAGGACGACAGGTGAATAGAAATCCTCCATGGGAATCTTTGTAAACTTAGCTGCTAGCAAACATCCCTGCTTACCTTTTCCCCCCTCATATTCTGTATGTGCTGGACTAAAACATTTCAGCTTGGAAAATTTGTTCCATTTTTTTCATTTTTCTTTTTAACTCATTTGTTTGTGGCTAATTCAAAATAGCTTTTTTTTTCTTTTCATATGTCCACATGTGTGAGAGTTACAAAGTCATTGTGAATTTAACTGGAAATGTTGATTTAGTTCAGAATGCAGTAATAGACTTCCTGTTGTGCAGTGACCTGTGCAGGTTTTAATCTTAGAGGAAAGCTCAAATTTCTATTTTAGCTGGAATGGAAACAAGTAGGGCAGGTGTCTAGAACTCGAAAATATTGTGCTGATGAAGATTTCAAGTCTTGAGTTTATCTGAAACTAATTACTAAGATTAACAATGCTCTTCAAAAAAACCATTAAGGATAGTTTCTGTTAAGGTTTGATAAATCTGAAAATAGTCTCTTAAAATTTCAGTCCTAAGTCCCATATTCAGTACTTTCCTTTAACTTTGTTACCTTGACCTGCTGGTCGTGCAAGTCATCACAGACCACAGAAAGATCTTTCCTCTCCAGAGAATTCCAAGAAAGCCCATAGGGGCTCCTCAGAGGATTCCCTTTCATTTTCTTTGCAATTTTAAGGATTTTTGTTTTTTTACTGCAGCCTCCAAATGAACACTTACAGTCAAGTGATTTGTGATTCATCTCAAGTAACTGCTCCAGTTATTTATAGTCTTTCCAGAATCTACCTCTGAATTTTTCACCGAGTACTCAGCCTCCTTCTCTACCAGGAATTTTTTAATAGCTCTTGCAATTCCATTCAAGAAGTCAATCAGCTACTTTAACTCTTTTGTACTGCTGTCTGATTGAGTTGGCTAGAACTTTTATTACAAGAACTGTTTGCTCTCACTTCACTTCCTGTTTTTAAAGGTCTCTATGGTTCTTTCAGCTTTCCACTTTCTTCTGAAGACTCCAGCTGCCTGAATGTAAACCTGGAAAGGCTCCATGACACACCTTCCAAACATTTATATTAGGTTTCCATTTGCTCCTCATAGGGTATTTTCCCCAGGAGAAAAAACTGTGTTCAAGGCAATATCAAAATAATGGTGTTTCTCTTACTTGCACCATTTAGAATTACCTGATTTTTTCAATTTTTACCTGATTTTTCCCATTGAACCAGCATATTTTTCTTGTCATTCTGGAAAACATTAAGGGTTTGGAAAACTGATACATTTTTATGAGTGAGGAGGTCTGTAATATTCCATGAACTGCCAGTATATGGTGGATAATGGCTCAAACTGGAGCAGGGACTTGAAAAACAGGGAAATTTTTAGACAGTAAAAATACTGCTGATGTTTCTAGATCTATATTAGATAAGCTTCAGGCAAAATAAGGGATCGGCTCAATATTGATTACTCTGTGGAAAACAAATTACTAAATAAACATAATTGGTTTCAAAATATCCTATTTCTCAGGTAATTAAAAGAAGGTGGGTTGCTTTTTTAAACTCACTCAATGCACAGCAGAACAAGTGTCAGATTTAATATATCAAAAGTTGAGTTCTGTATTGGTGTCATCTGATGCTCTCACTGCAAACCAATAAAAATACATCAGATACAAGATAGAAGTGATTAGCCATTTTAAGTTAATTTATTCATATCTTGATGTGCAGATTGGATTACTTTTTTAAGTGCCATGAATAGTGCTAACACTGCATACTTACAGCTATTTCTGGAGCAGAATTTGAGCAAAGTTGAAAAGTGATTGTTGCAGTTTATAAGAATGTTATTACTTTGCAATGCAATTGTTGGGCTTTTTTTAATCGAGTCAATTTTTAGTAAGAAAATCAGTATGTGTATGCAAAGCTGTCTGAGATGCTGTAGGGTGATGTTTAAAGTTCATGAACTGCAGAAATTATCCATCTAGGGCATGACATTTAATTTCGATTTTAAGATCCTTGGTTGTAATTAGCAACCAAAACTGGAGATCGCTTCTATTTTTATTTTCTAGGGTTGAGACCTCAGTAACACTCAAAGATAAGATTGGTATATTAGTATAAATTGTGAAGTCAGAGTCTGGATTCTTTCTGTTAATGTTCCTTAGAGAATAACTTGCTCAAATAATGAGTGTTATTTACAGGGGAGCAGACTTTTACTGAAAAACCCATACAGAGAATTTCCACATTCCTCTTTAGTAACTCTGTGATAGGTACAATATGGGACCTTCTGAAAAATATTTTTTTAAATGTCTTAAATCTTAAAAATTCTCATTCTAAAGATCACTAATAAAGCCAAAGTCCTTTATACTGTCCAGTAAAATTTCCTACCTCAGAAATTTTTTAAACATATCGTGGCACTTCAGTTGGAAAGTACATTACAGATTGAGTTGTAAGGTGCTGGCTTATGTTCTGTAATGATTTGTGATAGTTATAACTCTTAGAGGGATTCTGTGAGTTTATTACATTCCTGCTGTTCAGGTTCCATAGAATGTAGAAACCATGAGCTATTGAAATAACATCATATGTCTCCATCGTTTGCTGGAGAGGGCATTTTCATTTTCAACTATCACTTATGCTTTGGCACCTTCCTTTTTTGTTTCTTTCTTTGCTTGTTGCAACCAATATGTGTAGCTGCATTCACAGATCAGATTTTCACCTGTTACTCTGAATGCCATACCAGTAATAATATTGCAGTGTCTCTTAAAAACTCTTCTTTTTGTAGATCTATGTAAGAGCACAATTTGAATATGATCCAGCCAAGGATGACCTCATTCCCTGCAAAGAAGCTGGCATCAGATTCCGAGTTGGTGATATTATCCAAATCATTAGCAAAGATGATCATAACTGGTGGCAGGGTAAACTTGAGAACTCCAAAAATGGTACTGCAGGTCTTATTCCTTCTCCTGAACTTCAAGAATGGTATGACTTAAGTTTTCTATAAAAATGAACTTACCTTTGATTTTATTTCTGTCTTTCATACTTTTCATTGTTGTATAGCTAGTTTTTTGAATGATTTTTTTCCCTTCTTTTTTTCTCAAAGTCTATATAGTGACTCAGTTTGTGTGGTATTGATTTATTTTTTCTCATGTATGCATAGCAGTAAGGGTTACCTGCAATATCATATGTGTGATTTAATTTCAAAAAAATAATTCCTGTGTTAATAAGCATTGTGTTTTGTGGTGTATGTAGGAAACTAGGATTGAAGATGGCTACATGCAAACTGGTTATATAAGAGGGTCAAATAATTTCTCTTTCAGCTTCTATACAGGGGTTTCATAAGCACTGCTTTCATGCAAGTGCAGCAGGAATAAGGTTTTAGCAAGATGTCAAGCAAAAAGGTCATTGAGGGAGTTTCAGGGTTTTCTTTCCTTTTCATTTTTCACGTGAATGTCAAAAAGCAGAACAAAATCTCAATGCTGAGATTCCTGAATGACAGGGTCAGTGAACAGCAGTGGCACTGAGCAGTGCAAATCCTTTAAACAGCCTCTTGCAGGAGCTGTTCAGAAAAAATTCTAAATGTATCAACACAAACTCTGGCAAGCGAATCCTGGGCCTTGGAAGATATGTTCATAACTCAGTAGAGTTTATCAACATGGCTAATCTAGCCCAAAATACTTCCTACAGGATTTGCTCCATGAAAGAACTGGAGTTCTGCACAGGGTTGAACAGCTCCTGTGCCTCCCAGACTAGCTAAGGGAGATTTTTTCAGAAGGGAAACAGAGGCAGACAGGACCTTCAGTTCCATCTCGTGAGCTCTGTGCAAGCCCTGACATAAGGGAGGCACAGGTGCCCATTGCAGCAGGGTCCCTTACAGGGCTTCACCCTAAAGATCACCTTCCAAACAGTCCCACAGCACCACTTCTCTGGAGTCATTCAGACCATGGTGGTCTTCTCTTCCACTCTGATCTGCTGCAGAGTGGTCTGGACTCATTTCAGGAGCTGCCCTTCCTCCCATGCTCACTTCATCTGTGAGCTTCCATCATCTACCTCTAAGAAAATATTCTTCCATCAAAATACCCCTATATATATATATGTATATATGTTCTTTTAAGTCATCAAAAAAAAAATGTTGTTAAAAGTTTTACTGTACTCTTGTTCTATAAAAAAGTCCTGCTTTTCTAATTCATTCTGTGCAGCTTTTTAAAGATCCCTGATTACAACAGAAAATGTTTTTTTCTCCTCCATATGTCAGGCGAGTTGCTTGTATTGCCATGGAGAAGACCAAACAGGAGCAACAGGCCAGCTGTACTTGGTTTGGAAAGAAAAAAAAGCAGTACAAAGACAAATATTTGGCAAAGCACAATGCAGGTATGAACAAAAAACGCAGGTATCTTTAACAGGTTGTATTTTTTGCAGTTTAAGCCTTGCCATTAATTGTTCAGCTGGCACTATTACATAAACCTAATGAGTTACTTAGGAAAATATAAGTTAAATTCCAATTACGCCAACATTACTCTGCTTGTTCTTTGCTATTTAAGCATAGAGCTGAGTCAGTGAGAGGCAAGCTGCCACAAAACCAGTGCATCACAGTATATCCTGATACAGGCTTAGATTGTTTGGGGTTTGTGTTTAAAGCAGCATTAGAAACCAACAGGATTTGATTTTTGCAACCTATATAACTGCACTGTGCTCTACAGAAGACTGTTCTGTGGCATCCTTGTTAATGTGTGTTTATAGTTACAGATTACATATGTGGAAACATCGTGAAAGAGCATTTTTGTTGAAGTGGTACAGCTGGAAGTGGAATAAGAACCATTGTATAGTCAGTGTGTTATTTACAGTTAGCAGATAGAACCAGCTGTGGAGGTTTATCCTCCCTGCAGTGATTTTTGCCTGAATCCTGAGTCTGGGGCTTCTGTTTAGACTGCTGAAAAAATGAATTGTTTTAGAAAATTTTGAAAGTGTAGAGTAAGAGATCCTTGTCAAGCAAAATTCATTAGTTTTAGTAGTAAAGAAGAAAGACCCCTTAATTTATGAGCTGAATTTGCTGCTTTTCTTCTTTTAATATAAAATACTTAATGTGCTGAAACTGCTTTTCAACACTTTTCTGTTGCTTCTGCATTGATATCACATTCTGTGATGCTTATGTTGTTGTGGTCTCCTTGCAGAGATTTTGATTAGAATCAAAAGATATACCTGTCCAAGCAGTGTAGTGAAAGTATTTTATATTACATTAATTTCTGGAGGTTTTTGTCAGTTGCATTCTTGAACACACCAATTAAACAATATAAATCCATATTTTCACGTATTTCTCTTTACCTGCACAATCTGTGTGCAGTTTAAGAGCTTATAATGTGTCACTACTACAGAATATGTTTTCTTAAAAGTAATTTGAAAGTAAATTCTAAGAAAGTCAAAGAACAGTAATTGTCATTTATACTCTTTAATTCAATGTTGCATTTAAGATGTTCACAGGTGAATATAAAAGTATTTGTTACCCTGAAGAGCCCTCACAAGCAGATTGAAAGCTTTAAGTAGTTTCCTTCCTTTTGCTGGTTTAACACTCTGGTTGTTGTAATGTTTCCCCTTCGTTGCAGTAATACTCAACCACATTTTAATAATTATGACTGTAACAAAAGCTGTTGAGAATAATCTGGAGTTTATGAGCCAAAGTCTTTGACAGTCCTGGTCTCAAGGTACTTGAGATATTGATAATAATCAATTGCTTCCAGCACACAAGCACAGCCTTGCTTCTCCCTTCTGTTGTGGTCGTGCTGTGAACTGGATCAAGAACAACCCAAAAAAATCCATGGATTTTTTTCTTTAGGGCAGATACATTTCTTAATGCAGTTCTCAATGCAAATACAGAACTAAAAATGTCAGTGTGAGTAAGCAGGGCCTGCTACAAAGGAGTGAGCTAAAGGAAGGATAGCCAGGGAAGGAGAAGGAGCAGGCAGTACTGTAGGAGCAGAACTAGCTCAAAGATTTGTATCTATTAAATTCCTGAAAGGAAAGGAATCTAGACTTTCCAGTCTCAACATAAGGAGACATTTTGGAGAAGGTTGACAGCACTTTGATTCACACAGTTCACCTGCCTTCACCAGCAGTGCTGTTATATCATTATTGGCTTTATATCAGAGCAAGTGTTTGCCAAGAATTAGAAATAAGAACATTAAAAATTACAATAATGACCATAAAAAAAAACTGTTCCCTTTAGAATACAACTTCCCCTTTCCCTTAAGTCAAAAAGTTAATGGAAGCACAGGATGAAATCAAGATTTCTTGTAGAAATGTTATTGATCTTAGTGTCCCTGAGGTACTGAAGGTGATGCCAATAATATTCCAGGGAATGACACCAAATACAGGATATTCAATATATGAGTATTATGAATTGCTTTGGTGCTCACGTGAGTTCAGGTTTACCTGAGGTGGCACTGAATTCACATTCTCTGAAGTCCTCTGTCTCAACCAGGATTGTTAGTCAGAAATATGCCAACACTGGCCCTTGCAACCTTTCAGTGCTTCTGTCTCAGAATCAAAACCAGATCTTTTCTTCTGCTGGATCCAAAACAAGTAGAGTCATTGTCAAAACATTGCCCTTACAGGAAAGTAAAATTTATTTTTCTTATATCCTAGTATAAAATTAAATAAATTGATCAGCAGTGTGTAATCTGTTGGGACTTGTGTGTTATTTTTCTCTTAAGGGTGAGACTGATCTGGGGTGCTGAGAAATGACACAGTAAAATAATTCATAGTCAACTCAGATTTGTGTGGCCAGCTAATGATTTGAGAGCTGATGTGGTATATTGGGAATATTACTGAAAGTAGAAATGAGATTATTCTGTAAATCAGACATAGTTTATAAAGTAAACTGGAGATGATTTCAGTTACTTTTTAGAATTAGAAGCAAATACATTCTCCTTTACCAGAAAAATGTAATCCTGTTGTTCTTTCCTCCATGCTTCATATTAGAGTATTAGGCAATTTCATGATCATGTGTTTTATAAGTATAAAGTCAGCTTTAAACCAAAGCCCACAGAAAAAAACGAATAATCGTTTTCATTATTAGATTCACTGACATATTTATAAATGCTCTAGAGATATGCTGCAGTGATATCTAGATACATTTTTTATTTATTTTGCTGAAAAATTATTGCAGGGCTTCAGAAAAGAACAGAACATGCCAGAACTGTGCTTCATAGTATGCATAATGTAGAAAATTGCCAAGCTTTTATAAAATATGTTTATCATTTCTTAATGTGATTTATTTGCCTTGTGTTTAGACGATTGCATGGTAAAGTTTATTTTGTGCATATACTTTTTATTTTACTAATATATTACAAGCCATATCTCAATGACCCCTGTACATTTTTCATGCTGTCTTACTCCCAATGGCCTCTGTGCATGTAAGTAACCTGTCAAGTGACAATGCCTCTTTATTTGCTTCTTACTGTTTCCTTTCAAGAACTCCTTTTCTTTCTTAGCTAGTAACACAGAAGCATTGAAGTTCAGTCTTTAAGTGTGCCCTGTATTCCTCCTATCATTGTATAATAAGAAATGAATCATTTTTCTTTTGCATTTGAGAACGCCACAATCATTAGTTAAATCCATGTAGACTGAGACACATCTTCTCCACACTCCTACTTTGTGATGAAGGCATTGAGATGTGTCATTTCTGATGTTTGTTCCTGTTGTTTGTATCTAACACAACGTGGTTTTGTTCAAGAAGAAAATAAAGGACTGATTTTTTTTTTTTTTAATGGAAGAAGACACGTGCAGGCTTAGGTGGTTAGAATGGTAAAGCTGTTTAGTGTGTTGTAGATCCTTGATATGAAATGAATTATTAATTTGTTTAAATACTGTGAAGTTGCAAAAAGGACAAGAGTAAGAATTCCATTGTGGAATGGAAGAAAAATATGACTAAATTCTTGCTTGTAGTATTTGGGGAAAGGTTGAAAGAGATTCTTCTTCAGGATGAAATTCAAAATGCTTCAAACAGACTAGGACGTTTTCATATCTGTATCTTTTCAAGGCCTTAAAGAGTTGAGTGTGTCAATTGGCTGATTTGCAGTTTGACCAAATTGAAGCCGTTGGATTTTTTCTCTCAGGTAAAAAGACTGCCATCAAATTGAAAAACTGAGAGATATCCACACTCATCCTAAAAGATGGATTGAATATAGTTGAGGTGGATACACCACTTAAGATTTGGAAACACTCAGAGATCCCATAGTTTAGATGGAGTCTCTCCTCCCTCCTTTTCAGATCGTGCAAAAATACAGAACTGAAAACTCTTGTTCATTATTCTGCTCCACAATTGCTGAATGCTGTAATCTTTACAAATATGAATAACTGCCTCCTGGCTGCTCCTTTCATTAGAATTCAGCAAGAGTTACCAGAGATGATGTGTTATTGGGCACAGGAGGAATAAGCTGTTATTAATGAACAAAACTTGATTTGTCAATCATTATCTTCCTTGGCAATTGACAACAGATTGATAGGCATGATGGAATTCATCCAATTTCAACTGCAGTTGAAATGATATCTGAAATAATACTTTTACAATTTTTCCCTAAATATGGTGGAGGTTCTTTTATGTAATGCCATCACTTTTCATTAGAATTCTTCATTCTGTCACAAGTTTTAAAAGCATGTCAGTTTAATTAGCACGTGTGTTTAAAGAGAACTCTAATTACAAGTAAATGGTGTGGTTTGAAAGAATAAATACCACAAAGTATTAACACTCTTCTCTGTGCATTTCTCATAGATCTTGTTAAAACATTATTATGAAAGTATCCCTATCTCTGGTGTAAATAGATGTTCTCATATTGTATTCATGTCGGTCACTGTCTACAGATTTTTCTTTAGTATTGCTATTTCCTAGGAATGCAAACGTGAATGGCATGCTGTTTTAGCTGATTTTTGTGGTCTGCTGAACACTGCATGAAAGGACATGCAAACTTTGCTGAGCATCTCGGTAGCTTTGTTACTGCTCTTAACAGTTTTTTAAATGAACATTCTTGTTAAAATTGCATAAGGAATGAATGGGTTTATTTTCCATAACGTTACTTTGTATTATAAATCTAAAATTTGCTAAAATTATAATTTGTAGCAGAACTGTCACCCTTAACATGCCTTTTTTCTTATCCTTTGGGCCTTTCTTTTGTGTTTTAGTGTTTGATCAATTAGATCTCGTCACATATGAAGAAGTAGTAAAGCTGCCAGCATTCAAAAGGAAAACACTAGTCTTACTAGGTAATTTCCAGTTATTTTTCTGAACACAGCAGCATAACTTTGAAGCCTTTCTGCTGGAAAATTTCTAAATCCTTTTTTTGTGTTGTGGACCAGGTGCACACGGTGTCGGAAGAAGACACATAAAGAACACACTCATCACAAAACATCCAGACAGATTTGCTTACCCCATTCCTCGTAAGTAGCAACATCCACCCTGCTACAGAATTGTTTGTGTCATCCTTGTTCTGCTGCGAGTGTTCAGCTCAGCTGAGACAAATCCTGCCTTAAAGGTGGGAGCTGTGGTAGGACTGGGTGTGTTTCTTCTGCTTTTTCAAAAGGGAAGAGTGGAAAATAATACCACTTTTGCATCAAATGATCCTTATTATTTAAAAACTTCTTGTGAGGCATACTTCTCCCTACTCCAAATGTTTAATTTAGAAGGAAGGATAAAAGATTTCTCGTTTTTATTGTATGTAATTCTCATGAGAAGACATGTGAACCGGATTTAGAGGAATTTAATGTTTTAATTACTTCTCACAGTCTAGTCTTGAGGACTGGTATTACACTAAAATAACTTCAAGTTTCCAGAGATGACAATAAGTAAAAGAAAACACAATTAATTTCACTGCTTACAAGTGGGATGTTATGAAGAGCACGGATGTGTTTTCCCTTCATGACAGTTTTTATCAATACCCTGGCAGGAATTGCAGATCCCATCACATGATCTCTTGGAGATGCATCCTTTTTCCTCAAGTTAAGCACACCAAAGCAAGAGCATCCAGCCCCTACCTGTCCACTCTATTTCAGACTGACCTCAGAAATGCCATGCATGGCTCAGAAGTGACACTCATTTAATTTTCTTCACAGAAACTATGGTTATTTCATCTGCAAGTGCTTTTAAGATGGGCTCACCTATACCATGATGAACATGCCTTAGGTGGCCTGCATTAGGTTCCTGCTCTGCGAAAGCACTGAGATTGTTTCACTGATTTTATAAGAAGACTAAAAAGATGCATTTTCTGCATTCCTTTACAAAACCATGGTATAGTAGGTAGCTTTTGAGATGGGCTGTAAATTGGGTGAGGAGTTTTGGAGAATGTTTTATGAAGAAATTATCTACATACTGAAAACCTGATCAAAACGATCAGGCCACACACAATGGCAGTTCATTCAAAAGATGGGTAGGCCATACTTCTCTTACCACATAGGGCTGTAGAAGCAATATTTTCAAAAAGTATGTTATTCCTAAGTAGCTTTCACCTCTCTTGATCACAGGTAATCAGGTTTTTAGACTGCTTTTTAGACTTACCTTTTCACATTAATAAAAACTTTAATTTTAAAAAAATGAAAATGCAGAAATGGCTTTAGGACAGAAGAAGCTTTAGGAGAAATATGAGTATCTTAAGTTCAGTAGACCTAGGAACCCTTCTTCTCCTGCTTCTCCCAACACATCCCTCAAACTCCTGCTTTTCCCAGTGCCTCTCATTCTGAGTGCCTCATGCTTCATTGCTCTGTATGGGATTTGACAGGTCATCATTCAGTGAGTAAGTACTGATAAACAAACAAAAAAAAGAAGCCATATATAACCTTAATATTGCTTCTGTACTAAAATATTTTGTATTTTCAGACACAACCAGACCTCCAAAGAAAGATGAAGAAAATGGCAAAAATTACTACTTTGTATCACATGACCAAATGATGCAGGATATATCAAACAATGAATATTTGGAATATGGCAGCCATGAGGATGCAATGTATGGGACAAAACTGGAAACAATACGAAAGATCCATGAGCAGGGACTAATTGCAATACTTGATGTAGAACCTCAGGTAACTAATTAGAAGTGTAAAAATGGGACTCATGTAAAAATGGGACTCATCACAAATCCTTCACTGAGATGTTTTTATTGATTGCACACTAGATAAGTGCTGCATAAAGTGATGTGGAACAAAAGTCCTTGGACCACCAGGGTATCAGTCTGTGAAGTGGGATTCTGGTAATCATCTGGTTAGAAGAACACAGAGGAGAAAGAAAAATCAGGCTCTCAAGAAACACTAATAGTTTGTTTACTCATTGTATAAAATATGTGGAAAATTCTGATACATTTCCTTTGAAACATCTGTGTAGTCATTATTTTCAATTCACAGGGATCTGTTTATGTATTTTGTTAAGTGGAACAACATGAATATGGACAATTGTAATGTTTATATTATTCTAGCAGATGGAAGGAAATGGGAGGAAAGACAAAATTATGACTGGTGTTATCTGCTTAAATTTGCTGACTTGTTTCTTCATTGTGAATGGATTCAGGAACTTCAAATTCTTCTAAGAATTTCACAACAGAAATGAGATACCTGACTAAATTATTTAAGACAGTCAGAGTATGATGGTGGGGTGATGTTCTTAAAAATAAAATCCCACATTTAACAGTGTTCAGGAAGAGCAGCATTTATAGTTAGTTCAAATGGAACAGCTGTTAACACCAAACTCTCTTGATAAACTTTTTCAACATGCATTATTCAAAAGCTATACAATTCTCAGAAGTGGTTTTAATCTTTGTTAGAATATATTAACATTTGGTAACAGCTCCCTTTGCCACACTTCCTCCAGCTTGTGTCCAGCAAGCCACTGCCTGACCAGTTTCCTCATTCATCCAGCTCAGCTCATTGAGGCCAACCTGTTTGAGGACTTATTCCTGGTTGTCTTACAATTCTTGCCTGTTTTCCCTTGGGCACTCAGTTACAAGGGTTTTCTTGCATTTCACTTACAGGGTTTGTCTCTAGTTTGGAGCAGGTTGGCAGAGGTGATTCCTGTTGGTGGGGTTCAAGCAGCAGAGATGAAAACCTTTTAGCTCAGGGAAAGGGTGGATTGTGGGAGGTTTGTTTTGTTGGTTTCTTTAAAAAGAAAAAGCTTTGGAGAAGACAGGAAATGGAAAGAGCAAAACCAGGGAGACCTTTAGTAGTCTGACTTTATCATGTCCATCTTTGAGTTCAGCTGAGATGTTTAACTCACTGTAGTGCACTTCAGCCGAGCCTGGATCTGTAACAGGGTTTCACAGCTGGCAGCTCTGTGTCCACAGTTCATTAGGGCTAAGACAACTCTTTACTGAGAACTCTTCTCTTTTGCACAGATTTGGTTCAGGGGATTGGAGTTGTATTTCCTGCATTTAGTACTCACTTTTTTAAAACTTCGAATTTCTCGCATCACATTTTGATTTGTTTAAAAAATAATAATTTTATAAAAATAAAAATTAGATTCTCATCATTATTCTAAAACACATTTGGCTCTTTTCCCTGTTGATGGCATGACTGAATTTTTTTTGCATGGTGTTTCATCAATCAGTTTAAATGTAAACAGAATTCCACACTCTTTGAGACTGTGTATGGGAAGAGGCTCTCTGAAAATGCTAAAGCTTTTACTGTCTCATAAACTCCCTTTAATTAAAGATAAATACATGTTTTGACCACCAAAAATGTAACATAATAGAAAAAGTTAGGTGTCTGTGTTACTACGGTCTTGACTCCAATTCAGTTAAAAACAAATCCAGCATTGGTAGATCATGAATTTGTGTCTTTTGCTTGTGTGACGAAACTTACTTCACATTGATTGTTGGGGGTTTCCTCTAAAGTATCTGAATTTTTTTCCCGTAGGCATTGAAGGTCCTGAGAACTGCAGAGTTTGCTCCTTTTGTTGTTTTTATTGCTGCACCTACAATTACCCCAGGCATTAATGAGGTATGGCATGTTGCAATCTGATGTCCTGTCAGAGACAGAATTAAGGATGAGATTCAAATGTGCAGATCAGACTCTTTAATTATTGCATTGTCTGTAAATGAAGAGGCAGAAAAATAACTGAATGACAGCTTTATTAAGTTGATTGAGATACATTTATTGTTTATGAACCAATAATTCAAAATGTGGGCTTCAAGAGGAAGGATCCATGTGCTGTGTTCTAGAAGTACATTCTTTTATTTCATTCCCTGCTCCAGCTCAAAGAGCTGTTTCCAAATCATTGGCACAAATTACTGAACTGTGAGGTGCAGTGCCAGCACTGATCCCACCTTTGGCGTTAGCATTTTTCCAGCACAGCAAATATGTATCAGAAATAGGCTTATTCATTTGACAACTGTCCTCTGAGAATTGGAAGCTTTGACCCAAGTTCCCAATTGCTTGTGGAATAATGCTAAGTATTCCTGGAAATCCATGTCCTACATTTTCTACTTCGTTTTTATGGAGTATCTGCTCTGCAGATTGCTGCTGATTTCAAGGATACCAAGCAATTCTGGATTTAGCTCACACTGAGGCAAACAGCATTTTTGCAAACACTCGATTTGCTCAGTCTTCCTTAAACCATGATATTAAAGTATTTGATCTATTGGATTTGATCATGAATCTGTTCCAGATCTCCTAGATGTCTCCTTGATCATCAAAACACAAAGTCAGAAACCGTGTCACTACAGCAGAAATGTAATTACAATATCATAAGCATGAAGCTATGACATCACTGCAGAGGCTTGCAGGAAAAGAAGGAGCAAGACTAACATTTAAATGCAAATACCCTGAATGATTATTCAAACCAGAAGTGGAAATTGAAGAATTTTGGCCTCAAGCTGGAATTTTACTGGCAACTGAGGCATTCTCTTTGTTCACTATGATGCTTTATTGGGCTGCTTTAGCTCTAAATTGGATTTTAGTCAATTTTTAAGTACCAGTGCTAGAACAAGCAGTGAAAGAGAGATGGGAGGGGGAAGAAGGTTCTATTCACTTTCACAGCATTAAGTTATGTCATTTCACTGTGTCTTAGGGACCCCCACCCTTATGGTACAACTTGAGAGTGTGAAGACAAAGATCTCTCAGCACAGCACAATTTGCCTTGTTAGTGAAGTGACACTTTATGTAACTGCTGGTGTGATGCTGTGAATCGGTACAATCTTGATAAAATACTAGAATTTTGTAATCTGCACTGAATTTGCCTTTGTGTAAATAAATAGCATTGCATCAGGTACCCTGTAAAATTACATAATTTTATGTAAAATTGCATAACAAGCCTGGGCTTGTTGCCTCCATACCTGTCTCAGCTCCCAAAAGTCTTTCCTTGGCTTCACTCATCTGCCAGTGGTACTTAAATTTTAATCTTCCAGTTGTAGGATGTAATACAGAGATACTTGGGACAGTTCATGTGAGGGAGAAAATGTTTTCCCTCATACACTGGGAAGAGAGCAAAAATGTGCCTTTTACAGTAGTGGTGGGGAAATACATGCTCATGCCAAAGAAATATTAGTAAAAGTATTATGTTCTAAATATTTGCATTCATGCTATAAAACTGTCTTTATTTTAAGCTCCTGTGACAAAAGTCTCTGTGCCCACAGGGTTTCACCCAGGCACATGAATTGCTGAACCAAGGCCACATTTACAAAACATGCTAATTTATTAATCAATTAAAGTTAAGGAAAGGGAGGGGCAGGCAATGGTAATAGCAACAGAGCTTACCCAAACACAGGATCCTGTTTTCCAAGGTTTTCTGGGCAGACAAGCAAAGTGTGTCTGTGTGGTAGCAGCCTGCAAGGCAGCAAACAAGGGTGAGGAGTGTGTGTTTCCTATTTCCCATTCATGCTTCCTTTTTGAAAGGTTCATTTGCATAATGAGTGTCCCTTTCTGTTGATCCTCTTGCCCTGCCTTGTTTTATTTTACTTGCACTTTTTGCGAACACTTCTGTGAATGACTGTCCTTTTTTCCCTCCCCATGTTTTCTTAAATTTCATCTTTGCTTTTCTTTTCATTTTCCTGCATTCGTACTAATTGTACATAGCTGCCAAAATGGTGCAGAAAACTGCCTGTAAGTACTAGGGGCTCACAAGGTAGTCCTGGTTATTGCAGTAGTTCTAGAATGTAGATATGCTTGTTCCCATTCAACATCACTTTTGCCACTGGAGTCAAAATTTAATGTAATAATGACTTTTGATATCTGCTAGTGAAAAAAGAGACTGTAGATTAAACTTTCTGCTCTTACAGATGTAATCTGAACTTCGTGGTAAAATCAGTGCAGAGGCCTGATCCTAACAGTGTCTCTCTTGAGACACTTCAGCCTGTCAAATACCACACAAAATGTCTCAGCAGTCGAGGCCCACACAGCAAGAGTCAGGAGGCAAAATATTATCCTATATTCCAGTGAATATAGCCACACACTGTGAGCAGTTCTGCAAAGCACAAGACCAATGTAAATCATACAGGGAATCTCCCAGAGTGCACCCACCTGTCTAACCATAGAGGGAGCTTAAATCAGATGGTTTTTGTGCTAAAACAGAGAGAGGAGGGAGCATATCAGAAAACCTTGGGGTAGTTCCTCTGTTCCCCAGCTGTTCTACCTCCATTGCCCAGACAGCAGCAACGAGGAGATCGCAGGCTCCATTTGTTTGATGTAAACCTTACTGTGCCAAATTCTTCAGACTTTTAGCTGTGCTTCCTTCCTTCCTGCAGCCAAAGAATAAAAGGAATTTTTCTTAGGACATGTGGAGTTCACCAGCTGTTTAAATTGAGAATTTCTTTCTGTTGAAGCAAAACTGGCAAAGGCCTGATGGTGTTTACACATTGTCCACAGTCTTAGAAGGGAGTACTAGTAATTTGTTGGGCTGGGCTTTGATTGCCACAAGTGGCAGCTGTTTGTCCTATGTACTTTTAGGCCAGAAAAACCCCAGCCCTCAGGGAGTGAAGGTGCCACTGGCAGCCTTTATGTACATGGGGGTATTTCATGGATAAAGCCATGTTTCACTGCTTGTAGCTGTGGTGGAAATGGAGAGAAGATTAGGAAAGCAAATTGAATTAGGAAGAAAAAGTCAGATCCAGTAATGAATACACTGCAGCTAGACCCACATAAAATGCCTATTGCACAAGAGCTGAGGGAAGAAAAAAAGGCAGATGTTGTGCTCACAAATGTTAAGTTTCTGAAGTTGTGGCCATTGATTTGTCTGTCTGCAGCTCACTGAACATTTTGATAAATACCTTCTTTCTTGACACTATCGAGAGTACAACTGCTGAAGAATTTCCTTCTTGGAACATAATCTGGGATGTTCAGTATGCAAAATTTAATTAAGACATTTTAGAGGAATTGAGAGGAACTTACTACAGCAAATACTTTGATTACAGCTAGCTTCAAAGATGAATGTTGGTATTTAAGTCTTGCAGATTCAGAGAAAACAGCCAAGTCTGACATGTACAAATAGATATTTTATCACAAACATGGGTGAAATTTAGTCCCAAAATGAAACAAAAATCAAAAGCTTTTAATCTCTTTTGCTGAGCTTAGGAAAGTTTGAACCTATTTGAAACTTGTTGCAATGGCCTATCCCAAACTTATTATTGCCCATAAAAGTATATGAAAGAAGTATTTATTTACATTTCCAACAGGCTGGGAAATGTAGATATTCCAAAATACAGACCACTTTGATCCCAGTAAAGTTGCATCTAGGAGAAGCTAAGTCAGAAAAATACTGGAATTTAATGAATTTTTGAAATGGTTGGTTTTGTGACATGTGTGTGCAAGGTAAACTTGACCAGTTGGGGTTTTTTAAGATGAGATAGCTGTAAGATTTTCAGATTTTCATTGTCAGTGACAGTAAGATAGAAAAGGCCATACCTGTAGGTAAAAGTAACATTGATGGGAAATCTGAATAACAATTCAAAATCTGCATAAGGTCTTAACAGTTCTAAGGCTTTCAGGGGCTTTTCAGGTGCTGTTAGCCCTGTGTCATGAGATTAAAACTCTTTTCAAAGTGCAGTATTATTTGGCCAAGACAGACTATAAATACAAAATTAATCTTAGCTGGATACATTTAAAGGACTGAAAGTACTGTGCATGACAAGTTCCTGACCTTCCTTTGTAGGTTAATGTAAGCAGGAAAGGCTCGATGCTCAGCTGATACAAATTGATGTCTCTTTTGGAATCTGTGAGAAGTTGGAAGTTTACCTGACTAGGGTTTTGGCTTAAAGACACTGGCCCATATGAAATACTCCACAAATACATTTAATATTAGTATTGGTCCACATTGTTCTGTTTGTTGATAGCATAAATTAAATTTGCAAACACTGAAATTTTCTACAGAAGTTCCAGGAGTTGCTGGTGGTGCATAATAGCCCATACAGGGACATCCCTCGTACAGAAATGCATGTGAGGAGTATTTGCCTGACTTGGAATGAAATTTGTAATAATTTTGAAGCGAGGACACCCACACCACACTGTCCCCTCCCCACCTGAGGCTGCAGCTTCAGGAGAGAAGCAGAACTGTAACTTTGGCAAAGAACTTCTCCTCCAGAAGTGGCTGGTTTCATTGCTACAGGGAAGGAGAACTGTCTCAGAGCAGGTTGTTTCCTTCAGAGGACCTGAAAGCTGTTGTTCCACAGCGACTTGTCATTGTAAATACAAATACCTGGGAAGCTGAAACAGAAAAGAAGAAAAAATGGAGGTCATTTCAACAGCTGGATAAAACTCTGTTTCCAGAATAATTTCTAGTGAAAAAGCTGTGGGCACTGTCTGTACTTTCTGCAGCCTAAAACTCTGTTTAGAAACAGCTATCCCAGCTGATTGATCAAGCAGAATGAGCCTATGGATACTGCAGAGCAGCAGGAGTCATTTTGCACCATGTCCACCCCAAACCTGTGGGACAGGAAAGACTTGATTGCTTTCCTGTGGCTGTTTCAAGGTTCCTGAAAACAGCAAATGGGTTTGTTGGTTTGTTTTGTTTTGGTTTTTTTTATTCATAAGGAAATTTGCAGGAAGAGAATTCACATTTAAAATTGCTGCAGAGCCCTGGAAGAAGCCTTTTGCATCCAGCTCCTTCAGGCAGGCAAACCTCGCTAACAAAGGTGTGATGTCCTGGCTGCCTGGTTCATCTCCAGGGTCTCACACTGAGAGGGGCTGGAAATGCCCTGCTCTGAGATAGAAACCCCAGAGGAGTAATGTGGAGTGAGAACTTCCTTATCAGTAAACTGCTGTTAAAGGAAGTAGACCCAGAAGATTGGTGCCGAACAGAAAACATTACCAAAACTGGGAACAGCTGATACCTGACAAGACACCCTCTCCCTCTCCTCCTGTTTCTCGTGTTTTAACTGAGACATAGGCCCAATAGCTCTTACTTGTGCACTGTGTCTGATTTATTCACATGTGATCTCCACTGCTGCTTTTCCAAGCTTCCATCCTCTACCTTGCTTTTTTAACACTAGAGCTGTGTTTTGTCTCCAAGAATGTCATTAACCGAGTGCTGTTTGAGTGTCAGCTTCCAGAGGGAAAGTGCCCTTTCTCCTTTGTGATTCCCATAGCTGTAGGTGGGAGAGCTAAAGCACCTCGACTCCTTGAGGCCTTTTTGCCCATTTCCTTCTCAGTTGAGTAGCTGTTGTGGAAGGGCCCGAAATGATCCAACTTTTCTTTTCTCCCGTTTTCTTTCCCGGCTGATGAACAGGATGAATCCCTTCAGCGCCTGCAGAAGGAGTCCGAAATCTTACAGAGAACATATGCACACTACTTTGACCTAACAATTATCAACAATGAGATTGATGAAACCATCAGGCACCTGGAGGAAGCCATCGAGCTTGTGTGTACAGCCTCCCAGTGGGTCCCGGTCTCCTGGGTCTACTAGACCGGGAATGAGAGAATTGAGGAGAAAAAAAAAATCTGTCATTACTGGGAACCACCTCATACATGGAAAACCTCTTCGTTATTGACCTTGTGTCAACAGGTCTTGGCCCCTAGAGACTACCTAGATGTAGTGTGACCTAAAATATAATTATTGTCATGTCCGAATAGATAGGAGGAGGGGGAAAAAAAGACGAAACACTAATTTAAAGAGACAGTATCTTTTTTTTAATCATTTCTCCTAAACTTTAATAAAATGTATCTTTAAATATATGTATTATTCAGTCCTTTGGAATGTTATATTTTTGGAAATCATAGCTTTTTATTTCAAGGGCCCCTAAAAACTGCACAAAATAGATGCTGCTTTCTATAATCTATTTTAATAGTAATAATAATATGATTCTGTTACCTTAACTTGGGGGTGGAACACTACATTCTTTTTAGAGTCTGACTTTATGGATTGGAATACTTTGCTTTCCTTTATTTATTTGAAGTAATTAGTCTAGTGGTTATAAAACAAATTCATAAATTTTAAAGGCCTTTTTTTTCCGCGCTTTTTTTTTTTTTTTTTCTCTCCTAGGATAGTATTTTTAAGTACTTTTGTGTAACATCCAGGTAATGTGATACTGTCTCTTTGAAGAACTCTGTAAAAGTTTTAGAAATTTGAAATTGGGTCTTGACTCTTAATGCATGTGGACAGTCGCAAGCGTTCATGCCGTTGGTGTATCTGTGTTGATAAAACCTGTAATCTACAGCAAAGTACATTCCGTTCATGGGAACACGTACCCAAGGGAATAAAGCAAAATATTATTCTGACTAAGTTGTAAACCTATGCACATCCCTTGCATTTTGGGCAACTTTATAAAAAAAAAAAAAAAAAAGAAAAACTGATTTTTATTAATAATAATCATGTAGTGAAATGTGTTTGTAATTTTGTCTCAATTTAATTTGTTGTAAGGTGGGAGGGGGCAATTACTGGTTTCACCATTTCAGATCTGTGTTGTCTGAGAGTATTAACGTTTTAATTAAGTTGAAGCAAAGAAATGCTGATTTTTAATATGTATGTAATTGTTTAAAGATGCACACATTTTAAAAGAAAATACTGTGCAATGAAGAAACCAGTTTAGACATTGCGATAAACTGACTATTCCAAAAGACTCATCTACAACAGCCCTGTAAATTCCTTTAAAAATGGTAATTGACTCTACAGTCTGACCAATTTTTTTTATTTTAAATATACTTCCTTTTATGTGTTCAACAATTAAATGCTTTTGGGTCCTTCATTTCATCACAGGGAGTTTCAAGAACAAATCAGTGACTCATACAGTGAGGAAAAGTGTCTTAAAGTCTGTAAGGGAAGCCCTTGTAGGGGCACAGCCTGCAGTCTGTCCCAGGGGTGCTGCTCCTCCTGGATCAGCACAGGCTTCCACAAAGCTGGAATTAGAGCAGAGCCAACTAAGGAAGTGTAACCATGGATTGACCTGGCACTTCATTTCCCTTCTTCCTGCTCTCGCTGGCTCATAGGATTTGCATTTTCTCTGAAAATGGTTAAAGGCAGCAGGCATTGCCACCTCTTTTTAGGTGTCAGAAATACACTGTTCCTTAAAATGACTTCTCCTCAAAGTTTGGTTGGCTGTGCTGTTGTATAGTATGAATTTTGGTGTTTATATTAAAATGACAGTGATACAGGATTTTTCCTCCAAGTGGAACCGTCAGCTGTAATTGGTCTGTGGGCTGTTCAGTTGTTTGGGACCACTGGACGTGCAATCAGAAATTCTCATGGTTGATCCTTTCTCACAGGGGTAATTCTGGTTGCTAATTTACTCCTGCCTACTCCTTCTGCAGGTCGGGTGGTCAAATCTGTTTACAATTCTTGTAAAATCCACAGGTGAAATCTGAGTCTGGCTGTGCCTCCTCCCACCTGGCCAGGGCAGGCAAAGGTGTTTATTTCCTGCAGCATTCACAGCCTGGCTTGCAGCCCTCAGAAGGGAATTTGATCCATCACTTTACCCCACCTGCTCAATGCCCTTACTGCCACAGCTGGAATCACAGTTCTGTGGCTGCATCCCAAAACAAGAGCTGTACCCAAGTCTCTTGAGTTTGTAGTTTTGTGGGAACTAATGGATGAGAGAGTCAGCGTGAGCCTCACGTGCACAAGAGGGAAATGAGAGAACTGTCAGAGTAGTTGTAGGTGCTCATCTGTTCTGGGTTTAGCCCTGAAAAAGGGGATGGTGCAAACTGTGAACTATTTAGTGAGTAAGAGGTAATTTTTCAAGTGGTTGTGTTGTTTTAGTCCTGGATGAACAGTAGCTGGTGTCCTGTAGGCAGCTGCTGCAGTGGTGAGTCCACACTGGCTGAGCTCATCGAAGTGGCAAGTTCATTCACTCTCAGAACTACCTCTTTTCCTGGAAAAGCACAAAGATGGGAAGACCTACTGAAAATCAAGCAGTGGAGTGTTTCTGGTGTTAGAAATACAAACTTCTCTGGTGAGCATTGGTGTCTGACTTCAGTGACACGTTTTTCATCTCAAATGTTTATGGCATTAAACAGGTAAAGTAATTTTGATAATTCGAGTATAGTCCATCATAAATGTTTTAACTACACACTCTTGACTCTGTTAATGTGAAATTTTTGGTTTCTGTGTATCCAGCTCGTAAGGAAAGAAAACTCAGCAAGGCCCATGAGGGTGCTTCTGCCTTATGTAGATGACAATAAGTAGTGATTTGATGTAACTAATACCTTTTCTTCCCTTAAGTGGAAATACCATTCAGTTAATGCTACACAGTAGGAAGATTGACCTGGAGAGCTTTGTTTCTTTTATTCTCACTGTATAACCTTTTATCAAGAGACAGAAATTGTAAAGCACATAGTTAGCATCCTGTCTTGCCTCCTCTTTACCACAGACTCTGTTCCTTGGAACCTTCAGTAGCAAAAGCTTAAACTGGAACCCCCCTGAGGCTTTAAGTTCAGCTGATCCACAGCACCCAGTCAGCTCCATGAGCAGATTTCAGCACAGTCCCAGACAGAGCAAGCCCAGGACTTCTCAGTCTGCTCTGTCCTCCCACCCTGCTCAAACCCTTCTGAAGCGTCTCTCATGTTTGTGTGGTACATAGAGGGCAAAAGGCTGTAGAAATTGAGCTGGAAACTTCACTTGCATAAGGAAGGCTTGTGCAGGTGCAAAGCTGATGTTACAGTTTTTTGGTTTTTTTTCAATCTCCAAGTGGAGAAAGGTCCTCCTGGTACTGTAAATATCAACTGCATAATTTAGAGCGCCTCATGGACTTCTCTAAATTTATGCAGAATGTGACCTCAGAAGCAGCCCTGGGATTGGGAAGAAACAAATGTTTCTGTTTGCCCCTTTTATACTTTATTTTTGTACAGGGGCTCATAGATTTGTAAAGAAAACTTGATCTTATCAGTATGCTGCCTCTCAGTCTGACTGATGCCTGTGATTTCAAGGTGTTAAGTTGGTCCAATAAATGTTCATTAACCTCTGCTTCCATTTACTTAATAAAAGTACACTAGGTTACTCAATGTCTCGGAGTGGTAAGATTATTGCATGGAAATGGTAACCTAGTTTAGACTCCTGGCCACTGCCAGATGGACATCCTTAATCTCACCACTAAAACTGAATTCTTCCATGTGTTTTAGCAATGGTTTTCTTTTTATATGGTTTGGTCAAGAAAAGCACTGTGTCGCTCGCCTCTAAAAGAAAACATCACTACCTACCTCAGGAACTTCATTAAGAAGGTTGCTCAGTTAATTTTGAAAAGACAACATAGAAGATGAGGTGTTGCAGCCCGAGCAGCATTGAGCTGCTGTGTATACTCCAAAAACTGGGTACTGGAGCCACTAGGAAAAGTCAATGCAGACTAACCAGTATTTGTTCCATTTTTATTCTTTTCTACAAGGAAATTGTTTCAGAGTGCTGTTAATTAAAGAAATACTTGGGAATACTGCCAGAGCTTACAGGGGTGCTTTGTAAATCTGCATTGAAATACTTGATGCAAAGAGTTCTGGCCCCATTCTCTTCCACTGCAAATAGTATTCAACATCTTTAATGAATGCTGTTAGAACTCAATTTCAGGCTTTAAAATACTTGGTAGAAAAGGATTTTTGAAAACTACAGAAAAATATATATATTTCCTGACTATAGCAAGAGTTACCTGTCTTTATAAGCTAAATTGACAGAGGATGAGCTAAAGCAGGCACCATAAAAAGTCTGCTTTTTTTACTTAAAGCATATTCATTTCATTAATAAACCTGTCTCTTGGACTAGTTTCTTCTCTACTTTTAATGAGCTCAGAGATAGTCATAACTCCTTCCAAGGAAACTGCTGCACATTATGTCAAATAGTCACATATAAATCAAAATATCTGCACAGCAGGAAGCACATCATTGACAAGCAGAACAGAAGTAACTTCTGAACGATTGTGCCTTGCATCCACTTCATAGGGATGAGTGCACAAGCTTAGGGTAGAGGAGAGTATTTTTACTAATGCTACACACACACAAAAAAAAAAAACAACCAGCCACTTCTGACATGTAAATGTTTACAGTGTTTTGGGATTTTTTTGCTTGCTGATAGAGTAAGTGCACCTATGGTAATTTTTACTTTCTTCCCCTTAAGTGATTTTTAGCAGTCTCCTGCTCTAATCCTGTGAAAGCTGGACTGAAGCAAGTACAAAAAGCTTCTTGACTCCTTACAATTCAAAAGTTAAGCCTCTTTCCCAGACCTCAGAAACACATTTCTCAGCTAAGATTTTGGGCAGAAAGTTGATGGTTTCTCATGTAGTCTTAACTTTTCTAAGCAAAAATAGTGGGGAGTGTTTATGCATTTCCATGCATCTTGCTGTATCTCTTAGTAACTGCCATGGAACACTCAAGAATATTAAATCTGGCCATGTCTCTCAGGTTCTTACAATTAATATGTAGCTTGAGCCTGGGTTTGTGTTGTGAAAGATAACTGAACTAATAGCTCAATCCTTGAAAGAATTCATATTGATTATTAGCAAAGTACTGCTTGCAAATTTTCCCTTAGCAGCAGCCATTTTACTGTCTACATAAAGGAAGCATTCATGAGAAAGGGTGGAATTTGCTTATTTTTAAGTGTAGCTCATCTCAAAGCTGCCACTGCCCACACCCCTCTGGCTGTGTCCATCTTGCCAACAGCCCGTGCCCCAAACAGCCCATCCTCCAAAGCCAGGGCTCTGCAGTGCAGGGCTCTGGCTGTTGTGTGGGACCGTGTCCAAAGCCTCACAGGGCTCTGGGCACATCAGGGGCTACAAGTGCCCAAGTCCGAGGACTGCTCCTTGCCAGTTCCAGTGCGTTTGGCTGCTGAAGGGATGTCGGGTGTGGCCCTTTGTGACCCAGGCGCTTGTGTCAGGGCCCTTGGTGATGCGGGACATGGTGGTGCCCAGAGGCCATTGTGACATGGCGGAGCCCCGCCCTGCCAGAGGGGTGTATGAGGGGCACAGAGCCCTGGGGTGCCCAGTCCCAGGAGAGCCGCTGTCTCACGAGGAAGCAGCTCCCCTGAGAGCCTCTGCAGCAGAGCACGATGGAGATGCTCACCGAGGAGGCGAACCCCAACTCCCCCCCAGCCACGGAGCAGCCAGGCCTGTGCATGAGGCCCCAGGTGATGGCCAGCCCCGGAGGGAGAGGGGACGGAGGGAGCTGGGGTGGGGCCGGAGGGCAGCTGCCTGGGGGCCAGGGCCTTGTAGCCCCTGATGTGCCAAGGCCGCCGACTCCTTCCCCCACAGCCGGGGCACAGAGCCAGGGCCCTGCCCCACACAGCCCCTGCTGTGCCCCAGACCTCTCCCCTGGGTGGGGGCTGGAAGAGCTCCTGGAGCAGCGGGAGCAAACAGTTAAGTGTGTAGGGGTGCACTGGGCCAGGGAGCAGGGAGAGGAGGAACTCTCCATGGACCAGGAACTGCCCCAGTGGAGGAATCTCTCCATATGTGAGAGACCCCAAGAGCTGTCCCAGCAGCCAGACATGGGAACCCAGGAGCTGCCCCGAGAGGAAGATGACAGCAACAAAGTGCTTCCCCAACAGGAACGCTCCATTCACCAGGAGCTGTCTGAAGGGGAAGCCAGACAAGACCCAGAATTGTCCCAAAGGGGAGGTGGCAGTGACCAAGAGCAGTCGCAGGAGGACCTGGAACACATCAACATCTGCACCGTCTTGGTCAACCCCGAGCACCCACAGCTCCTGCAGGATCCCGACGCTGCTCCCCAGGACTCGGCCAAGGCAGCAGCAGCTTCTCCGGCCTCGGCTGAGCAGGGGAAGGCAGCCGGGGCACAGAGCCCGGGCCCTGCCCCGCACAGCCCCTGCTGCCCCCCGGGCCCCTCAGCTCCCCAGCCGGGAGCCCAGGCCCTCGGGCAGCCGCCGGCTCCCCCCAGGGAGCGCCCGTCCCGCCTGAGGCGGGCGCTGCGGGCGCTGCGGGCGCTGCGGGCGCTGTTCCGCTGCCCCTGCCTGAGGCCGCGGCTGGATGAGGAGCGCCCGCTGCCCGCGCCGGGCCGGGCCCCGCGGTGGCGGCTGCCCCGGAGCCTGCCCGGCTCCTGAGGGAGCCACACGGGCTGCCCTTGGCTGGACGTGCCCCTCCAGGCTGCGCAGGACTGCCACACTAACCATTCTCCCATTACAGTGAAAGCTGGGCCTAGGAAACGGTAGTAGTAAGAAAGAAAACCACAAAAAAAAACACCAAAAAAAAATCCCCGCCAGAAAACAGAAAAAAAGAAGAAGAATAGAAATAGGAATAAGAATAAGAAGATGATGAAGAAATAGTAGTACTAAATAATAATAATAAGAAGAAAAAGAATAGCAATAAAAATAGTAAGGTGAATAAGAAGAATTATAGGAAGAATAAGAATTAGAAGATTAAGAAATCGTAGTAGTAAATGAAGAAGAGGAAGAAGAAGATGAAGCAGATGATGAAGAGGAAGAAATAGTAGTGGTAAATAATAGTAAGACGAATAAGAATAAGAAGCTGAATAAGAATTGTAAGAACAACAAGAATAAGAAGAATAAGAAGATGATAGTAGTAATTAATAAATAGAATAAGAAAAACAATAAGAAGAATAAGAAAAATAAGAATTACTAAAATGAAGAAAAAGAAATTTTACTAGTAGTAAAGAAGACGACTAAGATGAAGATTAAATAGTAGTAGTATTAAAGAATAATATCAAATTAAGATCCACATCCACACATCTAAAACCACAGAATGAAGCGAAGTGCCTTAAAGATCATCTAGTTCCAACTGATTTTCTGATCTCTCTCTCTCTCTCTCCTTCTGAGACCTCTTTCCTATTTCTCTCTACCTCCCCTTTCTTGTTAAATAAAATCCGTATTAAATAAAATCTGTATGTTGTCATCATATGCTCTCATTTGCACCTTCACTTGGGCCGAGGCATCTCTCCCTATGGGATCATAACACCTGGGCAGGGGCCCTTGCAGCTCCAAGCATTCCATGATTCTGTCAGCTCCTCGCTTTCCTTTTCTTCTTCCCTCTGCTTTGAGCTGGGAATGTGCTTGAAAATGTCCAGCAAACAAACATTTGCTGTCTGCTCTGGGAGCCCACACGGCTTCAGGACCTTGTCACCTGCACCTGCACAGCTCCTTGGGAGGCACAGCAGAAACAGCACCCTGGGAGCCTCGGGAATTCCCCTCTGTGATCCGTGACACACAGTGCAAGTCTGGAATTCCAGTTTCCAGCAAGGAAAAGATGCTCCTGCCCTTTAAGGCAAAGCTCTGAATGGGCCGAAACCCAAGCGGAGCAAGATCTTACGGTGACATTTCATGACCAGCCTTCATAACTTAAGGGTTGTTTTAACACAGGGACTGGAAAAATGATGCGGCGAGGGTCTTTGGCTGGAGCTGCCACAGGCACAGACAGACACTAGGAAAGAAAGAGAGCAGGCAGAGAAATGCTGAAGAGAAAGGAGGACACAAAGAGCACTACGGTGAGAAGGTGGCACTCTGAAAACCAAAGCAGAACCCACTGAAAAGGAATGGGACAGAAATCAGGAATTCTGAGACTTTTATTTACTATCCAAATACAATTTTCTCCCTTCATCACAAACCTCCCCCGATAACAACAGTCATCCAGCATGGTTTTCAGAAAGTCCTTAGTTCTGAATGGATGTTGCAGGCTGCAGACACAATGGAACACAGAATGGGGTTTTTCCTCATTCTCCTCAGCAGAGGACATGATGAGGCACCCAGAAGAAAAGGGCAGCTTGCATTTGCCCTTCAGCAGGACATGGGAGGGGGAAAAGGTCTCGTGATCTCTGTAGCTGTTCCCATGGGATGTGAAGGCTGATCCCAGGCCCCCACAGGTCACATTAAGGGGTGCCTTCATGCAATGCTCGCTTGGTATTGAGGGGAAGCATGGCAAATTTGTTCACTGGGCTCTTGTCAGTGGTACCAAGCAATGGCAACAGGCAGAAACTGATGCACAGAAAGTTCCACCTGAATATGAGGAAGAACTTCACTGTGTACACAGATTGCCCAGAGAGGTTGTGGAGTCTCCCTCACTGGAGATGTTCAAGAGCCAGCTGATTGCAGCCCTATGCCACATGCTCTGGGATGGCCCTGCTTGAGCAGGGAGGTTGGACCAGATGGCCAGATGTGGTCCCTTCCAGCCTTACCCATTCTGTGGTTCTGTGATCCCTAAGAACTGTAATTGTGTGATTTGCCATTTTGTTTCCTCTTCTGATGTTAAAGATCAAAGTGATGTACATTTCGCCAGAAACCTATTGAGTTTCTTGAAGCTGAAAAGATTTACATCTCTTCTGAACATATTCTAAAGACTTTTGAGGAATTTGACTCTCAAGAGCAGTGATCTTGAAATGCAACTAGAGGAAGTACTTTCTGTTCACAGAGATTGTCAAGGCGAGAAGCTCAGTAACAGCTCAAAAGTGAAGAGGGAAACCTGCGAAAAAATTGGGTTGTTGGGTAGAAACAAAGGAGAACATCCAGAAAGTAAGAAATAATACACTTGAAAAGGTAAAGGACATGAGTTTGCATGTATTTAAAAGCTATAAAATTACCTTGGTAGACTAAAGACTGAGAATTTTGTTTTCTGCCTTTTTTTTTTAATACACAGTTTTCATGGAAGTATCTAATTTGGAAAGCTAACATTTTTCTTATAAAATATTTCATGTGGGAATATGTTTGCCATACTTAACTATATTAAATATTTACCAATATTTAAGTTATATATTTAAGGTGTTCAGGGTAAATATGTTTCCCAGTTCTTCCAATATTTGAAATAAATTAACAGATCTGGCTTTAAATAAGGAGGATTTGGCTGTTACATGCAACTGATTGCAAGATTCCAAATTATTGTGTTTTGAGATCTTTTCAGACTGATGTTGTACTTTCATCTCTCTTTCTCTTTGTAGATCTTTCACACACATGAAGCAGATTCATGCCACTGATAATTTGTGTGGGACGTGCAATTCATTGCAAGGTAAGTTTAAAGTTCCTCATCCAGATTTTGTTTTAAACAAATTAGCTCTCCCTTCATGTCAGAGTGCTTCACCTCTTTATAATCCCATGTTAGCTGCAGGCAGCCAAGACTGAGCAAAAGTCAGTAACTGAACACTGGTAAAAACCACTTTGAAGTCTCAGTGTTAAACTTGAACCACGCTGCCTTAGAATTATATTTGTATTTTATTTTAATTATCCTTTCAGACACAGCTATATAACTGTTTTGGGAACTGAAGAAAATGGAATGTTACATAAAATTAATTCATTATTTGTTTTCTCATTTCCTTTGGGTTTTTTTGTTTGTTATTAAATTGCCTCCTCTCCTACCTCTGGCCGGAGCTTTATCTCCTTTTTTTATCAGTGGAAGCAGTTCAACCCTTCTTTAAGACTTGAGTTCAGTTGCATACGAATCAATTTAATTACCTGTGATTAGCTTCTGAGATGACACACTAATCCATCTGGATGCCAACATCAGAAGGAAAAGAAAACAAACGAAGAAAACCCCACATAATCTGACCACTGTTTGAAGGGTTCATCCTTGAGCTTGAAAGACACCGAGCAGAGTCCTGAGGAAAGTATTAGATCATGTAATATCCAATTCAGAAGACCAGAAGAAGTGCTCTTTTCACCTTTAAAAAAAAAACAAAGTTTAAACTATAGACTAAAATGGTGTTGAAAAGTCAGTTGTGGTCAAGGAGATTTCATCTGCAAATGTTTTAGGGCTTACCATGAACACATCCATTGATCCAGTCTGAAACAGACAACATCACTAACTATGCTGGAACTTCCTGAATGCTTAAAATTGTGTGATTTAGGATTTTTGTGCCTATTTCCTCATTAAAAGGAGCAAAATATGAATTAAAACCATACAAAAAGTTGGTTTGATTTTGTGGTTATTTTGGGTAAGGTTTTTTGTTTGTTTGTTTGTTTGTTTGTTTGGGGTTTTTTTGAGGAGCAAAGAATAACAAGTATTACTGCCCTCTTTCAGAAAGCCACAAGCTAGCAAATGAAAACCTAAGCTTCTTGCCCAATAATTAGTGTCATTCATTGTTTCAGTGATGTATTCCAGTATGCTCAATACGTATCAATTGAACAGTTTTCTGATAGTAGAAATCTTATTGACAGGGTTAGCTACACTTCATAGAAGTCTTCCCAATCACACAGTTTGTTTCAAAGGTCTTATTCTATCCACTAGTATATTAGAGAAATCAGAGTTGCAATTTATTTAAAAACCCTTCATTTCATATAACAAATGTTGAAGTTATTGCAGTGAATTTAAATAACTTCATATGTAAACAAAATTTTTAATGGATGGGCCTATCAGGTTACTATTGACATTAGGAAGTTAATCTCCCCTAGCCTTACTGGAAGCAGTAAATTGCCTTCAGGAAAAGAAAAAAAACTTAGATTAAAGAAAAGCATACATACGGAAATAAACTATGCAGAAAGTTGAACTAATAGAATATTAAAGTATCTCTTTTGGTTTCATTATAAAGCTTTTTTAAAGGCTTTTTAAAGGAAAAAGTTAATTTATTATTATTTAGAATAATTATTTTTCATTATTTTACTGCAGTTAACCAAGCCTATTATCAACCAGCTGATTTTGCTCTTTTTTTCCTTTTTCAGATTTTCTTAGGATATTTTTTATATATATATATATATGTGTGTGTGTATATATATATACCAGACTTAGTTTTTAATTCATGCATTAGGTCATTCTGAACTATAAGAGTATTTTGAGACCCCTAGCAGAAGGCAAGAGTCCATATGCAACTGAGTCAATTTCCCAGAGAATTTGTGCTAGCTCTGTCCCTGAAGGTTTCAAAAGCCTCACATGGATAAAGACCTGAGCAACCCTGCCTGATGTCAGAGCTGACCCTGCTTTAAACTTGAGACCTCCAAAGATCTCTTCCAACCTTAATTAGCCTATAAAAGAAATCTGAAAAAATCAAAACTGTTACTTGGCTCAGCCACCTTCAGTTCGTGACTAAATCTTTGTGCCAACAAAATCACATAAATATGAAAAAAAATCTTCAGTTGTGGTCAAAAAGCACCTCAATATTATTCTACTAACAACTGTAGCAAAGGAAATCCATGCCAGTTACTGGAATGGTAGATTCCAGTAGTGGAATGGTAATGGAATTTGGCTCCATATTTGTTTATATTTCATATATACAAGCAGCTTTAATTATTCATATGTAGATTATGTCATTATGCTACCATAAGTCAAATAGAGACTTGTTCAGCAGGTATTCCAATTTCATCCCAAAATTTTAAAAACTATACAGCACTGTACTTCTTATGCCAAAACTAACTACAGTGAAAAATAAAAAAATCCAAACCCAATCCACAAACACAATAAAGCTCAGCAAGAAAGGTCTTCAAGAAGGGGGGGAAAGGCAAGAAGTTTGCCTTTGTTTTGACAGAAGTAAACAGAAACTGCTCTCATATGTGACTGGTCACTCAGAATTGCTCAAAGCAGTGAAGAACTGTGAACAAAGCATACATAACACATTATTCTCCTCTCTAGAGCATGATGGAACTTGATGCCTGACCTTTCCCCTGAGCAAGAGACAAGATTTAAAGCCTTCATATTGAATTTGGCATAGAAATTAAGATCAGGCAAATGGGAGAGAAAGTAAAGAGCTATTTTCAGTGAACATTTTAATGAAATCAGCCTAATAAAACATAAATTAAACTCAATTTTTTTTTAATAGCTGCAGGTAGAAAAAGAAAGTTACTGGGAAGATCTCAGAGTATAACAAAGCATCTTTGATGCAAGTAAATAATTAGAGAATCAAATACTTCTAAAATGACGTAGAATCGTAGAATCATTAAAGTTGGAAAAGACCCCTAAGAACACTGAGTCCAACCCTGGACTGAACATCATCATGTCAACTAAACCATTGCTTTAAGTGCCACTTCCAGCTGTTTCCTGAGCACCTCCAGAGATGGTGACCCTACCACTTCCCTGGGCAGCCCATCCCAATGCTTAACCATCCTTTCAGTGAAGAAATAGCTCCTGATGTCCAGCCTGAACCTTGGTGCAGCTTGACCTCCTTTTAAAAATAGTATTAACAACAGCTTTACTGCTGGCTGCTCTCTTTTGATCCGGCCAAGCCATGTATGTTGCTGGTTTTTTTCAAAAGTTGTGTATGTTATGGCCTGCTCTTTTGTTTTTAATATCCTAAAGTCACTGTCTTCGTTTTACTGGCTATGACAAACCTCATTCCAGAAAAAAAAAAGATACTGAATTACATAAAAATGTTTGAAGGTAGAATGTCCAGCATTAGCCAGTTACTTTTCCCATAAAGAAAAATAGTATGTTCTTAGTATTAATAAGCATATTAACTATGGCTAAAAGTGAGGCAGCAAGGCAATGGTAAAACATATGTTACATATGCTAATTTTTTCATGCAGCTTCACACATGCCTCATTTATTGTCTCGTGTTTCAGTAGACTTTCAATAGATTTGTAGTTTTCAAGAGATACCTGATCTTACTGTGAAAGAAACTGAACATTCTGAGCAGGTCCCAAGCAATTTTAACTAACAGTGCTTGCAGGTAGGTCATAATTTAGAACCTGACATGACAATAGCTCCAGGTGTTTTCTTGATATGTTGCAACTCCACGTTAGAGCAATTCAGAGCTACCAACCTAAACATGCCACAGTTTCCACTGGGAGTCAAGACAACCCATGATGAGTATGTTTAGGGGAATTCTTATCTGGAAGAATCGAGGGTCTGCAGCATGTACATATAACCTTTAGAAGGCTTTCCTAAATTCATTTTAAAAATGCTGTTTAGAGAAGAGTCCTGAAGACACTTAATTCAACTGCACGCAGTCCTGAGCAACCTGCTGTAGCTGCCATTGCTTGAACCAAGGGGGTTGTACTAGATGGTATTAAGAGCTGACTTCCAACCTAAATGACTCTGTAATCAAAACTGGAATTATCAATTGGAAGTATTTTAATTGGAATTAAAATTGATTTAAAAGAGAGTAAAAACTGCTCCTTTTTGTCTAGGATGAAAAAGAGTCATTTGTGGAAGTGGGCTAATCCACTAAATGAATTTGTCTGCTTTGCATCTGTACAACCAACAGTTACCTGAAATGAGTTATGTGATCAGAGCAAGGTGATGAAATTACAGGAGCACTCATCTCTCAACTACCATAACTGTGGAGTGATAGATGGATGAATTGTTGTGTAGAATATTTCATTAATAAGCAGTAAATATTACAGGTTACAGCAATGTTACAGCACACACTACTGAATGCTGAAGAATCCACCCCAGGCTTATGCAGAAATTAAGTTTTTAAAAGTCAGTCATTTTTCACTAAATTCAACAATTTCAGTGTCTAAACCTCTCCTTACTCTGCCTTACAGCCATTTTTGTTTACTGGAATGGATGTAACAAAAGCAACAAATCTGTGTCAAAACCACAACCCAGTAAAGATTATTGGATAATAAATCAGTAAAGATTTATGAAGTTACCCTTTAGGTGAAAGAAGATAAATCCGACAAGGTTGTTTTCTGTTTCTTATGAAAACTTTCAAAACTTTTTTTTTCATTTATTATTAGGGAAAAAAGTGCATACAAGTAAACTCTGTAATGCATAAAAAAGATTTGTCTCCGTAATTCACAGGTTAGCTAATCATGACAACTCTCCTAAAGTAAAATATTCTGGTGTTACACTTATCAAAATAAGCATTTCAGTAAAGCCTTTGGGGTATTTCCCAAGTGTTAGGAAAGGAAGAGGAGAGAGATCCTACTTTCAGGAAAATACCTTGTTGATTTTAGGAGCTTGAGCAGGTGCCCCTGCCAGGATCAGCTTCTGAGGGGTTTCAGTGCCAGCACTTTGAGTGTTGCACTCTGCCAACATCATCTTGTTACAATTTGTGATTTTAAATTAGCAAGATTTCAGGTAGAAAATAAAAAGCTTAAACTTTCTTGTGGGTTGCTGGGCTCAGTGTTATCCCTTTGGCTGTAATTTGTGATATTAAGCCTCTGAAGGCAATGGAAAGACAATAATTCAGGAAGCTTTAACTTTTGGTCTTGACATGTACTTTCATTAATATGTTTTTAACATATTTATCTGGTTTGATCATTAAAACAGCTTAAGAGTGAGAGTTCACTGGGGATGCCACTATCTACTTCCCCTTTCCTGCCTGTTGTCCCAGCTGTGCTGCAGCTGGGTTGTTCTGTAGGCTCTGGGGCTGTCTGGGGTTCACATGCTGAGTCTCACACTAAAAAGGACCTTTTAGGATCCACAAACTGATTAAATCCTCCCTGTCTGGGTCTCACAAACTCAGTCCTGGCTGTGTGCAATAATGAGGTATTAGGGAAGGGTGACATTGCTGCTCAGTCTAAGCTGATACTTCAGCTGTCAGGTTTTTTATCTCATTACTTGAAAATCCCTGAACTTCACTTGAGTAATCCACATGCTCACTTCAAGAGTTCATACCCAACCCAGTTTGGATTTTTAAGGTACCTGTCAACAGAAATGAAACAGAAGGATTGAGTGAACTGGCAGAAAGTTGTCACCTCAGAAAATGAACAGGCAAAGGCTCAGAAGCAGAGCAGCAGCTTTGGAGCCTGAGAGCCGTGCTTGGCTCCAGGAGTCACCTGCTGTGCAGGACAGGGTAAGTCCCTTCACCTCTTCCTGCCCTCCCGCCCCTGCATTGTCCTGTGATCTGCCCAAGCTGTAATAAGGATTTGGCAGCACGTGTTTTAGAGAGTCAAGCTGAGGTAAGGCTGCAAGGTGGTACCAGAGCAGGCAGGTATTACCAATGCCCATGGTGAGGCTGAACAGTCCCCAGCCCCTGAGCAGCCTTTGCAGGCACAATCCATGTGAGGTAACTTGGGATTTCGTCAGAGATTTTACCCCATCACAGGTAAATTTAGTCCTCAAATCTGGATTTCAGTGGGTGGTGCAGATGCAGGCGTGGCACCCACTGCCCCAAAGACAGGCAGGTTTACCGAAACACTAATTAGCACTTTTGATACTGAGCTGAACAGGCAGCATCCTGTGTAAGATCTTCCACTGGGGTCTCTTCCAACTCAGAATATTCTGTGATTCTGTGGCTCCAGTGGCCAAAGACTGAGAGATGAGAAATTCCCAGGGCTGAAAGAAGGGAGTGTAGACACTCACCAGGAACGCTTCACTGTGCCAAAGAAGCTGCTCACAGAGCTTAAAATCCAGGACCTTGCGGTCTGTGGAATGGATGTAGGTCACTTCATAGCTGTTGCTTGTAGCAATTTGTGGTTTATTTCCAGTTCACAGGTTTGGGCATTGTTTTTCTAAACCGTGTTCTCCAGAGTGACACCAGTTGCAGCTCTCCTCCTGCTGACCTGCATCTGCCTCCTGTCTGGTTTGTCACTTGTTTTCCAAACTCTTTTTTTTTTAAGGGGAGACCACATAGTAACCTTCCTGTACATGAAGGGGACCTACAAGAAAGATGGAGAGGAACCTTTTACAAGAGTATATGGTGATAGGACAAGGGGGAATGGCTTTAAACTGAAGGAGGGAAGGTTTAAATTAGGTATAAAGAAGAAATTCTTTACTGTGAGAGTGGTGAGGCACTGGCACAGGTTGCCCAAGGAAGCTGTGAATTCCCCATCCCTGGAAGTGTTCAGGGCCAGATTGTTTGGGACTTTGAGCAACCTGACCTAGTGGAAGTTGTCCCTGCCAAATTACCTGACTTTCAAGTAATTTGGAATTCATCAACACCTCCTTTAAGCTTCGCTGGCCAAAAAAAACCTGCATGTGCAAATTTGCTGCTACTTTTTGTCTACTGAAATAATCAGTCACCAGTTTCAGCACAGATATTTACAACCAGCTTTGTCTGATTGCAAGTTGATAATTTATTTCTGTACTTTGCCCTCTGGCTCTTTACCAGTCTCATACATCAGGAAAGCGCCTGTCCACTTAGAGTCTGATGTATTTCTTATTGTCACAGCACATTGAGACGTTATCATTCAGCACTGTGAGGAATTGCTGCTGCCAATTCCATCCCAATTTACGTGGGCACGGCTGGTTGTCCTTTGTTACTGATTTATCACATTTGCCTACCCTGGCACTGTGCACTCAGCCTTGTTCTCGTCATCAAAAGCCCAGAAGTAAAACCACGTATATTTCTGCACATGTTTTTACACCTGCCTGCATGGCACAGTTTGTTGTGAGTCCAGAACATCCTCATCCCACCAGGGACTCAGTGCTTCCTTGTTTGTCCCCTGATCTGCCACCACAGAGCCCAAAAACTCCCTAGGCCTCTTCCCAATATCCCTGTACCTGGGAGTCTGCCCTCAGTCTAAGCAAACTGAGCAGCAATTGAGCACCATCTTTCCCATTTAGCTTGCCCCCCTTTCAGATGTAACAATAGTATTTTATTCCTATTATCCCCAGTTTAACCCACTTATGGCCCATCCTGACTTACAAAATAATAGGGGAAATAATATAAGGAACCTAAACATCAAAAAGAGGGGGAAGGGGTGAGTGTTGGTTTTAACTGGACCATTGCAGTGATCAAGCTTCAGTCACAGCTGGCCCTGCTGGAGCAGCACAGTGAGGGCACAGGCAATTCCTGGCCGGGAGCAGAAACAAGCAGGTGAGGAAAGGAGGAGAGGAAAGGAGGATGTGGAATACAAGGGGAGGCAGAACACCTTAAGCCTCACTGCAAACCTACAGCCAAGTCAAGAAGCTCCTGCCACAGGTCAAAACCCCTGTCATGTGCTGAACAAGCACAAAGTGAAATCAGCTGTTAATCCAAACAGCAAATAGATGGAATATGCATGAAGAATAAACCATCAGGTATGTACAGAAAAACTAATGGTAGTTTTAGGTCTCTCTGAAATGCCTTGGGATTTTTCATTGAGAATGTAAGATTTATGCTGTGCAAGTTAAGAATTAACTCTAAACCAGTCCTTCAAAAGAGAGATGAAGAAGGAAGTACAACAAAAATCAAAGGATGTGGTGAAGGTCAAAGTTGAGAAGAACTGCAGAAGAAATTAACTTCTCCCATTCAAGGCTAAAACTAACCCCAGAGTACAAGATCAGACTGGCTCAACTAACCACAGGGTCAACAAAATCAGGCTTTTGGTAAGAGGCATAGATAATTCTCTGTCCAGAAATACCTATTTTCTGCATTCATCTTTATATTAGAATTTAAAATACCAGCCTTGCCCCATGAGAAATGGAACTTTGGTGCTGATCTTGCACATGTTTAGGTTTGTTTTCAATATTAGCTATATGTATTTCTTTGAAGTAATACTTGTGATACCTTTTTTTTTTTTTAATTATAATTTTTGGTCTTTATTCCATGGTTAACATTTTATATAAAGTTCTTTTGAAAGTGCTTTGAAGGTTATTGCAGCAGATCCTTCAAACTCCACCAATCTCTATCAGATTTGGGTGGGGGAAGAGGAAGGACGAGTATTTTTAGTGTTTCTGCAAAAATCCCCTACCTTGACTCTGCAAAAGCAGGCATTTACAAGCACTTTTTTCTCACCCAAACTAGCCCTGTCTTCTGAAGCTCATACTGGAGCAGGAGTGACCATGACAGGCTATTTTCTTGCAAGGCTTCATATGCTTCAAAGGAGGAACATCAGTTTTCTGCCATAAGAAACTTTAACTCGGTTGATTTGGTTCCTATTGAATTTGTGACCACAAAAATTATCAAGGGGAAAACCCAAAAAATCAAAATTTAATTTTTTTCAGAGCTATCAGCCAGATGTTGTGAAGACAAGAATTAGCTAAAATACATAACAACACCCTTGAAAACTGGCCATGGAGTTCCTGAGTCTCAGCTGGCCAGCAGCTGTCAGTCTCAGACAGCAGCTGCTGCCTTTCTAGCAAAAGACACTGATTCCTCATGTCCTGGACTTCATGTTTCTTTCCAAAGCAGAAAAATATCACAATCCACAAGATTGGATTGCCAGTAACTACATTTCACAGGGTGTTACTGGCAGTAGCTGTAAATTTGAAGAAAATAGAGAGGACATAAAGGTGTTCATGTTAAAACACTGAGTATGATCCCAGGGGTGCAACATAGCAACAGAATTCTGAGACTCAGAGGTTATATCCAAAATCAGATCGTGTCTTTCCTCTGTTTACATTGACAACTTCTCCTTTCTGCTCTAACAGTAACTCTTGTAAAGTATAAAAAACAGTTGCACCCATGAAGAGCAGTGCAGTGTCACCAGGTGCCACACATTCAAACAAATTGCCTTCTCCCAAGGGCTTTGGTCTGGAGCACCAGCTCTCTGAATAAACTTCAGTCAGAAGGTGCATCCTAACGCCAGGCAGCTCAGGACCATCTCTCCCCACTGCTTCAAACAAAATGCCAGCACCTCATGCTGAGGCAGGGCTGGAACACCACTTTGCTGAAAAATACTTGCAGTTACTCCAAACAGACAAAGGTTTGGCATCTTTGGAGGTGTCCCAGCCCAGAGGCAGATTTTGAAAACAGCATTGATTTGTGAAGGGACTTTGAGCTATGGACTTGTAACCAACAATGAATTCAGGTTTACCAGCTGAAGCACAATTTTGCAGTGAGAGTCTGGTCTAAGAAAATCACCAAATTATTTGTTCAAAAAAAAACATAATTATGGGTTGTCACCTGCCCACATAATCAGTGAAACAAGCCAGTTGCTAAGAGTTTAGGAAGAAGAATCATGAAAGAATGAACCAGGCAGTTCTGGTGTCCCCTCAAGGAATGAGCAACACGGAGGAGGGAGGAGCAAAGCCAGAGCAATCGCAGGCTCACAGACCTTTCCTGATCCCCTCAGAGTGCCCATGTGCCAGCTGCTCTGTGCCACTGGAAACACACATTGCTGATCTCTCAGCTCAGAGGGAAAAGCAGGATTTCAGAGCAGGAGAGCAGGGAGTCTGTGCCATCCCTGCGGGGAAGCTGAAGGCCCATTACACCCTGCACAATATCAGCCACGCACTTTCCAGGCACCACGACTGTGTCAGAGCAGCACAGGGAAAGCTCTGTGGGCCAGGCAGATGTTTGACTACAAGAGACACTTAAACCATCGATGTCCAAGGTCAGTGGCCCTGTTGTCTCACAGCTGAGTACAAGGTACAACCCTCTTGTCTTTCACCTGACAGCACAATCTGCTAAAACCGACATTTTAAGATGCTTCATGTTCATATCTGCATCCTGCAGATAAAGCAAGAGCATCTTGGAAGCACTGATCGACTTGGAAGCACTGATTGACTTGAAAGCCACTCAACAATTGCACAGTAAGGCAATCTTCAGCTTTAATGTGCCTTAGCACAGAAAATGAATACGTGGGTTATAAAAACAATTCGTTCATGAGGCATCCGCACTTATAGGAAGTGAAATACAACCATTTGTGTCCTACCATTTGTGCCAGGCCTATTGATAAACCTCCCCTGACAGGATGAAATAGTGCTCCTGTAAAGGCATCCTTAACCTAATACTCCTCTACAGCACTGGGCTGGACTAGGTCTGAAAAACAGCCTCTTATAATACACAGATGAATTTAGCACTTAAGAAGATTAATGGATTCATAAATAGCCTGGAAATCCAAACTCATTGAATTTAGTTCACGGAACAGGTCAAATAGGCATTTATCAAGCCATCTGGCATTTTGATTCCCTGGGGAAACTGTGGTCAAGCTACAGATAACTGAGGAACCATTGCAGCAGGGAAGGCTTGATTTTCCCTGTGCTCAGCTTTCCTCTGGAAATCTCTGGCAATAACTGGAAAGCAGTAGATCTTTTTGGACAGAAGTGTAGCTCTATATAGTCACTTGTATTTTGAAGTGTTGCTGCTTAACACAAACATAAGCACAGTCAGGATCTAAGTGAAAGTATTTATGCTGCAATAAATAGCTTGCCTTTTTCTCCTATGCCATGAAAAGACACCCATGTGCACCCATTTGAGTAGCCTACAAAAAAAAATCACCAGAGTTGTTCAAGGATCTCCAAAAAAAACCCCCAAGGTTTGAGCAGTCAATTTATTTTTGTGAGTAAAATATCAAATTATTTTATTAATATGCTTTGATACATAAAACATCATTCTTTCTGGTTATATTAGCAGCTTTCATTGGAGATTTCAAAGATAAAACAAGTAAGATGCCATATAAAAGAAAATTATCAGTATGGCATAATATGACACACTACACGGTACATATTAGTGGTGGAAATACAAAATATTTCATAGGACCTGGTTGCATTTGTCTTCAGCATGCTCTGCCCCTGCTGCCATGCCATGAAACAATCTACAAATAAAAACAATGTATTCATTGAAACAATATGTTCATTGAAAAATTAAAACACATTGAAGTTATATGAACAAGTAGGTTAAGTTTAAGTAGCTTTGCCTCAGAGAAGAATGTTTTGACAAATACGGGTCCATCTGGTCTTCCTGCACCAGTGCCAGCATAGTGGGGGGAGAATGGATCAAAATCTTGCCTGTGGTCAAGGCCAAAATACCGTGCCCATCCCAGACCTGCCTGGGGCAGTGCCCTCCCCAGGCGCTTTCCTCCTTCTCATGAGGCCTAGTGCTGCATCCCTGGATGTTGCCCAGGATTGCCCTGCTCCCCTCTGTACCTGCTGGAGGAAATCAGGAACAGTTTCCCATCGTTCAGCAGCGCCTGCCATGGGTGGGGGTGTCTGTCAGGACACAAAGAGGGGCCCGGTTTTGCTGCCTCATCTTCCTCTCGGGAAGCTGGGTCACCTGGAGTTGGCCCATGGAACAAACACCTCACAGACAGACCCTTCTTCCCTCCATTCCCAGAAGGGAACATCACACATCTCTAGGCAAAATTCAAACTTTGTGGTATTCATCTTCCTGTGAGTATCCAGGAGGCTCTGGGACATGCAGAGGGCAGGTTTACCACCCAGAGTGGGACCCAAATCCCACCAGCTCCCAGGGGAATCTGAAGCCAGATCCAACAAACTCAACCTGGAAGAGTCTGGATCCTGTTATGTATCAGAGGCCCACATAAAAACTTTTCTCTGATGACTAAGTAGGTGCAGGGACTAAATGCTTAAGCAGCACTCCTGCTCCATACAGCCCTTGAACTATTTGCACAGCAGAACAATCACTGTAAAAAGTGCTGGGAGGTACAAGGAGGAGGAGTTGGCCTCGGTTCTGTCTTCCCCCAGGCCAGAAGAAACGCCTTCGGTCTGTCCATCCAGCTGTGTGGCGTTGCTGTACACTTCAGTGGCGTTTGCCACCTCCTCAGGAAGGCCCATCTGGAGCAAGAGTTTGGAGATAAGGCTATTGAACTTGCTCTCTGTGGTAGACCAAGGCTCCTCGCTTGGGGTCGGCCCCTCGGACGTGATGTTCAGCTCCACCGGGTCGAGACAGTAACCTTCGGGAGACCTCTCGAAGAGCACATCCGTCAGGTCAATCCCAGCCACTGAGGAGGGGGAGGCACACGGAATATCCCTGACGAGCCTGTAGTTCTCCATCCACTCCTTGAGCCACTCGATGCGGCAGTCGCACTCCCAGGGGTTGCGGAAGAGGTACAGCCGCCCCAGGAAGTACACAGGCTCGAACACGGAGAAGGGCAGCGTCGTCAGGTTGTTGCTGTTCAAGTGCAGCACAACCAGGCTGGTGAGGTTCTCAAAAGCCCCTTCCTCGATGTAGCTGATCCTGTTGCGGTCCAGGTAGAGGAACTCCAGCTCCCCCAAGTCCCTGAACCAGGTGTTGGAAATGTTCCTGAGAAAATTCCCCCCCAGGTTGAGCATCTTCAGGCGCCTCAGGCCATCAAAGGAGTGTTCTGGAAGCTCACTGATCAAATTGTCATTCAGGTACAGGTACTCCATCCTCTGACAGCCCTGAAAAGCTCGCTCGTGGATGACATTTATCTTGTTGTCCTGCAGATTCAGGTATTTCAGCTTGGTCAGGCCCTGCAGGGAGTTGTAGGCCACCGCTTCAATCCTGTTTCTCTCCAGGTACACATGGGTCAAGTTCTCCATGCCCCTGATGGCACCTGGGATCCTTCGGAAGTTGTTCTGGAAGCAGAATAGCTCCTGCAGAGCAGGCAGCTCGATGAAGATCCTGTCTGGGATGTTGAAGAGGTTGCAGTCAGCCAGGTCCAGCCTCACAAGGCGCCGGAGGGCGGTGAAGGTCCGAGTGTGGAGATAGCGAATGTACTCGTTGTGGGCCATCTTCAGCTCCGTCAGGCTGGGCAGCCCCTTGAACGCCCCCGGGGTGATGAAGGAGATGTTGTTGTGGTTGAGTGACAGGGATTTGAGGGAAGGCAGCGTCCCGAAGGCCCTCTCGGACAGGAACTTGATGCTGTTTTTGTCCAGGTTGATGGAAGAGGCTTCGCAGGGGAACTCGCTGGGGATCTGCCCCAGCCCGGCGCGGTCACAGAGCACAGAGCAGCTCCGCTCCGGGGTGCACACACAGCTGGGAGGGCAGGAGCGCACGCAGGCCCACACCCCGTGGACCTGTGGGACCCAAAGGATCACTACCGTCCCCACGGAGGCGTGGCAGGAGAGAAAAGGATGCGTCATTAGCAAATTAATTAGTCACAGCAGGACAAAGAAATTACACTTTCATTTCCTCCCCTCTAGGCAGGCTAATTGCCACCTGTACATCAGTGCTGACTGAGGAGCTCTTGTGTAAAATTCCTAAAAATCTTCTGCTGGGGTTTTTTTTTAAAACTGCTGAATCTGAGAATATATGGCACCTAGAACATGATCTCTGATTAATTCCTCTCCCCAAGAGGGGGCTCACCTAGAATTCAGTATTTCTCAGTGTCTCTCTTTGGTCTCTCTTTGGCCTGATGGGGACATGGTTTGGCCAGGGAGCAGGCAGAGATGCTCTGAAGGCCAGCAGTTGTGGGGGGGTTACAGCATTCCTGGGTGTGGAAAAGGGGAGAGCAGTGTATGCTGAGTCTGACAGTGGGCAGGGAAGACCAATTAGTTGCCCAAAGTGTGTCAAATTAATACTTTTTGCTTCTTTCTTTCATTTGTTCATTCAATCTAACATTTCTCCACCAGAGCCATGAGCTGATGCAGCGCTGGAAGGGGAACTCTCAGCTCTCAAGGAGATGCAATGCAGTGTTTGAAAACTCATTCTCACTGTGTGCTGGTACAACAGCGTGAGTAAAAACAAACTAAGAGATACTGTTCAACTGCTGGCTTCATGATCTCATCATAGATGAGAAACTCTGCATCTCCAGCACAGTTTTTGCTGCTTTGCCAATTCTTGAGACAGTCACCATAGTGCCTTATGTTTGATGGGAGCAGCCACTTTGTCCTTTATCAGCCTGACATGGAAGGTGTGTGGTTGTTGTTTCCTCCCAAGTTAGTCCCACACAGGTGGCTGAACAACAAGAAGAGAAGAAAGTTCTTGGGGAGAAACGAGAGAACAAAAGGAATGGGAGACATCAGCCTCCACAGACAAGCTTTTTTTGTGGGGAAAAAACATCCAGTCAACAAAACATCTGCAATTTTTTGTTTTAATGCAAAATTTTTTTGGGCAGTGGGCAGTTTTTCCCTCTTACAGAGTGGAAATTTAGGTTAGATATAGGGATGAAATTCTTTACTGTGAGGGTGGTGAGGCACTGGCACAGGGTACCCAGAGAAGCTGTGGATGCCCCAACCCTGGCAGTGTTCAAGGCCAGGTTTGGTGAAGCTCTGAGCAGATTGGGATAGTTGAAGGTGTCCCTGCCCATGGCAGGGGGGTTGGAATGAGATGATCTTTTAGGTCCTTTCCAGCACAACCCTTTCTCTGATTCCATGAAAATAAACTCACTGGAGAGGAAGAACTGAAGGCAGTTTTTTTAATTGCTCTCCCAGACACATCCTACCTTCTTCTCAACAAAATGAGAAGGCACATCAGCAATCTCCATGTACTCACTAGCAGGAAATGGTGCCATTGCTGCTGACTGGTTTTCTGCTTTTTTTTTTAATTAGCTCCCACACAAACATAATCCTTTTTTTCTTTTTTTTTTCAGCAAAACATGAGATACCAACAGCTTTACCAACAGCCACCTCTATTACAGCACTCCTGGGATCAGGGGAGTTTCCTCCACACTCCTGCTGGGTGTCCAGAGGGGGAAGCTCCCAGCAGCTGGGCTGCCTCTCCCTGTGGTTTCCAGCACAGCGATTACCCACTACAGCTGTGTTCCCATGGGCATTTTTAATAAGAGACACTTGTGAGGTGATATGCCAGGAAGCATCAGCTTCAGCAAGCGTCAGGCTTTTATTTTTGCAGTCCTTAAGGCTTTAATGTACAGGACAAATGACAGTTTGAGCTGCAATTGCTCTGCTTTTCCTCCATCCGTTCTAAAGGCAACATGCAAGGGACTGTATTTAGGAGTTTACACTGCCTGTGTAAAGGAGACTTGCAAAACGAGTTGTTGGGCAAGTCCCCACTGAAGGGCATCAACCCAGGAGCTGCCCAGCCTGGGTCTGTTCAAACCATCCTGGTTATTGCATGTAGAAGAGGTATTTAGATACATGGAGAGACCATCACAAAAGGATGAGCTGTGGCCTCTTCATCAAAATTCAGGTCCCATCATGCCTGGGCACACTGTTGTGACTGGAGAATTAGCAAAACAGCATCACTTCAAGGATAAATGATAGTGAAGGACTCTGGGAGGTGGAAAGGATTTTAGACAGGTTGTAATTTGTTTGTCTGCTCTTCCCCTTTTTCCCATGCCCTTATCTAACAGCCACAGCTAAAGGAAAGTCCCCTTCAGTCCCGCTGACAACAGCTGGAGTCTAAGGACAAGAAGGGGAACAATATGCTGGTCTCAGATTGCTCTTTCTTTGTGCAGCCTGCCCAGGGGCTGCTTCATTTTCTCCCCTCTGCACCAGTCCACCCTCTGCACGCCAACAGGGGCATATGTTGTTTTTGTTAGGCAGTTACATAAACTGAGGGCCAGACAGATTAAGGATTTGCCTGTTCCCAAATGTCTGACCGCAGGTGGTTGTCTGGAAAATGAGAGATGCAAGTGCTGCTGCTGGTAGGGAGCCTTGTATGGGTTCAGGGTGACATCCAGAGGGGCATTTGTGCACAGGCTGTCCTACAGGTGAGGCTGTCCTGAGCAAGCTCCATGCTTAGCTCCTGCTGCCCCAAGCTCAGTCACATCCCTGGCCTTCAGAGCAGACCTCCACCCACTGCTGTGCACACACTGGGCACTGTAGGAATGATCCTGCTGATAACCAAATCCCCTCCTTCCCCTCCCTGCTTCTTCTCTAATCATGCAACAAAGGAAATGTCTGCACCCAAGCCATACCCAGCCTGTTTTCCTTATACACAATTGCTAAATCTGGGTCTTCTGCTCGTGGCATTTCATAGCAGACTTCTAATATACCAGTGTATTTTTATACTGTGCAAGACATGGAAAGCAAGAGCATGAGGACCATCCAAGGAGAAAATATCCCCCCAGCAAGAGGAGCTCAGGGAAGCCCCTCAACAATGCAACCTTTGTGCAATACCTATTCTTTCTCCTGGAAAGGAAGTTGGAAAAAATCCTCCACCTGAACCCTACCAAACCCTCGGGAGAGCTGTTGCTCAGGGCAGAAGAGATCAACTCTACCCTGTTGGCCAAGTCTCCTCTGATCAACATAGCCTGAAACATTCCCATCTTTCCTGCCTTACTTCTTCCCCTTCCCTAAAAAAGGATGTTCACAGACAAGGGCAGCAGCTGAAAGATTTCTGCAACCCATTGACACAGAGGGTGCTCAAATGAGATATGTTTGAGAAAAAGGGTGAAATACAGCAGTAAGGTCAAAAATACATGTGACATTAAAGAATAAAAATAATTTTCTCTCATGGATGATATCTTCTTTTAAATACTACAGTAACTTAGTATTTGGAAGAAAGAGTGAGAGACCAAAGGAAAAGAAACAAAAAAGAAAGGTTAAAAAACAAAGAAACAAAAAAGAAAGGGTAAAGAGACAATGATTGCAATAATTGAGTATTTAACCCCCACCTTTCTAAATGACCTGTCTAATCCACTACTGGATAGTGCAGAATAAGTGCATACTCACCATTTAGAATGATGGCAAACATTACCTTGATTATTCTCTAGTGGCATTTCAGGTCTGGGAAGCAAACTTGAGGGATCTAAAAGCACACAGGAAGAACAGGGACATGTTTCATCCTCTCTCATTTCCCTGCATCATTTTTCCACAAAAAGATCTACGTTTAGAAAGGGAAATGAAGGAAAACAGTCTTCTCTCACACACTTTCAAACTGAAGAAGTCCCCAGCACCCTCCTGGTGAGTATCTTTCTTCCATCACTGACCTTCTCAGGGAATCCTGCAGCTTTGTGCCACTGCTTTTCAGGAGCTCAGCCTCATCCTTCCCACGAGCTGTGCCGAGGGCAGGTTCCTGTCATCTGAGGTGGGAAAGGATCACCAACAGTAAGAGACTGGCTCTATCCCCAGGAAACAGATGCTGGTACAGAGGAGCGTAACCAGCCTAGCATCAAACAGTGGAAACCAAAATTGCCAACAGAAATCATCCGGATGTGTTGCTCACCTGGCCAGACAGTGGCTGTGTCCTCCCTCCTGCTCATGAGGCTGCCCTTAGCCATGCGAGTCAGTCTCTGAAAAGTTGGCATTTTTTTCTCACAAGCTATCATTTAATGGCAGGAAAATCCTCTGTATCAGAGGAGGATTAGTGTAGATGGAAGAATATGTCTGTCCTCTAAAGCTCCCAAAGCAAAACAGGGATTGCAGACGAACCAAACGGATGCTTTCTCCCCTCTGCCAACCTGCTCTCCCCCCACCATTAAAAAAAAAATACAGTCCAGAATTGGACTGCTGCCACTCAAACAGCATTGCTGAAAGTCATTACTCCACTCCCCATTATGTAATGGCAGAAGAGGTAGGAGAGTGCTGCCTAAATGGAATTAAATTTGGGGGCAATCACAAGCTTATGGGTTGCCTGCACTGAGCTCTCCAAACAGACACAGCTTGAGACTCTCATCCCCCATGCACATTTTCCCAGCCCCAGTATGGCTCACACACTACTAACAGGATGCCAGTGTGCCTCGCTTCACTAGGAATTGCTCCTGAAGGACAAGGAGACACCAACAGCACTGGGAAAAGTGTCGGCAAACACAGGGAGCTTGCACTGTGTATATGGCCTTGATACTAATAAATTCTGGCCTGTCTCTGAGTGTGTTTTGCTTGTGATGCAGCAGCTGGTGCATGGAAATCGTAAGGACAGCTTCTGTATGTGGTGATGTTTTAGCATTCAGGATGTGAATTGGGGTTTAAAGCCTTTTCTGACAGAATGATGATGGTTTCTTTGGAGAGTGGGGGCTGAATAAGTGAGTTATCTCAGCTTCCTATGCCTTAGGTAATTGCATTCACCGTGTTAGAGGGAAAAATAGCTCCACTCTTTATTTCCAAGTGAATTATTCTGCTTTATTTTTTTTTTTCCCCGGGAAATGGAATACCTGATGAATTTATGCTTGATACAGCAAGAAAGATTCAGCTGGGAACCAGCCTGCTGCTGCACAGCTCTTCCTGCAAATTAAAGCACCCAGCTACACCAGGTCTGTTTTGGTTTGGCTTTCCCTCAGTCTTAAAGCATCTAGCTGGCTCCTCAGGAAATGTGTCTGTCCCAACAGCGTGCAAGCAGGCTGAGCTGGGGGCAGGCTGGAGGGCAGGGGGTGACCCATACAGCACAGATTTTAGCTGAAGGATGCCTTTCCCCACCACGCTGCTGTAATAAACCCTCCAGCTTTGTACTTCAGTGCTTTGCACCGCGCTGTTCTGCAGAGGAGGAAAGGGGTTTGCAAAGCCACAGACGGGCACGTTGCAGCCTCCAGCACAGAGCTGAAGCTGCTGGAGACCTTGTGGTGACAGAACCAGCACCAGCTGGGTCCTCGCCAGTGCTGGGGAAGCTGATGTTTCCCCTGGAAGCCCTGCTTCCCCTGGGAATACCGGGAAGCCACAGCCTACCTGATCACAGCAGATCACTGGCCTTTCAGCCGTGAAGAAACTGAGAGGGGAGGAGGGGGAAGTGCTATTCCCACTTCTTTCTCCCCCAGTATTTGCAGGACCCCTATCAGGGATACCAGGAATCGTCTCTCGCGGTGCACAGGTGCTGTCGGCGAGGTGGGAAGCAGCGGGCAGAGGGTGTGTGGGATTTGGGGACACAACTGGTGTATGACCGGCTGGCAGCTCCCCGGGCATCAGACCTGCAGCTCGGTTTGCACGGCAGCACGAAATCAGCTCGCAGCGAAGGAGGAGGGGCTGATCTGCACCAGGGCACCACATTTCTGTGAGACTCTGGGGCTTCCCTGTGCCTCGCTGCTGTTCTTCCATGTGCACGTGTAAGGGCTGATGGGATGGGACATGAAGCCCGTGCAAAGCATGGCATGAGGACTTCAGCAGGACACAGGCAGCTCCCTGCTACTGTCCTGGGTGGGAGCACAAGCTTCAGCCAAAATTTACTAAAGAAACCCTGCCACTGAGTCACGAGGTGCAGAGAGGACCTCCTTGATTTTTAAACTTCTCAGAGAGAAGCCTGGGGGTGGCTGGAACCAGTCTTAGCCTCAGACTGTCAACAGTTCAAGTAACTTTGACCTGCAGGATTTAAAGATGGCAAATCAGATATATATATGACTACTGAGCCTCGGGAAATGCTTTTGTGATCAGCAGAACCACCTCCCTCAGAGGGGCAGCTTGCAGGACCGGCAAAACACATTCCCAAAGAAGGGCACTGGGAACCTCTGCTGTGCACAGCGGATGGGTTGGGGAATGGTGGGTTGGGGAATGGTGGGTTTGGTAAACTGGGAGCTGTGAGCACCTCAGCAGCCCCTTCTGGGGGCGGGGGGCAGTGGCAGTGGGTGCCTATGCGGAATCACGGTGCGGATGAGGCAGTGCTGGGGCTGGAGGAAGGCTGGCAGGGAACTGGTGCAGCCCGCAGCCTCACCAGAGACCAGCACAGACAGCATTTGCTCCTGCAGGAGCTTCTGACAGCAGCTGTGCCAGCAGCATCCACCTCACACACACAGCTCAGGGACTGCAGCCGGCCCAGCCCCACTCCGGAATTTCTGCTATGGCTAGAGGTAAAACAGGGGGAAGAGTCCCTGTCCAGCCCCATCCTGAGCCCTCCCACCCACAGCCTCAGCAGCCACGCTGTGCGGGCACACCCGGAGCTCCTGCCTGTCCAGCAGCAGCAGCAGCTCCGCGGCTCACAGCGCTGTATTTCTCTGCAGCATCCATGGGCAGGAGCCTTGCTCCAGCCCCCAGCACAGAGAAGATGTGGACATCTCAGCGTATGCTGGGGGGAGGCTGCAGAGCTGGGAGTGGGAGGCAACTGAGGTCCCAGTTTCTAGGAAAGTCGGGGAGCATCGCTCTGTGAGTGGCTTTAGCAGAGCACTGCAGGTGCACCAAGCAGAGCACCCAGTGCCCTCGTGAACTTCTGGCAACTCCTGATTCATTTCCTGATAACCCTTGGCCCTGAAAGGGCATGCCCATGTGAGAAGGAAGCCTGAAAAGGAGAAGTTTCTAGTTGCCTTAGGTAAGAAAATTTAAATACCAGAGTGTACCTAAAGGAGACCAGCATTTATTCTCTAAAGAAACAAACTTGGGCTCCAAACCATACCTCAGCATTATTTAGAGCATGACTCACAGCTGGTTAATGCTGAGGGCTGAGCACACTAGAGATGCTCAGTGTTGGGAAGCTGCTGTGGCTGCCAGGCTGGAAGTCGACTCAGAAGCTACAGACCATACTACTGCAGCTCTGTGCTGCTAAATTTGTTTGCCACCAAGAGCTCTTCCTCGTGATCTATCCTACTCTTTTTAATCTCTGGGAACTTGGAGAAGCCAGAGGTCAATAGAGCAGTGGACACAAGACCAGAAAGCAGCAGAGGTATGCTGCCACTGAAAAAAAACTCAATAGCTGTTTATATCTAATCTTCCAGCAAAAGAATTTGGAGCATTGAGTCCTGATTGAAGGAACCTGCTCTGCTCCAGAGGTGTGTGCTGTGGGGACATAAACCTTGGCACAGCTTCACCAGCTGGCAGTGAGGACAAGTCTGCCTTGCAGGGCAATCCTGTGCAGACTTGGTGCAAAGATTCCTTCTAAAAGCCCATTTCTTCATGGCCAGGGGCATTTCATGTGATGGTGAGTTAAGGATCTATAGGTAGCTCCTATCTGTAAAATACATTTATATGATTTTAAATTATCACTGGGGACTGTTTCTTGCAGATTAAAATATTCCTGTTATTTTCCAAGTTGGTCCAAGAACAGCTGGTGGGACTCATTTCACCCAACTGAAGGTGAAAGGTGTCATCTCACCCACTTTAGCCACTTACCTGTGGACACCACTGTGGCCCTCAGCAGGGCTCATTTTCTCTGACAGAGGATGGCAAGACAGCCAAGGACTTGCAGCTGTGGTGACACCAGTGCTGGATTAGCTGGAGCCCAAACATTGCATATCCAGATGCTTCCAGCCAAGTGCTGCCTTCCTCAGAGCAGTGAAGGGGCAGAGCTGCTGGCCTGACTCTGGTGGCTAAACATCTTCACTCCCCTGGCTCCCATCTCTCTCAGCTGCTTGCACTCATGGGACCAGTGCTGGGGGTGAGGTCCCTGTGCCACAGAGCCCCTCTGCCTTCCCCAGGCTTTGGTTTTCTGAGCTCCTTAACAGCGGCCACAGCTCGGTGCATACTTCCCCTCTCACAGCCACAGCTGTGTCGCACATCTGAGCCTTTCCTGTGCTCGTAATCACCAGGGTGACCTTTGAAGGAGCTGCCTCAGCGCTTCTCAGCAGAGCTCCTGTTGTCAGTGTGGCCCTGTTGCACACAGGATGGTCAGACACAGCCCCAGCTGCGTGAGTTTGGGGCAGGGAGGGTTTGTCCTGTGGTAGGATGACAGCACTGTGAGCAGACAGGATGGACCAGTGTGGCTGTGCTGGGGTTTGCAGCTGCAGCACAGCCTGTGCCACCACCACAAATAGCACTTGGTGCACGCGTGGTGTGGCTGCTCACAGGAGATGCAGAAGCAGCTGAGAAGCCAACCACGACTTCAAGAGCAAGGAGTTAAAGAGATTTCCCTTGCTCAGAAGAGAGGACAGCTTTCCTCCTGCAGGCAGGGGTTTCATTTTTGTGTAGACTGAGGCCACCAAGCTTTGCTCAGGCATTAAGTTCCAGAGCTCCCTCACAGCAAGCCCAGCCCCCTCTGGCTGCTGTGCCATGTCCTTGTCATTCTGCCTTCTCCTCGTCCCACCCCTGGAAAAGACCACTTCAAGACACCCCTTGGACAGAAGCGTTGCTGTGGTGCTCCCCACGATGTCCTCCCTGTGTATCCTCAGCAAGGAGGGCCTGGAGCTGACACCAGCCCCATTCACCCTCCCCCTGAGCCACGTCCCCACTGCACACACACGTGGGCTGCCATCACAGAGTGGTCTGTGTGGGGACATGTCGCCCTGGTTTTCACAGTGCTCCATGTTTTTACTATTGTAGTAGAAGTTCTCATGCACTTTCTATAAACATAGCTCTTGTTTTCCTAACCGGCTAAGGATGTTTACTAAACTTTTACATTGTTGTTCATACCTTCCTCCAAGGCGGAGAAAGGTGATAGACTGTGTTCCTATCCTGTAAAATGCTAGAGGTGTTAACCTCATCCACCAATGTATGATTGTCTTAGAAAAGGTATAAAAGTGGATAATAAAGGCAGGTGGCCCCCTTTTTTTGCCCTTTTGGCTCTAGCGGGTGGCTGGACCTGCTCCTAGCCTGCTGATTGACTCCGCGTGTTCGTGTCCGAAACTGCAACAGGGACAGGCTCCTGATGGACCCCTGACTGTGGACTGAGAGCAAGTCACGATGCCCAAACCCAGCCCAAGGGCACGGCAGCCAACAGCTGCCTCACAGCAAGCTGCCTGCAGGAGTAATCCTGCCGGAGGATTCTTCACCACCTGGTCTGTGGATGAGACAAGGCAGCCAGCAGCAGCACTTGGCACGAAATAGCCACCAAAAAGCCACTTACCCACGTGGACAGTAATGAATTAAAGCCAATAAAACAGCAGGAAGAGGAGAGGGTCAAGCTGGGCACCAGATCTCAGCCCCAGCCCAGGTGCTGCCTGATGGCCAAGCCGTGCAGCAGGAGCAGGCCCAGGAGCCTGCAGCTGCAGCAGGAGCATCTTCTGAAAGGGAACAGCACACTCTAGGGTAGGCAGCCTGAAGCAGATGCAGTGCACAGCAAACCACGGGCGAGTGTGTTCATCTGTCAGCCCAAACCTCTGCCAGCAGCCCAGTGAGACATCACACAGACACCATACAAAGAAGACAAGGAGCCCTGGGTGTGGAGTGTAGCTCCATCAAGGTCAAATCCTCCCACTGCCTGGCAAGTGCAGGACAGAGGTCCTCTCCAAGTCTGTCCAGGCCACTGGATTTTACATCAGCTCACGAGGTCTCTCCCAGCCCATCCTGCAGACGTGGTTTCATGTCTCTCTCGTGCCAATCAAACAGTAACATTTCCAGCAAGAAAGGAGCAGTGTAGGCTGCTCTGCAGTGAGGGGCTGGGCGTTTGCCATGGAAGCAAGTTCCTGCTTCCCACTGCAATACATGTGTATGGATGCAGTGCTGAAAAGCAACATCATTTGGGCTACTGGGTAACTCTCCACTGTGGGGGGCAGAGGCAGGAAACAGACAGCAAATCAATATGATTTGGAACTGAGACCTTTATTCTTTGTTTCCTTGCTACTTTTCTATAAAATCTTCTAAAAGCATTGCACTACGTGATTACATTACATTGGTTCACCCAGCTACATGTCCAGCCCCGCAAAATGTTATAACACTCCTGATTGGTTAGGTATAACGCAGGGAACTAGGTATTTTCTTATCAGAAGAGTGTCTCTTCAGATGTCCAGCTTTCCTAAACTGTGCATTCCTTCATGCAATTTATAGCCTTGTTTACCATCTTACTTTTCTCAAGGGCGAACTGCCCTTGAGAAGCTGCACGTACCAATACTTGCAGTCACAAAAGTTTTCTATACAGAGGCTGCAAGCTGAGTGCACCCACAAAGGCCTCGGCATCTCCCCCTCTCTTTTCAAAAACAGTTTTGGTAAGCTTGGTCATTCTGGAGGAAATAATGCTAAAAAGACAAGGTTTAAATAAGCAAACTACTAAAATAACAAAAACGACTAACATGACGGTTTTTACAATTTCTTTTACCCATGGCGTTAGTCTCAGGGACAAAAGTCAATCATTCAATGGATTGTGATTGACTGTAATCTGTTTTGTATGATTTTTGAGCCATTGTAACTGCTTATGAATAGAATTACTGTGGTTAGAAATGTTAAAACAACACATGTTTTGTATGTCCTCGCACCTTTGTCCTTGTGCTAACAACAGGTAGTCTATGGCGGCCTTATTTTGTAATACTGCCTGGCGTATGCTGTTAAGATCTTGTGACATTTGCGATAATATGGCTGTAGTGACATTGGCTTGCTTTGCTACCCAGCAAGCAAGATGCTTTAGTGTTGTTTTTTTAGATAGCTTGTACAGCAATTTGGTTTGATTTTCCTTTTGCAACAATGGCATTAGGGATTTAAGATTTTCATTAGCTATGCCATAAGTATCACGAATTCACTGTATGTCCCTAATTAATTCTTGAGCATCTGTTAAAGTCTGCATTTCGGTGCAAATTGTTGATTTCTGAGACCGAATTTGGGCTTCGGTGATAAGCATCCCCAGATATTTCCATGGGGTTTGCTGCCAGACTTTTCCAGGAGCAATTTGAAGGCCTGCCTCTGGCATTTACTGCTGTAAGGCAGGTAACAGGTTTGTAACATCTGTATGTTTCCTTGTTATCAGAATATCATCTATGTAATGATAGATAGGACACTGTGGGTACCCTTTTTGGTTTTTTTCTTTTTGTTTGTTTGTTTGGTTTTGTTTGTTTGTTTGTTTTTTCTGATGGAGCTAGCACCCAAGTAACACACAGCTGGCACATCACGGGAGACTTACGCATCCCTTGTGGCAACACAACCTATTGATACCTCTTTGCTGGCTCCGCCTTGTTTTCTTAGAGGCAAACTGATGTTTATCCAGACAAGCAGGTAGCCACTTTAGACTTGCTGGCAATAAAACACTTGTGTACTTTCTCTTCTAGGTTAGTAAATTTAGCTAGGTGTTGCTATTACACACTCAATTATGGATTTTTACATAAAACCTTTTGGAAATTGGTTCCACACACACAAACCTTCAGACTGGCATCGTTCTGCCAGGGATCAAATTGATGCTCTACTTGCAAAAACTTTTAGTGTAAATATTGTATTATCCAAATGCTCCTGGGGAGCCATTTCTCGTTTCTCTTCAGTGATAACCTGTGCAGTTGTCACTGTGAACATAAAGGCAACATAATAGTAAGCGAACACATGCTATAAGACAGTAAAGTCACACCAAGCAAGAACAAACAGGGTAGTACATACAATCTACAGCACATGATAAAAGGACAGTAACTTAAAACAATACACTTTCAATTGCCTAAACACTGACTTATTACCCAGTCTGCTGTAGCTGGTGACTCCACTTCACGAGGACCTGGAAAAACCTTCCCGGGCAAGGCTTCCAAATGTACCTCAAAAGGGGTCCAGCTTTCATACATCCAAATTAGTAAGTCAAGGTGACTCAATTACAGTTTTAGTGCAGAAACACCTGGGTCTGTTGGCATGTTGCCCAACCAGGTACGGCCATGGCTTGGCCAGAGCCAAGGCCTTAGCTGGAAGGGTTCCCTAACATATCTTACAAACAAGCCTTTATTAGTAACAGCTGTGAGAGTTTCCTAAAAGGATCTATGTCTTGCAAATAGTTAGACAACAGTATGTAAAAGTCTGTAAAGTAGCCGGCTTTGTAATTTATCTTTAGCGAAGTTATCAGTGGTACCACGAAAAAACTGCAAACAACCAAAGAAATGCATATGCATACCATAAAACAATATCTTCTGGATGATGCCTTTCATGACATGCTTGTGAATTCACAATATGACACTAAGAACATATTCAGAATCGTTAATACAACAGAGACAACTGACCTAGGAAATCGAGGTTACATTTTCTTGCACACTTATGTGTATATGACAATCAAGCAAAGCAAAAACAAGAAAGAAAGTACTAAACACCTTACAATCAATCATATGCATAGTCTGGAATTGTTACTCGTCTTTTTCTGCTACCTATGAAAGATAAAACAGCAAAGATTGTCATGAATAACCATCACAATTGATCAATGCAGAACACTTATACCCATGGAATTTTCAATTAATTTGAGGTTTTAAAAAGCCATATTTCATATACCTTTATAACTTATTATCTTATATTTTTGAACAGTTACTTGCCAATTTATCATAATTATTTTGATTGGTTCAATCTTATCCTTATAATAAAAGAACTGTATCTTTCAATTTAAAGTTAACATCACTGAAACTGAACAAGAATTAATCTGAACATAACAGGAATTAAATGAACACAAACCTAGCATCAGTTAAATATAACAAGACTGAAATCAGAGTTGAGTGTTCCCTTTCTAGCTGATCCTCAAAATTGGCCTGCTTTTGCTGTAGATCTGCAGGATCTGCAGGATTGTTGACGCATGTTTCACGTTGTATTTTCTGCTGCTTGGCGTTGCTGCATCTCCTTGTTCTCTGTGGCTGTTATTGTGTGTATCTGAGGGTGCAATAACAGAAGCGGCCACAGGTGGCGCTGCAGCTGGAGGACAAGTAACTTGTTGGTCACAAGATGGCGGAGACGGAAGTACATAACATTGTTTACTATGGTAACCAGGGCGCCGCCATTTTGTTGTACGGAATAGTCCGTAACTTTGCAACTGTATTACAAACTTTCGGAGCGAAGCTCTTAAGGCTGGATTCTGCAGCATTCTGCTCAAAAGCAGGCAACTCAGGGGGACCGTACACTGCAGATATGGGTTTTTGTTTAAAGCTGCTTTTGTTGCTCTGTATGCTCAAGCCCCCAACGGTTCGCTCCGCGGACCGCAAAAACTGTCCGAGATGAGCCCGCACTCTTCTTGCACGCCCCTAGATGCCATATGCTTTTCCTTTGCTGTTTCTGCTGTGCTGCCAATTATATTCAATGTTCTGGGAAGCCTGAGATTTGTTACAGTTCGAATTTCGGCTCTCGGCCGGGCGAGGAGGCGGGCTCCCCCCTCCTCCTTTGCTCCGACTTTTGCAGCCTTTTTTGCTTCGGGGAGACGCGCTCTGTGATCCCCGCTGCTAACACAGTCTGGCTGTTTAGTACTTTAGTACACAGATTCGGTATTTGATTTAGTATTAAGTTGTATTTTCTTTAAAGCGACTCCGCCTGTGCATACCTATTATTTGCATTTGAATCCTTTCTCCGATAAGCGGCTGTGGATCAGGCTGTGATGGGGGGGTAGCGGTGGAACACACTCGCCTCCCTCCTCGCTGCTGTTAACCCTTCAGGGAACACTGCGGGACACTTCACAAGCAGCGTTAGAGGCTGTAAAATGGGGTTCTCTCTTCTGCCATTCGAAAAATGTCTTTTACTACAGCTTGCACATCTGCTTCAGCGTGAATATGTTCAATTAAATGCCGGACCTGCCGGTAAATCTTTGCTAGACTTTTAGCCTCTTTATGGCTGGATTGAATAGCTTCTCACAGGTCTGTGCCTACTTGGACCCAGGCATCTTTTGACAAGACTTGCGCCATATCTGTAATCAGCCCTCTCCGCTTCGCTCAGTATAGTAACTTAGTCAAATCAGCACGGTCAAGCGGAGAGTCCCGTTTCTGCCCTACACGAACAAGGGCGTCCACGGTGGCTTTTTCCACTGCCGATACGGCATTCCCCATCCCGCTCTATTCTTTTTCTTTCGACTCACCAGTCGACGTGGCCACAACGCGTCACTCTCGAACGCCCGGTCGCAACCGCAGCGGGGTTTCTTCTTCTTAGCCCCTTCCGACTTCATAAAACGACACCGCTCTAGTCACAGTATCACGTCGGGCTCACCACAATGTGGGGGGCAGAGGCAGGAAACAGACAGCAAATCAATATGATTTGGAACTGAGAACTTTATTCTTCGTTTCCTTGCTACTTTTCTATAAAATCTTCTAAAAGCATTGCACTACGTGATTACATTACATTGGTTCACCCAGCTACATGTCCAGCCCCACAAAATGTTATAACACTCCTGATTGGTTAGGTATAACGCAGGGAACTAGGTATTTTCTTATCAGAAGAGTGTCTCTTCAGATGTCCAGCTTTCCTAAACTGTGCATTCCTTCATGCAATTTATAGCCTTGTTTACCATCTTACTTTTCTCAAGGGCGAACTGCCCTTGAGAAGCTGCACGTACCAATACTTGCAGTCACAAAAATTTTCTATACAGAGGCTGCAAGCTGAGTGCACCCACAAAGGCCTCGGCACTCCACAATCCCAGAGCAGTCCTGGGGAAGGGAAGGGAAGCTGGGCTCAGACCTGCATGAATTAAAACTGAAGGGGGACTTGAATCCATGTTTCCCACATCCGCTCTGTGACTCTCGGCCAGCCACATTCAGGGTTCTCTGTTCAGGGAAAAACTGCTGCTCGTGAAGCCTGAGCAGGGCTGCATCAGCTTCCTCTGCAGGGTGAGGGGGGCCCTGCCCTCCCTCCTGCCTTTGAGCAGCTCTCATGTGCAGCAGGGCATCACCTGTGTCCCGCATGTGTCCGAGGAGCAGCCGCTGCTCCCATGTCACACAGCAGATGGGGAAAGTCAAGGCTGGCAGCTCCTGGACCAGCCAGCCTGCCCTCCCTGCTGAAGGTGGCACCCAAATGTGCCAGTGGCATGGGCATGCACAGCCAGGGAGCTCTGGAAGGGTGTGGGTTCATGCTGCGTTTTCCAGGAGCTGGGGAGCTGCTCTGCTCTGCTCCTGTCCATCTCTGAGGGCATTTCTATCCTGTGTAATTGTGGCAGGATGATTCTCCCCCAACCCCCCTCATGCTTTGACCTGGAATGTGGTCAAGAAACTCAGCGGGCCATGTCCTATTTGCAAATCTATCAGGGTGGATTGAGAGGGGAGCTTTGTGTTGTTTTGGTGTTGAATTATGCTAAAAGTCAGTCTGGCACACCAGCCCTGAATCAACATCCTGACAGTGAGGTACAACTTTGGCAGATAAGCTGCTCAGCTGGCCTGGAGGCATATGACTGACAGTCAACCCCTTTACACTCTAAAAATCCAGTCCACTTTCCATACAGTAGGTTCTTCTGAGATACCCCTTCCTGGACTGTGTGTGGAGATTCTCCCTTGAGTGGGGATGCCCCTTAGGTTGCTCCTCATGATGCCATGATGATTTTTTGCCTTTTCTTTTATGCCCCTGTTATGCCTTTTTACAACTTCTGTATCCTCAGTGCTTTTTTGCCTACATTCTTGAACTTGTTTGTTAAGCTAGGAGACTAAACATTTTAGAGGTTTTGTAGTTATGGATCAGTCTCCCTAGGCCCCAAGGTCCTCTCCAGAACACATTTTGTAAACTAAGATAGAACCATCCAGGGGAAGGCTTCATGGGGAGGGGAGTTCATTCGAGCCTCTCATTGGGGAATTTTTGATAGATATGCTAATTAGTAAAACCTGTAATGTTATACCAGATCTTTTGGGGGTGGGCATTGCAGTGTGCATTGAGTGAGGTGCATTTGACTTGGACATGGTGCACCTAAGAATCCTTAAATAAATACCAAGGCAAAATCCCTTTTTCCCTTCTAACCGTGTTTGCCTCTTGATTTTAAGACCAGGAAAAGGCATCACTCAAGGTTAAGAGAAGGAGACCTGCCCACTCTGAGTGTTGGTATGGTGAGTTATATTAATCTCTACTTAATAACTGTTTCTTTTTGCCAGCTTTAATATAATTGCTTTAATTTAGTGCACTATATTATACTATACACTACTAGTAGTTTCAGCTTTTATACTGTGTAGTAAATAATTCTGGTTATGATCTATTGTCTAATTATTTGTCATAATAGATAATTTGTTTTATATAAAGATATCTGATTTGCCATCTTTAAATCCTGCAGGTCAAAGTTACTTGAACTGTTGACAGTCTGAGGCTAAGACTGGTTCCAGCCACCCCCAGGCTTCTCTCTGAGAAGTTTAAAAATCAAGGAGGTCCTCTCTGCGCCTCGTGACTCAGTGGCAGGGTTTCTCTTGTAAACTTTGTCTGAAGCTTGCACTCCCACCCAGGACAGTAGCAGGGAGCTGCCTGTGTCCTGCTGAAGTCCTCATGCCATGCTTTCCACGGGCTGCTGCCCCAGGCAGTGACTCCCTGCAGCTCCTTGTGATGTAGTGGGAAGCCTGCAGAGTGCACACAGGAAGGCAAGGACGTGGCAGCAGGTTGTGCTTGATTCCCCCTTAGTGCTCACGAGTCCATTCATCCTGATAAAGCTGCTCCACAGCCACATACAGGCAATGCACAGTGAACTTACACACAGCTCTGCAAACACCTTTTGAAGCAGCTTTTCTGCACTAAAGGCATAACAGGCCATTATGTTATCCAAGCCAACAACCCTTCCAAGACTCACCAGACACTTTATTTACCTCCTGGTAATTCATCTCTCCCACCTCCAGGACAGGATCAGTGCCACCTTCTCCCCACTGTATAGAGTCAATAGTTGGGGCAGGTTCATCACTTACCTGTCTCTGCTTAACTCAGGCATTTATGTCAGGATCCTGCTCTGTAGCCAGGTCAGATATTTGGGAGAATGAAACAGAAGCCCTGGGACTCTTGGATGAAGGGCCCTGGGGGGGGCTATAGCTGGGCTGCAATATGATTTTTGCTCCATCTGTCATGGCACTTTCCCCTGCCTGCCTAACATTTTTTAATGCAAAGAAACAAGGAGCACTGCAACATGACAAGCAAACATAATTACCTGGTATAGAGCTAAAATAGAATTCTGTTGTCTGTCAAAGATACTGGCAGGCAGGAAAGGAGAAAAGTATCAGGAATAAATCAGGAATCAGATCAGGAGTAAACTTCAATACCACAATAACCAGCACATTAAACTGGAGTTTAGAGCCGTATACACTCACAGATGATCTAGAAGATTTGTTAAATGGACTTATAATGCCTTACTGAGTATGCAATGGCCATGCATTCTGTGAATATATCAAGCCCAGATGTGAAACACATCATTGCTTCAGGGCACACCAGAGAGGGGGTGGAGCAGTCACTGGGGTCAGGAGCTGCCCTGGGGTCTGGAGCTGCCCTGGGGTCAGGAGCTGTGGCCATCGGGAGCCGTCTGCCACCTCCACAAAATCCATCTGCAAGGGGTGTAGATCCTCCAGCTCAGTAGTGCAGCTACTCAAACATCCTGCACTTGATGCATGCAGAGCTCTTGCACAGGTCTAAGATGATTAAGGCTAGCAGAGCTTGGGGGTGGGAGGGGAACAGCCACTGCAGGAGATAAGCTCACATTTACACCCACATATTCTGCTTCCCACTCGTTCTCTGCCTGTGCTTTTATGGGCTGACGCCTCCTCCTCCATACCAACCCTGGGCATCGCCAAAAAAAGCCCCCACAGCCATGACACGGCAAAGACAGCAGATCCCCCACACTGGGGTGTATTTATGGATCACAGAAGTACAGCACTTCTGCTCATGCAAAAGGCTCTGTTTCCTGCCAGCTGCAGAAGATCTCGGTAGCTGAGGGAGAAGGAGTTCAGCACCTTTTTCTGAGACATCGAACCGATGGTGGCAGAGGATGCAGCTCCTCTGCAGCAGGGCAAGTACTACACTCCTGGATAGGATCGGCACTGTGTCCCAAACCTAGCAACTGGCAATGGGAAGAGAAAGCTCCACTCCTGCCAGCTTGGTAACAGCAGCACTGCATGACAGCAGCAGCACCTGCTCATCCCTTAACCATTCCTGGGTTGCATCCAGAGGTGCAGGTTGTGTTGGGTTGCAGGCAGGTGGGGGAAACCTCTGTGCTCTTGTCAGAGAAGCTATGCCACAACAGCTGGGCTTTAGCCATGAGTGTGTTGCCACAAGCTGCTGGAGCTACTGTGCCCAATTTGAGTTATAACAGAGAGTAGAAAGTATCTGCCCTCCTTGTATGGTGGGAAACAACAAATAAATGAGGGGGCAAACGTGTGGGAAATGCGATGGAGGGCCAGACATTCAGCATTAAAAATAAATCACACCGGGGCTCTGCAACATACCACAGCCCTCAAAAAACCTGTCTTCCACCCAGAATTTCTCACTATGGTTATTCTTTCCCTTTTATTTCAGCAGCACTTTCACACTTCTCTGAGACTTACTGGGCTGTGCAGGGGAGACATGTTTGGTACATGAGAGTGTGGGAGGGGGAAGGAGCAGCTCAGCCACGTAGTGCAGCACCTCTGGGGCATCCAAAACATCAGACTCCCTCCTTGGCACTCTGAGAATTCACAGCAGCCACTCAGGTGCACTCGGTGACAGCCTCTACAGTCCCTCTCTCACCAGAGCAATGGACTCACCAGTGTCACAGAAATGCTTCCCTTTGATAGGGAAACCTCACTGCTTGGGACTGCAATTGGTGCAGTTTAAAATTTGCAAAATAAAGAGCAGTCTGTGGAAGCAATGAATGAAAGCACCAAGCTGGGGTCCTCTCAGACTATTATTTGGGGTAGATGCTCAGTGGGTGCCTTGACAGAGCCTGCCATGGAGTCTGGGGAATCCTACCATTGCTACAAGCTGGCTGTGTATTGCTTGAGAGTCCCCAGCTGAAGGGCTACAGCATCAGCCTCAGCTCAGGGTGTGAAGAAGAGGAGCACACACAGGGCTCTCACAGCTCGATGGGCAGCAGCATCCCCTGGGGAACAGGAGGAGCAGCCAGGGCACTGATGCAGCACAGAGAGGTTGGCTTGTGCCAGCAAAGCCCAGATCTGGGCACGCCTTACCTGAGACCCACCCCTGCAGCTCTGGGGTTGTGCCAGGCAGCAGCACCTGTGTTTGGGTGGCTCTATTCACACTTGAGAGACCTAAAGAGGATTAAATGTATGCCAGGGAATGTCAGCAGCACGGATGCTGAAACACCCCCATGGCTCTGGGCCTGAATGTTTGATCAGTAGTGTTTTGTGAGACCTAGGCAGCACCTGGAGGAGATCTATACATTTTATTTATTCAAGCCTGGGACGTGCCTATCACTTTTCCATGACAAGGTCTGCTGGGTGTTTGCCTTTGGTCCATCATGCCTGTGCATGAGCAGCCAGCCCAGTCCAAAGAGGCTCCGTCAGGTGTCGCTGGGACACTGCTCACAGCCCTGATTTCCTGCAGGGAGCCCGGCCCTGCAGCCTCCCCGCCAGTGCTCCGAGCTCTGTCCCACGCCAGCCTGGATCGAGCCTTTCCACCACTGCCCTGGGAGTGTGCAAGGACAAGCTGTGCAGCACAGCAAACCCTTAACATCAGAGACGTCCCACCCCAGGCTGGGCAACCAGCAGCTTTTCAGTGCTTGCCTCATGAGCTGCAGTCCCAAGAGCAGCAGGCCCAAGCTTCAGGAGAGCCAAACCCACCCCATCACCTCCCCTAAAGAAGTGCCCCACCAACAGAAGCACGGATCAAAAGGGGACTATCCCCCCCTCCTGTTGAAACCATGACACTGTGCAGCAAAATGAATAAATAATGCCAGCAGCTTCTGGCAGAAACACACAGTGAAAGAGGAGATGGGATTTGCAAACACTTCCGGGGGGGGATGGCGGGGGGAGCATGGCCTTCTGTTTCCTGGGCAGCTTCTGCATTTTGCACTGAACAAATCTGTAGGTAAAATACAGCAGCAGCCTCAGGAGCAGAGACCAGAGCCCAAGAAAATACCCCAATCCACCATGAAAGCCCTCGCACGCAGCCCTCACACTGCAATCCCTCTGGAGGCCACTGCCCCTGGCCCCGTGCCCCACACTCAGGCAGATAAAAAATCAACGCCCAGAGACTTTGGGCACCAGCAAAGCAGAAGCTGCAAAGGTCACAGCCTTGCACTGTAATTATTTTTGGGGTGGGGTTTTCGTCTTTTGTTTCTCCCAGGCACATGCAAAGTCCCCTGCAGAAGTGGGGAGGGAACCATCTCTCCAGGAGGTGCCCTGGGCATTGTCAGACCCCTGCCTTAGCCTGTGTTCCATCCATTAAAGGGGAAGTGTTAACATTAACAGAAACACAAATCAAAAGGCTCAGGTGTCTGCTTTTGATCAAATCTGACATAAGGCAAGAAAGCTTAACTAGGGCCTAGGAGAGCACTAATTATCAAATGGAAAATTAACAGGTAATTTGTCTCTAATGTGAGCTAATAATTTCTACGGGAGGAATTAATTAAACGGGGGAATTAAATCACGAAGAATTTGTGGGGTGACCACTTCTGATGGGATTCAGTTAATGAGCTATCTGATAATCATGTCAGGCTTCATTTTCTTCTCCTCTGGACTCAAGGGGAGAGACAGAGAGCAGGAGATTAGGCTGCAGAGATGCTTGCACCTTGCTGAGCCTCACTCTTTTGTCTGACAAAACCTGAGCAATCGAAAAGCAAAAGCCAAAAGCAGACCACTAGCAAAATGCTGTTTAAAAAAAATATTAAAAAAAAATTAGTAGGTGAGAGAGACGGAAGTCTGCTTTTCAGAAATGGCCCTCAGGACCACGATGCACCCTCGTGCACGAGCTTGGTGCCAAACCAGCAACACAGTGAACTGGAGTCAAAGTCCAGTGCCAGCGCCCTGCAGCAAAGAGGGGGGTGAAAGGTGAGTGTCCCACCCTTGGGAGCAAGAAAACAAACTGATTTTGCCTTGGATTTCAGCTATGCCCAAGCTGTTCCTTGGTCCTGAGCAATGGATGGGGGGTTGAGGCTCCTCCACAGCCGCCAAGATGCCCATGGGTGCAGGCTCACAACCTCACTGCTGTCTAATTAGCCAGAGCAGTGTTTATGTCAGTGTCATACTTTTAATGACAGCTCTGTGCCAGCTGCAGGAAGAGAAATGATCTCCAGCCTTGCAGAAAGGCAGAGCCGCATGGGCAGACACCACCTGATCTCTCACAAAGCCTGCCAGCACAAAAATAACTTCTCAGAAACACTCGAACACATCTGAACAAGCAGAATGAGCCAATACCGGATCAGCACTTTGTATCACAGGGCTGCAGCACTTGTGATCCAGCCTCCAGAGCCCTAAATTTGGATTTGCTTGGATTTGCTGCATTCTTCAGACCAGTGTCTGAGCTCACCTACTTTCAGTTCTGCCAAGTCCTTGCAGCATTACGTGCCAAATTCTCTAACCACCCTCCTGGATGGAAAAACACAAGCATTTACACTTCAGGGCAGTGACTAATTTGTGGCACCTAAAATGGGTGAGGCTCTGCAAGTGAAATAATATGGTGAGATCCGGGTGGAACTGAGCAGGGAGGTTACATTATCCACGTCATACTCAGGCTGTGTTTTTCCACATGTGAGCAGAGGTCAAAGGAGGCAAACTGAAAGCAAATGGAATTCACTGCTGCTGGTTTGTAAAATGATTCTCCGAGTATTAGGATTTTCCCTGATACTGCACATACTTGCTGCAGTAACACAAACTGATAGCTCTGAGACATCTTGCAGTTTATGCCTGAATGACAACAGCAACAATAATAATATTAATAATAATAATAAAGCAAAACATGAAACCTGTCAGCGCCTGCTAGCCAGTTCACATTACAGAACAAAATATTCCCTCCTGGAACATGCTGGGTCTTATGCAGATTCAACTTTTCTGGGTGACGCAAATGCTGTAAAAACAACTCTGAGTCATAGAATAAAATCACATAATTCCCCAAAGCCAAATAAGGACAGAATTCAGCCCACACAGCTCTGACTTCCCATTTTCCTGGTAGTAGCAATTTTGTTTAGCTTCCCTTGTAAATGATACCATTTCCTTGCTCTCACAGAAAATCTTGCATTTCTTTTCACTAAAGCCCATAGTTGGTGTAACTACTGGTATTGTAAAAAATAAAGTAACATCCCAGCATCTGTGAGGCCTTGTGTAAAATGCCTGTTATGTGCTCTCTGGGACTGGCTTTGCTAATTGGTATGAAGTCTTTATGAGGAACTTGGAAGGCATTCTCCCAGGCTGCCTGTAGTTTTATTTTGATATATTTTTCACCAAGAGTTCATTTACAGCCCATTAGAGCCAGGCTTGGGTATTTTATGAATGTAATTCAGCAGCACACAAAGAGCACTTAATGCCTTAAGTCTTCAGAAGGCTTTTTAATTTTGTACCACAACTGAATTGTTTCACCACCAGATTTCTCATGCACCACAGTGGGTAAGGCCTTGTGCAAACAGCTTTGCAGCATGTAAATAAAGCTTTCAGACCTGATCTGTGCGTGGTATAAAGCACAATCACTCTGCTCTTGTCATTTTGCATCAGCAGCTGCTGAGTTTTCCACTTTGAAACCTTAGGGACGTTTTATTAATGGGGTGGGAGGAGTTGCATGCAATAAACAGGATGTGATGTATTTGCAGTACATGCAAGCATATTGCTTTATTTATTTTCCTTCTCCATGGCTGAGCTGTGCTGGAAATACAGAGTGCAATGTTCCCATGGCAATGCACCACAAGCTTGATCTAACTGCACGCAGCAAGTGAGACCCTCTTGTGTCCTTTCTAGTTACTAACTGCTCTCTTTAGGGTCGGGTTTGGAAGGCAGTGACACAGCCCTGGCTGTGCATTTTGCAAAGCAAAAGCCTTTTTGAGCAGGTGAGAATGCAGCAGTGTGTGCAGAGCTGCTGCCCCATGATTGACACTCGTGATACACTGATGCCTGATGAGATATGCACACCCTCCTGGGCACTTGGAGCCATCAACACAGCAAAGCCAGGACACGTTCAAAGTGTGGGACTCGTAAATCAGAAAGAACAAACTGTGCTGTGACCTACCAGAGCCTTAATGCTGCAGCTCCAGCGTGCCAAGCCATGCTTGCACAGCTGCACCCCTTGTCAGCTTTCTGTTTAGTGATCCCTCCTTCTCTTCCCTGCTCCTAAGTGTCTTCCAGGTTACCACTAGTAACTGAATATATTTACTGAATATAACCAAGGTCTCCAAGAACCTCATGCACATTTGACATTTTTGTGCTGAACAGTAACATTTATGTAATTGAGGCATGTTTTTCCACTGTTGTGTTTTAAACACAGTAAATTCAGTCTGTGTTTAATGCTGCTTTTTTTCCTGAAAGGTCTACCAGGTCTCTAACAGAAGCTTTATCACTAGCATGTCACTTGAGGAAAAACAAAAGTAGTGATTCATTCAGCCTCTTTAAAACTCCTGTATCATTAAATTTGATGTAGCTCAAATGTTTGAGAAGTGTTGAGAAGAAAATAAATCTCTATTAAGGCTCCAAGACTCTTGTCTTTTTGATTAAGTAAAAACAATTTAATACTTCTGAGACCTCCCATGCCATATTCTTCTGAGAGGAAAGGCAGGAAACAGTCTATTTGATGTTCTCTATTTGGGGAGAAACAGAAATACTTCAGAGTTCCTTTATCTATCATAAGCTAGCTAAGAAGAAATGATTGGGTTTTTTCACTTTTTTTTGCCAGCTTTAAACAACTGATAAGCCTGGAAATCTCAGTGCTTTCACCTGGGACTGACATGAAAGGACAAGTGAAAGTTGCAGATAATCATCCCTAAATAAGAGAAGGGGCATCATTTGTACCCAGCCATCCTGGCACAGTGTCTGTAGTGCTGTGTAAGAGGTAAAGGGGGGCACAGCAGAGACTCCACCTGGACAAATGATCTATGTAATTCAGCACTGGCTGTTGTAACCACTAAGCAGCTTACAGAAATTTCCTCCCAGTACTGTTATTCATCTGCCTAACTTGTGCTGTCATAAATACACTACATGGGGTTTGTTGTAAGGGCTGGCCTTTCTCTTCCATCAAAGGGAAAGTCATCTATTGAGGTTTAATCAAATGGTCTGCAGAGCAAATTGGCAACAAGCCTTTTGGCCCAAACATTTGATTCTATACCTGTGAATAGACACCATGATCCAGTCTGAGGTTTACAGTCCAGGAAGGTCACTGGAGGACTCTGCCCCTATAATTGAGCTAGATATAGATGTGTCCTATTTTGGCCTTGCACATAGAAGACTGCAATGCAAACACTGCAAGGCATTTCCAGGCTGCTGATGGATTTTATTTCCTTTGCTTTTTGTCTTTCATCTCCTGGAAGAAGCTGCACCTCCCTCTCTCAGCTGTGACAGATGAGGGGCAGTGTGTTCCTGAATGGCCTGGGCTGGAGCTGTGAGCCCTGACAGCAGCCCTGGCTGTGACTCTGCAGAGGCCACTGATGGCTCCTCGGGTCACTCATCGCACCATGGGCGTGTGCATGTTCACAGCTGGCTCAATGAATATTTTAAACAACTGGGTTTTTGCCAAGTCAGAACACATTCACAAACCGAGAGATCGTCTCAGGACAAAGCCTGCCCAGGAAAAAGCCTGTTTCTAATCTGGCACTGCAGCTTGGAGCAAGAGGGTTCAGATCCCAGGACTGCCACAGCTGGAGTCTGTTTATGGAGGAGGTTTAAAATCCAGCCTTAGCTAATCCCTGAATTTCCTACAGCAAAGTGTAAAACACTGCTTGTTTATTCCCCCAGACAGGAATCTCACCAGCTGAGGTCTGTAACATCTGATTCCAGTTTGCCAGCCATGCTCTCACAGCTCGCAGGTGACGCTCTGGGGAGAGCAGAAGAGAAGACGACCTAAGAGACCACTATGAAATGACCTCTCTGAGAAGCTCTCATTACCATCACTGTCTGAATTACAGAGGTAAACCCCCCTGCTCCCATGACTAATCCTATGGATTTGCATGGCAATTCAGATAAGATGCTACTTCCCTAGATGCTCTACAAACATGGAGCAAAAGGCTGCAGGACATCACAGATGTCCTGGAACTGTGTTCCAGTTTCCCTACAAGTTTCCCCAGGTTTCCTGTCATCCCATGAGTCCGTTGCAAGGAGTGGCTGGCATGTACATTGTCACCCTCCAGAGGGATGATCCCAGAGAGGTGCACTTCCTGCCCCTGGGAGTGTTCAAGGCCAGGCTGGATGGGGCTCTGGTCTAGTGGAAGGTTCCTGGCCCATGGCAGGGAGGTTGGAACTGAGTGATCTTTAGGCTCCCACCCAACCCTAACCTTTCTATGATCCCATTTGGGCAAAGGAGGTAAATAGTGGAAAACAGACATATCTCATAGCTGACAAAGTGGGATGCAGTATAAAAAGACTGTCCAAGAAAAAGTTATGCAGGAGTTCTGTGGTGTTAAAACCAAAGCACCTGGGAACGAGGTGAGAGACAACAAAACAGATGGAAGAAGTTTGGAGCCTGGGACCTGGGCAGTCCTCTGCCTTACACTCCTGTGTGCTCTGGGGCCTCAGATTTCCCCTGAAATTGCTTCAGTCCATCGGAACACACAGGAGCACATGAGCAGCTGTAACACATGTGACATGACTGTGCACCAAAACAGGAAAGCTGGAAGGGAAGAGTGCAAGGTTGTATTTGAATGTGCAAGATCCTTGTCCAATTCAAACTGAATTATCCTCAGTTAAAAAGGAAGGACTCCAGCACTGTGTAAGCGCCCAGCTCCAAAACTAATAGAACATCCACTCTCCCATCCACAAGTTGTCAATTTTGAACAGGCTGAGCAGTCTGAGCAGACAGGTCTGTCTCTGCTCCCCTGAGTAACCATCTGCTGTGTGTGACTGCAGAGTGTGAGGGGCTACAGCCCTTGAAGAACAGCACCTTTGATCAAAACAGCAGTCAGGAGATGCTGAGCTCTCAGCTAGATGAAGAGGCACTGGGCTAAATTAAAGATTAATGTTAGAAATTGAAGCATAAATTAAGCTCACTATTGGCTATACTGTGTTGGAAATTTAATAAATTTCTCATCACATGAAAGGCTTGAGCACTATCTCTGGGATTTTTAGTGTCCCACTAAAGGACAGTAGTTTTACACTGTTCAAGTCAGCTAGGAGAAGCCTGGCTCCTCTCTAGCCTGGTTTACTGGCACTTCACTATGCAAACATGCATCCTGCACCAGCTGGGCCATGGAAACCTGAGGCGACATGGGAAGGAATGTCCTGACACTAATGCACTCCATTCTTGCTCATCAGCAATCACCCTGCCAAGCCTGACATCCTTCTCTGCTGTACTGAAATCACTATTTCCTCACTCCCTAGCTGCTTCTTTTCCTGTTTGATCTGCAGGAACCTGAACATGCTTCTTTCCTGCCTGCTCCTTTATTAACACTGTAATATTATCCTACAGGCAAGCTTCCCCCAAGCTTCCCATACTTGAAAATGTGCTCTGAAAGTCACTGGTGACAAAATGTACAGGAACAACAGAAATCAAACCCATCGACACATTCATTTTAGCTGCTGCTTTGCTTGTTCTCCCATGCCCAGCCCTATTCCAGGCCAGAACTGCAAGGACCTCTTAGTGATTCTAGCAGAACCATAGTGGGAACTTTCTGCTGGAAGAAAAGGAGACGTACAACCCACTCCAGACTAATTCTGAGAGCAGCACCCCAGGTTAAATCAGGCTGGGTGGGAGGTGTCACCCCAGAGCCACAAGGTTTTCCTCACCTCTCAACCCAAGGAAATACAAATTTGAACTTCAGGGGGGATAATGGGAATAAAGGGTAACACCAGCCACTCACAAGTTGAATGGCTAAATAACCCCCACAATGAGAAGGAAACATAATTTCTGTATTGAGAGGATCAATTCAATGATGTTCAACAAAAAAAGGTGGTATGTACCTTGTGAGCAGGGGGGACTCTGGAATGCTCTACATGGAAAACCAGGGAAAGACTCACTTCCACCACTTCAGTCTCAGTATTTTTCTCACTTCGTCTCCTGCCAGCACGAACTGATCCAGGACATTTTCTCTACCCACAAAGCTGATCAAGCACATCCTCCTGCCAGCCTGCAAGCGTCAGCAGCCAGCCTGCACCAGCGCCAGCACCCACAGCTGCCATCCCTCCTCCCTCCCCCACGAGCGTCTCCGCTGCTTCCAGCCAGCCCCCCACGGTACACGGATCAGAACACAGACTGGGATCTGTCCCGTGACTCTAAGCAGGAAGATCCAAAGCTTTGATCTCATTCCCACTCTGCTTTTGACGTCGGAGGGCAAAGCCTACGCTGCAATTTCTGCAGCAAGGCTGAGCTGCCTCTCCCCAGCTGATGTCAAACCCACTGCAAACCTCATTTAGAGCAGCCAGAACCAACCCCATGACTGAGCACCTGCTGCCTTCAAGGCTTGAGAAAGTCTCCTTCAGATAAGCTCCATGACACAGCAGAGGAAGGATCGTCCTCAGCTGCCCACCAGGAGCACCACATCAGGAGTGGTGAAAGCTGCTGAAATTTCTTCCCACTCAGCATCAGCAGGGGACTTTCCTTTCAAGAACAGTGGTGAAGGTACAGCAAGAGCCAAAATGAATCCAGGACTCAGGGACTGCTCCAACCCAGGTGCAGAACTTGGCACTTGGCCTTGTTGAACCTCATGAGGTTTCCATGGTCCCACTTGTCACCTGCACAGCTCCTTGCGAGGCACAGCAGAAGCAGCACCCTGGGAGCCTCAGGAATTCCCCTCTGTGATCCATGGCACACAGTGCAGTGGTCTGGAATTCCAGTTTCCAGCAAGGAAAAGATGCTCCTGCCCTTTAAGGCAAAGCTCTGAATGGGCTGAAACCCAAGCAGAGCAAGATCTTACAGGGACATTCATGACCAGCCTTCATAACTTAATCAAGGCTTGTTTTAGCACAGGGACTGGGAAAAATGATGCGGTGAGGGTCTTTGGCTGGAGCTGCCACAGGCACAGACAGACACTAAGAAAGAAAGAGAGCAGGCAGAGAAGTGCTGAAGAGAAAGGAGGACACAAAGAGCACTACGGTGAGAAGGTGGCACTCTGAAAACCAAAGCAGAACCCACTGAAAAGGAATGGGACAGAAATCAAGAATTCTGAGACTTCTATTTACTGTCCAATTACAATTTTTTCCCTTCATCACAAACCTCCTGCTGAAAACAACAGTCATCCAGCATGGTTTTCAGAAAGTCCTTAGTTCTGAAGTGATATTGCAGGCTGCAGACACAGTGAAACATGGAATGGGCTTTCTCCTCCTTCTGGTTACTTTGCCGTCTTCAGGAGAGGAGGCAGCAGCAGCAGAAGGGCAGCTTGCATTCACCCTTCACTGGGAAGCTGGGGTGGGGGAAAAGGTCTTGTGATCTCTACAGTTGCTCCCACCAGGATGTGAAGGCTGATCCCAGGCCCCCAAGGATTAAGGGGTGCCTTCATGCAATGGTTGTTTGGTATTGAGGGGAAGCATGGCAAATTTGTTCACTGGGCTTTGTAATTCTGCCCCAAGGCAGGTAACTAGGCCTCAGCCTCCTGGATACAAAGATTCTGTGATCTTTCTTTTTTGGGGGAGAAAGCCAGGCCCATTGGCAGCCAAAGCCCAGTGCCCACAAGGGGCATTAACAGGGTTATTTATTGCAGGAAATGATGTGTGGGGCTGTTCACGTAACTCTGCAATTGTTGCTTAGTGTGCAAACAGCATCACTCAGTAGCACTGAGGGAAGGGGAAACTTTTTGTTGTATGAAAACCAACAAAACCCTTGAGTGTGACACTGATGCCTTTGCCTAGCTGCTGAACGCCCCTCCTGCTCCCCTCTCCCTGAGGAAAGTCCCCTTTTTGCCCACTCTTGGCAGCACTCTTCTCATCCCCTTCTGCCCGTGCTGGGCTGTGGGGCAGGGTGTTGGCAGAACTGTGCTGCTGAGATTTCCTCCCACTCAGCATCTGCAGGAAACTCCTTTCAAGAATACAGTGGTGAAGGTATAGCAAGAGCCAGGATGCTTTGGAAATACTGCCTCAACTGTCTCTTCTGAGCTTGAAAAAGTGCTTTTCAAGAGCATTAACTGGGATGATGTTAACACCAGTGTTGGCCTCAGCAGAATCAGCCTTGCACAGTGCACAGAAGGACACAAATTAACCCAAAGCTTAAAGGTCTACTTCTGCTCTTGAAAATCCAATAGGCAATTTCTCTACATTTCTGACACCAGGATGGGGCTGTAAATCAGACATATTTTACAATCCACATATTGAATATTTAGGCTGCTGAGGCTGTACTTTTGTAAATTGGTGCTAACTTTGTAAAATGAAAATATAAAATAGTACAGTGAATAGCAAGGCAAAACAGGTGTCCCTGCTGCTCAGTGGAGTGAAGCAGCTAAAATAAGGTTTTTCTTGTCAGGTGGCACCCACACAGGAGCCCTGAACCTGCAGCACCCAAAGCTGAACTGGTGACAGGCACTACAGATGTTGAGTCACGCTGTGACAAAGAAAATGGTGTCACACACTGATATGAAGTGACCACAGAGCTGGGCAGCAGCTGTTCAACAAAACTGTTCTATGGCTGTTAGAAAATGCTGATACTTCAGAAAACATTTATAAGGTGGGGCCATTGTAAAAACTGATTCAGAATTGTCAAAATACCAATTCTTTAAAAGAGTATGTTTTGAGAATTGGATCTAAAACTAAAACCATTTTCCTGCAATTTTTAATAAAGGAAGCAGTACAACAAAGCCCAAAGCTATCAAACAACCCAGACTTTATGTTACATCAAAGACATGCTATTTTGATCTGTATTGGCAGGGAGAAAAATTTTAATTTTGAAGTTGAAAGATTCCATGGAAAAGGAAAGTATTTCATCCAGGTCTAATTTAAATACCACAGCATGCTCTGGTAAACAAAATTAAATATAAAATTTAAATATAAAATTTAAATATAAACTAGCCTTTTCCTCATTTTGGAGGTTTATCAGTCACTGCATTCTTGTTATTTTTATGCTATTGATAATAGTAAAAAAAACTATGCAGCTCTATCTTCTCCTGAACTGATGAGAATTCAAATACCATGTAGTTCATAAAGCAGTGTTTGAGGACTACATGCAAATTTGACAGCCATATCCATTTACAGTTCTGCCAGCTACTGCTCTGGGCTGAAAGAATTCAGTGACCCAGCAGAGCTATGTTTAAATTACCTACAGTAACAATTCTGCTGAGAAAAGCTTTGCACAGCCATATTTCTGCAGCTATTACTTATCAGATGCTGCCTGAGCAGCCCTGCAAACTGCTCCTCTAGAAGTAGGCCTGTGGGAGCAGGAACATCGAGGGAAACAACAGCATGAAAAATTTCTGACTTTTGAGAAGGCAGGCGGATCTCTGAAGCTACCCAAACCAAGCAGAGGTTGCAGATGGTGGACAGTTTGGGAAAAAAGGAAGGGTTACCTGGTTCAGAAGGATGAAGGCAGGTCTTTGGGACTCAGAGGAAAGTGTAAGTTCCTGGGCTTAGTAGAAAGAGTTAGGGAAAACAGAAGGAAAACAAAATGGTTTCAAGCCAGTGGGACAAATAGCACAAACACACAGCAGTGAATGGCTGGTGGTCCCCAGCTCCATGGCTGGCAATTTAACACCCTGCCTACACTCTGATGGATGTAAAACCCAGCACAGCAGCAATCTCTCATCACAGAGAGTCTGGTGACTGCAAACAGAAAACCGCTCCAACAGCCAAGGTTGACTGCACCACGAAAAAGAATCTGGGTTTCCAATTGAACCATCCATGTGGAAACACATTCCTTGTCCCTAAACCGAATTTGTAATTAATTCATGTAATTCTTGATAAGTCTTAACCTAAACTGCTCTCAGAGGTTTCCATTCCACCTCCCATCCAATGCCTTCAGCACAAGAACTGAAACTGAGGTAGGGATGAACCTCTATGTGGTGTCTACAGCCTGTCCACGTGGGCTTCAGCTAAGAAAGATGATCGGACTTCTAAACCAAAAGCTGTGCCCATAATATTAAAAGCACTGGCCAGAGTAGTATGACCCTTTCCTGAAATGGGAGGAAGACTCCAGTATCCAAACTGAAAAGCATGATTTGACCTCTGGCGCATCCCAGAGCGAGTCTCCACCGAGTTAACAACACCCTAGAGACGTGACTGCTGTTATCAGGCAGACATTCTTGGAGCATACATCAACAGCCAGAGATGTCCTGATGCTTATGGCTTGTTCAGACATTCATAATCCCACAGCACAACCCAGGCCAGAAAATTCAGCAGGGCACTGAAATTCAGCAGAGTTCAACTCTGTTGGCTACAAGTTTTGGGGATGCTCTCACAGACTGCAGCACCAAAAGCTGCCTCCAGTCTCTGCAGGGTTCCTGTCAAGGGCATTTCAAAGCCACGATGAACTCCTTTAAGAACCTCAGAGTTAAGACCTCAGAGTTTTACAGCAAGTGAAGCAAAGGTAAATCACTCTGGTGCTAAACCAAAGACCAAAGAGCAGTAGCAGAAAACCTCCTAAAACCCTGGTGACCACCACAAAGCTCACCCTGCCTGGGGAACTCTGATTCCCAGGGCGTTCCTGCTGAAGGGTAATGAGTCCCAAGGCAAGGGCAGTGGCTGCAGGCTGAGTGAAGTTCCCATGCTATGACCGGGAGCCTCAGCCACTCCCAGATCCCCAGGTCACCGTGAGAGGAAGCTGATGTTTGTGCTGACAGAGCCAACATGGGGTCACTCACTCAGAGGAGAGCTGAGCTTCCACTCTTAACTCGGCCACCGGCCTCTTGCTTGGCTGCTCTGTCTCCCCATTTCCTGGCAAGGCTGACTTCCTGCTTAAAACTGTGCTGAGATTTACTCCTGAGAAGTTCTGCAGAAGCACCAGGGGTTGCAATGAGCCCATCATTTTAATTTATCCACATAAAATAGGCAAGTACTTGAGTCCCTGGAGGAATTTTTCATAAAGCACACTGTGATTTAACAGTAGCCTAATTATCAGATTCCTCAGCTGTTTAAGGAGCCATGAGAAGAGGATACATCCTTTCTTGGACCAGCTGATATAGTTAGAAAATTCAGGCAAGCTTTCAAGTACATGATCCCGCTGTTTGTAGACTCACAACTTAAATAACATAATTAAATACAGTCTTTTCACCCAGAGAGTCCCGGGCATATCTTCTTCATGCATAAACGGAGAGAGCTGGAAAAGATCAGCAATGTGGGACTCTGTTTCCATAAGCCAGTTCTCAGCTCTCCAATGTTTTCATATTTATTCAGAGAACACTTCCCTTAACCTGCATCTAATCTCTGACTAAGCTCAGCAGACAAGTGTTATTTAACAAACAGCTTCCATTAAGATTCCCAGTCCACTTAATTTCTGGCTGTTCCTTCTTTGTAAATAACCCTGAGCAATTGTTTCCCTTGCTGCACAAGAAATGCTTTCAGTCACATGAGCCTCTGAGATCTCAAGTGCCATCAGAAGCTATGTTTGTTTTGACTGCAAGAAGAAACAAGTGAGTACAAAAAAAAAAAAAAAAAAGAAGAAAAAAACTAAACAATGGAAGTTGGGTTAGAAAGAACAAGGGAAAATATTTGAGAAATGCTATCAGAAATCTCATTTCTCTCTCTTGTTATACTAGAATAATCAAGGAATATGCTGAGGCATCCCATGCTCTTACTGGGCTGTCATTTTTTAAGCTGAATCTACCTGCAAATTACTGGTTTCAAGTAGAACCTGGAAGTCCCAGGTGAGATGACAGATGAGACTAGATACGGGTGCTGCAATTGCTGATTGAAAAAGTTGATGTCTTTACACTGACAGGATGAACAAGAGACAAAGAGAACAGTTGCAGCATGAGGATGTGACTGACCCCAGGTAACCCAGAGCAGCAGCACAGCTGGGAGCAGATGCTTTCTGTCTTTGCCAAACCTTGTATTCTGCTTCCTTTTCAAATTTATCACAACTCCTTCTTTCCCAATGAGTCATCAACTGAAGGAGATTAGACAAACTCTTTAGCCACTGAAAAACCCTGGTAATCAGGGCCCTCCTTGAAGCAACAGTTGCATTTTCTGCACTGAATATCTAAGCACGGAATGCCAACACTCGCTCCAGACTTTGCCTTCCCTGCAAAGCCTGTAGTCCTATGACCCTTGATGACAAACTCTAGTTTGCATGAAAGGCCAGTGGGAACAAAGCTTACATCACAGCAAATACATAATTTGATGCCGTCACGGTATTGAAAGCTGCACAGATCATTTATCAGGCTCAGCATTGTGTAATCTGTGCTCTGAACACATTGAATGTTTATCTGAACCATGCAATTCCTTTAGCAGCAGTATTTTTTGCTAACAAGTCAGATGATAATGACTTTCCCCTGAAGTGGCAGGACAAAGAGCAAACCCTACCCTTGGCAGGATGCAGTTTAGAGCAGAATTCCAATTGTTTACAAAAACTCTGAGGAGATGCAGTGCCCCTAAAATTACTAAATATACAGCAGAATCTCCTTATCCTAAATGGACAGCCCAGACTTGTAGATCCATAGCACTAACAGCCTTTCCAGACCTTCCCTAAATAATGCCAGGAAAGAGCTAAGGACAGCAGTAGAGGAACTGTCATAGTACATCAGCAAAGGCCCTCCCACCACTGAGACTTTTCCTAGTCCTGGCTCTGCTCCAGGCCTGCCCCATTAACCACCAGCAGGTGACTTCAGCTTGTTAAGTGTCATCTTTGTGTAAGCACAGGATAATCACACAAACCACTTCCCACTTCCTGGGACTCCTTACACAACTGCTACCCGTGAGCAGTGTTATGCACAAGGCCACCAATTCCATGAGGCCACCAACCAAGGGGCTGACAGAACCAGACAGGATCTGTACTGCTGGTTTCTGACACAAAGTGGTAACCAAGATAGAAAATGCAGCATGGAACTGTCACCTCAACAGCCTTGGCAATCTTCCCCTCAAAAACAATCCACTTAGGACCTGTGAGGTTGGTTTGAGTGCTGGTGCAACAGCTCCAGCCAGGTTCACTGAAGTGGCAGAGCTCACAGCCCAGCAGGAGTGAAACTCCAGACTCGTCCTTTGCTCCCCTCCACCTGAGCACCAACACCCAGGATTGGTAACTCAGTGTGGCCTGTCATAGCTGAGCACAGGCGATTTTCATGAACACATGGATCTATACGAGCAACAGTGAGCACTGCACTGGATGAGGATCCACGAACTCGGAATGCTACAGACACGCAGCTTTAATGGGGTTTATAGGGCAACTTTTGGCTGCCACACCCTCAGCAGCATCCTGCTTGTACAAGCTGCCTTTCCTGTACTCAATCCTTGCACCAAACAAACAGTAACCAAGGCTCTCTGGTAACCCCATGGCTCTCTCCACTTCTGTGAATTCCACAATAGGACATCAATCCAAGTCACTCCCACCCCTGCCACCACAGTCGAACAGATGCTGTTTCAAGACCTCTGCTTATCTGCACAGGTCACAGCGACCTCATTGGCAAACCAAAGCAGACTTCACTACAACCTTCCTGCCATAACCTCTGCCACTGTTGGCATATGCAAACGTTTATTGCCCACAGACTGACTTTACTGCACGTTTTGAAGGCCTCACACAACAAAGCTTCACAAAGACAAATCAATAACTTTTACCATTTAACTTCACAGCCCTTTTCTTTACGATTTAGGATGTCTTCTCCACCTCTTCCCAAGTCTCTTCTCATTTACTGTGGGGAAAATTTTGCTGCCCAGTATGCCAAGAACTACTGAAATACAAACTTCACCTCTGTGGGAACACGCTCTGTGCTTCTCTTAAGCCCAGACCCTTTGGTGTCTCAAGGCTCCTCCTCCCTGCCATTTCCCTCACTTAACTTCCATCTCCAGAGGTAAATGGTTTCCTCCAGCCTGTAAGAACAATCTTCCTGAGGACCAGGCTTCCTTCTTTGGTTTTCACTCACTTTGTGCCCCGTACTACCTTATATTAACCCTTCCACCACCTCTGGAAGCCCCAGTGCAGAGCGTTGCTCACAGCCCTGTGCTTTTGTGGATTTGGCTGCCAAGTGACTCCTCTGCCACTCCTGCACTCTGCCAGGGACAAACCTAAGCTGATGCACTAAGGGGGCAAACCTTTACACTCAAAGCTGGAGTTCCAGATCCCACGGGCCACTTCCCTTGGCATATCCATCTCCTAACTGTGGTTCAAGCATTTCTACAGATACACAGGGGAGGGAAAACTGCCTGTGGAAGATATTTTAAGTGCAAGTTGCACATCCAGGGACATCGCATGACAACACAAAGCCCTGCACGATGAGGTTGGTAATTAATGCAAGTCTAAAGCAGGCAAATTTAGTGTGGTCCAGAGTTAGTGTGCTCAAGGCAGATGCTCTGGCAATCTATCCTGGGAATCATGGTCAGCTCCTCCTTTCCATTTCACAGTACTGGTTTGGTGGTGATTTCCTGTATGGATCCAGGACTGCAGGTGCACATCACACCTTTACCAATCCTTACCCCATGCCACTCACTTGCATCACACTTTTATGGATCAGAGGGTCCCCAGGCATTACTTTTTTTCCCCCCACCCTCCTCCTTACTCGTCAGGAAATCACAAGTTTCTGCAATTATTTCAGCACTGAACTTGAAACCCAGGCTCTCTCTAAATCACTTTCAAATGAAGCAAGTTTACCTCACTTTAAAGTGGAAACACCCAAATCTATTCCTTGTACTCTATTCCCTTGGATATTCCAATACTTCGCTTCATTTCGGCTTTTCAATACCTAGCAACAGTAAACGGGTACAATGTCAAAACTTGAAGCTCTCTACAAGGCACTCCTGTGAAATTCAGAGGGACAACTGGGAGATGAAATCCTGAACAATCAGGGGCTGAGGAATCAAGCCTACATTCACAAGGTTTAATGAGGTTGTTACAGCCAAACTTGGTGCCTCTAATGAACAAACCGAGGTGGTTTTCTCCTCGTCTGTCCCACCTCTGGGACACTTGCACAGTAGCCCTGCACTGTGGGGCACAGGCCATTTTAGGTTCTTTCAGCTACAGCCCTGAGCTGCCATGTGTCACCACACTGCCATGTGCCACACTAGAGTCACCTGCTTTCAGAGCTGCACATGAATGAGACTGCTGGGGCTACAGAGCTCATAACCCAGGAGTGACGCTTCACAAATGAATAGACTGTGCAGTTCAACTTTTTTATTTTAATAAAATCAAGAATATGCACAGCACATGCAGTGCTAGCATCTAAACTAATACAATAAGCAATTCTAAACCTACAGTGACTTGAAGTTGAATTTTCACATTCAGCAAGTTTAAATCCATTCTTGCATATTGGTTTGAATCCTTGTTATCTGAACTGAAAATATTGCTGGCTGATAAAACTTGCTAAAATGCACAAGTCACTGATTATGCCAATACAACAAAGATAACCACATGTTTGAGGATTGCAATGTGCCAGACATTCACTGAAAAAAAAAAACACACAACTAAACAAAACTCACGCAACAAACATCTGAGAATCTGGACACTTCACATCAGTGTTTTAGAAGTGTTTCATAAATATCTTAAGACAAGTGTATCAAAACCTTGGCATGTTTAATTTTTAAGTTGCCAATTTTTGTTTTACTATCAGAAAGTTATGGCTATACTGCCAATGCCGGGTCTGCTTAATTTGACTTAAGAGTTTAATATGACTTAAACATTAAAAGCTCACACTACCCCGAAATATATAATTTCACGCATACGGTGACATTCAACATTCAAGTGCCAGTGTTTTTGTACTGTCTTTTGGTCAAGTTTCTTTAAACTTTCAAAGAATCACTTTTAGGCTTACAAAAATAAATATTTGTCAAAAATGTTCAATAAATATTACACAAAACTAGCAGCAAAAAGTATCTAGAAATCTGTCGTGTGCAAATAGTTTTCTTCCCAGCTATCATTCCCATGGTCCCAAATAAGTTTTAGAATCTATTTCCTTCTCCTTAAACAAGCTGCGTTCAATCTCCAAGAGACAAAATAAGATTGGAAGTTAAGGACACGCACACAAGACATATATAAAATTCTCTGAATGTGCAATAAAAGAAGTATTTTGTAAAAAGTTATGGGCAAAATGTACAAGGGCCTAAACCTAGACTTGAAATAGCACCATAACAAATGACCTCAATACTGTCAAGTGCACCTACTTAATAAAAGTTTTAGAACAAGGCACAATACACTTGAAAAAATCTATTGCACTTTAGGAGATTTTTGCCATTTTCCTATGCCACTGTAGATTAGTTGTTAAATGCTCTGGCCGCAAAGTTAGCACAGAAATTCCAAGTGGCAGAGGCATTTTTCTGGTGGACAATACTTATCTTTGGCCAGATTTAGCATAACAGACTATAAATACAATGGAAACCTATGCAACTAAAACTGACTAAAACTGCACTTTAATAGCAGAATTGAAACCTTGTGCAGTTTATGTACATTTCCAACCTCTGTGATCTCAGGTTTGTTTGTTACTCTTCTGGAGCCATTTTACAAAGTCTACAGTAAGCCAGTTTAACATCTCCACGCAGCTTGAACAGAGTAATGTGAATCTGCATTAAAATAAAGCCTGCTGCATAATTCTTCCTGTTCATACCCTCTTGACCAAAAAACATCAACACTAGCATGCGTTATTAGACCAAAAATTCAGTCAGGCCCTTAAGGAGGACCAATCACTGCCATGGTCAGCCATTCTACCATTTCAATTTCATATGGCAGGCATTTTTAAAAAGTCTAAATAGATGAATTCTCCTAAAAACTATTTCAAGTTATCAGACCTTTAAACGTTCCCTGTAATGTTCTGCCCACATTTGGCTAGCTCACATTAATGATCTGCCTAAATATTGAAAAAGGAATTGCTGTATTTACTTGCATTAACTTCAAAAACAGTGCTTTTAATGTATGCATGTATCCATACATCATCTCATCATGACTGGAATGGCTTATTAAAGGCTATCAGGTTCTAAGTACCTATCCAGGATAGAGTGAGCAAATCAGAACTTTAACTTAGTACAGTTTTGCCACATTAGAAACTAATTGCATTGATATGCTTCAAGATGTTTTATTTTTCAAATCTGCAGATACCAAAAGCCCTAATGCAGGCTACCGCATAAGTTTTTCTTTGTAATATTATGGATGAATCAGTGATTCCTGTTTAAGTTGTATCACACCTGTGTGCCAAGGTTTGATTTTAGCCCAAGTTCAGTAATTTTTATTTTGTCAAAACAATTGATATCTTGAGCATTACTGAGCCAACAGGACATCAAAATAAAAGTTGTCTAAAGTTAAAGGCACAGTACATTAACAAACAAATGATCCTCAGTCACAAAATTATAAATGCAGTTTCTGGGTGGGGATGGGTGGGAGGGGAGTTAATCCTGACTACAGCAATAAGAGTCTTCAAAACCACCTTCGAGATAGGGCTACTTGTTCCTTTATTTCCATCTTGTGACCTTGAGCTCCCTTAAAAAAAATTTCAGTGGAGAATCACAGCTGGTAATGTACTGCGAGTTCTTGAAGCTACACAAGGTATAGTCTGGCTAAGTTACATGTGGTTTCCATATTAGCTTGTTTGGTGGGGTATCTGCTGCAAGCAGATCAGTTGCCCCACCAGTCCACCCCCTGGGAGTTATAGTTTCCTCCATATCCATCACTGTTGTAGAAGCCTCCATAACCACCACCTATGAAAGGCAAGAGAAAGTGATGCTTAATTAACTCTAAAGACTTGCACCTTCACAACAAGCAAACAGCCCAGGTATCTGCTGTCTACTGAAGAACCCCACCCAGCAGAACTGTCAAATGCACAACATTAAACTAATACTGGAAAGGTAGGTAGTGTCAAAGCATCAGTCAGGTAACTTGCGCTGGCCTAGATCCAAGCAGGACACTGAGACTTTGCACGGCAAGCACCAGATGATCTCTATTTAAACATTACACCCAGTTTTACCCCAGCAAGCATTTCAGGCGTGGGTTTGTGCCTGGCAGCAGTGCCTGGCCAGCCCCTCTCACCTCCGAAGCCCCTGCTGCCGCTCCCGCCGCTGCGGCTGCTGGTTGACCGGCTGCTGCTGGAGCTGCTGCTGCCGAAGCCGCTGCTCGTCCGGTAATCCCTGGCGCCAAAGCCTCCGCTGAACCGACTGCTGCACAGGGCAAGACACAAACACTGCAGTGAAGCAAGCTGCATTTTCAGCACTGCACACGTTGAGATTCATGTACTAGGCCCTCTGGCTGGCCAACAGCCAGCACTGAGGTGACCACACTTTATAAGCATCCCAAGGCTACCTGGAAAGATTTGATTCAGTGAAATCTCTGCCTCCACAAGATTTCCGACCCTTAGTGTTTAAGGGATGCATTTATGACCTTCTCTCATGCTGTACAAGGTTTTCACAAGCATGCTGCTAAGGTAACAAAAAACTCACACCAAACCCAATGTGTTTGAATCATGTTAACTGCATTAGGAGGAAGGGTTCTCTCATCCTATCCCTGTAAGCCAGTAAACAAAGGTTTCTATTACAGTGTTTTAGGATTCCATCACAGAATTGTTTTACAAGTGGCCTCACACCTGCATTCTCTCTTCTCTCCCCTGGAGTTTTCTAAGAAGGCATTGCATTACCTTCTTCTAAACATCAAAACAGGGGCTTAAGGTACATTTCTGGAACAGGCAGGTACACACTTCTGTGTTTTATAGCTGCTTTTACAGTTCTTAAGTGGTTTTTGCTAACATTATTCTACCTCAGCTGTATGTAGTTGCTTGCGTAAGAGGAAAGAGATTATATGTGTTAACTGCCTTATGAATAGATAGAAAAAGACCAGACAGATATCCAGCTGTCACCTTTGCACCCACCAAACTCAGTTTGTGCAGCACTCATCCTCCTCAAACTGTATTTTCAGACAGGTAACAACTCACAGAACTGTCTCAATGGACTGAATATACACCTCTAGCCAAAGCAGTGCCTCTTACCTCTTAGATCGCCCACGGCTGCCTCCTCCTTTGTGATGCTGTTCATAGGCCATGTTCTCCAGCCAAGATGGTACTTCTTGCTTAGCCTCCACGAGGAGATCAAGCAGGTCTTTTGTGATGTTTATGTTCCTCTCATTGAAGAATGAAGTGGCAAGACCTGAAGCAAATACTCAGTTTTAGCTACACACAATCTAAGTACACCACAGCACTTAAACCCATTCCACACTCCAGTCCCTTACAGCCAAGCCTGAGAATGCTAGAACTATTTAAGAGAAGGCTGCTGGAGACCATTACTCCACCACAGCTAGTCACAAATCCATGTTTACTGACAGACACAGAAGACACCAGGCTTCCATGTGCTAGGAGAGCCTTTTAATGGCACTAAGAACATTACCCAAAGGAACTGGTAACTTCCCCCAGGGGTTAGACAGCAGTGACCAGCTTTTGGTCACAGAAGGCAGCTCACAGGCTTCTCTCAAGTACTTGAAATTTATTACTCAGCCAATATGACTGCACCTCAACTTAGGTACAAAGTGCTATCTGTGAAATCCCTAGGTCATACTTACCAAGGTTTCCTACACGGCCTGTACGACCAATACGATGTACGTACTCCTCAATGTCACTTGGCAAGTCGAAGTTTATGACATGCTTTACATTTGAGATATCCAGTCCTCTTGCTGCTACCTAGTGGTTAAGGGATTAAATCAAATCTTAGTAAAACTCCCCAGGCCAAAAAATAAGCTCACATGCTCGAGTTTTACAGATTTCACTTACTGCTGTGGCAACAAGAATGGGGCTCTTGCCAGAGCGGAACTGGTGCAGCGCTTCCTCTCTGTCCCTCTGGGAGCGATCTCCGTGGATACTTGTACAGGCATAGCCTTCATGGTACAGGAAGTCTTCAAGAGCATCTGCCCCCTTTTTAGTTTCCACGAACACCAAAGTCAAGGAATCTTTACCTAGTAAGAATTAAAGCCCAGGTTAGGAGAAGAAAACCTGCACAGGCAAATACAGGCTCCATCCCCTGGTAACAGGCAGCTTCAATTCTCTGCCCATTTATTCTCAAGTAACATCACTGGGGACCTCCCTCCCCATTTTTTATTAACAGACATGCTTACATCAGCTTGATACTGGCATTTAGCCAGTGCAATACATTCACTGCATTATAACAAAATACCCTTTCATTCACCCAATCAATAGAAATTCTTACTGCTTGAGTCATTGGTTTGCCTATTCTGAATTTTGCCTCATTTGCTTATCTGCAGCAGTTCTTTACCTGTGGCATTTAACAGGTCAAGCAGGAACGATCGTTTGTCTGGCTCTTCCACCCACACTACTTTCTGTGTGATGTTCTCAGATGTAGAACCTACTCTGCCAACAGCCAGAAAGATGTACTCATCAAGGAAGTCACGAGCAAGCATCTAAAAAGGGAAGGGGAAAAAAAGAAAAAAAAAAAAAATCAAAATTGGATCATACTTTTTCCCTCCTTCCAAAGATGAGATTTCTTTGGCCTTATGAGCTTTTCAAGTATTTAAACTCTTGTAAAGTACCTGGATTTCCTTGGGGAAAGTAGCACTGAACATCATGGTGTGACGAACCCCCTTTGGTGGCATAGTATCTTGTTCAACAATTCGACGAATTTGAGGTTCAAACCCCATGTCAAGCATTCTGTCAGCTTCATCAAGGACTAGGTACCTGAACAGTAATAAAAAAACCTTCTTCAGAATATTTTTCTGTGAGCTGTGCTCTGGTGCCTGCACTGGGTTACAAATCCTCAACCAGATGTTTAGACAGTCCAAAAGCTACAACCTGAGGTCCTTAACTACATCCCACTCTCAATCATTTGTACACGGACATGCAGCACTTCACGTACTTGCAGAAATCCAGTCCAATCTTCCCCCTCTCCATCATATCAACCAGTCGTCCTGGAGTAGCTACAAGCAAGTGACATCCACGTTCCAAGTCACGGATCTGCTGGCCAATGTCTGCACCACCATATACAACACAGGGGCGAACTCTGGAGCGGTATGCAAACTGTAAACAGACTAAGTTAGCACCAGGGAAAATTCTACTTGAGCTATGTTATAATAATAAACTGTTAGATATACCTTTCTGGCTTCCTCATAGATCTGCACAGCCAGTTCTCTAGTGGGAGCCAAGACCAGTGAGATTGGATATTGCTTACGGCGCCCATACCTCCCATTCTCCTGAAGGAAAAAAAACCTTGGCATGAGTATCCCAAACACAAGAGGAAAGAAAAAAGCTACTACAGGCAATGTTTAAGACAGGTCACCAAGTTTGTCTTAACAAGGAAGACAAAGCATGGTTGACGGCCAACTTGAGCACTGTCTCTCAAGACAGTCCTGTGACAGTACCCAAGGTTCAGACATGGCGTACTATGGCCAACAGCTGCACAATCCTGGTCTCTACAACAAGCACTGCAATCCCAAACCTCAGCAGTGGAGAAGGAACAGCCGTAGAACCAGTGACTCCCTGTTCTGAAATTACTACAACACAGATGTGTGACCAAGTACCTTTCTGTAGCAAGGGAAATGTCTTTAAAGCTTATGCAACAACAAAACCACTCATGAAAAAAACTGGACAGTTACGCAAACAGCTCCTCAGGGAGGGAAAAAAGTAATCCACAGCCTGGATTTTTTAAGGGAAACACTTGAAGCCTTCTAGAAGTTGAGACATTCGCTTTTCATACTCAAAATGATGACATTAAAATCATCTATTGTGTTCAGTAGCAGACATTAACTCACGTGGGGAAGGAAAAAATCCCAAACCCATGATATCGGTCATTGCTTTTCCAGGACTGGGTATCGGAATACTTGCCTTCATTGCTCTCAAGGCATCACCAGGGCCATCTGCATATATCTGGCTCAGTATCGGTAGAAGAAATGCAGCTGTTTTCCCAGACCCTAGTAGAACACAAGTCAGTATTACCAAGAGTTACTATCACCTACAGCACTAATCCTGTATCAGTAGCACATTCCCAGTAACACCTGTACTGGTATATGGATGCTACTTGTGGCACTGGAGCACTCTCAGCACCCCGAAATCCTGAAGGGAATGTGGTTGAAGACATGAACATGTCTCTTGGGACAAACACTGTAAATCGAATCAAGACACATCTAAAGCAGATACAAGACTAAAGCTAAATAGCTTCCAACACTGCAACTATTTAAATACACTCTGCACAGGAGGTTCTACTCCTGCACAGACCTCATATGTGCAGTAACACAAGACCCCACTTCTACTGAGACTAAGCAGCCAAGAGTTATTAACTTACCTGTCTGAGCACAGGCCATTAAGTCTCTCTTTTCTTTAATAATAGGTATTGCATGTTTCTGAACTGGAGTAGGACGGGTGTAGCGTGTGAGTTCAATGTTTCCCATTATAATTTCTCCCATGTCAACATCACTGAACTGTAAGATATTTAAAAGGAATAAGATCAGAATCCTCCCCTTCAACCATCATGTTAACATAACATTCAGTTAAACAAGTCATTTATAAAGTAGCTCGTTTCAGCTCTTCATATAGAACTAGCCTATGGAGTTTACAGAGTCACACAGATACTCAGTCCAGTCTTGTAAGTAATTCTTACAAAGCCAGCCAAGCCTGTAGTGCAGACTACACTAGCACACACACTCTGCTTAGCCTAACACTGCCTATGCTTTAGCAGTTGCTCCCAAATCAGCACCTTCAAAGCACTTCTTCACACGGTCACTGTTCAAGGACAAGTTACAGTTAAAAAGTAAGCAACGAGTGTTCACTGAAAAAGCTTACACAATTTCTTCCCTGTCTTAGTTCATCACATGCAACCCCCCTCAGCAAAACAGCTTAGCTGTTCGAAGGGAGGACAATGTTTCCTTTCCTCCCTGAACTCCAGACTGCAATACATGAAGTTTCACATGCAAAACAGCCACTATTAGATGCATAAGCAAAACAGATTTTTTAAAAAACTTACACTTTCAATATGTGGAGGACAGTTGCTGCCTGTTGCTTCAACAGGAATATCATCATATTTCTCAAAGTTAATGCCAGTATTGCTTCCTGAAAAGAGTTCCCTAGAAACAGAAGACAGAAGTATTTTTACTCGCTAGAATGATCAGATGACCCTCCCCCCTGAATCGACACAATTCCATGACTTACTGTTCCAGCCGTTCACTTGGGGGGAGAGGCTTTGACCAGTCATCCTCATCTGATTTGTCACACCAGCGGCTGTTCCCACCACGGTCAAATCTGCCGAAGCCACTCCGATCATAGTCCCCTCCTCTGCCACGCTCTTCATATCTAAATACAGCAAGAGAATCAGACCACCCTTCCCAGGCAACAGGGGGTTCTGACATGCACAATCAAAGCTGTAACAATGCAGCAGCATATGCCCTGTGTATTACATACACAGCTGTGGAACAATTCAAAACCAGCAGGTTATCTACACTTGCTTCTTGATGTAAGAACAGAAATTTAGTCCCGGTGATCAGACCGGGTCACATTTTTCTGTGTCAGACAGAAGAGCTTGTGATGATTTCAGAGCTCAGTTTAGCTTAGCACAGTGAACTTTGTATCACCAGTTTTATTTGATTAAGCATAGCAAACAAAAACAGTCATCTGCCAGTGGAACGGCAAAGTTGCTCAGTCTTTGCCATTTCTTTGTAAGGAGCTCTGTTTAAACCTCCTAAGCAGCATTATTTTGTACTCCCCCCACCCTTTCCTCTGCCTACACAGGTCTCCCATGTCCAGACAAAACCCTCCAGTGCTCCAATTTGTTCCTTTATTCCCCCACCGCACGTGTGACCAAATACCTCTCTTATGTCACATAATTATTTCATAAAGAGGGAGCTCACCTGTATTACTGACTTGGAAAGAAGGTGGAAGAAGTCCTTACCTCAACTGCTTAGTTTTTGGCCTGGTAAATCATGTTTGAGAAAAGTCTGGATACAGGACTAGGTCAGCTTTACTAGTCGGTAAAGGTCACTCTCACCACACTTGTGCATACAACGCATGATGTGTGTAAGACTGATCAAGTAAGGCAGAGAACCTGCAAGAGTCTCACCCAATTTTATTAACTACACTTTTTAAACAAGAAAAAAAATTGAAATTAAAAAAAAAAAATCAAATCTTGATGTATTTTGTGTGCTCCCAACAGCTCTTCATGGTTCTGAAAGTAGCCACCCACCTAGCACTTCTTTGGTGAATGCTGAAGTCAGCCAGTCACTTACAGCAGCAGTGAGTGGCTGGTGGCAGACTACAGTGCACATTTCTCAACACATGCAAGTTGCCCATCCTTGAAATCATGTAGCTTTAAAGGCAAGGTTCTCTCCCTCTCTCCTCCCCTCCAAGGCTCCTCCTACCTCATGCTGCTCACACCTGGAACTCTGATTTTAACATCAAGATTACAGGTGCAGTGCTAGAGCTGAGGCAGACTCCATGTGCACCACCCAGACAAACAAGTACTTGCCTCCCTCCTCTGGATCCAGTTCCACGGTCGAAGAAGCTGGATTTCGCGTCGCGGTCGGACCGCGCACCAAAGCTGCTGTAGGCATCCTTGTCTCTTCTGGAACTCCAGCCACCGCTATCGAAACCTAGCAGAGAAAGGCATTTCAGCCATACATTACACAACCCAGCCTGTACAAGAAAAAACAAGTTCTGTCCAGAAGTCCTCACTGGAAGGTCTATGGGACTGAATTCCTTCATGAATGGAAAATGCAGGAAGGTGAATGAAGGCTTATTCAAGAAAGGACTGAGCACTTCTCACCGCTCATCAGAACTGAAATTCCTCCTTGCATATACAAGCATGTCTGGGGGTTTCTCCAAAAACATGCACTTGCCTTAGTGCATTCCAGTTGCTTACCCTGGAAAGATGGGTATCAGAAGAAACATTAAGATGCTAAGTCTTGCCAAGCCTCATCTACGTCATCTCTCCAACACAAATCCTTGACTACACATTTAATTTCTGGAGGTTAACAAGGCCTCTCAGAGATCAATAAATGTATCAGAAATCCAAAGAGAAGTTAAAACATTTTATCATACAGTAAGTACACAAAGCAATGTGATCTACACAGACTAAGACAAAGTAACAGCACCATACACAAAGAAGGTATATGCAAGTCTTCACAACAAATTAACTACACTGAATTTTTCCACACTGCTTTTACCCCTGCCTACAGTAAGTGCCTACTTACATATGTTAACTCAAAAGAACACAAAGTACCTCACAGCTTGCCAGTATGACTGAGTAAAAAAACCTCACTTTTATTCTGCTACCAGGGCCTGGGAGGTAGCAGAGACGAGAAGCATTGAACACTGCTCTGGTACTGGACTAAGAAATTACAAACTGTATTTCAGAGGTTCAACCTCCCCAAGTTTGTGTAACATTTTCAATCTCTGCTATGGGATTCCAGCAGAGAGTAAGTTAAGTAATGGAACAGATAAATAATATCACTCTTTGTGAGCATGCTTTGCCAGCTCCATAGCACAAAACCAGTCAAGACCTATTCATCAGACAATAAAAGCAACCACAAAACAAACTAATTCTAAAGAAATGGGCTGTTCTAGGCCCAGTCTGTCTAAAAAAGGCTTTGCTACCAGAATTACCCAACCTTTTTAGATGTTCTCTAAAAGAGTACTATTCACCCTGCCTCTGATTTTTTTAATTAAGAAATTCTAGTACCCAGAATCCAGAAATGTACTGGTCACAAGGGAACTTTAAAAACTGGGGTGGTAACTGCAACTCCTTTGTCTGTTTAACTGAAACAGACAGCAAAAAGAATCCATCAATGAAGTTTTTTAGCACACAAGATAAAGGAATGTGCTTCAAGACCTCCAAAGTACTTTAAGAAGCAACTTTAAAGACACTCACTTCAAGGAAGTTGTTTCAGCTTCTTTAAAAGATATCTACATATAGATTTTATTATGAGTAACTTTCAGGCCACACTACAACTATTGAGATATGTCACTCTGCCAAGAGATCTAGCAGCAGTGGCACTGACAGAGCCACCTTCAGGGATACAGATCAAGTTTCCTAATAGTGAAAAAACTGAGCTGACACTATACTTAAGATCTTCTACCAAACTTGAGAAGTTAAAAAAGAGTCAAAATGTTATACTCCAAATAGCCTACATAGTAACCTTATTCACCTAGCTCATTACTGTACTTATTTCTGAAGCTGGTACCTTGCCATAATTTTAAGGTAGCACAGCAACTTCAGCACCAAATACAGGTGTACACATCCTGCTGCACCAATTCACCTTTCAGCCTGGCACTCCTGCTCTGACTTTGTGTATCAGCACAGAACACGGCTCCAGGCCACACAAGTCAATTCTACGGAAGTGACTGGCATAATAGTCAGAATTTCAGCCATCACATGGCAAATTAATACTGGAAGTAAATGCCCTGAGAAAACCCGTAACAGACCACAGATCAACTTCTTTAAAGTGAAGAGAATGATTACAAGACTATGCAAAGACTACCAGGAAATTCCTTAAATTGCCATGGCTTTTGGGTTTTTTGAAGTAAAAACCCGTATATTCCATCCAGCATGTGTTTCTCACTGCAGGGATAAGAATTCACTACGCTAATCAACTTCCAGAGCAGTTCTGTAGTTCTTACACCTATGAACAGCATTACAGTTGTCAATGCATCTCCCTCAACCAGTGTTTTAATTCATATTTTGTAACACTCTAACACAAATCACTGCCAACTCACTTGAAAACCTGCCACAGGCAGAAGCAATAATCAATTTCTTAAAGATGGGAGAAATAGAATCACAGATTCCTTTAGGGTGGATAAGACCTTTAAGGTGAGTTCTTAGTATTTACTTTTTGGTCTACTATAGATCAGATTATATTTTAAATATCAAGGAGCTGCTTCCAGGAAGTTTAACGAGAAACTTACATGACAACAAGCTTTAGAGCTCATGGAAGCAAGACACTTCACACCAGCAGCCCTGCATATTGAGCTCCCACAGCTGAGAAACAGAACTGCCACTAAGAAACCTAAGGACATTGTTTTTATGCCTGCTGTTATTTCCTGCAGTTCTGTACTGCCCTACTCCCCATTTACAAAGCAAACTGATTAGTATTAGTAGGACAGATCTGGGGGTAAATGGAAGGGTTTTTTAATCAGGTCACTACGCTCGGAAGGCTGCATCAAGAGTTTGCTGTGTGGTCAAACACTACCACACAAGGTTGCTTCCAAGTCTAAGCTTTGAAAAATCTCTTGTTAGAAATTCCAAGAAGCAGCCAAATTTCAGAACAGTTTCAATGCAGCCAAAGAAATCACTGATTTAGTGCAAACAGAACCAAACATTACTTAAATCAAACTACAGCTGTAGAAGAGACTTCAAATCATCCTACAAGACAGCTCAGTTTTACAAGTCCAAACTCATGATGCCCTTTTGCTTCCAACAGTCCTGAACTGGAACTGGAGCTTTTCCATTCAGCAATTATGAACCTTGTCACAGGGAACAGGAGGAGGCTAGTGGTAGAGCATTCAACCAGGTTTAAAGGCAGTTTTTGAACATTAGGCTTACCAAGGAAAACTGGCAGCCAAAGTCCTATTACATGAACAAGCCACACATCAGATTACAGTCTCATGACCTATTCACCTTTTTGCAAGGTGAAGTCCCCAGAAAAGCCTCATGTAATCACATCTACACTGCCATGTCTGAACTCTGATCTTGCACACAGGGAAGTACAGTGGCAGTCCTATACATAATAGGTCATGACAGAACTCGGGGTTACTGCATCTATTACCCACAAAACTTCGGTAAAAAACACCACACAAGGAGAATAAATCTATGAACAGCAGAAGTTCACAACCTTAAAAGCTGTTTCCCGCTTTTGAGAAACCTGCACATTCCTGAGATTTAGCAAGTCAGTTTCTTTTAAGACTGCTCATATTCGAGGTCAGTGTGACTGGGAACAAGAGCTCTGAACTGGCTGCCAACCAATCCCTCCCCTTTCGCAAAAACATTCAGTTCTGGTACCATGCTGTTCATCACTTGGTGCTTCAGGCCACACTTCTGTTACATAATAAAAAAACACCCAAACCCTGAACACCCAGCAAACTCACTAGAGCTTGGACACAAAGGCAAGGCAAAAACAGACTGATCCTTCTTCAAATGGCTTAAGACTAGAATATAGCATTTTTCATTTAGTCAGATTTAAAGTGACATAGCTCCAGAAGCACTGTGAGATATATTAGCATTTATTTCAGTATTGCCCTCCCACCCACTCATAATACAAGTCGTCCTCCTGCAGTATTGAAAAGAATCTGTGAAAGTTTACTGCTTTAAAAACATGAGATCCAAGTCCTCCCTTGCCACAAAACTCCAACTCTTTATGTTGTAGCTGGAAGGACACTGCAGGAAGTGTTTTAGCCACTGCATTCAATAGGTGTTAGAGGAAATGTTTCTCTCATATCCACCCAAGTCACCAGACATGACAACACTGTGCTGCAGCACCTATCCCCTTGGAATCTTACACAGAAAGGTCATGATTTACTTCACTGAAGTGTTCCAAGAAACTTTTCTTCTGGATTATATTCTGTTTAGATATGCAAATGGAAGATGGAAGGGCCATTTCTCAGCATAAACCCCTGTGTAAAAAACATGTGACCAAAATAGGTCACGTACTTCATCTTTGCTTCACCAACAGCCTGCATTTCCTTCTGCAAGTACTCCCAGGGGCTTCCATAAAACTGCAGGAAGCTGAACAAGGACAACATCTATTTGTGTAAAACATGCATTTACAAAGTGAAACTGTGTCGTTTGATCATACTAAACAACAGATTGTTACAAGCTCCACATCAGTCGCTCGCAGAAAAACTAGTACCCACAAAATCCATTCAGACCAACACTCAAGATTACACGACAAGTTAAAATGGGAGACTCTGTCCTGCTTCAGTCAGTTAATTGTTACAGAGACACAGAAGGTATTTTGTTAGCTGGATACTAAACTTGAGCTTTGGGTTTAAGTTGGTGAAGGGATCTAGAACAGCACATTAAATGCAGGAGATCAAGTTGCCATGTTTTGCACGGGACAGTCGAGCAGTCTGTGTAACAGCCTTCAGCAGTACTGTCAGAGCCTCTGCAGTCTGCTTCTAGAGATTCAAGAACTAGGTAAGTGTTGCCGCTGTGTTTGTGATACATACCCTGTTTTGAAGCTTCCCTGTTCCGCAAGTGAGGAGGAATGTATCGGCCTTCTAAAGGACAAAAGAAAGGCAGTGTTACAGGCCCGTGGTGTCAGCACATCTTGAAATGCTCATCTTGTCAACAACAGCTTCGGCTTAGCAAAAACATCTGCCTCAAGCTTTAAGGCCTCTTGCAGTATTTTTAAACAAGAATCCTGTAATACAGCGCTTGGTAGCACGTTCTCAGCTGAAGATTAAAGTTCCTGCACACCCTTTCAGGCAGCTGGTTTAAGGCACAGATGTCTTGTGTTCCTCTGACCGAATCACCCACCCATTTATGGGTGTTTCAGTGTCCACGACAAAAGCCTGTCTTCCTAGAACCCATTAAGGCTTAAGCTGGTGCCACATACTTGAGCAGCTCAAGATATTTACTGTGACATTCAAGTACTGGCACTCACAGTATTACTACCAGTACTTTTCCTTCCCTTTAAATTCACCCATCCCCATCCATTCAGCTTTGATCAAACCAGAAGCCACACCTAATTGCCTCTGAATAGCGTTCCTCATTAACAATCCAGAAACATCTGTCTGCTAAAGCCAAGTGAATGAGAACATACCAGCCACAAGCTGAATGGGAATTCCAGGAAGATTCCCCCCTCTTAACATACTTAAGCCCTGCATATCACTTTCTAGTCAATGAATAGAGATCAGCAGAGTTAACATTCTCACTCTACCTGGATGCTTTAGGAAGACAAATCACCACATTACTGCTACAATCAGTGGCCTCAGATGAGAGGCAACTGAAAATCTGGGACAGAACGGGAACACTAAGTTCTCTCAAGCTAATTAAGTGCTTCAGAAATGTACACACATACTGTACCACAGCAAAATTAAGTGGTTCTATCTAAAGCACACGTTTTCAAAGCAAGCTTAACTGGCAACCTCCTCTATTTCCTCATCAGCCTCTGTAAATTTTGGCTTTAGAAATTGCTTTTCACAGCTGCAAACCCCCAATTTCTAAAACTGTGTGTTTGTAAGCTCGAGAATTTGCATGTACTTACTGCTTGTAGAGCTTCCTTCACTCTGAGAGTCTGAAGAATTCAAGTCTAGACCAGAAAACTGGAAGAAATAAAACAAGTATCAACATGTTTTACCATGAATTTATGCTAAGATACAAAACTTTTCATTTATCAGAAACAAAGAATGTTCTAACAAGATACTGCTGCAAAAAGATTTTACACTGTGCCAAGCTAGGTCTATTATTACTCATGCTGTTATCATCGTCAATGTTTTTATACCCACCAATAAACACACCCACACGGGCAGCAAGGCCAGCAGAGTATCTCACACCCACCAAATCACTACCACAGACTTCTGCTTCACACTACATGCAGGCTGAAGAGCCGTTTCAAATAGACTGAATTTCAATGCATTCAAATGCATTCGGCTCTGGGCAATTTTTTTTTTTTTTTGCTAGAGAGACTCCAGCACAGGTAATACCATTTCAGTTGGGCACTTTACTTGCAGAAACTCGAGGTATTTATTAACTGCATTAACACTACTAAGACATCTTAGTAGACATAAACAGTCTTCACGTTTGAGGCAATTACTGCTCACAAAACATTAGGTGATGTCTTCTGACAATTACTTCAGCAAATACGATTTTTTGGTTTGTTTTTCAAAAACGTCTACAGCCCTCAGTCTCACAGTAAAGTCTTCCAAAAGATGTTCAGCTCACGCAGTGCTGGTGCGTCGCTCAGAGGTTTTAAGTCAAACACGATATGAACTCATTTCAGCAGAAAGCAGCGGGAAACCGATAAAGCTTAAGAACCTACTTATTATAGTTGTTTGCCTGCATGCCAGGATTACAAACTTGTATCAAAAAATAAGGCATGTTTAAATAAAAATCAACTTTATGTAATATACTACACAGAAGTGTCTTCCAACATGACCTGAACTGATCCAAAACAAAGACCCCAACGCACTGTCCTTTTTGGCGCTCAGCTGCCTGTGCTGCCGCTTAAAGGCATTAAATTCTTTAGGAATTCTCCCAGGGCTGACCTCGTAACAGCCTCTTTAAAGCTACCACTTAAAATGTCATCTCTTCAGTTGATCGAATCATCAACGCAGAGCTCAAGAAGGGTTCTTATTTTAACAGCAAACAAAAACAAAGGCTCTCTACTAGGTCAAGGCGGCTCTCCACAAACAACAAGAAGCGATGGATGAATCTTCTCGCAGCGGATCCCCACGGCGGGGGCAACCCTTGCCAGGCGCTGCCTCGGGCATCGGTGGCGCAGCCCCGGCGCCATCTCAGTGCGGCACTGCGGGCTGGATTCCCGGCGCAGCAGGAGCAGCTAATCCGGCTGCCGGCGCCCGTCACGTGTGGCGCGGGGGGGCGGCGGGGGAGAAGGCAGAGGAGAGGCAAGGACCGTCTCCATGACCTACTTCGCCGGAGCGGCCGAGGGCGAGGGCTGCCCGGCCACGGTCCCGCTGCAGCAGATGGGGCTCTTCCTGCCCCCGCCGCCTTCCCCGAGGGTTAGATAACAATCGATCCCGCCCAGCGCGGGGAGGGGGGTGGGGGGGATGTAGGAATGAAAAGTAAGAAAATAATAATAACTGGGGCGGACCAACACGACTCCAGGCCCAACTGCGTCACCGGGACCCGGCAGCACCGGAGCCCGAACAAAGGCGGCCGCCAGCGCCGCCTCCCCCGGGAAGGGGCGTCACACAAAGCGCCGTGTCGTGTGTGTGTCCCCCGCTTCCCCCGCCCCGCACAATGGCGGCCACTGACCGCCCCTTCCTCCTCCTCCTCCCCCCTCCCGCCGCAGTTCCCGCTGCGGCCACCGGGGGCCGCTGCCGCTCCCGGCGCTCCCACACAAAGCGGGTCCGAGCGCGGCGCGGGGGCCGCGGGGCCCGAGCGGGGCCGGGGCCGGGCCGGGCGGCAGCGGCGGCCCCGCACCCCCGCAGCGGCGCCCCGGCCGCGGGGACAACGCAGCCCCGCAGGGGCGGGGGCCGGGGCGGCGCGGGGCCGCCGCACGGCGTTAACTGCGCAACGACCGAGGGCGCTCCGGCAGGCCGCGCTGGGGGGGAGGCGGGGGTTACCGCGGGGGGAACTGCGACACAACCGCCGGGAAGCGAGGAGCGAGACCCCGCGCCACGATTCCCAGCCGCCCCTCCCGCCCTCCCCGCCCCGAGAGCCTCCGCCGCGCGCCTCCTCTGGGTAACGGAGCGGCCTTTCCGCTTCTCGTCCCTCACCTGCTGGTCTAGACTGAGGGCATTTTCCACCGCCACATGACTCATAACGAGAGATAGGTCTCGGGCTCGTCCCGCTCCGCCTGGAGAAATGGGGATCCGCTGGGCCGGGAGGTCGCTGCCGTGAGTGCCGCTGGTTCCGCCACGAATCGCTGCCCTGACTGAGCCCCCCCCCGCCGCGGGCCCGGCCTTTATATAGGCCCCGCCCCCCGCGCGCCCGGCCGCGCGCGCTGACCTCAGCGCGCACGCGACCGCCCCCCCCCCCGCCCTCCCTTCCCGGCGCTCTCGCGAGACCTCCGCGCAGCTCGGCAGCCCAGGAGGGGAGCGCTCCCGGAGCTGTCGCGAGACTTGGGAGCGCCGGGCCCGCGCGGCGTCTCCGGCGGCACCGCGAGGTTTCCCCTCCCCCCCCCCGATCCCGCCCGGCCCTGCTCCGCTCGGGAGGAGAGCGGCGCTGAGTTCTCGCGAGATCGCGACCCCCGCCACAACACGCAGCCCGCGCCGCGCTGTCCCTTTTGTTCGCAGCCCTCGCGAGAGCGCCCCGCGCGCGCGCGGCCGAGGCGCCGCCAGGAGGAGGCGGGCCCTGGGTCACGTGGGCGGGCGGCGCCGCCATCTTGTCGCTCCCCCCTCAGCGGGCAGTGGCGCAGCGCGTAATGGCGGCGCGGCGCTGAGGGCAGGGGAGGAGGGGCCGCTGCGCCCACAACACACCGGCCTCCCTCCCGCAGATGCCTCTAGCGCGGGCCCCGGCATGCCAACCTGCGGCTTTGCAGGGCTCAGACCGTACCCTGTGCTCGCTGCCCAGCGGCGCATGGGGGTGAGGCGCTTACCCCGGAACACTGCTCGTGGGCTTCACTAGTCACTGCACATATTCATCAGCTCTTTCTGCAAGATCTTTAGCCATCAAACATACTGACGTGCCAAAGGACTATTTTCCACTATTCTCTCTATAGTGTCAGTTTTGTCATCTCTCTATTTACATCCACAAATAGCCCCACCGTGGATTTATCAGGACTATTAGCTTGTAAGCATCAGTCAAATAGTAAGCATTGAACTATCTGTCATTATAAAAAATGTATATAAACAACCCCATTCCCTTCTATCACAGCCTGCTGACACAGAATACTAGAGCTGCTTCCTCGAATTTGGGTCAGTAAAAGTACTGATGAACGTGCTTATGGGATCAGGACACGGCTGGGGCTGTGAAGTCACAGGGAAAAGGACACGGGGTTTGGCTGTTCCTGATCCACACATAGCAATTATTCCTCCATTTCCCTCCTCCTCAGGCTCCTGCCTCTTCCAAGAAGAAAACCACAAGGAAGGTCCATTCTCCAGAAAGATGATTCACCATGGGATTTAAAAACAAGACAGAACTTTTCCACAGTACTCACACATTAAGCAGCCCGTCTCTGCCTAGGTTTTTCCTGCCCTTATAATTGGAGCTCTAGAACCAAGGTCCTCCCATTGCAGAAATTAAGCCCTAAACATCCACAAACAAGTCCTTAAATGAGCAACACATACTCCTCACAGACAAACTAGTCAATTCTGTGATGGTCTGGTCTCAAACAAAGCATTTACCAGTCCTCTGCTTTCACCTTCCATAATACTTCTCCAGCCAGCTATGGCTCCAGAGTTAAAGATTTCTGCTTGCATTTCTTCCCCAGGTGCACCTATTTATATAATTTAAAAACTTGTAAGTGTCTTTGTTGAGGCTGCCTGACAGTTAAAAGAAAAAGTTCCTGTATTTTTTAAGAAGCTGTTACTGGACGTAGGCCCAAATTTTGGTTTTTTTGAAAGCAAGTTTCAAATAATACTTTTAATTCCTTTTCTTCTTACAACTTTGCAGACAATTCTAAAGTCTAAACAATTCTGCAGTGTTTTGAATCACTCCAAACCAAGCTTAGAGATACTCCCGAGTTTACATCCCTGCAATGTCGGCAGCGTTTTACAAACAAGGGCATTGTTTGTGATAATTCATATGCACTAGAGAATTACCTTAATTAATCGTTCGCAAATTAATTCACAGTTAATCAATCACGTGCAAGTTTTAGAAGTATCACAGCAATTTAAACCCTGATCCTGCAGTCAAGGAAGTCAGTTCTTGGGGAAGTCAGTTTTCCCTCTGACTTGCCATCTGCACTAGGCTATTCTCAGTTTCACTTTTAATTCTCCCACATCTGACTCAGACAGAATTCCCTGGAGGAAGCTGAGCAGCTCATGAACTCTTGAGTCAACACTGGAGTCCTCACAAACCCTGCTCACTTTAAACTTGGGAAGTTTTTGCCAATGGGCTCCTCAAAACCTGACACTGCCGGCCGCTTGGACACTCAGTTGTTTAATCCTAGCAAATTCCCAGATTTGGTATTCCTTCACCTGCAAAGCCCTATGTGGCAGGTGTTCTGAAAGGCTACACTGATAGCCCCAAAACAGCCAGAAATGCATCTTTCTGAGTCTTGAGGAGTTGCCCTAGGAAGCCAAATCACCCACTGGCACCAAGCCATGCATGTGTTGTGAAGTCAGGGTGTTTATGAAGTTGTATCTGACTTCTGTAGTGTTTTTACCCAATGCTGGCAGACACTGACCTTGTGTACGCAAGTTTCCTTATCTGTTTGGAAGCTGTCAACAGGTCATGAGCTACTGACCATCTTAACAAGCAGATTTCTCATTGTACACAACTATGGACTCACTTCTAAGGAAAGGAGGTATTTTACCAATGGTAAAGCAGCTCAGACATCCAGAGTGTGATAAAAAATAAATCCTACCATGGATGTAATTCTCACGTTGCAGTACTGAAGACTTGTTTCTTGTTCTACACAGTTGTCTATGAGGCTAGGACCCCATACCATATTTCTGTGAGTCTTTCGTACTGCAAGATGGCAGGGCAATAAAAATATAAATTTAATGTTGTCCAGCCACAAATTAGCAAAGGGATTTGGAAACAGTTTTTAGTCAACAGTGAGTATCATATCAGAGATTGGTCTTTAACAGCATGATTTCCACATGTTCCCACATTTCTGTGGACATTTTTAGGCATCAAAAGGCAGAATCTTACTGGTTTGGAGGAATAACATGGAAAGAAGAGCCACATGCCACCACTGATGTTACTGTTGGTGAACCCTTCTCTAGAAAGCCTGCATTTCCCTACAGCAGCAGTTACAAAACTCTTTGGACCAGTGGATAGCTGTTAGTGATGCCAGCCTGAGCAGTCAATGAAGGAACTGAGCTGAATTTAAAATAACTAACGGGTAGAAAAAAACCTGCCTGCATCAGCTCTCAGCCCAGATAAATGCTTGTGGGATACTGGGTTGTAATCAATGTTTTTCTTCAATTTAGTGAACATTTCTCACCACACATGTGCCCTAACTCAGTGTGCAGGGCAGAGCCACTGCACTGAAGCCAGGGGTCTCTCTCACTAGTGTTGCCAGTGATTATTAAACTGTGCCTGGACAGCATCTGACAGAATATTTACCAAGTACTCCCCTCTGCTGCAACACTTCATTCTCTCACTGCCTTTGCTGACTACACCTCTATCCTCAATCTTAGCACATAATGCCTTTAGCTCACGTGAAGAATTAAAAGGCAATCCGATTAAGAGCTGCTCTGTGCTTTGGCCAGCGTGTTGCCACCCAAGCCTTGCTGGCTCCCCTTCCCTTGTCTCTGCGTGTTCCCAGACTGGTAGATAGAATGCACACAGTTGATTGAAGAGGGCTTGGTGAAGAGCAGATTCATTATGATTCTCTGAAGAGATGCCTGGAGGTTTTTTTCAAGCTTCAAAGAAATTCTCATCTTGTCCTGAAAAACCGCAAAAGACTGTTTACAGAAAGCAGAGATTCTTAGCTGAAAGGAGAGACAGAATCAGGAAGTTTTATAAGCTGTGACTCTAGAACAGGGATACACAGAAAAGATTTAGTCACTTCAGACATATACTAGTCCTCATCTGAGGCAGCACTCAAGGCTTCTCTCTCTCTCTCTTTTTTTCTTTATTGAAATCTTATTTTTATTTTCTGTAATGGTTTTGTGACAGGATCAAGTAATCACTGGCTTCTGTGGGAACTGAGGAAGTACAAGCATAGTTTTGTTCTTACTTCTTCTGTCTGTGTGGATGAGACACAGGGAAGAATGAGTCCATGAATGTGGACTCAAAGTTTTAGGGGGTGGAACAGAGAGTGTTTTTTGACTAAAATTACAAGGGTTGTTGTCCCAAGTGGAAGAATGAATGGAGAAAATGTGGCAATTCTCTGAACATTGAAAATTTCTGAGTTGGGCTCTATTTTTTCGTATCCCTAGATTCCTTGATAGCTTGGATTTTAAAAACCTTAATCATTTTCTTCTCCGTGCATTCAGATTTCTCTGTCATCCCCACTGGATTCCAAATTATATTGCATCTCTCTCTCACTCCCCAAGTTTATGCACTGCTTTGTCTTCCCAAATGCTATTTTCCATGTTCCAATTAGATTAAGGGCTTGCCTGCACAGGAAAGTTACACTACTATTAATTTGCAGTTTGCTTTAAAGAAATTATGTTAAACCTGGGCAAAAGGCCATGTGGGCTCCCTGGTATTCCTCTGCAGGAATGCAAATGGTTTATTTCAGGTTAGATCAGGTCAATTAGGAACAGGAAGAACTTGCAAAGCATTAAGTTTTCCTACACCAGAACGAAGACAGTCCAGCAGCTCCTTCTGCAGACTGTAACCTCCTAATGGGAAGAAAGGCTGCGGGCATGGTCTTGAGCTCTGCAGGAGCCACAATCTGCTGGACAGAGGTAGCACAGCACCAGCTGACTGCTGCTGTCGCTGCCCTGGCTCGGGCTGTGCAGCAGCTCTTGCCCACTGCAGCCTTTTTCCTACCTGGACAGCCCAATCCACAGCACTCACAGGACAGAAGCAGGGACTGCTGCCTCTGTGCAAGGTATTGCCTTCCACTCTCTTCATGCAGGTATTAAAAATTGAGTCCTTTGCCAAAAAAAATTGCAGTATGATGTTGTTCAACAGGGCAAAGTCATGAGTATCCATCTACTGCCCCTCTTTGAATGAATGCCTGGAGTTAATTATTGGTTTACAAGCATATTGTAATTGCATGAGTGTGCCTTTCTCTTGTAGGCAAGCCCAAATGAACAGAAGATGAAGACAAAAGAAGAGAGACTTACTGCAGCAAAAAGAAAGGAAATAGGCACATCAGTAAATCTTGGATTCACATTCTCATTGAGAACTGGTTTGAACTGCTAAGCTTATAATTGCCTAAATCAAAATAGGCACCCAGTCAAGATGGCTCCTGTATTAATCAGCATCAGAATTACACTTTGAAGAAGGCACTAATGTTTCTCATTTTGGTTTCTGTATGCCTTTTCTAATTACCATTTCTAAATACCAAGTGTAGCTTTTATCTTATGTAACATAAATGTAATATTAGAGTTTTCTTTGAAAGCCCTCCAGATGGTCACTGACCGAGTACCACTTGCCAGTGCTCTCCCCTCTGGTGTGCAGGGGTTTGACTTCAGCTGTGAGCACCTGGCAAGGTCTGACCTTTGCAGATGGTGGTTGTGCAACGTGGTGCAGCTGCCAGGAGTGCTTGGGTTCTTTTAAGAGAGTGGCCTCAGCCATCTGAGGAATGCCCAGTGTTTCTCCTTGTTAAGTGAGAGGGTGACTCTGACAGCTCGAAAATGCCTGTGGGATTGTCAGGGTCCTGAGGACACCCCCAGCTCCCCACAGCCCTGCCAGGAACTAAATGGCCAAATCCCATTAAGCAAATCCAACACTGGTGTTCAGGAGAAAGGGGGAAGAAGGTCCACCTTCCTGTTTCCCTCGCTGTTGCTGCAGTGTTGATTCTGTCACTTGGCAGGGGAACGATCACCAGCAATCGAATGGGAGCAGTGTAGGGACTTGTAATACAAAGGTTGATGGCCTGAGTTAATGTCAGCAGGTTAGCAGGTCATTAAGACCACAGGGCATTGACCTGCTGTCTCTTGGGGCACTCAGACCTAGAGAAAACGTGATGAGTTCTGATGACTGCCAGAGCTGAGGCAGGTGGAGATACTGACAGTCCAAAGAGATACAAAAAGACACCCAAACCGTGTGCATAGTCACCAATCCAAGAATAACCCAGGACTTCAGAGCTGGCATCCCTTTGTGTTCTCTATGGCATCACACAGATCCTGGACCTATTACCTGAGCACAAACTTCATGGTGCCTGGATTTTTTGATAGATGGCTTAAACATGCTGGCCTGGTGCCTGGTGGCTGCTCTTATGAGTGTGAGGATATGAATGTGGCTGAGTGAGACCTGTTAGGTTTCAGTTTTTATTTTAAATTAAATCACTTTCTTCCCCTTCCCCCCTCATCCCCACATCTCCTAATGTTTTCTACCTTGTTTATACCATGTTGGAGCAGTGTTTCCTACAGAGGAACAAGGAATAGTAAATAGGAGCACCCAGAAGCATAATCTTTCAGGTGGCAGCAGAGAAAGAACCATAAAAAAATTACTGTGAGGAGAAAAGATTCTCTTTTTCTAGTTGGGTTCTTCAAAGGCCACCCTGTCCCTCTTTCTGGCTTTGGTCAGCAGTGCAGGTCACACAGCTGGAGCTCTGACCCACTCCATTATAAGAGGCTTAGCTCAGGCTTCAGTGTGCACATTGCAACCTTTCCACTTAAATCATTAAAGATAAAGGGTTTTGGAGACATCTAATCCATCACACTGCCCTAAGACTAAGTATATCCATCCACTCTGGGTGGATGCTCATCCGACTGGATCTCCAGAACATCAACTGCATCCCCAAACTGGGGGAGGGCTCCCAACCCTGACTGGCTTCTCCTAAGGGGCAGGGCCCCAGGATGCTGTCACGTTTCCACAGCCACTGCTCCTGGGCTGTGAGGAAGGAACCCCTGCTTCATGCTGAGACTGAAAAGATGCTTAGTGAGCTGAGGGCTCCCAGCTCCTTTCAGACACCCACAGACACAGTGGAGCTGTAACCCTCCCACCCCTTTCCAAGGCAGGCAGCTCAGTGCCTGCAGTGAGGTAGGAGCTGCTGCTGCCTCTCTGTGAGACAACAGCTCCTGGTGGCTTCCCCATTGTCTAAAAGATGGAACAATGCTGCTGTGTGGCTGCACAGCTTGTTGTATGTCACCTCACTGTGGAGTAGCTTAAGTCTCCATAGTAAACAGGAAGACTAGTTTATTTCCTTCCTCTTTGCAGTTGCTTTTTATATATTTATGGGCTGCTATTTTGCCCCTTCTCAGACTTTGCTTCTTGAGACTGAATTGTTTTTCATTACAGTTCATGTCTTCTGAACTTCTTGTAGAGCAGCAGTTTAACATTTAAATTAATGTAGTGTTTATGAAATTAGCTGGACTGACAGGCATGGAAATGGAGACTTCACAGATTAGATGCCACAGTGGTAGGAGGAGTGAGAACTCCATACCTGACTTGTGATCTGGAACATCTCTAGAGGCAAGAAATGGATGTAATTATGAAATCCATCTACGTGGTTGAGGTTTCCTCTTTAATCAGTAGCCTCTAGGCTATTTCAGCCTGCTGGCATTCATTTGTGCCAGATGTGGTGGTGTCTTTGTGATATGGACAAACCATTGCAATAGCAAGGAGCAGTGTTCACCAGCTCATTTCACATAAATTACCAGCCTTATGGGGGCAGAGCATTCAGGCAGGGTTCATCTCTGGCCACATGGAAGGCTCTCCAGCCAAGCCAGTCACCTCAGGCCCCTGATACAGCCACAGCAGAGAACAAGTCACTCTTAGGTCATGAATCATCTCATCCTGAGGTAGATATTTAAAATAGATCAGATAAGACATACTTTTAAATTGCCTACAGGGCAACAGGCTCAAATGTATTGATAGACACTGTAGACATCTAAAATTAGGTGAGCTGAGTCTCACCTGTGGAATCAAACCAGTGACACACAGGTCAAAAGCCCCACTTCTGTGGTGAACCTTCAGAGCACATCTTCTGCCTTTCTGAATTTACAGCCACCTCCAAACAGCCAGCTGAGAGAACTATGAGGGTCTTTCACCATATGGCTAAATCTTTTCACTGATTTTCAGAAATAAAATGTATTAAATCCTTCTTTCTTAGTTTAGTGTCTAAATAGTCATTTTCCAGAACAGGAATAGTTGCTTTTTCACTTCTGCTCATGCCATCATGTGGAATTAGAAAAGCAGATGCTTGGATTAGGAAGCACACATATTCATCATGGATAAAATAATGATACTCTGCAGAGGGGAATTTTAATGTTGATTCATCTGATACAGTTGAACTGTAAAGATTTATCTTGCAGATTCTTTGACAAATACGAACTTCAAAACAATGTTTTTTACTCCCACAGCATTTTCTCCCCCTTCTCTCATTTTTGTTCCTTAGCTAATAGTTCATTAATAAAGAAAAAGGTTCTCTCAGTGCCATAGCGCATCTGTTGACCCATTTCACTGCAAGTGCATACATAACCACTTGTTTGTTTGCACTTCTACAGGTGTTGCTGCTGTGCAGATAAGGGCTATGGTTAAATTTCATAATGGAAAATCTGACAGGCAGTTAACTAATGCATGAGTCATATTTCGTAATAGCCTAAAGGTCTCTGATGTTCGACCTTCATTTGATACCCTTGCCATCAGGCAGTTTATACATAACCCATCTGAAGAACATTCTTTATATAGATGACTGCATGCCGCCCTTTTATACCTGCAAGAATGGGCACTGCCCTCACTGAGCCAGGGGAATCTGCTGGCTCCCTGTGAACAGGACTGGAGAGCTGCACTGCACGACACTCACCTGGGGAATGGGAACAGCGGACGTCTCTGCTTAGTTTAAGCCTTCTGCAGGGCCTAGCTGAAAGGTGAGTTGGTTTTGGACTCCACTCACCCTGACTGCACTTCTGACTGGAACAACTCTGATAATGAAGGTAGCGCTGGAACTTCCAGCACTAAGAGCTCTGCTGATTTCACCTGTGCGTGGCTCACTTCTTCTTGAGGCAGGAGTGACAGAGAATGAGACATCCTTTTGTCAGACCATCCCAAAAAGGGAACCCTCCATTGCTGACAGCAGCAGAGTCCAGCCAGCATTACCAATGCCAGGGACTTAAAAGGAACACCTGAAGTGGAGAAGGCTCGCCTGGAGAATCATCCCCTGTATTTGCTAGACAAAGGGTGAAAAAGCAACACAGTGCTTACAAAGGGACCATAACATTGTTGGTTTTCAGGACTTCTCAAGTCTCAAAGGCAGCAAAGGATGTTGGCAGTGCTGCTGTTTTCAAAGCTAAAATAAGGCAGACACATGACTTCAGTAACTGCATGTGAAGTTTACATACTGTGACTCATCGTAATAAAGAAACCTAAACAAAACCCCAGTGTGTCATTGAAGCTGGAATATGTTTTCCATACTGAATTCTTTTAGGTTTGCTTTGGCTTCTTTTTTACAGATGTAGAACAATAGAATATCTCAGGGATATTAACTCTTTGCTGTTGCAGGATAGAGAGTTCTGGTCTTTGTGAATGGACCTATATGAAACACGTTAGCTTATTTTTTTAAACCCTTTGGCACAACTTTTACTTTTTGGCAGTGCCAAATGCTGGACTACAAGAGCAGCTGAGAAGAAAAATGGAAAGAAGAAAGCAAAGGAGAAAGAAGGGTTGTATCCCAAGATTTAACAGGCTGTCTCTTTAAGAAGCTCTGCCATTCCAAGTAACTATTTTGCAATATCTCTGGGATAGCAGCAGACACCAGGAGTGATGTGTACGTAGCATGTGAGTTGCCTGCTGTATATGGAAAACTGCCTAGGGAGGGATTGGCACAGTGGGAAGGAGAGCATGGCCAGGCTGGCTGTAGGCACCAGTGAGGAGGTTTGTCATCCTGCTGAGTCAACAGGACACACAGCACCTCCAACGGGGCTTTTGCCTGCTGGTTGTTCAACATTAGGCAGCTGAAGTTACGTGGTAGGAGCCTATAATGATAGGCTCATATGCATGCTCATTTATGCATTAATTCATTTTGCATGGATGATCTGGATTACCAGTTCCAAACCTCTTCATCTGGGGTAAAGTTGGTGCTGACTGGGCAAGGCTCACTGTGGCTGTTTTTTAGGGCTGTTCTTGCAGCCCTTCTCAGGCCAATGCAGAAGGTAAGAAAAGCCCAAACAAAGGTGTCAGTTGTATCCAGGTTCATTTCAGATGGGCAAAAGTGTTGGGAATCTGACAAAGGAGTTGCTAAAAAGGGGTCAGGAGAAGGGAAAGGATTAAGTGGCAGATGTATCTACCCCACTGTCTGCAGTTCTACCTCGTCACCCACCTCTGCCTTCCACTCTCATAGGAACTAATTCTTGGCTGGTATTTTAATGGTGTGAATTCCCATTTATCAGAACATGGTAATAGTTGATGCTTCTTACTGTACAGGTCCAGTTGTACAAGCTTCTGTCTAGTCAGTCACAAAATTTCTGGCATGTAGACTGTTCCAACGAGCAGGAAGAGTTAGGGGTTTTCCATCTTTGCAAATAACTTCCCAAGAAGTCATCACCAAATGTTGCATAAACAGAGAGTTATCCTTGTCACACTCCAGGCCAAATGACAGCTAGAATCAGAAAGTCAGGAGGGTTTTTTCATGAGTGGTACTAATTATATGAGTAGTACTGAGACAAACCTGGCAGAAGCAGTGTGGTTTAAACTCTAGAGCTTTAGCTTTAGAGAACTTTCCATCCTGTTCAACTGCTCCTTTGTCCCACCAGCTCAGGTCCCAGCCTCGTAGTGCCAGCTTTACTGAAAGATTCTTGTTGCTGTCATTTAAGGTCCCAGCAAGAAGAAGGGCCCAGCTATACAAATCTCACTGGCAGGATAAGGCTGCTGACACAAATGTAATATAATAAAATAATTCATTAAAGAGTTGTATAACTCTTGTCTGATGATCTGAGGGACTCCTCTCCCAGTTTGCCCCTCAGTACCCACTGAACTATCACCTCCATCATGACATTGGATCATGATTTACATAACAAACTTCTGGTTTAAAGTGCCAGGATAGAGGAACTCTATTGTATGACTATTCTGCAACGTGCTGAACTTTTCCTTTGGCTGAATTTTTATCTTTTTAAAATTTTTTTTGAAGTCATCTTAATATCAGAAGAGAATTTTAATTTTGTCCATCTTTCCACTTTTTTATTGCAGTATTGTCTGTAATTAAACTTCAAAATACAGGGACATCACTACCTGACATTTTTCTGTCTCTTTTCCAAACAATTTCTGGAACTGAAAATTAATAAAAGGAGATACATCTTTTCAGTTCTTTGTTTAGCTCCTCTGGCTTGTTTTCAGCTTTTTACAGTGCTTTCCAGGCTCTCAGTTTCACCTCCCTATTTTCTGGTTCCCTGAACTTATGTGGTGACTTTGATGCTGCAAAAGGGCAAGGTAAAGCAGCAGAAAAAAAAAAAAAAGGTAAAATACTGTGATAAAAGGATAGGCATCACCCCAGGGATTCATGTACTGAAACCTCTTTAAAATTCTTCTCAAAAACGGACTAGTTAGAAGCTGACAGTGTCCTTTTAAGGACAGTTTATGTTAAGAAATCCTGCTTAGTCTTATGAGCAAGTTTTGGCTGAGCACAAGTGCTAATGACTTTCTGAAATGAAAAACATTTCTAAAGACAAAAATAGCTAGTACTGAAATCTCTCACAGTCATTACTTACAATTTCTGTGTGATCCCTTGTCCAGATTTATAATGATTGCTTCCCATGCCAGCAGAACTTACAACTTTGTGGATTTGTCTTTAATGTTGTAATTAAAACCAGGATGATTTTCATGGGCCCCGAATAATTTGTCATTCTTGTGAAAGCTCTGTCTTTTAAGTGGCCTTACAAAAGATGTAATCTTCACTGACCTAAGTATGCATACACAGTTTTCTTAATACTCATTGATGTTTTCATCAAGGAATTGTATACCTTTGGGGTTATGTCAGCCTGATGTGTTTAAGAACAATTTTCCCAACCTTTCCCAGAATTTAAAACGCATTTAAGTTATCTTTAAGTAAAGTACTCATTTTTCTTCTGAGGGGTGCCTCCAAATAGTTTGTCTCCTTTAGTCCTTCTATGAGAGTTAAAGACATGCCCTTTAACAGTCCTTTCCTCCAGAACATTTTCCATTTTACTGCCCACCCACTGGTGACACATGTTGGGGACCCTGCAGTGACTCCCCAGCATTTCCAGAGCTGTGCAGTCTGAAGAACAAAACCTTCTCATTCTCCCTAATTATGGGATCATTATGCAGTGTAAGCCCCAAAATCTGATGTCCTGTTAGTTCTCCATATTTGTTGGAGGGGTGGATGTTCCTTATCACACAAAGAAAAGGCCAGACTGGCATCACTCACACACTCAACAGGGCAGAACTGTGTTACAGCAATAGTCAGTGAGGGGTAATTATATGGGATGGGTGGAGAGCTGGGTCCTCAAATGTGAATTTCTTCTTATTGGAACACACAGCTATTTTTGAAGTCTGAAATTTCATTTAACAGGATTCCTCTACGGATACCTTGTCCTTTTAACTTGTCCCTAAAGCTCTTGTCCGGGGAATATTTCATGTAAGGTGTTTTGAGCCTTGAACCTGCTTGTGCCTGGTAGTATTAATAACCCGGGGCACGGGATGTTTATGTAGCAGTGAGCACCATGGCAGCACTCAGTAAATAATGAAATAAATCGAAGGCTTTGTTTCTGTTTAAATATTGTGTTTGCCTTCTGTGGATACAGATCTTCTGGATCCTGCTCAACAACCTCATTTGGGTGAAACTGGATATTGTGCCAATGTTATTCTAGCTCCTTTAATGTATGGCAACTGTACAGACAATGCACTGCCTCATGAAGAACTCAGAGTCCCCCATCTAAACATGTAAGGAAAAGCCAAAGCCCCTAGAACCTGCACTAAAAATATCCACCAGGATTCTTAATTTTTATACAGATACAAAATTCAGGGAGAAAAGGCAAGAAGTGGTTACGTCCAAATCAACAACTGCAGCATACCAGGACCATTAGGGTCCAAATTCACTGCTCCATTACAGAATTCCAGACATGCGCAGAAAATGCCAGGGCTGGGAACTTACTCTGGCTGCTAAGGAGGGGATGCCCAAGCATATGAGAACCAACACAGAATTAGAAATGTGAAGGAAACCCCCACTATTTAACGGTTTTAAAGCACTGAGCAGGGAAAAATTGGGAAGACCAGAGCCATGGCATTCTGTGATCTTGGCCTTCCAGACCACACAGGTGCAGAGGCCAAGGGGGACGCGTGCTGTAGAGAGGAGCTGTGTGTTTCCCTTCAGAACAGCCTGGAAGCTGCTCAGGAATCCCAGCACTTAGAACGTGTCTCAGAGAAGTCATTCTGCGGTCGACTGTGCCTCGCTCTCGTATGTTTATAAAAGAAACATTTAAAATGATTCCAAGATTGAGGCGTATACAAGTTAAACTTTGAGTAAGAGCTGAAGAACAAATAGAGCTGTGCTAAATCGGTTTCTGGTACAGCCTGACAATATATTCAAGATGCTACCTAATCTCAAGTGATCCCATAAAAACCAGTGTCTATATAATCTCCTACCACCAAGTCAGTCTTAAATTTGTAGGTGAGGTTACCACAGTCTCAGCCCAATTTAATCTCTTTTCCATCAGGAATCAGCAAAGCCAAGAAATTTTTTATGGCTAAATTAATCATATTTTATGTGTGATATATGTAATTCTCTATTTTGAATATAAAATATAAGTAAATATAATCCCTATAAATGTGTAACCATGCATTTATGGTGGAATAACAACACTTACATTAATCGAAAGATTGATACTATTTGTCCATAACTTCATTAATGCTAAGTAAGCTGCACTAAGGGGCCTTGAGATGGGCCAAAAGACAAGAAGGATAAAATTCAACTCCAACAACCAGTGAACAAGGAGTTAAGGTACTAGAAACAGAAGCCTCTGCAAATCCAGCATTAAAAAGACTCTGCCAATTATGGAATAGAAATTAAAGTCTGCTTCTATCACCCGGAACTGACAGCAGCCAGGGCAAAATGGGAAGGGATAAAGGAACAGTGAGGTGAGAAACAAAGGCTAAAAGGCCATCAGGGTGAAAGGTGAATTCACCATCTTCAAATGAAGGCTGAATGCCCTATGAGTCCTGATAGTCCATCAGAAGGGGTGAGGTCTAGCAGAGGCATTCTTGGTCACAGTCACAGTGCAGGAGGCCAACCTGGACAATGTGGGCAGTTTGGGATGTGCAGCTGGAGCTGGAGCCCTGTCTGCTGCCTGCTTTGTGCCCCAGCTGTGGCAGAGGCGAGGGCAGGCAGCTGAGTGAGGGGCTGCAGGCTGCAGAGCAGTGCCCCGTGCCAGCAGTGAGTTCTGCAGCTTGTGCTCACAGCAGGAGCAACCCAAGTGTGTCTGCTCACCAGAGTCCAGCAGCCAGGCAGCCTTTGTGGGGTAGCTGTGGGGGCACAGCAGTGAGGAGCTGAAGGCACTGTCTGAGCAGAAATCTCTGTGGAAAGGGGAAAGGTAGATGTTGCTTTGCATGTCTGGGCTGGTGTGAATTCATCACGCTCTGGGTTTGAACGGGAGCCAGGTACAGCGTACAAGTAACTCCTGTTTGCTGTGCATGACCTAAATCCAACTGCTGCTTTGTCAGGTTTTAACCAACACGTGTTCTGTTTCCCTCCTGTGTGGTAACGCTCCTGGAGACTGGGTGTTAGCACTGGGAACCTGATGATTCAATCACGAAGTATGAGAGCTGTATTGCAGCAACAGGGAGGAAGCGGGGACATGGAGCCTTGCTGTGTATTTTGTGGTGGTCAAAGGTTTCACATCCAGAGAATTCTTATCTGGAAGGTTTCAAAGGACTAAATATAGACCAACCTCCCATGCTAGATGGCAGTGAGGCTCTGCAAGCAACCCATTTCCCTGCTAACAGTGCTCGTGGGGATCTCATGCCTTGTTTGTTTGTTGGTCGGTTTATTAAATAATCATTTTTCAGGATAGACATCGATCAGAGCCTGCAACTCTACTGTTTCCTATTCCTTGGCAATGGGCCCCCCAGCAAGAATGCACAGCCAGCACAAGTCCTGGAGCTGCCCCTGAATCATCCTTCATCCTCACTCTCACTGGCCTGGGGGAAGACAGGAGTATTACACAAGAGGTCTTGGGGTGATAAGATAAACATCTGCTATTTGAGACTCTGCCTTAAACCACCACATTGCCATGAATGACATGTTTTCAGTAGCAGGAAGCCAGGAATTACTCAATAGGAAGACTGAAGACTGCCAGCACTTCTGTGATTCCTGCCTCTGGCTGGGTGTGAGGGAAGTCCTCCTGGTTGGATGTCTGTGTGAACACCAGATCCCACTCACTGCAGATACCTGTTTCAAGGCTGGACAGAGCAAATGCACTCTTGCAGATGATCCCAAGGTCCTTTACCCAGTGGAAGAACAGCAGGTGAGCTTGGTGTTGAAGGCAGAGAAGGTGAAGGTGTCATCAGTGAGAGATGAAAAGACTACAGGCAATTGAGATTGTTGCTGTGTAAGTCCACCAGGGCCCAAAACACTGGATGTGTGATTTTTCCAGGCAGTGAAGACAATTTCAAAGATCCATATTTGAACTCTAACCAAACAAGCAATTAAATAAAAAATAAGCAGTGATGAAAGGGAAAAGAAAATCTGCTTACCAGGAGATTTCAAGAGGACATGACAAAAGTGAATTTATGAGAACATAGAATAGTCTACACCTATAAGCAGTTTTCAGCTTTAATTAGGACAACACTGCTGTCCTGCTGGGATTTTCCAGGGTCCTGAGTGCATAATAGCCCCTAGGAGCCCCATCTGGGACCCCCATCCCAGCACCTTCTGCCTGGGAGTGCCATGCCTGGCTCTGGACTGTGGCAGGAAGGGCACTGCCCATCTGCCGTGCAGAGCACCCTGCTCCCACTGCTCCCTGACACGCATCTAAAGGAATAAAACCAGAACCATCTCAAAAGCAGAGACTCTATGAATGCTGTCATACTTGCAAAGCAAAATGAAAATTAGTGGTGCTGCAGAATGACAGACGTGGAATAATACGCCAAAAACTAATTATTGAAAGAAAGGAGGTGTGTGCCTCCAGCACCTGAATCAAGATCTCAGTGTACAATGGCACAGGCGGAGAGGCTGTACAAAATCTTTAGATATTTAACCACTTGTGAGTGTTCCTGTGGGAAGGGAAATGACAGATTCGTTTTCCTGTGGAGGATTCATTAGTATGCTGTGATTGGTGAGTCAGTATTTTTAGCTTAGCAAGCTCAAGATGTATTGTGGTTTAGGCCACAATAGAAGTTACCAACTCTGGGTAACGAATTAAAACAAAAAAAAAAAAAAAGGGGGAGTGTGTTAGGAACAGTAGAATGATTTTCCAAGCTTTTTTATGAACCATCCTCCTCACTTGTTTAGCATTAAGTGCCTATTAACTCCATTTCAGGAAGGTGGTGATTAAACTGGGTCAAATGGAAGTGATTAGCTTGGATTATGCCTGTCATGGAAAAATTCACTGGAAGATCTAAGAGGGAGGAAATTGCCACACACATCCCAGCAAGTTCTGCTGGAAGGTAGATGGATTTGTTTTTTCCCTGCAAAAGAGCTTTGGCCCACACAGGATCCCTCCAAATACCTCAGACTTGCTTTGAGTTGAGTTGTTTTAATCTTGAAAAGATCCTCAGGAAAGCAGTTGTCCCAGCATTGCTCCCACTTGTGTGTGTCACCCCAGGTCTACCTGTACTGAATTTTGGAAGCATCCCAGGAGACACTGAAGCTACCTTTCCTCAGGAGTCTTTAAGGGAAAAAAAACTTTCATTTCTGGTGCTAAAAATTACTAAGGAAGTGTTCAGATGGACAAGGAATAATAACAATAACAATAGCAATAACAGTAACAATTAGTACCACCATGTATATTGGGAGGGCAAACTCTGCAAGGCCAGACACAGGGCCCAAAATGGAGAAAATAAACCTTGTACTTGAGACTGGGTTGAGAATTGGGAAGACACATACCCTGGCAAGCCTCTCTCTCAGCACAGTTTAAGGCCACCCTCCATTACGTGATACTGCCACAGAGAAACAAGTATTTTGAGACTGCCACAATTACTAAGAAATAAGCAGTATTTTATTGCAGGACTGATACACAGAGTTTCCTGCTGGCCCAGGGGTTGCTTCCTCCTGGTGACATCTCCCAGTGCTCCCTGCATGCCTGGCTCTGCTGCTCTGATTTAATGAGGGTTTCAGCTGACACCATTTCATCGACCCTTCTGCCATAACCCTTCACCTCTCGTGCTGTCACAGAGCTGCCCTGGGGAAACGGGGCCGAGTCCTCTGTGTGTGCACAAACAAACGTGTCTGTGCACCAACATGTGCCTGTGCCTCTGCTCACAGCTGTGTTCATTTTGTGTTGCATGTAGAAGAAAAGAGGATTATTTATGGTCTAATCATGATGTGTTCCCCAAGCAAAACATTTTCTGCTCTGATTTATTGCTCACTTTAGGCCTGCCCCCAAGCATTGTTCTTATATTTGCAGCCAGTCGCATTTTTTTCCCATTTGGAAATGGAAATCCTAAATGTAATGGCATATTAAATGAAAAAAGCCCTGACAGTTACTTGGAGGGAGGAGGAATTTTACTTCTCTATTTTCCCATTTTATGTTTGTTTTCTTTCTCACCTCTTTCCTTTTATTCTTTCTCTTATCTCTGAAAAAAGGAAGGAAAACCAGTATTTGGAGAAAAGACAGGAGCAGTATTTTGTCCTCATTTTCAGTTAAGAGATTAGAAAAGTTCAAAAGTTTTACCCAGAAGAAGTCCACATGAAAAGTACCTGTCATTTTCTGATTAGCACTGTGATACTATTGATCAAAAGTATCCAGCCAACAAACCCGTGTAAATTAAACGTGCTTGTGCACTTTATGGTGCCAGCATTTCTTGGTAACTACAAAAGAAATGCTTTTTCTTTTTTAATTCACAGAGCTTTACAAAGCTTATGCAAGTGGCCTTAGAGCTTGGGTTTCTTTTTATCTCACAAATATCAAAAAAGAGAGGTTCCCCCCCGCCCCCCCCCCCAGCCTTCTCTTGCTAAAGGACTTCTCGGAGGACCAACAAAATCAAATTAGTTTTGTAGGCTGCACTTAGAAGATAGAGGAGAATGCAGATCTTTAACAAATTGAGCTTTTCTCCCATGTGTTTCACAGGAGTTTTGATTCAATCAATCTCAGAAGAGTTTTTACATAGTCTGAATAAAAATTCTTTTTAAATCCTTTTTTAAACCTTTCTCCCTTCCTCCATTTTTAATTCCCCTCAGTAGCTCAGGATTCCTTTCTGTTTTGAGGCATGAAATCCCTTTAGCTCTATTGCCTACACAGCACAGGAGAAGAACAAAGCAAGAGAATATGAAAAAGAAAACACCCCCCCAAGAAAATAATTTTCTTTTTTTTCAAAAATCTTACCCATCATTATGCCATAAGAAAAAAACAACAACAAAAACCCCACCAAAACATACCCTTTTCCCCTCTTTTGTGGGTCACATCTATGAAGCAAGAGAGAATCCTGTGCTATTGTGTTTGGTTTCTAAGATGGATGCACAAAGTACCCTGGCTGTAGCCTCCAGGAATGTTGTCACCAAACAAATGTTGCCATTAAAGTGTTGGTAGGAGGTTCATTAGGAAATGTGAAGAGAAAAACTTTTTGGTTTTTTTTGGGGGGTGTGCGTAGGAAAAGCAACTAATAACTAAATCTAGAAGTACAGCTGGGTGCTCCTAAATTAGAAACCTTTAGGAGGTCTCCCACACATCCCTGCAAGTTTGCTAAAGAGTTTTATGAGCTGTGCATTGCTGCAGATATGTTTCACCTCCTCCAGCTTTTCTGTCTGTTTCTTGCTAAGCTTCTCCATGGCTTTAAGCCTCTCTTAGTTAACTCCCCACTGTCTCTCTGGCCAGGGTCTCATGTCTCTTCCATCTCTCCTTCCAGTTCTTTTAGGTCCTTGCTATGGTTTCAATCCTGTATTTCAGCTGCTCAAGAGGACAGAAAATTGGCTCAGTGGATTTCTCCCCTTCTCCATCAGCTGCCCTGGTTGTTTATCTCATTAAGAAAAAAAAAGAAAAAAGCCGATCCAGATGTATAAGTAAAAAACCACTTATTTTCTTACCCATTTTCTTGCATCACTCTTCCCTGCAGGCAATTTTATTGTTGTTTTACAATACAGGCAGAAGGTAATTTTCCTACCCATAGTTTTACTTGGCCCTGAATCTGGTGGATTGTTATTTTCTCCCTGTTTGCAGCTGAGAATAATTTTTCAGGAAAGATGATCATACTCCAGTCTGAGACGACCAGCACAGGGTTCGAGCTCTGCCTTGCAAGGACTTGTGCACAAAGGCTGTGTTCTGCAAAGACTCTTTTTAAGTCACCCCTAACGCCTGGATCTTAAACCCACACAATTTAGATACTTATAAGCAACGGGATTATCTCACCAGAGAGGTGGGCAGTTTTTCCAGGATCAGGGATTAGATTAATATATCGTTAGAGATAAGGGAAAGAAGTAGTTCCTCTCTTACTGACGATGCACAAAGCAAATTTCTTTCAAAATGTGAATACCTACCACAGTTACTGTGCAGGCTTTGACGCTGCTGCACACAGGGAATTATTATTACCACGTTTAGTGGGAGGAAAAGAATAACAAGAAAAGAATAATAATCAATTACTGTTCCTCAGTGCCTTCCTCGCTAAGGCTAAAATGAATCTTGGTTTGAAACTAAAAGCAGAATTCTCGTGCTCATTGTTTCGGGAAAGATCGGCAGAAATCAAGTGCTTTGGGCTGAGGGCCTCTAGAGGTCACCAGAACCTAATTAATGAGCAGCGCTGAGCCCGTCTGTGAAGTGCAAATTGCTTTGTTTTGATTGGGATTTTCCACCTCTGCGGCTCTGGGTCTCCCCTCTCCCGAGGAATCCAGGCTGTCCTTAGCCGGGGAATAACAGGAAAGGCCTGCAGAGCCCTTCCCTGCTGGAGAGCCCGGGCTGCAAAGGGGGCAGGTCCCTTGTGGGGGCGAAGGCCGAGCCACCGAATTGGCTTTTTTCCTCTGCGCACTGTGCCGATTTCATCCCGTGCTTCTGCGGTAAATCCTGCCCTGGCACAGCCGGAGTCTCTTGTGGCCCCGGGCAGTGTCTTTGCCACACCTCTGCAAGCTCAGGGAATTCCAGGGGCATTACCAAAGTCAGGGGGTGCCAGCTCTTTCTCCTGCGCAGAGGCAGGAAAACAATAACTCAAAAGGGAACGCAACCTGAGCCTGCAGGTTGGGGACTTGGCCAGGGCTCTTCTACCTACATTCTTGCCTTGCAAATTACGATCTGCAAGCACAGGAAACCCTGTAAAGAGCGTGGTTTCCTTCCAGGTCACCCCGTGCTGTATTTACCGGGAAGGTTTAGAGGAGAGCTGCAATTATGATGGAGTGGTTGTCATGCGGTCAGAGACCTCATCTGCTTCATGCAAGAGCAGAAGGGAAAGCTCAAGTAATTTCCCTGGAACTCCCTCCGGGGTTTAGGAATGAGACAGGCTAAGGAACTTGGTACAGTCGAAGGAGACTGTTTATTTCAAGGCAGCGAACAGAGGCTGATCCTTTCAGGAGAAATTCCTCTCCTCTGGAGAGAGCAAAGGTATTTATTTTGGGAGCAGTCAGTGGAATGGAGGCCTGTGGTGTCTCTGGAGAGGGATTTTTCCCTCTGGAAAGCCAGGAGTGTCAAATGCAGACGAGTGGCCTGTGCCCTGCCAGGATGCTGAGGGTGGTATGGGGGGGCTGCTGCCAGGGCATCCTCACAAGGGGCTCCTTTGCTTTTAGACACAGGATGCTGCAGGCCCGAGACCTTTCCTCAGAGTCCAAGGAGTTTTCCTGCATGCAGAGCAGGAGACGAGGCTTTGCCCCTTTAGCAGTCTGTACAGTAGCTCCTGTCTATGGCCCTTCCCTTGCCTCAGTGGCAGCAGGTGACTCCCCTGTTCCCTGCTCTGGAGCAGCAGTAATAGGATCTCCCCGTGGGTGTTTGCTGGGATTAGCAGGTGTGTTATTTTTGCAGACTGGAACTCTGACGCTGCAGCTTGGCTGGAGTCCACGTGTCAGTTCCTAATCCCAGGCAAAGCCCCTGAGAGGTCAGTCAGACCATAAACAGGGGTAAGTGCCCACCTGAAGGAGGTCAGGATTATTTTCCTTGTAGCATACTAGAGAGAAAACACTCACATGAATCTTATAGCCATCCTTTATTTCCTTCCCTTTCAAAAGATGCACAGAGGTAAGGGCTTCCCTTCTCAGTTCCCTCTCAAGGCAGGGTCCTGGAGAAACCTTGCTGTTGTTTCTTCCCCCTTTCCAAGCAGCAATCTCATCAAAATTTCTTGGTGGCTGCCATCTGTTGCAAGCAGAACACCACCCCTTTTGCTATTTACAGTGCAATTAACCTTCAGCAAATTAGCTTGTGACTGTCATGAAAGGATTAATTAAGGCAACACACCCTTGACTTGTTCCCACCGTGCATTTGTGGCAGTGCACCCACGGCTCTGCCAAAGCCCTTCCAGAATCGGGGGAGTAGTTTTTATCCTTTCTCTATTATCCCAGCAAATTTGCCAGCCAGGGGAGATGTGCAAGGATGGGCTCCAGCAGCCCCTGCCCCGTGGAAGTAGCTGTGGAGACAGAAGACCTGGCCTCGCCCAGCAGTGCGGGTGCTTCCCCGCTGCCGAGTGCTGCTGCCCTGGAATCAGGATGTGGGGCCATGACTCAGCCAGCTCAGCTCAGTGTTGTAGTTGAAGCAGCCAAAGGATGAAGCTGCTGCCAAAATCTCAGGCTGTGATGTGCTGCAGCCATGCTTTGGAAGCACACCCTATTTTGCCTAGCACCACCAGACTTCCATCCGGATTCCCGTGCCTGGGAGGCATGTGAGGCCAAGGCCTCCTGAGAGCCCCAGACCCCTGACCTGTGCAGATGTGCAGGATGTGTCTGGGTTATCCAGACAACCCCGTGCTTGCTCCAGGCTTGGAGAACCCTCAGAGAAAGAAGCAAATTCCCCCAGCTCCAGCACAGCCTGAGTACTGGTGGAAAAATAGGCTTTGGCCAGAGAATTCCAGCAGGGTGGCCCTGCCTCTGCTCCTCTTCCCACTGGCTGTAACTCCTGGCAGAGAGGCAGCGAGACTGGTAAAGGCTGTAATGTCTTACAGCAAAGCAGCTTCTTGTTGTTTAATCCCAGATGGCAACTAAGCACCAGCAGCTGCTCCCTCACTCGCCCACCTCCTGCTTCTGTGGGATGGGGAGGGGAATTGAAAAAAGGTAAAACTCGTGGGTTGAGATAAGAACAGTTCAATTCTTGAACTAAAGTAAATAATAATAATAATAGTAATAGGAAAAAGAGAGAAGTAAACCCCACGACAGACAAGGGATGCACAGTACAGCTCACCACCTGCTGATGGCTGCCCAGCCTGTCCCTGAGCAGTGATCAGCCCCTCCTGGCCAGCTCCCCCCAGTTCATACACTGGGCATGACACTCTATGGTATGGAATCTCCCTTTGGCCAGCTTGAATCAACTGTCCTGGCCATGCTCCCTCACAGCTCCTCACTGGCCGAGCATGAGGCACTGAAAAGTCCTGGATTTAGAGTAAGCACTACTTAACACAGATGTTTTAGTTGTTGCTGTCAACATTGTTCTCATACTGAATCTAAAACACAGCACTGTACCAGCTACTGGGATGAAAATTAACTCTATTCCAGCCAAAAGCAGGACACAACTGTGAGAGATGATGTCCTGAAGGCAAAAATCTCAGGGCTCAAAGCTGCACAAGAGCAGCTGCTGCACCACAGTGCAGATGGTAGGCAGTGCCAGGGAATACCTGTATTGCTGGGAGATGCTTTTGTTCTGCCATCAGCAGCCCCATGGCTCACCCAGCATGAGCTTGTCCTGCTCTGGCACTGCCACCTCCTCCTCACACCAAGGAATATCCCACAGGTCGGATCTGGGAGACAGCATCAGCCCAGGGAATGGCAGCCTCTTTTCAAACCAAGGCACCACCTCCACTCCTCAGTGTTTAACAGAATGAAGACCACTGATAGTGTTCAACACTTGTATTTCTTTGTCACTGAGATTCTCAGGGCACGACCCATAGGCACACTGTTCTGACAAACCTGGGCAGTATTTTTTCATTGCCATCCAATGTACACCACTTGCTTGCATTTCTTTGGATCCATGAATTTTGACAGCACAGCTAAAGTAAATAACCTTCTTTTGAGCTCAGTCTGTGCTTGGATGGGACAGGTAATACAATGTTGTTATGAAAGTGTTAGCTAATGTTGTCTCTTATAAAAGAAGAAATCAATTATAAAATTACATCATCATTAACGAAGTTCTGTTATCTATTTGCATGTCTTCTCTGATTTCTAAATGCCATCAAGTCTAGAAAACTTGGAGGCTTTTAGGGTTTTGCATCTCTGTGTGCATCCTAAGGAACCTTGAGTGCATAGAGACCTAGATGCATACTATTCCCAGCCTCCTCCTGGTTTTCTATGATGGAAAAATACTTAAGAGTCTGCTTGGATGATACCAGCACTGGGGCCCTGGGCAGCAGCATGCTCTGATCCTGAGGTGTGCGTAAACACAGCCTGTGGTGACACAAATAGGTGACAACCACTCAGCACTGCTGGGAGGAAAGGCTGAAATAACCTCTGATGTGATGATGGTGAGCTCAGAACTCTTCAGACTCTTATGGAACAGACATTTCTAACCTTATTTAGGACACCCAAAAAACTGACAGGGATGAACAGCTAAGGATGATCCCAGTTCCAGCCTTACCCTGCTGTGTTGCAGCAGTACCTGGGCAGGGAGGCAGCTGGCCAAGCCCAGGACAGAACCAAGAGGCTGCAGCTTCACAGATGATGACAGCAGTGTGAAGACTGCACCATGAATTAAATAACAATAAAATGAAAACAAAGTATAGTTTATACAGGATAATAAAACCAATGAGCGTAGGAAATCATTACACAACTACTTCTTATGAATTGATTACTAAGTCCTTACTAAGAACATGAAAGAACATGAAATTACCAATGTAATTTGCTGGTTTTATGGGCATTATTTGGAAATTCAGGTAGCTCCTTAGAGATCTGTCTCTTGTCAGATTTACTAGCAAAAACTAACCAGACTCCTGCTGCCACAGGAACCATAAATCAAAGTCTTGAGATGTTCCCACTCAGCGTGAAGGTAAACTCAGTGTAAACCAAAGTAAGTGGAAGTTTGCCACCCTGCACTCTCAATTATGCCCTAATTAATATTGATTAAAATCTGGCAAACACAGCTTAAAGCAACTGCAGGGGTTTTGTATCTGGTTACTTCTTCAGCCCAAAACTTACAGCTCTTAAACTGCACAATACAGTCTGAATATTACAGATCCAGCTGTATCTGTGATGGCTGGAGCCTCATCCTGAAAACTGCATCTTTGGTCCAGCTAATTAAGAAAGGATTTGGCATGGCAGTTCTTGGCCCAGGGTCTCTGGTTGTTTATGTGAGATCCCAAAACAACAGGCGGGCAGTCCCCAGGGGGTTTGAACTAAATGCCTCTCCCCCTGTACTGGGCACTGGTGAGACCACACACACACCTCGAGTGCTGTGTCCAGTTCTGGGCCTCTCAGTTCAGGAGGGACACTGAGGGGCTGGAGTGAGCCCAGAGAAGGGCAATGGAGCTGGGGAAGGGTCTGGAGCACAGATCCTATGAGGAGAGGCTGAGGGAGCTGGGGGTGTTTAGCCTGGAATAAAGGAGGCTCAGGGGTGACCTTATGGCTCTCCACAGCTCCCTGACAGGAGGGTGCAGCCAGGTGGGGTTGGTCTTTTCCACCAGGTAACCAGTGACAGGAGGAGAGAACATAAAGCTGCTCCAGGAGAGGTTTAGGTTGGACATTAGGAAGGATTTCTTCACAGAAGGTGTGATTAGATATTGGAATGGGATGCCCAGGGAGGTGGTGCAGTCACCGTCCCTGGAGGTGTTTAAGGTAAGCCTGGACATGGCACTCAGTGCCAAGGTCTGGTTCACAGCCTGGTGTTTGGTCATGGGATGGACTCAGGGATGGGCACTGCCATGGACAGGCACTGCCATGGACAGGCACTGCCAGGGATGGACACTGCCAGGGATGGACACTGCCATGGACGGGCACTGCCAGGGATAGGCACTGCCAGGGATGGACACTGCCAGGGATGGGCACTGCCAGGAATGGGCACTGCCCAGGGATGGACACTGGCAGGGATGGGCACTGCCCAGGGATGGACACTGCCCAGGGATGGGCACTGCCATGGGCAGGCACTGCCAGGGATGGACACTGCCAGGGATGGACACTGCCAGGGATGGACACTGCCCAGGGATGAACACTGCCATGGACGCGAACTGCCAGGGGTGGGCACTGCCAGGGATGGACACTGCCCAGGGATGGACACTGGCAAGGATGGACACTGCCAGAGATAGACACTGCCAGGGATGGACACTGCCCAGGGATGGACACTGGCAGGGACAGACACTGCCCAGGGATGGGCACTGCCATGGACGCGTACTGCCAGGGACGGGCACTGCCAGGCACAGGCACTGCCAGGGACGGGCACTGCCAGGCACAGGCACTGCCAGGGACGGACACTGCCAGGGACGGACACTGCCAGGGACGGGCACTGCCAGGCACAGGCACTGCCAGGGATGGGCACTGCCCAGGGACGGGCACTGCCAGGGACGGGCACTGCCAGGGACGGGCACTGCCAGGGACGGACACTGCCAGGGACGGGCACTGCCAGGCACAGGCACTGCCAGGGATGGGCACTGCCCAGGGACGGGCACTGCCAGGGACGGGCACTGCCAGGGACGGGCACTGCCAGGGACGGACACTGCCAGGGACGGGCACTGCCAGGCACAGGCACTGCCAGGGATGGGCACTGCCCAGGGACGGGCACTGCCAGGGACGGGCACTGCCAGGGACGGGCACTGCCAGGGATGGGCACTGCCAGGGATGGGCACTGCCAGGGACGGGCACTGCCAGGGACGGGCACTGCCAGGGACGGGCACTGCCAGGGATGGACACTGCCAGGGACGGGCACTGCCAGGGATGGGCACTGCCAGGGACGGGCACTGCCAGGGACGGGCACTGCCAGGGATGGGCACTGCCCAGGGACGGGCACTGCCAGGGATGGGCACTGCCAGGGACGGGCACTGCCAGGCACAGGCCTGCCAGGGATGGGCACTGCCCAGGGACGGGCACTGCCAGGGACGGGCACTGCCAGGGATGGGCACTGCCCAGGGACGGGCACTGCCCAGGGATGGGCACTGCCAGGGACGGGCACTGCCAGGCACAGGCACTGCCAGGGATGGGCACTGCCCAGGGACGGACACTGCCAGGGACGGGCACTGCCCAGGGACGGGCACTGCCAGGCACAGGCACTGCCAGGGATGGGCACTGCCCAGGGACGGACACTGCCAGGGACGGGCACTGCCAGGCACAGGCACTGCCAGGGATGGGCACTGCCCAGGGACGGGCACTGCCAGGGATGGACACTGCCAGGGATGGGCACTGCCAGGGATGGGCACTGCCAGGGATGGACACTGCCAGGGACGGGCACTGCCAGGGATGGACACTGCCAGGGATGGGCACTGCCAGGCCCAGGCACTGCCCCGGCCCCCGCCTGCACCGGGACCTGCGGGTCTGGGGCGAGGGGAAAACAGCCCCGTTCCCCGCGGCGTTTCTCGTGGGACCACGCGGCCACGGAGATGGCAATCATTACTTGTAATATTTATATTTATTTATTTTCCAGTTATATATATAAAAAATATAATGTATAGGTTTTGTTTCTATTATCCACTGAACCGGGTGTTGAGCGTTTCCGGCTGGGGTTAGTTTGTGGCTGCTTTTAATGTTACAAAATCAGGCTGTCAGAATCTAGAAAAGTTTGCCAGCGTAGCCTTTGTTTGTTTTTCCTTATGCAGTAAATGTACTGACTTGCATTCCATGGTCTCATCCAAATTCCAGCCCCAGCCACTTGCACAGCCTGACCCCTCCTGTCTCAGTCTCTGACTCCTTCCCTTTGTCCGTACCAGCTCCCAGGAGCCTCGCTGAGGCCCCGATCCCGGCCGGGCCTCCGGAGCTCTCCCGCTCCCATTCCCGGGGATCCCGCCCGTTCCCGCGTGACGTCACTGCGCCGGAAGGGCCTCGGCGCGCGCGTGACGTCGGCGCTTCCTTCTTTCCCCGGGAGGCCGGAGCGAGGTAGGAGCGGGGCGGCCGCGATCCCGGTGCCGGTCGCGATCCCAATCCGCCGCCATCCGCGCCCGGGCGGCCGCGGGGAGGGGCAGGGCGGGCACGGGGCAGGGCCGGGGTGCCGCGGCTGCCGCTGAGCGTGTCCGCGGTGTGGCTGAGCCGTGCCCGTGTCCCCGCAGGGCGCCATGGGCCGCGTCATCCGCGGGCAGAGGAAAGGCGCGGGCTCCGTGTTCCGCGCCCACGTGAAGCACAGGAAGGGCCCGGCCAAGCTCCGCGCCGTGGATTTCGCCGAGCGGCACGGCTACATCAAGGGCATCGTCAAGGTACGGCGGCTCCGGGGGCCCTGCTCGGGGGGGGACATTCGGCACCTCCTCCCCGGGAGTGCCCGGCCCGCCGCTCCTCCCGGGCTGCCGGCGGTGCCCCAGGCCCCTTGGCTGTGCCTTGTCCCGCCCGTTCCTTATTTGGGTTTTTCTGAGCTTAAATAACTCATATCCCTTGGAAAGTTCAACTTTTTCAGGGGTATGAGAACTTCTCAACAGAGGGCATCCTGAGCTGGCAGTTGGATTTTCTGCTGGAGCTTTGCTGAGTGTGGCAGTACCAGCGTGGTTTTATGTTGCCTGAGAATTCCCTGCACTTAAGCAAACGTGGCTGGCGAGTTTCCCATGGAGTTGAGTGCATATTTTAAAAAGCAAACCAAATATTTGAAAATGCCAAGTGATACCCATCACTTTAGTCTCGAGCAAGTGGGGGCAAGGCAGTTCCTGTATTTGGGGTGTGATACGGTGGTTCAGGGGTGCTGCAGGTACTTTTTTGGGTGTCAGGGTCTTCAGAATGCAAACAGTGCCACTGGTTGGATGCTCTGAGCAGCCCTTCAGTGTTTTACAGCACGGTCATGTTCAGGTTGTAGAGAGAATTTTCTATACCCTCACCATAATTGAGTTGATGATAAAAGGTAGGTAGCAAGGTTTGACTTGAACTTGGGTGATACATGGGGAATGAAAAAAACATCAGTAATGGACACCAGCAGCTTGTGAGCTGTCCTAGAGAACAGAAACGTCTTAGGGATGTGTCACAGTCACTTGTCTGTGGTCTGTAAATACACAGTTGGGTATTTCAGTCTCAGAGTGCCTTAGGAGCAGAATGGACGTGTTCTTCCAAGTGCAAAGGAAACAACAACTCTGTTCCTTATTTAGGGGCTTCTGTAACTTTGTTGTTCCTGATTTCAGAAGGTTAGAAATGCTTCATTCCCAAGGAAACAGACGGAGAAGTCCCTGCCTGTGCCCAGCTCTGTCTCTGCCCAGGTGGTTTGGCAAAGTGAAAGTGGATTTCTTTGTATGGAGAAATGGATACCTGCAGCATGTCAGGAGTAACACTGTTCAGGCAGGATTAGCTACAAGCAGCACACTTAACCAGGCATTATTTTGTGCTCAGTGATTGATTTGGGTTGGAAGGGGCTTTAAAGCTCATGCAGTTGCAGCACCTTCCATGTGACCAGGTTGCTCAAAGCCCTGTTCAACCTGGCTGTGAACGCTTCCAGGGATGGGGCACCCACAGCTTCTCTGGGTAAGCTGTGCCAGGGCCCGTCACCCTGACAGGGAAGACTTTTCCCTGATGGGATGTGGTGTAGGTACTGGAGCTTGTATTTTTACAAATGTGAATCTTCAGCTCGCTCACGCTGGGGGAAACCCTGATCCCCGCGAGGAGTGTCCTGGTGAGAATCAGCCCAGAGTAACCATCCCCAGTGCTCCTGGCTCTTGGATTCCTGCAGAACCCCCGGCAGAGGCCGTGTCCTGCCCTAAAGCAGCTCTGCATTCCCACAGGACATCATCCACGACCCCGGGCGGGGCGCGCCGCTGGCCAAGATCGCCTTCCGCGACCCGTACCGCTTCAAGAAGCGCACGGAGCTCTTCATCGCCGCCGAGGGCATCCACACCGGGCAGTTCGTGTACTGCGGCAAGAAAGGTGGGGCTGGGCACCAAAGGTGGGGCTGGGCAGCAAAGGAAGGTGGGGCTGGGCTGGGCTGGGGCCGGGGCAGGGCACGGCGTGTGCCAGCCCCTGGAGTTTGGGGTGCTGGAGGGCAGGACGCTGCTGCCCCATAGGGTCTGCGGTGCCGCCCTGCCACGTTCAGTAGGGCTGCAACCCCGGCCCAGGGCCTGAGTGAAGCTGTGGCTGCTCTCCTTGCTCCTTGCAGCTCAGCTGAACATCGGGAATGTGCTGCCCGTGGGCACCATGCCCGAGGGCACCATCGTGTGCTGCCTGGAGGAGAAGCCGGGTGACCGCGGGAAGCTGGCGCGCGCCTCCGGGAACTACGCCACCGTCATCTCCCACAACCCCGAAACCAAGAAAACCAGAGTGAAGCTGCCTTCGGGCTCCAAGAAGGTCATTTCTTCTGCAAACAGGGCTGTTGTGGGTAAGGAGCAGTCACTGTGAACTTGGCACTGGGATTCTTGTCACTGAATCTTTCAAACAGGGCCCCTGTTCTAATAACCATCTTGAAAGTAGTATCATGTGCAGGCTGGCCTCAGGGTTACACACCAGGACAGCCTGGGCTCAGGTGCCTCACTTGTATTTTACACCTGCATTACTTTCGGGTGTTGCTAACCTAAGTTTGGAGGTGGTTTGACCTAGTGAGAGGACAGAAAAGTAGATGCTCATTGTCCTCAGGCTGTAGTGGAATTGCTCAGCCTGTAAAATCTGCAGTCCTTGGGGAAGGGCTTACATGGAAAATGCCATTTTGATTTCCTGCCTTCAGTGCACTGAGGGAGCCTGGTGGTGGTGTCAGCTGGGTGGGGTGTCCTGGGAGGTCTGACAGGGAATGACAAAACCACTGCCAGGAAGCAGAGGCTGTACCAGGTTTGTTGTGCACCTGACTGACAGCTGAGATGGCTGCTGGTGACACTCGCCTGCCTCTGCATAGAAGACAGCAAAGTGAGTAATCTGGTGTGTTACTACAGTAAAATTGACTCAGTAAATCATGAAACAAGTAGGTATTGGTCCTCAGAGTTCTTCACAGTCCCGTGAGCTCTTTAAATTCATACTTCAGTTGAAAAATTTGATGTGACACCAGTAATTGTAGCAGTAAAACTGGCAGTGCTTTAGAAAGTGTTAAGCTTGCTTCTGTGTGTGTGGATCAAAAAGAAGGCCATAGCTCAGCTCTGATGTTACTGTTGGTGTTGGCTTTGCTTTGTACTCCTGTGCTGTGTTTGGGTGTCACCATTCCTGCCATTCCCTGCAGGAATTGTGGCTGGTGGAGGCCGAATTGACAAGCCCATCCTGAAGGCCGGCCGTGCCTACCACAAGTACAAGGCCAAGAGGAACTGCTGGCCACGTGTCCGTGGTGTGGCCATGAACGTGAGTCTCTTTGTGACTGGGGTCACCCCTGTCCCTTCTGACAGTTCAGAGGGGATTTGTGGGATATGGGGACGAGCCTGGCATCTATCTGTGAGGAAAGCTTCCCAGATAAACGTGCAGCCACAGGGTGAATGGGCAGCACTTGATAGTCACTGCACCACAGAAAAAGTGAAGCACTTACTCATTTTTTCCCTTCAGTCAGTTTAAATCTGTTGCCCGTCGGTTCCCGTGGTTACATTGCTGTCTTGCTTTCCTCCCGCACAGCCTGTGGAGCATCCCTTCGGAGGAGGCAACCACCAGCACATCGGGAAGCCCTCGACCATCCGCAGGGACGCTCCCGCGGGACGCAAGGTCGGGCTGATCGCCGCGCGCCGCACGGGGCGGCTGCGGGGCACAAAGACTGTGCAGGAGAAGGAGAACTGAGCTCCCAGCCTGGGCGCTGCACAATAAATCTGTACAACAGGGCTCGTGTGAAGGTCGTGCTGTCTGCTGCTGCTGCTGCAGTGGGGAGAAAGCTGGGATAATGCTCAACACGGGAAGTTGTGAGTGGAGATAGGGGTTTTTTCCCCCCCTTGCCTTGAAGAGCAGGGATTCTCTCAGCCAGCGCTTGCAGTCTGTAAGCTGGTCCTTCCTACAGGCTGGAGTAGCACTGGTGTGGCTGCTCTTGTGCCCTGGTGTGGTGTTCATGTTGGCCTGGTTGTGTGGAATCTGAGGCCTGACAAAGCAGGACAAACCTATCAAGGAATCCCTTGGTCACCTGGTTAATTTGGGAATCAGGCTGAAAGGATGCTCAGTTTTCTAAGTTCATAACCTCTAACATAGTGGTTTTCCATTTTTATCTTTTGGGGGATAAGCTTGAGAGTTGCAGAACTTAGGAAGTATTTCAGCTGTTCTCACTGCAAGGTTTGGGCTTCCTTTAGGAACTGCCAGGTTCCAACCACATGAAAGGTGCCTCAGAAATTCGAGGTGTCACACAGACTGCCCCCTCTACTCATCAGTGTTTGGGAAGGGCAAGCAGCTTCAAAAATCTCCCCTTTGCAGGTTGGTCATGATGGGGTATTCCAGGGTGCTGCAGTAACGTGGGCAGTAGCACTGATGTCCACTAGGAACATGTGTTCTCATAGCAACAGCTGTCCTGTGAAAAGCCAACGTTTTGTAAGGGAATGAGAAAAGTCATGGGGGTTAGTGCAAAATGGCTTCATTTACAGCTTTTCTGAACTGGCCTTTGGAGGGAAAAATCCATGAAAGCAGATGGGGCTCAGCTTCACTTCTGAGCACACCCAAAGCCAGGGCTCCTGTGGATGTGCAGCAGCTGTGGCTGTGCTGGAGGAGTCTGTGCCAAGGGCCAGACTTCCATGGATGGGTACGACTTCCATTGATGGGAATCCAGTGGAATGCAAAGCAGGAAAGGTTTCTACACCCACCCAAAGCAGTACTGCGTCTGTGTCTGGGGAGGGAAAGGTAATTTAAGAAGCCCAAACCACACCTTGAGGAAAGGCATCAGATCCCACTGGGGAGAAACAAAGCAAAGCAATGGCAAGTTTTTTTTCTGTTTTATTCCTCGAATTCCAGCAAAGTCTGAAGTTCACATCTGGTTTTGCCATGAGGTCAGAAGCTCTTCTGTGTTCTGACAGGGACTGAAGTGTAACACTCCATCCAAACACCATCAGAAGGGCAGCTGATGTTCCACAACAGTTTGCACTTAAAGGACTCTCAGAAATCCGTGGTTTCTGTCGCGTATTTCAGTCTCTGGCAGTTTCCAACCATGTTTGTGTCAGTTGACCCCGAATGTTTTCTCAGGAAGGGGGAGATGGTTACTGACCCTCAGCTGCCTCTGCTGCTGTTCCAGGCTCTGACGGTGCCCACAGGTGCTGGCAGCCACAGGGGCAGTGCACCGAGTCTGAGGAGGGAATAATACAAATTACAAGTAAACAAGTGCCACATTACAGTGCTTAATGCAGCTACAAACACATTCCATGTAAACATACAGGATGCAATGCCAGAAGTCTCTACATTCACACAATAGTACGAGGCTTTCAAAGATTTTTCTCCCTTCACCAAACTCCAGTTGCAACTACTATTCCAGTTACCAACTCCTGTTGCCAACATGAGCACAGAACTTAAAAAGCCACAGTGACACTGGCAAATGACCACACGACAAACATTCTCCAGGGGCAAGATGCTCCTCCAGCCCCAACACCTCCATTGCTAATAATCTGTGAAAAACATGAGGGAAGAGGGAGTAAGAGAAAGCTAATAAAAAAAGAGGCTCTAAAGAAACCAACCTTGAATGAAAAATTCAAGTAAACTGAAACATATCTTCCAAACCCAAGGTCTAATTTAAGCTGTAGAATCGAGGTGAACTCTAGTAGTTTACCTGACAGGGGAAGTTAAGACAACTGACAATGCAATAATTATAAAAACATACCCATAAAAATATACAAGTGAGTTCCTAACAAGCTTAACCTCAGGCTGGGAGGCTCTGTGAAAGCAGTGAACAGAAAACGAAAATGGGGCTGAAGTTAAGCCAGTCCCTGTCCTCTGTGGGGGCTGAGCATCAGGCAGGAGGTTCAGCTGGGCAGGGCAGAGGCTCCCTCTGAATCTACACTGAGAAATCAGAAATTAAACAGGACAGGGACACTGCAGAGGAGCAGGAGCTGAGGAGCTGCTGACCACAGGAAAGCACAAACCTGGCCACGAGGTGGGCGAGTGTCCTGGCTCAACTGAAGCAGCTCCAACACAAAAGCACAAATGTAAATGAAGCAAAATAAACACAAACCACATTCAATAGAAAGCACACGGTTCCTTCTGTGGCCTTGCACTTCTCCTACCCCACAGCTCATTGTATGGAATCATAAGATGGTTTGGGGTTGAAGGCACCTTTAAGATCATCTAGTTCCAACCCCCCTGCTGTGGGAGTAATTATGTAATGTGTTGTAATTATGCTTTAATTGTGTATCATAATCAGCAACCTCCTGCTCAAACCAACTGTTTTAGCAGCATGACAGAATACCCAGTTGATTTGCTTATATGGTTCATATCCAGGATACTTCATGGAGGAGCATCTCAATTCCCAACCCTAATACTGCACAGAAGACATGAGCTACTATAGATATAGTCAAACTTAAAAAGCTACAGCCATGCTTGTTAGTAATATAATAATAATGATTATAATAATGATGATAATAATTATTAACATTATTGTTATTAAATCCCCTCACATAAAGATTAGCACAGTTACAAGGACATCAGAAATCCTGAAATGAAGTAAACTGTTGTAAAGAAATGTTAAGTGTTCCTGCAGAATTCTCAAGAGATTATTTCCAGTATAAGCCTTTGTTTGCTAAAAGAAAAAAAAAAAGGAAAAAAAAAAGAAGATACGTACCAGTGAAGCACTAAAGTCTTCCTTTAGAAGGGCTTCAAATTTCCATCTACTGAACGACCAAACAGCATTTTCTTTATACTTTTTTTAAGGGTGTGTTGAGAAGCACCAAGTGCTACCTAAACATTGACAGGCATCACAAATTCCTTCACAGTAACAGAACCCTCATTAACATCATTATCCCCTTCCAGCACCTCCGTAGCTGCTGCAAGGACCAAACAATTCCACCTTGCACTGTCAGGCACGGGAGAAGCAGGACCCAGAGAGGTCACTGCCCCAGGGCTTCCCAGGGCTCCATCTCCCATCCTGACTGCCCAGCCTGGAGAAATCAGGAAGGGAGAGCAGCTCTGGAGGCTCCTCAACCTGCTACACACCGGTGCAGGCAGGAAGGAACTGCAGAGGGAGATGCAAGGAAACAGTGTGAGGTAGAAAGAGGCCAGAGCAAACCCCTCCAGGGAGTTTCTGCAAAAAGATGAGAGGGAAATAAACTCCAGCAGCAGGAAAATTATCCTGACTGTTATGCTGAGGTTCCCAGGTAAGTATCTATCAAATCCAAGGGAAATGCTTTGGGCTGTATTTCCAGCTAATGTAAAAACCATAGGAGCCCAAATTCTAAAAGGTTTCAGGGAGTCGGGTGATCAATAAATCATTACAGCCTCCACAGAAGTTAAATTAAAAAATGGCTTTTTTTGTCCTATGGCATTAACAAATTCTCAGAGAAATGTGAAAACAGAAACATTTGTGGGAGTTGTTTTACCTTTTTGCTGTCTTCATCAAAAGCTTTCTTCTCCCCGTTGAGAGCAACCCCCCACCCGGCAATGATCTGCTGGGATACATCCAGAGTGTATCCTGAAGCCTCGTGTTTTGCCAACGTCGATGTCCAGAGAATTCACACTCATGTCCACTCAGATGGGCAACATCGGCTGAACTGACCAAGGATAAACTCAGGTGTCAGAGAATCACAGAATGGCCTGGGTTGGAGGGACCTCTGGAGATCACCCAGTCCATCCCCCTGCCAAGGCAGGGTCACCTGGAGCAGTGATGCAGGAACGTGTCCAGGTGGGTTTGGAATGTCTCCAGACAGGGAGACTCCAAACCCTCCCCAGGCAGCTGCTCCAGAGCTCTGCCACCTTCACTGTAAAATTCTTCCTTATGCCAAGGTGGAACCTCTTGTGTCACCTGTTTCCATGATGTCTTTTTAAAATTTTTTTAAATGTAATGTTGGTATCACAAATTCCCAGCACTTTGCCACTGTTTTCCACTCTCATTTGCACATCTTCAAGAGCAAACTTAGGGAACCGGAGGCTTCCAGCAGCTCTCCCTTATAGCCACCTCACGTTCCTTTGGGTGAAGGGCCTTGCTGTGGCAGAGCAAAGCGAGGGGCACGTGGCAGGCACAGGGGTCACAGCAGCTCCCCAGCAGCTGCAGCAGCTCCTCTCAGCCTGGAATGTGACAGGGCATCTGTCCGTGGAATGTGACAGGACATCTGTCCCTGGAGCAGCCACTCGCTCCGAGGAGCTCTGCCACTCCCAGAGCCTCTGGCCCTCACAGGCACGAAGGTGATGCCAGGAGCACTCCCAGCTCATTTCCAGCCACTGCAGCTGGTCCGCGGGTGCTACAGGAGGTGCAAAGGCAGCAACAAACCTGACTCAACTCGAGGACACCCCAGCTTTATTTCCCTGTCTTCATCGGACCGAGTCTCCTCCAACAAGTTTGTTACATTGTATTTTAATAAATTCAACACAAGAGGCCTCCACTAGCCCGTTCTTCAATTAAGTCCACATTTTATTTATGGTTTGCTGTTGGTACTTCAATCAGATTTATATATACATAATCTAAAACCTACATCAAAACCATGTTGACTGCTCTGAAGACCGAGAGAAGTGACACGATTGAAGTTTTCTTCCACAGCTCTATGGTATTCTACATTCCCACAGCAGGTTTTTGGTTCAGGTTGCAGAAGTGTTCAGAAAGCCAATGCCAGGTCTCTCTCAGACTCAGAGTGGGAGGGTTACAGTTCTCTTTCATCATTTCAGTCTTACACACAACCACAGTAGCAATCAGTAACATTTCTTTGTTCTAGATAAACACCTGGGTTGATCTGCAGAATCCTGGCTTTTCACATTCCCACATCTCTCCCTTTCTAAACCCTCACTGACACAGCTGGAAAACCAAGTCCCTCCCTGAGGTTGCTGCATTATTTGAACATTAATTGTGAGAGGATTTGATGCTGCTTCACACAGGAGGCAGCACGAGAGGCTGAGGAGAAAGTGTTTGTGAGTCCTCGCAGAGCCACCTGGAAAACGCCAGTCCCTTCACCTGGATGCAATCACAGGTACCTCAAACGATTCCATTTATCCCCAGGGAGGCAGGGACTGCCCGTGCCTGCCCAGCAAACAGCCCCACCAGGAATTTGTGCACCTCGGCCTGGCCCAGGGCAGCTCTCACAGGGCTGGAGCCACTCCTGGCAGAGCCGCTGGAAATGAATAACAAGAGGTAGAAAGTATTCACAGAAGCAGCTTGCGAAGGCCCTCGCTCAGCCCACTCCCTGTCTTTATTTGCTCAGAGGATTAGACTCGGTACGTATCTTAGAGAAGAAGAATAGAAAATGCTTTACATGCTACTTAATGTGAAGTTCCTGCTCGGAACAGTCCCTGGTGCCTGGGGAGGCCTGTGGCTCAGGACAGGTCACGAGCTGCTGCCACAGGGGTGTGTGGGGCCAGGCAAAGCACATTTCCAGCTCCCCAGGGATTGCACACAGCATGACCTCTCCCTTCAGCAAAATATTCTCATTTCTGCTGTTTCACCTGTCCTTAGTCATGCACAGGGCAGGCAGATGGAATTGGTGAGTAAGTCCTGAAGAACTAATCTTCACATTTCTAAGCTTTGGAATTTGCTTCCAGAAGACCTTCCGAAGACTTTAAAGCACCTACCAGATACTTAAATACAATCAAGTATATTAAGTGTCCAGGTTTTCAATCAGCCTTCTTTTCCAGAGTAGATTGCAGAAAAACCTACTGTTTTTATTCACCTGTAGAATAATGGTTCAAGATAGAAAATGAAGGGAAAAAATACCCCAAACAACAACCAACCAAAGAAACCCAATAATCTACAAGCTATTAGAATTCCAGACTGCCATCAGTAGCACAGAACTCTCCTATCCCACATAAATGATGAGAAGATTTAAGAGATGATGAAACCCACCTGGTCAAGGCTGTGGCTGCTGCTACTGCACTGTAAAAGGCTCCAGGCTGCCTGGCAAAAACGGGTTTTTTGGGGGGGTTTTCTTGCAGCAGCAAACAGCAAGACAGCAGATGTAGGTAAAAACGGGAGGTAAACAACCATCATGGAACGTGAGGGGATTTGATTCCAAGAAAATACAAAAATATTGACTATAAAAATGATCCTTGCAATCCAGAGTGAAAAACTCTGTATGAAAGAATCAGAAGAAATGATGGACAAGCATTTAAGAGTGAGGGGCAAGAACTGAGCAGCATCTCAATAAATAAAGCTACAAAAAAGGCCAATACCTTTAAAAGCTGCACCTACAGAGGTATCACTACAGCAAAGGAACAGAACTGCTCACTTAATGGCTCAGGTGAAACCACACTTGGAAAGCATTCATCCAGCCCTGGGCATTGTTTGAAAACATGAACAGCACATCACCACAACAGAAATGTGGATCAGGGAACGGCTTAGGGGGGAAAAACAAACATTTAAAGATTTTGCTCTGGTACAGACTAAAGGGGACATCACTGCAAACCCACCAGGAAGCTGCAGACTGTGCAGCTCACACCACTTTGGGCAAAATACACCAACTCACTGGAATAGCAGTGGCAAATTAAGAACGAAAATTATCAGACATTTTAAATACTACAGAAACAGAGAAGGACATGATCTTATTTTCCTGCACAGGATGTTTTTCTATGGTCAGATTGTGGGTGAAGTCATAGAACCTTTTTCCTCTTGTTTTCATTACTCAAGGTCATCTCATGGTTAAAAACTAGAAGATATTTTTTGCACATTATTTTGACCACTGAACAATGACCCTGTCATTTCAGAATTGTGCTGATGTGATTTAAGGCTATATTAAATTCTTCCAAGGAAACAGCCTGTAGTTCATTTTTATTATCAAAAAGTGGCTTCAAGAAGTTCTAAAGCTAAAAAATACGGAGTTGGGTATTTAAAAATCTGATGAGAAGTTAGCCCTTATTCAGGAGTGTTTTTCTCCTTCAGAAGCTGGTTCCCCCGTGCTTGTTTTGATTTGTCTGCAAACAAGAGCTCTTCTGTGCCACCCGCTGACTGCACTGGCTTCACCCCCACAACACATCACCAACTTCCACTCTTACAGTGCTGAAATCAACTGAACTCGCACAAACGCTGCTGAAATCCACAGATCCACCAAAACTTGCATTAGAAAATCAGAGTGCAGGATGAGGATGTCTGAATTCAATGGCTCGAATCTCTGTCAACACACTTCCAGGGACAGCCTACCCTAACAGACACTGCAGGGGTGGGGCTGTGCACTTGTGAAAAAAAACACAGGTATGGTTATTGGACACTTTAAAACCGCCCAGGGGAGACTTTTATACCTCAGAAATAAAAGGAAATTTATGGTACGAACCTTGGGAAGTTCCACAGTGTGAAAAGTGACAGTGCTCAGGTTGGGTTAAAGCCCTTCCTCCAGTCTGGAATGGAGGGCAAATCTCAGCCAAGTGACTGTGCTGACATGGCAATCCCCAAAGTCCACTGGAAGGCAGGGACAGGGACACCCTGGAATGGCACAGAGGGCACACACAGATTACTCTGATCCCAGCTGCCAGCCAGGAGAAAATGCACTGACCTCTCAAGAGTGGTTTGGGGTCATGTTCCTCAGACCACCTGCAAGGGGAGCAGGAATCCTGCAGCAGAAGCAGCTGGGATCCTTTCACTTTGCTTTCTGCCACTGCAGCACCTGTGCAGCACAGGGTTTGTACAAGACACTTCCTTACTGCTCCCAGAATGCCTTTTTTGTCTGGCTCTAGGCAAGGCAGGTGCAGACTTTATTCCCAAGGCCTCATGGCTGTGAGAAAGTGGTGTCATGAACATGATGGAGAGCATGGAAAGTAAGACAGGGTGCCAAAATTATTGTTGTCCCGATTATGCTGTTCTGGAGCAGAGCCACAAATGGGAAACTCCCACACCTGTCCTAAGAAATGTGAGGCTGGCATCAGCATCTCACCCTCCCAAAAACAAAGGTGTGTCTTTCATCACGGGGAGAAGACTTTACTTTCAATGTGGACTTGAAAGTGTGGGCTAACAAGGTTTAACTAAGATATTTAAACGCTTAAGTGGTTACTCTGCAAATTTCCTAACATGCCACTTCTTCCTCTAATTTATACAGTCAGTCTTTAGCTTTCATTTTTAGCTAAATCCATTGCACTGAAAGCTTCCCTGCAATGCCCAGTAACTGGAACTCATGCCAACAAAAACATGGAGCCACTTTGCCCTGACACAGTTTATCAGCCTATTCATTTCTGGCAAAAGACTTAAGAGGTAGACAAAATTTATTGAAACCAAAAATGAAGTAAATTGCTACAGCAGCCAATTTTTGCCCATTTTAGCTTTGGCAGAATGGCTAATCTCATTCTCTCTTGGATCTCAGGAAATATACAGGAAGTTTTGGAACCGTAAGTGCTTTTTCATGATACATATGCTAAAACACAAGCTAGGCACAACAGAGTGGCTGAGAAGGCATAATAGCAAATACGGTAACACAAATCTCTCATGTTGTCTAAAGCTTCACTTGGAAAAAAAAAGAAATGTCAATGGGGAATTTAATTTCTTTCTGACTCGATTTCAGCAACATACACAAAAACAGAGAACTCAAATTTTCAGAGCTGGTAGTCAGCAGGGAAAATAATGTGAAAAATTCCAAGTTAAGCAGAGTCCTGTTCTGCTTGTCCATCCCCACAAGTTCAGATCCTGCAGGACAAACAAGCTTTGACTGAACCCTGAGCCATCTCCTTCTTGTCAAAGGGGTAACACAGGTGCAGGTGACCAACTCTGTGACCAAAACGTGGTACATTTACTGATACACAGTGACCGAAGTCTTTTTATATATGGCCGTACTATTTTTAACACTGACAGTACCAAGTGTTAAAAGCTTATTTTAGTCACTAAACAACCACAATCCAAATGTACAAGAGGGAGAAATTCTGCTCAGTAAGGTTATGGATTTCCCCCAAGGTCAAACTACACACTAACCCTGACTCAACACCACCTATGGATTTTCAGTTTCTATGTATTCCACGTTACATCGCCAGGAACATGAGGAATTGCTTTACTATTTATTGGCTCATTTTATGGAAGACCAGAGATTCCCTAGAAACTGTTCTAAACAGAAAACAGGACTGAAATCAGTGATGGGGGAATTAAATCTTTAGGCACTTTGAGGGCTACTGCTTTAAAGTGTGCCATTACCAACGAGGTATCGCCAGGTGCATCGCCTGAAAGTCACCTGCCAAAATGCTGCGACAGAAATGTGCATATCAAACTTTTTGCTTGTACAGTATTTGTTAAGAAGTACAATTCAAAATGGTTTTGCCCAGAGTGAAGAAAACATTGCACCTTACACTGGAGCTACCTGTTTAAAAAGCAACAGCTGCAGCAAACAATACAGGTTTATCCTTCTTCATGTCACAAAGATGCACAATATTCTCAATTTGCTGCCTGGAAAACAACTGCCACTGCAGCCATTCCCAATTCCAGGGCTGGGGTGGGTATGGCTGGAGAAAGCCACAGGTTAAAGTGTCACAGGTTTGACATGTCTCTACAATCATTGCACTATTAAAAGCAAACACATTTGGCAAGGCTGAACTAGCACATTATATATTTTACCTATATAGTACAAAATACGTAATAATTGCCTCTGAGATAGCTTGTTTAACAATTACTGGTCCAAATAAATATTTCAACTTGAGAACTCAGGGTAGAATTTTTTTAGTTAAAACCTCCAACAAGCATCCCCAAACATAAATGGGAACACGTTATCCAAATTTACTAAATCCAGGTAAAATGGTATTACTAAAAAACTATGAAAAAAATCTGAATTAACTTGAGCACTAGGAAAAACATGGAAGCATAAAAGTGATCATCGCTACACAGTATATTCAAAAATCTTCTGTGTCCCTCTCTTGTTACACTAAATGCCTAAGAATGCACTTGGACTGAATTTTCCATTGTTCATTTCAAAACTACAGACCTTTAATTTGATAAGCAGCTTTGTTTCTATCAACTCATTTGTAAAAAACACCATCAAGCTTGTGCTCTTAAATATATATATGTATATATAAAAACATACAAAAAGTACAAGATAAATCACATTAAGAAACTTTTACAGTGTAATTGTCCTGATTATTTTATTCTTAAGGGCCAATTTTTTTTTTGTGCACAGAATCTCAATGTGACTGTTGTTCCAGAATTCAGCATAGTGCCACTGCACAGAATTCACCTTTCTGTGCAGTCTATTAAAAAACAAAACCCCAAAAAACAACACACACCACAGGACAAAACATTCTTCTTAAATCAAATTCTATTTGTGAATTCAGCAAAATAATTTCTATAAAATAAAACAGCAAAATATTTAAATAGTATAGGGTGGGCTGTATCTGTTTTGCAGGGGTATTTGGTTTTTAGACAGGTTCCAAAAAAATTACACACATTCAAGTTACCAATTTTCATTTAAATACAGTATTTACTGATGCGTTTCTTTAAGTCTTTAAACAAATGTTTATTCTGGAATAGAGATACCTCAGAATTGTATTTGACTAACCAGTAGTTTCTTTTTATATTTAAACCCTGCTTCTAACGTTAAGATTTTCTGTATAATGGATAAAGAGCTAAGACAATTCTCGCTTTCAAGTAGAACTGTGAACGAGCAGAAAACCAGCAAGTTAACTTGGTGCAGTGGCACTCACAAGTACTCTGTGATTTTGTTGACTTCCACTTCACTGGGATGCAGTAGAAGGAAAGTGTTAGAAGTTTATCTAATAAGCTCTACCAAAGAAACAAAACAAGCACACCAAATACAGTCTATTATGCTCCAGGCATCCTGGCATAGCAAATTTTTGCATATTTGTTTTAAATCTTTTAAATTCCTATTACTGAAAACTAAGTGTTCTTTATCCCACCCAGAGAGAGAACTGTCAAACATCAGATGTGAGGAACATATGTGAAACTGAAAACCACTTGTTTGTCACATTTTCCCTCCCCATTTTATAGTCTAGGTGTAAGAAGAAAAAGTTCTGAGCAATACAGTTGTCACATTGGGACAACTGCTGTCACGTTTGTTTTTTTTTTTCCCCTCATTGGCTACACTAACTTGGTGTGAAGCCATGCTAAATGTTACAGCATAACTATAGCTTCAAAGTGATTAACCTAATACCAGAATGAAAAAGGCAATGAAAAAAAGATCTAGAAACAATGTTACATCACCAATTTTCCACATCAACCAAATAATTAAAAGGTTACCAGCCATTACGTTGCTCATAGTAAAATCGACTCCAGTGGCAAAGAATTAACATGAAACTATTTTTGTGGTTGACATGGATAGGCTTTTTCGTAAAGGAGTTGATCCAACTGCCATGAGGCAGGCAACACTGGTTGCAGAGCGCAGCAGATATATCAAGAAATTATTTTTTTGTTTTTGTAGATCTGTGAGTCTCATCAAGACAAAAAAAAATGTTTCTTGCTCAAGAATTAACAGTCAAACATTAATATACTATATACACCTTTGCCATTTACACATTAGCATCAGGCCATTTATTACAAAACACTATACACTTTCCACTGCAGGCGGGTTATATATTGACAGCAATTTTCTGCAGATAAGACAGTGAATAGACTCTCCACTCCATGTTGATTAGGAATAGTTTTTCTAGTTTTAAATATTAGCCAGACACAGAGAAAGGTTGGACTGTAAGGCCTGGGTGCACAGTCTTGATGGAGCAAGTTAATTGATTATGTGCATTTCACTAATCTTTTGTCTGAGGCGGGGAAACTTCTTCACTGCCTTCGTAGTTTTCTTGTGCTCGTTGGCCAGTTCGCTGAGGGTTGTTCATATGATGTGCTGCCGGGCCCGTATATGGCTGTCCATGCACGTGGTTATTCTGCAACAAAGCACACACATTTCAAAGGGATTTAAACCTGTGGGCTGCCTCCTGACTTCCTGCTTTCCCCCTTTCCACTCAGACCACTGCAAAGTATCCTCAAGCACACCAACTTCTCGTGTACCTACATCCCTATGAACACACATCCCAGCTGCTTCTCTGATTCACATCTTTCACTTACCTTGCCGATTTACACACAAGGAAAACAAACTTTCAACTTGTGAAGATAAAAGGATCAGTTGAAACAGTAATCTCACCTTTTGAATCACAAACAGTTACATGCAAAGCAAAAGCAGCAAGAAAGGAAAAAAGGAGACCAAGAGAGGTTGCCTAGGTGCTATCACATTAAACGGTGCACGTATTTTATTAACAGATTCAACCAGCTTGATTTTTTTCTCTAAAACAATGGAAAAAGCAAACCTGTGTTTATGCAGCATACTTTAATTTTTAAGGGGGAAACCTCACTGTCACAGAACTGAATGAAATCTAGACCAGCAGTTTTCTGCAAATGCTCTGCCCCAATTTAAAAAGTCACCCACAGATCTGGCAAATGAAAACACCTCATTTATCTACTGTTTTGCAGAATTTGTGGAGAAACTAAGAGTATGAGGATTGTGTGTGTGTGTTAGTGAGAAATGCCATCTCTTGCAGGAAAGTGAACACATGACAAGGGCAATGGTGAGGTTATGGAATGTGTCTGAGCTCGGGAGCTCAGGAAGGAGTGGGAAAATCTGCATGACTTACCAACTGCTCTGCTGAGAACATCAAGTAAGGAAAGCAAGATGGAAGGGAAAACGGATTTGGGCAGGAAAGGAAATTAAATTAGCAGATTTGGAACATACAAAATGAATTGGAACAAAAAATGGCAACTAAGTGAGGGATCTAATAATTTAGTCAATTCAGTAAGAAGACCCTAGTTATGATTTCTTCCAGATCTGGCTTTCCACTAGAAAGTATTAACAAAAAAGCCATTTAACATAAAAAACCAAATTTGGATTTCATATGTACTTGAGATTTAACAATCAGTGTTTATAGCACGAGTTACATGGCAACAAAGCCATCTGCTTTCTTCCAAAAGCCTTCCAGTTACCCAAATTCAGGCCTTGAGACTTGATCTTATACTTGAAAACAAGAAAGCAACTCACAAAATACTATCAATGTCAATAAATACAACAGAATCAAATTCAGTATGCACTAGGCTGTGATGGCATCAATCTCTCTGCTCTTCCTGTGGATGATTAATCCCTGATCTGTTAAAATTCTCACCTGAAGCTCTGATGGTGAAACTGCCCCTGGTGAAATGGAGGTGTACCTTTATCTTTATTCCTCCAAATATGGTATTTGACAATAACATGCTTCTGGCTAAAAGCTATCATTTAAGTCACCATAAATGCTAGAAAAAGCAAACCTGAAACTCTGAATAAATAGTTCAACTCAGAGCTTTTACCTGTTGATACTGGGAACCAGGTGAATGGGGATACAGTGGAGCATCTTCAGGTGGAGAAGACTCATGTTCATCTGGGGCATCAGGATCATCTGGTTCCTAAAGTTTGAAAAAGTCCATTTAATCTACTCAGGTAAAACATATCACAGTTATTCTAGCGAGAACCAATCCTCTGTGCAAGTGATTGTTTCAGACATGCTTGAGTCATATTTTAGACATTTAGAGGAAAAATCCACCCCACTCTGTCACCTACAGCTTGTATTGTACTAAATAAAAATTTTCTCTATCAATGTATTACTGGAAATATACACCCATTCAATCGACTTTAAAGGGTCAATTTCAATTCTATATTGCTAATTCTGTAAGTGACAGATGCCTGTGGGAACAGTAATAAAAATGAAAAAATAAAAATATAAATCCATATTTATAAAATACTTAGGAAATGTGTTACCTCTTTAATGAGTAGGGAGACTGCTGCTAAGGCTAATTATTTACAGGAGCACTTTACTCAATTTTTAAATTGAAAGTTAAATGAATTCTTTACCTCCTCTGGGCAGAGTTCACAAGCCTTTGCAAGAGTCATTCTAGCACTGTGTGACCTCTCTAGGAAGTAGCCATTGGATGTTTCATTGCTCTGTATTGGTGGAGACCAATTATTGTAGGTGTATTGGGGATTGCCAGTGTATGGTCTACGCTCCAACTCGTCTCCAAGCCATTCCACTGCCCAGGTCCATTTTCTCTTCAAATCTCCATTGCTCTGCAGATGGAATGTGAACAATTCACAATTATTTCCTCTATTATTGAAAACAGACGTATTTTTCCTTTCCTATACCTCAGCTGTCAGAGGAAAGACCACCAACCTATCAGCTGCTGTTTAAAAGAGCTGCTGTTTCTTTTTTCCCCAAAGAAAACTTCAAATTTGAAATGAAGTCTGCAGATTTGCAGCTGCATCACAGCTGCAAATGAGAGTGAATTTAACCAAACTGCTTTCAATCCCATATAATGACCTTCTGATACAGGGGGTTCAAATGAGTTGTACCTGGAAGTTGTAATTTAATCAAGGTGTTAAAAACTATAGAATGGTGGGGTTTGATTTTGGTTTCTTTTAAACACAGAACTGGGGAAAAAAGCAGCAACAAACAGAATAAAAGGTATCACCTGAAGGATCTGGTAAGCTACAGGGCAGTTGCTGAAGAGAGCTACCATGCACTTTATGCACTGGTAAGCTCTTTTCTGATAATGATTCTTCGAGCGCTGAATGGTGTCGAAGAGTCCATCCCTGTCATCCGGGATTCCCTTAAGTGCATTGTGAATCCTAGAAAAAAACAAACCAAAACAATGATAAAACTTTAAGTGTTAAAGAGTTTTAGGATTTGAATTAAGGCCCTATATACAATGTAATTATAAAAGGGACAGTTGATGTTCTGACTTCTGGTGTTAGTCAAGAGGTTTTTTTAAAATCAGAAAATTAACCTGACATTTCACATATATTACCAAACATGCTAAAAATATAACTGAACAAGATATATAAAAAATGCAAGTATGATTAATTCTCGTCACTGTAATCAACTTTAACAGTTTAAGTTTTATTACTGAAGTGTCTACTGCATTTACAGATCAGCCCTGTTAACCCAGTAGGTCCTTACAGAATTGGAACACTCAAATCCACAGCAGAATGATTGCTTACACTCGGTTATGCCTCTCAAACACACCCTTTTACAGGCAGCTCCGCTGAAGGGAAATGAATGGTACATATTTGTGCATGGGGATAAGGGAGATGGGCATTCCCTAGAACTAAGCCCAGTTTCTGTGCCTTCTGCTCTTGAACAGGGCAGAGGAATTAACTACTACCATGAAACCGTGCAAAAACCCAGAACTGACATACTTTTGGCTTTGAGAAAAAGTCAGAGGGGGCACAGAACCTACACTGATGTCTCAAAGAGCTACACTCATGACAGAGAAAGTAACTGCCCTCTTTCCTCATAGCCCTGGCAGGAGTCAGCCCAGGCTCCATCTGGAAAGCAGTGATGAGCTTTACTGCAGTTAATTTAATGTAATGGTACTTGTACCATTATTATTCCAAACTTGGCACTTGAATTTGTCAAATCAAGAGAAATTTAAGAGAGTGGGTCTGATGCCAAGGGCCAGCAGCGGTGATCTTGCAGTACCAGAAGACAAGTTGCCCCAAGGGATGCACACTGCCCAAGGTCAGATCAGACTTGTTCTCCAGGAGTTATGAGACACCATTTACCATGGACAATTTCACTGTTTGGTGGTGGTTTGTTGGATTTTGTGGGGTTTTGTTTGTTTTTTAAAGAGAAGACAAAGATCATTAAAACCCTCTGATGATCACAGCAAAGCCAAGAACAGGGCAGAGACAAGTACTTCAAGCTACAGCCAGAAGTGGCAGCAAGAAGTTAGGGGATGACTGGAGCTGGCCATTAAATACCCTCTGCAAAAGCCTAACACAATTCCATACAGCAGTGGTACTCCTGACACCGCAATGGAACACAGAGTGATGTGCTCCAGAATACTTCTCCAGGGAAGCTGTACTGCAACATTCCACCTCCTTCATACCCTGTTACTCCAAATATAGCATTATCCCCAACAACCACTTCCACAATTTCTCACCTGCAGTTCAACCCCTAAAAATCCATTATTTTACTTCATTGCTATTAAAGTATGCCCGTCCTCCAACATTCTGTGGACATATCTTACGGGATTATTTGTTTATCCAGATGAAAATATAAGATAACCGCATTATTTATGCATAGCAATTCCCATAGAGAAAATTAAGAAATCCCTACAACTCAGTCACCATGTTTTGGAGTGTGGTTAAGCCAGACCACCAGCTCCTTTGAGTCCCTCCTAAAATAAGGCCAGGCAACATCCTAAAAGAGCAGCCTGCTTCCACAGCTATTTGAAACGTCCTATGCGACACAGTTGGAAATGATTCAGTAAATCCCATACCACCTGTAACTGCTTATGAAACAGTGACATTCTGGAACACTGACAGGTAGCATATTGGTGACATTTGTGTTCTCTCACCTACTACTTTTATATTAAACTTCTGAAAAATTGACTATTTTCACAAACAGTATTTGCAGTAATTACAATTTTTAGTAACTTTCAAAAGCTTTATTCTGTAGACATATAAAAATTAGTTTTTAAACTGGATTAATATGTAATATGCTGAAGTTACAATTCTCTTGAAATGTGATCATATAGAGAATACTTATGTGTGAAATATACTTTTCTGCCACACTTTATGCATGTCTTGGTACCACTCCTACAACTGATGTGCTCCTGAGCAAGCCCAGGCTGTCACTGACCCACCTGAAGGGGATGTTTCTAAGAATCAATCTGAGCACAGCACAAGGAGACCACAGAGTTTAACCTAAACAGCACGTTCTCTTGTATGTGAGAAGTCCTGGCTTTATAACAAATTTCTCAATAGTAAGGAAGGTGAAAAATTGTACTTATCTCAAAATTTCAGATAAAACCATGGAAAAATGCTTTATTTGTGAATTTTGATTTAATACCTATTTAAAACAAACCTATTGAAGGGATTAGCAACAGAACCACTGGAAAAACAATCTGTACAGAACAATATTGAACTATAAAAAGGCAGGTAAATACTGACCTGTGAGTTTGCCAAGAGTCCTCAATTAACAGGATTTGCAGAAGCAGATCCAAGTAAGGTCGAAGCTCGTATGTATATGAATATGCAACCTAAAAAGTGAAAATGCAGAAAACATAAGAAAGCGTTCCTTGAGTCATGCAGCTTATACAGTGAAATACAAGAACACAATTCATTTGAAGTTTACTGTAATGCAAAGGATATTTCAAGATACAATACTTTTCTAGAAAGTGTTGGTTGTGTCAGGAATTTTGCGGGTTGCAATTTTGTTTTGTTTTGAAATATAGTAGGTTATGTAAAGGACAAAATGTTTCTTTATGACTTTGTGACACAGGAAGCCCCACATCTGAAGCCCCAAGCATGACATGCTGAATAAAGTACCTTAAAAAATACCTTTAGAAAAGCAAAATTACAAAATGGCATTTCGCACTGGTATTGCTACTTTTAGGCAGTATTCACAGGTTATCTTCAAAGGTTATCCTAAAATGTAAAATACATGGCTAGCAAAATATCAGTAGAGTGATTTTTATGATTCTTTCAAGTGTCAAACAAAGGGACATAGAAAAATGTGGTGTTACATGAAAATAAATGTGCAAATATAAAGATGGGCTAACAGAAGTAAAAAATTTTATTTGGAGTGGAAAAGTGTAACTGACCTTACAGAGATAACAATGGAAATATAAGACAGTATCAAAGATTATTTGCTGGGTCTGAAGCCAAGTATGTTCTGCAGACTTGTAAAAACCTTACAAACATACTTGACACAAATATAAGGCAGTTCTTAGGAAATTATTTCATCTTCCCATGTCATGTATCAATCTCTTTTATGGATAATGACAGAAGGCTTTAGCAGATGCTCTTGAAATACACAAAGACCACCTTGGTCTACTTAACACATCATTCCTGACTTGTTAAAGGTTGATTGCTTCCCTAAACTCATAAAGCACTTCCTGCAGTACTCCAATGTGTTGCACAGACCCAACACTGTCAATACTGACAGAGGATGCCATCTTGAGGAAAGTTTATTTATCAAGCACCTGGTTCAGTATTTAATACAACGTTCTTACATATAAATGCAGAATCATACACATTTTTACTCCCATCTTTCTCCTAGATTTTCATTTTTACCTGCCAAAGTAATTCACTGAGGACTGTGGAAGAAAACTGAGGATTCTCCCAACAGCAGAAACGAAGCAACTTGATGGTCTCCTCCGAGTTGCTGCAATCTTCAATAATTTTCTTTACATAACTAGTTCTCACAAACAGAATGTCTGCTACGTTCTGCTGAAGTGCCATTATAGGTTGAGATAAATTAGGATCACCATAAGGGTTGGCGAGTGGGGGATTACCTGGAACAAACAGTTGTTACAGATTAGAAAGTGCTGAAGTACTTTTAGTGTAGACACTTCAAAATACTCACTCGTGTAACTCATCAAAAAACATAGATGGAAAAAAAACACAAACACTCCCTTAACAGCTGACTTCCTTTGAAAAAAAAAAAAAGGTATGAAATAACTGATTTTTATGTTTGTGAAGCCTGACACTTGCTGCTGCAGAGAGCTACTTCTCCCTCTAAGATTATGCAGTGACAATCAAAGCAGAACAGCTGGAGACATGTTCATATGCAAGAGCAGAAATTGCTGAGACTCCTCAAAGAAATCCTCTTATCTCCTGAATTTATCTATTTCACTGCTTGTGTAACACAGCCCAAATCATATTTTAAGGACACAGTGTCTGTTTACTTCACAAGATAATGCAAAAGTGTTCAAAGGAATATCTATGTTAAAACAGTCCCATCTGAATCTCTGGAATGTAGAGAATAAATATACTTTTGTAATTAATGTATCTTTTTAGTAAGTTTCATTTTGTGTACTGAAAGAACACTGATTTGCTCCTGGTGTTTCTAAATTTAGCAGGCTTGAGTTATTGTTTGAAGATGCCCAGAAATCCAAGAGAGAACTTTTCTAGCTTAGTAAGCTGAAGCAAAAAATAACTTTATTATGCAAATAGCAATCATAATTAGTAGTCAAAGTAAAGTTCATACAAATAATCTTTTCTAGTACAATATTATGAATACAGTGAATATACCACTGTTTTTCACAGGTAGAATATCTTTTCAGTTTAAGCTTCAAGTAATGCACTGGAAAAAACTCCAACCAAAATTGCCACATGATTCTGAAGCTTATTACAGCACAGTAAAATTTTCAGTTAATTAATCTTACTATAGCATAGTCTAGCCTATTGACTTTATAGCCTGACACATCAAGCTGTAATGAGTTTGCCATTAAATAGCTTCTCTACAGATTTCTAATTAGGTTTTCTAAAATATGCTTAGCAGAACGTGTACAGATACAGGCTATAAAATCCACATGGCCCAATATTCTGTCATCATTTCTCAAAAATAACTCCACTCTATTCAGCTACTGGAAATGTTAATGATTTACACTCTGGTTAATCAATTTCTAGCTGATTCTTGATCTTTTATAAATTGAAACGCTGGCTTCTGTTTGCTGTCTTGAGTTTGAATGAGCACCAAAAAGAGCTACCCAAAACAATGCAACGTCTCTTTAGTGTAAGCACTATTAGGTATCTCAAAACCTTCTATGGTGGTTTTCCTGTACAGATTATTTCTGTAGTCTATTTTTTTATCACCTACTCAGGATAAAAACATCTTTGGACAACCCTTTACAATGGGCTTAAACTATTCTAAAAGCATTAGTATTTTGTAATGAGCAACCTCCTACTTTACAAAATATTTCCCAGTATTTTTAAGGAATAAGCCAAGCAGCATAAAATACAGAACAGACTTCTGTCTTGGTCTTTTTAGTATAACAAATCAGTTTTGCTTCTGACAAACATATTTGTGTCTTTAAATGAAAGATGCTGCTACGCATAAAAGCAAAACATTTTTCCAAGTGATCCACTTTATAAATAATTGCTAAGCATGCACAAAAAGACATTTACTGCTATAGTCAATGGATCTAAAGCAAAGGTAAAGTTTACTGTACCATTGATAGAAGACTGCATCCGTGATGAGACGTTGCAACAGCGGATCAGTTGTGACACAACAGTGTACAGCTTCCCCAGCTCAGCATACTGGTATTTAATTGGAGGGCCTGGACCTTCATCCAGAGCCACAAGCATGAAGGTTGCAGGAACATTTAGTTTCAGAAGTTGGGTCTTCTCTGCTACACCTTCATGGGGCAGGGAGGGAAAAAAAAAAATCTTGTTTCTGGCACTGAAAATATGTTATTTTCAGAATTTTTCAAAAGAAAAAAACCAAGAGTTTACATGACTTGCAACTTTATAGTTCCTGGGTTCTATTAAATCCTCATTTATACTTTCTGGGGAAAAATAACCAAATCAATAAAGATGCACAACAAAATTATATACAGCTGAAAAATCACACTGAAGGAGAGTTGTAAATTACTACAGTTTCTTTTCTTCACAGAGCTCATTGGCACTTAAGCAACCCACAAGTAACATCTGTGTTAATAGCAAAGCCTCAAAGAAGTCTTTTAGACAATGAATTAATCCTTTTGTTGTTAGGCCCAGGATAGGAAAAACACCCCCCACAGTGTATTTTGTTATTTTTCTATCATGTCCTAGATACATCAATTACAAACCTAAGACATTTCTAACTGTGCCATACAATGTAATAAATGCAAATTACATTACAGAATCAGTAAGAAAACCTCCAAAATCCCAACCAATCAAAAAATCCAAACCTACACCTGCTTTTACTGCAAGAATACCTTGTACATACTACACAAGTACTTACCAGGAAATTCACTATGTCCCTTCTTGCACTGTGTTCCTTATTTTGGTTAAAAGTAATGATTTTTCATACATTTCCAAGTATTTTCTTATTCTGAAATACAACTGGACCTTACCTCCCATCCTTCTGATAAGAAGAAGGGTAAGTGCTTTTTTTATGGCATTTTTTCTGATTATGCTAGATAGTTTTGTAGTTGCATCCTGTGCAGAACTGATCTCTCACTTGCTTTGATGTGAACGATTTACTATTTGATTTCTCAAAATGTCAGACAATTTAATCTTTTTCACAGAATGCAGGAATGATGCTATTGTGGTTTTTGATGAATTAACTCTACATCCATACAGAAGCCTTCAGGTAACAGTAGTAAGACAAGGACAACAGCTTACTGTATTAGTATTTCCAGGTTTATCTCTGCAGGGTAGATTGTAACGATGATCAGCTTCATGAATAAAACTGTCTTTTCCTATCTAGTCTCTGAGTGCTATCCTACTCCAAGTCCAAGAAATTATGAAAAGTTAGTGAAGAAAAGAGAAGTTGGAGCAGAAGAATTGCATCTCTCTTATCTGCAATGACATTAATTCTACTCTGGGGGCCATGGCAGAAACCTGCCAGACAGAGAATGCTTTGGTAGGCAAAGTATATGAAAGCAACAGATACTACAGATGTAATTAAATTAACACAATTGTCTAAATTAATTTTAGAGATACGAAATTAAATTCTTTTGAATTTAATGTCTACATTCTGCATGAGCTGATAAACAGCAATGGTCAAGTATTTTACAGAATTTCCCCCCCACCCCCTCTCAGCAGGACACTGTCTTACTGCTTCAAGTTTCTCATGTTTATCTTCCAAGGATGATAGGGAGACTGAAGCCCCAAACTCCAAAGAGGAGGAACAGAGATGCTAGGGAGCATTCATATGACATGTAATGATAACAATCTGCCTATGGATGGAAAACTGGATTCTCCTGATGTTACCTCTGTAACTAGACCATTAATAAAGCCCCAGTTTATTACAGTTTCATCAGTTAAAGCAATTTGCTTACCTAGATTGGCATACATCACAAACAGATTGAAATACTGCTGCAAGTGGCGCCCGTGCTCGGATACTTCCCTTCTTAGAAGATTTAGTACCGCCCTCAGTAAGTGATCACTTAAACTTAAGTTATCGTAAGCCTACAGAAAGAAAAGAGTTCTACTGTTAGTGGCTGAACCTATCATATCTTTATTTAGTTAATACTTTTTACTACTATAGAAAACAGAACTGGTTAAGAGGCATGGGATTCATACAAGCTCCAAAGTACCAGCAGCTGGTCAGTCTTCTGTGTCTCACACAGAGAAAAAGACACAGGGAATAAGGCTCCCATCACTCAATACCATGTTAAGTCCAAAAAATGAGGCAGCTATAGAAACTTCTAACTGGGCTTTTTTTTCCAATAGCAGGCAGGCCTAAATACTCAAGAAACACACATGCAATTCCATTGTTAACTTCATAGACTAAGACAACCAAATCACCTCCACAGGTGTATCTCAAATACCTTGTGATACAAAACACTTCCTAAGCATGTGCAGCTTTAACTTTACACAAATTATTTTGCTGGACACCGTAGTGAAAACATTCTGAGAAGGTGAGTGAAACCATGTAAGCAAAAAGTGCCTCACTGTAGACATTAAAAACATGACAAAGCAAAGGCTCAAAAAGGTTGATCTTTTTTAACAGAGTCCAAACAAAGCCATTGTTATCACAAGTATCACAATAAGATATAGACTTTTCTTTGTTTGTCAGTTCTGGGTGTGTAAAATCAGGCAATTCACTATCTACTCCTACACTAAGTTACAATTTTTGACAACTTCACTGTTGCAAGATAAACGGGATTAAAACTTACTGAACTCCTGCAGATTTTCAGGTTAGTGTTAGTTTGTTTGTGGGGGCTTGTTTGCTTGTTTTGAAGTTCTAAATAAAAACAAGGGTTCACTTCCCTACACATTACTTCACTAAAATAGCCACTGCTTTTATTTTGCAGCTTTCTCACTCCCAACTCAAAGCTCCCACTGAGCCTTCACAGAGATTTACATATGAGGGGAAACTGAAGCCCTCTGACAGCAACTCTTCCATTAAATGGTTGAGTTATATCCTGTTTTGTAGTGCAAAATGGGCTGTACAGCTTTCCAGCCAACACTGATGCATCTACTTCAGAGTTTACTTTGCACTAAATGCTTTCTATGAAGAAAGAGTAAGTTTCAAAAGCTTTTAGTTAGAAAATTAAATACCTGACTGGAAGGTCCAGGAGAGGCAAAAGGTGATTGACATGGTCCGTCTTGCAATGAAAAATGTGCAATAAATACTATAAGTTTTGCAAATGCACCCCTCACTTCTGCACTAGGGCATTCCAGGAGATACTCAGAGAAGCGGTTTGAAACATTAAAAAGGACGTTGTGTGCAAACCAAAAGCGTACATTCTTGCTGTGACGGAGGAGGATGCACAGGGCATCATACCTGAAACAGGAGATGAAACATTATGACCAAATGCAGACATTAGTGAATTCTGGCAGACATGTTCTTTTGCAGACTTTGAAGAAAATATGTGTTTAAGGTGATCCCCAAACTTTTTTGTTCACAAAATGATTCTAATCAGATAATTTGTAGTTCTTATAGTGATACTCTTATGAGTAATCACAAATGGAAGATAACCTTCAACTAAAAACCTAACACTTAACTGTAGTGTTTTACTTCTATCACCTATAAGAATTAAGATAGCATTCCACTCCCTAAACTACTCTTCAAAGCAGGTCCTATTTTGGCAGCCACCATTCTGTCTGTACTGGAACTGGGGAAGAGGATGAGCAGCAGAGAACACAGGTGGATTTCATAAGCTGTGTATATCCCACATAACTGATTATGTAACTGTAGTGGGTTTATAGTCTCATTTACAGATCTTAAAAAACCCCACAAAATTAAAAACCAATACCCAAAGACTAAAATACCCTTCAGAGAGGGTCTTGCATTACTCTGTCCTTCCTGCAGGAATATTTCAACTCTTTTTGATCTCTTAAAATGACAGGAGTAACTTAAGCTACTCTGGAAGTTGCTACTGGGGGTACGAATTTGCCGTGTATTACACAACTACTTACTAGTAACTCCTAAACTACTGGCCATGAATACTAGATTTTCTCTCCAATTTGACCAGTAGTGAGGCACACTCCTCTCCCCAGCAGAGAATAACCCAGCTTAAGGACTAAAATGAGTTAAGATGGGACTGTTTGTCACAGTGTGGATTTGAATTACAGGCCCCGTAGCAATGTACACAAAGTAGCCTGCCAGCAGTGTCTCAGGGACTATATACATGTTTCACAAACAGAATACAAATATAAGCTGCAACAACAGGTTGTAAAGAGCTTTTTTAAGAACTACTCAAACAATGTAAAAACCATTCTGAATTTGTCAGAAAACATAACCTGTTAGTTCTGTGCTAGTGACAGCTTCCATTCTTTTCTTCTTTTTAAAACACAGACAAAAAGACACATTTAAGCTCTGTTTGAAAATGAAATTTGAAGCTGTTCAGATCAGCAGGGTATTTTAAGGCTCAAATTCTTCCCAGTATGCTCTATTCCAATTTTCCCCCCTTTTCATGTGCACCTTCACCATGTATCTAAATGGGATCTTTTAACAGACATCAAACTTCCAAAATTGTAATTGTTGTTAAAAGACAAAATACCAATCACTAGCAGGGCCACGGACTATTTTCTTTGTATGAAATCCTGTGGTGAAGAGAAATCTAGCAGCAAGCTGAATACTAATCATAGTTATTTCTTCTGCTTCAGGCAACAGATGATCTTGTCCTAAAGAAAAATCAAAATACTCACATGTAGACAAAGTAAAAGCAACTTTTAATAATTTAACTGATTTCAGATTACTGTTTTGTCTGACATGGTGTTCCAATTTTAGAAGAAACTGGATCAAAATAGCCTCTAGCTTTTATAATGTATCATTTGAATATGTAAGCTTTAATACAGGTACCTGAAGGCCAACATATGTCTGACTTCTAAAAATTCAGCCTCTCACCTTTGAGAACTGTTTTCAACAAAAGAGCCCTCAAACTTGAGTATTTTAAATTAATTTCATACAGCAACTGAGTAATAGCTGATAGTTCATCGAAGTATTTTTTGCTAAATATTCTGGCAAGTTTATCACTGATGAACAACTGAACATCAGGTGTCTAACTGCGACAGTCCACAAGGACAAGAGTATTCAAAGCAGGACACACCAAATTTTCACTGGCTAGATAAATCCTTGGCCACACAAACCAAAACTCTTCTTTCAAGAAATGAATCCATAATTATCACACTACCATACTAACCTGGAGGAGGATTTAGGTAGACACTATTACAAGTAAGCAACTTCTTTATGAACTGGAAATATTCCAGGCTGTACTGCATCCGATTGTGCATGAACTGCACATTCTGCTTCCGCACACTTCGCTCGATGGCTGAGGGCATTTTAATCTGGTGGGGTTTAGTGGTGATAGTGATTTCTGAAATATATTTTATTAGTTCATTGTCTTTGTCTATCGTGTCCATGCGTTCATAAAAAAGAATGTAAGCATTCCACCACCTCTTCTGGCGCCTGTAGGACATTCGCTTCATCATGTGATCAAACACTTCGCCCATGTACTCTCCTCCAAAACACTGGTTTTTCATTTCTTCATCGTCATCCATTTTACACTCTGTCACGTCTCCATCATCAAATTTGTACCACCGATTCTTCTCACCATCTCCACCATTCCTCTGGATAATGTAAGAGTAGTAATGTCCGCCGCTGGCCTGGCCGCTGTGCACAAGTACACCCACAAGTCTGTATTTTGTGCTCCCAGAGTGTTCATTTTCTGACTGCTCATTTTGTATTATCTGATTTTCAGGATTCACATCATCCCCTTCCAATTTTGCTACACCTGCCACTGTGTAAGGCTCCATGTCCAGTTCTCGTGGAAATTCAAAATAATCATTGAATTTGATTGCACATTCCCTCTCCCAGTCATAATCAAATCGTTTCAACTGGATTGCAAGAACTGGAGGCAACTTCTTAATCAACAAGCGTTTCACTGTGTCCACCTGAAAAAGGACACGAACAGTTAGCAGCTCTCAAATTTCCGTTCATTTACTCTCACCTAATACCAAACTGAGTAATGGAAAGACGACTTTTCACCCCTGAACATGAACTAAGACTGAACTTAGTACAGCTGCAACATCATATTTGTACACAAATTTAATATGTAAGGAAGCATCACCTTTTTGTTGCATTTTTCACAATGATATGCATTTGCACCTTCCAATAAATCTCCTTTGACGTACTGTTCCAAAGAATCAAGAAGGTTTTGGTGATTCCTTATATCTACATTGAGAGTTGTGAAGGATTCCTCACATTCATACCTAGGATTGAATAGGTAAATGTGTGAGCAAGGTAGGAACATGTTCAACTTTTTATGTTTTACACGTGCCACAGTGCATAAGCAGTACAAGAACTGAACTCTTTTTTACTGCAGTTTTCCTACATTTACATTACAGTAGCTGCACACCATATTTTTATGGTCAGGAATTAGACTGATAAACACAAATACTGTATCACACCTAAAGACAACAGTTCAAAACAGATGCCAATTCAGCAAAAAACCAAACAAAAAGTCTTTTTCTTTTCTATGTAAAAATCTCTGAATTGCCATCTTCATAAAATCTTTTTGCATGTTTACGACTGGCTTTCACACTATGTTCTAAACATAATCTACAAACAAATCTCCAGCAATGAACCAGCAATGCTTGAGAGACAACCAGTTGATACACCCTGGAAACAACTTTCTGTTTTTAAAGATAAGAAGTGATGAATAAATTTTAAAAGCTGCATCTATTCCAGTGGAACCCTGAAGAACTTGTTTCCCTCATATGCAATCAAGCCTTCAGAGACTGAATAAATAAATATTTAGAAACACTTCAACCAACAGCAATATTCATTCACCCATTAAATAACTTACAAAATATAGAAAGGCTGTTAATTTGCCACATACAAATCCATAGTTCAGTTACCATGAGTTTTCTCCTCCCTAAACTACAATCAGGGTAACATTTTTATTAATAAGCACAATTAGGCAAATCCAGTAGAGTTCCAAAGACACAGAAAATACTTCAGGATAGTACATAACAGCAGGAATGAATGGTAATTCATGTTGCTTCTCCTCTGCAACTGCCATTTAATTACCCATTGCATATAAAGTAAAATCAGTGCTATCATTTTACCTTGCAGTTTTTCAACTCACTTCTTGTCACTCATTGTAACCCATGAAACCTAAGACATTCACTTTACATATTCTTATTCATACATTAGCTCAATTGAAGTTGAAAGATTACCTCAATAAAATCCTTTTGTATCATTTTTTCCTGTCTTTTAATAGCTAACTGAAGGCTAAAGGAAATGGTCAGCTTTCAAAATAGAGTATTTGCAATGGCAATATACAGAGATCTGTATTGTTAAAGAATCACACGATCTGAACAGTAAGAAGGCCAACTGATAGTGACAGAAATTAAATACAATAATAAAACAAAGCCAAATGCAAAAAAATAAAAAGTTCATCATTAGGCCATCCTGAATTTTGCATGCAATTTTAACCATCCATCTCAAAAAGAGAGAGATTAAAAAGTCTAAGGAATTACAACTTTACAATGCCTAGTTCTATTCCTTCATTAACAACCATCATCAAAACAGTGAGCTCCGGACTTGCAGTCTGATTTTGCATGGGTGGTTTCTTACACACCTTCTACAAAGCTGAATTTCAGTATTCACATTTAAAGTTAACTACAAATACAGCAAGAACTTTAAGAAAAAGAAGAACCTCCTGCACCACTGTCCTTAATTACAGGTTACATAGTAAGTTTGAACAGTTTTACTCATTGGAACTCAAGATTCCTACTTGGCTCAGCTCCAAACACACACTATGGAAAACCAAAGACAGAAACAATTGTTGGCCAGGTATTAAAATTTTCTACATTGCATTTGGCCCCTACAATTGTTTTCACTTTTAACGTGAAAAAGCGTAATTTTTTCCTGCCTTGATCAATACACAATGATTCACACACAATCTGTGAAGCAGAAGCAATAATGATTAAGTACTTCAAGGCCCTTGTAGACAAATGAATGTTCATCTGCAGAAAAAATAAGGTAGCAAAATCTATTAGCTTAAAAAACCCACTCTTTGACTCTAATTACTTTTATAAGGGTACAAACACAGGTTGTTTTCCTGTAAAAAAGATTAAAATCTTTAACACTTACCGATGTGGGCATCCTTGACAAATCTTCTGATCAGCAAAGGACCCTCCTAAAACTTTACTTAACATTGCTGGATGGCCCAAAGCTTTTAAAGCTTCATCTAAACTGTCCACCAAGGAATTAAAAAATTCTAAAGCATCATGTTGTTCACGTAGATTTACAGGTTCACCCCAAAGTCTGAAAGTGAAAGTACATTTTGTCAAATATTTTTTGTTTTGTTTGCCAATAATTGCTTTAAAAAAAAAAAAATTATTCAAGCTACTAACCCCTCCTTTTTAAAGAGCCAAACTACTGGTTTTTGATGTACTATACGACCTGTTGTTCTGTCCCTAGCACTTTCTGGTAAGTAAAAATATGGTCTTGTGTATACCTTCATACTTAATTCAGTGTCTCACTATCAAAACCTGCTAAAATTCAAAATAACCATCCTGCTGTAAACTTTAGCTTATTAACAGACTTCTTCAAAATGGTGAAAAGGCATATAAAGTTGCACAACTTCTGCTAATTTACACTTTACATCACTGCCAGTCTACTATGATTAGTTTTGTTGTACTTCAGTGGTCCAGTGAACAAACATCAATACTCAATTTTCTACTTACCGAAACTGTTTCCAAAACCCTCTTGGTACATAGTACTGTAGCCTGGAAGCTGCTAAATGGCCAAAAATTACTTGGAGATGCCTCAAAACTCCAATATTGTACTCTTTTCTGTCTTCAGTTTTGCTCAGTGCTGGCTTGTCTTCATACTGATGTGGATAACCAAACACATCATCTCGCGGGTCAACATTGCTCTGAAAAGCAGAAAATTTGTGCAATTCACTTTCATTTGCAGCTGTCCCATAGTTGCACCCTTTGTTTAATGTGACAATCTAAGGTGTTTCACACGCTCAGCTGAAAACCCAAATACTGTCTTTGTTTGCATTAACAGAGTTGTGGTGGCAGAAGTAAGGTGCAGTGCTCTCCAGTACAAAACCACGAGGAGGAATTCTGGAAACACTGCCACCTGGAACTTCTCAAGTGCCCCTCTGGCAGTGAACCTATTCAAGTATGAAATATTATCCCATTTTCCCCATGGATATCAGTGGAAATCAAAGTAATTGATTAGCAACTGAAATTTATTATGACCTTTCCATAAAAAAATAATTACAATTTAAAGATTAGGTAATTCTATCTAATTCAATTTACCTCGTTGTCCTGCTTTTCATCCCCAGACATATCATCATCTACATCACTGCCCGTGCCTTCAATTGCAAGAATCCCATTCCTAATGGCTGGAATCATGTACAGCTGCTGAATGACAGAATTCATGTAACAAGTGGCACCAGCATTTTTCAGTCCCACAAATCCCTTGGGCGGCCGAGGCCCAACAGGTGGCAGATATTCCCATTCTGTGAGCGCTTCACAAGCTGAGAGAAAACAGCAGAATGTGGTCAGGGAACTGTTTTGTTATAAAATAAAGACATTAATGCAGTACAAAGGGCAGTTGCATAAAATTATTATTAGTCTGTATCACACTGCAATTTAATAAAAAACTATGCTTCATCAGAAAATTTAATTGCTAAAATTAACCCAACTTCTATGAAGGACAGTTCGATCTGTAATCTTAAAATTGTAACATTTCTTCTACTGCATAACTAAAGAGGTGGCCAGACAAAAATTTAGTCTATTTATATGCGAAACAGAAGTCTTTCCTCAATATCAGCAAGTTTCTTAGCTGAACAATTCAGCTGAATGGATATAGAATATACAGCCACTTTACAAGCCTTTCAAAAATTATAATACTGTCAAAAATTTATAATCCTTAAAAAAATTACATTATTTCACTTAAGCTCACTTCTACTTGCCAGGACAGGAAATAATTTTAGCAAATACTACCTATATATAACTTAATATATATTTTTTCCTCCTGAGTCTTCTCTCTCAGGTCCCTCACATCTCTTCAAGAACATTTACAACCACAGGTTTCCTATGCTAACCTGCTGTTCTGCAGTTTTAACACAAAAAATTCTGATATAAGAGAACATGCATATTTACAAGCAGACTTGGTATATGAATCACAGAGCATGCACAGTTCATACATGTGGTCTCTCTTCTGTCTGACATACCACAGAGATCTGGTGTTCTATTGTGCTTATCAAATACTTGAGTGGAAGGAAATGCATTGAAATCCTTCTAATTGTGAGGTGATAAGAAATACACTACTTCCCAATAGAAAAAAAAGGGTGAAGAAGGAAGGATGAGGCAGAGGGGGAAACCATAAAGCTATCCTTTTAATTTATTCATCTGAGATGGAGCCAAACAGGAAAAGACTGAAAAACCTCAACTCAGTGATAGCACCATTCAAACAAGTAGCACTGCCACTCTGAGAGGTAGTGGACAATTCCCACCTTGGGATACTATTTTTAATTGCTTATGGTTTTGCTAAACGCTATGAGTTTAAACCTTCTGTTAAATCACACAATGGTTTGGGTTGGAAGGACCTTTAAAGATCATCCAGTCCAGCCCCCTCCCATGGGTCAGGACATCTTCCACTACACCAGATTGCTCAGGGCCCCATCCAACCTGGCCTTGAACCAGGGATGGGGAATCCACAATGGGGTAACCTGTTCAAATGTGTCAGCATTGTCCTAGTGAATTTCTTCCTTGTGTCCACTTTAAATCTTCTCTCAGTTTAAAATCATTGCCTCTTGTCCTCTATAACTACAGACCCTGGTGCAAAATTCTTCTCCATCTTTTTTATAAGCCATGTTTAAGTAATGAAGGTCACAATACGGTACCCCCAGAGGCTTCTCTTCTCCAGGCTGAATAACCCCAACTCTCCCCGCCTTTCTCACCATATGAGCTTGGGTTTTCTTGGTTTGATGGTGTTTGGATTTTGTTTTGGTTGGTGGTGGTGTTTTTTGCCTGTTTTCCCTTTCCCCGTTGGTATTACAGCAAAATATTTTTGCTATCCCTCATAGAGCTGGAGAAAATATGCTCCGGCTTGTTCATTTTTTTAAAAGTCTTACATGATTTTAGTGATAACAACAATCTATGCTAAAGATGAGCCTTTTGCCATCCTTGTGAAAATTAGCCCATTTCACTTGACTACTGGCTTTTGAAGCACTAACAGACTGCAATCACTATAATCTTCCTCCACTGAGAGGGAGAAAGCTCTTTCAGTGCAGAGCTGTGCTGAGACAAGGCCAAAATGGAGCCTGAAAAAGGACTACAACAAGCAGAGAATGAGTTCAGAACTAAAAAGAGAAACAGAACAGTGGACCTGTGCCTGTGTGTGGACAATGATGACAAATCAGGTGAGCAATCAAGAGACTGGCACTAAAACTAAGCTGAAGATACCTGGTGAGGCTCTGGGATTGGTTAGGAAAAGCCTGAAATGATGAGACAGATTAGAAGATACAGATAGAATGAGGCTCCTGGGAGCTGATATAGACAAAGGGAAGGAGTCAGAGACTGAGACAGGAAGGGTCAGGCTGTGCAAGTGACTAGGGCTGGAATTTGGATGAGACCATGGAATGCAAGTCAGTACATTTACTGCATAAGGAAAAACAAACAAAGGCTACACTGGCAAGCTTTTCTAGATTCTGACAGCCTGATTTTGTAACATTAAAAGCAGCCACAAACAAACCACAAACTGAAAAACTCAGCATTTGGTTCAGTGGATAATATAAACAAAACCTATACATGACATATACATTAAAGAGTAGAAAATAGAGAATTAAAAGTATTACATACTAGTGATTGCTGTACCTATGTAATACATTTCAGTCAACGTGTCTACTATCTGTTTGAGATTTCGCACACATCCAACTGCTAGTGCAACTAGGAGCTCAAAGCCAGCATTAATAGTAGCTGGTGAACTACAGACTGGTATGGCCTGCTCAGCAGGCAATTCTCCATTTCTCATGTATTGTAGATAAACATTGGATGCTGGAAAGATGAAATCATCTATCAACTCCTGAAAAAAAAAGGACAATAAATCACCTGTTACCATGGAAATTATTTTATAACAGAGTAAGGGTTATTACATAAATGAATGTCTGAGAACCACAGGGGTACTTAAAAACAAAGTAAGAGTAAAAATTGAGACCAACATCACAATGAGCTTTTAAATTTAGAACAGAAGAACTCCATTCTAAAGTGGTTCCCTGCAAACCACCTCCCCACTAAGAATGTTAAAAATTAATCTGTACTATTCTTGATTGGTAAAAAATTTCTTTTGCAAAAGCAATTATTATCTACAAAGCTCTTTATCAATTAGTGCTGAAAAGCCAACACTCCTGTTCTATAATACCAGAGGTACAAAGAAAACAAGTCTGATTAAAGAGGTGCTCAGACGTGATGCATTTGTTCAAACCTGCCCTAAGCATTAATAGCACTAATTAAGAACATGTGCGGGAAAGACATCATGGAGTAATGAAGGAAAGCAGCCCTGTACATGACCATCCTGTATCTCTGTGTGATGTTTGTCAAATACTGGAATACAGTAAGAATGAGAATGTTAAATACACTTTATGAATGAAACATGCAATTTTTAAAATTATTTTTGAAGAAAACATTAAACTCCAATTAAAAGCATTTTTATGGATATAGACCACAAGATGTGAAGCTTCTTTTTACTTATTTACAGGTAAAAACAAACAACTAAACCCCCCCAAACATCCACCCCCTAAAACACCCCCCTAAAACCTCACAAAGACAAAAATTCCTCTCCATAGGTCAAAAAACTTCAACTTACTTTAATGAGATTAGCACCTCCTTTTTCACAACCAATATGGTATTTCTTCTCAGGTGTCTGGAATGCTAACAACTCTTTTGTTACTCCAAGGTGACCCTCTAAGATAGTTTCTTCAACACCTGTCTCCCCTGTTCTTTTTACTTCATCCTGCCATTTAAGAGAAAGTTAGGATACTCCAAATAGCAAACATTTACCAAGCTCAGAACTGTACTTTACAGCAAAGCAGCAAAAATCTAATTATCAGGAATAAACTGATCCTAAAACTTACCCTAATCCTCTTAAGCCAGTCAATTTCATTATTGAGAAGAACTTCAGCATTGGGTACATTAATATTACTGTTGTAAGCATAGTTAAGGAGATGTCTTAAGAGGGTGAAGTAGTCTCCAGAATGCTTAGCTCTCTCTCTTGCAGTGCTCTGTGTAAACCAAAAGCAAATGAGAATTCATACACGCTTCTACTTACAGTGCAACACTAACATATTTCCCTTAAATCTGGCAGTAAACATAAAAGAAAACAAGTGTAAGAGGTAATTTTTAACCTTCTAGAAGTTTACAATTGTATTTAGCTGTTAATGAATGACTTCTCAACTATTTTAGTAGCAATTTCTATACCCGAATGGGAGAAAAAAACCCCAAATGAAAACTCATAATCAAACATTCAAGAGAGGCATGAGCATGGGGAACTGAAAAGCCCTGGCAGGACCAGTAGGATAAGGCACTAACTATAGGTATCTCTCTAAGCTGCTAATGATTTTTACTTAAAGGTTAGCAATCACCAAAGATCAAATGCAGACATTAAAGCCTAATGTTCCTGTTCTTATCAGAATATGCAAGAGTCCCTTCTCCCCTGATCTAGCTCAAATGGAAATCATCTGTGCTGCTTGCCTGTAGGTCAGAAGGAATCTATCTTTCAGTGACTGTTGTAAATAGCAATTTGTCTCTTCTTGCAGGTATTTTGCCCCATTACTTTTTACAGACACTCCCATACCGAAGACTTTATCTCTGAAAACTTACCCCTAGAACAGTAAACAGCAGGGTAATGAAGAAAAGGAGAGGTCTCTGTCCCATGCAACACCTGGTAGCCATTAAAAAGAATTGCTCCTGTGCCATCTGACGAACGGTTCTGGAAATAATTTAATAGAAACATTAAATTCAATCTCCCTATCCAAACAGGACATTAATTAAATTTGTGTTTATCTGCTTAATGCCATTTCCTAAAACTGAATGTAATGTAAGAAACGGGAATAGTTTAATTATTCACTACCCATCATATTGTTTCTCCTTGCAGTGAAATTTCAGATGCATGAATTATATTACAAAACCTGTTCCACAAATCAAATATTTAAAGAAAAAGAAATTTAGAAACATCTAACCACTACACCTTTGCAACTGCCAGCAAATATTGCATAACACAACAATTTGCAATCCTAAATAATTTTTTTTCTAATCAAGCACCAGTTGTACCTGGTAACACAAACCAGAACTACTCCAGTAAAACTGCTTTTATGTGTCGCTGCAGCAGTTTGCTGAGTATCTTTGAAGTGATCAAAATTTATCATTAGTAAGATGTGAGAGATGATGACCCTCCTGAAAATTCAAGTGGCTATAATTAAAGGAAATTTTCCACCTCAGAACCTAATCTGATCACTGGAGCAATGTGGGAATGGATAAGGTTCAGTAAAAAAAAAATATTTAAGGCAAATCCTGTTCTTTCAAGTTGTAGGATTAATTGTCTGAGCAGTATGCCTTGTAAAAACTGTTAGGAACAACTCTGTTTGTGTGGAAAGAGACTACAAATGAATGTTGAATGAATGATTTTATCTAAGTATCTCAACATATGAAAAACTGAGTTTTGCAGAGCCTGGTGTGGCTGTCTTTGTTTTGTGCCCATGGAGTCAGGGTGGAAAGCACACCAAAGAATCCTATTCCCTTCTGAGTTTTTTCATGTGTGGTTAACAGTGGTTTCAAAGCCACGTAAGGATGACCTTGAGGTCAGAGCAAAGATGCACCTGGCTGAGCACCCCATCTCTGGTACCATGCACAAAGGAAAGTGCACAAGACGAAGGAATCATGCAGTGACACTTCTCCAGAATGTTCTCTCAGCTTCTAACAATCTGTGGTTCAGGAAAACTACCAAGAGCAGTATTTCATAGCCCTCACTGGACAAGTTCACAAAAGAACCCCTCAAACCATTTCCAAACTGAAGGGTTGCACTGCTTAAATGTTACACTCAAGAAGGTCTTACACAAAGAAACACAGCTCTCCATTTGTTCTCCCTTTGCTACTTCTGATTTTAAGGGTCTCTGTGGTATTCTCCTCCCACCATTCATCTCCCCTCCAATATGAAGTGCCCTCAGCTATTCAGCTGCTCCTCAGATGGAAGTCATTGCAGAGCTTTGATCTCCCTTGTCACCCTTCTCTGATCTATGCAAGTTCTCCTACACTGCTCTCAGTTGCAGCAGACCATGGGGTGGGGCAGGTCTGTTTTGTTCTTAACACTAATTGACATTTTATGGGGTCTGATTGCTGAGCTGACATTTTTGTAGAACATCTCACAGAAAGTTATTTTAAGATACAATCCTTCAGCTGCCTGGGACACATCACACAGACACTCCTCAGGTCTGTGCATTTATAGGCAGAATGAAATAGATACAGGTGATATTTTCCTAACGTGAGAAATGTGAGAAATGCATGTCTCACATTGTTACGTTTCTGAGGAGCATACAGTGCTTGAACACAAGTATTATATTTTTGTGAAGCTGTAACAATCTAAGACCTCTTAAGGAATCATGAGAGGGATGGAGCTGCCTAAGCACAGGCATCTCGTGCTGTTTTAGACACATGATGACAGCACAGAGCTGGCACACAGGACGTGAGCTGCATGATGAACTCACACTCAGCAGGTGGAACAGCTGGATGTCAAGCACCTCCCTTAGGGCTGCCAACCTGAATCCTGCCCTATTGAGTGCTTCAGGACACAGGTTTCTGTTTAGTTAACAGACAACAGTCTCTTCAGTGGGTGTAAATGCCATTGCTTCACACCAGCACAAAGAATTTTTATTTATTTGGGCCACATACATGTGGCCACCAAACACTTTGCAGAAATCAGCAGAATACTTCTAGGTTCCAGGATTATTTAGGACTAGCTGTTCAGCTATCTCCTCTTAACTAAGACAGTCTTGCACTCAGGGGACACCACTACAAAATCAGTTATCTTGGAGGGGAAGAACTGCCCTAGCCTTTAGTATTAAACATTCTGCATTCTGTTTCTCAATTTAGAGGTAGTGTGGTGATGCTCTGAGGAAACAGAAGTCCCAATCTCAAACTCTGAAAAACAAACAATCCATCTGATCTTTTCTAGAAAGATCCTATTTGTTAGATCTGAACTTGGTCATCTTCCTTGTCTTTTATGGTGCACCAAAAATACTTTCTCACATGCGTATTTTTGCTCATATTGTTCTCTGATTGAGCATAGGAGATTAGAGAACAATAGTCATGGAAAGATACTCAGAGTTCTGTCTGGTATTTGCTAAACTTTCTCTGCACTGCAAACACTGATTTGTTTCCACATTAATTCAGAAGAGCAACTTTTTAGCACCTTAGTTCAACTTCAGCATCTTCATTTACAAAGCAGTCTTCTGTTTCTACTCATGTTTATGCTGTTCTATCATGTAACAATGAACAGCTGCACCATTTTAAGTGAGATTATCATACATATCACAAGTTTTACCAACATATGAGAGAAAAGAGCTCAGAGGTAGCTTCTTGTACTGACAGTATGCACTATTTTTCCATACAATGAGTGATATAAGCAAGCTTCAGTGAAACTGAAAATTCAACACCCTATTCCACAGGCTGCAAACTAATAAAGCTTGTGGTATTTCTGGTAACCCTCCACAGTTCCACCAGTGTGTGCAAAGAGTTCACTGTAACGAGATGCTCTGTTAATACTATTGATCCTTTCGTTAAGGCAAATATTCCTAAACATGAGATTTTCCAACCTGTTTATCTAGAAAAGTCAAAGACCCCAAAACACAGCGCTCAAATTCTGACCCCATTCATCTGAGAGCACCACAATCTGACTCCCTTTAGAACATACTGAAAGGCTTAAGAGACTACTAATTTCTGATCTCTGACATTTCTCAATGAAAAGTTAGAATATTCATGAAACAACAGTATCTTTAAAATTATCTCTTTAGTAACAGATCAAAGCACTGGCAACCAAGTTTAGTAACATATAACAATTTTCCAGCTGGATGGTTTCTGAAAACATCCACCCTAATACTTCACATCACAATTTCAGATGGGCTGAAGCCACTGCTCTGCATTTAGGCTTTATACTCACTTTGAATTGTAAAATAATAGAAGTGATATTAAAAAAACCCAACAAAACAACACTAAAACTTACTTGCTGTGACAGTGCAATAGTAAATCAATAATAAACGTCTGCCACGCCTTCTCTTTACTGAGAGCATCCAGTGCCGTTGGAATCAAAGCAAAACACAGGGTCATCACCTCCAGTGCTTCACAGCAAACTTGTTCATCTTCCATGTCTGGTTCATTTCCTGCATTTGTCTGTGAAAACAAACAAGAGTGCACAAAGTGGGTACAGCAAACAATCCCAAGAAACCCAACTGGCTCCAAGGTATATCACTAAAAACAAACACAAACCACAGCTCTGTGATTAGTGACTTAGTGATACTAAGTGATTATCAGTGCCAAGTATTTTATGCACTCCACTCGGATCCGAGCCAAAGCACCATGTGGGATGACTTGAACTTCCAGAACTGTGCTTCTCAAAGGAGGATTCTAATCGTGAACTTATGGGGACAGAAGTTAAATAGGAAGCTTGCAGGTAACAATTACATCAGTTAGTACTGCTGGGAGTTTTTTCTTGGTTTGCATCTAGGGGTTTTTTTGTTTGGGATTTTTTTTGTTTTGTTTTTCTTTATTACTCAAAACATGGAGTTTAAAGCTTGGAAAGCTCTTACTACTTAAATAGAGGAAGGCATAGTGCTGTATAATTCATCAATCCAGTTTTACAAGGCTTTGACACTCACAACTTATTTGACCAAAAGCTTTTTAATACTGCTAGAATTTATTAATCACTTTGCTATTTTCAGAAACATGGAAGAGCTGTTTAAGTTTTAAACACAGATGCTGTGGTGATTTTTGAAATAGGAAATAATATTGCTGCTAATTGGTGCATAGGTTACTTCTTCAACTGAACACCTGAATCAACTGAGTTGATTTTGGTACATTTTTTCAAAATAAATACTTTGAGAATAACGGCAAGCCCTCTCCTCCATCTAGAGGTAATTACCCTCATGAAGTTCTGAACAAACTGAATGGGAGCAAGTCTCAATTCATCATTTATAAATCATGAGTGCAGGTTTGCAACATTAACTTGAGACATTTAATATCTGTTTTATATGTGGAAAGGTATCAAGATTAATTAGGCAGAAAGAAGGGATTACAATGCAGAGGAGAGAACTAATTGTGAACAGGCCAAAATATGCCTCACTCTGGCAACAAACACTATTTTGTCTATGCATAACAACTAAAAACTCAGAGGCAGTCACTGCACTGCAGCAGGAGGATGTGGCAATTCTGACACAACTCAAGATCAGAAAGCAAACACAGAATGCCTTCAACAAGTCCAGAACTGCACCTGCTCTGCACTGAAGCCCTGGTTAGAAAGGAAAGTTATTCCTGCACAGCTGCAGGGATCCAGGAGAAAGGCAAAGTCAATTTTATATTCAATGAAGTACTTCCCTGCACTCAGGCCCCCAGAGCTGGGGGGTCTGTACATCATTATATTCAATCTTTATAAAGCCATCATAAAATGATTTCCTCTCATCTATAACCAGATACAGTGCTCTTAAACTGTCCTTTCTTCCACGATATTTCTCTATTTCTAGGATACTTTCCTCTCTTTTAATGTTATATTAACAAAGAGTACTTTATTTCCCCTTATTATTTCTGCAATTCCTTCCTCTTTTGAATTTCCAATTTTTCCCCTTCAAATTTTATTTTCCTTTTGCACAGTATAAACCAAATGCAGCTGCCATTTATTACAAATGTCCATATAGGTGCCAATAAGAATAACAAAAAAACCCTCAAAAAACAAAAAAACCCACAAAATCCTGTGAAGGATGACTGATAATGCACAGCTTAAATTTCACCTCTTTTAAAACTTCAGTTATTTCAAAATATTTTTACAGAACTTAAATGTACAATTTTTACCCAGAAATATGTTAAAAATGTACATTTAGGTCTGTTTTCTTTTAGGTATACTTTCTCTAGTGCACTACTGCTCTTAAAGCATCCTATGTACAGATAAAAGCGCTTAGCTTCCTGTGCCTGGACTGTCACATGAACTAAACCATGTTTTATATGCCACTATCACCTACAAAATCCCCCAAACCTCAATTTATTTCATGAAGAAGTCATGCTCACAGCAATAGAAGCAGGTGCCATTAAAACACTATGAAAGCTAATGGAGAGGTGTTGCATTTTGCTGAAGTAAATATCCTTCTTTCAGTTGATCATTTAAGCACAACAGCAAATACACCAAGAATTAAGCCTCCCTACATATTCCTTTTCCTTTTACTCTCAGGCAAGTATTGAGGAGTACTAAACCTAATTTTGTAATTCAAAAAAAGGAAGATGCTTTTTAAAAATCATTGTCAAAATACAGATTATTATTTCCTGTAACTGTAAGCAACGTTACTTAAACACAAGGTGTGTGATAATGTACTGGTATAAAACTCCCAACTCTAAACTATTTGCATAAACCCCGTGAAACCATGAATAAAAGAAAAACAGCCATACAGAATTAGCAATTATATCTTTTTTTCCAATGCTTCTCACATCACTTCGCTCTTCTTTCTCATTCTAGACTGCACATATGCCTTGAATAACTTTGGCAGAACAGACCTTTTAAGTTAAAGACTGGACAAATTAGCATTGCAGGAAATGCTTATTCCTTATTTAAATGCAGAACCTAACTGGGCTGAAAACATGTTACAGCAGTTACAGAACCGGTGCATTTTTGAACTGACACCAGATTCAAGTTACAATTCAACGGTTACTGAGAAAAGGAATTTGGAACAGAAAATTAAGCTGTGTTATGACAATGACATGTACTTAGTTCTGAAATACATCATCGCACCCCCCTAAAAGCTCATCACACTCTAAGCCTGACCAGGTCAACATTCCCTTTTGTACTCAAAAAAAGTTATTCAGCAAAGTAATTGTTCAGGAATTCTTACCTTTTCATATATTTTACTAATTTCCTCATTTGAGCTGAAAACCAGCTGAACTGACCCACAACCTGATGCCCAAACAATTTTTTGTACTGCCCTGATAACACAGATGTCAGGGATGTATTTTGAAGCCTGAAAAAGAAGAGAAATTAACTAAAGCAACATTAAAATGCAGCTGCAAATTACATTACAATGCATTCTAAATTCCCACAAATGTATTTCATAGAAAATTTAGGATTTAAAACGTTAAAACAAAGAATTTTTCCTTAAATAGAAAACAGATGATGTATTTTGAAGAATATTTATACTTCACTTATGTAAAATTTTGTTTTTTAAAGTAGGATGTATGCAACTCTGATTCTAAGGCTTGGCAGAAACTACCAACTTCAATGCTAAAACCCTCTTTATTTAGGAAAAAAACCCAAGAAACCGCCAAGCATTCATTTGGAAGGCAGCCAGCCTCTTAAGCAATGTAAAAAGTTGAACTTATTTTAGGGTTTCTCCCCATGTTGTGCTAGCTGATAGCCAGCTTGACAAACGGATGCTTATCAAGTATGTGATCATTATATAAAGGGATTGCTTCATGTTCAAGATACAGAGGGTTGAACGTGAGTAAGAACACAGCTCACGTATCTTATGAATGCAGAGTCACTCTTCAGTATTTTATGCATGGTCTGAGTTAACACCCAATAGTTTCTACTGATAGACACACATTACAAAACATACAACTGCTATTCTTTAGAACTTTCTTTACAACTTTCAAAAAAAATTACAAAAGTTATTTGAAGTCTGTATTCAAAATAGAATTGTCAAAAAACCAGGGAATCTCTAAAAGCAGATGACAGACAGTTCCCAAGGATTTCAAGTTTCATTTTTCTAATTCTCAGACAATAAAAAAATGGGACTTAAAGAAGCTGAGCTAGTGAGGTATCTGCATCAGGAAACCTGAAAAATGTGCATTCTTGTACTGATACGGACTTTAACAGTAGTTAGAAGAAAAATAAAAAACATTTTATCTTTCTCACAAGCAAAGCAACCTTACAGCAACAGCGCCACAAGAAAAATAATGGGGGTTTTTTATCTCATTGTAGTTTTAAACTTTAAATACCAACATTTTTTTAAAAGGTGAAAGATTTCTCTCTGTGCTAAAGTCTTCTCTCTGGCCTATGGAAACTATGTCAGATTAATTTTTTTTTAAATTGTGAGATCTGTTGAAAAGAGTCTTTGACCACCAAAGCATGAAAAGGAAAAAAAAAACCTTTCAAAGGCAAACTACAATACATATGAAATTTAGATCTACAGCAGTATTCATAATTTCAGAAAATTACAGACAAAACTTCCACAGCAATACTGTTAAAGACATTCAGATTTTGTTTGCTTTGATGTGCTTGGTGAAAGAAAAATAGTATGTATTTTTTAGCAGGCCTCTAAGAAAGACAAAGAATTCAAAAACTTTTCCTCACATCTCACCTCAAAAGACATTTCTTCTATGGAAGAAATTTAATTAAATCAGAGTTCAACTGGCTGATTTTACACCTATGGATGCAAAGCCACCACTGACGGAAAGCAGATGGCTCAGTCCTGCAGTTTAGACACTGTCCTTTGTTCTCAAGAGACAGTGCACTTGTCAACACCAAGATGATAATACAATAATATCTTCTATCTAGACACCTCAGAAATATTTTGGAAACAGTTTTGCAAATATGCTATATGGTACAGAAAACCCGTATTTATGGTTTCCACTCTGGAAACTGAGGGATCCTGATGCACATGGAAGAGGAAGTTAAAGCAGTTGTGATTTTAGCTCCTGCTGCATTCAGCTGAATTCACTAACGTGTTCACTAACATGACTTGTGATTCCAGATCCCAATGGGCTTTGGCCACACCACACAGATAAGACCACTACATCTGCAAAACACATTCTTTAGCCTTACTGAGGTTTTCATTTGAATCATTAACGTACCTTCAATATATAAAGATACGCTGGCAATGATTTGAGACTTTTCTCTTTCATATGAAGATTACTTAAAACATTTCATGACATTTTGAAAGAAAAATCTGTGTCTTACAGAGCAATAAATTTAAGAATTAAAAAAACAGAAAAGATGCTATAAGGAAAAAGGTGATACAGAAAGGAATTCACCAACCTCATCAGATATTTGCTGTGCAAGACGTATTGCTACATTTCTCAGCATGCATTCTGAAGTTGGATTAGGAATGTTTTGTAGGGCATTTTGTAGCACCACTGCCTGGTCATGCGTAGCCTGGTTTATCTGGAAGAAAGTATTTCTCATACTTACTTTTACATGAGAAAAAAAAGCAAGAAGATAAGAAGATCTAAAGTTACTTGGAAAGATTTGGTAGAAGTAGGTAAGATGTTGGAAGGAAAACTACTTAGTGCAAATGCCAACAGAAATAAACCTCCTCATTTTCAAACAGATACCATCACATCTGAAGACACTATGCTGCAGTGTAAGATCACACAGTACAAGCAGTTAAGAGGGAAGGCACTTGCTCCAAACTTACTACGTCTGGGGGCTTGTTTATTGATCAGATTATTTCAAGTTAACAGAAATTTTTTCTGTTACAATGCCTCCTTCCCTTTCAGTTGATGTGGGAAAGAAAGATTTTGGCAATACACTGGGCCTCCCTCTGGATTAGATAATAGTGTCCAGACAGAATATGGCTACAGGTTTTATTATACTGAAGTACATTTTAAACATTTGAGTTAGTTTACACTTGCACAATTTTGTTATGAATTATCCCTCCTGTTTTCTATAACAGTTTCAAAACAGAAACAGCAAGACAAGTTTTTATCTCTTCTGTATTGGTTTGAGTATAGATCCCTCTCTCCTTAGTCTGCCAGAGCTTCATAGTTTTGACAGTTCAAATCTGAAATGGTTGTTTCCTTCTCACAGACAAACAAAAGATGGTGTGCTGTGGTTACAAGTTAAAACAAAAGAGTTTCTTCATTTTCCTGTACCAGTTCATTCAAAAAGCCCATCTCAAATGCTGCTCAAAAGACACACTGTGAGGCTGCTGTGTAAGGCCTGGTGTTGGTCACATTCCTTGTTTTGTCAGCTTCACTATGACACTTGATTCAGGGAGTAAAGTTACAGAACCTCCACTGGACTCACAGAGCTTCCACAGTCAATCAGCTATTGGACGCTACCGGAAGTGATCGACTGCAACATACATGGGGCAAATCAGGTTCTATGTACCAGAACACTGTTTTTAACATTATTAATTAAACCTTCTATGAAAACAAGGAAGGAACTAAAAATTTTAAAGGTACTACTGACAGTAAAAGACCAATAACTGAAAGATAGAGATACATAACCCTGGCTGCCTCCGTCTCTTAAATACTGATGGAAAGCTAAAAGAGAAAGTTACGCTTTGGTGCTTATGCTTTAGGTAAGAGAAATGAAAGGTTTTAACAAATCTCACCTGCAACCCAGGGGAATAAAAAATACCAAAGTCCTTCAAAGAGGATGAATGCAACAAAAAGAATAACCATGCTTTTACAACAAATCAGTTATTATTAAATCAGATGTTTGCAACTCTAAATAGTGAAAGTCAGCAATTGTGGACAAATGTTACCACCTCCTAAGAGGTCAGCCTAAAAGTCTGTTTCAAACAATACTTCAAGACTCAAGTGATGTTATGTGTGATGCACTTTACATGAGTGTTGTAAGAAACCAGGGCAGTAAAATGTACTAATTTAAAATAGATGAAATATAGGGTGGCAAACAGGTCTGCCTTAATAGACTCCTATTATACTCTAACATGAGACATAAAAAGGGATCTTCACTTCTTTGTAATCATTAAGAGTTTTGATTTACTTGAAAAAGATTTAATTATGTATCTTCCCACAGATGCAGCTAACCAGAACAGGTATTTATTTTTGAGGTTTAAGGGGAATGTACTTCTCTGATTCAGAGATGGATCTTAGTCAATATTGTGGAATAAAGTGCTCTGAAGTGGGGCACTCCATGTATTCTTGAGTACAGGTTAAGAGATCAAGAAACTATTTCGAATGGAACCTCACATTTATCACAGAATATGCTGAGTTGGAAGGGACTCACAAAGATCATCCAAGTCCCACTCCAGGCCCTGCACAGAACCATCCCCAGGAATCACACCATGTGCCTGAAAGTACTGTCCAAACACTTCCTGGTGCTGTGACCACTGCCCTGGGGAGCCGGTTCCAGTGCCCAGCCACCCTCTGGGGGAAGAACTTTTTTCTAACCTCCCCTGACACAGCTTCAGGCCATTCCCTCGGGTCCTGTCAGCGTCACCACAGAGAAGAAATCAGTGCCTGCTCCTCCTCTTCCCCTCACCAGGAAATTGTTAACTGCAGTGAGGTCTCCCCTCAGCTTCCTCCACGCTGAACAGACCAAGTGCCCTCAGCTGCTCCTCATACAGCTTCCTGTCAAGGCCCTTCACCATCCTCATGGCCCTCCCTTGCATGCTCTCCAAGAGCTTCATATCTTTCTTATGTTGTGGTGTCCAAAACTGCCCCCAGCACTTGAGGTGAGGCCCCCCCAGTGCAGAGCAGAGCAGAGTGGGACAATCCCCTCCCCTGCCCGGCTGGCAGTGCTGTGCCTGATGCCCACAGAACAGCGATGTCCCTCCTGGCTGCCAGGGCACTGCTGACTCATATTCAACTGGCCATCAAGCAGGACACTCAGGTCCCTTTCTGTGTCACTGTTTTCCAGCATCGAATTCCTCACTCTGTCCACACCTCCAGCGTTGCCCCATGCCAAGTGCAGAACCTGGCACTAGCTCTTGCTGAACTTCATACAGCAGGTGATTGCCCAGTCCTCTAAATTGCTGAGGTCTCTCTGCAGGGCCTCCCTGCCCCTGCCCTTCACTATAAGCCTTTGTGCCTGACCCGTGAGCCATCCATGATGTGTTTATCCTGCTGTGTGCTGGACATTTTGTCCAGAAGGATAAATATAGTTAAAAATGAGAAGTTACCTGTACTAACTATCATGCAAACCATTGAAAATCATATATAGAGCAAGTGCATCTCACACGTAACTTTTTACAGTCACCAAGAAATAGGATTTGTTTAGTAAGTTGATCTCTTTTACAGAATTGCAAGACAACATTATCTGAAAGTACTGTGAGTTCCTGACATGCAACACACTCAAAGAATAGACTGTCAATGAAAAGTAAAGAGATGTTACTGCAGACATTATAAAACACAGAGCGCACTGCTATTTGCAGCAAGGAGGATTTATATTACCGGTGAAATTGTACTTGTGCCTTCCACAACTGGCTGACAAGCTTCTGCCACAGCTCGAACATGGCCATATCCAATTGCTGTTAGCAATAATTTGGCTATTTTTAGAGCGTTAAGGTAGGCACCCCTTCGAGTTTCCATATCTGCATTTGGCAGGAAGTTATTTCTGGTCAGCATGCTCAACACAAGAGGCAAACCACCACTTTTCAAGAAGTTGTATTGGAAGTCACTGGCATCTTCTCCCAGAGGTGCACTGGCAGGCATTAACAAGGCATAAACTACCTGTAGAACAAAATACAGAGTTAACTAATGGAAATGCACCAGCTTGGATATAGATGACTGAACACGAGAATTTGTAGCAATACTTCATAAGCAATGCTTTGACAGCACTGGCCATACATATGTTTATTCCAGTAAATTGTTAACTACTTTCAATTGTTAATTTCAAACCAGAATTTGATCTTAGGGTTCCATAATATTACAGAGAGGATTGCCACAGAGAGAACTGACAATTTTTAAAGAACAGGCAAAGCATCACAAACCTCTGTTAGGTACAGCACTTGTGAGGCAGAAGGACCAAAGAATAGAGAATCAAGGGATGGACTAAGGCTGCTTTCCCCAAGCTTTGCATGATCTAAACAAATTGCTCTTAGTTTCTCGACTGTAGTGTTATCTGCAATAAAAACACAACTTGTAAGCATCTGGCAGCAAAACTACTCCACAACAATTCAGTACTATTTACAATTATAAATCTGAAAAAATTTAAGTGTATCAGAACAGTTGCAAAAAGTTACAGGCAAAATCAGACTACGAAGTGTTCTGCAATGATTACTACGGTCAAAACTGATCCTATTAAAGCAGTGCTACAAAACCACTTCAAAATACAATGCTTCTCCCCATTTTCACTGCATTGTGGCACTGAACCCCAGTACCAACTGCAAACTATGCAACTTTATATATCAAACAAGAAATAACTACTTGGGAAATCTTTGCAGTCCTAATTAGGATAACAGTAATGAATTACAGTACCAATAAATTACCAGAAAGTAGGAAATACTCCCGTATCTTCATTTCTATATATCAGGTGAGAAATTATTATACAGGATATTACAAGATAAAGAGCAGGATAAAGTTAAGTTTTACCTGGTGGCATGAGCTTCATAAGAACACGAGCTCCATCTCTAAGAGGTGGCATATTTAGACTACTGCCCAAGTCTGCAACTTGCCAAAGAAAAGAGATGTATCGAGGATGCAGTGACATGATCTTAAAATAAGCAAATTAAAAAAAAAAAGAAAAACATAAAAATTGTTAGCCAAAGACAAAGTGTAAGAAAAAAACATGTTTGAACTGTTAATTTCAGAAAATGCTTACCACTCCAGGCAAACAGCTTTCAACTTCTGGATTTGGACCATCACTGTAGTGATTGCCGTGGTTGCCCGGAGAACCAGTTGAAGAGTCAGAAGAACTATCTGGACTTGAGGGCATATTAGAATTTATCTGTGTAAGCTTAGCTGTAATTAGCTGAAAAACACAATCATAGTTTTAATACTCTGCAAAAATTAAGATTTTTTACCAAATAAGCATCTGATATAACATTAATGGCAAAATACAAGGAGGAAAAATGGAACTATTTCAAAAAAATAAGTGATCCCATGCATGGTACTTTTCAAGCATTTACAAAAGAGAAGTAGTATATGAATTGATGTAAATATCCAGCCTGAAACACTTACCGTTTTATCTTTGAGATTCAGCTGCCCAATTAATTTTCTGTCATCTGCAGGGTCTACCAGCTCACCCCCAATGAACAGCTCTACTTTTGTGTGTGCACTGTTGGCTTTAATGCGATTGAGGATGCAACGCCGCACTTGGCCAATTGTGTCGTTTGTGTGAGACCAAATATCCAAATCTTCCACCTGCCGGCCTTGGTTTGGAAAACGAACTACAAGTGTGATATGTTTACCACGGAAAGCTCTGAAAATAAACAAACCATCAAAAGTTACTTTTGCCCTCATGAAATAAATTCTTTTCCCTGCTGCAATTTTTTTTGCAGGTATTTCAACATCAAATCTTTACGCGGTATTTTCCAGCGTATGATTTGTGAAAGCTCCTGCACCTATGGCAACAATATCCACAGAATCTTTCAAGAAGCCACACTCAGAACAAATGCATTAGTCATATGGTCAAATTTACAGTCAGGTTAGGAACTCTTATAAAATTTTAGATCATTTCTCTCTCTTGTAACTGCCTGATCAAAATGTGCACACAAAGCTTAATCAGACTGGCAACAACGTTTTGCTCTTTTAGCAAAGCAACTCAGATTTAAATACACCAAGATCAGAAAAAGCCATCAGGTCACCAAGCCTTAATGCCTTCTGTCAAAAGCTGTTATGAGTTTTATATCAGAATTCCAGTTTTTAAAATCACAACCCTTTAAAAAAAGATAAAAGTGGTCAAAAAGGGAAGAAACGTTTTCACATTAGCAGTGATCACACACCACACAATGGCAGGGAGCTCATTAGGAAAGATGTGCCCAGATAAGCCCAACAACCTAATCCCATGCAACAAAAGGCAAAAACTCATAAAGCTCCTTGCTAACAAGGCCTGTGAAAGATTAGTCTAATCAAATAAGCAGCCCATATAAAAAAAGATGTACCCACAATCAACAAGAGAACTTCATTAGGACTAATCAATCAATATATACAATAAAAAAGCTGTAGGAACACTGCAAATTACTGACACACCATAAAAACCCCACAATTGCTTTGATTTTTTTTACAAAAGTGCATTTAAACTAAGTGGACAAGAAACCTCCACCATGTTTAAAAATATGTTAGCTGCATCATAAATCTGTAAAGACTGATAGGATTTAAACTAAGTTTTCACTCAAGGCCAAGTATAAGAGTGAAAGTATACAGAAAATAAATATATTTCAAAGTACAGTTCTCTGCTTCCCTTTCTTATGAGTAACTTACAGAATATTTCACTTAGAGATAATTAAAAATTTAATCTTGCAAGGTATGATTATGATATCTGTAAACAATTCTGGAGGGTGAATATATACACTTACAACATATTTTTGTATAGTAAGACCATGAAAAACAAAAAAGCTTTGCCCATGCTAAGGTAAAGAACAGTACTGCTTTTAAGTAATTATCTGAAATAAAGAACTATATCCAAAACAACTGAGCTTCAAGGTACGTTGTGCTTGTTACAGAAAAAACCACCAAGTTTACTCTTAGGTCTGCTGTCCCTTTCATAGAAACCTGTATTTGCCTGAGCTTTCAAAATATTTATTAATAGGGTTTCAGGTACTAGCAAAGGAAATGGAATTCTGAAACACAGTGAAACCATTTCCCGAACAGAAACCCTTTAGAATGTAAAAAACCCAAGGATATTAATACTATTTTAGTTTAACAGAAATCAGAATCACAATACTGCTTTTCCACACATACCTTGACATAGGTAGAATAGTTCTCTCTTCGTGGTAATCACTGTCACATTCATTTATATACTCTCTTAAAACAGTCAACACTCTCACCATCCTTATTGCTTCTTGTCTTGCACAATTGATACTGTCTTTATCTCCATCCAACACACATAAAGTATCATAGGAGGCTTTTAGACGATCGAAACAGGACTGAATGAAGTCTTCATGAATCACTACCTAATTACATTAAGAAAGTGGTGCAATTACAAGACATATTAAAATCCATCTTCTCAGAAGGACAACCGAATGGTAGAGGAAAAAAAAACCCCAAACCAAAATACGCAAATTAAATGAAGCTCAATAAAGCTATTTTATTCCAGCAACTCCCATCAATAAATAGTTGTAATTTAATGTGCACTTCAATAATCTCACATGTCCTCAGCAGCTGTAACCATACTGTATGTAAATGGAAAAAGTGAAAGTTTGGACAGAGAACACTAAACTGGACTTTCACTTTCTCTTTTTCTCAGACTATGTTAAAGAATTCTTGTGTGCATGTAAATCCAACACTTCTGCAAGTGTCAGGGCCAAGCATGTGCAGATGGACAGCGTGCTTAGTAAGCCCAGACCTACAGCAAGACAGGAAGCTCCAGCCATCTGCCACTGCAGTAAGATACAGCTTGAATGGCTGTAAATTCACCACCTAGAGCAGCTGTGCTGGATCTGGCAGACTGGCAGCTCTGAAGATTATGAAAGTGTTTTTGAAGACAAGTAGAATATTGGAATTTTAAGAAATACACCTGGCAAGTTATCAATTGAAGATTGTCCAAAGGACAAAATTCCTCCACTAAATTTGTGCAGTCACATAATTACAGAATGGTTTGGGTTGGAAGGGGCCTTAAATATCATCCAGCTCCAATCTCCATGCCATGGGCAAGGACACATTCCACTAGACCAGGTTGCTCAGAGTCCCATCCAACCTGGCCTTGGACACTTCCAGCAGTGGGACACCCACAGCTTCTCTGGCAACTGGTGCCAGTGACACAACACCCCCATAGAAATAAATTCTTCCTAATATCCAACTGAAATCTACCCTCTTTCAGTTTAAAGCCTTCCCCTTGTCCTGTTACTACATGCCCTTGTCAAAAGTCCCTCTCCAGCTTTCTTGCAGCCCCCTCTAAGTACTGAAGACTGCTCTATGGTCTCCTCAAAGCCTTCTCTTCTCCATGTCTACACACCAGAAGTGCTTCAGCCTCTTGATTATTTTCATGGCCTCCTCTGGACTCCTCTGAGAAGACTCCACTTCTCAGCCTGTCAAGGACCCTGTGGATGACATCCCTTCTCCATACCTTACAGAAACCCAGTATCTCTTCTCTGTCCACTGAACCACAGCTCCCAGCAAATATTAATGCAGGGAGATAATATCTGATTTGCTAGACCTCAGCTTGACCATTACATGGAAACTCAGTGACTCTTTGTAAGGGGCACGACAGAAAAAAGAGATTACATTATGTGACAACACCCCACAGACCCAGCCACTGAACATACCCATATGAGTAAGTGCCACAATTCAAAGTGCAACAAATGGCTTTCCTCATATGGCATTAACTGTTTTCTGAGTAGAAAGAGCAAGTACAGCAGATGAACTTACTATGAAAAATTAATGAGAGTTCAGTCTGCAAATATGAGAAAAAACTTTAGTTCTGCATCTGCCCAGAATACGATGGTTGTATTCACCCTCCTAAACATGGAAACTATTTTCTGTTGTCAAATCTTTCAAATATAAAAATATCACCAAACTGATTTTTAAGACTATTTTTCTATTATATTCCAGTTTTCTTGTTGCTTTTTCTTACCTGATTAACTTGTAACCTTGGACCAAGATTAGTATAGATCTCTTTAAGAAGGTCTATTGCTCTGTTTGCGATGTCATCATTTCCCTGAATCACAACCTAGCACAATTTAAAAAAAAGCATTAGCTTATCTTAAAACTTGCTGGTATAAAAATGAAAACCAAAGCTACTACATAAGTATCTCAACACAATAGTATGTCTAATTATCTTATGAGGTGAAAGGGACTAAAATGCTTAGTTACAAAATACAATCAAAACAACTTACACTTAAGGTGACTACATGAGCGAAAATTAACTAGTTTTGAAGTTTGGAGTTGGCAAAAAAGATGTTTTATAAACAGTAAAAGTAGTGTTTATATATTCATGTTCACATAATATTCCAAATTTTCTCTTGTTTCAGAGAGTAAGGAAACAACTTCTTCAGATGCTTCAACAATTTGCATCAACAGACAATTTTCAACTATTTAAATGGCTGTGAACATGTGGAAGGGAGACAAGCAAATGAATTCTGCTTCTAACCTGAGAATCTAAATTTTAATTACTAGTCACCAGGTCTGACAGAAGGTTTTACAGACAACCCCTGCAGGGTACTGAGCTGAAGCTCCATGAGTTTTGTCATGCTGATTAGAGTAAGTTGATTCCCAAAACGAAAAAATGCTAACATTCTATGAGGATTCTGTTCACAACCACTGTGTGAACTTATTTGTATAAAAATTGGGGTCTACTTTGGTTTTAACTGTTATCACCAGGATTAAAATACCTAACCCTTCAACAAGCCCCAACCAAAATTACTGAAGACTGCTGCTGTACACATTTTACAAACACACAGCCATGATAATCATGTCACAGTGCACCACTGTGAGCTCTAATGCAGCTCTTGAGAAGTAGAAATAGTTTGAAAAAATTAAGCTACAGTTTAGGTACTGATGTTTTTCACCAACAGATCTTGCAAACTTCAGAAAGCTTCAACCTTCCTATTGAAAAGGAAGATTTTATATATAGAGAATCGGTGGTTATGTGGAATCCACAGATCCTAGAAAATCACCATGTTTAGCCAAAAGGTTGTGTTTATAAGAAGAAGAATCAGACCAGCGATCACTTGGTCTGATCTAGAATCACTCCAGTTTACTACACTAGAAGGAATGCCCTGAAATAGCTTATGAAGTGCAGGAAACCAAGTTTAATTATAATGTGCATGTGGAAAAGAAGATAAATCTACAGATAATTCACCCAGAAGGACCCTTTCTTCTTCAACAGTATAGGCAAATTTTTAGTTACATGTGTATACATAAACATGTTTCAAGTAACTTTCTGTTAAACATCAGTCTGCAAAGTTACCAACTTGCATACTTGCTGGGAAGACAGTGGAGTCAAAAGCCATGTACTCAGTTTGAAGAAGTAGATTTTTGTAATTTCAGTCCATTACTAATAAATTACACATTCCTAAAAACATAAAGAGACTGAAAAAGTCTTAGCAGTTAACCTTTCAGATGCTTCCTTCAATTAACTCACCCTCCAAAGGTAGTCTAATCCTATTAATTCCAGATCATCCATCATATAGGCTCGTCTCTTTGCTACTAGCTTTCCTTCTCGACAGTTCACAGCTTTGAAGAAACGTTCAAAACATTTCATTCCATTTTCTGTTAATAGGGAAGGATCCAGCTGAAGCACATTATTTTCAAAGAAGTCCTTATTAATGTCAGGGTCTAAGTCTGGTTCATCCCCCATTAGTTTGGAATACCATTTAAAACAGGCTTCGCGATCACAAAGATAAACCGCATTTTCAGCTAAACACTTCCATATTTGCTTCGCCTGAGGGGCGCAGAGCCACAGCTGACCATCCTTCAATAAAAATCTTGAGCAAAACAAAGAGACAATTAACAGCACTGTCTAATAGACATCCAGAGTTACAATTCAGTAAAAAGTACAGGCACAAAGGTGGATATGCACATTATACATGTATATATCACAAGTATGAAAACTTTATTTACATCATCACTCCACTCATAATCAGCACCATGATTTCTTAGTAAGTTTGAATGAAACAAGATCTTATACTCCAAACAAAAAAGAACACAATTCAGTAAAAAAGTACCTTACACAAAACTACCAAGCATTATTTACATTTTATATACAAAGAAATGTACATTTCCTAGTGTAAACTATTTAGTTTAAAAGTCAGGTCACAACATATGAGAATAAATTAATTTTGCAATCATTCACTATGATTTAGCACTTGCTTTAGCAAAATTGCAAAAAACGTATCAATGCCATGGAGCAGAGCCAGAAGCAGAAGTCAATGAACTGGAAATTCTTCCTTTTATTTAATCAAGTTTTTCATTTGTGTTCAATTATTATGAAGCAATTATTAAGAACTTCAATTCTGAGAGCTAACACTGAGAATGTTTCTGGAGGAATAAACAATAATCAAAGTTCTTTAAAATAATTTTCTGATTCAAATTTTTTTTATGTAAAAGAAATCAGGGACTAAGTCATGGCACTGCTTTTCAGAAATTGCTACATACATATTCTACATTAGACACCTATGGGACTTCATAAATATCTGTACATTAACAAATTGTGAACTTAAATCTAAAGAAGTTACAATTCTTAACATGCAGGAGTGATAAATTAAGTGTGCTATCCATATGCTACTGTATAATATCATGAAGCAGTTTTAACACTTTAGCTTAATGAATGAAAATTTTTGTTGAATTTTAAAAAGTAAAACAAAATCTCCCTTAGCAAACGAGGAAAAAATAGTTCAGAATTTGATGGTTCAAGTATTTTTACTCATCAAAAAAAGGTTAAAACCAAGCAGAAAAAGCTGAGAGAGACTTAGCCTAAAAAGCATCAACATTTTGCAGCTCTATGCTGAGCAGAGATCCTTTGTTTTCTCATTTTGCTCAAACAGGAGCTGGCCAAAATAATCCAAGTAACTTCTTTATTGCACTATCTTTCTAGGCCTCAGTTGCTGCTAACACAACATCAGTGGCTGACAAAAGTATATGTCAATTTATGATAATGGATTTAAATCTGGTGCGATATAAGCAAGGACACATGGCCATATCCCCACCTGAAATATTTTAAATTTTAAATTAAGTTGCCCAAATAGGAATGTAACTGTATCCAGTCCACACTGTATTCAAGTCAGTAAGGTTCTGCACACAGACAGGAAAAAAAACACAGAAATCTTAGTGCAGAATCAGAACCTTGGATTCCAAAGGTCCTAATAAAATTTACTTGAATATTCCAACAGTAGCATAAAAGCCCTCCAGAAAAAAAACCAAACCAAAACAAAAACATTCAGTGTATATTTGCATCTGAGTTTTGGAAGACGTTAACAAACACATTACAGCTATAGAAGAGAAAGAAATGCAAAGGGTTTCTTATTTTAAAAAGTATTAGAAGTATTCTTACAGAAGTTAAACAACGTTCAAGTTCAAACTCACCGTAAGAAGTTAAGTCGCTCCTGTACTTCCTGCACGTGACTGTATCGGCTTCCTGGCCTCACAGTTTGAGGATCATATTCACCATGCTCTGCAAACCAAACGTTTTATTAGACAAGACATTCAGAAAAGTGATGCTAACTCCAGAAGACAGGATGTGCTTGAAGACTTGTTACTCTGACATTTTCAGTGAGGTATATGAAAAAGAGTTTTCAGCAGTCAGTTACCAGTTAATGCTTCTTTCTAAGCTGAGCATAGGCAAAGACTATTGAGGTCTATAATCAAATCAACAAACAATTACGTGCAGATACATGTGCTCATTGTTCAGTATAATGAAAGTGTTACTGAACAATTAAGAACTTGCACTCTACTAATTCAAACCAATTTTTCCTAATTTCAAGTAGTCAGTTCGAAGTCAGAAGTCAGTTGAAAATAGAAGCATACCACGCATATAACTCAATTATCCAGTGCTTTTTTTCTGAGGATGCTTTAGTTTTGTTACACAGCATCTATTCCAAAATGTCATTTTTCTATTTTTTAGGCTTTTTTCCTCTCCAGAGGAAATCATGACTCCATTTCCTTACCACCTTTATACACAGCTATGTACACAACAACACTCAGAGGAAGAAAGTATAAGACAACTTCATTTACTGCAAGTTTCCAAATATAAGCACCAAATGCCTGTAATACTGAAAAGCTTGAAATGGAAGAAGTTACTTGAAAGTAAGGCAAGAAGTCAAACCTTTTACCTTCATTTTGTCAAATCTCAGTATAATATTTTCTTAACAAACAGCAATTTTCTTTATAGGAACATGGTTTTGGTGTGGTTTTGCTTGGTGTTTGGTTGGCTGTTTTGTTGTTTAGATTTTTTTAAAATAAAGAGATGCAATCTAGGCACTTGCATTACCTTCATCTGCACTAGCAGTATTTCATCATGACACATATTCACTATGACAGCCCCGTTATAAACTAATTAATGCTGTATTTCTAATTTGCGAAGGCGTACAGATTGCCTTTAACTAAGGTGACCCAGCCATGGTAGCCTATCTCATGACAAGACTAATACTAAAATTTATCTTCAGAGCTGAAAATCAGTATCTCCCATTACATCAGGGAGAAGGGAAAATAAAAGTGCATCAGTGTTTCAAAATAAAGAGAAAAATAATTGTCATAAATCCTGTTCTCTATATCCAAGTGTAAAAGGTACACTAACTTAAAAATCAAGTAACAGGGAAAACAGAAGACCAGTAGTTAACTGATGTCTGCAAAAATGGAGACATTATGTTCATCAGAAATCTTTTAAAATTTTGAATTACAACCTTCATGAAGTGATCATAAACGAGCAATTAGTGAAAGGAGAAATGTGAAAAAAACCCCTGAAGAAATAATATAAAAGTATCTGAACAAAAATTATTTAATAATTAGAAGTAGAAAACCAGTAAAACATGCTGTGGCTCCAGCAGAAAAAAACAATTAGGGTAGATAAGCATATTGCAGAGAAATTAAAACTGATTACTTAAAGTGTTGGGTGTTCTGGGTGGGTTTTTTGTTTGATTTTCATTTGTTGAGGGGGAGGTGGTGGTGTTCATTTATTTTCACTTTGGGGACCATCTCACCTTTTTCTTCCTGACTGGAGTTTAACTCACAGACACAACATCAATAGCAATGACAAGCCAACTCAAGTACTCAAAGCCAGCGAGCTGCACAAAGGCAGTGTGGATGTACTTCAGAAATCTGAAAAACTCTGAACTACAAAAATTTCCACTTCCCTAAATATTTTCTACATCACATTCTTTCTACATCTCCCAGATTTATTTTCTACCCTGTGCATCCCACAGCAAGTCAGTGCGTGATCTCCTTAAAAATTCTTTTTACATACTGGAGCAGAGAACAATTGGTTGAACATTTAAGTACAATTAGTGATAAATACACATAGATGATTATATGGCACAATTTCTACAAATAACTACATTTCATTAACACTCTGGATTTTTTTAAGACTTCAGAAAAACAGAAGATAAAGGAGAATTGATAGCAATCTTCTAAAATTTTCAAAAGGTCTTTGATAAATTGTCAAAAAGATGAAACTGTGACCTCCTTCAGGACTACAAAATGCAAGAGCAGCTGTCTCATGTCATGGAGGATTTTGCAGAGCTGGAGGAAAGGATGAATTCAGTATAAGGCAAAATCATATAGCGTGGAAAAAAATCCAGAAACACAGATAAGGTTTCTTTTCAACCTTAAAAAGGCAAATATATAAAGGGGAGTATCCCAGAAAACACTATGCCTTAGTGAAAAACAGGAGAATAGGAACACTCTCCATCACTGAACACAACTAGGGAAGACTTCAAGGAAAACAAAAATATGGCAAATTCAATATGAATTTAAAAATATCCAAATTACATATTAATTGCAGTGTTAACTGCCGAGAATATCTGTGGACAATAGGATTTTTTATTTCTGTGGCATTTGTTTGACCTGTGCTGTATGGATATTTGCCTTGAAATTTCTCCCTCTGTCTCATTCACCTTCCCCAGCCAAGCTTAATTCTATAGCTTCCAGTTCTTTCTGTCCTCACATGCATAATCTTCTTTCTTCTCCTTTCATTTATCCCCTTTCATTTATATGGCCCCTGGCATATTTTCTCCTCCTCCATGAAGGCATGGAAGACAAATTTTACAGTACCCTATGTTCTGCTCTATTTAGTATATAAAACTGAAAATTAAAAGAGTTGGTGCACAAGAACTGTGGATTATAGTCTTAGCACAGTATCTGGAACATGAGGAAGATTTCCTGGTTGCCCTTAATAATGTAATAAAGCGCCTAATAAAAAAACCCCACACTATTATTCATCTGTTTTTTTACTCTGATACAAATGAGAAGTTCTGCAGCAGCTTCATCTCAAGAAAGAGCAACTTAATTGCTTTGTAATTAGATTAAATTTAAACCCTTTACACACTTGTAATTCCTACTGCACTGAAGATGTTTGTATTACTGCTCAACTGAGTCACTAGAGTTGGGGAGGGGCAGGGGAATGGGATGTGGGTTTTTGGCAAAAGAAAAGAGTCATTCAAGACATCAGCCTAATTCTTCCGCCCTCAACAAATTGATAGGTAAACAATATTTTCAAAAATGACCTTTTGGCTTGAGAGTTAAAAAATAATCAAAATTAATGAAAAACAGTTCCTATACTAATAGTCTATATAGGCTATTTTTGGACAAAGACAGCACTGCATTAGAATACAGCAGTTGATTCTGTTTCCTTCCTAACTCTGAGGTCAAACCCCAGATTTCAGATCTGGCCAAAGCCCAAGAGAAAGAAGAAAAGAATCATAGATTATAACCTATCAATATATTTAAAAAGTAATGTTCAGTACAATTAAAATTTCATTTCTGCATCATTTTAGCAAATTTAAAGAGCACTCCAAGAGATTACAGAAGTCACATGACGTAAGACATGTTCTATTCCATCTTTCAGTGAAGACAAAGCCTAAGACAGTATAGCTTGAGAACAGACCAAATAATTTGGTATTATTTTAACATTAATTAGAGCAACACTCTCATTAGTTAAGGAACTTACATTAGGGTAACCCCCCACCATGGATTCCTGAATAGAGAAATACAGCTGCAGTATGTAAATTTAACTGAATATTATTCTCACTGACCTACACCTTGCTGAAGTGACCACCATCACAGAGCAGCACTATTCACACAAGTCCTCAAGGACCTATTTTGGGTATCTTTTGTACAGAATATATGTATTTAATTCTCCAACACACATGAATTCCAAAAGGCAACTTTCCTGTGCACTGGCTGATAAAAGCTTTCCAACGTGCAAATATCCTGTCCTCTCTGAGTGACCTACATTGAATCCCTCCAGAACATACTGTGTCATTTTGGAGATGCAACAGAGAGGTTGGCAGGCTGTTATGAGGCCAGGATAGAACAGTCCCTGGTTCCAGTCAGTAAAGTCAGTGGTGGCAAAGGAGGGGTGTAAATCTCCTCCTTTCACTTCTGTTGGCTTAATTTTATATTTAAAGAACTGTGGTCCAGTGTAAGGACCTGGTCCACCATTCTCCTTCACTTACCATGCTTCTACCCCAGCAGTTAAAAGTTAATCCAGAGTAAGAGGGTAAATTCATCAGCAAAGGGCTGAATTTAGCCTAAAATATAAAAATACTAACACATTGTGCTGTCCAAGTGCTGCTAATAACAAACACAGTGAGAAAGCCTGAACAGAAGTGGGAGTCACATGGGAAAAAGAAATGGCATCCCTGTGGTTTGAAGTCCTTCTCCCTGACAAATTCGCAATACTGGGTGCAAACTGAGGTGATTAAAAAACTTCTCAAAAGAGCCTTCAAAATCCAAAACTAGAAGTTTTACTACTAGGACTTTCCACAGAAATAACTACCCTAGTCTAAGTAGGGCAAGATAATTTTTATCAATCCACAGATAAACAATGGCTCATATTCTGCTGCAAAGCACACATTTTCAATTATAAAAAAGAAAAAATTAGTATTTTAAGCTTTTTTTACCCAATCGGTCACCACAAAGGCTATTAACGCCACAGATGCTTGAAAATTAAACAAATAAATAGTTATTTTATTATGGAAATTTGCTTCTAGGTCCATTTTCAACTGGAGTTGTCATACACTCCATGAAGCAACTTTGATGTTGAAACTCACCTTTAGCATACTGCCTCATGCTTTCCATATAGGCAGAGAGGTTTTCTGCAACCAGTGTAACTAGGGCGTGATTGTGCTGAAGTTGATTGATTAAGTCATGTCGGTAGAACACGTGGGGACTTCGCTGGGTTTGACTGAAATTAAAATAAATACAAGTGTTAGGGGAAAAGAAAGAAGCTTTGCACCACATAATTCAGAAATCAATTAAAGAAACCCATCTTTGATGCAAGATCCAAATTTTCCTACAACATCTCAAACCACACAGATTAAGTTTCTGACAATATTTTTCTATCTTCTGATGTATCAACAGTTCCTACCAGTTACTAAAAGCAGCTAATTTATGAGGATTATACAGTTACAGTATGTATGGGAAACATCAAAGCAATGTGAGCAGCTCAGTGTGCTGGAGGGAGAATATCTGCAGCAAGACAGAAGATAAATACCTGCCCAAAATGCACAGTAGAGACCCTCAACTACAGTATAACTACAATACACGTAACTGTAGTTTCTTCCACAGCCATCTGATATTCTTTTCTATATTTAACATTAAAACACCAAGTAAAACTCAAAGACCATAGTGAAAGTATACTAGCCAATAATCACACCAATTATTTCAATACTTAAAAAACCTAAAAACAGCATTGATTTTTTTCTAACAATAACTATGTGGAAAAATGTTGGTATAAGCAAAAAAAGCTGTTACACAGAGCATACAGCCTAAAAAACGCCAGAGAAGTTCAAGAAAGGAAATATCACAAATAAATAATCAGATTGTAAGTTATTATCAAGACCTGACCAAAAATTCTGTTCTTAAACAACACTAGAAATATTCAGATGACAAAAGTAAACTGCAAAAGAAAATACAGAATTTGTGTCCAAGACCCACATGCCATGAACACTATCAAATTCTAGAGCTTGGGGACTTAACACCTCTGCAGAACAGTCTCAAAATGTCTCAACTGCTGTAGCTGTAGATCAGAGCAATGATCTTGACTGCATAAACCAGGCAAACAAGTGCTGCTCTTCCACAGTAAAGTGAGAAAAGCAAACAAGTGGGTGTCGGGGGAAGAGCAGCATTCCTCATTGCCACTCAGCTGATCCCATAGCCTGCCCTGAAGAAAGAAAAATGTAATTTCAGAATTGTTTTCCTGTCCTCCAACACTTAAAAAAGTAGACCTCAGAATTAGCTGAATGGATTACAGGTAGGAATTCTCATCCTTCCTGGGAAAGAGGGTCTCCACATCACGTGGCCTAGAGCACTCCACAGTACTGCCACAGCTTTAGAGAACAGTGGGGAAGGCCAGAAATCCCAGTTCCAGCATCAGCTGACAGTGATCTGCAGCTGATAACCACATTTCACTGTAGATGTAACAGCAACAGATAAATCGATTCATTGGCCGAAGATCAGTGTCCATCTGGGTTTGAAAGACAGAAGCCATCAACACTCTGCCAGTAACTTTGTTATCTGCAACCAACAGAATTCAGCCTGCTAAGCACTGTGGTTTTCAGAAGATTAAATTTCATAACATGCAGAGTTTTCTAAAATAGTTTGAAAGGGGCACTTCAAACACAAATTGTGTTAAAAACACCCAAATACCCAGACATTTGTCAGAGAGAAAACAAAATGGATGGAAGCATGAAAAAAGAAAACATACAGGACTTCATATATTCAGAACATTCTCTGTTTTCACTTTAAGAAACTTTCTAATTATGTTTCATTCCATCTCCACCAACCTCCTTACTTAGAATAAAACAGCAGCAAATCTAGCAAAAGACTGGATGTCTATTTTAGTGGCTACCCAAGATGTTAACCTCTAGACAAGAGAACCGCATTCACAAAGGGTAACAGTAAATAAGAACACTGATTATTTGGGAAATACATATGATCAAACAACTAAAGGAACAAACAGAACCAAGATGGGATGTTTTGTGGGATCAAAGATACTGGAGTGTGTATTTATAGTCACAGTATTATGCATTTGTATCAATCTCACACAGTACAGCAAAACCAAAGTTTATCAGCAGAAGACTACAATGTTTTGTGCTAGATATTTTTTACTTGTCTCCTTTCTCAATCATGTGCACAAACAGATTCATCTTGGTTAGCAGTGACTTCTAAAGGCTTAATAATTGAAATAACTAGAGTTATAAGCTATGAGTTATAATAGTGATCGTGAGCAACACTTCCAATGTTGTTTTGATCCACTGCCTAGGATGGGCTCAAAGGCAAAATGATTGTCTTTAAGCACAGGAAAAAAAGTTGATCTGACAAGAGCTTCTATACTCTAGAGTTTTCTAGTATAAAGGCAAAGTCTACATGCAACTAAAATTTTCCTTAAGCATTTAAGGTTAGACTAATATGATGTTGCCATTGGGACACAATCATTTAACCTTTGAAATTATTACACATTGGTTACTAGACACTCATTAATGTGTGATAACTGAGGAGCTTGCGAAATTAAGTTAACACCAAAACTCCCATCTTCATTGTGCTTATTCTAAATGGACACCAAAAGTCAAAGTATAAAAAGAAAAAACAGCATTCTGAAAGGGATAACAAAGTATTCTGGATCATGAAAAAGGACATAGCTAGAATGCTTATTTGTTAGAAAAATACTGGCAAACTGGCAAAGGCAAAATTCCAAACAACTTACTTCAAATGGATTAAAAAGAATCATTTATCTGCACATATAACTCACCCAATATAATACTACACATGTAATTCAGCTTTTGAAGATGGCAGTTGTTGTGCTAACTGAATAAATGCTATGTACCACTAAAAGAGTGCAGATTATTCGGATTAACAATCCAAATCGCAGAGACCAATCCCCACAAATTCTACTACTTAGGCTAAAAAGCGACTTGAAGCATTGTTGTTGCCTTAAAGCACCAATGAAACCCCTGAACTCTCAGTGATCAGTTAATTCTTCTGGGCAAGTAATTTAAGAGACTGATCTTCTCCTGCTCAGGTAGGTACAGGTCAAACTTAAGCATTCGATATTGGTCTACAGGAGGCTCTACCATCCAAAACAGAGAGAATTAAGATTAATCCTTACCTGTAAACTAAAGGTCAGTATTTTGAGTTATGAAGTTGACTATTCCTAAGTATTAATAAGCATCTTTGCACCCGTAAGAGTCCTTGTACTTACACAGATATTATTTTCTGTTGCAATTTTGGTTAAGCTGAACTTCCTGACACATGTAGCATTTCTTTGTGGTCAGGGAGCTAAATTTTGCCACAGCAATTGTATAACCAATTCATCACTTTGTTCAACTGCATGAATAACTAGCAACAATTAAAACCTCCCCCTCAAAAGAATTTCTACAGTGCCAATGGCATAAGATAATTTATACATATTTTTGCCAAGAATCAGCAGCGTTTGCTGATCTGGACTGAACCTTCCATTGCCAGTGCCAATCAGCTGACCCATCTCAAAAGAGCAGCATAAAGAATATGTGCTCTGTGACATGTTTCTGAGGCAATTGTAACAAACATCAGTTTGGACCTGTTTTCACTCCAAATTGTAGAAGGACGTTAGAAATTAAAGTTTTTAGTCAGACAAGGTAAGCTGATAGGAAGAGGCATTGTATGCATGCATTACAGTTTCCAAATTGTATCAGTATTAAGAGTTATGAGAAAATTCAGAGGACTGGAAAGTCACAGATTATTTCAAAATGATGTTTTCACTCAGCAGGTTTCCCAGTCACCTGACTAAAACAACTCCCTCAACAGTTATCTTGCTAACAAAGGGTTCTCCACAGGAAGAAGTCTTTTTATGTTCCTTGATTAAAACTTCCAATTCCAAGTTCACTTTCCTGCCTTATTTGTTTTTGAATTCTGCATAAAAATTGAGGTGCTATTACATACTGCAATGCAGACTGCCCTGAAATCTGAGGAAGAGATGGTCAGACAAAAAAAAGAGGAGAGACATTCAAGCCATCTAACTGTACACAGACCATACAGGAAACCTACACTTCCACAATCAAAAGAAGTTTGGTTCCTCCCAAGATTACTTCAGAGCAGAAACCTAAATCAGCGCCTTGAATGAGCTCTGCTTCAGTAATTACTTAAAGCAAAGCATCTTTGTTAAGGCACTGTGCTAAAAGCATTCAACTTGAATAACCAGGTAGCTTGATTTGCCTGGATCTTATAGCATGAAAAAGGTTAAGGATTCCAAGACACAGAAAAGATTTTTCTGTAAATTAGCAAGTAACTTAGTGGCCTTGTTGGATAAACCTCAAACAATCATTCATGTAAAACTGTAAAGGATTAAAATATACTGAAATTTTGAGAACTATGTTGCAAACTAAACGAATAAAGAAAACTCGAAAAGCCAGGAATGTTTTATCACAGCTCCTGAAAATGGTATCAGTAAGAAGACAGTGTTGTGCAAACTGTGGCTTATTTTCCTCAACTTTCCCTGATCTGATCCTTCTTGTGAGTCGACTGTAACAGCAACACTGATTTGAATACTTTATCTACTTACAAGAATTAAAACAAAGCAATTGTGCAACACTGATAAGCCAACAATATTTTTCAGGGGTTTGTTAAAATTCTGACATGGATACAAATACTGTTAGGGGCTCAGTCTCAGCTATTTCTTACTGAGAAGACACTTAAAATAATTAAAATAATCATGTATACTTTAACAAGTCCAAACTGATAATGACTTCTCATGATTTCTTCCTTTTAAAAACAAACATCAAATTAACCCCCTGCAAAACAAACAAACCCCTTCACCCCAATAAAACGTATTCCACGCATTTCTAATCTATTCTGTTCAGGAGAGAAAATCACTAGAGAATTTCTCCCAGACTACAAAGCCACCTTTGATTTCAAGCATATGATCTAGATGACCTGCAAGAATTTATCATCAAAGAACAAGGATGGGTGGGTATGTTTGTGAGCCTACGTGTGTGCATACAGCCATACATGCACGTAAAACATATTTATGCTTCGTAAGCGAATTCCATTGTTAGGCAGGGAAGTCCATGAATAACTGAAAAAGAAACTCAGGTTTTCTACTAGACTACTATTATAAAAATTATTAAAAGTATGTTCAAAGAAGTAGTTAACACTCTCTTACTGAACTTAGGTGTCTGAATTTTTGGAGACTATTTAAACAGACTAAAACAAACTCAAGAACATGTTCCAATGCAGGTTACAGTTTTACCTAGAGCTTCCCGACCTCTTGTAAAAAAAAAATTATATTTGCCGCGTTCCAACCCATCCAACTTTTAATAGACAAAACTTTATCTGAATTCCATTCTTACCTCAAGTTCTGTGGTGCTTCACCAAACAAACTGCAAATTTCTCTAATTTGTTTCAGTGCAGGAATGACCCATTTGTCATTTGTGCGAAGTTCTTCTATAAAACGATCTATCCACTGGATCTTTTGTGTATCTCGATCCTTAAAGAACAGCAGTTTATAATCAAAATCAAGTATACTGCAGAACTATCATAATTCCCTTTCTTTGTTTCCAAGATGGAACATACAAAGTCAAACAAATACTGGATCACCTGAGTTCTGAAGCATAAAAGCATAACAGAAGTATCTGAGCAGCAGCATTACATGCTGAAAGAAGCCACCAGTGTGTTACAAACTCCCTGCACTCAAGCATTCAGTACTTATTTAAGAAGTGTTGTTTAAACAATTTGCTCTCTCCTTTCATTTCTATCTACTCTCTGTTATAAAATATCAAGAAACAATGAGAAACTGTTTCTTGACTTAACAAGATGGATAATGGATTCATTTCAATCCATAATGAATTACTGCTCTGGCAGCCTTCCACAGAAGTTTGGGTGGGGAAGGAGAGCGTCCAATATTTGAAAACGATCTTGCTAGGTCCTTTCCAAAATTGTACAAGACAGATAAGGACTTACTGGCACAAAAAACCTCAACAAAACCCACTGAAACAAATTAACATGATTGAGTTTGGGAAAAAGCAAAGGGGGGGGAGGCGCTGCTTTTCCTTTCTCCCTATTTATTTTGGTAGGGCTCTTTTCCAATTCTTCCAGTGTGCTAGTTACAGTATGTCACTAACTGCAACAAGACAGGCAAACTGATGTATTATACTTTCTCCCAATAAAGTACCAACTGTGTTAATTAAAATTTGTCCTGCAACACCAGAAGTACCAGGATGTTGGTAGAACCATACCAATTTATGTAAGTAATATTTTTTTTAAATTACCAAATACCTTAAAGTTTTCGTGGGGAAAGGAAGGAAACTCAGTGACTGATTTACTGGATTACTCACCTGTGAACAGCTGTAATCTAAGATTTTAATATGGGCACTAAGAGCCTGGTCCATGATATCAACTGGCACATCATCACTGTGAGCCAAATTCCACAGAAGGTTGAGCACTTTGTGTGCCATCACACCATCCTTGTCATCCTCTGCAAGGCGACGAATTAACTCAAGCAGTTTCTCACGCTGTTTCTTGCTTGCATTCGTCCAACTTGCCTATAACAATATTTTTAAAAAATATTACAAAAGTCTTTTTTTAAAAATTCCACACATAACCCGCACTGTTAACAAACAATGCAACAATAAAGTGATGCAACTACATAAAGAACTTTCACATTAATTCCTGTCATTAATAATAAATAGCAAATTAAAGCAATACATAAGCCAGACAACTGAAGAGCTCTTCTAGTATTTACAACTCCAGCATATTCAACTTGAGGCTTAAAAAAAGATGGCCATTTGTTTCAAAGATCACAGATGGGCTTGTAAAAGTTAACATTACAACTGACAATTTCACCAACAATCAGACTGGACTCAGCTGTTTCTTTCAAATGCTTTCACAGAACTCCTGTGCTTACACTTAAAAAGATTTCTTAAGTAACTTATAATCACCACATAAGTAAAACTTCAGTATCACTCATGCCTCTGAATCTGACTGAAACAAGTCACCTGCACTAAATTAACCTTTTACTGGATAAGTTTTCAATATAACATCACTTCATATTCATCTCTCAAGGTCAGACACAACAGTTTAAACACAGAATTTCTGAACACTAGGTTCAGTACCTGAACTACAGAACATTAGACCCACCTTCACCAGACTACACAACCACACAAAACAAAGCACAAGTTGCATGTAAGCCAAAATACGACTATAATGCATTTATCCAGAAAGAGAAAACAGAGTCTACAAAGCTGGCTTGCATTTTCTAGTACAGCAGACTATGTCCTGAAAGTGAAACAGTGAAACAAGCCGGAGAGCACCGCTACTGGAAGCTGCAAATGTTAAACGTTATACATAAAAGCCAGTGAGTAACATAAACTTTCAGAAATGAGTTGTTTTGTCATTTCAAACAAATCACTAAGTGTTTATAAACATTCAACTTTATCTTCCTGAGACTGTTTCGTTTTGTATGTAAGCTAAACAGAGAAAAGTTATTACATGATAAAGAGGAAGCTGGGGGAGCAGGGAACGGAAGTCCTTGATCTCCTCTACTTAAAACATCAAAAGCAGCACTGCCCAGTAAACCCGACAAAACCCACTCTAATGCCAGGAAAGAAAACATAATTTACTAAATCATCAACACTTCTTAATTTGGAACAAATGCAAAAAGGTATTTAAGATAAATAACTTATTTTATTTGGAAAATTCTATATTCCTAGAATTGCTAAATGTAACTTTAAAACTACAGGCTTCAATAGACCTGCAGTATCCTGAAGTGTTCAAACCAGAAAACAAAACTGTCTACTAAACAAACATAAGCAGCCTTTGTTTTAGACAGGAAGTAAACAGAAAATATCGCGAGGAGCGCTCATTAAGGAACAGCCTTTCTAGAGTTAAATATTACAGATTGATGCTACACATTAAGAAGTCTTTTAACACAGAGAAACTGAGGAAATCTAAAAGTAGAAAGTAAGACTGAAAAAGACACAAATTTACACACATCCTCACAACCCATTTCCTGAATACAGTCAAAACACATAATTACCTTAAAACAATCAAACAGGTGATCAAGCTGTTCAGGAGAGAAGTCCCAAGCTAATTTTGCGAGGAGATCATGTACATTTTTTACAATGGCTTCATGTTTTCCTGCCTGTCAGGAAGAAAAAAAAAAGAATCCACCAACAATTCATATTAAGTCAAGCAGCAAGACATTCCACATAATTTTTACAGGAAGACTGTTAGAGATGGCCAGCTGAAAAGCTGTTGCTGTGGGAATACCTCACTGGGAATTCAAAATACTTCGATTTCCCTTTTAAGTGTACGTATTTAAGTGTGCTTTGTGTGTGTGAGCACACAAGTATTTATTTAGAACATAAATACTGCAGCATCAAAATATTTATTTTTTGTTCCTGCTACAAAATCAAGCTGGGATAGTGGACAATAAAATCTAAAAGGATATTGTAACTTACAAACTGGTATTTTAATGTTTTGTGAGGGTTTTTATGGTTTGGGGGTTTTTAATAAGAAATTACTCAAAATCCACTTCTGAATTTCATTGAGGTGTTTTAAGGTGTAAACCAATTTTTAGTATTTCCGCAATTTCTCAGGCTCAAGTACTTCCTTTGTGTTAGTGGATTCACAGACAACTAAAGCCTTCTGTTACAAACAACTTGTTACCAGACAACGTTTTGAAGTCCAGCAGCTTTTAAATTTACAAACCCAGCAATGGAACAACTAAGAACAAGCTGTTGAGTTTTATACTAGACACAGTCTTAACTGGGAGTTTGGTGTGCATCACAATTTTGACATTTAAGGAGGAAGACAATAAGGGGAAAAAAGCTAGTTCCATTTAACTCTGAGCATGAAGAAAGTCTTCTGCCCAGGCTGGAAAACACATCCTGTACTTTACATCTGCACCCAAAACCAACAAATTTGGACTACGCAATTCAATAGCGGATTTACTGTAGAAAATTTTCCTCTAAAGTGAGGAATAAAAAAAGCAAAACACATACCTAGAATACATATTCTGATGTAATTAATCTTGTACACTATTAAAAATACATGTATAAGTACTTTTGAAATTCAATTCCTACTAAAAACCTCCGTAAGTAATTTAAAACCAAAACTAAAAACCAAAGCCAGACTAATACCTTTGTTACATTCTGTCCCTTAAATTCTTTATAGAGTGCCATAAATTTTTGTTTAAAAAAAAAGTAATTTTAAGTAGTAATGTTCGTTTTCACATTATGGGTCAGATTTCAAGAGGGGGAATTACTAAACCCCTTATTCCACTTGACTTTGGAAAACATCATGTAATTTTTTTCCTCTTACCAGACCATTTCCTGGATAGAAAGAAAAACTGAGAGCATGCAGGGCAGAAAGAGTATCTATAATATAACAAATAAAAGGAGAAGTATGGCCATCTCCTGGGGGGAGCAAGAAGAGCAAGATTAAAGTATGTAACAACCTTGGTTTGGGAGGTTTTTAACAGATATGGGGAAGCCCTTAAGCAGTGAAGAGTCTGGGGAAGCAGAACCAGACAGTGGGAGGAGGAAAGGAACCTGGTGTGTGACCTGCCAGCTTGCTGTGTGGGAACAGGGAAATGCCTGTAAAGTTCCAATTAAATACTCCAGAAAGTAAGTCATGAGACCTCAGCCTCTGCCATTTTGTGTCTTGTACAGCTGGATCTTTCCCTGCAACTCCAGAGGCTGCAACTTAGTGCTTGCATTTGAAGACTTCCAACATTATTCCTTGTATCAAATACACTCCTATATTGTGAGCACTGGCTTTGTAAGACATGAAAACACTTCAAAAAATTAAAACTTAGGTTATCTTCTAAAGGCAAAAGTAAAACGATTACATTACTTTTAGTAATACTAAGAGTCTCAGGTGCATGCTCACCCTCTAAATGCAGGCAGCAACACAAGTGCTTGAGCCTGAAAGCAAAACCTCCCCACTGCTGCACCGAGGCTGAGCTAAAATAGCCTGTTATATAAAGCTACACAGTAAATCAACTCCTCACTACTGAATTTCATGCCCCAGCTGCTCTTAGGAGCAGTCATTTAATAAGAACTTCTAAAAACTACTATACACAGGGAGTAGTGAAGTAGGTGAAAATCATCCTGTATTAGCAGATCTTGGTATTTTCAATTTTTAGTCCATTATAATCCCATGGCTAAAGCCACAGTGAAACCATCTACCTGAATAAGAGTTACTTTCACACAAAAAAAAAGAAGTACAGGACAAAACTACAGCAAGAGCAGTGCAGCAGCCACCTACTTGAAAGCATAAGAAGTGAGCAGAGTGAGCTGGGTATTTAAGAGCATGGAACATTTTTTCTAAAATTATTCCTATTTATTCCTAATTTTTTTTTCAACTGCTCAATGTTCAAACCCATTTTTTAAGGGTTGTACCACGTATTCACATTTTTCTGGAAGGTTTGAAAGTTTGACTTACACTAGCTTATCCACATGTCCTATTTCCAAGCACTAGGAGCAAGATAATTGCTTGGAATACTTTTTTTCCCAATTTTCAGATTTTTTCTTCTCTTATTAGAAATAAGGCTGTAAAATAGGTAAAATAAGCCTAGGAACAGCAAACTAACCGCTCAAAGTCTTTTTTTTTTTCCCCACAGATATCTTGTTGTCTGGAAAGATCTACAGACCACAAGCTGAAAACTAACAGTGTGAGTCCAGACCTTAATTCAAGTAATCTGTGTATTGCTGTGCTACATGATGACATTTTCTTAACAGGACTTTGAGATAATAAGAAAAGACTGTACTGAGTTTCAGCCTGTGCAGCTACTGCCATGCTGGAATTGAAGTCTGGGCATGATAAAGTTGCAACACCAGAGATCTCAAGTCAATCCTCCCCTACATCACCTGCAGTCCCAAGTGTTTTAAATGTAACCTGAAAATAAGCCCACTTAAGCAAAACCGTTACAGTCTCAGAACAGCATGAACATGTGTGAACTGTGTTACCCAAACCTGTATTAGCCCTTGCCCTGGTATAGCCCAGCTGGCAACTGAGCACCACAGAGCTGCTCATTCACTCTCCACACCACAGGGGGAAGGGGGAAGAGAGTCAGGAGGGTAAAAGTGAGAAAACCCATGGGTTGAGATAACATAGTTACTACAGAAGCCACTATGAAGAAATTTAACTCTATCCCTGCCCAAACCAGTACAGCCCTCCCTCCCTGTCTTGGAAACCAGAGTTAGCCTTCCCACACTTGAAAGACTGGCCTGAGGACCTACTTACAATCAGAGCTCCACTACCCATTACTTATGTTTCTATCCTAATTTTTTTTAATTTGCTATATGCTCAGTAATTCTTAATGATTTTGTCTCTCCAGCTACCCGCTCTGTGTGTTAAACTCATGCAGCCCACAACTAGGAAGCCCAGCCTCCCCAGTCATGTAAGTAAAAAAGTCAATATTGCAAAATTTGTAATTTTTCAAATGTAATTATTGCAACACAAAGAAAAGAACTTGAAGTTAAACTTAAGTAGAACAGCCATTATTATAAGTCTTACTAATCACACTCTGCCCAGGAAAAACTTACACAACTGTGGGGAACTCTGAGACTACCAACACATATTTCTCAATGCATTTTAAAACACTATGCTATCATATATCATGTCTTTGCTCAATGTTGAAGGTTCCTTAATACTTAAAAATTATCATCTTTGCACCGTGTTCTGAACTGTTCCCTTAGGCTTTACATGTACATGTAGCTGACCCCTTCCACTGAAGACATTTGAGATGACAATTTCGAGCTCCAGGACCCCAAAAAGGAACACCATTTCATCTCCATTTTTTCTTTAGCTTTGTCTAACACAGAGCAGAAGCAGCCCAGGTTCTCTTCTAAACACATGACATACAAGGAGATACCTCCTGTGCAGCAGCAGACAAGCAGTTGAATTATTTACCTGTGCAGCCCAAATGTTGTCAAGATCCTGCAAAGTGAGAGCTTTCTCTTTGATGACAAACCGGAGGATTTTCTCTAGTTTTTCTACATATTGAGGTTGATGAAGACTATCTCTTAATACAATTGACAAAATGTTGTTCTGCTGGATCCATTCCTGAATATAAAAAGAAAGTAGTGCCATCTCAAATTATTCAGGTGCCATCATTAATATTTAAACTACAAAACAAAAATCCAACCTGTTACAAATTAAAAAAGATGAAGCACAACACGAAGATTTTTATCTCTAACTTTCATTTCCTCTCTCTAAAAAAAAAAACCACCATTTTAAATAATCCAATATATTATTGGATTATTACTGGGATCCTCTTCACTGTAATATCTTAGGGAGAATTTTTTTCAGGCATATTAAAATCATGAACTCAGAGCACAAAATCGTTCAAACAATTTCAAACACAAGAAGCCAATGTGAAGAAGAGTTAACTCTTCTATTCAAGGAACAAAATTTTTATCTTCCAATACACATTAACTATCAAAACCAAGTTGTTTAAGACACTTTTAACTTTACTGGCATATCTACAGCATATCCCATAAAAAGGACCTAAGCAAGGATTGAAATACAAAGAAGATTAGATTATTTAAGTACTGCCACTTCTAGGGGTTTTGAAATGCTTCTAACTGAATCAGAGGCAAATATTCAAGCCATATTTAAGGAGATGCAATTTTCTCAGTGGTGTCACTGACACGGTCAGACCGCTTTGTTCCAAGTGAAGCAAAGCAGGATGTGCTCTGAGCACTGAAAGGGAAAACAAACATCCACAGCATCATAATTTCCAACAGTGTCCTTGATTAGACTTACAATATTCAAGCTGGTCTCATGAAATAATGAAATCTAGAAGTTTTCAGTTAAAAACACAGGTCTTGTATGAGATGCCAAACTATAGGGAATATGTAAAAAAAAGACCTATTTCCTCCTATTTCTTTAAAAAGCCAAAACTGCGGTTATTCTTTCTTGTCAGATGTCCTTTTGTAGATTACAAACTTCACAACAGGTGGCCAGTCAGAAAGATGGGGCAGAACAATGTAAAAATCTCTTACCACCACTAGATTTCACAACGATTAAGAGAAAATTGTTCTCATTTTAATTTTATAATTGCTCGTTTTCGTAGTTCCCTATATATACATTCAAGAAACAGTATTCAAAATACAAAGATATTGAAACAAAAATGTGGTATCTACAACTTTCTGTACCAAAGCTTCCAGTTTCTGAAATGTGAGAAGCAGAGCAGTCACTTAGAACTCTCCTAAGAAAAAGCTGAAGCACAAAACCCAGACTAAATCCTTATTTAAATGACCATTAAATTTCTAGTTACTGTGGCACTGAAGTCGCAAATGAATCACACTTGTTTTATGTAGGTTTCTTTGGGTTTTTTTAAACCCTATATAAAACCCACACTGTTCAAGGATCCATTCTTGAGCCATGTTTTTAGCAGCACTGAAAATTAATTCTCAACAGCAGCTTTGACACAAATAGAGCATTTTTTCGCACAAAGGCTACTATTAAAATGCTTTATTACCATCACATGATACCTACTGTTTCTAACACTGTATACGAAAATAAACAGTGTGTGCTGGATCCACAATATAGAGCTACTTCTCCAGTTAAGAGTACCAAGGAGAAACAAAATTCAGTGAAGTTCATTGCATAGAAAGGAGCACTTACTGCCATTCTTTCAGCTGTGAGCCACTCTTCCTCTTCAGGATTACCATGTCGATGAGTGTAGTATGACACACTGGATATTACTTTGTTAACTTCATTTAGTGCATTCATTTTACCATTGAAAGAGGAAATTTGTAACAACCTGTGAGAAAAATTGAATGTAAGAAGCGTGGAAAAAAATATCACCAGTGGCATATTATATTAGGAGTAGCATCTTACCTAAGTATCATTTTTAACCTAAATATTTCTAAATTTTTTACAGTTTCTTCTTGTCCTGGAACTCTTGAAGCTAAGTTCTTTAGAGATTTGATTATCATTGACAGAGCATCATTTTTGGCTTCATTCTTTGCTTCTTTTTTCAGTTCATCATCTGTTAAATTTTCTAAAAACTGTGGAACCATTTCTATAATTGGAAGGAAGTATTTCTTCACTGTATGTAATGTTAAAAATTCAAAACATTGTCCAAATGGCCTAAAAAAGAAAGAGAAAAGGGAAAGTGTCATAATCAGTAGGTGTGCAGTATTATAATATGGTGCAATTAATTCAAGAAACTGACATCTACTTAGAAGCACATGAAATGGTGAAGGTAGACACAACCAGCTAAGAGATGCAGTGAAACAAAGTGCTTCAATTGAAGTCTAAGCTTTGTGCTAACATAGTATACTGAGTCAACTTTTCCAAATGCATAAATCATTATTTAGGAAAAAAAACTCACTTGATGAGAGCTGCAATGATCTGAACATTCAATGCGGATCCACTCATGAATCGATCATGCAAGATCTGAAATCCATTTAACGTGCCAAACTTGTTGATAAGATCTACTAGCCAACCCTGCAATAAAACAAAAGTCATTTTCTGACATTTACAAAGTACCATCTAGAAATACTTTCAAGTACTTGTTAATAACAAAATTTGCTTTAGAAAAGTCTTTACACAATAGCTTACATATTCAGTTTTAAGGAAATGCTCAGAAACAGGCAACAAGATCTTTTCTGTTATGTCAAAGAGCCAATGCTGTATATGAGCTACTCAAAGAAATTTATCAAATATATAGGAATAAAATTGACTATAATTTAGGTCCAGCTTTGGTTGCTATATTACTACAGAAAGTCTGACAGTTCTGGTATTTTTTCTTTGCTCTAGACATGATAATGCCAAATATAAAAACATGAAGAATGCAAAGTAACATTCCTCTAAACACAACAAGCAACGCAAGGGAAGTCCAAGGACAACGGAGTGTTTTATCTTTGCTTCTTGTAAGTCAATAGTCAGCAGTTCTACTAAAGAAAAAGAAAACTTAAAAAAACTAAAATATGTATACGTATAATTCACTTAGCTCCTGAAGTCTTATCAATACTAGTTGGAGATCAATTCTGAAAACTTCAGATTCAAGAACCAGAATGGACTGCTAATCTTCACTTCCAGTTAAAAAAATAAAACAACAACAAAACCCCAAGAAACCACAACTACAAAAACAAACAACAAAAAACCCCAAACAAACAAAAAAACCAAAACCAAACCTTCAACATCCCCTCAAAACCAAACCAAACAAAAACCACCAAAAAAACCACACTGACAGTAGTATCTCAAGTCCAATTAAAAACATCTCTTCCACCACTGGAAAATATAAGGAAGAGAAAATTCCTACTTTATCACATAATCCCCTCCTCAAAATGTGTCGCCTACAAAATCATGTTAAGTGAGAAGGTAAATCCATCAACTGGCAAATGCAAGCAAGCCAATTAACACAGTAGGAATGGCATTCCAACAAAGTTGTGCCAGCTTACCACAGAAACATGACACAGTTTGATTGTGGACCAAAGACAGGAAGAATAAGAAGGGGAAATGTACATTAAATCAGGAGTCATAAGCAGCAGAACACCTTAGTGATAGAGAGAATGAAGAGGGCTTTTTCTCCATGCTCTAAAAACACTTCTCTACAGCTGCTGTGTCATTGCAGAACACAGCACAGAATAAAATACACAGGTCTGGAAAGGTTTTCATACCTTTGGTGATCGTGGGTCAGGAGGACGGGCATAAAGTTCATCTTCAGCGAGCTGGACTCCTGCAGGAACTGTTTCTGAGGGACGAGTACCATTGTATAGATGGAATTTGCAGTGAGGATTTAAGGCCATGGCAAGAAGTTCAAGAAGGGGAAACCAATCTTGGGACAGCTTGGCCACACAGAGTTCCACTAGTCGATGAGTGTTGTTAATAATACATCTCTGTTAAGAAAGAAAACCAACAAGTAAGAACATGGCAGGGGACAGTAAAATGAACTATAAACTCGAAACACACATGGTTCCAGTCCTCCCCAAATCATCTCTCATGTTTTATTTCCTTCCAAAACACTGGAGGCAATAAAGTGAAAAAATGACAAAAAGATGACTCCCCACTGCCCATCCAGATCTGTGTATACAAGAGTTTTCTCACAGGTCACTACTGAGTTTCAAAGGTTAGATCCAGTTTTTACAGTCTCCCCCTAACCACAAAGGCAGTCTCCTTCCTTATTTAAAATACCATGCTCTTCAGAAACACAACTTTAAAAACTCACATGAATCTCAAACTTCCAGCCGCTCACTGCCTCGTCTGTAAGGATTTTTGTGAAGGATATTGTTAACCCATCTCGAAAAAATCGCTGGCATGCTTCACTTTTGACATCAAGGCCTATTTAAAATAAGAAAGAACAACAAAGTATTAGACATGGAATTTCATTAGTTGTTACATGAACATTTTAAATGCTGAAAGCAGATTTGGTGTGCAGGTGTTGGTTACTTCTCAGTAGCTCATACAGGGCTGTGTTTTGATTTGGGCTGGAAACAGTGTTGGTTAAGACAGGGATGTTTTCCTTACTGCTGAGCAGAGCTTACAGATCCGAGGCTTTCCTGCTTCTCACATCACCCTGCCAGGAAGCTGGGGGTACACAAGGATTTGGGAGGGGACACAGCCAGGATAGCTGAGCCCAAAGAACCACAGGGATATCCCAGACCATATGGTGTCGTGATCAGCCTATAGAGCTGAGGAAGAGGGAAGGGGGAGATGTTTGAAGTGGTTTGTCTCCCCAAGCCACCACTACATGTGATGGAGCCCTGCTGCCCTGGGGATGGCTGAACACCTGCCTGCCCATGGGAAGTGGTGCATGAATTCCTTGGTTTGCTTTGCTGGCACAAAAGGCTTTTGCTGCTCCTGTTCCACTGTCTTTATCCCAACCCACCAGATTTTAACTTTTGTCCTGATTCTCTCCCCCATCCCACCAGAGGGGCACTGAGCTGTGTAGTCCTTAGTTGCTGGCTAGGGTTAAATCACAACATTTGGACTTCAAAGGCTTGTTGTTTAAAGTTTCAGAATTGATTTTAAACAAGACTTGGATGAAAACAAACTTACATAAGCTTAAATGGACAAAAAACTTGATGGATTAATATTCTAGTAAAGCCACCTCAAAAAAATAACACTCCTTTACATAATTTTTGAATTGTTTTTAAAAACATGTGATCTGGGTTGCATTTTTCCCCCCATGTTTACAACATGCTTTGATAGCTATACTAGCAAAAATAACAATAAGTACAATCTTTATCTTTCATTTTTCTTTATGTTCTCTCTTATCTACTTGCTAACAGTAAAACCAGTGAGTGAAGAGAGGTAAAAATAACCATTTCAAAAAAATGCAGAAGATACAGCTTCAGTAAGGAACTCAGCAGTAATCCCATAGAAATGCAGATGAATCATCCTGAGAGAGATGGAGATGGTCTTTAGAGGGTGCTGGAAACAACTCCCATTACTGGGCTGCCTAACTTTTGGATGTACATGTGCTCATGCACACACAAATTTAATTTTTTTTGCCACTAGGGCCTACCTCTCTTTCCCACTCTGTGCAATTCATCAAAAACACAGATTTGGGATCGAGCCTGAAGGTTTATACTGTGTAGTGAAATCTCATTTCAGTTTAAGGTATAAGTTACAGAAGTTGCTTTGCATCTTGCTTGTGTGTGTCACATTGGAAAGTTCTGGCAGCATGTTAAAAACTGAGTATAAATATTAGGAGCAATAAAATCCTTTTGAAATAAAGACTGGAGAATATTCTCACCTGTAAAAAAACAAAACCCTAAAACAAACCATTTTTTTATCTTTTAAATTTATAGCATCCAATTCACTATGACATTTATTTCTGGAGCAAATCTCATTACTGAAAATACTCCATAAGTACTCCAGAATTATGGTGAAGATAAATATCAGTCTAGCTATTAAATGCTATTTTTCAAATAGGTTTTCTTCTATTAGCAAGTAACTCCAGACAATCTGTTGATAGTTGCATGGCTTATTGTTTAACAAAGAATAATGGATTGATGCCTACACATAAAAAGAGAATTTTCTATAAATGAATGCATCTGCCAGGAATAATGCAAGTCACAGTCTAACAGGATTCACACTACTCTGTCAAATTTGCTCCTTTCACTTGAAGGTGGTAATGCTGACATTTCGTTCTCGTATGTACTAACTAACATAACTAATTAGTTATGTCCCTTTCAATTGTAGTTCCTGAAGAGATTTAAAGATGATGCAAATATCACTCTTATTTTATAGCCAGGGTCACAAAGAAGCTGTTACCCTGCAGTCACTCCAGAATGCTGACGACCATTGGCCATGTTAGAAAAAAAAGCTATTTAAGAGCCCTAAACACAAGAAAATGGTGCTTGACAAAAACATGTAATGGGGTCTTTATAGGTTTTGTTGCTTCACAATTTAAATAAGATATAGTGAGAAATACAGAGTTAATGCAATCCAAAAGCTAGTTATTTTTCAATTTATCCTTTCAGTTCCTCCTTTTGACAGATCTTGTCAGAATATGAAAAATTCCCATAGACAGGTAGCAAGGAGTCCAATTCTAGATGTTACTGACATAATGGAGCACAGCTTAATTTATTAGGAAATGTACACAACAGAACCATTCATATTACTTCTCTATATATACCCCACTCTTAAACAGTGTCTGCCAAGCTCTGATCTACCAAAACAGTGTCAGTTACACCAAGTTACACCCTATCATATTCCTTGGGAACTGGAAGTTATTTAAAAGGAACCATGTTAGCCATCATGTAACTTCAAGTTGCAAAAAAACCCCCAAAAATCCAGGATGTAGCTGTAAAATGTAAGTTGTCACAGTAAACAAATACTTCTAAGAGCTTTCCTTGTTTTCTCCTTATTCAATAATCCTTGCATACACACATAGGAACTCATCTACAGGGCATGAGGAAACATAATTAAGTAGCAATACAGGAGTACTTTTTAGAATTGCACACCACCAACCTAAAAATCAAAGTGCAGAAGCATATGAATACATTTCCACTGTTTTTCACAACTTCAAGAGGAAAAATAAGCTTTTTGGGGGGGAACTTTCAACTAAGTCTGATGCTTTGGGGAAGTACATTGATGTCAAGAGTAGCCAAAAATCTCATTCTACTCTTATTACTTCACTGCATTGACAGCTTTTAGGTTTTGGGTTTTTTTGGTTTTTTTAAAGATGACTTAACAGCTGGCAGAACATACATCTCCTCTCTCACAAATCACAAGCAGATAATTTCTTTTTACTGCACTGTTCCAACAATGCAGACACAAAGGTTGCTACATTTTCTTTTGAAAAGCTGGCTTTTTTTTTTGCTTCAGAGAACAGATGTGATCCCTTGAACATCTTACACTTGCCTGAGGATTCCTGCCAGACCAAGCCACACACAAAGCCACCGATTCCAAGCACAACTACTGATAACTCATTGTTGGCAACAATATGTCATTATCCTATGGTGGATCACAAGGATGCACCCTAACTTTTGGTTCTCCACTGAGTGTTCCAAAGCAAAAAAGACTTAACAATCAAGATAACCCAGAATATCAGGACCACGATCAGCTTCTTAGTCTCAAAGCTGCCTAAGAAAAACATTTATTAACATAGAAATGAAATTGTCCTGGGCCAGCACCTATGCAGAAGAAAGAGCAGGCACTTTGTATGACACCGTATTTGAAACACAATGAGCTCGTAAGTGTAGATATCCAAAAAAATTGTTTTGATGTGACTTTCGCTATTGCTCAAACACAAGGAACCTCCCAGGAGAACAGAACTTTCCAGAACAGATGACAAACTTGTCAATCTGACCAGTACAATTTAACAAACACATACACAGTCCTGATACAGAACCCTCCTACTCCCCAGTCAGACACAGCAAGCACTGGTAGGACTATTAGTCCAAGCCACGCTGTTTAAAATACTAACTTTTCTCTGATACTCTTAGAAGTATATGTGTGCCAAATCTGAACAAAAATTTATGGCAAGACATTTGAAAACTAGACTAGAAACTTATTAAAAAATAAAAACAAATACAATTCTTTGAGTTTCAGCATCTGCTATAAAGACCAAACCCACTAGGTCTGATATCAAAGTGAATACAGAAAACAGGTATGACAGGAATGACAGGATTTTTACGACTGTGAGCTTATTCAACTTCCCTACTCATGCTAAGGCACCTATTTCTAACTACATTAATGGCTTTTTTAAGGTTCTCATCTGTGAAGATTTTGCACAGCACTCTGACACAATCTTCAAGACCAATGTTATAAGAGAAATTATTAAAAAATTTTAAGCCTTCACCAGGGATTCTAAAGAAGAAGAAAAAGCTTTACACACCAGTCCAATGAACAAATGCCTTTCAGCTTACCTTTTTTACTTAGGTCAATTGCAGCTTCTAGAAGAACTTCTAATTCCCCCTTCGGCAATACAGGAACGACCCATCGAGGCCTATATTCAGAAACAAGCAAACCCAATTTCAACTGTGCTTCTGAAAAATCAAGAACTCTTGCCCCATTGTAATGCTTTTAATACAGGCTCAGGAAATAAGATTTTTAAATGCCCTAATGAGTATTACACTAACCAACCCAAACAAAACCTCATTCTGCTTGAAGACTCTTTCTCTTTACAACTTTAACCCAAGAAAAAAAGCATTTCAAGAAGTCCAGTGAAACAAAGACACAAAAATTCTGATTCCACTATCAAGATGTTGGCACAAATCATCTACACCTTGTCAAAAACGTGTGAAAATACCTGTTGATCATGTCATCCAACTTTGCCAGGTCTGTGTGTGGAAATGCAGGCTCCTCATCTTCAAGCTGAGGTGGGGCATCAGCTTGGCCCTGCTCATCAGGCGGGGTAGCTGGGGAATTCTCATTGGAAGAATCAGGTGAAGAAGTCTAAAATTGGGATGGAAAATACTTTAAATACTGCCTGTACCTGTGTGCCACTTGTTTTGGCATTTTTCCTTCCTAATGTATGCCAAAGAATCATCTCCAGTACCTATCAATATAAAATAATTTTATTTCAGATTTATTAACAAAAAACAGAGCATAAAATGTGCTATATTCTTTCTATGTTGGCAGTTTAAAAATCAAGCTACTTTCCCAGTGAGGAAAGCAGTGGTTTTTTTGGTAACAGCTTCTACTTTCAGCAGACCATGTTTCCAGAAGGTGAAATAAATGCACTGAAGCTCCAGTTTTTACAAAGCTTGTCCAGAGAAGTTGATTACCAGAGACAGTTTTCAACAAAAGCACAGAAGAAAACAATCAGGGAAAACATTTTCTTACAGAGCTTGCAAAAAATGAGCAACCCACTACTAAAACCATCTACTAATCAACCTCAAAGAACATGATTGTTAAATCCATTTTGATGGGCCATGCAAAACACATCACATTTTTCAGATACCACTTATTATTCATATACAGAAACAGTATGAACTGACAATAATAAAGGCTCAAATTGGAAGAGCAAGACTAGGAAAACAAAACCTCAAGAACATTTTTCACCTGCTGTACCACATCTGCTTGGCAGGGAGTGTTATTTTCTTCACAGCAGCCTGTAAGGTGCTGGGTTTTGGATTTGTGACCAAAACAGCACTGGTAACACACCAGTGTTTTGTCTGCTGGTTAACAGTGCTGGCACAGACTCAAGGCCTGTTTTTCTCTTTGATAACTCCTGTCAAAACTCAGACATAGGCAGGAGATACCATGAGGTGGAAGCAGGGAAAAGCCACCTGGGATATTGTCAGAGTATGAAAAAATGCAATGAGGAAGGCCAAGGCCCACCTGGAATTAAACCTGGCTAAGGATGTCAAGGCTAACAACAAGGGCTTCTTCAAATACATCACAACCAAAATAAATGCATGGGAAAATGTGGTCCTGCTGCTGCCTCAGCCAGGAGACTGGGGAGGAGATCTAGAGGAAGGAAGTTTCCTTTGGGTGGGAAGATTGGGTAGAGACCATGTACTTAAACTTCATATCCACAGGTCCACAGGCCCCGGTGGGATGCACTCACAAGTGCTGAGAGAAGTGCTGGAACCACACTAAGGCAGGAGAGGTGTCCTGAGGGCTGGAAGAAAGCAAATGTCACCCCAGTCTTCAATAAGGGCAAGAAGGAGGACCCAGGGAACTACTGGCCAGTCAGCCTCACTTCAACCCCTGGAAACGCGATAGAACAGTTCACTCTGGAAGCCACCTCCACTCACATGGAAGACAAGATGATCAGGAGAGGTCAGCACGGATTCACTGAAGGTGAATCATGCTTGGCCACCCTCATTACCTCCTACAATGAAACAAGTTCAGTAGTCTGAAACAACTACCTGGATGGATGGGGGGAGAGCAGGGGATGTTGTCTGCCTCGACTTCAGCAAGGCTCTGACACTGTCTCTCACAGCATCCTCATTCACAAACTCAGGCAGTGTGGATGGGATGAGTGGACTGTGAGGTGGATTGAGAACTGGCTGAGTGGCAGATCCCAGAGGTTGGTGTTCAGTGGCACAGGGTCCAGCTGGAGGCCTGTCACCAGTGCTGTCCCCCAAGGTTCCACACTGGGCCCAGCACTGTTTAACTTCTTCATCACTGACCTGGGCAAGGGGCAGATGCCTCCTCAGCGAGTTCTCTGATGACACGAGGCTGGGAGGAGGGGCCAACACCCCAGAGAGCCCTGCAGCCCTTCGGAAGGACCTCGACAGGATGGAGAGAGAGATGGGCAGAGAACCTCCTGAAACCCAGCAAAGGCAAATGCAGGGCCCTGCACTGGGGAAGAACAACCCCAGGTGCCAGGATGGGCTGGGGCTGACCTGCTGGGAAGCAGCTCTGGGGAGAAGGACCTGGGGGTCCTGGTGGACAATGAACTGTCCCTGACCCAGCACCGTGTCCCTGTGGCCAAAAAGGCCAATGGGATCCTGGGGTGCATTAGGAAGAGCACTGCCAGCAGGTCAGGGATGTGATCCTGCTGCTCTGCTCAGCCCTGGTGAGGGTCACCTGGAGTGCTGTGTTCAGTTTGGGGCTCGTAAGTACAGGAGAGACATGGAACTCCTGGAGCAGGTCCAGCAGAGAGTGGCAAAGATGATGAAGGAACTGGAGCATCTCACTGAGGAAAAGCTGAGGGAGCTGGGCCTGTTTAACCTGGTGATGGCTTAGAGAGGAGATCAGTACCTACAGGAAGGTGTCAGAGGATGGACCAGGCTCTGCCCGGTGATACCCTGCAATAGGCAAGAGACAATGGGCAAAAACTGAAGCATTGAAGTTCCACTTGAACATGAGGAAGAACTTAACAGTGAGGCTGACTAAGCACTGGAACTGACTGCCCTGAGAGATTCTGGAGTCTCCTTCTCTGGAGATAGACTGTCTGGTCACAATCCGCAGTAAGGTGGTCTAGGGAACCCAGCTTGAGCAAGGAGACTAGATTAGATGGCCACCAGTTGTCCCTTAGAACCTTACCCATCCTGTGATTCTCACTTTGCCTCCAGCAGTTAATAGGTCAAGAGGCTGGGAGGGGACACAGCTGGGAGAGCTGACCTGAAATGACCCAAAAGATACTCCATGCCACAGAGAATCACACTTGGCAATAAAACAAAGGAGGTTTTTTTCCCAAGGCAGCTGTTGCTTGGGGACTAGTTGGGCATCCATCAGCTGGTAGTGAGTGATGGCACTTGCATCACTTGTTTCCCCCTACCCCTTCATTTATTAAACTGCGTTTATCTCAGCTCAAACAGTTTCTCACTTTTTTCTTCCAATTCTCTTCCCTATCCCACTGAGGCAATGGGAGACAGCAACAGTAGAGACTTCCTTGCCAGTTCAGGGTCAGCCCACCACACATTTCAAAGTACAATTAATTCCCAGGAAGGAGCAATCACTAAACATTTTAGTATTAAAAAAACACCTTCATACTGAATTAAATGACAAAGCGTGTTTCTTCTTTTAAATGGTTTTGGCTTTAAATGGTATTGTTTAAAAGCATTTTCTCTGGTATTTTTTCCCCCAACAAAAAAAGAATCATTACACTGTGATGTAGTATATGAAGGCTTTTGCTTGTCTTCTGAAAGCAAGAAACATGTGAAGCTGTTCAGGAAGTCTAGGACAATGAATGGAGACCTGGATGCAGCTGCCCTGGAAGAGCTGATACCTGGGTAAGCTTCTTTATCCAAAAAGTGCTTTTGCAGAACTGAGCAGAAATCAAACTCACAGATGTAGCACAGTTTTACCAATCTGTGGCAGGTAAATCTACAATGTGGTTTTGAGGAAGCTTCTGGTATTATTCCAAGAAGGCTTCTTACCCAAAACAGGTATGCTTGAAAGAATTATACCACTGCCTGAAAAGGGAGCATTTTTTGCAATGCAGTGCTCTATAACCTTATTTACTTTGCCAATAGCATCGCCTTAAACCCTCAAAATATTGTTGTACTTCCAGACATGCACACAAAAATGCCTAACTCAACTAGAGATCTCCACAAATATACAAATTCAAATAATTCAGGAACACTATTTCTACAGAACAAATTCCTTTATTTTTAGATGAACTGATTGTTAATACCATACCTGATTCTGCTGGAGGGGAGGCTGGGACTGTCCATCAGGAGCCTGGCCCTGGCTATCATTCCCTCCTACCGGAGAGCCACGAGTCGTGGCTGTCATACTCGACACAGGGCAGATCTTTGCAATTTTGTCTGCTTATGTAGTTGATGTAAGAGAAGAAATTATAGTCCACTTAGTAAAGTTGAAGTACCAGCATATGCTTGCCTTAAAAAGCTCCAACTCAAGAACATGCCATCTTGCAGAGACCATTGCATAACCTGGAGGGGAATAAAAAGACAATATCCTGTATTAACACATGCATGGAAACACAATCCATACCCGGAAAAGAACATTGCCGAAACAAACACACTGCTACAGAGAATCTTCTATATTATACTTAGTGTTTCATTTTATTGAATACAACTGACAAAGTCACATTTTAAATATTTAACATGCTTTCAATGTTCTAAGTAAAAAATACACTTATAATCACCTTCATACCATTGAGAAACTGACACACATCAAAAATGGGTGGCTATTTACTCCGTGTTCAGAATAAATGTGTGCAGCAGTTTACTCTGACTCTTTTGTGTCTGAATTGCCACAGTAAATTCTCCATCTGAATTCATGGCGCTGCTGAAGGTCTATGTAGAAATGACCTGATTAAGAGCCTAAAAAGCCAAATTTGTAATCTTTTCCAATACTCTCCTCCTGACACTGTCTAACTGCAGATGTCAGAGGGAATTAAGAGACTGATTCTACCTCAGCTGAGGCTAACAGAGACCCTGCAGCCAAACTATTAGCACATCAGTATTCACCCAGGGATTTTGACCTGCATTCCCTTTTATCCAGCATGTGCCTATGAAAGCCTGGGTCCACTGGCCTTTCAGCCCCACTATGAAGCCCATCCCACCCCCAACCAAGGGGTTTAGCCAATTACATGAAGAAAATTGTGACATCAGGTTTGTTGAAATTGTAATGGTATACCAACAGTTCAATATTCACTGTGTTTCAACTTCACTGTGTTATATACAGACAAAAAGAGTTGCTTAAAGTTATAACAGCAATTCCACTTGATACCAACAAGCATTGTATAACCACGGAAGCTGAAATGTAATTTCCCAGAACAACTCAGACTTCCAAGCACCATATAAAACAAAAACAGTTCTCATAAAGTTAAAAAGCCAAGTAAGGTGATAGAAAGAGTTGTATGAGCTTCCAGCAAGATGCATTTGGCAGTGCTGAGTTCCTGATCCAATCACCAAAACCTCAAGTTAACAGCTGGAGTGAAAATTCTGTTGTAACACTCTGCATATTCCTAAGTGTTTTATTATGATGTCTCATCTCAAGTTAAGTTTCAATGCTGTTATCTTTCTCCAAGACACTTGAAAATCTTCTCTTATATTGTGTGAATTTGCAAGGCATTACATATACAATAAAAATTGACTGAATACACTCTAACTCCTCTGCTCAGTCTCCAATATTAACAGCACCAACAAACTTGGAGATCTCTAATAATGTCACTAAAATAATGTTCACTTTTGAATAAAACTGTGTTATTTCAAACCACTCAACTGCAATCCATCTGTAGCTTTCATAATTCATATTCATAGGGCTTAGTAAGCCTAAGTCCAGGACAAATGCATTACCAGCTCAAAACTTTATTTAGGAGGAAACTGATTTTTGAAATGCAATTTTTAAAATTAATATATTTGGTATTTAATTGGTGTTTTTTTTTAACGCCCTCCTGAGTACTTGTTTTCTACTGATGTTTATAAAGATCACCAAGTAGAAAGTAGTAGCAAGTTTCCTGCCACATACATATACACATACACACACTGCAGTCCACTGCAGTTCAATGCAGTCAGTTCCCCTGCACTACCTGATGGAGATTGTGAGGTACTCACATAAACCAGTGAAATCAAACTGCTGCCAACGTACACTGCACTCTTCTGCAGCCCTAAGCCGACCACCACCACCACCACAATAAACCTTTAATCGCCACCATTCTTCCTTAACAGGGCTGGTTCACGAAATGGCCACATAAAAAACTTGTGCTGGCACAAGGAGTAGAGTAGCAGAGAAGCAGGAAAGGGGTAAAACAGCTCATTTCAACAGCAATCCTGGTCCAGGCTGGCTTAAACTGCACGCAGAAGTGTCCACTGGCAGCTGCGGTTCCACAATAGCTGACACCAAGGACAAGCTGCTTGATCTCATCTCTTCTGTACTCTAATGCTCTGGGCTGACTTATCATGAAGTGAGCTGGTTCAGAGTACTAAAGGAAACAACAACAAAACCCCACCAAATGTACAAAGACTGATTATTTTTCAGTTTCTTTAATTATCTGAAGTGGAGCACTGCAAGGCCAGAGAGTATCACCCTAATGCCAGCCAGGGAGCCAGGACAAACTGCAGCTCTCCTGTGAGACTGACTAGTGTGAATTTATCCTCAGATTTTGTCTCTGTGCTTAGCTGAAGGATGTGGGCAAAGCATTCTTGTAAATTCCATTCTGCTCAAGGCAAGTAACACAATTTAACAAGGAGATACAAGAAAGCTACTACTGAAATAGACAACCTACTCAAAATCTTGCAAATTCATACAACGAAACAAAATCTAAGAAAAATATTATGAGTTTTGTAGATACTAGTAAATACAAAACATTTACATGAAGGACTAATCTGTTTTTTCCCTCCTCTTATTTAGGGATTGTTTGCTTAAGAGTCTAATTATGATTCTCCACGCATATTACTTAAATTATATTCCCAGGGAAGTGTATTGCAGCGCTTCCACAGAGTTTCACTTGTCTTAGCCATGTGCATTAGACAAGGCAAACTTCTTAAGTGAGTTCATCACCTCTCCCTCCAAATTTGTGTGATGTCCTCAGACAGACAATAGTAACTTCAAGTTATACTGCAGCTAACTAAAACCACTCAATCTCCAATAAATCATCTGACTGCTTCTTGTAGTATCTGCATATTCTCAACTGCAGGGATACCCTTGTTCAGGTACTTTCCTTTTAATTACAGAATATATAAACATACTTTTGTAAATGCAATCATTATCCAATTCATGCAATTTAAACAGTATTAGAAGGAAGTGGTTTACCAGTTCTGTTTTCAGCCACTGATTTACCATTTATGTTTCAGAGAAAACATCAAACTGCAAGCCCACGGAGAACACACCACTGCTTTAATCTCTTTAGAACTAATTAACCATGAAATTTTGAATTCCCATCACTTCTTTAATTCAGACTATTCAATTTCAATTTTTTAGAGTTACAACGCACCAAGGCACAGTTTGGCTCAGCTCAAGAATAGCCTTCATACCTATTTATAATTAATTTGATAATTTATAAACAAATGTAAACTGATGCAGCGACATAATTGGTTTTAAGTGTACAGACAGCCCAATAGAAACAACTCAAACTGCCTGTACCCGGCTGAATTCTAAAGGATACTCTATGTTAGTTTTTATATACATCTCATTTCTACTATTTCTGATTTTGGATTGAGCACCCTATCACAGAATATGCCGAACTGGAAGGGCCCCACAAGGATCATCAAGTCCAGCTCCTGGCCCTGCACAGAATCATCCCCAGGAATCACACCATGTGCCCAGAGTACTGAGCTCTGTCAGGCTGGTGCTGTGACCACTGCCCTGGGGAGCCTGTTCCAGGGCCCAACCACCCTCTGGGAGAAGAACCTTTTCCTGATATCTAGCCTAAACCTCCCCTGACACAGCTTCAGGCCATTCCCTCAAGTCCTGTCACTGTCACCACAGAGATCAGTGCCTGCCCCTCCTCTTCCCCTCACCAGGAAGTTGTAACCAAAATGAGCTCTCCCCTCAGTCTCCTCTTCTCCAGGCTGAACAGACCAAGTGCCCTCAGCTGCTCCTCATATGGCTTCCCCTCAAGGCCCTTCACCATCCTCATGGCCCTCCTTTGGACATTCTCTAAGAGCTTAATGTCTTACATCGTGGTGCACCAGCTTAGGGTGAGGCTGCCTGAGTGCAGAGCAGAGCAGAGTGGGACAATCCCTCCCTTGCCCACCTGGCAATGCCCAGGGGCCTGATGTCCAAAGGACAGGGATGTTCCTCCTGGCTGCCAGGGCACTGCTGACTCATGTTCAACTCTCCATCAACCAGGACTGCCAGGTCCCTTTCTGCAGCACTGTCTTCCAGCACCTCATTCCCCAGTCTGTCCATACATCCAGGGTTGCCCCATCCCAGGAGCAAGCCACATTAAAAAAAATTATCACCTTTATCCAAAGCTTTGAATGGACACAGAGTCAAGGCAAATAACATGGATGGAAATAGATCCCTGTTAAGTGACAAACTAACTCCTCCACTGCTAATCAAACAGTGTATGAGGCTATGAAGACTGAGTCAAATGAATCCCACTGACATTTGCTTTTGATGCCAACTGAGAAAATTCCTATTTGCCATGTTTTTGCCATCTTCTTACATCACCCTGATCCACCACTAAATCATAAGTGAAAGCCAGTTTTTGCTCGAGCTGACTCCTTGGAATTTCAGTAGCACCAGGAAAAGACAACTATAGATTTTTTGACTCTGTATGGTCCCCATTTAGAAGGCACCACCCGGTGTGAGCAGCATTCCAACAGAGCCCCAGCTGCCCAGACAAAGGACACCAAGCACAGCACTGTCCTCCAGGAGGGAGAGGTCTCTGCTTCCAGGCTCAACCACCCACTACAGCTGCACACCTGAACCTCACCTCAGCTTCCACAGTCTGCAATCTCATGCCTATGTGGCAGAATAGGTTAATTTTGTTTTGGGGAGAAATCAAGAACCTTTTCAAAAGTCAAAGGGAAAAAAATCAGAGGCAGGTTCCTAGATAAGTAGTAAGTAAGAAGCAAATATGTACACAACACTCTGCTACAGGATAACATGTCACAGCAAACACAAAGCATGGCATCTCAGCATACAATGATAAAGGAACAAACACAATTTTCTAATACAGCTTACTTCTAGAATGGCCTTCAATTGAGTTTCTCCAAGTCCCCTCTCCAAAAGTAACTGAAATAGCCCAATACATACAGCCCTTTTCCCTAAATTAGCTACTTATAATACAGAGTCACAGCAAAAAGCAAATGCAAGGTGCCAGATGACAGAGGCAGACCTCAAAACACACTTTATTATTCATGAGCATTACTTAAGCCCTATCTAGGGGGACAGACCTATTTTTCCTTTAACTAAAGTATTCTGGTTATATACAAGTGAGGACACATGTCACAAAATCTACTTTGCCACGTGGTAACAACGAATGCCAGAGTTAAGAGTCTGCTTAACACGTAACAACAGAGCTTTCTAACAACCACACAGCAATTTATTTACAGAATGATGTTCCCATGAAATGGGAGCTCACAGATGTGCTCCTTTATCACAAGCACTGTACTGCAAAAAGGCTTAACAGCAGCAATACAAATTTGGGGCTAAAAGGTATCACTGATTTTCTTCATACAGGATTCTAGGAACTGCATTCTTAAAACCTCACTAAATACTGACTCATCACAAGGATTATGATGTGATTCTAGTTTAAAAATTCTAGACTTCTACCCCATTCCTTTATTTCAACCAGAAGGATTTCTCAACTAGAAACACCTCCCCCAAATCTGTAACACTGACCTAATTCAGTAGTTACAATCTACACACACCCCCACACATTTTTCCATTTTCTTTCCTCCCTGTGCCTTGTATCTTTCAGGAAGGAGGAAATTATTTACATAATCAGAATAGAGAACTGGAGGTCGCAGCATTTTGCTCATTAATACTGACACGCACTGAGAGTGACATGCATTCAATGATTAATGCAAAACCTGTCATTAAGCTACTATTCAACAGAGCAAGAAGTATCTTTCAACATTTAAAAAATACCTGATAAGCAGCAATCAGAAAATGTTATCTCAAACAGCACATATTACCAAAAAAAACCCTTTAAATTCCTTCTCCTCCTAAACAAATGAATGTATATGAGACTTAGTCAACTGCATCAGGTTCCAACATTAGTTCAAAGCAATATAAGTCTTAACATTACAGTACAAGACAGAATTTGAGTAACTGTAATGGTTACAAACTAAAACTATTCTCTCTGAAAAACAGGTTACTTCAAGTAACTTTTCTCGGTCACCGTTCTACATCATATACCTGAAATTAAGACAACTGGCAGCATAAGTTTCTGAAACACTGAGAACATCCATGTAAACATATAATTCTATTTGCCCTCAAATTCATATAACAAAATAAAGGGGGGTTGCTCTGAAATATACTTCAGTTCTTTCAGAATTCTTTTCTTTTTAATTTCAAAACTTGGTGTTGAGAATAAGCTTAGCTAAGATACATCTACTTAACAGTACCCAACTTCACCTCACACAAGATGCTCCTACATGCAGCACTCATATGAGTTTAAGCAAAAGTAAGAGCACAAAAAGTGAACTTCCAAACTTGGAGCCCAAGAAATTCTGATCAAAACAAACTGTATTCCAGCCAAGGCTGACAGGAGTATTTGGCTCTGCACATCAAGGCAACAAAGCTGACATACTCAAAACATATTAACTTCTCGTTTCGTAGCATCTCAGAATGGTTTGGGTTGGAAAGGACCGCAGTGATCATCCAGTTCCAACCCCCTGCCATGGACAGGGACACGTTCCACTAGACCAAGTTGTTCGTTTGATCCAACTTGGCCTTGAACGCTTCCAGGGATGGAGCATCCACAACTTCTCTGGGCAACCTGTGCCAGTGCTTCACTACAGGAAATAATTTCTTCCTAATATCTAATCTAAACCTGCTCTCAGTTTAAAGCCATTCTCCCTGTCCTACCACTACATGCCCTTGCCCTAAGTCCCTCTCCAGCTTTCCTGTAAGCTCCCTCTCAATACAAGAAGGGGTTCTAACTGTCTCCCTTAGAGCCTTCTCTTCTCCAGGCTGAACAGCCTCCACACCTCTTGGTGTGTCCTCACAGGAGAGGTGTTTCCACATGGAATAACTTCCCTAAAAGACCTAAATAAAAAAGGAAAAGCTTGAGATCAAAGGTCTGTCTTACTTCAAGGCAGTAATTGATGAAGGTCAGGCCCTGGAGAGCAGCAGCATCTTTCTCCAAAAGACACTCACCTTCCAGTAATTCTTGGGACATTTAATGGTCAGACAGCGCACCACTGGTTACTTACAGCACATGATGCATTTTCACAAATAATGTAATGAAGGGACAGGTCTTCAGATCACACATTTAGTCCTGGCTACCAGCCGGAAAAAGCAGTTTCCGTTCCTGTTCTGAAGAAGTGTTTTGCTCATGTGACAGTAAACAGAGATGACTCCAAATTACAGCACCCAGTCAATGCCTTACACAAAAATCCACCAAATGTTAAGACAATGAACTGAGTTCCCCTCAGGGAGCTGTGGCCCTGCTCTCATGCTTTTCCACAGGTGCACATCCCAGGCTGCTGTCACAGACAAAGTGCTGAGCAAGATTGGGCCTCTCATCCAGTACGACCATCCCTTCACTCTCGGGAGCTTTCAGTGGGAGTTACACTGAGTATGACTGAGGATGTATTTTGATACCAGTTGAACCAGCGTATCTCAGTGACAGAAGGAAGAGAGACATAAATGTATGGCCCCTACAACTCTATTGTTTACATTACTGGTCTAACCATATCCCAGCAATGAAGAAACTACATTTAAAGTACTGGTAAGCAGCTAAATAATGTGGGGTTTTATGGTGAGAGATGAGAATCTTAGTTGTGACAGCAAAACAAAACAGACTTTCCAAGAACAGAATCCAGTAAATATAAAATGCACTGGTAAATGCATACACTAGACCCTAAGAAAAGCAAACTTACTTAGTCACTTCTATCTAGAAAACACAGAAATCTATTTTAAATTGCTTGAATGTATTGAACCATGACTTTCACTTAATATAAAGTCCTTTTCTTGAATTCCCTACAAACATGCAAAGAAGTGGTAAGATTTCCTTTTACCTTTATTAATAGAATAAGCTACAACAGAAACACCTTCAAAACTAAAACAACAAAAAATATCAAAGAACTTGAGTATAGACATTTGTTTCAGTCAGAACCAATTCACACTTATATTTTTTTCCAATTATGCTACAGTTTATTTATGCACAAGGCTGTCCTTCTGCAACCCAAAAAACGTGGGTTTGGCAATAGAGCCAATTAGGATTGAGTTGATACTTCAGGCCCAACTGCAAACCCAGTCCTTTTCAGGCAGCTGTAGAACAGTTCAGGCAAAGACAAGGAATACATTTGCAGTAGGTAATCTATCATCTATGGAGTAATTGTTATTGTGTCATTGTATCTATTTATCACTACCTCAAGAGAATAGTACGTCTGAAGTTTGCACTGAAGTCTGATTTAATGCTCTTGGTCCTTTAATTCTGATTATTAAACCCATAGTTTGGTCCTGGATTCATCCAATTCAAAAATGGACGTGACAGCTACACCTCTGCAAGCTATGGAGCAAAGTTCACCATCCAATACACTTGAGCACAAAACATTCCCATTGTTCTGGGAATGCAATCAGCATCCTCCCTTTTCACTTGGTACATAGAACACTTTTACTGAGTATGTTACTCTGTACCATTTGTGCTTTAGGAGCTATGTTTAATGATAGTTTCTCTGTATGTACATTACTTTTAATTGAAAATGTATCTATACATAGGCGGCAGTGGTATTAGCTGCTTTTCTTAGCTCTATGTGCTAATTCAAGCAGTCAATAATTGTTGTATTGCACCATAAGCTAAAAGACCTGCAAAACACACATTTCAGATGTACTGGTTCTGTTCTTGAAGTCTACAGCTTAAAAGCTTCTAGCACAAAATAATGCCTTACTGTATTTATAATTTGGGCCTTCAGAACCAGGGAGAAGATATTATGTCATGTGTAGGAAACGGTGTACCTCTTCTCAAAAGCTAGCAGAAAAGGTAGGTTCTCCCTGCTCTTCCTGATTTTGTTTGTGTGCCTGGCTTGCAGTTCTGATTTTTTTGAAAGGAAAGTGCCAGTTAAAAGTACAGTTTGTGTAGCTGCCTGCTGATTTCTCAGTTCTTTTTCTTCTTTGATAAGCCTAAAAGTCAAAGAGAATAGAAACAGCAATCTTAAAAAGGACACCTTTATTCCCTAACTGCAAGGGAGTAGATAAATAGTTGCAAAGCCCAGAACAGCTAGGCTGCCTTGGCAATGGATGGTCTCTCCTGTTCTATAATGGGCTCAGATATTTGATTCATCCCACTGCGTTCTCATCTCACTGGGGTAGCTAATTTGCGTGGAGGGTTAACTTTTTTGCTACTTACTTTTTTTCTAGATGTAAAAGGCTGTAATTCACAAGTTTCTTATCAGTTCTGTGACCAAAATTATGTTCCTATTAAAAAGACAGAAGTGCTGAGATTTATTCTTGCTGCAAACATACAATTGTGGTGTTCACTGGCAGTTGCTTTTTGTAAAATAACTGAGCTTTTTGTCATGTTAACCAATATACACAAAGTTTTCTGTATGCCCCTTTTTCTAAGTAAATGATCTGACATTTGGCTGTGTTAGTGCACATTTTATTGTGCCAAGCTTACCAGATACCCCACATTACTCTGTGATGTGCTCTCACTGTTTGTCACCCCATTAGTTTGGGTGCCATGTGCAAGATTTATTAGTAATTTTACAGTTTTATCTGTGTAATTGGTAATACATTAGTAGTATGAAATTGTGAATTGCTAGGTGAAGGGTATGGCTAGGAATATGTTCCTGGTTGTTAAAATCATGTTAATAATTCTGGTTTCACTCACAAAAGATTCATTTTTTTAAACCTCTATTTTTTTCCCTGTAAATTTAATCAGACAAGCATGTTAAAATGCAGTACAGAAACTCAGATAGTCTCTAACATCTTTCGATTCTCCTCCTCTACTCTGCTCTGGTGAGACCCCATTTGGGAGTGCTGTGTACAGTTCTGGTGTCCCCAATATAAGGATATGGAACTGCTGGAGCAAGTCCAGAGGAGGCCACAAAGTTGGTAAGCGCACTGGAGCATCAAGACAGGCTGAGAAAGTTGGGGCTGTTCAGCCTGGAGAAGAGAGGGTTGAGTGGAGACCTCACAGGAACTTTCCAGCATCTGAAAAGTTTACAGGGAAACTGGAGAGCAAGTCTTCATCAGGAATGGTAGTGACAGGAAAAGGAGTAATGGGCACAAACTGAAAGAGGGGAAATTTAGGTTAAATATTAGGGAAAAATTTTTTAGTCTGAGGATTGTGAAACACGGGAACACGTTGCCCAGGGAGGTTGGCAGTGTTCAAGGCTCTTTCTTCTTTCATGATCAAATCCTTGGACCTTTAACTTGGTAAAAATGTTGAGGTTTGTATGAAATATTGTGAGAGTAGTGGTGAAGCCACTGATAGCACACATCCCAAACTTCAGTTCTGCAATTTATGCAGGAAGGTTTTATTGTTATTTTAGGTTGCATTAGAGTCTATAATGTCTAAGTCAGGTCCTACTTTTAACTAAAGAACATGGGTCTTGCAAATTCCAAAAAACATCCACAGAATATCTCACTTCTTTTCATGAGTGGGGCTCAAACCCTTAATAATTGTTAAGAACTTTCGTACTCTAACTCTAGCAGAGGATAAACAGAAGATAAACCTCTGAAATTTCCTTGGATGCTGTTTTCTTCTTTTGCTGCAGGGCTCAGGAAGAAATCTCAGGTTTTTTTTAAACACAATTTCGCAGGCAGGACTGATGAACCTAAAACTGAGATATCTGCTTCCTCCTCCAATTACAGGAATATTGAAGAATAGAATTATTTTGTTCATCTGCAAGGGATCTCCAATGATCATCTAGTCCAACTGCCTCAGGATTACAGACAATACTAAGTGCAGACAAAAATCCAAAAAAATTAATTAGGAAAGTTTAAATCAAAACACTCCCTCTGAGGTACTAGAGCCATTTAATACTGTTCACAACTTCAATTCTTCCTATGGAAGGAAGGAGAGGAACCTATGGTAAAAAAGGAAATAACCCTTCAACATTCCATCCTTGGAAGATTGTGCCAAGCCATACCAAGGTCCAAATCCTCTCTGATGTTCAGTGGCATCCCTAGCCTTGGTTTCTTCCTGAGATAAAGACATTGTGGCTTCTGTGATTTCTGATGAGGTTCATGCATTCTACCAGGCCACTGGTAAGTGCTGAATGGCTTTTGCTACCTTCACTCTTTCTCAAGTACCTGAAGGGAAGGATAATGGCATCTTGCAGATTTGTCCCACCTGCAGCTTTAAAACATGGCCTTATTTATAGTATATATACTGCACTTAAGGCTTTGCAAAACTCAGGACTATCAATATTTGAAATGTTAGTTAAAGTCATTCAGCCAGTGAATTAGGGATATTACTACAATGTTATTTTTACATGTCCCCTATGCACAGCATCTGATGTGTCACTGTAGTGTGCAGCACCCGATGCCAATACTGCAACTGGACTGCAAAGATTCTGGTAGAAAAGCGGAGTTTAAAACTGGCTTCCAAAAATCGGGATCAGCCCCACTGCCTCCCTTCAAGCTCCCTATGGAAAACTTAATGGCTTCTCTAAACTATGTTAAACACTGCACTAAAGAAAATTAATTATTAATTAGTAGTAGTCTTTACTACTAACATTCTGTGATATTATCAACACATTATGGAAATTTTCACACAAAGTATAAAATCAACCCAACTTACTGCTTGTTAATTGTAAATAATTAAAGCATGATACTGCACCTAATACAGATATTAAGCTCGAAGCAGATTACATTCTTGAATCATGACAAAAATTACTTTGTGAAACATCTAGATATTTTGAAATGCTTTAACTTCAAATATCTAAACATTCCCATTACTGTACTAGTTTTAATTTCACTTTTTTTAGCTCTGCTTTTCATGTAATGTTTCATCAGCACAAACTAAGCACAGCAACCCAAACGCTACCATCATCATTGTCAAGTGTCATTTAAATGTCTCTAATACAGAAGAAAGTGATACCAGCATTAAAATTCATGTTTCAATAAGCTTCTTCACAACTGTTTAACAAACTTAGCCAAACTTCCAACTAGTTTCAACATACCAACTGCCTACTCAGCCTGGCAATTTTGTACTGCTCCATGCCAGATAACTGCAAGTAAACATTTTGACATTTTCTGCTGCCTTACAACCATTTCAGTAAGAAGATACTTGTCTGAAAAATCAAGCTTGCACAAGCTCCCTAGAGGTGATACAGGATGATAGCTAATTTCTTTTAATATTGTCTGCCTTAAACATGCTCCATTCCAGCCCCACTCATACAAGCCCATCTTCCTAAGCAGACTGAATGCCCCAGAAATCCCTGAAAACTAGCTACCAGCTCCAGAGAACTTGTGTAACAACTCCCCTTAAAAATCTTGGTCTCTCTACAGGGAAGTAAGAAGTGGCAACAGAACAGAAGTTCTGTCTTCTGTCTTTATGTTCATTCTACCAAATCAATGAAGGCTGTGGTTTGATATAAACACAAAAAGATAAATAGCAGAGGAGGCTGGAAAGGAACAAGAAGCCCCTAGAAAGTACACTAAGAACAAAGCAGGGTTGGAAACAGAAGAATTATTTCCACTATATTCACTTCCCCCCACAGAACCAAGTGACACCACTGTCCCAGAAACACACTATTCCTGGATCCATAAAGCCTATCAAAAAGCATGTCATAACCTTCTTTACTGAGAAATCCAGGAGAAAACATTCAACTACTACCACATACTAAGGACTGAGGATGGGCTTTAAAACTTGTTGCAGCTATCCAAAAACCAGAAAGTCATTCAAAAAAACCACAATCCACCATACACAAAATAAAAAAATCCATAACACAGACTACTGCTGTTCTCCCTGCACTGAAATAATCCCATAAACTGCCAATTCCACAAACCCCCTTGCTAAAGAGCCCTCCTTTCAGTCACAAAAGAGACTACAAAGATCCCACTTCTCAGCTGAACCTATTAACAGGCCAGGAGAGACAAGAGGAACACTGGACCTGATCTTCTCAGGAACAGTGCTTAAACCAGCAGCACATGAGAGTGACAGAACTCTAGTAAGGTGGCTTTGCCACCACAGTGTGTCTGTGTGGATCTCTTCTGCTTCTGTTGTTGGAATCTCAGCGTGAAACAGCAGTAGATGCCCCAGTACAAGTACTGTAGCCTGATAAATTTTAGAAAATAAGTTTCATTGTATTTCTGCATATGGACAAGCCTTAGCTCAATGTAAAGCCTCTCAGTTTGTTTGGAATCAGGGAACTCTCCACTGGACAAGAAGAGAAGGAGGGTGATCCTGCTGGCTTCCATCCTAACCACTTTTTCACCACTATGGAATTAGCCCTTGCATCACCACATCACCAGCCAGATCAAGAAGCCAATCTGGCTGAAAGGTAACTGGAGGACTAAAATCATTTTCGTTTTCAGCTGCATCACATGCCATATGAACACTAACAATGGCAGGAGAAACAGGAAGAACACATAACCGTGAATACAACCAACTCTTTCAGCATCACTGCAAATCTCTCATGAAATACACCCTAGAAGAGGAGGGAAGGGGAAGGAAACAATACAGATCACTACAATTAGCACATATTTAACTAATATATAACCAAGGTTCACACATGTTATAGCACAAATGAATCTTTACAACATAGCAAAGTCAGAAAGACCAAAATTTTTCCCAAGCATAATGGATATCACAGGAATATGCACACAGAAAAAGCTTTTTAGTAGATAATAAATGCCAGGAATTTCAGTTCACCAACAGCACAAGTTCAGTCATGAAAGAAATATTAAGCAGCAACAGCAAATAACGCCAAGTGCAAGAAGTCTCAGAAAGTGAAGGCAACAAACTGTCCTGGAAGTTATGATAAAGCCAGTGAAATACTCAGCAGATCGCAATGAGTCAGGAAAATTATTTGGCAGTAATACTTTGAATAATCTCACTACAAGCAGACAACTTAAAGCTACAGCAGGTAATACGAAAGTTGGAAAACATAGAAATGTGGCAAAAATTTTACTTCTGGTGACAAAAAAAAAAAAAGAAAAAAAAAAGAGGCCAGAGTTATAAAACTGTAAGCAAAACACTACAATTCAAATATTACCTGGAAACTCAGGTTAAAAAAAATGGAACTAGAGATGACAGAGCATGAGTAGCTGAATACAATGAGTAGCTGAATACACTGTGACAGTCAGCATCTTATGACTTTTTCACAAGTTCTCATTTAATAAAATTTTGTGTCTGCATGAGAGACAGACACAACATGCTCTCTGTATTTGTCAAAGGCTCAATTTGTCATTTTTCTCCTATCTAACTGGAATTTTCAGAGTAATCTGGTTTCCACTGTAATTTCATTTCCATCAAACTGAGTTCCCTGGGTAAACAGTAATCAACTGAGGCATCAGGAAGAAAAATTGTCCATACCTTATTTTTCACAGAAGTTAAATTATGTTTTATAAGGAAAGAAACAACTTCAGAAATCAAAGGGAAATCTCTGGCTTACAAGGCAGCTATACAGAACTACCAAAAAGTTAATTCTGTGTCTTGTTCATAAACATTGCTGGAGAACACACAGATCTTTTTCAGATTAACCTTTTCATCCTCCTCTACTCTTCTGGGTGTTGAGAGAAAGAGAAAATTGAGGAAGAGTGAGGACGTACAACAGCAACTTAAGCCAACAAAACTGCATAACACCTGACCATCTAACAAAAACCCACTGAAAAGTTATGACAAAAGGTAGGTTTGAAGTTTACAGCCTCTATGTCTCAGTTCTTCATCAACAACACAAAAGACAATGCAAGCTTTTTGATTAATGTTTGGGTAACATACAGGAAGAGAATGGAAAGAACCTAAAGAACCTATCAAGCACATTAACAGAGGAATAATTCTACTCAGTATTTAGACTGATGTCACACATGCATTTACAGAAAGAATTCCTAAGATAAAATGCTGAATGACAATCCAATCCATCTGACTGAATGAGTCAAGGCTCCAATGGGAGGAAGAGTTCCTAATTAAGTGGGGGGGTGGAGGAAACACTAGTTTAATGACAAGCTTCATTCTCCTATTTCTCCATTTTCCATGTTTATGTAAACTCAGAGGAAGCTGAAGTTTAGGAACAAGTGCAAGGTCCTACACATGGGTCAGAGCAATCCCGAACACAAGTACAGGCCAGGTGAAGGATGAAATGAGCAGCTCTGAGGACAAGGACTTGGGTGTCCTGGGGGACAAGAAGCTCAACATGATCCAGGCAATGTGTACCCACAGCCCAGAAAGCCAAACACATGGTGGGCTGCATTCAAAGCTGTGTGGGCAGCAGGGCAAAGGAGGGGATTCCCCTGCTCTGCTGTGGTGACATCCCACCCACAGTGCTGTGCCCAGCCCTGGGGTCCCCAGCACAAGAAAGATATGGACCTGATGGAGTGGGTCCAGAGGAGATCAGGAAAAGGGCCAGAGGGGCAGAGCAACTCTGCCATGAAGACAGGCTGAGAGAACTGGGGTTGTTCAGCCCAGAGAAGAGAAGGCTCTAGGCAGACCTTAGAGCACCTTCCCATACATAAAGGGGACTTGGAAAGAAAGCTGGAGAAGGACATCTGACAAGGGCATGTAGAGAAAGGACAAGGGGGAATGGCTTTAAGCTGAAAGAAGACAGGTTTAGATGAGCTGTTAGGAAAAAAATCTTTACTGTGAAGGTGGTGAAGCACTCAAACAGGTTGCCCAGAGTTGTGGATGTCGCATTGTTGGAAGTGTTCGATGCCAGGTTGGATCACAGGATTCATTACCATCCCCCTAAATGGTAAAATATAACAGACCATGATCCTTAATCTTTTCCCAAGGCTCTTTGCACCATTTGTTTTTAACCACACACAATTTTAAAGTTAACTTCACTGAGCCATCTCACAATTTGACTAAAAAACGAATAATAGAGGCACTTTTAAAAATAAGCTTTTAGTTCTGTTGAGAAATCCACCCTGAAATACAAATCCCATGTCTTGATGAAATAATATGGAAAAAACAAACTTTTCACTTCCATTTATCAAGAATTTGTGCAAGAACAAGGCACCTCAAACATCAATCTCATATCTACAAATGCAGCAAGGCAAAGAAAAAACTCAACTGATTTTATGCACCCTGTGACAAGCTGTTGTTTGTGAAGTAGACACTTTCTTATTCACAACTAGAAAGTGCCTCCAAAGTATACACCTAGCATCACCAAGCCTGGGGAAACAGAACATTAGCTATTCAGTAGAGACAAGACAACTCTCCTTGAAAGCAGATTACTAACACCTAACCAAGCAGGCAAGTAGGAGCAAACTACAAAAATGTTAACAAAATTTTTCTATTAAGAGAAAATCACCACAAAAATCATGAAAGTGTCTGAGAAAACAAACACTTTCACAGCCTGTGTAAGAGGCAAAGTTTTTTATACCTACAGAACTGTATCTCCAAAGTAATGTCTTCACAATTCCAATCAAAGGAAAAATCATTACAACTGAACTGTTTAAATGTCAACATGGTTGCTCAGGCTTCTCCCCCTCCCCTCCATTTCTGGAACAAAGTTCTAAGAGAAGAATTTAAATTGATCAAACACACTTGAAAAAATGATTATATAAAACATGTGGAATAAAGAATTCTAGTGGATAGCTGCAATTTAGAACTTTTAAATGACATACAATGATAAACTCACATTTAAAGCAAATTTTGTTGTCGGGCTAACTTAAAGTAAAACTAAAGGGTTAGTCTTCATTTTAAGTGTGAACTACTACTTATTTATTGTATTTTCACACCCACCAAGAACTGCAATGACTCATCAACACTGCCAAATCCTCCAACTGTATTTCAGGTGTAGCACAGTGTCAGCACATACTTGAAAGCATGAAGCAGGAGAGATTTTGATTCTCTGCTCTCAACTGTTGAGTTTCTCACTGCTGGCCTAGATAATGTCCATAACCTGCACAACACCTCAGCCTTCGGTGTGATACTTGTACCCGAGGAAATGTGACACTGTGCCGGTTTGGCCAAAATCTAGCAATGTATCTAGCACATATAAACAAACAGTGCATGGAGTAGCAGTACAATTTCAACTTCAGAAAAAGATGATTTTCTGAAGTACCGTCTAAGGATCAACCAACACAGTGCACTGGAACCTCCAAATTAAACTCTTATATTGGCCCCTACTTGCCAACAATGACACTAAACTAACCACTATCCTCCTCCAGCTGCCTCCAGGCAACATATCCAGAGTTCTACTGGTCCTAAATATTCACACCATTATCAGGAAAGTGACAGAAAATATGAGGAACAGTCATGACAGGATGAATTACCAAACCCTCCTTCATCTAGTCAAAAATCTCAGAGTGGTGCAGGAAAACAGAAAATCCCAGTCATACACCTGCTAACCAGAGGCTGGGAGTGATTGGAGTTTTTTCATGGCTGAAAATACATTAGCTTATAGCAAGGTTTCAGTACCACTGAACTCACCTTGCGGTATCCATTGCCATATTCAAAAAACCAAGCAAAAAAAAGCCCTAATTTCTCCACTCCTATACATGGAAGGAAAGGGAAAAAAAAATAATGGCTTCCCAAACAGCACAAGGAGAATTCATGTTTTCAGCTACATCTTCACTAGACACATAACATACTGCCAACCACAGCAACCTGGCTGAACTGCTACAAGAACACAAACTGTAAGAATTTTCAGGTTGTGTTCCTGCCTAATTACTGAAACTATCATGAAGACATTCCAACACAGCAAGAGAGCTATAAAGCACTTTACAGATCTGACATTACCACCTCACCTCGGGAAAAAAAGTCAGCACTCATCCTAGAAAAAGTCCCACTGCATGAGTGTATGCACGTGTGTCTACATGCACACCCACCATTATAAGCATTCAAGGAAAAAAAGCACGTGGGATTTTAAGGTCCCACTGTGGCTAATAAAACACTGTCTGAAAGACAGGTCAAGACATATGGAGGGCTGTGCAAAAGTGGAGCCTGAAACTGTAGAACCAGCCACTTGAGTTATATCTTCAAGCTCCAGAGGATTTATGTCACAAGTTAAGATTAAAAAAAAAAAAAAGGAATCCTCACAACTAAAGGATTCAGGAAAACACATTAAAAGGAAACATGGGAAATCATCAAACAATTAACATTCTATTTCTAAATCAGAAATCTATGAAGTCTAAAATATAGTTTAAACTATAGTTTAAGGTTTTAGTTTACCAAAATTTTTGTCTTTCACCAACCTGTTCACCAAAAAATTAGGTTAAATAGATACATCTTTCTTATTTAACTTTCAAATTCATGAACTTGTCCTGTTGAAATTTACTAAAAAACACACTGAAGTACTCAGTTGCTAAAACAACAGAAAAACATAAACCATAGATGACTCAAGGCTCATTTACCAAGATGCCAGTATGTTTTGACAACAATGCTCATTCTTATCTTACATTAAAAAAGAGACTTTTCCTCCCCTCACTGTCAAATTTATTTCTGGACAAGAAAACTGAAGTTCCACCCACAGCCAACACAGGCCTGTCCCCACTATCCCACACCACAGTGTCACCAAGCACACTCCCCTTCAACCAAAAAAGCCTCTCTGGTAACAGAGATCATAATTGATGCATATCACTGCTGATTTTTCTTATTCAATGCACTTCTAACCAATCTCTTTTTTCCTTCTTTCACCATTTCATGTTGTTACAGCTAAGACCACCCTACCACAAAACCAAACCTTTTCCTCCTCCCATACCCAGTCCTGCTGAAGCTTGAGAAAAGGTTAAGCAGCAATTAAATGACTTAAGGACTGCACCCTATGGAATTTGGAACATACATTTTTCTGTCATTCCGTGTTGCCATTCGACTGTTACAAAAAAGTGCTACTTGTCTTAAAGGCTCTTCTAGGGACAATTTTCTATTACTTGAGTTTTGGGTATTTTACATGAAAGCTTAATGAAAAGACAGCCCTGAAATTCCCTCTGCATACTTTTCATTACTTTGAAGCACTCATTTGAACACTTCTGTTAAAAAAAAGTATTTTGTAATTTATAGCAGAGAGGATATGAGGAAACTCATGCGACAAGGATGTCTTGCCTTCACCACAGTCTTGAGTCTCAGCTTAAAAACGGAATTTGGAAAAAAAGCACATCTCTAAGGAATGATGCAATGTGGAATTCCCCTCTTCTGAGTGAACCCACAGTGAAATGCTAACTACCAAACAGCAGGATTTGCTGAGATGTCCATGCAAAGATCTACATGCAAGAAAATAGTATTTTTCTGTTGGCAGCTACATGCGTAAGGAAAACTAAATTACTAAACAGGGTTACATAGTGATTTTGTAAGCAGATCAAAGATGCTACAAATAAAAGCTTCCCACAGTTACATTTCTGATAGTTATCCATTACTTCTAAAACAGTCTTCAATTTGACTTCAGGAAAAAGAGTTGATAACAGCAGCGTTCAAAATACACCTAGATCTTAAACCTACATCTCATGGATCTCACTTTATGGAAGTCTTTTTCCTGTGTGTACTAACACAAGGTTAACCAAAAACAAGTAATCATTCTCATAGTCAATAATAACTACTCCTTTAAGAAAACTATACATCAACAATGTTCTATTAAAAAGCAAGCTTGGCCAAAATCTAGCAATGGGACCTGTGTCTCAGTAGTTTTCATTCCCAGCATCATAATTTTTATTTGAAAACACACCAACAACTGGCAAACAAAAAGCCTTGATATTGATAATAAGCAGATTGAATTCAACTCTCAAATAAAATGAATAGCTAATGGCTTCTTATGAAACAAAGCAAATATTAGAAAATCCACAACAGAAAATGCAAAAGAAACTGGCTGTGCTGTTAAGCTCCCTTAAGAAAAAAACCACAAAAACCAAAAGAGAAGCAAAAAGATTTAATATGAAGTCACAACTGGCTACTCTAAGACCTTATTTACTTTCCTCCCATCCTCTACAGTGCGGGTAGTTATTAACAGCTCTCCTGTAATGTTACCAACACCCCATTTTAAATTACCTTACCAACCCAGATCTACAGAATGTGCTCAATGCACCAGTGGGCTCAGATGGACACTGTCATGTATCAGAAAGGCAGCAGTTGACATTTTGAGGGTGCAAAGTCATGACAGAACAGCTTTCTACCCTGCCTATCTACTGAGGACTCTAACCAAATACCTAAATCACCAAGTGCAGAAGTTAACCATATTCTCAAGTCATGTTCTAGCCTTAAGCATAAGAGAGCCAGCCAATACAACATAACTGTTCTAAAAAGGGAACTTATAATGAATTACAGTTTCATAATAACAGTGGGAGAACTTTCAGACGTTCCTACATTAGTAAGACAACAAAACCTAGATTTAATACATGGAAAAAAGTCACTGTGTTTTTCTAACATGTGAATCTGAAGTAGCTCAAACTTCCCAGGTAGAAAAATTCATGTCTCACTGCATGCAAGTACATGCTTATAGAAGACCTTTCCCTCCTTCACCTCTGCTAGGGAATACCAGAAAAACCCTCAGTTACGTAAAAAATAAAAGTAAAAAAAAATTACAGATCACAGATACCATGTGTGATATAAGACAAGTCTACAGGAACAATACATAACATTGCCAGCTTTGCAAAAGACAAGGACTACAATGAAAGACAGACATCACCAAGCTGTGCTCCCAAAACATACTCTGAAGTACAGCTTCAAATTTAGAATTCTGACTTTAAACAGCGGTGATCCGGATAATAAAACTGGGTGCAGCTACACAGAGCTTGAAGGAAAGACACATCCACGTAAGAAAAACTTAAGATACCTGCACAAGAGAAACCATGTCCACGTGTTCAGATTACTATTAATGCTCACATCCAGGAAACAACTGTCTGCAGGACACTAAAGCTTTCACATTTACAACTTTTCAAATGAACACTAAATCCAGCGAAGTTTCTTACATCTTAGACAACCACTTCACACTGGTCTCTGCAAGTGCTGGATAACCAAAGCTCTTGTGTTTATAAGAATTAAAGTAAGTGCTATAGTTTTAGGGGTTTTACAGGGTTAGGATTGTCTTAAAAAAATAAAATCCTGATTTAAGTTAAAAACAGTAATGGACACCTTTAATTAATCTACTTCACAAATGAGGCTATCTTGATACAAACGTTTTCAAAATATACCTATTGTTTATCTTTTAGAATAGATAAAACAGTATTTCTTAGCAAATACATACACATGCACACATGTACATACATATTTATATACCTATATATAGATATATCTCTACATTCAGAGTATTGCCTAACACAAAAGTACTTTCCATTCAAATATCTGAAATAAGTTCTGAACTTGTCTAAATCAGAGCAGGAAAGGCAGAAAAACTTTCCATGGAATTTAATGTATTTTCAATACACGCTTGACAGAAGCAGAACTTCAAAGCCATTTAAAAATGAATTGTTCAAAATTATAAATAAATTAATTCCTATCCATTCCTACCCATGGCTGTATTCATACTGGAAGGTCCTAAACTAACTTATATTTCAAATAAAAGATGTCTTGGAACAAAGTTATTACAGGTACCTTTATTTTCTTAGAAGTCTATTTAGTTTTACAAAATAGACACTCATCACTATTTTAGTTTATTTTGAGTTTCTCATCTATGAATTTCGGAATATTAATAAAAGGCATAAACCTAAACATGTGCCTTTAGAACACAGAGTAGTTGCACCGGTCTGTTTCTGAGTACAAATGCACCACAATGTGGGGAATAAAACGTTTATGTAAGGGTGACAGTGTTCCACAGAGACAGAAAACAGTTTTGCCACCACTGTCTTTATTGATTACTACCTCCAGATGTAGTCTTCCTATCAATTCCATGGGCAGAAGAATTGCCACAAGGGCAAATTCTGCAAGACATGAAACAGCAGCTAGGCAAGATTAAGACAAAAGCTTCCCAAAAGAAACATCCTGAAGACAAACTACACAAAAGTAAAGTACAAGACCCACTGGAGAGGGACAAGTTACTATGGTACAATCTTACATTTATTTCTGGTTAATTCCCTACCCATAAACATGCTGATAATTTGAGTTTCTTCCACTGCAGCTTTTTGATTATGTTTTTGGGTTCTGCACACAGCTATCATTAAGCACCACTGTTGTCCAGGGTATTGCAACAGAATAATCAATACATGTATTTTATATGCCTCCATGAAATTCTTGGTACTAGCTACTGTAGTTTGTTGGTTCAAAGAATAAACATTACTTCAACTCCAAGAATCAAAAGCATTATTTTAGAAAACAAAACAAAAAAAGCCCAAGCAAACAAACAACAAAAAAACCCCAACTCCCCCATGTATGACTTGGGTTTTGCTGAAATAAACATGCAACTTGATCAGCAACATTTTCAGTGGGGAGGGCTGACAACTTCTCAAGTAAAATATGAAAAAAAAATTTCCAAGTATAATATGAATAATAAAGTTAGCTGCCTACAGCCTTCAGTCACCCTTAAATTTTTCTTACTAGGCACACTGTTTCAATTCCATAATCAATAAAGGTCAATCCCCCAAACACCCATCAACAGCCCCTTCCTAAACGTAACAATTTTACCACCCATTTGTCATTCATCTGAGAAGCTGCTGAAAAACACAAGTTACGTGGTCTATCATAGCAAGTGTTGCCACAAGTATACTGAAGAATGCATAATAGTATCCCAATTCAACAACTTTTTATAAAAATACAGGCCCCAGTTCTGCAAGTAGGTCAGCAAAAGCAGGCCTTGTGCTGGCTCTGAGCCGGCGACTTCAGAGGGTCTTTGGGCCGATACAAATGTCCAGTGATATGAACACAACTGCAGAACTGTGAGTATAAACCGAGTTGTACAGACAACATGAACACAGCTGAGACAGACACAATACGTCTGCAGTGAGCCTGGGAGTCCCTTGAACATTTAATTAGAACAATTCTTTTCTGAAAGGTTCTTTTTTTCCTGTACAGTTGCAAGCTACTGCAAATCTTCAAAATACCTGACCGGACTTCTGAAAAAGCAACCTGAAAATGAAATATGGCATCTCAGAAACTACCCCAACATTTTTGGATGCTTCTACAAGAAAAAAAAAAAATCACTTAACAAAATAAATAATTTTCAAAAGCTATTCCCACTGTATACAAACAAAGCTGCACAAAGTGGGACGGCACATGTTAACACAGTGGTAACTAACACACAAAATCCCCAACAACCCATCCAACCGCTGAAATCCCGTTTTCTCGAAGACAATAACAGAGAGTATCTATGGCCAAACTACATGCAACTACCTCTGCCGCACACGTCGGGCAAGGGGAGAGGGCTGTACTGCCTAAAATAAATCGCTACAGACAAGCCCTAAGACACAACTCCGAGGAGGAGCACCGCGGTGAACTAGAGGAATTAGATTAAAAAAGCCACGAACGTTTTTCGTACATGGAAGCCGGGCCGCTGGAAGCCGAGGCCAGAGGAGTGGCCTACGTGTTAACAGTGTTTACAGCGGGCGTGAACGAGCTGGTGCTGGTGGATTTCATTGAGACCGTCGGGAAAGCGCCTCGGCAGGGCCTGATTTCCAGGCGTCGCCCGGGCCTACGCGGCCCCAATCACTCCACCTCAGTAATGGCGTTCGGGGCGAAGGGAAGCGAGAACCAGGGGAGGCGATGCCGGTGCAGCGCTGCGGGGACGCACCGGGGCCTCCTCACCGGGGGGGCCCGGCCAGAGGGGCTCCGGCGGGGCGGTCAGAGCCCCCCGAGGGCGCCGGGCGCTCCCCCCCGCCGGCAGCCGGGGATGAGGAGCCGTCAGCCATTTTCCCTCGCCCTCCAAAACACGGCGGTGCGGGGCCGACACGCCGGGGCTGCGAGGGAGGCGCTGCCGCCGCCTCACGCCCCGCGGGTCCCGGGGAGCTCCGTCCTCCCCCCCCGCCGCGCCCCGGCCCGCGGAGCCCCATCCCCGGGGAGCACAAACAGCTGCCCGGCCCCGCCCGGGCACCGCTCCGCACTCACCCCCGCACCGCTTCCCCTCGTCCCGCGGCGGCTGCTGCGGCGGCCCAGAGCCCTCCTGGGCGCTGCCTCATGCCCGGCGGCCGGCGGGGCACGGTCTCATGCCAGGCCGCGGCTCTGAGGGGGCGGCTCCGCTTCCCCCGGTTCCCACTCGGTCGCGCTGCGGCGGGAAGCGGGAGGGCAAATCCGGCACCGCTGTCCGCGCTCCGGGTGCCGGCCCTGAGCGCTTCTCTCTCTCTGGGGCGTTTTTCCTGCGTCACCAGCTGCTGCCCGGCGGCGGCGGCGGCCCTGCCTGGGCTCGGGCTGGGGCTGGGCCGGGGCCTGCGCGCTCCGCTCCGCCCCGTCCGGGCACCGGGCGCACGCGGGGGGGGTGGGCGGACGCGCGCCCGGGGCTGGGGCGGGCGGGGATGGCCGGGCCGGGCCGGGCGGCGGGAGCTCCGCGCTCAGGGCTCGGCGGTGCGGGGGAGGCAGCGCGGAGGGAGGCGGCGGCGGCGGCTCCTCGCGCTCCCGGCGGCGGCGGCGCAGCCGCGTCTGGCGGGGCCCCGTGGGCAAGATGGCGGCGCCGGCAGCGCCTTCCGCACCCGGCCCAGCGCGGCGGCGGCGGCGGTTCGGGCACCCGAGCGCGGCGGTGACGCGCTGCCCGTGGGCCCGCCCGGGGCTGCCGCTGAAGGCCGGCTGCCCTGTGTGTCCGTGTGCGGGGCGGGGGCGGCGGTGAGGGGATGCGTGCGGACTGTGGGGACGGACGGACACACACACACACACGCACACACACACTCGGCCGGCGGCGCGCGGGCGCGCGCGGGGCCTGCTCCGCGTCGGTTGGGCGCGCGCGCGCTCCCCATTGTGGCCCGCGCCGCCGGGCGCGCGCGGGGGCCCGGATGATGACGTCAGGGAGGTGACGGTGATGACGTCAGGCAGGCCGCCTCCCGCCGCGCTGGGAACGGGATTGGGAGCGGGACGGGGCCGGGATGGGGAGCGAGACTGGACCGGGATTGGGAGCGGGACGGGAGCGGGATGGGACTGGGATTGGGAGCAGGATTGAGAGCGGGACCGGGAGCGGGATGGGAGCCGGATGGGAGCGGGACGGAAGCCCGGGGGCGCGGGACGGGAGCGGCATGGAAGCGGGATGGGAGCCCGGGGGCGCGGGACGGGAGCGGCATGGAACCGGGATGGGAGCCCGGGGGCGCGGGACGGGAGCGGCATGGAAGCGGGATGGGAGCCCGGGGGCGCGGGACGGGAGCCGGGGGTGCGGGCGGCGGCGGCCCCGTCCCTCAGCGCCGGCAGAGCTGCTCCGGGCTCGGGGCCGCCGGCGCTGTTCAGAAGCCTGCCGGAGGTTCTGGTTCTGTTCCTGTTGCGGGCAGCGGGCACAGCCCCGAGCCGGCAGCGCTCAGCAGGCGCTTGCACAACGCAGGCTCCGCTCTTGGGGTGGCTCCGGGCGCGCCCTGCGCTGGGCCCGGGGTTGGACTCGGTGAGCGCCGTGGGTCCCTTCCAGCTCTGAGTGTTCCGTGGTGCTTCGGTTCTTTTTCCTTTCTGTGATAGATCCGCGTTTACGTGGGCACAGTGTGAGATCAGTAGAACCCCAGTCTATGTACCTGCTTTATGTAGCGATTCGGAGGAGTTTAAACCTGGGTTTCAAACCTGAAAAAACGGGGAAGGATGCACTGTGGAAGGACAGAAGTTTGGCAGATACAGGGAACTCGGACTTCAAGAGTACCTGAAGTGGTGCTTAAAGTTTTGTTAGTCCGTATTCCAAGGTCAAAGTCTTATTTTAACAGCATCATTCAAGAATTTTGGAGAAGGAAGTGAAAGATACAGTATTGAGCTGAAAACACAGGAGGAATTTAGGCTCCACAGGTTGAAATTTGCTCAAGAGGTTCAGGCCAACAACCATAACTCCTGTGCAAAATGTTTTATCTTTTGGACCATGCAGTGACAAAAGACTGCAAAACCAATTGCTCATTGCAGGAGTTGGAACAACATTGGAACTGGGTGGGTGTTTTTCAGTAAAAAGCTAGAGCTCAAAACCAAGTGGTGATAACTTCAGATATTTCCTAATTTAGCAGAGTTACTAATTTTTTTGCTGATCATTAGATGGTATTATTTGGGAAGGAAATCTGAAGTACATTTCTGCATTAGCCACTCAGTAAACAAAACGAGGGATGCAGCTGCTTCATCACTGTACAAACTCAACAGTTTGTTTACTGAAGGAATAGCTTTATGTGCATTTTCTTCAACAATAAAAACAAGCCATAACCATGGTGAAAGTCTGCAAGTGTAAGCCTTTCATGTTTGGGTTAGAAATACATGTAATCATATCAAAACAACCCTTTTATCTCCCTGATTTTCATGCTTCTGGGCATGTTACTGTGGCCTCCTTTTTTGTCCCTTATCAACTACTTTCAGCTTTTCCTCCTATTTCCCATTTTTCCAGTTTGTTTTCCAGGCAAGGCATTTTAAATTACTGCACCTTTAATGCTTTTACCTTCCCTTGCCCCACCACAGTATTCTCCCTCAAGCCCTTCACTGTTTATGATAACTTACAGAGGCACAATGACCCCTCGAACAATTGTAGTTGTCTATATTTTGACACTTATCTTTAAAAATAAACTGCTGTGTTTGTTGATGGTAATTTCTTTTTATTGTTACGTAGACCCTTGTTTTAATGACAGGCCAAATACTGTGTTCCTTCTAACTACCGTGGCTTTTTTTGGCAGAGCCCAAGAGTGACACATCAGTGGATTTTTATAATGTGGGCAATTGTCCACCAAGAAATTGACTTGTCAGTTCACATAACAGTCAACAACAACAACAAAAAAGATATGAACAATAGTTGTGGAAACAATGGTGGTACAACTCGTAGCAAGTATTCCCTCTTGTGAAGAAGCATTCCTTCAGCCAAGAGAAAGAGTGGCAGCTTTGATTGTTTTAATTGAAACCTTAGGCTTGGAACAGATGAAGAACCAGATTCCCCTTCAACTCCCTGGGACCTTTGGTGGTATTTTTCAGGTTTTTACATTCTGCTTTATGTACATTTTTCAGAAGCACAGCAATACTAGAGGAATTTTGCATTTGCATGGGAAAAAACCAAAACTGTTGGTGTTTATATTTGACCTCCTGCCTGGTTTAAGAGTGTATTCTGTAGTGCCTTGACAGACCAGCAGTTGCTAGAAGCCGTGCTAATCAAAAGTCACAATAGGCTGAAGCACACAGCTATTTATGGCACCAAATAAAAGAAGATACTTGGGTCTGCAATGACACTGTGTGGTTCCTGAGCCAGCGAACTGCACACTGACTTCTGGTTGGGGAGTTCTTCCTGCTCCCCCAAACAAGAATCCGTGCTTGCCCTCTTTGCTCAGGCTTCTGCTGTTCTCTGGGGGCATTGCTGTGGCTCACCTTGGGCTGCACTCTTCTGCCTGAAAAGGTTCACACAACCCCAACACTGCCAATAAATGTTACTGGTTTGTCTTTGTGCAGCAGCTGTGGAAACAAAAGGATACAAGTGAGATAAATGGCTGATTAAAGAATACCCCTGAGATGAACACAGAAGTCAGCAGGCATTCACAAATCTCACTAAGTGCTCCAAAGTAAGCATCCACACAGAGAACTGTGACGGAATTCTGGTTAATTCCCCGCTGTACACAACTGCTGGTATGACTAGAAATTGTTGGTATGATTAGAAATGCTTTTCTGACATCTTTAATTCAGTGTGAAAATGTGGGGAAGGGAAGCATTTCCCTGCAGGCTTTGCTGCTCCAGCACTGCAGCCAGCCCATTAAACAAAAAGTGAAACCAGTGGTGAACTAGCTGAAAATGAAAAACAAAACATTCTGGTGAGGGAATTACTCAGAATTTAGAAAATCTCTGTTAATGGGTGTGTTTATCCCCAGTTCTTAAACTCTGGTTGACACTGCACTGCTCCATGAGTTGACAAAAATGAAACTTAGAACACTGCTGATGTAGAGTAAAGCTGTGGAGCTTTGCAGTGGGGTAGCAAAAGGAGGAATAGCAGATGAGAGAAAGCAGAATTTTTCCACAGACCCACAAAAGATCATCTTTTTCTCCTTGTTCAGCCCCTTGGATGCTGGCTCATGCACTGTCCACCAACGCTCAGAAAACAGCAGGTTGTGTGGCAGTACTTACTCTACATCCAAATTAACCTTTAAAATTAGGGGGAAAAAATTCCCATGATAATGACGTATCAAAAAGTTGCAAATACTCTTCTGGAGTGATGCTCTATCTCTTCTCTGTTGTAAATAAGGGTCAAGTACAGACATTTCATTTTAGTTTCTCCTGTGGTGACTGCTTTAATTGCCATTCCTCACATCAGTGTAAGACTTCTCTTCATAGTGGTAACTTTCCATCTTTCAACTTCTGTTTTCAGATTGTAAGAGGTATTAACAGTGATGTTGGAGTGGGCATAATGTCACTCTTGAAAGACTCATAGAAGCAGTTAAAACCAGATTGTGCTCTATACTTACAGGTTAAAAAAATGGTTGCTCAGGTAGAAATCACAGGAATTCTATAAGAAAAAGATTTTGTGTGGACCCGTGGTGTCTCACATTGAGGAAAGGATGGTATCTGATTAGGAACAACTCCTGTGATAAGAGAAACGTGGTGTGGCATTTTCATGTTATTCATTTAGTTGTGCACATATGGGTTAAATGAACAGCACAAACAGAAATTCTCAGTGTGCCTACCAAATGCTCAGAAGATGTTGCAGAGACCATTTGTCAAAAAGTCTGTTTACAGGCCTAAAAGAGTATCTCGTCTATCTTTTGGAGAGGGAGAAATTCAAAATATTTTTCCTGTCTGGTTCATTCCTAGCTGAACTGTCCTCAGATAAACCATGTGGTGTCCATGTGAAAAGCATCCGTCTCGTAGGACTTGGACAGAGTTCAAAAAATTGATTTGACAACCATATGGTCCTCTTCATCCACTTGAACCTTGAAGAAGTTTGACTTCCTTCCAGCCTTAAGAGTAGAGCGAGGGAAGAAGGGAAACTGTTCTTAAAACTTGTCAATGTTGTTCCTAAATGTGCTAGATGAGGACATTGTCCAAAAAAAAAAGCAAGAAATTCTGCAGATTTGTGAACTACTGCTGTTTCCTCGGTTTTTCTGCATGCCTCTCTGCACACAGAGTGCTTGTCATTGCACGGGCAGGGATTTGAGGGAGCCTGTTGTTCACAAACCCCATCCATCACGCCTTGTGCGATGGCCATTTTCTCCTCAGTAGGGTTTGTAAACACGGGCGTTGCTATGGGCACAGCAGAACAGAAGCAGCTGGTTTTCCCAAGGCTGAGCATCCTACACCCTTCCAACCCTGATCTCCCTCCAACCCCGAATTACATCCCTCAGGTGCTGGAGTGCCTGGTTTATGTTGAATATGCTGGGCTAGTCAGGAGCTTAATTAGCTAATAGCAAGCAGGAGGAATAATAACTGAGTTGTACTTCCCTTTACAATATTGGCCATTTCTTTGGCATTTCTTCCTCCTCTTGCTAGCAGTCATCTTAAAATTTTGTAGGAGTTAGCATCTCTTTGGAAGCCCTTTTTCCTCATTCAGGATTTACTGAAATTGGCTGAAAAGGTCAAGGGGAACTGATAGGCAGAGGCACAGCCAGGCAATGGGATCGTGTGAAACCAGTGTCATTAAGAAACCATGAGAAGTTTCAAAACTTCAAAACAGGGTAGTCTGATAGAAGGGTTACCACTATGCTTTTGGAATGGAAAAAGAAAGAAAAGGTGTGATCAGAAGCAATAGGAAAATATTATTTAAGAGTAAACCACAGATTTTGAAACAAACATGCTAACATGATTTGAACAAAAATAGAGATCCATTTCAGATCTTGTATCAATGGTTTTATCTGAGCTTTATAAAAATAGCTTCTGAGAAAGGCTTAAATCTAAAAATATTTACAGAAAGGAAGTTTGCAATTTTGTAATCCAGGGTTTTTTTCTTTTGTACGACTAAAGATTTTCTTTTTTCAGTCTAAAGAGGGATTTCATAGAGTAGCATGCAGACTAGTAGGATTTTGGAACCTTTAATGATGTGTTTTCACTTCATTCTTCCCTTTTTTTTCTTTGTTCAGGAGTTTTTCTCAACTATCTATATTTTATTACCAGTTACCTGCAAAAACAATTCCCATTGTCAAAAAAGATCATTATTTCTCTTTTGATGAAGTGGTACAGTAAGCAAATGTCAGTTTACATGGATGGTTTGTAAAGACTGAATTTTGGTAACTGCTGCTGCTGCTGTTCCATTCTCTCTCTGTGACAGGTCACTTCAGAACATAATGCAAATTAACTGCATTCCATGCTGTATTTTATGTAGCCCTGTAGCCTTTCTGAGAGATTACATTAAAGTACGTTGGATAAATGTGAAGTAACTCATAGTAGGACTTTTGCAGCAGTAATGTTATTTCAGCTGGAAGGTTCACAGTAGTAATAATGTTTGAGCAATAGCTCTGTCTTTGTAGCCAGAATGGTATAAGGCAGTAAGCAAGCCAGAACTTGTAAAGAGGGGCAATATCTTTTATTAGATCTGAAAACAGGCTTGTATGCATCAAAGCTTGTCTGTTTTCACTAGACATATCAGCTGGTCTACTGAAACAATATTTAAGTAGATCCTTTATCATCCAGAGGCAATCTGCTTTTTCTCAGCACACTAGTTCTTTCTCATTTATTTTTTTCTACCCCATTATTTTGAGAAGGTAAATATAATTCAGAATCTAAATATGTGGAAATAACATCAACATACAAAAGCTGAAGTTTGTGCTGTAAACAGAGGTTTGTTTCTGTGGTTGGACTGTCTTTGAATATCAAGCAAAACACTCTTTAGAAGTCCAATTGACTTGTCACTACTTCTGTAGTTTCCACTGTTCTCAGTTACAAATTGAGACCAAATGGACAAATCTGATATCTACAAGTTAATATTCTTTTTGAAATCCAAACTACTATAATTCTGGAGTTGTTCTGCTTTTAAACTTATTGCTGGTTATTTCCTAGGTTAAAATGAGAATCAAATTTCATATCATAACATCCCTTTAATTATTTGCTTTTTTTTGTGTTCGTACTTTTGCGTGCACATGCAGTATGACATGGTTAGACGCACTTCTGTTTTTTTAAATTTATAACAGAAAATCTTAACATCTTTTACAAAAATATAAAATAAAACAGAAATGGACAAAATAATGTATTTTAACTTCCCAGAGACAGGGTAATTATTCCTTTATTTTCAGAAATGACAGAAAAAATCTGAAGTCATCCATGTTTTGTGGTCTTCTTTTTTTTTTCCCCTCTGAAAAAGATGGACCAAATTGCCAGCAGCTCTTAAGGATTTTAATTTGTGACTATACATCCTTACGAAAGACTAATTCCTTATTCTTCTCAGGTGGAGAATCCAACTGAAGTCCACAGATTAATGCCACTAATAGTATTAATTTCACCAAGTAATAGTAGACTTTGAAGTTTTCCTTGAACCTTAATTTGAGGAATGTTACGAGTATCAAAACCATATGGCTGAAAGACTGCGTCCGACTGCACAGCTCTAGCCTCTACTTAGTGAGCTAAATCCATCATAAGTCTGTCTCTATTTCAAAGGAGAGTGAGGCTCCTAACATGTTAAATAATACCCATTTCAGCTGGATGCATCTCGCTGGCTTGTAGCCACCTACACATGGGGCACTGTGTTGGATGTGGCTCCCTGGCATCTCTGGGCAGACCATGGCAAAAGGCAGCACTCCCTGAGCTCAGCTTGCCCCATTCCACCTTTGCCCTCCAGAGCTGCTTTCCTTTCTTCAGTAGCTGCAGAGAAAAAGTGAATGGCCACATAACTTTCAGCCTGGCTGTGTTGTGTGATATGAAATTTGGGTTCCCAACAAGTGGGGTGTCTGCCTAGAAGTGAGTTTTGCAGCTGCCAGCAAGATGAGCAATGGCCCACTTGGCCAGCAGGAACCCTGTGTTGGGTTTTTGTGGCCAGGTTTGGTACTGAGGGGCTGCAGGGGTGGCTTCTGTGAGAAGCTGCTGGAAGCTTCCCCTGTGTCCTCTGGAGCCAACACCAGCCAGCTCCGAGACAGACCAGACAGGCCAGGGCTGAGCCCATCAGCGATGGTGGGAGCAGCTTTGGGATAACTTAGTTAAGAAAGGCAGAAAAATCTGTTATTCGACAGCAGCCAAAGAGAGGAGTGAGGACATGTGAGAGCAACAGCCCTGCAGACACCAAGGTCAGTGAAGGTGGAAGGGCAGGAGCTGCTCCAGGTGTTGGACCCGAGATTCCCCTGCAGCCATGGGGAGGCCACAGGGAGATTCCCCTGCATGGAGGGCACAGGGATACAGAGATCCACCTGCAGCTCATGGGGGACCCCATGTTGGAGCAGGTGGATACCCAGAGGAGGCTGGGACCCCATGGGAAGCTGCACTGGAGCAGGCTCCTGCCAGGAGCTGTGGCCCCATGGAGAGGGGAGTCCATGCTGGAGCAGGTTTCCTGGCAGGACTTGTAGCCCCATGTTGGAGCAGACTGTTCCCAAAGGACTGCACCCCGAGGGAGGGTCCCACACTGGAGTGGTTCATGAAGAACTGCAGCCCATGGGAAGAAACCGTGTTGGAGCAGGGAAGGGTTTGAGAAGTTCTCCCCCTGAGGAGAAAGAAGTGGTAGAGACAATTTCCAATGAACTGACCAAAGTCCTCATTTCCCGTATCTCTGCACTGCTTAGGGGAGGAGGTAGAGAAGATCAGGAGTGAAGCTGAGCCCAGGAAGAAAGGATGGGTGGGGAGAAGGTGCTTTTTAAGTTTTGGGTTTATTTCTCAATACCCTACTCTGATTTGATTGGTGTTAAATTAATTTCCTGAAGTTGAGCCTGTTTTGCTTGTGACAGTAATTGGTAACTGGTCTCTCCCTGTCCTCATCTCACACATGAACCTTCTGGTGTATTTTCTCTCCCCTGTCCAGCTAAGGAGGGGAGTGACAGAGTGGCTTTGGTGGGCACCTGACACCCAGCCAGGGTCAACCCACCAGTTTCCCTCAGGCAGCACAGAGACAGCAAGTGGGTCACAAACTGCCTGGGCCATAGGAGGAGAAATGTGCTGCCCAGGGCATCTGAAGCTTTCAGGGAGCAGATATAATGAGTGCTGCAGTGTAGTGGGCTTGATGACAACCACTTATCTGTTTCACCAGACGTAGATGAGGTGCCACAGCAGCCACTGAGAGAGAAAGATGGGGTGAGAAAAATGTGATAATGGGAGTCCGACCACAAACAATTCTTTCCAGGAATGGTTTCTTTAACTTACCCTAAACAATGGCTACACTGTCCAAGTATTACCTACATAGTACTTGAAAACCCTCATTCTAATAGCAAGCAGCTGTTTGATTGAATCGCATTTTTGCCCTTTGCTTAATGCTCGTGGACATCTGAGTGATTCCAGCTTTGGTCAGCTGATCTTCTGGCTGATCTTCCTAGTGAGTGTCTGTCCTGCACATGAAGATCCTCACTGCTCGACTTCACTATTACTCATTTCCCTTCTTGAAAGGCTTAATTCATTTTATCAGGGAGTAGAAATTACGAGATGACCATTGCTTGATGTGTAGATTGAAAATTTTGTGTCCAAATTGTTCTTTGGAGCCACACATAAATTTGTTCTTCAAAGAATTGCTTTAAAATTTTCAAGTGGACTCAGGGAATGTGGGACTTACCACACTGCACGTATTTTTCGGGTGTAGATCTTGGAGTTGCCCTAAGAGTGCTGAATTTAGATGCTGATGGTGCTTGCAGGAACAAATAAATTACAGACTGCCTCAGTCTCATACATGTGAGGAATTAATCAAGACCATGCCTGGGGGGTTTTTCAATTTCTACATGTGGTTAATCAGTTTTTGCATATCTTTAATAGCGTACAAAGGTCATCTTTCAAAGTTATACAGATGGCCTCAATGGCAAAATTGAGTATCAAGTATTTTAAGTCATGTCAGTATATCTTACTTCTGGGATAAGTACCTGATTAATTCAAAACCCTCTGAAAAAGAGTTTTCTTGAGCTCTGTTCTTTATTTTTTGGAAGGAATATTGTTTCCTTGCAATTTAATCCCATAGTTAAAGACCAAAAAGAGAAATGAGAATTGAAGATAGGTATTGTAACACTACTGAAGTTAACTTGGAGCACATTTACAGACTTCATGTTGTCTTCATGTTATACAGAGAGATGGCAACAGAAGCAGAGAAACAAGAAGAAATGCGTTGTTGCCTTCCTTATTTCCCTTTCTTGTGTTCATGAAAAACCATCTAAATTTCTGATTAATGATATTTACATTCATATTGGCTGGATGCAAAAATTTGAAGTAAGAAAAAGTTGCTGGTTTTCAATGAATATTGTTTGGAATGTCTCCAATTTCATACATCAGGACAAAACATGCTGAATTTTGAACATGCTAGAAAGCTCTGTTATTCTTACTAAATCCCTTATTTCTTTATTTGATTAAGGAAAAATTCAAGATAAAAGTTGTAGCTTATCTAAAATCTGAAGTTTAATAAATATTACAATTGCCTACATAACTGTTTTCCACACAGCTGTAATACACCAGCATATTTTCATCTGTTCTGACACATCTCTTAAGGAAGTTTCTCTCACTAAAACCTACTGGAGAGTAAAGGGAAAAACATTACTTACCATTACGTGCATTACTCAGCTTCTATGAATGCAAAATTTTAAAGCCAACAGTCTTGTACACACACAAAAAAGGAGTATTATTCTTGCCTAAGTAAACACCAGACATTCTCGTAGGAAACAACTGCTTATTAGTGTGGAAATATCATTTAAAACACATAGCAAATGAAAGTGTATAATCAGCATTGCAGCTTGTCACAAAGCACTCACTGCCTGAGCAGCTCACCCAAGATGTGGAAAATTTCAAAGACAGGAAGCAACTTCTCCTCCCAGATTCTCACTGCACTACTTAGCTTTGACTTGCCGTTCCTTCCATGTATGCAGAGAACTTTGACTTCATAGAGATCCCTAGAACTGCAAGATGAAATAATCCGTAAATTCTGGGGGTTTTGTACAGCAAAAATGGGTTATGTATTCAACACAGGCAAATTACAGTTAAAAGATCTATCCTATGCTAATCAAAATATGAGCTATCAGTGTCAATTTTATTAGAAGTATTAAATAAATATATAGAAGTGTTTAATGCAGTGGTACAACTACACAGCTGTTCACACAGGAATAAATGTGAAAAAACTCACACAGCCTTCAGTCCCTCCCTGTCATTCAATGCATGCAATGTATTCTTCAGTGATGGGCAAATTGTTCATGCCTAATTAAAAACTAAGAAATAACTATAAAGTTTAGTATGGCTTTTCTAGTACCTTAACAAGGCATAGATATATTGATTGTGGAACATCCGATGAAGATAGTGTGGATTATTTTGCTGCAGCTATGAGGCTTGTAGGAAGAGGAAATAATTTTCTAACATGCTGTAATAGTTGAAGAATTCAGAGATGATCTCAGACACACAAAGCCATTGTTCTGAAATAAAAAGCAACAGATTTCAAAGATCTGGGGGTTGGACTGGATGATCTTTAAAGACTCCTTCCAACAGAAACTGTTCCATGATTCTCTGAGTCTGTAAAATAAAGATGAATGGGGGATGATGGCTCAGAGCTTAGCTGGGTAGGTGACAATTTGATTATTTGGATTAGTTGTGCTGCTTAATAGTGCAGGTGATGGGTCCCTGTGAAGAATGGGGCTCCTCACTGCAGGAGAGAGGATGCATGAGAGGTGGAGAAATTTCAGGCTTGCTCCTTCCTGGGGCAAAAAAGGAGAGAGACTTGTACTTTATAAGCTGTACAGCAGGGAGACATTAGTAGTGGACGAGAGAGTTTATAAAATGTCAAAAATATACCTCTGTCAAGCCTCTTATTTCTGGGATTGTGCAGAGTATAGATGAGTCCATAGTTACTAGGCTCATCCTCAGCAGGTTTCCCCTGAGGGTCCAGACTGAGGATTAGGATGAAATGACCCTTTTGAGAAACAGCCACTGACTGCCAAGTAGGTGTTTCTTCCCCTAGGGGCACTTTGTGTGAATTCTTCCTGAGTCACAATGGTTATTTACTTAACTTTCTTGCAGTCATGCACTGGAGGAAGCATATCACATTCTTGGACACTCAAGGATAGGATCCAGGATTGTTCTGCTGTAGTTGGTATTTCCTGTGCAGTGGTGATGGCAAGAGTTGCTGAGTTTCACATTGTTTGGCTGGGTGCAGTCTAGATGTGACTGGTTTACTTTAGACGGCGAGTTTTCTTCTGCTCACACACTTGGTGGGACTGGAGAATGGTTTGAAGGCAAGGATGGACAGCTCTTTTCATCGTTCCAAGTAAAAGCTCCTCCTTTATGATTTTTGCATAGATTACAAGGCAAGGTATTCAACAGTCAGAAGTGGATCACCAACTGGAACTCCTCACACTGAGCGTCTCTTTAAAATAAAACTCATTGCTTTAAAGAGCTGTTTCTGCTTAAGAGTGAAAGTGAAACAAAGGGGTTTGCTTAAAACCACCAGCTTCACTGTATTTTTGTCAGTGGTAAAACTTATGAGAACACTATGTAACATGAAAAAAGTTCTTATTCCCAACAAGAACTGAGATAATGCAGGAGAAATAAGTAACAAATGCAAACGGTAAAAATCTCTAATGCAACCAGCAAGAAGGTTGTTTCATTTTTCTTTGTCCTGGAGAATTCATTCCAAGATCATAAAAGGAAATGCATCAGGTTTTGCCTTTTTATTAACGAAAGCATTAAAAAAGCATAATGTGATGGACTTGCAGATGACAAAATTGCCTCTCTTAAAACATAAAAGCTCAAAATGTTGGGTACTAGGGAGGAACTGAAGAACAAACAAACAAACAAACAAACAAAAAAGAAGTAATTTGTTCTGAAATTTCTTTGACTCTTACTAACATAGGAAAAGCTAAAAGAAAGAAAAGCATGAGTAATTAAGATTTTCATTAAGGTGTTATTTTATTATGTGACAAGGAGCACTTCAAGACAGTTGGGGATGTCTTGTATTTTGGGATTAGGAAGATCCCTTGCTCCTGCAGGTGTGAATGACTGGGTAGAAGAGAGTGTCCAGCTCAGCATCCTGCTGGGAGGCAGGAGCAGGTTGTCACCACGCCGGGCTGGAGGCACCACCAGTCCCAGTGCCCACCTGGGGAGCCTCTTTAGGAGAGGATGTGTAAACCAGGGGACAACCTGCCTGAGTTTATCTCAGTGAGAGGGGAGGACACAAACACACAGGAAATCAAATTACCTTGATTCCCCCAGTTATTGCACGAACTGCACACTACAACATGAGGACAACAGCTCATTGCCTCTGCATGCTGGAGCAGGACTAGCAGTCTCTAAGAATCGTGGTTTGAAAGGGGATGAACATTTGAAAGATCTAAGAAGTTGTATTGACAGATGGGATCTGGCTTGGAAAGGGGAATAGAATTATGAAAATATAAATGTTTAATATTTTACGCTGTGTTAGGAGTGCATTTCGGTTTAAACAAAAATTCAAATGGTCTTCAACAAATATACAACAAAAATATAATGAAATCAAACTCAAATAATAGTTACAATTTTTTAAAAAATCACTCTCTGGATTCCTTAATTGCCTCTAGGAAGGCTGTTTTATACAGGAAGCTGTTTCTCATCCTTAAAGGCAGGTTTAAAATGTTACATTGGGAAAAGCAGCAAAATAAAGAAACTATACTAGAAAAGAAAGGGTTCATGTCTTTCTTCTGTGTTGACAAGGAGGATACCGTATCCAGAACATTGTCTAAGACTTGGAAAATTGAGTTTCTGAGAGTCTGACTGCTAAGACCATTCAGTCCCCAAAGCCCGTGGGAAGATTATTCAGCCATGAGTAGACTGTGTCACTGTTTTCGTATCTTATCTGTGAGGAGCTAGCTCGACTCATGAGCATTTGCAAAAATTGGAATGTGCTACACAGATGCCAGAGTGACTCTTGAGTCTGCAATAGTTCTGCCACTGGGTTTTCCTGTCTGTAGTGTCAGGCTCAGGCTGTCCTAGGTAGTGGAGAGCTGGTGGCATAAGGAATATATCATGAGGATAAGGTTGGTGCTATTAATCCTCTTTTCATTCTAACCTAAACCCCATATTATTAGCTGACAACTGGTGAATAATTCCTAATCTGTTAATCTAATATAATTTAAAGGGACAATAAAAATAGTGTCTTGCTTTACAGGCATTCATTTATGGAAGTAAACTATATCTAGTGCACAAAAATTAGGGTGGATAATTCAAGGCATACATTTCATACATCCCAGTTCTTAGAACTGATGTTTTTAAAAATGAAATACTAAGATGCTGTGATTCTATAACATGTCTTATTTCATGGTCTTACTGAATCATTGCAGTAAATATTGGTTTAGGCAACTAAGTCTCCTGAGATAAAATTAGGCACTGAGGAACAAACCCTGCCTAAAAAAAAAAATCAGATGTATTTAGAGGTATAGTGCTTGTATTGGAGATTTAGAATGGTAGTTTTCTGATGCTTTATTGAATATTTTTATTCTGTTGGCAGGCTGGACATTTCAGAAGTTTTTGTAGGAAGCTCAGCACTGCAATGATGGCTGAGATGTCACTGGCTCTTCAGGAGTTCAACTGCTTTGATCTGTCAGATGTGAATCCTTGGGTACAATCTGGAGGACAAAGGTTTGGGTTCTGCATCAGGACCATGCTGCCCATCATCTACCAGACATGTCCAGGTCATTTCTGAGAACATGATTGACAAAAAACAGGGAAAAGATTGTTATAACTTGCTCTAGAGGGTTTACTTTTCATCCACTGACACATAAATGAATGAATATTTTAAATTTTCATAGGTGAGCACTTAAACACATTATTAGGCTTTGCTGAGTAATTTTATTAGTGATACTTAATATTCTCTGTTCTGAGCAATATAAGTATGAATTTTTTGCTTATGAAAAAGGTCTGTTCTTCAAGAACAACCGTCTTTAGCATATGTTAGAAATGGGGTGACAAGTTAGGATAAGAACAAAAAATTCTCAGTTTCTGTATGTAGTGAAATAACTCCTAACAGGCATCTTTGCTTTTAACCTACTTTTGTCTGCCTACAAAGAACTTTGCTTGTCAAGAATTGTAGGTACCTACTCTTCAAGTGGAAAGAATAGCTGGCCTCCAGCCTCCCACAGGGAGAGCTGAAAATTAAAAAGATCTTTTAGAGAACCTAAGAATGGCTTTAGCCCCTTCAGCAGCTGAATAAGGTTTTATAATAGAAGTGCAAACGCACGTGCTGCAACTCTCAGTGAAAAGCTGTCATGATACCACAGTATTTGCAATCTAAACCTCAGCTTTTCCAGCCATTCTCCTGCACTTTATAAGTGCTTCTGACATACAAATAATTTCTGGCGTGGCTCTTGATAATTCTTGATAAATATTTGAAAATTGTAATCTCCCGTTACAAATGTGAATTGAATGGGTGTGCTGGGAGCTTTCCCCTCAGTACACAGTGTGCAGCAGAATGGGCAAGGGCTGTCTCAAATGAGCTACAGAATTGTTAGCACACCATAGGCAGGTGTGCACCTGGCTGCCTCAGCTCAGTCCAGTTCCTGGCGTGCTCGGGTACTGCTGGCAGTGGGGACCTTTATAAATGTACATGACAACAGCTCCTGCCAGTGCCAAACTCCTCAGCATGAGCAGCAACAACTTCTGAGCTTCTTGGATGCCTAGAAGAAATAATCACTACTCGGGACACATTGAGTGTCCCAAGGTTTATACTTCCACGGCAGCATCAGGTGTTGGATGTGAGTGCAAGTCATGGAGCTGTAAATCCCTCCCAGAGTGCTGTGAAAGCTGCTACCCCAACACCACTCATCTTTCCAAGGAGATCTCATTGCCCAATTCTTCCTGCATATTCTCCCCTTCCTCCAGTTCTGCTGGCTTCTCTTTGCACTTGCCCTTTTCTTCTCTGACCTTCAATGACACAATTGCCTCTCCCATACCATTCATCATAACTTTATCTCCCATTCTCCCCCTTGCCCCTTCCCTTGCACCCTTCTGCCTCTGCTCCATGTGGCTCACTGGGAGATGCCTTTTCTGTCTTTGGTTTCCCTTTCTTCACTCCAGCTGCCCTGGACCTTTAGTTTCTGATGTCCTTCTGTCCCCCTGTGCCGAGGGAGGAGCAGTGCTGGAAAGGTGTGCCTGTTTGAGAGGACAAGGGATAGTTTGCTTTCAGAATGCTGTGGTTTTAGGACTGAGGCATTTAAAACATATGTATTTTATAGAGCCAGGAGCACATCTAACCCCATTGCATGCTCCTACCTTGTCTTCTGTCCTGACAGTTTAAAATGGGCGAAATTTCCATTTATCCACATTGTGTCATCCCACATGTTGTCTGCTTGGTCTAGCTGCAGTCTCTCCCTGGGCATGAGCACATGCAGCCAGAAGTTGAGGGAGCATAACCCAGTTTCCTGCTGTCCACCCCAGGGAGAAGAGAGGAGAAGCTGAGACCAGAGTGACTGCACAGAGGATTCAGTCAATTCCCAGCCTCACGCCTTCCTACTCCTCCTCTTTTCCAGGAGCTCTCCAGCTGTCTCTGTGTTTACTTCTGCCTTCCCTGTGCCATCTTCTTAGAGTCTCTGTCCCTCTTTTCTGTGCTGGAGAGAATATTATCTGCAGCCCTCTTTCTTTCTCTTCTGCTGGACTGGGCATGCCTGGGCTCCTCCAGAGCTCTTACCCTGCCAAGGCAATGAAAGACGATGCATTCATTGCTTCCCCTTGTTCATGCCATCCTTAACAACAGCAACAACAACAAAATCCTTTCCATCCCAGCCTGGTTCCTCTGTGCAGTTCTCAGCTGACTTTTTAGTAGGCCTGTGTTTGTCATTCTGAGATTGACTGCACAAAAACTGTAGGTGTAAATTTAATAAAAATACATCTGTAAACATTGAAGCACTCGGCACCATAGTTTTAAAAAATGTAAAGTAAAGCTGGCTGTCCATATCATAGGTTTAGGGTGGTAGCTAGCTGGGCTTTATTTCAAGGTTATGTTCCTTGATCCTTTTCCACTAAAGAAAGAGACACTAAAGAAAAATACCCATGAAGTTTCTGAAAGGAAAAGAAGAAGCATCTCAGACTGGTGTGGTGCCCTACTGTAACACTCAAACAGGATTTTTCAGAGCTGGATAGAAAAAATTGGTGACAGGAAGGGTCAGCCAGTTGCAGGGGGAAAAAGCATGGTTACATTCATGGACTGGATGACATTCCTGCTGCATGACAAATGTGCAGGCATCATCTTCCCAAGCTGGAAGGAGATACAGCAAGAATGTGGGAGAAACCCCATGAAGCCGAGAGCATGATGGAAGGATTTAGGAAATTAACCCCTTCTTTAGGAAAGGAACTAGGCTAGTGATAAATATCCATAAGGGGAAGAGTGGCGAGGGAACAAAGATGGGAAACGTGTCAGGCATGCTGAGAGGAGGCAGGACAGCAAGACATGGGATGCAGACCCCCTAAAACCTTGTGTAAGTTGGTCTCTAAAGGCTTACGTGACCTTTTACAAGCCTTTAACGTAGACATTGCTGAATCCTCATTGCTCAAGTCTCCATGCTCTTGGTTTTGTCCTCTTTCTGTCTTTTCTGGGCTGTCTGTGATGCTTTGGTGTTAGAGGAGAGAAGCAGCCCAGTTTATGGCTTCTACCTTGCAGCATTGCTGCCCAGCATATTTACTCCTCTACCAGTGCTGACAGTTTGTCCTGTCAATAGTCTGAGGTGCCATTTCTGGCACAATAATGGTGAACAACTGTAGTGATGTGACAAAAAACGAGGTTTCTGGAGCCTTCATTCCATGCACTTTTGAGAACCTCTGCATGGCCTCCTGGCCATCTGCGTGTGTGAGCTTGTCAGAGCCCAGGTGAGTTGTGGGGTTAAGGACCACACAGAGTGAAATAAAGCATCCCAGCTCCCAAGGAGCAGAGCCTAAGGGGGAGGGTATAGCAGATATAAAGAGTGACGAAGCAGCTGCATTTGAGGCTGTTCTACTTCCACAGTATACAATGGGTAAGTGGGAAGGCAGCTTACAGTGGATATGGAGTCATCATTAAAGCAAGGCTTGCAAGTTCAGCCTGTGTACATCTCCAAACAAGGGAGGGCAGCAGCTTTTTTCATAGCTGGGTTCAGCTGTCTCACACATCCCTGTCTCACCCCTCCTCCCACTCTTGCATCCTGAGAAACACAGAGCTTCCAGAGGAAACTGGGAAAGGAGGGAGGTTGATCACTAGGCTTTTTAGATTCCTTACTGCCAGACCCTCCAGAATTTGCCTTGAGCAGCAGTCCCCCTGAGCAGCCTTTCTCCAAGATGTCTTGGGGAAGCTTGAGGGGTATGGAAGCAAAGCTATGGGCATGCATGGGAACACCAGGAAACATGCATGGAATAACCAGCTCATGCCATCTGAGCTAAAGGATCCCTCAGGATGCTCCAGAGTTTGGTAATTTCAGAATCATGGCTGTATTTGACAAAGCAAGCCTGGAAAGGTATCATCAATTTTGTCAGTGTCTTCCCTGAGAGGCTCAGTTCACTGTGGCAAGGCTGGTGTGTGATGTTCCCTGTGGCTCTGAACGAGTCCAGCATGCACATGCAAATGGCTTCCACTTTCAGTCTGATGTAAGCTCTGGAAAATGTCCACCCAAGTAACAGGCAACTGAAAATTAGGTTATAATGGACAGTTTCAGGCAATCGTAATGTAAATGTCTATACTACTTGGCACATATCTACAAATAACATTTATTTACATCATAAGCTCACTGAATCAAAGTGCCTACTGGAAAAGAGCTTGGAAACATGCAAGGAGCCCCTGAGATCTGCACCAAACTGGACCAGTGGAACAACAGAAGGTTTTCTTAAGCTTATTGGCAATTGACCCCAAAATAAAAAGCTACAATTTTAACAGTTTACAGACCACGATAGAAAAATAAGCAAAACTTTCATGGCTATGTGCTCAATTTCCTTGTTTACCACAAGGCTGTATCTTGAACAGTCACATTTCAGCTCTATTTTTAGGCAACATTCATGGAGAGGAACCACAAGATCCAGAGCTCCTATGAGCTGTGCCTTTCCCAGGGAGACCTCAGGGAGCAGCTGATGTCTTGTTTGCTCTTCCAAAGAGGGGGGCTCTGAGCTCCCTCTTTCCTGCCACAGCCTCCTGAGAAGGGAAAAGGAGGGCATTTTTTCCTCACACCCCTTGGGATGTGGCAGGGGCACCCTCACAGATGGACAGGGCTGCCAGCATTGACTCTGTGCCACAGAATCCCAAAAACAACCTGCCAAGAGCTGCTGGATGAAGCAGAAATTGCATGTTGCAAACTGAGCCCAAAGTTTAATCATTCCTGAGGTAATGTACATAAGAAGGAAATGAAACTCCTCTCTAGAAGAGTGATATATTTGCTTATTGTCTGAGGAACTAAATACTGTGAAAAGGAAAACAGAGTCTGTAAAGTGTTTTAGCCATTTTTTGTGCAGCTCAGAGGGCAAATCCTTGCTGTTACTGACTATAGGCATAGTGGTAGAAACCATCCCCTGGTGAAAGACTGAATTTAAAGTGGAAGAGTTGATATGATTATAGCCATAAAATTCAGTCATACTGAAAATGAAAGCAAAACCCATGAAGGATTTACATGAATCCTTAAAGTGACATTAACTTCATGAAAAATCCACTTCACTTTGTCTGCAAGCATCTCAGAGCAGGAGGATTTAGTGCTGAGGAAGCACACAGTTTATTTAAACCTACCCTTCAGCAGCTGTAGAGGGAGTTGAAACATCCCCTCAGGGGCTCCTGGATGAAGGTGATGGGTTTGGTTCAGGACCACAGGGGAGGTGCAGCTCTCATTGCTCTGTTAAGAGAAATAATCTGGGAATAACTGCTGGGATGTTTATATGGCATAGCTAACACAAATAAATCAATTTAGCAAATGCTGCTTTTCCCTTTCCCCCTATATGTGTTCATGGATCCTGTGCAGCACTTACAGAGGTCAGGCAGAGCAGCTGTTTCCCTCATAATTTCCCCTTTTCAGTCACATTTGACAAAACTGTGGTTTTTCTCTCTTCTTGGAAAGACTAATGTCTGATGTCTGCTCAACTTTACTGGGTAAATAAAACATTGGGTGGTGTCCCTGTGTACATTTAGAAGTGTAAAAAGCAGCAAAATAGGTTTGTTTGGGCTGCTCTAGACTAAGGGCAATCATTCCCACAGCACCCACCTCTGTGCTGCCTAAAGGCAGCCAAAGGGCCTCTCTCAGAAAAGGCCACACATTTACCTTTGGACAGGCAGATCTCCCACCTTTTAGCTTTTATTCCATTTGCCCCCTTCAAATATAGACCAAAGATGATGATTTGCTAATAAGATTAGATTATTATTTTAACCTGTTAAATAAAACTTGTACAAACACAATATAATGGTTATAATTATAAAATATAGTTTAGTATCAGTATTATCAATATCTGAAAATGGAGCTGGAATAATACCAGTGTGATCAGCAGCAGAGAACCCATGTCTCAATGCTGAGTGTTTCTAATGAAGATAAATGGCATTTAGATACTTTCATGCATGCTTCAGCCTAGTCAAGGCAATTTGTTGGTTTTTTCTCTTTGAAGTAATAAATTTCTGTGTGTACCTCTACCCTCTAAACCGAATAAAGATAATATGGATGTCCGTGAAACCTTGGGAATTACAGAACTGTCAAAATTCAATGACTACAGATTTGCATTTGTTAAATTCTTTTTGCATTGAGGTTTATCATTTAACATGAACTCCTGGTGATCCCAAAATAATTCACAGCTTTTTAGTGGTTTCAATAGGGGGTCAAAGCAGACACATCCCAGAGAGATGGGGAAAAAACACCTCACAGTGAAATAAAACAACCACTTTGCCACAAGAAAAATGTTATCCACTGCAATTAAATGTAGTATGATGTATGCAGACATAATTTTTGCAAAAATATGGGCAGCCCCTATCTATTTTTATAGCTATTTGGTTATAACACTTTTATAACTGGTATAGACCCACAGACGTATTTTCCCTTTCCTGGTGGTGCTGTAGCTTGTCTGGTTTTGCACCTGACAAGCTGAAAGCATCTACATTCTAACCTTGTCCAGAAAGAAGATTGTACCAATTTATCTCAATCTTTTCTAAATTGGAGTAGTTAAATTGATACGTGTGTGTGTGTGTGCAGCTGATGATGTTGATCTACACTTCTCTTCCAATTAATCTCTCTGGCAGCTGCAGCACATCCTGCTTACCAACCAGTCCCTGAGTGTGCTTGGGAGAAGTTCAAAGACTGCAACTAGAAAAGGACTGGGCTGCAAATGAGCCAAAGCAGAACTGAAACTGCAGTCCCAATGTGTTTTGCTTATTGCTCAGACCTTCTTTGTAGTGCGACGTCTCACCCTGCCCCAGATTAGGAGGTTTGTCACCAGGGACTGTTTGAAGCCTGTTTGATAGACCACATTTTCTAATGCTGTTGAAATACATTGCCCTTTTTAGAGGTGCAGTGTAGAAATAATTATTTGTCTTTATAGGACTCAAGCTTAATAACCACCTTTAAACTTAGTCATTCTCACCTTTCTCCTTAGGATTTAATTTGACCAACTTTTAAACAGACAGATTCTGATGCTACCATCACTCTTAAGTGGTTCCTCTCACCACCAGCATCTTGTCCCTGTCCCTGGGCTCCCTGTTTCACCATGCTATTCTAAATATTTGTGCAGTTCCTCGAGGCGAAAAAAGGAAAGAAGGAAGAAGGGTTGCCTTTAACTGTATCAGCCTCCTGACACTACTTTGCCATGTGAATGTAGAACCAATTTTGCTGGAGGGGGGAGGAGGCAGCATGGCTGAGAATGATGGCTGGGAGCAAGGGGAGAGCCACCTTTCAGTGGCTGTGCTGACTTGGAGCATTTGTCAAGCTGCACACCCTTCAGATCAACCTTTTATTTCACATGATGCCTCCCTCCTCCTAAGGAATTCTCCACTGATATTTGTCATGTTGACTAAGTACATCTAGCGGTGTCTCACGCTGGGAGCTGAGCCTGTCTGGGGCTGGCTCTCACTGCCTGGGATGCCACGTAGGAGTCCTGGCCACTGGGGTTCAACCCTCAGTTAGTGTCAGATATTCAGTGATCACAAGTGGGCACAAAGATTTTGCTGTGGCGTATCTGAAAGACAGGAGTAAACCCAAAGCTCATTTGCTTACCTGGGCCTGTAATTAAACCACTAGGGCACTAAAGTCTTAATCCAATTGAAAGTTCTTTGATTACAGCATTTAGAAATGTACCTTCATTACAAACTCAGCAGGCCCAATTATTTTACAATTATAAACATTAATAAGTGGTATAGGAAAATCAGGACAGCCTGGAGGATTTGAGGATGGCAACTGCTCCTGAGAAGGATGAGGATGTGCTGCTCAGGAGTGATCAGAAGCTGCTGCCAGGCAACGAGGGACCTGAGACAAACCTCCTGGGATGAGGGGCAGGACCTAGATCATCTCATCTTCCAGAGGGAGCTGAGACTTGGGAGGGCCTCCCCACCACTGCAGAGAGCAGCTCCAGGGAAGCAGAGCAGGGACAGGTGCTCTTTTCCTCGGGGCTGCCAGAGAACCAAGCACTAGCAAATGACTTTGGTTAAAACTCTTTCAAGCTGGCTTTATCACATGCATGGCTGTGAGATAAATGGGAACATCTCATTTAGCAAGAAAAAGGACCCAGCCCTGGCCTTGTGTTGGTCTCTTTGGATCAGGGAAGAGAAATTGTGGGGATCATGAAAATGACCATGACAAAAGAAGCTTTTTTAACTCAGCATGCTCTTTGTTGCCATACTTGCCTTTTTGTTGGAGCCTTGTTTGAGATCCTTGGGATATGACTTAGGCTTGACTTAACTGAACTCTGGCTCTTGAATGTAGTTTTCTCACCAGCTGCCGTGCTGGTTCATTGTTGGAGAAACAAGAAACAGGAGATGAAAAGAGGCCACAGACTGGTGACCATTTCAACTTAGACAAAATAATCATCCTAATCTCCTTTTATAATGCCAAGAATGAAAAAATGGTAATAATGAGACAGTTACTTGAAAAGGTTATGGATTAATCATAAATTAGTGCAAAGGGCATTCAGAAAATCACAACCCATTTTGGTTGAAGAAAGTTCTGGTGATCACTGCTGCTTCATAGCTCACCTGCTGAATCTACTGTATTGCCATTTTGGAGGCAGGTGGACTTTGAGGTGACAGCCCAGGCAAGGTTTGAAGGCTCTGTCTCCTGCCAGTGCAAGCTCTGAAGCAGAAGAGGCAGTAGATGAGCAGGTAACAGTCTCAGGGTTTTGAATTCTACCTGTTATCTCTGCCTTAGAGAGGAAGGCTCCCCATGCTTGATGGAAGCACATCTATCACATTAACAAACAGCATTTCAAATTAAATACTGTCATATTTTAGGAGGCTGGGAAGCAGAAGTTCAAGGTAAATATAAAGTAATTGAACATGTTAATTCTCATCACCCGAGGTAAGGTAACTTGTTCTGAGCAAGTTTCGACTGAAAGGTATTGAGCCTTGACAGATAACCTCTCCCTGGAGGTTCATCCAGGACAGTCCCTGTCCTTTTCCATCCTTGTGGCCTCATCCGTGCCTTCCTGCCCTCCCCACCAGTGCTCCTTAGATACTGATGTGAGCCAGACCAGGGAGACTAAGGGAGAGAAAGAAAATCCCTTCTTCTGAAGGGTGAGTTTAACTGGCTCCCAGGAGAATTCCCAGTGCCAGCAAGGGGGAGGACGAGGAGGAGGAAGGGTGGGAACAGGTTCTGGGCACAGCAGAGGGGGCGTTTTCAGCTGCAGCAAGTGGTTAGACAGGCTTTTTGCTGCAATGTCAAACCACACCTGGAGTTACAGCAGTGCAGAGCCGGGCACTGTGAGCTCGTGGGATGGGTGACATGGCCTTCTGCCACTGCTCCATTTTATTGTCACTGTTAGAGCAATGGCCTTCCCATCCAAGGCTGGCATTCCCTGCAGCCTTAAAGGAAGTGTTCAATTACCAGGTGAGTCCCATGAGCTGCAGGGGTGGCCCAGAAGAGCTGAGACCTCTGTGTGCTGGACAGACAGCACCTGGGTTCTTGTCAAACACAGCCAGGGATGTCAGATGAGAATTACAGAAATACGGGGCACACACTGAGCATGATGCCTGTGCAGTGGTGTGACTGAAAAGGATGATGTGGAAGGACATTTTGGGACAAAACTGGTCTCTATGAACTTCAGACTTCTGCAGTATAGACAGCTGCACTGACATGGCTGGCAAGGCTCCCTTTGGAGTCAACTGGAAAGGAGCAACCCCTTAAAGGGTGCAGTTCACCCCATCCTGGTGTAGGGACACACAGTTAAAGACAATAAATACTTCTCTGAAATTTTAAAAGGTTAAATTCTCCATAGGCAACTCTTTTTAAATTAGACTCATGCCCTATGAGGACCTGCTTTTTTCCAGATGACACTGCAGAGAGCCTTTGGTGGCTTGCAGGAGTGGACACTTGGCCAGAGGAATCCCACCATTTCTCCCCCAGGACCTGAAGGATGAGGAAATGGGAGTAACATATTTCTCTACGTATGCAGAATCATAAGCAATTCTCATAACAAAGCAATAACTAAAAATTGCATCAGACTCTGAGGGAAAGGTAGTGATGAAAGAAGGAACTGCATTCCATTCTCTGAAAACCAAAAAGCTGTTGAAAGAAGAAGAAAACTGCCACAAATTCAGCTTTTTTGTGGACTGGGGCAGATATTTCTATGCAGTGTGATGCTGACCATACAGCTGCCCCTTTGCAGCTAAGCCTTGACACCTGTAATGAAGCTTGTTTTGCTTTCTTTTGCCATTAGCATCTTCAGATGTATTCTTTTGTTTAGCAAAATGTTATTTGGCTCCCTCTAAAGCCAAAGGTAGATGCAACTCGATTTATCTCCTGAACATCAATCTACATCTAGGGCTGTGTAAACCCTCAAGGCAATAATTGCTCAGAAATAGACTGTGCTGTTCAGTGTGGGAGCTCAGGCCACTGTTACAGAGTTTTGCCAGCTGCGAGGAACTGCCAACACACTTCCATCTCCTGGGGGTATAAAGAAGCAGAGCTGCCTCTCTGCTGCCAGAAGAAACCCCTTGTGCAGACGCAGTCACGCTGGCAACACTGGCAGCACTCCTTCCCTCCAGGGGCTGGATCTCTGCTGCGGCAGAGAGACACAAAGGTTTGTCCATTTACCTGCAGCAGGGACGTTTTGTCATCAGAGTGCACAGACTGGACTTTTGTGCAGCAGAAGTGGTACCTGTCGTGCTTGACCTTGATGTCTGTGCATTTTATTTCTTTCAGCAAAAGGTTTTGGCTGCTGATTTCGACTCACACATTTTGGGGCTGCTGGTGATGGGCTATTTAGCATATTAATGGGAATAAACACTCCTCAGCGAGTCACACTTCACCACAGATTGCTTAACTTCCCTTGCATTATCTCATGAAACAGTGTGCATCTATTCAAATTACATTTACTCTTAATATGTCTGAGATGCTCATGAAAGTGTAAAATAGATGTTTAACAAGTTCTTCTCCCTCCTTAAATTTTTGCTTCATTTGCTGTTTTATTTTAATGAGGGGTCACAACTGGCCATTGAATAACAACATTTGGTTTTGTGAAAAAAATACCCTCTTGTAACATCTTTGAAAAGAGGTAGGCATGCACTGACAGCTCCCTTCTCTTTAAGAAGAGTACATATCCCTTTGCCTCGATGAGAAAACATGCAAAACAACGCTGTCATTTAAATCAGGCTGCTAATACCTGATCCTGTAAGGGTTAAATGGTGTCATTGCAGTTTCACTTCCTCTCAGACAGAGAGAACTACACTGTATGAAATAATTTGTTTATATTCCTTTCCTGTTCCAGACAGAGTTACCAAGCCCATTAATATGACTATTGCATCAAACACTTGCATTCCTTTCACACAAAGCAATTTAAAAGTAATTTTTTGAGCGAGTTTTCTTTTCTTGACGTCTTCTCTAAATAAAAGTGATCCTCAGAAAATTTTGCATTAGGTAAGTAATTGGCCTGGATAAGAGCCTTTGCCCTCTAGAAGCATTTTCAAGTGTTCAGAGTGACAAACTCCATCTTTAGGGACTGTAATCCAGCAGACTGTTGTGATTCTGTAAGTGGCAGATACAAGAGATGTGCAAGTTCAGGTATGCATTTCAAGAGAATACATCTTGGCTGCTATAAAACTATCACTGCACAATGCAAAGTAAAATGCTTTTTTAAAGAAGTTCTATGAAGTCTGTGAGCCTGTTGGATCATAGATAAATGACTGCTAAAAGAAAAGCTCCTTGACAGCAGCATGTGAGACCAGGCTATAGATAAATTCAGTATGAAGCACCTGAATGGGGACAAGGTGGGGACAAGAGGGGAAATCCAGGATGTACAAGGCTAATCCCAAACCCTGCTGTGTGATGCTCAGCTTTCTTGCTCAGGCTGTACGCTTTACTCAGTTGCACAAGAAATGGTGACAAGATTAGTGTCAAGCAACCAGAACTTTTTTTAGGTTACTATAAGGAATGAAAGCAGGACAGAAGAGTCTGGGGAAAGGTATGGGAAGGGAAAACATATGCTAGGAGCAGAATAAAGAATTTCTTCTACTATACTAACTTTTTCTCCTCTGTAGTCTTCATTGGGCAGCCTAGTCCTGCTCCAGGGACAGCTGTACAAGCTGTAGTTTGACAAAGGTCCTTTTCCCTGACACTTTTGTATTCCCTGCTACCTTATTTCCTCTAGTCAAAACAAGCAGGAAGCATGTCTGCAAGGACTACATGTGTATTTAAATGGTGCAGAGGATGACCCTGTGGAGAAAATGGCCTTGTTTCTTGATTCCACTCTTCTCCTTTGCCATGGTAGGTCATTTCCATGTGACCTTTCAATGCTGCTCCTGTCCCATATTTTTTCCTCTGCCTGCCTTGAAATTAAATCAGACAGCACCCTAGCCCAGGACAGCAGGCTGTGACTCAGTTTTTTCTAGCAGGAGTTTCAATGGAAGGTGCGAATTCATTGTGTGGCAGGACTGGAAAAGGCTCTTCATTAGAGCAGTGTAGTTGCACTAAAAATTTCTTGCAATGGAGAAACACTTGAATATTCTTAATTTCAAGGAAACTGTTGGTAGTTTTTGTGGGTTGTTTACCAAAGATTTATTATGCATGTGTATTTAGATAAAGGCCATGGTATTTGCTTAGCAGCAGGAGGGCATTAGTGTGTGACAATGCTCCCCTGCATCCGTTCCCCAGGATCTGGCCAAAGCAACCTTCCCATGCACTGTATGAAAAAAAGTCCTCTGAGTGGACTTCTCTTAAAGATGCCAACCCAAAACTTTCTTCTGCAGTTTTCTCTAATGCTGTTACTCACCTTCATGCTAATTTTCTTGACTCATTTGCAACAATCTGCCTTTCACGTGCACGACCTCAGCCTCTGAGGCTGAGGCAAGTAGGAGTAGAGACTCCTCCACGTGGCATGAGCTCGGTTCTTCCATCCCAGGAAGTTGCCTCCATACTCCATAGGTACAGACTAAAACTACTGAAGGAAGGAAAAGTTTGCTCAATGCTGGATGGGGAGTAATTATTAAAGTCCATTTCACATGATGATTCAAAGGATGAGAGGAACTCTGAGAGTTTAGACAGACCCTGTGGAGGAGAAAACAGAGACATGGAAGACTGATGATTTACACTTAGTATTTGAAAGACATATACACAAATCCTAGTTAAGTCCCTCTGGTAAGTGAATCACCGCCACCAGTTTTAAAATGTCAAATGATCCTAATGTTCAAAATGATTGCTGAGATGGCAGTTCTTTTCTAAATCCCTGTTTTCAGTTGCTCCATATCTTACCTTTGGAAGTGAAATTTTTCCATTAGCCTTGACTTGGAAATGAAAAATTGTGCACTTTGAAAACTCAATTTCAAACAATGCTACCCAGCATAAAGTAGACTCTGTTCTTCTGAAAAATGTGTGGCTGCCTGACATTTTCTAGCAAAGCTGTTTGCTGTATAATTTTTGGTCTTATGAGTCTGACAGGTTGGGAAAAATGTGCAAGGAGAAATACTACGCAGATATTAGGGCTTAGGGAAAATTGCTCTCTATTTGGCAAAAGTTGATTTTCATTTTTTATGTTCAGAAAAAAAGGAATTACTGGTGACACAGATACTCTCACAGAGTTTTGAAACCATTCTTTCAGCTACAAATCACTATCTGATTTTATTAGAGGGATTATTCTGAAGCATCATACAGCTCCTGTATAGGTGCAATAATAAACATCTTGTATTCTGCATGAGCTCTACTACCATGGAGCCCAAAGCCCACCCAACCCACCACCTGTGGTCGGGTTTGTGGCACTGGAGCCAGGAGAAGGCAAACACTCGGGGTGTGGTGGAGACAGGACTGCAGCCTGAGCAGAATTAATTGCAGGCCTTGTGGTGATCAAGGCTCCAGAGAATGTGCTCACCATGGCCTGGATAAAAGAGCTCCCAATGGAATTTTTAAAAATAAGGATTTTTTTTTAAGCTCCACAAACATTTGGATGGGGGAGAGGAAGCGCTCTGGTTCCGTGCCTCTGCAGTGGGAAGCGCTGCTTGTGGATGGTGATTCCACAGAGTGACATTTTTGCCTGCAAACACAGCTCTAGGTCAGCAGCTGAGCTGTGGCTACCAGAAAAGCAGAACATTTGTAGCAAAGCAGGTACCCTGTGTCTGGAGAAGGGTTTGTCTCTTCAAGCCCTGCAGGCTCACTGAGCTGGGGAAGGTGAGGGTGAGCGATCACTCCCTGCTCTGCTGAACCTGATCAAAGCATTTCCAACTAACAGCTTCAAATAACAGGGGGGCTGAGAGAGACTGTAAAGGCTGACAGGGTTCCACTTTTAAAAATCAGGAATCATTGCTCTCACAGCAGAGGCATGTCTTTTCATGATGTTTTATACAAATCCCTTCTATAAATGGTTAAGGACACGCAAACGACCAGTTCCCACCTAGGCAGCAACCTCCCTCTGGCACAGATCCATTTCATTTCTGCAAAGTACTTAAGTGCATGCTTAACTTTAACCACCTGAACTGTCCCACTGGAGCCACGGAGATGAGTCATGAACTAAAGTTAGGCCCCTGCTTGCGTATCCTGCTGACTGTGGGCTTCTGCAGTATCTACTGCCAGATGTTTGGGAGAGGAAATGAAAGAAACTCTGTAGTGGACAGTTAAGGGAGTAATTAACTAACAGAGGAAACTTTGTATTGCTTCCAAATATCTGAAAAGTGATCTAACGTGACAGTTGATATTTTGGTAGTCCAGACATAGGTTTAAACCATATTTAGTCCTATTCAGCTCCTGATCTTTTATGTTTAGTCTCCTGGATTCTTCTCTAATGTTCCAGTCTGTCCACACTGGGCTTTATCAACTTTGTGGTTTTTCCTAATTTAAATATGCATTAATATTCTTCAGGCACTTACCATTAAATACAAAATTGCTGGGTAAGAAGAAAGAAAAATGCTATGCTCAATGGATGTAATGTTTCACTGTAGAAAGGCTAGAGTAGAAGATGGTGGGGTTTCCAGCACACCTCTACTTTTGCAACCCATATGCTGGTATTCTTCTCTTTTTTCCTTTCCAGCATGCTCATCTTTCACTTGGACTGTCTTCCAAAAGCTCTTTAAGGGAGCACAGCACAATCTCTGCACAAAGAGCACAGTGCTGGGATAGTGTTAACAGGAGACTTCAGCCTGAGAATCGCACAACAATTTCCTATGCCATAAGCAGCACCCATCACAATAAGCTCTTTCATTCGGATTATACAACTCTGCACAATGCCCCACACCAGGCAGCACCCACAGCCAGTGGGTTGAAGTGTTAAAGGCAACCCTTCCCACAAATCCCACACAGCGGGATCCCTCTGGTGTATTCCCTGTAGGATGGAGCAGGAAACTGTCACTTGCAGGACCTCGTGCATTTTGTGGAAGTGCTGTTTTTCCAGCTCTGGGTTGCGTGGAATTCTAGAGAAAAGTGTTGCAGACTTGTGACAGGCTGTCACAATCTGAAAGAGACAGTGAGAGATTTATTAGGGGAATCTCCTTTGCCTCAAACACAGCCTTCTTTGAGGGCTGGTGCTTCATTTCTTCCTGGTGCCACCTCTGAGGGCTCTAATTCCCCAAGTGACAGCAACAGAATAAAACTCACCATCTTTGTCTCCCTGTCTTTGTCACCCATGTGGACTTAGCCCATTGCTTCCTGAAATTGCCCTGGACTGCTCATACACAGATGACCACCTCAAATCCTACCTGAGCTGCTTTCACTGGGCCATGCTGGCTGAGCTGCTGTTCCATTTGCTGGCAGTTCCTTGCAGAGGTCAATCCCTGGCTGGGTCTCCCACTTCCTTTAAAAACAGGCTGCTCCAGCACAGGCCTGACAGGCTAGAAGGGGACTGAGCAGGAAACCTTGTCTTGCTAATGCCTGGTGGGGTGACTTTATTCTGGAATAAATTCCTCTGGAATGAAGGCATGCAGGACAATCCTTTCTGCAATCACCAGCTTAGTTTTGAAAAACAGTGGAGAAATAGCACACAAGAGGCCACACTCGGAATGAAACCGACTGCTTCAAATTCCTTCGGTGTGAGTCCTGCCTTTCCTTAACGTCCATGGGAAGGCTGCCAGCAATCGCCCTTGTGCTACAGTTTCTCCCTTTGTGTTAGTGTCCAGCAAAGCCTGATCTCCACATCAGCGCAGAAGATGGCACAGCACTGATTTCTAGTCTGAAAGAGCACACAGAGGTATTGTGAATATGTACCTTATTCTTAACTTTTATCCTATATGACAGCTACTTTTACCTATGTCATACCCTATACAGCAAACCTCTCTTCCTTGCTAACACTGGAAAGGAAACAAAGGCTTGTTGTTTCTCTGAAGTATTAGAGCTACTCTTAATTTCCATCCAAAAAAAGCCCTTCCCACTATTTATCCTGTCCAGAAAAAGATCATAGATGGCAGTGGGTGAAACACTGATTGATATTTTAGAAAATTCCTCCACTGCTCTTCTAGCAGAGGAGCCAGGAAGGAAATATATAGCTACAGTTCTTCAGTCCCACTAGGTACCCCTAAAGCCTAAAAAGTCCTTAGGGTGTATCTTTTTTAGAATTGTTACTCAGCTTTCAGTCTACTCACATGCCTATATAACATGCACAGCCACCATCAGTGCTGCTCCATACTGAGTCTAGAATATAATTCAGGACAAAAATCAAACACAGCTGGGCAAGGTTCAAGAAGGTCATAGGCTGTTTTCTCTGGTGGGGAAGGAGGGTTTCTGCAGTAGGTAGTTCCTCTCTTTGGTGTTTTTCGAGAAGGGTTTGAGCAGGGAGCCGTCCGTCTGGGGAATTCTTGCCTCCCCCCGGGCAGCTGCTGTCAGGGCTGGCAGCACTTGCACAGCAGCTTCTCCATCTGGGAAAGCAGAGTCCCCACCCTTGGTGCCCAGCTGTCAGTCTGCTTGGAGTTTTGCAGTCTGGGCTCACACTCCTGGGTAGGTGGGTCAATAACATTAAGAACTTTGTTAAAAAATAGATGTACGCTCATCAACACACACCAATATAAAATTGTTTCAGGGCACAGGACCATTCACAATGTATCAGCTTGCATTTGGCACTGCCTTAGCTTCCAGTCTACGGAAGTGCCTACGAAACCTGCAGAGCCACCATCGATGTTACTCGTACTGGAGCAGCAGCTCTCAGCCTGCCATGAATGAGGGGGAAGGAAAGGGAAAGAACACGCAATTCCTTGCTCCTTTGCAGTGCAAAGAGCAGCTGCAGCCCAGATCCTGGCCTGGGTCTGTGGGTCTCCCCTGATGAGGCTTCTGTCCATTGTGGTTTTCCGTGTATTGCAGCAGGAGACTTCTTGCTCTCATCTGTCTCACTGCTTGGTAAGAAGGGAGAATCCCTTCACAAGAAAAGCTGCAGGTTTCTAAATAACATTACAGCTCCTACTCTGGACTGCATCCCAAACCTTGCTAGGAGGTGGGTCCAGGGCAGTTGCTGCCCCTGTACCAGGTCCTGATGCCAGCTGGGTCCTTGGCACTGAGGTCCCAAGGCACCTCCGCAGCCCTGGGACATCCCATGCCAGGGTAGGAGGTGGCATCATTTCAGGAACCTCACCTTCATCTCAATTCCACAGGTTGTGACAGGGAGTTTAACTAACATTGGCCACTGTGGCTTCACCAACAAACCAAAATGTCTCCAATGGCCCCTCAGCTTTAAGGAGGATGCAGGGAGTCTGGGCTGCAGTCAGCCCCTTCCATCCTTCCAAAAAGGGAATTCTGGATTTGGAAGGCAGATGACTTGCAGGTAGGTTTAACCACAATATCTTCCCAACTCCAGTTCTTTGCTGTAGGCATTAGATATGTGACTTTGCTACTCTTTTCAGGCTCACTCTGTTTTGATTATTTAATATTACCGTGTACATTTCTGGGTGACTTGTTTCATATATATTTCTGAGAAGAAAATGTGTTTTTATAAATGCATAGATGAATATAGAAAATTCAACTGGTAAATTAAAACTAGCATCATCTCATCCCAGTAAAGAGACTACACTACAAGACCGCTGTACTGCAAAAGTGCCTTGTAATACCCATTTCATTCCTGTAAACAATGCATCTCTTTAAATGTGGACTGCAAAAATCACACACAATACTTCGGTTCAGGAATCCGCTGGCTGATTTTCTGAATCACTGTTTTTAATATAGGGGATGTGGGTGTCTAAAAAGCCTTCTATATATAATTCTGAAGAGCCATCTCATTCTGTTTCTGCAACTTATTTTACCAGTTTCTCCTGATTCATTTTTTAGTGAATGCTGAGCATTTTAAGAGTACAGACTGAGCAAAAATGCTCTACACAGATCATTACAGTTTGCAGCTCCATGACTTCCCAAGAGGTTATTATATCTCAAGCAGTGAGAAACAGCTCTCACTGAGTAAAAAATTATTCCATTGTGTAGTATTATTCAAGCAATTAGAAATCATACTGTGTACAAAATACTGTATCTCTAGGCAGCAATTTTGGGTGTTGTATCATGCCTACTTAAGTGTGTAGCTACAGCAAAAGAAGTACTATGTTAACAATACAACCATTTCTAAATCAAAAGACTAACAAATTCATAAAAACAACAATATACTGTAATTTAAATGCACCATTTCTTTTGCTTTAGACATCAAAATTCCCAATTCCAGAGTCTCCTGGATTCTTGATTTCCCTGCCATTTATAAATTCTTCATCTGGCTAAGGAGAATAAACAATATTTTATAGCATAGAGAAGATGTTCACAGGAAGCAAGAGGTAACTTCCCTTTCCTTCCACAGCACTCCTGACTCTTAACTGCTCAAAAACACCCAAAACCTGGTCCTGCATTTTTCTTGGCTAGTACGACAGGCTGCCATAAGACTAAGCAGAACATTTTTAAGAATTTCTGAAGACCTGTAGTCAGCCTTTTTCTTTAGAAAATTATATTGTGTCAGCAGATTAACTTGAAGCATCGTGTTAAACCCAGCTTTGCAAATTATATAGATGTGGGCTAAGAGGGCCAGAGCTTACCAATTACCCAGCTCTTAGGGTAGATCTCTGTTATAGACAGAAGCAGAAGAAGACTAATTTATTTTTTAAGTCAGCTAGGATACTTTGATTGCTACTGGTTTCATTTGATAAGCTTCCAGGCACATTACAATGATATTGATGAAAAAAAGTGGCACGACATGCCAGTGAGGTACAGAGGTGCAAAAGCATGATTACTACCTACCTAAAATTCCCACAGTCAGTGCCAGATGTGAGCACAGGAGGAAGAGCTCCCATCTTGAATGATCCTGCCATGTGGCTGCTTAAAGAGAAAGTGTTTTGTCTAAGTAACAGGGGATCCATGGCGGGTGCTGGTCCAGAGCTTGGAAACCACTCTCAGCTCCTGGCAGACAGCCCATCACCAAACTCTGAGCTCAGGACCTCCCACCCTATGGCTGCCATTCCCTGCATCCCTGGGGAGGCAGGAGGCATGCTATGAGTTAAGCCTTGGTGATCCTTTTCCACAGCTTTGAATGACCTTCAGATATTGCTGAAGGACTTCCCACCACTCCCTGAAGTGGCCAGGGACACATGAGGGACCTGGGAGCACCTGTGACTGGTGGATCACTGCAGGACTGGAGGATCCAGTGCTGGAGGCACACTCCAGGAGGCACTGGACCAGTCTAGCCCAGGGATCCCAAGGTTTTGGGAGTCCATGCAAGTTGTTGGCTGACGCTGGGCCTTCTCGCTATAAAAGTGTCCATAAAAACCCCAGGGTTGGGGGGAAGGAAAGAGTGAGTGTGAGAGAGGCAGAAAAGCACAAACACCTCTGTATATAATGTCTGCATTTCATAAGACTTTCTGTTACCATGGCAATGAGCATGGTATAAATACCCAGACAGATCTCCCCTGTGGCAGTGAATTCTGCTGCTCCCATGCTGCAGGGCCAGTCTGTGTACAGACATTTTGATGGGCATCTGCAAACCCTCTCTGGTAAAACTGTCAATGATTTTGTTCAATCTCAAGCCTATAGTTCACTGAGCAAAAGTGCTCTTTCCACTTCATTCACCTCAACTCACTTTCTGGCTCTGACAAACAAGCAAATAAATTCTTTAGAAACATAAACATGGAGGATTGCATCCTTATTAATTTGTATTCAGGCTAAATAATCAATAGGAAGAGCTACATTTTACTTGCTTTCTGTATATTTGGAGTCAGACTCAGCACAAGCATTTCCAGTAACAATTTAGTGTGATGAAAACTGCTAATGCTGTTGAATTCTGAGTTGTAATGGAGTTATAACAGATCCAGGTTAGCAGTCACAGAGAAGCATAGCCTTAAGCTGAGTGCAATAATTAAAAAAGAAGTGCCTATGTTTCATAACACAGAAACCCTTCAATTGATTTTTCCAGCATGGGTGCAGCCTTGCATGAGATGCCGACAGAAACAGGTGGATTTTGTTGTAAAAATCAAACATGATCCTATGTACAGAATCTAAGCATCTTATTTTAAAAGGTTCACTGCCCTCTAATCCATTTGACAGGTATGGTAATGGCAGTGACCAGATTTGCCAGGACATCTCCTTTCCATTCACCCCCTGCTTTTTGAGTGTACAATTGAAAAGAGGAAAATGAAACAGCAGAAGGATATATATGTTCCTTCATATTACATCTATGTAGGAAGACAAACTACTTCAGAAGGGGAAAAAGCATGTCTTCGTTTGGAAATGAGGTTTGCTTTTATGCTGAGGAAACTCAGTCAAACTCAAGTCCAAGCTAGGGCAAGAGAGCTGGTATTTTCCACATAAATCAGCTGGGTAAAATACATACAGGAATCCCACATAGGTTAACCCAACCTATTGTGTGGAGAACACAATAAAAATGTCAAGATGCCTGATTTTATCTTATGACAGTTAACAGAAGATCAAGCCACAATGGGAGCGAGAGAAATGTGCCTTGAAAGAAATGCATACTAGGATTAATTTCTTCCTGTATTCTTCCTGGTAACAAGCATGTAATTTGGAAACAAATGGGGCTGGGAGCAGGAGGAGAAGCATGGAAAAGCCAGGAGATGGGATGAAAGAACCCTTCCTGCTACCAACACTGCATCACTTCTGACAAGTTGAAATTTTCCAAAGCAGCACTTATTCTCCCTTTAGGTTCTGAATAATACAGAGAAGAGGACAGTAGAGCCCAAATGTGAGGGAGAAGCAAAAAAGAGTGAAAGTCCCCCTCAGCCTAACTGGGATGGGTTTGCAGTTGAAACCATGAAGAGTAATTCTTTGTTATCCAAAATTCTCACCCTCTTAAAATGAGGCTACGCTTCTTCCTCCAGCAAAAGTGTAGTTTCCTCCATCTCCTCACTCTTTATTTCTAAGCCAAACAATTAAAAATAACGAGGAAGAGCAAGAGAGAGCACCAAAGGAGTTTGGAAAAGGAAAATCTGCGTTGGCAGTGAGAGCTAGTCAAGATGTATGTTTATCACACAGGGTAATCGAGAGAGTTCTAATAGAATTGTACTGTAACCCCATGCTAAAACCGAGTAAGAGCTCGTACAACTCTTCATACTAAATAATGTCATGATCCTGCAGTAGTTTTAAATTGAAAACTCTTCCAAGAACTGAGAAATTGGTTTGACCTTTCCTTGGACACAGGTGAGGTGATTCATGTAACGACTGGAGGGGGAAGGGGACGTTGCATGAGTCACTCCTGTTTGTTATATGACAAGCACCTTCTCCTAACTGTTTATTTCACCAACTTTCATTTCCATCTGCTGCCCTGTGACCATGACAGAACATGTCATCCCCAATATGTGCCTTGTATTTGCTTCTTACTGCTGAAATAGATTGCAGAGGCTATTCAGTGGACCCAACCAACTTGAACAGAACAGAAAATTCTTGCTTGTACTGAAAAAATGCTTCTCAGCCACTGGCTTGATTCTGATCTGGGACCTGTCATTGTGGCTGAAGCCAATGGAGATGCAAAAAATGCATGAAAAATGGTTTCCTGATCACCTGGTTCTTTCAGGCATTAACCCCTTCTAATAAAAAATATCCCAAAATAACAAATACCACCACTTGTAATAACAAATATCCCACTCAGTTAGACCTGTAGCCTAACTCTTTATCTCAACAACTGTTTATCCCATAATGGACAAACCCAGATGCCTAGAAGAGTATAGAAGTAGAAGGCAAGTATATTCCCTCATTTCCCTGTTTCTAGAAGTCTATAGCTGAAGGACTTGCCTGTTCTAAGATTCCTGGGCCAGATTTCCTATGCCATGAGGATGTTTTTTTTTACAGGGACAAATATCTGCCTGCAAGGAGTAGAATGATCTGCATGCACTTTCCCATGCTGTCCTGAAAATCAGACACAGCTCTTGCCAAAAATGAATGCTGCCCTGTAACTCCAAATGCTCAAGGAGTGCTCCCAAGTGACTTGTGGGGACTTTCCCAAGTCATTTGCCTGATGGCAGAGAGAGGGCTAATGGAGAAAAACCCCAAAACCCAACGCTTTAGGAAAATCTTAGGCAAGTATCACAATTTAAAAAGTGTACATTTGGTGAATGATAAATAGAAAATTCTAGGAATGGGCTGAAGGGTTATTTTTTAACATTTCCCTTCCATGAAATGGAACATTTCCCTTCCAGCCATGTGAGCAGAATGATAATTGTGTCCTTGATGTTCCAATATCAGTTATGCACAGAGAGGATTTCTTTAAGATGGTTTTATAAACTTTTAAATCAGGACACATACACCAAGGTGAACATGCTGTTAAGGCAGGAACACCATCACTTCCCTAAGAGTGACAGCATCACTGTTGTCTATCGGTGACACACTCTGTATAAAGGTACAATCTTCCATAAAAGCCTTTCAGGAATTTTGGGAAGCTGCAGGCAGGATATCCTCTGATGTCATATATTTTGATGTGCCAATACCAAGAGCATAATCCCCAGGATGTCCCAGATACGGCCCTGTGTTAGCTTGGAAGCTGGACAAAGTTACCCTCTGCAGGCTTTTGCACATCTACCAGAAATGGAACATGGAGCCCTGGAGTGTGTTACAGACGGGTTTGCAAACAAGGAGAGAGAGATGCAAGTCTTTCCTTTTCTCCATTTGATTCCAGGACTGTGAGTGAGTTGGGCATGCCTTGCCACGTTCTTTAGAGTGAATAAAGGCATTTTTTCTTCTGCTGTTATCACCAAGAGGCGATATCCATGTGGCTGCTCTGCATTCAGCTGGCACCTCTGACAGTCTCGCCTGCGCTCTGTCCAGCAGCACTTGGAAGTGGCCTGTAACCTCAGATTAAAGGGATGACTCTGAGTGCCTGTGCATGCTGCTGCCCATGGATAGCTGCTCCTCAAGTCATGCCCTCAGGAAGGTTGTGGCAGACAAGGAGAGAATTCCTGCAGGTAGGAATACCTTTTAAAGCACATTCAGAATAAGAGGGTGCGATGATGTGAGGGGAAAGTCAGGACACCCAGCTGAGAATCTGCAGCAAACTAGGACTGTGCTGATAGGGATTAATAAGAGAAACATTTTGCCTAATGCCAGGGGAGATTTTAAATTGGACAGAGAGGGAAAAAAAGAGATATTTTTGCAAGACACTAAAACCTCAAAAAAAAAATAGCCATGATGCTTTTGCAACTGGATCCATAAAAATATACTCCATAATCCAAGGAAACTTGGTACAGTTCGCTGCTTACTGTGGCATTACATCCCTTGGTATTAACTAGAAAGGCAACTGTATATGTGTGCATATGAGTGAGTGTGACAGCACTTAGGAGGATGAGAATGGAGCTTTTTTTTCTTTTTGACTGCCTTTTAATGAATGAAAAATGAAAAATTCAAAGCCTTGCCACGTGATACTGATTTCCACATTTGGCATCTGGGATTAATTCTGCAGGCCTGCTGTGTGTGGATCCCCCTCCACATCTCCAACAGAGAGACTGGGAGTGCAACATCCAGCCCAAGGTGCTGCTGTGTCCCTGCTTCCTGGGGATATTGTCTCATCACAGCCAGGAAGAAAAACAAAACAAAAATCCAAACACGCGGCTGCAGAATTGGCTTATAGACTTAACATTCAGAATAGGTTACAGCAACACCTGACTACCAAACTATTGCATTTGCTAAATATTTAAGCAGACAATGCAAATAATTGCAGCTAAAACCATTTCTTTCTGAGAAAAGAATCTGGAGCCACAGGGCAGGATCCTGTTTGGCTTATGTTAGGCATATTAAATGAATCTTAGCTGGTGTTGATAAGTCTGTCAATCCACAAGAGGGGGGAAAATGCCTTAAAGGAAATAAGCAGAGCAGGAAGAAGAAAATCTGTATTCAGGACAGTGCTCTGGGTACTGGATTGCAGCAGTGATGGAGAGAGTGGAGGTGAAAGGGAGAAGCACACATTATTCCATATGCTATCCTGATTATTAGGCAAGGTGGCTGAGGCACTGTGAGTTATTTAACTTGGAATAGGTGTGTAAATAGCAAATAAATGTTATCTCTGATCCTTTTAAGATTTTTAATAGCTTTTTTAGATTCAAATGTTGAGAAACATACAAGGAAGTTGACAATGGTATACCTGGAAAAGAGTGGAGAGCAGCCACCTCTGTAGTTTCCCATAGGTGCTGTCTTCAACAGGGACAATCCTTCCCCAGAGGAGTGCGGGGCACTGACAGGGAGGTGTGCTAAGGCCACTTGTTTTGCTCTAGCTGAGTAAGGGAGCATTTTTAAAGGCATCCAAGTGCAGTTCTGGTTGAGAAGACAGATGTCTGAGTTAGACACATGTGGTGCCAAGCTTAATATCCCCTACTGAGAGGGGATATTTGCATGACTGTACAGGCTTCTGTACTGGAGCTGGACAGAAAACTTATTTCAGACTCTCTAAGTGCCATACAAAATAAATATTTAGATACCTATGCATACAAATGCACGCTTGATAGGTTTATAAATGTGCTTATGTAGTTAGGCACCTGCTCTTAAATCAGTGTGAACCTTAAGTAATGAAATCCTCCTGGAAATCCCACCAAGCATGGTGTTTTGTCTTCCACCTTCCATTCTATAGGACCCAGCCCACTGACTGTCACTGAGGCCTTATGTACTTGTATGGCTCAGCTCCCTCTGAAGATGGAATGAAGGCTTCTGCATCATGTAAATACCTTTTCATTTCTATTGTTTTCAGCCACCTGAAAAAGAGATCAAACAGAAGATAAGGTGCAGAATCTCTAACAGGGCAGCACTTGTCTGGCTGCCCACACCAGCCTATGACCGTGACCCCCTTCCTCATCCATTGCCTCAAGACTTTATGCTGTGAGGATGAACAGAAGACATCCAAGGCAAGGAAGGATCCAGAAAGGTGGTGGCATTTCCAGGGCAACAGCTCCTGCATCAGTCCCAGCCGTGGCCCACAGTCACAGGCTGGAAACCCCTCGGAAGGGCTGGCCATGCTCCTGCAGCTCTGGCACAAAGCAAGCTCATGCAGTTTGCCAGTGATGTTGACCCACCAGGTCCTACAGAGAGCAGTATTTTCTGCAGGAATGGCAGGTAATAACGTTTGACCTGGCAGGGATGTTCACAAGTCACTCTGGAGGGTCCCAGATTCATGATAATGAGGTTTCTGGTGCAACCGCCCAAATATTCCTTTTAGTTTTCTCCTTCTTCTTGAGTTAACTTAGGTAACCTTGGGCTTACACGTTTGCAATAAGCTCTAGACTCAGTCCGTGGACTGGCTGTCAACCCCAGTCAGGTGATGTCCTGGCCTACTTTATATGTGAACAGCATCTTGCAGCTGAATAAATGGTTGATTATGAGCAATCTCTGTAGAGCAATCTGTGGAGACTGTTCTCCCTGTGACTGATAGGCACACTGTGCCCCTTCCTCACCGCCTGAGGGATTTGCACTCGACCAGAGTTATAAGTGTATTTATGAATTCCAAACTTTGTTATTGTAATTCCCTAGTCCTGCATACACAATTGCCAAGTTTAAAGAGAAAATCTATTCAGAATATCACATCTTCTCAAAAGCACAGCAACCAACAATACCTCATCCTCTATATCCTATTCTCAACTCTGCTGCTACCCTGAATACTGAAAAAAAATTGAAAAATCCTATTTTCCTTTCCAGTGCTCTTCAGGGGAGTGTGTAATGTACCCAAGGGCTGGCTGCACTGTGTGTCATTTGGATCTCCCACAACACCTCCAATGGTCAACTGTAGAGAAAGTTTGTGCCAGGGCAAAGTTTTAGAAGAGACCAGGAACAAGTCACATTTGTTTTGAACAGAAATTCAAGACCATTTCTGTAGTTCTAATCCAGCTGCTTATCATTTATGAGGGATACCTAGACTCCTGTGGTGAGTGCTAAAGAGCCATGTTTTTAGAAAAGGTGAGAGGAAACTGTACATACACAAACCCCACAAGTATGGACACACATTTCCAAGCATTCTTTGAAAAGCTGCTCAATCTACCTCATACAATAACATAACTTTATCCTCTGGACATATCACACAAAGGTTTGAACTACTTTGAAAACAAAAAGGGAGGATTGCTGCAAGGTCAGGAGCACTAAGTACTTATTGCAAACACCACTGATAATTGAACCACTTTTTTTTTTGGTCAAAATGTGTCCATTTAATAATACATATGCCTTTCTGCAATCAGTTGAATTCCAGATGTATACGCCTCATCCTGAAAAGCACAGCTGTCAGCACAATGGGCACATTTCATCTCTGGGGGGAGATGTGGCAAATCTCAAAGGAGCATCAAAATCCTTCTTCAACTGCAGAGTTCACCTCATGCTCCCATACATAAAAGTCCCAGGGTTCGGTGGTGTGGCAAGGGGCCAGTGGCTCAGTGAGTGTCTTCCACGGAGGAAAGGTCATACCTGAGAGGATGCAACCACTATAAAGTCTGAAATTACACTTCCAGACTTGCTCTTGCAAAAGGGAAGTTTCTCCTGCGTTGCATTATCTGAAAGCCAGAAACTCAGTTGCACAGGCCCTTGAGGGTCCATTGATTGTTTTAAAAGGCCCCATGAAAGGTAATTACGAAAAGATTCATTATGGGGGGAAAAATCCTTAGGGATCTGAAAACTGGAAAAACAAAGGATAAAAACCACAGGTTTAGTCTTCTGCCTTCTTCTTCCTTCCTTGAAGCCTCTGCTGGCAAGGCCTGGAAATGCTTTTGATTATCTCCAAAAACGACGGAAGATGAAGGCACTCGGCACCTTGCACAATCAGGTACCTAATGTCCTTACCCTCCCTGGGGCTCTGCTGCTGACAGCAAATGAACTGATGGCTCCCGCTGCTCCCACCAGCCTGGTTCTCTGTGTCATCCACCTACACACTCACACATTCATTCTCTCCCTCATGATTTATTAATTCAATTTATTTATTTATGTAGGTCATTTTCAGTAGCAGTTTTACAAATAATGGTGCAAGTGAGAAAAGAGCAAGACAGAAACAAAGTTAAGGAGAGAGCTGGTGGCACGCAGGGAATGGCAGGGGGGAACTCTGCTGAAAACAAGATGTACACTAGAGGACTGTTCCTGATTTTCTCCTCGGGCAGAGCCTGAGCAAATTCCAAGTGACATCAGCTTCACCAGCCTGTGCTCGACACTGACTTCACACAGCCAATTCACCTGGTGCTCATGCCCTGCTCCCTGGGCTTGCATGGTCTTTCTGATTGCACTTGAGGACTTTTGGAGTTCTCTGAAGGCCACTTCTGCATTTAGAGACCATTGTTTTGGTTTTCCAGGCACTTAGTCATTAACTGTGTTCTAAAGCTTTAATCACAGGGGTCTTTGCAGTTAAGAACAGGCCTACTTACATTGCCTAAGCTATGTGTCTAAATTAGATTACTTCCCTTTATTTCCTTTTTAGCCACCCTCTAAAGAAACACCCTTCTCTACACTGAACCCACAGGAACTCCAGGGAAATCACCTTCCCAAGGATATAATCAGACATGGTAAGCTGATCTTAAGGCTTTCTGTCACTGAAAGAAGCAGTCTTGTTCCTTCACCTTGCATGCTTTTTCCTGTCTTTTTCCTCTTCCTTCCCCTAATTCCACCTGTTTCCCATCCATGCTTCCTTACTTTTGACACTTACCTGACCCCTCACTGAGCTGATTCAGCTCATTGAACTGACAGAAAATAAATCCAGAGAAGTAAAAAAAAAGGACAGTTTTCTGAGGGGTTAATGAGCTGCATCAGCTCAGTGAATATGAAAGTCAGCCCAAGGGTGAGTCAGGATCATGTAGGAGGGAGTGTGAAGAGCAAGGAGGATTGACCCTTTTCACAGCAGAAAGTGATCAAAAGAGCTCAGTTTGTCTCCACTAATGGTATCCTTAGTTGGGAATATAAAGTAGATGCCTGGAAACAGACAGAATTTATCCTTGCTGTTCTGGCTCTGCAGTAATGAATTTGTATTTCATTGCCTTTCACTTCTATGCTCAGCTGGCATGTTCTACCACAATTCATAGCCTGAGAGTGTTATAGAGACCCCCTTCAAGCACAGCATCTCTATGCTGCTAAGAAATTCTGTCTCTCAGATTTTTCACAAATACATGAAACACTGAAAACTGAAAAGGTATCAACTATAACCTGCCCTGTTATGGAATCTAGTGGAGAAGCACATAAGGGGAGCTAAGAGCAGCACAGTTGTCAAACTGTGAAAGTCAAACTGTGGCAGTGAAATGAAACCCTGGCTGCTCCATTTTTTGATACCTTCAGACCAAAACTGGGCACTTTCTCCACGATACACTGTGCCAAGCACAAGGTACATAGCAAGTTACGCTCAGCAATGTGGTTAGCTCAGTGAAACTGAAGGGTCTGTGATATATTGGAGGTCAAAGCAAATAATCTTATGTTCCATAAATCTGTAAAGCACTGATTACACAAAGGAAAAAAAAAATATACCAAAGCAAGACTTTTTAGTTAATGAGCACAACCAACTCCCATTGTTCTTCCAAAACAAAGAGAACTTCTCCCTACATCCTTCACTTTGGATTAGCAGTCCTTACCTAACAGGAGGAGAGCTCCTTTTCTTTTGATCTGTGGACAGGAGCACCAAACCAGCAATTACAGAAATTGCAGGTTTCCTCTCTGTTTTTAGGAAAGTAATTTTTGAATGCACATGTAGCATCTCAGCATTCTCCTAGCAATGTTCTGGCAATGCTTTTGTCACTTCTGCTTCTCCTATGGTGTAAGAAATTATGTGCTCTGTCCCAGACTTTCCTGCTCAGGCTGTGATGGAAGCACAGGCGAAGTGTGCACTCCAAAGGTTTACATACCACGTGCAAACCTTCAAGGCCCTCGAAATGTAATCTCTATTCTGATTGCAAAATCTGTGGAAGATACTTTATTTCAACAAGGCTCTCAGCCTCTCTTCATGGGTTAAGGAGAAATATTTTCATTTCCTATCTTCATTATCAGTTTTTACATTCAGAACACATGCAGACAAATCCAGTCGGAACTACACATATTAAAGAGGTAGGTGCCTGCCCTGGCAATAGTCTGCTTGTAAGCCTTTTTTTAAGGAGTCTTTTTGTAAGACTCCTTGAAACAGAGTCCTCCAGTGGTCCAACCAGTATCCTAGTTAGCTTTCATTCCCATCAGTCATGACAAGTCATGATTGTATTTCTCCTGCCTCAATTTAAAACTAGTCTGGCATCCTACAGTTCCTTCATTTCTCTAACTTTCTATCTTTTTCCTATGACTAACTTTTTTTTTTTCTGAGTTAAAATTTCTACCCATGGTGCAGGATGAGTGTAAATAGTGACTCTGGTTCTGTAGCAAGTTGGTTTCCTGTTGCAACATCACCTACACTAAGGAAACCACAACTGTTCAGAGATGGACCCATTTTAAGAACAGTTATTTTTAGGCTGTAGAACATTATCAGCCATTGAGACAAAGGGCTCAGGTGACTCCTTAATAGGAGTCAGGAAAGCCTTCTGACGTATTGAGATACTGGAGTCAAGATGGGAGAAATACAATTTGCAGGTTGCTCTGCTTAGGGGAATTAAACATTTTAAACAATTAAGCAGTTTGAAAGTTTTTGTGTTTGAAAATGAAACAGTGCTCTGAAGAGAAGGACTAAACAGATTAATGAGTGAAATTATTATGGGCTACAAGACAGGCTTTTCTACTTCACAGTGGGCAGGGAGGATGACATCCCCCATCTTCAGTGCTCTTTGCTACTTCTCCTGCATGTTCTGAATATTGTGATTTATGGCTCTTGTCACAGGAGAGATTAATGCCCTGGTCACGTTGAGCTCTTCCTGCTGCTGTGTGCTGTGAACACAGATGGACACCTCCACTGCCTGTGTGTGTGCACAGGGGCTCCAGTCACATCTGCCCCTTGGGCACCCAGGCTGGGCGCAGCTCAGAGCATGAGAAGAGTCTCAGTCCTCCCATGTAAAATACTTAGAGCTGATAAACCCCTGCCATGTCGTTCACTTGTCCTTTCTCATCCCTCTCCAAGATGTGAGGATACAAATTGCCAGCACAGTGAAGCCCTGGACACAATTTCCTCATGCAATGTAGTGATATGATACAAACCTGAGTTGGGAACCTCTTCAACAGAGAAACTTTGGGGTGAAATGAAGGAACAGGTCCAGATAAGAGTTCAGACTCAGCACTCTCTGGGGAAGTCTTCATTGTTTTCCTGCCACATTTTAGAGTGATAAATACCTCTTGTGCATAGAGATTTGTTGCTCTTTTCTGACTGGATTAACTGCAATTAAGCTAGAACTTCTTTGCATGGAGAAAAGGGTCTGAGCAGCTATTCTGGCAGCAGACATTTTGCACTCCAGGACTAGGTGGTCTCTTTTTACTTCCACAAAACAGATTAAGCCAGACTGCAGGACACTGTTTGTACAGTATGAAAGGATTTATGCATGGAAAGGTGCAGAATAATCAGTTTTTATGTATGTATTTCACTGATTTTCAGCAGCTTTCCCATGAACGCAAACACATCCCTAGAAATTCAGGGTTTTTATCTACATTCTAGCAAGTCAAAGGAGCAGGAATTGGTTTGAGTTTCCATTCCTTGTTTTATTCCAGAAAATGTTCAGTTCTTCTCTCTTGATGTACTGGTATTTTATGTACTGTACCTCTGACTGGTGCTCTACAAGATGGTAAAGAGAAGGAGGATTTTTTGTGTATGTCTTTGTAAGAAAATATATTATATGTTTATGAAAAAAAACCCATCAAAAAGACCGCTCTGTATTTCTCTCTGCTCCACAGCAGCTTTAACACTCACTACTGATAAGTCTAGTTCATATGCTTGTGCAGGGAACAGGTTTCCAAAGGCCTGTTCCAGAGAGCCCTGATTAGATAATACGTAACAGAGAGAAACCACGGGCTAGAGGACTTTGTTTTCATTTGCAGCTCATTAGAGGCAGCCCAGAGCTAACCTAAGCCTCCTGGCTGGGAGATACTGGATCAGGATAAAACCAGGCACAGACTAAATAGCACTGTTTACACTTGATACAGCTGTACCCTGAGTTCCCGCACGATCAAAAAATAATAAGCCACCAAAGGAAGAGGCACTGGCTTCAAAAGCCGCAAAATCCATGCATGCAAATTGCTGCAGTCCAGTGCTTCTGGGGGTTCTTGCACTGTAAAGCTGGCCAAGAAAAGCACCCTTAGTCTATAAAGGTGACTTTACCCTCCTACAGTTTCAGATAGGAAATTAGACCAAACTCTCCCGCCACTGCAGACGATGAGACAGGCAAGTGGTGGAGGCAGGTCTTTACCAGTCCCACCCAGACTAGGACAAAGGGCTCCCTTAAGCCAAATTAAGAAGGCCACCTTAGAGGGGGGAGAGAAAGAAGAGTGTCCATGTGTATCTAATTCCATTTCTAAATTAATTTAGTTAAATCAGTATGTGTTATGTGAGCAAGGCTTATTGTCAGAAAGCCAATTCTAAATTAAAATGAGAAATAGAGTGGTGTCATCCATTACAAAGGAGGCATGGACTGAAACTACTGCTGAATTGCATGATGCCTTCTAAAAATACCAGAATGCAAGGATTAGGTACAAGTGAGTTAATAAGGTGTTGTACTGCATTCTGAAGGCTGCTTAAAATTAGCTGTGAATGTGCTTTTGCTTGTCCTAAATGCATTGCAGAAACACAGAATTTTTTCTTCTCTCTCAGTCTTCCTTTGAGCTGTCATACTCTGAGAAGTCTGGGTCGGCAGGCACTAGAGGGAGAGAGATCGCTTTGCTGTTGCTCTTCTTTCCAATCTTGCTCTCAAGCCTGAAGGAATCAGTTCCAGTAAGTGATGTTCTGAGGTGAAGCTCAGTCATTTCCCCACACAATTTGTTTTGTTTGCACTATGGCGCCATTGGGCAGTGCTGTGCTTTCTGGTGAAAACATATTTTTGCAAAAGTGACCATTTTCAGGATCAGATCATTTTCTATAAACCAACCAAACAAAAGACAAAAGGGGCTACAACTTTCCTGGCTGAACCTCAACTGAAAATAAAATGTTGCTAGTATTTACTGAGAGTCTGCTGTGTCTTCTGCATTCTACAGGTGTGCAGAAAGGTGACAACCTTTAGCATTTTGCACAGCACTGCAACAAGCCACAGGCTATTAATTACCTCTGCAATCAGTGGGACTGGGAATCTTCTACGCTTAACTGTAAGCTGCGTGAATTGTGGGCAACATGCAGTTCTCAGGATGTGGTCTGTGCCCCACAGAAATCTCTAAACAACTCTTGGCCAGGTGCTACCTGGCCCCAAGCAAAGCATTTCATGTCCCTCTGGCACAACAGGCTGTATTTAGTTAGGTGTAAGAGGTTGGTGCTTCCAGGTGAACTACAATCCTTGAAGAAAGGCAATTCTACCCTCAGCCTTCATTTTCTGATCTTCGAAAACTGGCACAGGCCAGAATTGCTGCCTGCGTGGAAGCCCCTATAGCATCTGAGAGCAACCTGCTCCTCTTGCCCACAAGCAAAATATCCTATAATCCACTAGTGGACCAGTATTCCTGCACTGCTACAGATATGAGTCTGCCTGTTCCCTGTACTCTTCAATTTTAAGGGACAGTGAGTAGTTGCTGGAGTTGACTAAGTCAACCAAGTTTGCAGTCACACAGCTAAACACATAATCAGCTCTTCAGCCCAGAGCCAAAACTGTCCTGGCATTCCCTTTTGTCAGAGCTGGCATCTTGGAGCTTTGTGGCACACGCAGTGTTTAGGTAAGTTTCTAACTACTACAAGAAAATGCTGGTTTATCCCTTCTGGGAAAAAAAAATCCCAGTCTAGAAGCTGTGAAAGAGGGAAGTTTCTTGGACAGCATCTTAGCCCAGAAACTTCCTTCACATCCAAAGTCTGGGTGGAGGATGGCAGCTCAGACACAATTCTGTGTGTCCTTACTTCTGAGAGCGAGGGTCAGCATTTAAACCTCATCTGACCACGGCTGAGATCTACAAAGAGTTTGCAATTAAGCATGTTCTGGTACCCACCTTTGTCTTTAGAGGAGCGTGAGAGTTTGCTCTGTCTGAATGTATTAGCCAGCAGCAGTTAAATACAATCGAGCTGTCTACTTCTAAGGTCAGGACAGAATACTTCACAGCTGCAGTCCTTCTCCCACTGGGTATGACTAATCACATCTACTTCCCTGATATTCTCTCCATCTCTTTAGGTGTTTGCACAGATAAATCCTGTTGGCCAAAAGTGCTTTCATGTTGAAATAAGGGTTCGCTTTGTATTTTTTCAGCACACATGTATTTTTTTCAAATTCCGAGTAACACCCAGGGATGGTTAGACAGGGAGTAATCGCAGGGTTTGGAGGGTATTGTCAAGTGGTTCAAGTCAATGGCTGAACAGTGCAATTCATCACTTTACCCCCATGTGCCAGATTGCCAGATCAGGGGCTCTTTCTCCTTTGTTAGATTTTCAAAGATGTGGGGTCCAGAAAGGATGTCACTGTTTTGCTCCCATTTCAGAATTACTTGTGAACAAAGCATTTTTTAATGCACAGAAAAAAATGCAGCTTCTATGGTTAAAATAGTAAATTGAGTTGTAATTAACTGCAATAATAATGAAAATACATTATTATTTTGAGGATAGCAAGGCCTTTAGCTGGTTTTAGTTCCAGTCTGACAAGGATAAATCCATTTAAAATTTACACTGGATACCAACATTGTTAGTAAAGAAGCCCAAAAAGAAGCTCAGAGTAATACAACTATGTTAAGTATTAAAAAAATAATCCATTTTGCCTTATAATAAGAAAGGGGACTTTTGTAAATTCAAGTAAAATCAAAGATTCTATTTTATGACTTGGAGAATGTTGCTTTTCTTAAGTTGTTCACAACACATAATTAGAACTGGGGTGTACTTTACTATGAACCACACAAGAGATTCTCTGTCTCACTAGCCAGAGTGACTGACAGAGAACTCTCAATCTGTTACTATAGTTCTCCTACCATTCAAAAAAAATAGTTGTCAAACTCAATCCCACAGACAAAGCAGATCAAAAAAGAGACTTAAAATTATAATTTTAAAGCTTATAAAGTGGAGACTTTTTCTTTTTTAATTGATTCCCTTTGTGACCCTTTTAATAAACAGAAAAAAGCAAAGCACGTGCAGCAACCAGCTACAAACCCTCTTCCTCTAACACACACAATTTTGCAAAGAATGCTCTATTTTAGGTGCACTAAGCCTTGTACAATTTACAAACCAGTGATTCGTGGCTTGAAGTACTGGACTGTCAACAAATTCATTCATTTTAAAAGTACTTTTAATTAAGAAAATAATAGCCAATAATTATATAGGACAAAAAATCATTTGTGATTGATATTTTCATTGATATTTTTCTACTGGACTTTCAGCATAGCGTTATAGAAAAAAAATCTTATATTCATGCCAGTGCTACAATAGAAAAGTCTAACCTTTTTTTGGGTATTGGTATGTGGTTGATCTAATAGTGACATATGAAATCTCATTAGAATTTAAATACATATCTTAACTTTTATTGAATTGTAAGCTCTTTAAGTTTATAATGTGCAGCACTGCAATTACTGGTGCTATATGTGGGAACTCTCCCACACTATATTGGATTCTCTCATGTCTTCTGAGAAAAATGAAAGATATCAAACTCTTATTACTCATAATTTATAAAGGCATTTGGATATAATATTGCTAAACGTCGCAACACTGTATGAATTAAATTATTAACAAGAAATCTTTGCACTATTATTTGCATGCTTTTACTTTTCATTATTAAAAAAAATGCTTAAATGTCAAGTCCAGGAGGTGCCTGTGTGATTAAACATTTCTCTGATTAAAAAGCCTGACAGAGAAATTGAATGACCGAGCTCGAAGCCACACAGACCCAGGACAGCTAGGAGCCTGCCTTGGAGAGCACGACATGGTCTGCCTCCCTCCCACTGAACATTCACCCCAGGGTTCCAAGGAACAGTAAATGTTTAACTTCCCTGGAAACAGAAAGTCACCTGCTGTCCTTCCCATCAGCTCTATAACCCTGTCAGCTCCACAGTTGATAGCAACACGTTTCGATCGACCAACAAATCCCTACCTGAAGTCAGGCTTCTGGGCTCCCCAGCAGGGCTTTTTACATACAGAGGGGTGCAGTGACCAGAATCACAGAATCATGGAGTCATAGAATAAGCTGGGTTGGAACACACCCATCAGGATCATTGAGTCCAACTCCTGGCCCAGCACAGGACAGCCCAAGAGTCACACCCTGTGCCTGAGAGCATTGTCCAAACACTTCTTGAGCTCTGTTAGGCTTGGTGCTGTGACCACTGCCCTGGGGAGCCTGTTCCAGGGCTCAGCCAGTCTCTTGGTGAAAAACGTTTTCCTGATATCCAACCTAAACCTCCCCTGACACAGCTTCAGGCCATTCCCTCAAGTCCTGTCATGAAAGAAAAGAGATCAGTGCCTGCCCCTCCTCTGTCCCTCACCAGGAAGTTGTAACCTGAGCTCTCCCCTCAGCCTCCTCTCCCCCAGGCTGAACAGACCAAGTGCCCTCAGCCACTCCTCACATGGCTCCCCTCAAGGCCCTTCACCATCCTCATGTCCTGCAGTGGGGCACACACTGCTCACAGCAGGAGCTGGCCAGGCTGACTCAGAGACTGGCTGCAATGCTGGGCCATCACCCCGATCCCCTGTATCCCTACCACATCCTGCTTCTCCCATGGCTCTAAGGCCCTGTCCATGCTCCATGACAAGATGAACCAGGTAGAGCTGCTCATCAGACCAAAGATGGATACTTCACTGTGAGGGTGTGAGGCACTGGCACAAGGTGACCAGAGAATCTGTGGATGCCCCATCCCTGGGAGCGTTCAAAACCAGGCTGGATGGAGCTCTGAGCAATCTGCTCCAGTGGAAGGTGTCCCTGCCCATGGCAGAGGCCTTGGAATTGGATGATCTTTAAGGTCCCTCCCAACCCAAGCCATTCTGTGATTGTGTGTAGGGGCCAGCCATGCCTGCACATCAGGTCACTCAGCTGGACAGAGCCCCAGTGCCACACTGAGAGTCTGTGTGAGGGACTGTCCGTCTGCAGGAAAGCCTGAGGTCACAGCCAATGCTTGCACGAGACTTACCAGGCCCGCTCTCTTCCCATTGCTATGAGAAAATTTATCACCAGGTTTAAATGGCAGAAGACTGAAACCTGCTGAATGAAGAGAATAAACACAACTGAAAATATAGTAGCTTTTGCAGGGAGCTCTCTCTACCCCAGAAGTCCTGTTACTCTTTCCAGCAACCCCACTGGCCTGGCTTTTTCCCTCAAATAGTTTTGACTTTGCCACCCCAACAGATTTCTGGATCCTACTTCCAGTTCCTTCAAGCTGGGGTTTCAAATCCAGGCACAGTGCTCATCCTTCCTAGAAGTACTTGTGTCAGAGAATGGTAGCACTGCCAACCACAGAAAGGCAACAAGAAGCAGGAAACTTAAATATTTCTTTTTCATGACTATTATGTAGGCCAGTCAATTGTTTTTGAACTCCTAATGCTCATCTCCAGCTTACTGTTAAAACAACTGATCTTGCCAAGTCTCCCAACAGCACAATTGCTGTGGGTGCACAAATATAAGCCTTGAGCTTTTGAAATGTCTCTGTAGCTGCTCCTCCTTTCTTTGAAAACAGTATCAAGAGCTTCTTTCCTATGCAGCCATGTGAGAGGAGAGCTCAGCACAATCTGTGCCACAGCACTGATTAACTTCTCTCCAAGAGGAGTGGAGAAAGGCAGACAAGCTGAGGATATCCACCCCCCACCCCCCAAACAATGCTGAAAAATTCACCAAGAGCAAGAGGTTTTCTGAGGAAAAATTCTAACAGGGGCAAAGTTAAACTGCATCAGAATTTCCCACCTGCTTTTTCATCAACAAAGTCTGAGTTTGTGCCACTGAAAGCAATGGGAACTTTATTACGGACTAAATCGGAAGAAAAGACATGGGAAGAAGGGGGAAAAACAGTTTAAAATCCTCTATTTCCAAGTTGTAGTTCTTATAAACAGCCGAATCAGGTTCCTGTGCATGTAAGCCAGTATTTTCTTCAAAAGTGCAGCTAGCTGGCCATAAAATGAGTACATTGCATTTATTCATGCATCCAGAGTGAAAAAAAAAAATCATACATTTGAAAAAAGAATCTTTGAAGTGGGCAGACAAGAACTTCAAATACATTAAGCCAATAACTTATATCACAGTATGATCCAGAGTACTTATCATTCTATCCTTTATAGATCCTTTATAGATTAATGTATATAAACAGAAAAAAGTAAATATTTCATCTGTATTGAAAAAAACATCCCTCTTGACTAACCTAAAAAAAAATCAAAAGTTAGGTATAAATACATTTTAGTGATTTTAGCAGTAAAAAATTCCCAGTCAACGATCATCATCCACCCCCAGCTCAAAAGTTCATCTTACTGTGACTGAAGCAGCCCACAAGCCTGGCTCACAGCTGCAGCAATACTGCCCTTCCTACCTGGATGGGTTATTGTTGTTATTATTAATAAACTGATTACACACTTCTCAGGTTGAAAAATGTTTCCTTTAATATTTAACTTTCCTGGAAAGATATGAGTAAGAGGAAAGGTTTTCAAAAGACTGCACTTCACACAAAACAAATAGGACCTTTCCTTCTTTTTATTAAACCTGGAGGAGTTTGGGTATTTATTGTGTTTATTGCAGGGATTTCTTTGTAATCATAAAGCAAGAATTTATGATTTTACACTTGACTGAATCATGACACAAAACACCCAGGATTTATAGTTTCCTTACACAGTCCCCTTTGGTAACCAGTACACAACACATCAATCTTCAGCTGTTTACAGACCTTCCCTCTCCCTCCCTTCAGAGGTGTCAGTTGATCTGTAAGACAGAAATATGAAAAAGTTCCCAAAGTCTTCTGTTTATCACCTGATCCCACTGGATGCTCTGCTTCTCATGGCTCCCTTTTCTCTCTTTAGCAATGACCTCGAAGGAGGATGTTCTGCTAGTGCTTCTCATCTGGACACCCCTCACAAATGCTTCACCAAGTCACTAGGAAGGGACTGTCCAGCCTGGTGCCCAACAGAGCCCGCTGCTCCTTGACAGCCCCAAGAGCTGCATCAAAGGCTCTGTTGAGGTGCCAAGTCCATAACCTGGTTCTCCTTCATCCTGGATTTCAGTAACATGGGCAGATACAAGGGCAGGGAGGTGATTCTGCCCCTCTGCTCAGCCCTGGTGTGGTTCATCTGGAGTGCTGTGCCCAGTTCTGGGCTCATCAGGAGAGACATGGAGCTCCTGGAGTGAGTTCAGCAGAGGGTGACAAAGATGATGAAGGGAATGGAGCATCTCTCTGAGGAAAGGCTGAGGGAGCTGGGCCTGTTCAGCCTCGAGAAGAGGCAGCTGAGAGGGGACCTCATCCCTGTCTGTCAGTGTGTGCAGGGAGGGGGCAGAGGATGGATCAGGCTCTGCTCCGTGGGGCCCAGCAATGAAACAGGAGGAACAAGAAGAAACTGATGCCCAGGAAGTTCCACCTGAACATGAGGAAGAATTTCTTTTCTGTGCAGAGACCGAGCACTGGGACAGATTGTCCAGAGAAGGTGTGGAGCCTCCCTCACTGGAGATACTCCAGAACCATCTGCACACATTCCTGTGCCATGTGCTCTGGGACGGCCCTGCTTGAGCAGGGAGGTGGGAGCAGATGAACCAGTGTGGTCCCTTCCAGCCTGACCCACCCCGGGATCCAGTGGGCCCGTGGCACAATGGCAGCGCCATCCCTCCATCGTGTGTGTGTCCCTGTGTCCCGTGTGTGTCCTGTGTGTATCCCGTGTGTGTCCCTGAATCCCGTGTGTGTCCCATGTGTGTCCCTGTGTCCCGTCTGTGTCCCTGTGTGTGTGTGCCTGAATCCCATGTGTGTCCTGTGTGTATCCAGTGTGTGTCCCATGTGTGTCCCTGAATCCCGTGTGTGTCCTGTGTGTATCCCGTGTGTGTCCCATGTGTGTCCCTGTGTCCCGTCTGTGTCCCTGTGTGTGTGTGCCTGAATTCCGTGTGTCCCATGTGTGTCCCTGAATTCCGTGTGTGTCCCTGTGTCCATTGTGTGTTCCTGTGTGTCCCTGTGTCTGTCCATGTGTCCATCCCTGTGACCGCCCTTGTGTCCCTGTGTCCCATGTGTGTCCCCATATCCCTGTGTGTGTCCCGTGTGTGTCCCCCTGTGTGTCCCTGTGTCCCGTCTGTGTCCCTGTGTGTCCCTGAATCCCGTGTGTCCCATGTGTGTCCCTGAATTCCGTGTGTCCCATGTGTGTCCCTGTGCCCTGTGTGTGTTCCTATGTCCCGTGTGTGTCCCGTCTGTGTCCCTGTGTTCCATGTGTCCCTGTATGCCGTGTGTGTCCCTGTCTGTGTCCCTGCACCCCTGTGTCTGTCCCCGTATCCCTGTGTGTGTCCCCGTATCCCTGTGTCTGTCCCTGCATCCCTGTGTCTGTCCCCGTATCCCTGTGTCCTTGCATCCCTGTGTCAGTCCCCGTATCCCTGTGTGTGTCCCTGTATCCCGTGTCTGTCCCTGCATCCCTGTGTGTGTCCCTGTCTGTGTCCCTCCATCCCGTCCGTGTCCCCGTATCCCTGTGTGTGTCCCGTATCCCTGTCTCTGTCCCCGTATCCCTGTGTGTGTCCCTGTCTGTGTCCCTCCATCCCGTCCGTCTCCCCGCTCCCCGCTGCCCCGGCCCCGCCCGCGCTTCCCGGAAAGGTTCCCCGTTCGCTTCCGGTTCCGTGCCCCATCATGGCGGCGGCCCCTGCGCCCGGCGGGCTCTGAGCGCTGCGGAGCCGCCCCGCTCCCGCCGCCCCTTCCCCGCGCCCTCCGTGCGGGGCGAGCCGGGCGCGGTGCCGGCGCCACCGGGAGCCGTTCCCGGGCTGCCGCGCGGCTCCTGCCCGGGGCCGAGGCGCCGCCGCCGCCGCCATGGCGCCGGTGCAGCTGGAGAGCGCCCAGCTGGTGCCGGCCGGCCCCGCGTCAGCCCCGGCCCCGCCGGCCCCCGGCGCCGTGACAGCCGCCGCCAGCCCCGGCTACCGCCTCAGCACCCTCATCGAGTTCCTCCTGCACCGCACCTACGCCGAGCTCACCGTGCTGGCCGACCTGTGAGTGCCGCGGATCTCTCCGTGCCCGGCTGGCGGTGCCGCCTCGCAGCATCCCGGGAGGATGCGGAGGCCTCGCCAGGGATCTGTCCCGGAGCTCATCCGGGGCTGGAGTGGGGGGAGGTGGTTGCGCTTTCCCGTTCATAAAATGGTTTGGGTCGGTGGGGACCGTAAAGATAATGCAGTTCCAACCCCCTGCCATGGACAGGGTCACTTTCCGCTGGACCAGGTTGCTCAGAGTGCCATCCAACCTGGCCTTGAACGCTTCCAGGGATGGGGCAGCCACAGCTTCTCTGGGCAACCCGCACCAGTGCCTCACCAGCCTCCCAGGAAAGAATTTTTTCCTGGTGTCTACTCTTAAATTTACTCTCTTTCCACTTGAACCCATTCCCCGTTGTCCTGCTCTTCTAAGTACCCTTGCCTATTTTCCCATCCCGGGAGATGCCTGTGCAGGCAGGTTGGTCTCTGCATCAGGCTGTGTCCAGGGGCACAGCGAAAGCTGCTGAGTGATCTGTCATAGAGAAAATGATTGTGAGAACTGAAAGCAGCTGCAGATTGGCAGTTTAAATGCTTAAGTTTGCCCCCAGCTTACTGCTAAAAAACCCCAGCTATAGTGCTGGTACCAATATCAAAATATGTGAAACTGGAATGTCTGAAACTGAGGCGTTTTCAGATGCTGTAACTCCTTGACTTGCCTCTGTAGTTTTAAAAATACAGTTTGATTATTTTGGGGAAATAAGTTATTTACGTTTACTTAATAGTCTGCCATTCCAGTGTTCTTGCGTTTGAAGTGGTGAAAATAAGGAATGTTTTTGGGCCAAGAAAAACTTTCCTGAAAGCATTTGGACTCTGAATAAACCTGTTTTGCTTTTGCTTTGTTTAACTGTAGAGGTTCTTGCAGGGAAGCTGTGTGTTTCAAGAGGAGACATACAGAACAAATGGGAAAAAAATAGGTGTAGCTCATGTCTGGTAAGGGTGCAAACAGAAGTTTGCCTGACATGAGTTAAAGAATGTTCAAACTCTGGAAAGGACAAGGAATTTCAAGAGTTTTAGTTTGCTTTGGAAAAACTTCCAAAATATCAGTCAGGAAGTCCTTCCTGTGTGTTTATGGCATGTGTAGAGTAATTGATTTCAGCACCCTTTATCAAACTTTTGAATTAATTTGACCAGTCCCAATTTGCCTGGTACAGAGTAGTGAAAGGTGACCCATGGTATTATTTTTTCTACACTTCATAGTTGTGTAGAAGTTCCTGTACTTGAAGGTTGCTAACTAAATCTCTGGTTGTCTGAAATGTAATAGAACAATATATAATACATCTTTTTTTCCCCTCTTCTTTCATACAGATTACCAAGAAAGACTGATATGGAAAGGTGAGTTATGAGAGGAGAATCTATAACACATGTTAAAATATAGAACTTGTTTAGGATGTTTATAATTAGGATGTTTAGCATATATTAATATGCTGCTGTTTAAATAAAATCTTTTTCACATAATTTTGGATTTTATGCAAGAAAATAAGCTTTGTCTGTCTTGCTGTCACTACATATTTTCAAGTTTTTTCTCAGCATCAGTGACAATATTGCGTTTTGTTGGTGTTTGGGTTTACAGTTGTTTTGGGCTTTTTTTTTTGTTGCTATTATAGTAGCTGAACTCTGTTAAGGGCATTTTTCTCTTCATGAATCTTGAAGCAATGAATTGACAGTAAAGCTGATGTGAAAGGGAACTGGAGATTCTAGTTAGTGTGATAAAGAAATGTTTTGTTCAGAACAAGAACAACAAGGTAAAAGCCTCTTTTGTGCATTTTTCCATTTTACCTGATTTTTCTTATCCTGGGCACTGTTTTCTGCTCCTGTTCTATGTGGTTTTGAAGTGTGGAAATTAATAGAGAGCAAATGTGAGAGACCAGAACAGCACCCTGCTGAGATGAAATAAGTAAATTTACTTTTTTGTTTCTCTTAATAAGTGTTATGAAACTTGTCAGAATATTGTTCCCTTTATTTGTGTTGATATATTAATTGACCTAAATGTCTTTAGAGAGATATAGGAGCTATGATATTCCTAAGAGATAAAGAATTCTGTGTACCAGGATGATCATTAATTGTTATCTCAAACCTTCCAAAGCTCTCATAACATGTGGAATTAATCCCATTTTCATGGAATCGTAACCTGGAATGATTACTTGTACTCCTTTTCCTTCTGCATAGTATTTTATTAAGAGAAACAGTGTGGGTTTTGATTTGGTTTAGCTTGGGTTTTTAATTATCACAGTATTTACTGAGGAAATTGCGTCCAACTTGGCTCCAGAGCTCCCTTGTACTGATGGGGGGTTTTTTTCCCATGTCAATACTTAGGTAAAGTTGGATTCTGCTTTGTTGGGCACATGGGTCTGGGGCAACAACTTAAATCCTAATGGATTACAGAGAAAACAAAATAAGACAGCCTTCAATGTACAAAGAAGGTGCTTGTACTGAAATTGTCTTGAAATTAAATGTTCACATCCTTGTTAACTTTGACTTACAACTCCTCTTGGTGAAATGGCTTTCCAGCTCTTGGAAGAGCCCATCTGTAGGAATGTAGCTTAATTATCCATATTTTCTTGAGCTTTGAGACTGTAGTGGCTTCAGTAGTTGGGCTTCAAGCTCTGTTTCTTGGAGCTAGAGCCTGGTGACATGGCATATATATTTTGGTGAAGATGTGATTGTGTTATCCTCTAATAAAGTTCACATAAAATATAAATTCTGTACTACAATACGTATTTAAAAGATGCTGTGATAAGAAAAACTGATGAGAAATTACACATCATAGTATAGCGCCTTTTTTTCAGGGTCATTTATTAGTTGTCAGTTGTAGGAATAAATAACTCTTACAATAAAGTGGTTGGATTCAAAAGAAACATTAGTACTGTGGCGTAAAATTAATAGTGCTGAGTTGCTGGGGAAATCCAGGGGCTTTCTTCTTGGTAATGGAGACTGGGTTTTGCACAGTATCATAATCTTTTTCTGGGTAACCTACTTCAGTCTTTGACCACATCACTGTTTCTTTGTTTTCCTCATGTCTAACTAGTTTTTCACTGGTTTAGTTTGTAGCTGTTGTACTTTGGCTTTCTGCACTTCTGAAAAGAGTCCAGTTCCATCTTCCCTACAATACCCTTTCAGATATTTGAAGGTAGCAGTAGGATCTTGCCACAGCCTTTTCTTCTTAAGCAGGAGCAAACTCCGCTTCCTCAGCCCATCCTTGTATGTCACATGTTTCCTGTGAATGTAAATCCATCTTCTGATTTCCCCTTGATCACAGAGCAGTTCATCCTGTGGAAGGCAATTTGTTGATCAGAGGTGGTTTGCCCTTGGCAAATTTCTGCTGGTAGTTTCCAGGCCAATTTCATTCTTGGTATTTATCTGGACATAACTTAGAGAAAGATTTGTCCTATGAATTTTTTTCTTAACTGAAGTTAGGCCAACTGACCTATAGGTCCCTAGCTCCTCCTTTGCCTTCTTGAAGAAGGACATGGTGTTTGTCTTTTTGCTGTCATCAAGACCTTTGATTATTGTGGGTTTTGAAAATGATAGAGAGCAACTTTGCAGCGGCTCCCTCAGAATCCTTGGAGGCAACCCATCCACTCCAATGGACTTTTGTATGTCAAGCTTGCTGAAGTGGTCCTTAACTTGATTTAATTCTACTGTAGCTAATGCTTCACTCCCCAGACTCAGCCATTAATTAGTCTGAAGAATCTGAAACCTGAGATCCAAACTTAGCAGTGAAGAGTGGGGGTAAAAAATGCACTGAGCAACATGGATGTTAGAAAGATTTTTAGTTTTTGTTTCTTGTTTTGTAAATAAGCTTTTTCCCGAAGTTTCAGCTTCCTTGAATATTTATTTTTGTGTAGCCCAGCATAAGGTCATGTACCTATAATGAAAGACAATGCAGCAAATTTTAAGGCCTTTATGCTTTATTAGAGAAGTAGATTCCCAATGCAGTTGTCATTCATGGATGATGGTGGTGGTTTTGGAAGCAGGATTCTGTCAAATCAAAGTAACAAGTCTTCTCTAACTTCATTTAAATGGCATTAATGGAACAGTTACTGGAATACCCTGTCTAGATTTGTCAGTCGTTTTCATTATTAAATAGTTGTGCTTTTTGGGGGCTGGTTTTTTTTATTTATTTTTAGTCACAGAACATCAATTTGAATTTTTCCTGCTATCACGCTGCTTTCACCATAGATGTTTGACATAACTTCTGGATTTTAGCAACTTTTAGGTGGAGTTTGTTTGAGAGATTGCTGGCTTTCCAAAGTCTCACTGTAGTCATCTTTCAAATCTCATAAAGTTTTTCTGAATCTTTCAAAATTCCCAACATCTTGTTTTCATAGTGTGGTTACTGTTAGAGCAGTGTGTACGTACAGCAGCTTGTCCACTGCTTGAAATCTTAATATCAGGCTGAATGCCATTCCAAAACATGTGCTCTAGAACACAGAGAAGTTATTGGCCTAATGCCCAAGTTCTTGGATGAGATTCACAGTATGTAATGGAAGAAACAGGAACAGATGGTATTAGTTGTGCTTCTGGCCTTACATGTTCATCTGCTACAAGCAGATTACGCTTTACTTGCCCAGGAAAGTTAACCTCATTACACCAACACTCTCAGCAGAATCAGGCTCTTTCTGTGTTTTGAGTTTATGTTTTACAGATTGGGATCAGAAGGAGGTGCAGGTTCTGTTTGGTAGAAGCCAATATCTTAGGCACTAATTAATGTTCTTTTCATCCAAACGCTTCTGTTACTGTAGAAAACCGTATCAGGAAAATAGCTTAGGTTTGGAGTTTTTTCCAAACTAGGTAGAAAACTGTAGTGAAATTAGTAAATTGAACACACAGAAAGGGAGGAAAACCTCTGTAAACAGCTGATGAAGTGGTATTTCAGATTGTATGGTATTACAGATCTACACTGTAGGTCTTTGTGTCTCTCCTGACGCATCTACAGTGTAGATCTGTAATAAAGCATGAAAGTCTGCCTATGCCCGTATTGCATTCTCTTTTACAAAAAATAACTCTGAAGACATGCAGACATACACTCCTTCATTTTGACTATCTCATACAAAGAATGGTGGGAGGAATATTGAGAGGTAGTAAGTTCTTATCTCCATTTCTTTGCAAGGCAGGAATGGAAAGTTAAAGGGTGGGTTTTTTGTGGTCTTCCCCACCACCCCCCTGTTTCCATATTGTAACATACTGTGTAAAGATGTTGTAAAAATGCTAGAATGATATTTTGTTTAGTATATTATTTTTTTGTTTGTTTATTTATTTATAGTGAATGTAAGTGTAATGTTACTGTCAGGTCCTGTAATCCTTGGGTATGTTGCCTACTTTAAACTTAATCTTAAGCCTTGGGGAAATCCTGTAAAAGCTGTAAAGATAATTTAGTTGAGTTCATGATGGAATTGCTTCTCTTACAGTCAGTGATTAATTCCTGTGAATATGCTTTTTGTTTCCCCAGACAGTCATGATTTGTTAGAATCCATGTATATTGTTAGGTATTCACAGCAGAGTTTTTTTCCCCCCATGCTCTTAATCAAACCAGCCACATATTACTGATGCCTGCATTAACACAATTAGAAGTTATCATTACAGCTCTTTTTTTTTTTAATTGGCACACAGTTAAATTGCAGCTTTATTATATATCTGAGCACTGGCTTAATGTACATTTGGTTTTTTTTCCAGGAAAATAGAGATAGTGCAGTTTGCAAGTCGCACTCGTCAGCTGTTTGTTCGTTTGTTAGCCTTGGTCAAGTGGGCTAATAATGCTGGGAAGGTGGAAAAGTGTGCGGTGAGTTAGAGACAGAGCCTGGTATGGAACAGTCTCTGAGGGATATGGGATATTGCTGCACCCTGACTTCTTTTTACTACAGAAATTTTTAAAAAATATTCCTGTTTAGAGGTTGTATAATCATGTTTTTTAACAGTTCATGTCCCCAAAAACTAATCAGTGACATAAAATGAAAGGCTTGTCTGCACATAGTTTCAGGAATGCTTTGAGTTAAGATAATATTACAGGGAAGATGGTGATGTGAGTGTGTTAGTTCTTACTATCACTTTCATCCTGATCTTGGATAAATAAGAATAAAGTCCAGAAGGTTGCAGAAAAACAAGCCCCTACTGATTGCAAACAAGTATGGTTGCATTCCAGTAGCAATCAGCAGATAAAGAGCTGTGAGGTTGCACAGATCCCCCACAGCACCAGGAATGGCATGTGGATTTTAAGTGTCCTTGCATGTGAATGTGAGAAGTGGCCAGAATATTCATTCTTTCTTTGTTTTGTAAATGTACTTGAATTGGAAGTGACAGATGAACTGAATATAAAGGGCCATTGATTTGTGCATTTTTTGAAATTGCCTTTTTTTTTCAACTCCTTGTCCTTTACAGATGATATCAAGTTTCTTAGATCAGCAGGCCATCCTGTTTGTGGACACTGCTGATCGTCTGGCATCGCTGGCTCGAGATGCTTTGGTTCACGCTCGGCTGCCCAGCTTTGCCATCCCATATGCAATTGATGTTCTGACAACCGGATCCTACCCCCGGCTGCCCACCTGCATCAGGGTAAATAACTCTGCCGTGTCTGGGGGGGTGTGGGAATCCCCTGTACAGCGTCCAATGCCCAGTAATCACACTAATTGTCTGTGTGCAGATGGAACTGTAGCTCAGTACAGGCCTAGTGCCAAGTCTCTGCACTGTCCGTTTCTCATGCAGAACACTTCCTGTTTGAACAAGTTATGCTTTCCCAGTAAAACATTCCCTCCATTTATTTAGTTCCACCAAATTTAGTGATTTTATTCAGTGGTCAGTCTTGGGTAAGAGGTAATCAGCTGGAAAGCAAATCTGAGTATGAGATATAAAACTTTACTGGGCAATGGCCTGTAGTATTTATATTTTCAGACTTCTGGTCTGCTTGGTTTTCACACTTGCTGCTGTCAATCTGTTACAAGTGTTTGAGATACATAGACTTGCTTGTGTTTATTGTAACAGGATAAAATAATCCCTCCTGACCCAATAACAAAGAGTGAGAAGCAAACCACACTTCATCAGCTGAACCAGATTCTTCGCCATCGACTCGTGACTACAGATCTTCCTCCACAGCTGGCAAATCTTACAGTTGGTAAGAACTTTTAAAGGATACGTTATTGCAGGCTGATTTAAAATTGTTGTTTTAATACTGAAGCAAAAGCAAATGATAGCATGAGACCATTAAGGTTGCTTCATCTATTAAGACTAGGGTCCTGTCTCTGTATGACATCAAAATATGTGGTTTTTTCCCCCTTTGAAAAATGAGGGCACTGATAATATTGCTGAAATACTGACTTTCAAGAAGAAATCCTGTGCAGGTAGTGCCAAAAGGTTTTAGACATTGTCTTGCTCTTTCAGCAAATGTTTTGCAAAGCAGTCTTTGGGCTACTTCATCTTAATTTGTTTTTAAAATGCAACTTAATAAAGCTGTTAGGTCTTTCTGCAGAAACTCTTTGAACTTGGGTTTAAACAAGTCACTCTAATGTTGCTTTTTGAAGCTGTTTTGATACTTATGTTCAGGCACAGAAGTTTTTCATATTTATGCATGCCTTTTGTTCAGTGGCTCACTGCAGTGCCAGATCTCTTAAGCTGTTTTGAGATCTGTTTTCATTTAGCTCAAGTAGTGGTAAACATTAAAATAACCTTTTTTAGAGGAAAGATGGCTATAAACTGGACTAGGTTATTGCAGAATTGCAGAGAATAGGGTGGGAATGGACCTAGTCCATGCTTTCAACCAAAAGTCATTTGTAAACCATTCCCCACAGACCTAGATCAGAAATGTTTCTAAAGAATCGTATTGCTGGTTTTCTCTAGTCCCTGTGTGAGTGCTTGCAGTATCAGTATTAGAGGTATTTTTGTCTAGTGGAAGTATATATGAAGGATATATGGATAATACAGATAATATGGATAATATTATCCATATTATCCATGAGTCTTGAGAGTTTTCAGTTAGCTAAACATTTTAATGACTATTATTTTCTGTTTTGGAGTGTGGTTTGTTTTAAGAGGATGTCTGGGGTACTCTTGAAAATGAAACTTCCTGAGTTAAAAGGTTAAAATTTTTGCAGGAATATTTCTCTATGTCTTTAATTGTAAAGGTGTAGGACATAGTTTGTTAAATGATTGAGAAGAAGGTTGACCTGCAGGTTAGAGTAAGGACTTGTACCTGCTTGTTTACTCTGCCTCTCATTCCTTTTATGACCTCACTTGCATAGTTTTAAAGTCCTTGCTCCCAATTCTTGAAACAGATAGCAGTGTTCACAGAGGTGTGAGGATGCATATGTCAATTAGATAAATAGTGTGCATAAACTTTGCTTGTTGTGTATATATAAATTCTGCAAAAGATTATCTTCCTCATGTGAAAATGGATTTATAATATTCTAATATTAAATAAATGCTTTGCAGTGAGATGTGTTTTCAGGGCTGGATTTCAGCCTGGGTTGAGATCCATGTTCTGAATGTCATTTGAATATTGCTGAAAGCATTCATTGTTGATAGTAGCAAAGAATAGGAATATTTCAGCCAGATGTTTTGTTTGTCAGGCTGGTAGTCAGCTTAGTGTTACACCGTATTACAGAAGCACAAGTGTTAACAAGTTATCAGATTTAACAAGTTGACTCCAGGACAGTTTGTACATCTGTGCTGCTTATTGACATTGGGTCTGTTGCAGACTGTAAAATCTTCAGAGTTGCACGGAAGCATAAGCAACAAAGCAGAAATGATAGGGAAGTAATCCATTATGAGTGCCAGGAGCTACCACGCTCTTACTTTGAGGCATCTTAGGAGACTGAGTGAAATAAAACATTCTTGTCTTCCTTAGCCAATGGCCGTGTGAAGTTCCGAGTTGAGGGTGAGTTTGAGGCCACCTTGACAGTGATGGGTGATGACCCTGACATCCCCTGGCGCCTTCTCAAGCTGGAAATTTTGGTTGAAGACAAGGAAACTGGTGGTAAGAAAAAAAATTAAACCTTTAGGCTTTGTTTTTAACATAATGTTCGTCTCTGACACTGTGTAAGTCTTGTTTATACTGGGTTTTCTGCATATCACAACTTAAGAGAATGAAGTTATATATACTTGTCCTGTCTTGACCTTGCTTTATAGGGTTTTAATACCTTAACAATGCTATACAGTGACAGTGTAGTAGAATGACTGAAATTTCCAGAGTAAACCAAGGATTTTGTTGTTTTGTTATAAAACCTGGTATGGAAATTGCTCGGTACAGTTGTATCCTTTTCATTTTCATTTTATTAATTTACTGAATTATTTTAAATATGTAGTTTCCTGATATCTAATATGACTTATTTTTCATTTGCAAAAGATGGTCGAGCCCTGGTTCACAGCATGCAGATCAACTTCATCCATCAGCTGGTCCAGTCCCGGCTGTTTGCTGATGAAAAGCCACTTCAGGACATGTACAACTGCTTACGTATCCTTCTGAAAGGGGCTTCTGATTTAGGTGTTTAATGTAGCCTTGCTCTTCTTAGTAGCTGCAAGTCCAGAAAGATGGATTCCCTGTTAAGCTTGGGGGAAGTGTCTGGACATGAAGTTATGGTGGCCTTCAAGTAAATGATGGCCTTGGAAGCAATAATTCTTGGGTGCCTGCATGTCAAATTTAATTCTACACACTAAATCAGCAAAGGTGAAGGTGAGGTATTCAAGGCAGCAGGTTGTGTGGTAAGTCAGTGCAGCAGCAGCAGCAAATTTTGGAGATGAAATACAGAGCTGACTTGGAAGTTCTGGGAGCTGACAGTTCTTGCTACCCAGAACTGCAGTAAAATGTTGATGAGGGTGTGTTAACTCTATTGTATCTGTGCAAATAATGAGAGGAGATACAGGATGTGCAGTGATTTTCCACTTGCTAAGGGCAGATTGCTTGACAATGTGAAATGGATTTCAGTGAAACTGTTTCTGCAAAAGAGTCTTGTTATTTCACCCTAAGGTGACAGTGGGAGATGGGGTTAGTGGTAACTACAGGGCAAGTGGAATTTCTTTGTTAGCAATCATCTTTTCAGTAAAAGATGATGACAACTAGAAAGCTGTAAAACAAGGCTGTTGTGACTCTCTTGTCTAACAGCCTGTCCTAGTTTAGAGTTTAGAAAACCACAAAAAAAAAAAACCCTTTGAGAAATATTTGGTGCTGTTTATATATGTTTATCTCTGGATTAGTGCATTAGTGTGTTTTCTGACAGCATCTTGTCTGACATAGGTGACAAATGGATTGATGTAGTGTACAGAAACAGGTTTCTGTAGTGTACAGACTGTCTGGACATCTTATATTTCCTTAGCTCCATGCATTAGACTCCTTCTGCCTGGCTCTTCAGCTGGAAGTCTTGCATTCACAAACACTAATGCTGATCCGAGAGCGCTGGGGCGACCTTGTGCAGGTGGAGCGATACCATGCAGGGAAGTGTCTCTCACTCTCCGTTTGGAAGTAAGTTCATTTCAAAAGGACTGTTAACAAACAATAAATGAAATAACAGGAGGGATTATATTTACCAAGCTTGAGCCATAATTTTCAGAATTGTACTTTCTTTTTGATGTGAGAGTCTTAAATTCCTGTAATTAAGTACTACACATGTTGCTTGATTTGCAAAGAAGTAAGGGTTGCGTGTTAATGTACAGAAGAGGAGTGGATACAGTTATAAATGAGTTTATATTTACAGAGATACCTAAAAATTAATTAGGTATCTGTCAGACTTTTACTATATTTATTGCTTGACTCACACTAGATAAAATTTTAAAAAGCAATCCAAGTACACTTCTGATTGTGTTGAATTTGCAGTCATCTAAAATTCGTGTAGTTACAGTTAACCAACAGATCTGCTTTAAGATGTCGTCTAAAACAAATGCCTTTTTCAGTTCAGCTGACACAATGTTGTTTTTAACTAGAACACACAGAACCAAGGTTTAGCTACTGAAAAGCATATTTTCTGTTCTTCCAGTTGCGTGGTTTAATTATTCTATTTATTTTAAGTCAACAGGTACTTGGCAGGAAAACGGGGACTGCATCTGTCCATAAGGTCACTATAAAAATTGATGAAACTGATGTCTCAAAACCCTTACAAATATCTCATGAGCCTCCACTGCCAGCCTGTGATTCCAAACTGATGGAAAGAGCCATGAAGGTAAAGGTTTGCTTTGCAGAAGGCACCTAATTTTGTAAATAAAAAACTCGAGTGCTTTACACTGTCAGATGTTCCACTTTGATTCTATTTAAAGAGTTGTTTCTAAGATTCTAGTGAGTCGTTACTCTAGGTTGTGTAGTGTTTATGTGGGGACCTCAAATTGTTGTTACAAATCATTGCCCTTGACTTCATCTTAAAAATATCACCTACTTCACAGTGCATTATATACCACTTGTGAGACAGAATGCTGAGGCTTGGGGAAACAATAGCAACATATCAGTAATTATTAGGGTTTGGCTTGAAATCCTTTATAGAGAGACCGTTCTTCCCTTTCCTGTCTTGGAGCTCCTCTGAAAATCAGCTTCCCCTTGTCACTGGAGTTGGCTACCCAGCAGTGCTATCCACTTTAGAAAATCTTACATTATGATTTGGAAATCTTGTGCTGAAGAACTCATGTGGTTTTCTTGTTACAAGTGTTAGGTGAAGCTTAGTTTTACATTATTGCTAAACAGATTATATCATGTGGCCTATCTGAATGTTCAAATTCCTGTATTTTAAAGGTGGGATTGTTGCAATGATCCAAAATGAGAACTGCAGTCAAGTTCCTACTTGGATCGGGCTTCACTGGTGATAATTCTAAATCTTGGTTAAAGATATATAAGAAAAACTGCATTGTATTGTATTGTAATAAATCCTCTGTAAGCCCCTCAGCAAATGTGGCTGTGATATATCAGCATGTCTGTTTGTCATTATTTCTTTCAGTGTTTAGGTTTAGGAGAGTTAGTAAACTGGAGTGAATGGTGTAGTCTTTTTCCACAGGGAAAAGCTCTCTGGCTCAGATCTTTCACCTCTGTCACAGAACTTAACTACTGATGGTAGCCTCCACCTCCTGTACATACTTCGTGTTTCAGCCTCTTGGCCCATCATGTTACCAGTGCTGACAGAAAAGTCTACCTGGTGAATTACAAGAACTAACAATGTTTCAGCTACAGAGGGATGTGGGAAACATAGTAAAGCATGGTAGCCTTCTACTCTACTTTTAGAGCAGAAATTCTATTATCAGTATAGTAAACATATACTATATTTTCTTATTTAATAGCCTAAATTAGCTTATTTAGCCTACTAAATAGAGAGTTGAATTAGTGAAGATGCTGTATTTATGTGTAAATCCAAGCAAATGCTCTTTATCTACAACATCTGCTGAAGATCCACTGGAGGTGACACAGTCTAAGCTCACTGAATTGAATCTGCATCCTGGAGATTAAGATATGAGGCCACTGTAAATTTGAGGTTTATCAAAGTTAATGCTGTCCCCCCTTTATAAGGACTTGCTCTGAGCTTAAAAAAATTATCAGCTGTGGTAAATACAGTGTTGTTGTAGTGTTTGAATAATGATCCCAGCTGTAATGACGTAGATGGCACACTGGGTTTCTGTTTGTTTAAGATACTGTATAAAACAGTGGCACAAACAAACATGTTTGTCTGAGAAGGTTGTTCTGCATTAACCTACTGAGAATTGGATGTAGTCACTTCTTAGAGAGGAAGATTTAACCCATTGCAGCTTCTGAGTTGAAATGCTCTTGTGGATGGATAACAACTTGGTTTTTAAGGTCTTGTCTTGGAAAGCTTGTCTTTAGGGGAAGATCATTCTGGTATGCAAAGGCATGCACTGAATATAGTGTAATTCTGTTCTGTATGAACCTTTTCTGCATTTATCTCTTATGCTGGAATAAAACTTGAGTTTAATTCAGCTTGAACAGTTTTCAAAGCAATGTGTGGTTACCTAGAAAAAAGGTTTTGCAGTAATTTGGAGCTTTGCTTATGCAAAATATGTAAATAATGCGACTGTAATGTGAATTAATGTAAATGTGAGTGCTTAATTTAGATTGCACAAGTAAGTTACTGTGAATATAAGTGGTGGCATGAGCTTCAGCACTGGCATTGCAACAGAATGTAGATGGAAACCCCTAGATACTTGTGGGTTCAGTAGGGTTGCTCATACTCAGTGCCTGTCCCTGCCTTGTTACCCTGTTAGCAGGACTTAAACTTGTTGGATTTCATGTTACAGCTGCATGTATATTTGTGTAGAGGCAACCATATCCTAATGAAGTGTTGCTTTGGGGTGTTTTTTCTTTGGGGTCTTTTTTCCTTAGTTTAAGCTAGTTACCAATGGCTGGGAAAAAAAGAAAGCTAAGCTGAAGATGGATTAACCTTTATCCAGGACAAGTAGGTCTGCACAGGGGGTGGTAACAGCATAGTTTGTGAAACTTCTTTTACATCTTCTAATTGTAGCTCAAAACCCCTCCCACTGCCTGCTGCACAGGATCTCATGGTAGCTTGTTGTATTTTGTAGTGATCCTAATACTCAAGTTAATAGTCCATGTGGCTCACCACAGTTCTAAGCTAATTATTTCTGAAGTGATTGTTTTATTAAGTACCTTTGTTTCAGTGTGCTAATGCAGAAAGTCTACACATCAAATATGAGCTTACTTGAGTACATATCTTTTTTACAGATTGATCACCTATCAATAGAAAAACTCCTAATAGACAGTGTCCATGCAAGATCTCATCAAAAACTCCAGGAGCTGAAAGCCATTCTTAAGAGCTACAATGTTAATGACAACTGTATGTGTTTTCTGCTGAAGTTTTTCTAGTTCACTTCCATTTGCGTCTAGGAATGGTTTCCTTTTCTCTTAGTATTTCTTGTTTTCATTAATTTAAAAAAAAGGGGGGAAATGTGTTTAGAATTAACAAAACTTAACTTTGAATTATTCTCCATTGAGAATTGTAAAATACCTGTACATCTGAATGCAGTGTAATAGGTGAAGCTGGTAGAACATTTTAGTCTGGGTTGAAGGGTTAAAATTTGCCTACTGTAAAACTTGTTTGTGTTCAGAATTGAAAGCAAATCTTTCACTGTTTTGAACTAGTTTTGCATTAGACTTTCCTTAAACTGCTGTTGAAACTTTTGGGATTTAGATTGATCTTACAATTGTGAAGCAGTAAGTTGAAAGTTATTCAAGGATTAATAATCTTCAAATTTGGTCTGCCTTTTCTCATTAGTTTGTCACTGTTTTCACAGAGAAATTCTTATATTCAGTTTTCTCTTTATGTTAACACTGTAATAATGTGCAAATGAGGTTTGTTTCTTTAAAAACCTACAGGTTTTTTATTATAATTGGCTATGTTTTAATATAAGCTTGACTTTTTGGTGAAATTATTAACATCATTTTTTGTTTAGCGTTCATTGAGACGGCTCTCCCAACTCTTGTAATTCCGATTTTGGAACCATGTGGTCGATCTGAGTGCCTGCATGTATTTGTTGATCTCCACTCTGGAATGTTCCAGCTGATGCTGTATGGTGTTGGTAAGTAGGCACAAAATCAGGAGGTATTTAATATCTTGCAAGAATCCTGTGCTGTGAGGTAATTTTGTGGGAACAATTCTGTCAGGTCTGAAAAGTTTTGTGAGCAAATGATCCCCACACTTGGGTCATCATCTAGGTATTGGAGTTTGAGGAATAGAAACAGGATCTTTGTGCTTAAGTGCCACAGTTCAGTTAAGATTATTTTAAGAGGGCAACAGACTAATTATTGTTGGGGTCAGTGCAATGCAAATTCTTTATGACTCATGATTCCTGGCTTGTGCTGTTAATGGATGGGGTCATTTCACATGGACCTGAGTGAGAATTATATTATGGGACCTTATACATCTTGAGTTACTGCTGTTCAAGTCTTAACTTCAGGTTTCACAATGCTTAAGAAAAGAAAGAAAGTTCTTTTAGTTTATTTGGTTAATAACATCCTGCTGTGGATTTACAAGCATTAGGTATCATCTGTTAGTACCTTAATCTCTCTCCTCACGATAAGCCATGTGGAAAAAACAAGGGGCAACAATTACAAGTTGCATCAGGCGAAGTTCCATCTCAAAATCAAACTATCCATAGAACAACCCCCTGAGAGTTTTGGTGCAGTCTCTGCCACTGGATATGTTCAAGATGCTGTTGGACAGGGTGTTAGATAATCTCATCTATGCTCCCTTTCCCACAAAAGGCTGGACCAGGTGATCTTTCAAGGTCCCCTTTGAAGCCCAGACCTGGGCTGTTACATGATTCTGAGATTAATTAGATGAGACACTTTCAATGAAAGTTCGAAGTTTTGTTTGAAGGGCTGGTGCTAAGACCATTCACTCACCTGATGTTCTTGCAGATCAACTGACACTCGATGACATAGAGAAGTCTGTTAATGATGATATGAAGCGAATCATTCCTTGGCTCCAGCAGCTCAAGTAAGTGGCCTGAACAATTCACTTAGATTGCATGGAATGAATTACCACATTTGTATTCTGGATGATCACACTTGCATGGCTCTGTTTTACCACAGTAGGGGTTATACTTTCTCACTGTTGTAAGCAACCTTGAGTATTTGTCATCTCCTCTAAGCAGTGGAGGAAGGTCTGGTTTTATTTGGAATTTATGCCATAGTCCTGCTTTAGATTTCCCCTTTACATGTAGCCTCCTGCGTTGCTATGTGCACACTTTGCATGAAGTCTTTTCACTTTAAGTCAGTAGCAGACCACTTGCTTCCTGAGAATCTCCTTTTCTATTCATGTTCATCTTCTATATCCTTTATTCCACTCTGTTTCTACAGCTGAACTCTGCTTGTTTCTCAGCAAAAATTATCTCCCTTCTCACAATACAGAGGAAAAACCAGGAAGTGGCCTAGGATGATTTAAATAGTACCTGTTTATCTTCTAGCACTTCAGCCCTTGCTGGTTTAAGCCTCTAATCTTCCTTCCATAAAGCCCTGAGATTTAAGCACAAGATACATTTGGCTCCCATAAGAGGTGGTAGCAAATAATACAAACACAGTTTGCATCTTCATGAGAACTGAGTTCCACCTGCTCTGTCGTTTTGGAAATTCCCAGTGCTCTGACTTAATTGCAGGGTGAAATCTCTATTTGAGGAATTCAGCTTCTAAAAGAAGCTTGATGATGCATGAAGCACTGGCACCCTGGAGAAACTAATCAACCTCCCTTTGTTATAAATAATGTACTTGAGATAATGGCTTGGGTAGTGCTGCAGTTTCTGAGGAAGCTCAGCAGTCCACCAAATGTCTTTTAGGAGACTGCTGTATCTGACATGTATCTGTGAGAATAAATACGGTGTGTTGTGATGGACAGATGCTGAGCACCCACACTTTCCACTGCTGTTGTCTGTGAAGTTTGACTAAATACCCAAGCCTTGCATTTCTGAGCCCCTTTCAAGCCTAGCTAGTCTTCCTGGCCTTGCCACTATAGCCAAAATCCATTGGAGCAGTACAAAGTTTAATTCCAAACATGAGAATAAATTTGGTGTCTTGCATGTAGCTCTTCATCTTCAAACTTACTCAGGTGAATGAGTTTGTTTATAACATAACCCAGAGTGACATCCAGCTTCAGTGACTTTTTTTACTGTATTGCTTACCAGCATATGGGAGCAAAGATTTTCCTTTCTATACCAAAATGTAATTGAAGATTCCAGATTGTCAAGTAACTGCAATCTGCATGTTTTTTTAATGTTTCCCTTCTTTGTTTTATATTGCAATTTCATATTGTAGTATAAAAATTTATTCAGCAAATAATTTCAGGGCTTTTCTTCTTGAATTAACAGCTGTCTGTTAAGCTGAAGACAAGATGTAAAGATAGTGATAAGGAAATACAAAGTAATGAAATTTTCTGTGTGATTTTTCTTTATTTAACTTGTACTGCAGTGATAGATGTTGGCTTCGAATATGACTGACTCTTAATTTGACACTAATGCTCTACACAGCAATATCTTAGAATCATGTAAACCAGTCTCAGGGTACTAATACCTTTATTTCCATGCAAGGTTCTGGCTTGGACAGCAGCGCTGCAAACAGTCTATAAAACATCTGCCTACAGTGAGCAGTGAAACTCTTCAGCTAGCTAATTATGCCAGCCATCCAGTGGGAAACCTTTCCAAACACAAACTGTTCATCAAACTCACTCGCCTTCCCCAGTACTACATTGTAAGTAACTGAAAAATGCTTCTGTCTTTTGCTCCCTGTCATGGATATCCCTGGCAGTTTGTTGTACTGTTAACTCTTAACATTAGGAACCAGGTGATTGATGTAATGCTTGATTCTCTCCTCTCCCTCCCTTCTCCTGTGGGTTTGTTAAGCACTCAGGCTCATACAGGAGAGGGTGCATACAACTTTATTACTCAGAAACCTTCCCATTCTCTGTTTCCTGAAAGGTTTGATCTTCCTTCTCTTCTTGGGTCCCTTCCCTAGCCACAGCATTAATATATTGGAAAAGACTAATATCTATCCTTTAAAAGGGAGAGGATAGGAACTGAATTAGACTTCATCTTAGCTTGAGAATCTTCTCAATTTGTTGTTTTGTTTAAATATAGGTTGTAGAGATGTTTGATGTTCCTGGCAACCCCACAGAACTGGAGTACAAGTACCATTTTCTGTCTGTGAGCTATGCTGAAGGAGATGACAGCCCTGCCACTGCACTTTTACTACAGCAGTTCAAACCAAACATTGAAGAATTGGTACTGGACACAAAAAGTGGCAAACAAATGAAAAGTGGTGTCAAGCGCAAGGTACATGTTCCAAAAGCCATTGGGGTGGTTACAGTGCATGAAAGCTCTACACAGATTCTGAGCATCAATTCCAGCTTTAGTAGCCATGTTTCCAGGGTTTGTATGGCTGACATCTTACTTGTATGGGTTCTCTGGACTGCTTCCCTAGGGAGATGCTGGGAAACTGTTTTGTAACAGTTGTCCTTCAGTTCATGCCAGGCCTTCTCTGCTGCTTTCCCGAGCCAAGGCAGAGCTCTGTGCAGAGGAGTGTGTATATATTGGATATGCAGAGTGCTGGTATCTGTGTGATGCACTTTGTACCATGTGTAGACTTTAAAAGACTTGCAGGGGCTGATAAGAGTTACTTCTTGGGACCAGGCTTACGTGGCTTAGTGATATTCAAGTACTGTTCTAAAGACAGTCTTCAACTGGATTGCTTCAGTCCTGAAGTGGATCCTTTCAGGAGTTTGTGCTCAGGGTGTGATTCGTTTAACAATTTGATGAATTAGATTATTCTCTGACATCTCTTTAAAATGTTCACTCCAAATATGCAAGTACATTTGTCTTTATTTTATAAATTCTAGTTATCTGGAGATCCATGTTCTATAGAACCCAAGAAACCAAAACGGTCTGGAGAAATGTGTGCCTTCAATAAAGTGCTAGCTCATATTGTAGCCATGTGTGATACAAATATGCCATTTATAGGGCTTCGGATAGAGGTAGGTATTAAAAAATATTTTGTTTCCTTTTTCCCCTCCCCTACTCCTGATTCTGGTGTCTAGATGTAACTGTTTGGCAAACTTGTGGTCATGTGCTCACTCTGGAGTTGCCCTGCCAGCTGAGCCCAGGTGACTCAGTCTTCTACACTGTGTTGCTCTAGTCTTGTTAGAGCTGCTTCTCTTAATACCAAGCACTGCAAAAAGCTTGAAAAGTTGAGGGAAAAGGGAAAATGAGGATGAAAGATGCACTTGTGGGAAGGGTTGGGAGACAACTTCATACCAGATTTGCACAGACCGTTTTTTGGCTTTCCAATGCTTGAGGACATGAAACATCTGTCACCCTCAGGGGAAAAAAATCCTTGAAAATGCTAGATTTTTGCTTGACTTGTTGCTTGGAATAACATTTTTCTCGTTCATTCCTAGTTATCCAATATGGACATTCCTCACCAGGGAGTACAAGTAGAAGGAGATGGCTTCAGCCATGCAATACGTTTATTAAAGTAAGAGGATATACTCTGTTTCATTTTATTACTGTACATACACTTGAGAGAAAAAAAAAGGCTTGTTTGCAGAGTAACAATAAGAATATCAGGACAAAGGCAGGATTTTTGGTTTGGGCTTATTTTTCCTTTTTTTTTTTTGGAGGGGTGTTAATACTGTGTGTCTTGCACTTGCATGTGAAGCAGTGCTAGAGAAAGAGGAAAATAAGAGTAGACAAAGAGCCAACTACAATTTGTTTCCTTCATTAGCCTAAACCAAGGGGCTCTGAAAACAGTTTGACAGTCCTCAATCCTTAAATCCAGGCAGTGCTAAGGAAGATGTGATGATGATTCATGAACATGCAATTTTAGATCAGATCAGAGGCCTACATACTCCGTATGTTATTTGACAATTATGTGAAACTGCAGAGGAAAATGCCAGGAATCCCAGAAAAGACAATTGCATGGTAAAAAGGTTGTAGAGGAAATATCTGAGAATCATACAGTAATTTAATAGGTTATTTAGGCCCAAGTGCAGGACTTTGTATTTGTTTCCATGGAATTTCATAAGGTTCCTGTTAACTTGTTCCTCCAGCCATCTGTGATCTCTCTGAAGGGCAGCCCTGACCTCCAGCATGTTAAGTGTTCCTTTCAGTTTGGCATCATCTGCAAATTTGCTATTCTTTTGTAACATACAGGCTATTGAAATAGTTATATTGAAATTGTTAATAGGAGGCCAATGGTATTGGCCTCTGTGTTAACCCTGAGAAATGCCACCCACAACCAGCCACTAACTGGACCTGCAACAAATGAGTTTAAAGCAAAAAACCATAAACCCCAAAGACACCTCCTAGAGTAAAACCTTCATAACTCCTTTTATGCTGCAGAAATGTACAGTGACATAAAGGCACCAGTCTCTAAATGCACCAGGCCCTACCTTTTTAACTTTGCATATGAGTAGAGAACTTGTGAGCTGAAGTGAAGGGTGGAACATGAAAATAAGATTTCTGGCTAGATCCTCAAGGAATTTGAAAAGGAGTTTGGCGTGTTTTTACTTAATCTTTATTTAGTCTGTCCCCTGAGCTCGATTCACACATTGGGATACGAATAAATTAGTGAATACTATGGGAACTGCCAGGTTGTTCATTGCATGTAGAGCAAGCTTGTTCTGGAAGGCAAATTAATTCAGATTGCCGCAGAACTTACTTATTTTCATCTTTTTTGGCTTATTTCTCCATATAAGAGCTTTATATTGGTGAGCTCTTAGTTCACCAGGAGATAAGGACAATTCAGCAGATCCTTTAACAGTCTGCAATTTGCAGGTGTTGAATCCATATAAAACTTGTTCTTAGCTCAGAGTTCTTTTGTGACACACTTATTACAGTCCTTGAGGAGGAATAGGTTATTTCACTGTGCAGTCCAGCTGCCTCCGTTGTTGATTAGTTCAGTCTTTCATGTCCAGACTTGGGAGTCCTTCAGGAAATATGAGAAGGCACTGTTGTTACTTGTGGAGCTGTACTGTGTGTAATGGCGATTTTGTTTTTTGCCATGTATAGAATTCCTCCCTGTAAAGGTGTAAATGAGGAAACACAGAAGGCTCTGGACCGATCTCTTCTTGATTGCACTTTCCGACTACAAGGTAGAAATAATCGCACGTGGGTGGCCGAGCTGGTGTTTGCAAACTGCCCACTGAACAGCACTTCATCCAGGGAGCAAGGCAAGTTTCATTGAGGAACAGTGGTAAATTTTGTTTCTTTGTAGTTTACACTGTCTATTGCAGTGGTTTTAATGTCTTGGGGTAACTGGACAGCTGTCTGCTCCTGAGATTGTTAATAAACCACAGCGTACCTTAATCAAAATTCTGACTGCAGAGTTGATGCATTTTTGTTACTTCAATGTCCTTCCTGGTCAGTTGCCACAGTTCGCTCATAGTGTGTAAACCACAGCTCAGGAAGCACTGGGTTGATCAGCATTTACCATCTCCTCCCACTGCAGGACCAACCCGTCACGTTTACCTGACGTATGAAAACCAGTTGTCTGAACCAGTTGGAGGTCGCAAGGTGGTCGAGATGTTCCTTAATGACTGGAACAGTATTGCTCGGCTGTACGAGTGTGTCCTGGAGTTTGCACGATCCTTACCAGGTACAGAAATCACCTTCTTTTTGTCAGAGTGGTGGGCTGACAGATTACTGTGATTTTCTCACTCTCTTCCCTCCTCTCTTCACAGACATCCCCAACCACTTAAACATTTTTTCAGAAGTTCGGATCTACAACTACAGAAAACTTATTCTTTGTTATGGAACTACCAAGGGGAGCTCAGTAAGTAACTCCTAAATGGACTTTAAATGTATGATTGAAAACGGAATGGGTAGGCTTAGACTTCTCAGAATTTTACTACAGAATTTTTCTATTTAGTGGAATTAATATAGATGAATGTAGAAAAGGCAGAGGGTGCTGCATTGCTAATTTGCTGCGTTCCTAGAAGTTCAGAATTTTTGACAGTTTCTGTTAGATGCTTTATATTGTGGGAAGGACAGTTGTGTGCTTCTGACTGATGAAAGCTGGTGTAGCAGCATGTTTCTGAAAAACTTTGTGTAAGTGTTGTTGCTGGTCACTGCTGTACTGGGATATATGGATATGTGTTAAGCTGAGTGCCTAATTATGCCTTAGAAGAGAGGACTCTTAACAAAGTTTTAAATGTAGTGCTGTGCTTTAGAATGAGATGGTCCTTAATTATTTTGTAGCAGTGCTGTTTTCTTGTTCAGAGCTTTAGCTTCCTCTGTAGTATTTGAATTTGCAACTTATTAATTACTTAAATAACTGAGTAGTTGCTCACACCTTTGCCTTAAGTGCAAGGTAGAGGAGGAAGTGGGTGCATGTTTATTTCAGATTAAGAATACAGTTTTTGTGTGCAACTGATGCAAAGTAGCTGATACACTTGAAGTTTGCTTCCTGGAACACTTCTGTGTTCATCTTTCTAAGCTGAATTTTTAAGAGTATTTTTATGTGCATTTTATTGGGAAATGTATGTGTGTGTATATATATATGTATACATACATACATATGTATGTTTTATACATGTAAGTAGCCAGAGCAGCAGTATGGATTTTGCATTTAACTTCCTTACATATTAACATACCCAGTTCTCATTTTTGTGTAATGTAACTTAAGAAAACCAGTCCACCTGTAGAACTCATTAATCAGTTTTCCACAGCACGAATCTCTTGAGTTTACTTTTCTTTCTCTCACCTTTGGCATAAAAGACTCTTTTGCTTTTTGGTTGACTTGCTGATATAATTGCCCAGTTCTGTGGTTGCCAGCAATCCAGGCAGCTAAGTGGGTGTTAAAGCTGACAGTGCTTTTTTTTTTCTTCACAATCTCAGCAGCTTTTGAATTAGGAATCCGTTGAGGTTTGATGAAAAATGGGGGCAAAAATTAAATCAGACCAACTTTCTTGCTATAATCTCTTGTTATAACCTTGTTATTACAACCTACTTGTTCTGGCTTCCAAGACCATTTTATGTTTGTGACATTGCAGATCAGCATTCAATGGAACTCCATTCTCCAGAAGTTCCACATTTCACTGGGAACTGTTGGCCCAAACTCAGGTTGCAGTAACTGTCACAACACAATTCTGCACCAGCTCCAGGAGATGTTCAATAAAACGCCAAACGTGGTGCAGTTGTTACAGGTAATGCTCTATAAAACTTCTCTCAAGCAAATTGCAAGACACTTGGGAGCTGAATTCTGATTCAGCTGTTCTCTTCAAAATTACATGGGTGTTACGATTGTTTATGGATCTCATTGCCAGAAAGCCTCTAATTTTCCCTGCTATGCCCCATTTTCCCTGACCTTTCCTTTTGGATAAGCTACCTGACCTCTCAATATCCTCTCTCTCTCCCAGGTTTTGTTTGACACTCAGGCTCCATTAAACGCCATCAACAAACTCCCGACCGTGCCCATGCTGGGACTGACCCAACGCACCAACACTGCCTACCAGTGCTTCTCCATCCTGCCCCAGTCCCCCACGCACATCAGGCTGGCCTTCAGGAACATGTACTGCATCGACATCTACTGCCGCAGCCGCGGCGTGGTGGCCATCCGCGACGGCGCCTACAGCCTCTTCGACAACAGCAAAATAGTGGAGGGCTTCTACCCTGCACCTGGATTAAAGGTGACCACCCCGTGTTTTCTGGCAGGTTGTAAATAAATGAGCTTCTCCCTTGGAAGTATGAATCTAATGTGAAGAGCTTCGTTTCTTTGTGGAGAGCTGTGGTCCTTCCAAAATTCTGAGCGTAGAAGGAAGTTTTTGATTTATCGGTAGAGCTGTTAATTAGTTTGAATTAAAACATTTCCTTTAAAAAAAAGTAACATCAAGTGCTAGGGTTGGGGTATTTTTTTCCTTATCTGTGTATTCAGGCATCCTTTTGTTGAAACTTGCTGAAGCTTTGTGGCTGGGCTGGATGTCTGCTCCAGGATTAGCAGCAACTGCTCCTCACAAACTGTGTTATGTGGCAGTACAGTGCTCCATCTCAGATGATTCTAGACAGAAACTTCCCTTTTAAAATAGGTCCCATCAGTGTGTGGCAGGAGCCCGTGGCTTTGGTTCTAAATGCAGTGCTGGTTCACTCTTCCTGAAAAATGAATCTGTGCACATTGACAGAATACCTGAGGGCAGCTTGTACCAGTGCTAGTTACACTGAAATACAGGAAAATGACACAGGTTGATTTGCTAATTCTTTTTTCTGACAGTTGCAACTGAATATTGATTCTCTGGCATTGCGTTTAACTGATCCTGAACATCTGCCTCTTTCACAAATGCTAAATGAAAGGCTAGTGGAAATAAGAAGGGAATTGCAGATACCAGTGTAAAGTGGTAGAAGAGAATGAAAATGGGAAAGTAGAGGAGGAATTAATTCAAGAAAGTTGTCAGGTTCCTCTGGGTACAAAAGAACGCTGTGGAGGAGGTGACCCAGATGTTCTTAACCAAACAGGGCAGTTGTAGGTGTGATACAGCAGCCATGTAGGTTCTGGATACTGATGAGTTGTTCTGGAACAGGTATTTCCAGATGTAGGCTTTTCCTTATCTTCAAGGAGACAAGAAGAATGTTGGTATTTCAGTTTTCTGGAGATATTTCTAGTTATAGAGCCAGGTATCTCTGTTTATGAATCGATACATTTTGCAGACTAATCATACTGTAGTTAATGAATGCCCACTAGTGTTTAGTTCCAGAGACCTGCCTGTCTCCTGTGTGCTGTAGCTGATTGTGTTACAGCTCAGCAAATACTGCCTTCATTTGTGTAGTAAAATTTATATGGGCCAATTGCTAACAAAACTGCTTTTTCCACAGACATTCCTGAACATGTTTGTTGACAGCAATCAGGATGCACGGAGACGATCTGTAAATGAAGATGATAACCCACCTTCTCCTATTGGAGGAGACATGATGGATTCTTTGATATCACAGCTCCAACCCCAGCAGCCACCACAGCAACCACAACAACAGGTACCCTTCAGGCAAAATAAATGTTTATTGTCTTCCACAACAGTAGATTTCTAAGAACTTCATGTTCTAAAGGGATTAGCAGTAACAAAATAGAAAGGGAGACTATAAACCCACTCTGCTGCAGAATTCCCCTTCGGGCAAAATGTATTAATTTATTTTGCCATTTCTCATTCCAGTGTAAACAGCCCATAGCATATGAACAGCAGCTTTGGAAGGTCACATGAGACTTGCTGCCTAGAAGCAAAGGACTGAGGGAGGGAAAACAACTGTTAAAGATAAAAGATGGGAGGGAGAGTCAGGAGGCTTTGCTGTTACAGGGTGGCAGATAAAAGGAGTGAGGTACAGAGGTATTATGTCTTTAGAAGAAACTGAAAAAAACAGTGAACACTGAACAAGATAATATAGAAAATCAAACAACTATGTGGATGAGCCTGTAAGACCAAACCCTCATTAGTATTCTCCTGCACATACGTAGCTTCTGTTTTAGTACAAAATGATCAAAATTTTTCATTGTCCTGTGTTGACAATTTCAGCCATTTGCAAAACAGGCAGGAGCCTCGGGAGCGTATCCTCTCACCTCACCACCCACCTCCTACCACAACACAGTGACCCCCTCCCCGTCCATGATGCACACACAGTCACCAGGTAGGATGGCTGGGAGCCTGGGAGCTGATCCTGTCCTAGAAAAATAGGTCTTTGTGCATGCATGTTTTAGCTATTATTTGAGCTGTGTTTGGCCCCAGGTTAGCCAAGAGAATGCACCTTACACTGTGGGCAAAAAAAGAAAGTCCTGCCATGCATGTTTTGGAAAGTACGTTTTGAAGCAAAAAAAAAAAAAAACCACATTAATAGCTGTGTAATATTTGGGACTGTTTCATTCTTACAGTTTATAATTTGCTAAGACAAAAACCTGGTAATTTTCAGTACCTGCTTCTTCAGAAAAGCTTTTCATCACCAAAGGTCTGCTTTCTGCTCCCAGCTGTTGTAGAACAACAGCTGAAAATATTTAAATTTGGGGAAGGGCTGAGCAGGGGAGAAATGCCATTCTTCAAGCCAAATATCACGGGAAGTTTTTCCTTTGTGTCATAAATCAACCTGAAAAATATGACAGTCATGCATGTACAAAATAAAGCCTTCAAGTGCAAAAACAAATTCTCTTGAATCTTGTTTGCTGTTTCCCTAAAAAGTAGGGAGCAGTTGATAAAAAAAGTTAGAACAGAATTGTGTATGTCAAGTGATGTGATGTCTTTGATCAGGAAATTTGCATGCTGCAAGCTCACCTAGCGGGGCTTTAAGAGCACCATCACCAGCATCCTTTGGTCCAACTCCTTCACCTTCCTCTCTTGGAATCACAATGGGACAAACTGCTAACTTTGCCAGCCCACATGGTGAGTTCTTTACTGGCACGTGTATGTGTAGGGACAGGGAGGGCAGATTTGCTTCTTGAAGTTAGGTCTTCCAGAGCAGACCTAAGTTAATTGAGAAAAATTCATGTTTTGTAATTGGCTCAAGTAGCTGTTTTCATATATGTGAGTGTTAACTCTTAACAGTAGTCAAAAGTAGCTGCATGGCATGTTGAGGCGTTCCTAACATGTTAAAAATTGACTCTGAGTCACTCCTTTCTGCTTACTAATGTGGGGAAATTCAATGTGGTCTTGTAGCAGAACAGTGGCTGCAGCTTTTAATGAGCATTTCTTTTGTTAGATTAGTTAGTGGATTTTCACTGCTTACATTTCCTGGAAGAATAACTGGTACAGGTTAGAAATTCAAATACTTGCACTTTGAAAATATTGTCAAAGTCTGGCTGGTTTGACATACCTGTATGTGAGCAACATGCCTTTTGGTTGTTTTCTTTATTAATTCGGTTGGGTTTTTTGGAGAGCTGCCAAAACAATCCTTTGTGTAATCACAGTGCATTGGAAATTGTTGTCTAGATCACAACAAATGAACAGTTCAGATGGTAATTTTCACACATCAGTTTGGTTGTTGAGGTGAACCAAGTGAGAGAGATGTACCTCAGAGGGTTTACTCGTTCTGATCAGTCTGTATAGCAGAGATACTTTTGCAGAGATAACTGTAAGTTACTGAATAGATAAGGAACTGTCTGGCTGAGGCTTCCATTTGCTAAGGAGCAGTAGAAGTCCAAGTCTGTAGGCAAGAGCTCCTTTTAGTTTAGAACCTGTTACTTGTTGAATATGACATTTTTTCTTAACATTCAATTTTACTTTTTTAAAAAGACAACCTGGAAACCCTTGAAATCTGTATCTTGATTTTTCCTTTCTGCCCTCACTTGGTGTGTTTTACATGGCTGTAAAAAGTAGTCTAGAAGCTTGCAGGCACTTTCATGCTTTACAGATTTTGGTAAGCCTTTTTTAGATTGCTCTGTTAGAAAGCCTTTTACTTTTTAAAGAAATAATAATGGTCTTGTAACATCTGTAGGTACCATAGACCCAAGCTCACCCTACACCATGATGTCACCCAGTCAGCGTGCAGGGAATTGGCCAGGATCTCCCCAGGTCTCTGGTCCATCACCAGCAGCACGGATGCCTGGAATGTCACCAGCCAACCCTTCCCTTCATTCACCTGTCCCCGATGCCTCTCATTCCCCACGAGCTGGAACAAGTAGGCTTCTTTATCAGTGTTATAACTGTGAAACACCCATGTTTAACATTTCCAATTGTGTTCCTTTTGGTAGCTCTTGTGTCGGTCTTACAGTCCTTACTGCCCTTGTGCAGGAAAGTATCCAAGGAAGTTAAGCTTTTATTCTGTCCTAGTTCAAATCTTCAATAACAAATTGGAAAAATGAGCTAAAGCATACAGCATAAATGTCAGCAGAATTGATGATAGCTCTTGTTGCAGTTCAGAAATCAGTCTGAAACCATTGAACTCCGTGACTAAGAGAAAAGTCTTCAGAGTGAAAGCAATGATAGGCACATTTGCCAACCCAAATACTAACTTTTCACATCATAGATCTGTAATGCTGCTCTTGCACGACTGATTTAGCCATCTTTACGTCCCATTGAGTTTGTTGTGCAAACCTGCTGTCTGCTGGCATGCTGCAGAAAGAGGAAAAGGGAGGGGGGTTTTAATGTTACTGAGGCTCTTTGCATGGGTGCAGGGTCAAAACTAATTCTTTGTCTGTCTGATGCCTATCACTAGGCAGGCATATTCATAAATAAGAAGGATTAAGCTTTGGCCCAGGGGACTTATTGATGAATAGTGATAATTTAAGTGAACACACATCTTATGTTTCAGCTTAAATCCTCCCTCACTGCAAGCCCTTGTGTCCCCACAGGTTCCCAAGCCATGCCTACAAGCATGCCTCCACCTCGGAAACTACCTCAGCGCTCTTGGGCTGCATCCATTCCTACAATCCTCACCCACAGTGCCTTGAATATTCTGCTCTTGCCCTCTCCTACCCCTGGGCTTGTGCCAGGACTAGCTGGCAGCTATCTGTGCTCCCCTCTCGAGCGATTCCTCGGATCAGTGATTATGAGGAGGCATCTTCAGAGGATCATACAACAGGAAACGGTACAGTTTAAGTTTAAATGGGCCTGTGGGTATGTGACTGCTCCATGTCTCTCAAATCAGGCACAAACTGAAATGCTTCAAATAAAATAACTGTTTGCTGTTAGACTTGTGCTGTACTTCAGATTTTTGCCACCTGAACTGTCAAAATATAGAGAAATCATTTACTTGCACTTCTTTTCCACACAAATTAGATGTGGAAAACCTGTTTGGTCAGATGAAATTTGGTAACTGTTAAGATAGCAAGTCTAGGACCAGAGTTTCAGATGCTGTGGGTTCCTTGGGTTTGGCATGTGCATTGGGAGTTTACTAGAACAGCCATGGGGTTACTGTGGATGCCACTACTTGGCAGGATTGCCAGAGAAGTGAGTTACTAGTTAATGATAACTACTAGGTCAGGAATGTTACTTCAGTGTTTGGGACAGACAAATGCACCTCTTCACTTCCATGGTATGGATTCAGTCACAGAGAAAGAAGCCAAATCTGGCATAAGCTGAATTCTCAAGGCAATTTTACCTGTATTAAAATATCTTGTGTTTCCTTCTGGAAAGAGAGGTTGATCACTATGATTTGGGGAGGGAGTGAGAGTGTGTGTCTGTGTCTGTGTGTTCACACTATTTAATGAATGACTAATTGACTGTGAATCTTCTTTTTATGCAGCTACAGTTAATAAACTCCAATGAACCAGGTGTCATTATGTTTAAGACGGAGGCACTGAAATGCAGGGTTGCTCTCAATCCCAAAACCAACCAGACCTTGCAGCTGAAAGTCACACCTGAAAATACAGGACAGTGGAAATCAGAGGAGTTACAGGTTTTGGAGAAGTTCTTTGAAACGAGGGTATGTACTGAAATCAAGAATGTTTATATTTTTGTGCATTGCTTTTAATCTCTGATGTTGTTTTGAGTGGTCCTGCTGGCTTTCATTGGCATGTGTAAGAGCTGCAAAATATAAAAGTGACAGCTGTGCATGCTGGTTTCATAATAAATGATACATTTATTATCTAAATAGGCACTACTGAATAGTGTCTTTCTTCAGGTTGCAGGACCACCTTTTAAAGCAAACACCCTGATAGCCTTCACAAAGTTACTAGGGGCTCCCACACACATCCTCAGGGACTGCGTACACATCATGAAACTGGAGCTGGTAAGTCCACTGTTCTATTTATTTAGTTCACCCAACTTTGGTTATTATATTTTTGAAAAAAAGCTGTTGTATCTTTATTTACAAACATACGAATTACTCTAAATCTATACATAAGTTATTTAATGTTATTGGAGAAGTTTTCATTTTACTACCAGCTCTCCTGGAAACTCCCAAAATTTCTCATTTAAACTGATGATTTTAAAGAACTGCAGACATGTTAACTGCACAACAGGCACATGCTTAGGCTGACTGGAATCTTTCTGATTGTACTGTTGTGCTCAGTTCTTTCAGAGTTACTCTGATTCTCTAAACCTGGCAACATCTGCAGGTTTAGGTAAAGGGGCACATTCTACTTTGTGATGCTTCCCTGTTTCATAGCTGTGTATGTCACTGACATGAGACCTTTGCTCTTCTCCATGCTGCTCTCTCTGAACAGTTCCCTGACCAGGCAAGTCAGCTGAAATGGAACGTGCAGTTTTGTTTAACAATCCCTCCCAGTGCTCCACCAATTGCACCTCCAGGAACACCTGCTGTTGTGCTGAAATCCAAAATGTTGTTTTTTGTAAGTAGAGCTATCTGTTTTAAAATTCTAACCCTCCATGTCTCTGAGATCATCACGGGTTTGTAGCAAACCATAAGCCCACTGTACCTGACAGCTGTAATAGCTAAAAGTGTTGTACTGTTTGGAATCCTGGATTTGCGTAGATCTCTTTTGTAATGAGTTTGGTTTGTATTCCTACTCTCCTTCCTACTAAAACACAGCAGCTCCTCGTGTTTCGTGTTCTTGGAGAGATGTTGACAATATATGAACTTCAGCTCCCTCTGGGCTGCATCTTCAAGTGCTCAGCTTGTGGGTGTTTTGTTGTTTGAGGCACTAACCACCTAGACTGGGTGACATGCACATTAGTGGTGCTGGGAGAGGAGAGCAGGGATGAGATGTTCAGAACAAATCTACATCAGTGTTGTAGGCAATGCTCATTGTGGGACACTTTTGAGAAGAAAATAGCCTCCACCTGATTCATAATTTCTCTGTTACAGAACTGATGTCTGGAGACAGGGGGGTGGATGTACATGCTGGCCTGGAGTGTTTAACTGTGTCAGAATTTGCACTGAAGTTCGTGGTCCTTCAATTTAACACACATTTTCGGTTTTTTTCCCCCACAGCTCCAGCTAACACAGAAAACAACAGTCCCACAGGAAGCTGTTAGTATTATTGTCCCAATTATTTATGATATGGCTTCGGGTACAACGCAACAGGCTGACATTCCCAGGCAGCAGAACTCTTCTGTTGCTGCTCCAATGATGGTTAGCAATATTCTAAAGAGGTTTGCTGAACTGAATTCACCACGACCAGGTACTGTACATGTCCAGTAGATATATTCTCTTCACCCAGACATCTGTGACAAATCTCCAGTGTAACACTAAACCTCTCTTAAGTCTGAATTCTTCTTGGTTTCTATCCTACTTCTTTAGTGATTACAAACTCCTGATGGGACAGGCAGTACATAATGTAGTAGGGAAGTACTGGCAACACAGCAGAAGGTTGCACTGATGATTCAGGCTGGGTTTTGCTGTTCTGCCCGAGTGATAGAATGCACCCACCTCTTGTTGGCCCAACTCTTGCTGCTCAGTAAGAGTCACACTTTTTGACAAATGGGCCCAGAATGAGTCACAAGAAATATGCTGTGGCCAAGTGTCAGTTTTCATGGTTAATTATGAAGTTACTCAGCTTAACAGTAGAATATAAAGGGATGTTAAAATAGTTGTCAGAGCTTGTTCATGTGCTGTGAATGATTAAAAAGTAATTGCAGTGGTTGTATACTCCTTTGTCAGTGTGACCACTAGCAGAGGAGCATACAGTTCTGTCCACCAGCCGTGCTGTGAAGTGTTTGAGCTAGGTTGTTCTGAGTGTTCATTGGCCTGTAGGTAGTGCACTGTGAGCAGCATTGTGCTTTGCTTTCCCTCTTGTTTGTCATGCCTTTTTTTTTTAGTATCTAAAACATTGAGGAACAGTAGCAGGTTCTTTGGGCAGCATGTTGTCTGTAAGCAGTGGTTTGGGGTCCTAATACACAGATGGCTCAGAAGAACAGTAACTTTCAGTTCTGTTGAAGAACAAAATTTTTCCAGTAACTCAGTGAATAGATGGAAGTTGTGAATCCAGAGGTTGACTATTTAGTTCTCTTTTGTATAATTATTCATCTCGTTGTTATGCAGTAATTTTAACTATGCTTGATGGATTATTTCAATTGCTAGAACATGAGCAATGTTTACCTTAAATTGGTGTGGGTATGCATACATTTCTGAAACTTGTGATGGGATTTAAATTAATATACACTTTCTGTTTGACATGTCGTAATAGTGTAGGTAAATAAGAGAGAAAATAGCCTTGAGGGCATGTGGAGTTCCCTGTAGGCATTCTGTATGTGGAAGAGAGTTGTTTGTATAGCACTTCTATTTCAAAATACATTAACTGAACTTCAGGTGTTGCTTTTGGAAGGTGCTTCCCCACAGAGTTCCCCTGGTGTGGGGAAGGGTAGGTTCTTGCTTTGCTGTTTGTTATTGCACTGAGTTGTGTTTTAAAGTCAACCCTGCACAAAATACCACAGCAGAGCAAGTAACTGTCAAAACTGCTCTGGTGATGCCAGGTGAGATGTTTTCTGATGGTCACTGGATAGATCAGAATGGACAATTTTTGTTTGTCATGCAAGTTTTGAAGCAGTTTTGGAATCCAGTACAGGGAGCGAAGTATAGACAGGCAGAAGAAAAGTATAGGAAAAGCATTGGAGCCACAAGCAGAACCTTATCCAGGCACAGGAGAATGTAGCTGGCTGAGCAGAGGAAGTTTCTAGTAGTCCTTCCTCTGACTTCCAAAAGAAAGAATGAGTCTGTATGAATTTATTTCCACCACTATCCAGCCAAAGTAGGATCTTCCCGAGGACACTTGAAATGCAATTTCCTCTGTTCTTACTGTCAAAACATACACTATTATAGCTGATCAAAGAGAACAAGAATACCTTCTTTTTTTCACCACTAAAAGGTGATAGGAGAGCCAACAGATGAAAGTAGATAGCTGGGAGACTTCTCTTATAACAGCAGTACATGGGAGAACCCAGATGTGTCCCCTTTCTCGTCTGATGCTCCTTTCTCTTCTGCTGCTCCTGTGCTGTACCCAGGATTTTCCTGATTTTCATACCTGTTAGCTCTCTGCTGCACTAATTGCAATCTGCTTGGTTAAGGGAATTTTTCACTGTTTGAGTCAGGAAGGACCAGGGCCTCCCATCGTGCACAGATGATGTTACTGGCACTGTTGTTGTAACCTGGAATCAGTGTTGCCTCGTTCTGGCTGTATCTTTTTTACCTTTCTCTCTTTGTGAGAAAGTATTTTGTATTCAGCTTAACTTTCCTCTTAATAAAATGGTAGTGCCTGAAAAGTAAGTTCTTTTGAAAGAGTTTTCTTTTCAGATCTGTGGGCAAACACATTCTGCTGTGTTTAACAGTAAAATGTTGACTCATTGTGAATACACATTGTCTTTCTAAGACCACTTTACCTATGCCTCAGTGGGAGTATATGCTTTACTTTGGGGAAATACTTGTATGAACTGAGAGGAAATCAATGCCCTGGAATAATAAGTTGAAACTTGAGCTGTAATTCCAAAACCTACAGTAGGTAGTGGACATCAGTCTGGTAAGGAAATTAAAGTCCCTATGGATGCTGGAGGTGACCCTTAGAGAGGAGCTCAAGGGACTCACGATGATTCTTAAAGCACTTCACGACTAAACATTTTTCAGTGTCTGATTTTCAGTGGTGCAGTGGATGGTATTTAGCCCAGATTTGTAGCTTTGATATGATAATGAGTTGCCCAAAATAATCTTGGGAATCCCTAGTCTGGCAGTTAAGATTAATGCATCCCAACAGGCTCTGCGCTTATCTCTTTGCTCACGCTGTTGCTCCTTCAGCAGCAAAATGCAATGTCTCCTAATTGACATTCCGTGAAATATGCAGGAAAAATTCAGCCCACAGTGACCAGGTTACAACAGTAGCTATTAATTGTATTCTCTTTACCAGGAAACAGTAGATGAAAATCACAGCTGCCTGTTACTTCATCTTTTGTTGTTCTTATTTAACCCTTTCGCTTCTGCTGGTTTTAACTTCTTTGAGCTATTCAGAATGTGTGTGGTTTTGTCAGCAAATGCTGGTATTTAAAACTTGAGGTAGCTGTGGCTGGCTTTTCCTCTCAGTATTGAATCTCAGCTGTTGGAAACAGAAGTCCACCTGCTCTGTATTTTATTTTGCAGTTTAGATGTCAAGGGTAGAGCCAGAGCAATTTGGCTGAAAGAAACAGATTCCTGACTGTTGCCCAGTCTTGGAATTAGAAATGTTTCCAAGACTAAGCTTAGGACAGAAAACATCTTCCAGCTGTTTCAGACTTGAAGTAATTTTGAGTCTTTCAAAATGTTTAGTTTCTGCTTGTAATCAATAGAAATAAAACTTGAGAAAGTTGGGTTATTTTCTTTGTAAGATGTGGTGCTCTTAATTAATAACATACTGAAAAATTCAGAACACAGTCCATTGTACAATCAATTCTAGCATAGATCCAATCTGACATTCAAAAGCAATTAAAAATTAAGAGCTACTTGCAATTCCATCACCAACAAGAGCAGTCCTGCTGGGAAAGCTGGAGCTCCTTCAGCTTGTAACTCCCACAAATCCCAACATCCCTAGAGGTCGCTGGGTTTTGGGAGTCTCGGCCGCCGCGTGTCTGCAGCCTCGGCTCTGCCCTGGGGGCTCAGGGGGGTGCAGTGAGGAAGGGCTGTGGGGTGTGGGGCTAACCTGTCTCTTTTCCCTGCTCCAGAGCGAGGAAGGGCTGTCCGGGGCGCGGTGCTAACCTGTCTCTTTTCCCTGTTCCAGGTGAATGCACAATATTTGCAGCCGTTCGTGATTTGATGGTTAATCTTACGCTGCCCCCTGGGGGGCGTCCCTAGACACTTTTAAAAGAAGGCTGAAAGTGAGACAAAACAGCAAAAAAAAAAAAAAAAATTAAAAAAAAATTAAAATAAAGCCTTCGGTTAAAAGAGGACGTTTTAATTTTACCTTTTTTTCTAAGAGCTAACTATAAACTGGCAAACTTTCAGGGATGCACTTTCATCACATGAGTATCACCACGACTTTTGTATAGTGCTGTTGTATAGTGTGTTTTAATGGGAGACACTTCAGACTAGGTAATAGATCGAAGTATCAGCTTGCTGGTAATAGATTTAATATTCTGTTTTATACTATAAAGATTATGAAAATGCCAAACTTGTTTGTTTTTCTGTTTTTCTTATGTTTTGGTGTAATAGTCTTTTTTTAAGGCAGGTCTGTCATTTTTGAATACTGTAAAACTGTGACAAACTTTATATTGAAGCTGTATTTTAATATGACTGCTTTGAATCCTTAAACAATTTATTTGGGCTTGTTGTAAACATGTCCCCAAAAAGCAATATTTAATAAACTGGATTAAAAAATCTTATACTGGATGTTGTATCATCTTAAACTTTATTCCTCTCCCCTGTAGCCACTGGTCAGATCTCTTGTGTTCACACTTACTGCACTATCTCTTTTTGTGATCTTAGTTATACACACACACGTGCTGCTAACTTAAAAGCCCAAACAAATCTTTATTTATTTATCCTGTGGGTTCAATTTGTTCCAAGTCAGAGTAGAACAGAGTTTGTTCATTTTCCTGCTTGTAAACATAACCAGTACCTACTTAAAATGGTGCTTCATTTCTTATACCAGGAACTACATCTTTTCTGTCCCAAAAGCAAAGTTCAGTGGAAGAAAGAACCTTTTATCATCTGTCATGGAGTCTGTTAATACAGACTCTTACTTGTCTTGTTGTAGAGGGAGGTAAAGTAGGAGCTGGACCTGCATACCACAAAACTGGAGAGCTGATCCAAAAAAGCAACAACTTCACATTTAGCTTCCTGAATTGGATGTATGTAGATAACTTTGTCAGTAATGACTAAAGGCTATGGTAATTGAATAAAATGTCCATCCTTAGGAGTTATCTGTCATTTACCCATTAGTCCTCCTGGATCAGTATTCTCAAATTTTTATAGAGTTCAAGTTGGCTTCCAGACTTCCTACAACAGTGACTTTCAGCTATGCTACCTCCTTCCCTTTGCAGAGTTGTGGCAGCTCCCTGCTCAGCTGAAGGATGTTTGAAATATCTTCTAGTGAATGTATTCCAGCCTGTCTTGCTGTCTTTAAGGCTGCCCGTTGTCCTTATGGCTGTCACAGTGCTTTTCTCTGAATCTCTTGCCATTAGAAATCACCTTTTGGTTGGTGCCCACCTCAGATTTCAGCCTTGAACCTGTGGTTTGAGTGTGGGTTCTGTATCATTGCGGCTCTCACACACATGTATCTAACAGATGGTTATACAGCTTCTGCTTCTGAAAAACAAAACCCATCCCCTGGAGTGAAAACCTGCAGTTTTTAAATGCTGCTGCTGCTCAGTTGGAAAGAGCCCACATTTCTGCTGTTTTACAACTAAACTGATGTTTTAAAATTGAGAGGTGATACAAGAATGTCTGAAGAAGACTGGCTCTTGTGCTGGTCACTGCTCTGGTTTCAAGGTGGGAGCATTCCCATGCCTAAAATCATCTTCCTGATATGTGAGAAGTACTTGCTGCCCTTTGTGGGAAGAGGCAGGAGATGTGGAGTGTGGTGGGGTCAGAGCTTCAGCACTTGGAAGTAAAAGGGAGGGGAGAGGCCTCCCCACAGGTCAGAGAAAATAAAACATGAAACTACTGACAGATGGTTATGGACTGACATTCCAAATCCCAGATGATGGAAAGGTTGAATTTTGTTTTATATTATACACAGCATTCATAACATGCACCACATATTAAACATTTCTCCTAAATAACTAAATTCTTAAGGAAAACACTGCTGCAAAAAGGAAGCATTTCCCACTCACCAGAGACGCTTGTTCCTTTCAAAGCAATGACTGTGACTTTACAACTACAGTTTTAAGTTTTGTTTTTCATGTGCATTTACAACTTCAGTTTTAAGTTTCATTTTCCATGTGTTCAGTCCCTTTTTCTGGCAGCCAGATGATGTGAGCACCTGCTGCATTGGGACTATTTGTAGATTTCTTCCTTATGGCAGATTCCTTTGTCCATTTATTTCACTGAAAGTGCTGCAGTGACTCCACATCCTGCAGTTTTTCTAGAGGTTTCTAAATTTCTGATCAACCCACCTGTGGGACAAGGATGAGGGAATTGAATTATACAGAGGAAAACTAGTTGTTCTGAGCTGATACACAGCTCTGGATTAGAAATGTTAGCCAGTGTCAGATGGGAACACATTTTAGGTGTCCAAAAAGCCATTCCCAATGGCAGCAATAGACTGTGGCTTTCCAGATAACAAATACAGATCCTGCTAAAGGTTTCCTCAAGATAGAAAACAGGGAAGAGGCTTTTTCGAGCCCTGCAAATACTCAGACAAGGAGTGGAATCAAGATGATGTTCTGGGGGGTTTTGGTTTGAAACTAAGTTTTAATTCTTTGTTATCTTTCCACGTTTGAGTGTTCTGCAGGTCGCCTTTGCAGATGTTTTAACTGAGTTTACAAAGGCTGGAGGGAAGCAAGCTCTGATGATAAACTGCTGAGACAAAACAAAGCTCCATAAAACCTGAAGCTGTTTTTCTTTACGAGCTGCAGTTTGTCTTTAAGCATGTGCTCAGTTTCATCTGTCAGTAGACAGTTACTCTGGTTTGCAGGCATTCTAAAGCAAAATCTTCTGTATGAAAAATAGGAGAATATCTGGGTCATGTTAATCAGATTTGTGATTAGTCTGTCAAAGGTGTCACTTCAGAAGTTGTGCTACACTGGCCATTTCAGCTCAAGTGGTTATAGTTGTTCCCCTGGCCCAAATTTTCCATCTACCACAGAATTTCAGAGGTTTTTGAGGTAAGAATGCATTTCAATAAATTAACGCGTAATTGAAATGTATTAACCATATGTAGCATCGAGGCTGTAATTACCGAGCTGTGACTCTGTGTAACCCCATAATAGCGATGTAATTGAGACTTTCCCATTTAGATTAAATCACGCTGACTTCAAATACGCGGCGCTTTTCCGGAGGTGCTCCAGCAGCCGCCGAGGGCTCGCTGCTCAGCGGGTGCATCATTATTTTGGAGAATGTTTTTAAGGCTGAACTTTGGCTCCGGGAGCATCGCACGCCCGGGAAGCAGGCGCTGAGCCGCCCCCTCACTGCGTGACGCTCTCCCGCGTACTCCCAGCTCCTCACGTTCCTCCCGAGCACTAATTAATTCCTGGGGAAATGACCCCGCGTGGAGGGTCTGGCAGGAAGCGCCCGGCCCTGCTCCGGGAGATAAGGGATGCTGAGGGGGAAGGGCTGCGCCCGGCTGGGGGGAGGCTGTGCAGAGCAGCACGGATGCGGGAAGCTCCGGCAGCTTCCGCCTCAGCAGCTTCAATTCCTGCCCTAGAAAAGCTTCGGAGGGGCCTCCGGAGGCGGTGGAGGCAGAGCCCCTGGGGCAGGGCTGTTCCCTCGCACTTGGCCGGAGAGCTGCTGCTCGCAGCCAGGAGCGACCGGCATCAGCAAGTGCTGGGAAAACGTGTCCCTGCTGTGCGGGATGGGGTCCCACAGCGGGGAAAGCGTCGTGTTCAGCCTCGTCACGGACCGGTTTTACTCCTCCGGTGATGCCCCACCTCCACACGAGCCTTTGGGAGGCCGTCACTGAGGCTGCAGCTACCAGAGCACCGGGAATTTTCCCCTGGGACTCCTGGAGCGCAGCGGCTGAAGGGGGAGCTTGTCAGAAACTCCGAAAAAGCAGGGTGTGAATGTTCCGGGGTGGGAAGGGGCTTGCTGACATCCCTGCCCTGTGTTAGGGCAGGCAGCTCCCAGGACTCCGGGGGTTCAGGCAAGAAGGGGTCCCCTCCCTGTCCTCTGCCACACCTGGGGATGTGCCTCCCTTATGGGTGCCTAACCCCTCTCAGGGTCACTGCAGTGATGCCTTCTCCAGCCACCTAGAAACAGAGACTACACAAGAGTAAGGGAATAAAGATAGATGTTTATTTGAAGGGCCTTCAAGGTACACCCTGGGGAGCCAGAGGCTGCCTCCATAAAATGGACCCCAAGATGGACGACCGGTCACGAGTTCTTCACACCTTTATAGGTTTGGTTCATTTGCATACCACGGTTAATTCTCCAATTAAAGCCCCAGTTCAATGATGTAACTCCCCTCAGTTTGCTCCCCCCTTAGAGTCTTTGATTTACACATTTTGGGCCTGGAAGAGCCTGGCTGTCCTTGAAGGCAAAGCCTGGAGAGGCTTTGTTATGTCTGCCCAGCACGAGAGAGCAGAAATTCCAGGCTACAAGGAACTTCAGAGTTACACTCTAAGCAGTACAGAATTTGAAAAATATAAAAGTTAAAACCTAAGGCATCAGCAGCTGATCAGGAGCAAACGAGCAGTCCTACCCTGCCCTGGGAAATCTGCCCGCAGCCGTGAACACTCCAATCTCCACGTTGTCACGTTGCCGCATTGTGTGGGAGCAGGGAACCCCCATCTCTCATCTGCAGCCCCCCGGGACCCGCAGGCCAGGACCAGCCCCCAACAGCCTGCCCAGGCCCTCCTGGTGTTGCTGGCCCTGGATGCTGCCCTGGATGCTGCTCCCCCAGCAGCACCACGCTCCTTCCTGCAGCTTTATTTTTGAGGCTTCCTCCGTGACGAGTACGGTGTTGAAAGCAGCTGGCAAGCTGGCACAGCAGCATTTAAAAGAGACAGAGAAAAGCACTCCTGTCCTTTGGAGCTGATTTTGCAGCAGAAGGAGGGAGGGGGCGGCTGGGGGGCTGCAGGCCAGCCTGGGCCCCGCTGTGCTTTAGGCACAGATCTCTGCAATGTCGATCCCAAAAAGCAGGGACAGAGCCAGCCTGGAACAGGGCTGGGAGCTGTGCTGGTGCTTCTGGTGCTGCTCTGCACGTGAGCTCCCACCTTGCTGCTCGAGGTTACAGAGGCTAGGATAGGATAGGATAGGATAGGATAGGATAGGATAGGATAGGATAGGATAGGATAGGATAGGATAGGATAGGATAGGATAGGATAGGATAGGATAGGATAGGATAAGACTATTTCAGTTTGAGAGGACCTACAAGGATCATTTAGTCCAACTGCCTGAGCAATTCAGGGCTGACCAAAATTTAAATCACATTGTTAGGGTGCAGTCCAAATGCCTCTTAAACACTGACAGGCTTGGGCCATCGACCACCTCTTCAGGAAGCCTGTTCCAGTGTTTGACCATCCTCTCAGTAAAGAAATGCTTCCTAATGTCCAGTCCAAATGTCTCTTGACAGCGCAGGTTTGAACCATTCCCATGCATCCTGCCCCTGGATCCAGGGAGAAGAGCTCAGCACCTCCCTCTCCACTTCCCCTCCTCAGGCAGCCGCAGGGAGCAATGAGGTCTCCTCTCAGCCTCCTCGTCTCCAAAGGAGACAAGCCCAGAGTCCTCAACCACCCCTCCTCACAGGATGTTCCTTCCAGCCTTTTCACCAGCTTTGTTGCCCTCCTCTGGACACATTCAAGGATCTCAACCTCCTTGTTAAACGGAGGGGCCCAGCACGGAGCACAGTGGGATAATCACTGCTGACTCCTGGCTGTGCCGTGTCTGCTGCACCCCAGGAGGACTCCCCCCCGATCCCTTTCTGCAGGGCTGCTTCTGAAGTCCTGAGATGTAGGAACTTGTCATGGTTTCCATGCACAGCTGGGAAAGCCACGTTGTACACCGGGAATGTGCCCCCACAGAAGCTACACCACAACCTGACACTGGGATTATCACACGCTGGTGCTGTTTAATGAGAGCCAACACTTTGACTTGCTGATCTGTGTAAACATCACCCAGCAGGACAGATACGTCTTGTTTATTTACATCTGTGCTCTGTCCTCCCATCAAAAGGAGGACAAGGACAAGGCAGAGAAAAGAGGTGTTTGTGTACATGTGCCATCAATTATCTTGAAGAAAAAAAAGGAAAAATGGTTGTATGCCTTAACTACTTGGACAGCCTGCAAAGCTGACTGATACCTAGGGATTTTATGTGAAAATAGCTATTTTGATAACAGTACTGTGTGAGAACTGAAGTGTAACTTCAAATACTACTGAGACATCCTCCCCTCACACTGAAGCAGCTGGTTGAGCCCAGCTCAGTCCTGCTTGGCTGTCACCTCAGTGCCCCACAGGAGAGCTGCTAGCTCCAAGCTGAGACCTAACCTGTGTTTGAACCCAGCTTACCCTTTCCACCTGCTCTGCACTCAGAGTTCAAGTTTTCCAGTTCAGCTCTCAGTTAAGGTGTCAGGACACCACACCAGAAGATGCTGGGTGGCTTTCCCAGCAGCACCCTCCTGGCAGCTGCTGCCGTGGAGAATCACCCCTTGTGTTCTCCTCCATCACAGAGCTCCAGCAGCCAGGCAGGAGTTGGCTGGGAACCCAAATTCAGACCTTGGCTTTTGCCAGGTGGCTCTTAGCACCTGCACTGGTCCAACTGTTAAATTTTCTGCTTGGTGGGGGTCTCTGAAGGGTGGGCTCTGTTTGAGTGTGTTTTCCTCTGCTAGATAAAGTGGGCCAGGTGGGGGACTCGGGCTTGCTGTGCAGATGCTGCAGGAGAGCAAGATCCCTGGCTCTGTGTGGGGTGTGTGGGACTGCTCCAGAGAGATCCCCGCATGCTGAAATGGCTCAGGGTGGGTGTGGAAGTGTTTGGTGTGAGGCAGTCAGGGATGTTTGTCCCAAGGGCCCAGACTGGGCCCTGTCCCTCTCACTTTGCAGTGCAGGCACAGTCCCTCCCTTTCACAAAGCTCCATGTTGAATGTACAGGTGTAATATGCACATTCATGGGAGCTCTGGATGTTTGGAAACAATAAATTCCTTTCTATTTCTGTGGGCTGGAATTTACCTTGGGAGCAACTGTTGAGCTGGGTAGTGCCTTTCCTTTCACGGTATCTCACAGACAGGGACCAGGGCAATCTTTAGAAATAAATTAATTCTTTTCTATGCTGTAGGTGCCCAGATCCATCCATAGCTGGTCACAGTCAACTTGAATTTATCTTAGGTTTGAAAGCACACTTGGTAGCCCTGGAATCAGATTTGTAAGTTGCTTTTCTCTACACACTTTTGCATTTGTTTTTCTGCTTTGTTTTGTTGCAGATGGGTGCCTTAAAAAACCCAGAGTTTGCCTACACACCTCCTGCCTCTTGCTCGCTGCACAGCTTGGCACAGCATGGCACCATCCGTGTGCAACTCTTACCCAAGAGTCAGCTGCTCAAACAGGGAAAGATTTCTGAAGATTTTTAGGGATAATGCTGAAGGAATCAACCTTTTATTCAAACACACTGTTGTTTGCAGCATGCAAATAGCACATCCTGGGCATCCTGGGAGAGGATTATTCCAGGTAGTTTCATTAATTTCAAACCCCAGTGCTGTGCATGGTGGGGTAGTGACTGCAGACAGAGTTTGCTGAGGCCCGAGGTGACCCATCAGCAGTGTGGGTTTTGTTGTGCAGATTTACTTGGCTTGTGGGCAAATTAAAGTTTTTGGGCCAGTTTGGTGGAACACAGCAGCTCTCCTCCATCCTTTTAACTTTTAGGACTCCTGACATCAAAGTCACAGAGGTGACCCTGACCAGAGCATTTCCCAAGAGTCCTCTTTCCTTTCACATCACACAGCCCCACGCCGTGCAGGGTCTTTGTGGGCAGCAGTGCCAGAGCTGAGCACAGCGTGGTCATGGCCCTGCACGGGCACTGCTGCAGCTCTTCCCTTCCCCCTGGGGGACTGGAGACCTCAGTGAACTGCTGTGTTCCTCAGAAATGAGAGTTTCTTCTTCCTCATGGCCAAAGGGATTTGGGAGGGAGACACAAGATTCACTGTGTGCATTGCAGAAGGTGCCACTGCTCATGCACCTGTAAAAAGAAAAATAAAACAAGGGGTTCTGCTTGGCATCCCATGAGAAATGTAGGACTGGCAGTGCCCTCCTGTGTCTCCAAACCCGGATCCATTACAGGCAAATGTGCTGTAAAATGCTGCTTATAAACCTGGCAGGCTCTGTCTCCATTATGTGCTTTTGCCTGAACTCCCAAGTCTTCCCAGTATCCCCAGGGAGGGAGGCTCTGGGAGATCCTCACTGCTCTGAGCTCTGTGGTGCACTACAGAGATTAAGTCAGCCACAGAAAGCTGTGAGCATGAGGTGATATTTGTAAGAATCCAAGGAAAAAACTGCCCTTTTCCCATCTTGTTTCAGTCCCTTTGGGCAGAGTTAGGACCAGAGTCAGGCAGCTGCTCTTAAGCTGTGATTTTAGAAGCACTTTTCTTCTTTCTTTGGCACAAAGAACAACAAAATCCACACAGTCACAGCTCTTTCAAAGAATTATCTTAAAGTTAAGGAGGAGTGGAGGGAGCAGAGGGAGGAGGGCAGCAGGGAGAGGGACAGCCCCTGGCTGCTTCTTCCCTCCTTCCCCATGGCCTCCCTCCCAGCCCTGGTGCTGGGACATCCTCCCTGCAACTGAGAGGCTGTGCATACAGGATGTGCTTCCTGTATCATCATTTTCCTTCAGTGCTTTCCATACTTTCATTTTTAAGGAAAGAGATCAAAATCTTACTCTGATTCTCTTTGCTGTCCCAAATTTTCCTCCCCATCTGAATTGCACAGGCATTCAAACAAACAAACAAATAAATGTAACCTTCTCCATCCCATCCCAAATCTTTGCCAGGGTGTCCCATGTTGTCAATGCTCAGCCCCAACCCTGGAGAATTCATTCACGTGTCCTCCTGAGTGAGGGATGTCCTGAGGAATAATGTCCTATGTACTTAATTCCATCAGAACAGTCTTGTCCATTTGTGCTGCTCCAGTGCTTGCAAGAGATGCAGATCATAGAGAACTTTTTGAAGGACTGGAGTGCAGAGGCTACAATGCTTTGAAAAAACAGAAACATGACCAAAGCCAAATTTTAACGGAGACCAGAGAGGAAGAGCTTGAGGAGAAAAAAAAAAAATGGAGTTAAGAATGCAAATGTGTTTATTTTCCAGCTAAAATTAAGCTGCATGTTACAGGGAAATTCGTAAAGGAATTTGTCATCAGTATTTAAAGACTTCTGCTTTTTGGATTTTTGTCCCCTCTGCCAAATAGTTAATTTAGGCTACAGTAACCAATTACTCCTACACAGAGCTGGAAATGATGGCAAGGACTTGTTTCACCACTGCCAACAATCTGAATATTTCAGCAGCTGTGGAATTTTTAAAGAATCAGGTCTGTCATAAAAGTGGCCGAACACTGGGTGGAAAGAAGAAATAAAGGTGATTCCTGTGCTGATTAATTCCTGGGAACCTCTGGGCTAACAGAAAAAAGCAAACAAAGAAACAAAACCAAAACAAAAAGAATAATAAGAAAAAAAACCAAAACAAAATACGAAAAAAATAGGAAAAAAGGGAGCAGAGGAGGAAGTAAATGCAGACTGGTTGTTTGTGCTGTTCCAGTCTGGACAGGAAGCTGGTCTCATGACAAGATCATGACATGTCAGAGGCTGCTTTCCCAAACTCATTCCCAGGATGGAGTGGTTTGCCTGGCAGTTATCCCCTCGCCTGGAGCACAGGAGACTGCAGCTCTGCCCTGGATGGCTGGGGAGGCAGACTCGGAGGCAGCACTGCCCTGAAACCACTTCCTAAAGTTTCAGGCTTTTGGGCCCTGGGAAAACTTGGGGAGTCAGCCCCTCTGACTCCCTTTGTATCCCCTTTAGTGCTGACTCTTCCATTCCCTTGGATAAAATACAGTAGTTAGAGGACAAAGGCAAAATCACAGTGACCCCTGTGCTGCAGGTTGGCACTGAGGCCATTATGGACAGTGCTATTTGTATCCTGCTTATTTTCTTAATTCACTTGTGCTTATTTTTGATGGGTTATTTTGTTTTTCTCCAGAAGTAACACACATCAAAGACAGCTTCTGGTCAGCATCACCTGTGGGATGACAGTGGTATGGGCACAGTTCCCCTGAAGATGTTTTTCCTGGACATCTTTTTTTAGGTGGATGTGTTCCTGTTCATCTTCTGAGTTTACAAATACTCATTTTTGCAAAATATTGAGCATACATTTTTATAAAATCCCCTTTAAAATATGGAAAGAACTTAAAAATATTCTCACTTTTTATTAAAAGCACTGTTTTTAACTGGGGGAGGAAACTTCTCCCAAGGTTTTATTTGTGAAGACCAACATAACACTGTGTGTGTGCATGCAAACAGGCAGGAAGGAGATCAAAACCATTTCATACATAGAGGAAAGCTTATCTTAGTTTGTGCTTTTTCCAGTTAAGCCTCCTCACCCCATCTGCTTCCCTGCATGACTGACAGCTGATTGCACTTCCTATTTCTAGCATGTTTTCCTGTCAGGTTATCCAGAGCTGCTACCATTTGGGTGCCACCAGGCTTCCCTGGGGAACACGACCCCATTCAACCATAGGGCAGAGCCTCCCTGCTCCAAAGGAATCCATCACAACCCAGGGAACAGCTCCCTGGAGATTTCCAGAGGGGAGAACTGCACAGTCACCAGTGGGGCAGAGGTGGTTCAGGCTCACCTGGCTCCAAAGGAGTCAGAGCTGCTCTGGAGTTGGCAGCTCGGCCATGGGTGGCACTGGCAGCAGAATGTAGCTGCCTCCTCCTGGCTCTGCCAGCCTGCAGAAAAATTGGGATGGGCCCACGTGAAATAATTGGTACAGCTGTTTTTGTGGATTTCTCTCACTCTCTCTTTTTTTTTTTTTTTGCTACAGCAGAGACTGAAAGTGACAGAAATAGTTGAGAGCTGTTTTTTTCTTTCCAAGCTGATGCTGTACCACAGTCAAGATTTTGATTGATCACCTGCCATAGGGTGTGGTTGGAGCTCCCATTTAGCTCTCCAGCGTTCCAAATCCTCTGGCTGATCACTCAGGTATTGCAGCAGATTTTTAAAGTATCAATTGCTTGGGTACTTGGACCATGCCATTGTAAAGAAGTATTTAAAATATGGGGTTGATCAGGTGAGTAGATTGGCAGCACTGAAGCCCATGACTTTACAGTGCTGGCCATCAGCTACCAGCTAAAATACTGTGAATTTATTTATCTTAGCCACTGCTTCTATGCCCATGGCCTAATGAAAAGCATATGCTCACTAGATTAAGGACATGTAAATTTACCATCACAAATTCATGCACTGGAGCCTAATTAAGTGGAATTTTACTGCCTTTGTAATTTTGTGCAACCATCAATTTTGCTCCCCTTATGAAACATTTTAAACATTTTATGATGTGTATTCATGCCAAGAACTGAGCTATGTATTTTTGTTGATGCTGGGTGACATCAACAATACTAAATTTGATAGCCAGAGTCCTTCAGTGTGAATCCATCCTTCAGCAAAAGGAGTTTCCTCAAGCTCTGAAAGCACACTAGCGAGGCAAGTCCCTGTTTAAGGATGGGATTTAAATTCTAGGTGCTGTCCTTGACCACTATAGAGTACAGATGCAGCACATGCCTTTTTGATCTATTCTAGAAAATAATTCCTGATAATCGTTACAGACATCCAGGAGAATCTCTACACTTCCAGAGCACTGGAAGTCCCGTGCATTTCCCGGTTTTAGACAGCCCCATCTCCTTCCTGCCATACACAGACACCATCTGCAGCAGCTGCTTTTCCAGCAGTTCAGGTAGGAGAGGGCACTGGAGCAGAGTATTTGGATGCTTGGCTTTGTGCCAAACACCAGTTTCTGCTCTGTTTATCCAAGAGGAACGTGGCCACCTGGGCTTTCTGTCCCCTGTCCCTCAGCCCTGGGCGGGCAGGACACGCTGCACAAGTGTGGGCAGAAACACCAGGGTGGTGATTTCACACCGTGAGCTGTAGGAGCCCTTCACAGCTCAGTTCCTGCACAGCAATGCTCTGCATTAGTGGCACAACAGGACAGGAAATAAATTCTGGGTTCCCCATTTTTTCCAGTTTCTTTTGTTCTGACAGATTTGAAATCCAACAGTTCCACTTCTGTCTCCCTTGATCTGGCTCCTTTTCTGTCCTGCAGTACTTTACAGTGTGGAAATGCTCTCTCTGCTCCTACAAAGATGAAAATCCCTAAGAATATGGTTCAGGGCCTGCAGAGGGGAAAATAAACAATGCAGGAGAGTACAAAACCCTCACTTGAGAGAAAAAAAATATTTTTTCTAGAGAACATTTGTGACTTTTAGCTCAGAGCACCAATTTCACCATAGCCAAAAATTGTGTCAGTATAAGATTCAAAATGTCATTGCTGTTTTGGAGGGGTTTTGTTTTGTTTTGAGAGATGCTTATCTCCTTACCTAGACTCTGGCAGTTTGCTTCTTAGATCCATGAAGGGTGACCTATAAATCCCAGAGATCACTTGCCAGGTTGCTCAACATTTGCATTTCAATGTCGTTTATTCATTTCCACTTCCTTTTTTTAGATGTAACATTTACACATTTCAGATCTGCTTCAGGCTTCCCTTGCCTGTGTGTTGCTACAGCTGCAAGAACTCTGAAAGTTGCCATTCCTGCCACAGAGAAGTCTGGAAAGTTGAGGCAGGCACAAAGGCTGATTATACCTCCCTCTGCCAGTTTTAGACTTTAGGGCATTACTTAGAAAAAGCAGTATACTGACCCTTAAAAGAACCCTTTAATTTATGGCTTATTTCCTCTTTTCAACCTAAGGATCAAAAGTAAAGCTCAGTCTTCAATTCTGAATCAGAATTCTCTCCTCCTTCAGAGATATCAGCACCTCTTGAGAACAGTTAAGGTCCTCCCCAAGCCAAATCTGGGCAATATAAGACCAAGGTCTGAAGAAGACCCAATCAAATACACCTCACCCTTTATGCCAGAGGCCAAGTTCCTCAAGGAAAAACTCTTTGGTGATCAGATTGCAACTGCAGATCACCACTGACAGCACTGTGGAGCCTATCCCAGCCCAGTGAAATCTGCTTGCTACCAAATATTGCAGAACAACCCTCCTGCCCTTCACACTTTGGGCACACAGGATCCCAATACTAACTGTTGTTTTCCTTGCATCCTCTTCCTGCCTTGGCTTCTCACTGTTGTCTTCCTTCACAGAACTGCACCTGAAAGTTTTGCTGCTTTCCTCACAGCTCTGTACACAAAACTTACAATTTCTGCCCTATCACATAAATATTTTTACAATTTATATTCTTGGGGTGATTTAAAGAGAACAATCAAGAGCAGGTCTGGTGGTGTTGATGGCACATTGATTCTAATTAACTTAATTCTAACTATGAAAAGGCTATTCCTGGCTCAGTGATCAGAATTGTAATTGCCCATTTGATTAGCAGTTATGGACCAATATTGTAGTATAATAAAGTGTGTCTGGCTTTCCTAACTCTGGCTTTCCTAAAGTACAGAGGCTCTGGAGTGGTTCAAAATGCAGCCTGTGCTGCACAAAGCTTTTGCTATTTAAGACACAGCACACAGGACAGTGCTCAAAAGCACCTTTAGTACCAGCTGGAGGCCTACAGCCATGAGAAGGAACAAATGTGGTACTAATAGGAGAAGTGGGAATTGCAATTCGCCCTTCAAAGTACTCTAAGACCAGCTTTAAAGAGTAAAATTAGAGCCTACACCAGCAGCTGGGAGAGAGCTGACAGGCAGAGACCATCTCAATGGCATTTAAACAAATTCTACACTGCCAACTTCAGACTGACTAAAATGCAGCTGTTAAATACTTCCCATTAGTTACAGAGTCCCTTTAAACAACTAGCTCCTGTGAAACTGTACCAGTATCTGAAGTGGACTGCTAATCTGATCAAGCCTCTGAATCCATTGTTACAGATGATACAATTCTTATTTAGATACTGCACTGGCAATATTTAGATAGTGTATTAGCAATAAATCTAATCATAACCATTGACATAATCATTGTGTCCTACTTCTCACACCTGGCTGAGAGCCCTCCCTTGACTACTCATGGTGTGTTACAGAATGTACAATAATTAAATTCCTGTCAGAGAAACTGCCAGTGCAACTCTTCCGTTCTAGCTACTGATATCAATCATCCAGATTAACTTTAAATGCCATTAAAAGTAATTTCAAGTCATTGTAACATACACTGAACTGTATTTCCTGGACTCAAGCAAACCTGCAATTTGCTCAATTCAGCCTGAATCACTGTCCAGGATCTCCAAGACATGAACAACTTCAACGCCACCAATTCAGACATTCCCAGTAAATGAGACTAATTGAGTGAGAACATTGTTTCTGGAAGTGGAACAATTATCTCCTAACAGTAGGGAAAGTTAAGCACATTAGAGGACAAGATGATAAAAAAGTAGTTTCCATTCATGTAGCTGAAGGTGGGAAAATCTCCTTTTACCACAAGAGCAAATGAGTCTCTAAGAAGGAGGTAGTTCTACAAAAGACCCGAGCCAGAGATCAACCACTTGTTTTAACTACACTCACTATCTGGTTTAGGAAAACCCACACAAGACAATCTTTCTTTTGAAGGGTAGTCAAAATTAAACTGCTCCAGGCTTTGGGCCACTGTCACGCATCAGATGCTGCCACACCTGCCCTGTCAGCTGAACAAATCCTAAACAGAAGTAGCCACATCCACAAAGGAATAAATTCATTCCAGAACAACTGTTCTTTGTTTTATTGAATGGGTGAAGCAGGACTATAATCCAGGCATACTTAAATCAAGTGTTGGTCCACTCTTATCATCAAAAAGAACTGATTTTTTTTAATAATAATAACATCAACACAAATGGAAGGAACATGAAGCATCATAACAAGAACTTTCAACTGTACGTGACATTAGACCATGACCAGACTGGTGCCACTTCAGGATTTACAGACTGCACTGTACAGATCAGCCACACCAGTGTAATTCACCTCCCAATCAATGAAGTTCTGGGGAAAGGATCCTTCTGAGCCATCAACATGAGATCAAAATGCCATTTGTGCTACTAGAGTCCTAGGCTGATAGAAATATTTCTGTATTTAGTATTTATTGAAGAATATTTACTATCCTCTCTGAAGTTACATATAACCATTATAAATATTTACATCAAACATTTACAGCTGGTTCATCATATACAACACAACAATTTAGCTATAGCTTTTAATCTTCCAGTGTAGAAGTTTCAAACAACATGTTGCTATTTTAATTTCAATTTATCTGGTTTGCACAGGCACAGGTAGTACAGGGCATTTCAAAAACTCATGTTACATGATAAAAAAAATGGAATGATATCACTTTAATAACAATTACTCTGGGGAGTGTTGCTTTGGTTTTTTTTAAGCAAGCAGATTTTGACTTCTAAATCCCATCTGGTACTACTACTAACATTTAAAATAGTCTTGAGAGGGGGAAAAAAAGACTTAGAAATAAATACACCTTTAAAAAACTTCCACAATTAACCATGTCAGAATATTTGTTTTCTACACAGGTTAAAGGAGACCTTGCTCTTCATCATCTTCCTGTGCTGAAACACAGTGCAGTTCAATCCATTCTTATCTTCTGATTTGTCATCCTATAAATAATGCTGTCATAGCCAGGATCCATGTTCCAGAGGTTGTAGGAGATAACTATCACAGCTAAAGCCAGCCCTATCATCATCCACAGAACAATGTTGAAGATTACAGAGTAGTCGTAGTTATACGGATAGGCAAGGTTATATGGATTGTCTTTTTTAGGCTGCAATAAAGAAAATATTTATTAAAGTGAGCTTGCACACCAAACATTTTGACTCCATCCAAAGTCTGAGCAACCCAAATAGGAGAGATGCATTTTTGTTTAGACAAATCTGATGCAAGAGCACAGAATGCAAGGAAGTGATTCTGTGAGTGGCATCAGTGGAATCCAAAAGAAGAGGTTGAGAGGAAAATGAAATCCAAAGTGCTGAACCTGGGGCAGAACAACCCCTGGGGACTGAGCTGCTGGGCAGCTGCAGAGAGGGACTGGAGCTCCTGGTGGACAAGGGGAATAGGAGCCAGCAGTGTGCCTCTGGAATGACACAGGGCAGGTGCATCCTGCACTTTGTCTGGAGTCCAGCCAGGATTTCCAACCAAGGAAAACATGTATTCCCTCAGCTGGCAGGCAGGACTTGCATGCACTGGGAGACAACACAGAAAGGCAAATTCTCACAAGGCATAAGGGAAGAAGTTTTCACGATGGAAGTGGTTAATGCTCTGGAGCAAGAGAGGCTGTGGGACTTCCAGGGATGGACTTTTCAAGAACTTGGCTGGACAAAAACCTGAGCAACTTGATCTAGCTCCTAAATTAGTCCTGCTTTGAGCAGTAGGTTGGACTGGATGACCTCCAGAGCCCTCCTCAAGTGACGTTACTGGATGATTAAGTGAAGATCAAGACAAGTGAGTAAGCTGCATCCACATCTAAGTCATAGTCAGTAGTTTAGTACTTTAAAAAAAGTTATACTCAGGTGAACTGATACAATTTGGTTCATGTTTAATAAATGAGATGCAGAAAAATGTGGCTCTACTACCTGTGAAGCTTGGAGAATGGAGCGAGTCTTCCTTGAGAGGGGAGAGTTAAACTCCTTCACAGCCACCACTTCTACTACTGCATTCCCACCATACAGATTAAACATCTCATCTGCAAACTGGGAAAGAAAAGGTGCTTTAATTAAAAGCCTAGACTGTAGCCAGGAATTAAGCAGAGTTTTGTTAGCAAGATGTACTAAAACATAAGATGGCAGCTTCAAGACTAACTATGAAAAGCTATAAAAGTTTACACTATTTTAGAATTTCACTAAAAGTGCCAACTTTCCCCTGGTTTATAAGGCCTCTTTCAAACCCCCAATCACTGGTCAGCAGACTGTAGCTTATGCCTGCTTTCTGGGCTGAAACTTACTCTTTTATCCTTTTTACAAAAGGTTCATCCCCACATCATTTCCTAGTTGTGTGTTTGTCAGTTCCAACAAAATATTTAGGTTCTCAAACTTCCACTAGGAATCTATGAATCTGAATATTTTAATCTGGTCCAAATTCTAACATGTCTAATATTTAAATATATTTACTTAAGGTCAAAGAGGCCAAAGAGCAATGCTTAGAGAAACAGGTATTTGGCTTAGCAAATTGATGTTTATGCACTTTTTCATCAAGCTTTGGAAACTCTCAAAAGTGACTGATCTTAATAAAAATTTAGATTATTATTACATAAGACCTGCTGAAGAATTACTTTCTTGAGCACACTGATGGACGAACAGCAGTTATTTTGAAGTCTTAGAAATTTAAATTTACATAGCTTTGTGGGCAAGGATAAACTAACAACTGCACCCTGGGATAAAGATATTTCTATATTTCTAAGAGTCTCTTTTTGCAAGACATTCTGGTGGGTTCAAAGGCAAGGTGTTTAAGAAAAACAAACATATCAAGTCATGTTGATATATGGTTTCAATACACCCTTACTCCCTTATGCAAAATATCTCAACACATTGTAGAATCATGCCAACACTTTCCAGAGAGGTAAATGGTAACATTCAATTTTATAACTAAACAACTGCATTTTAAAAACCAAACAACAATAAAAACAAGCGTGAGACGAGCCAACTCTAATGAAGTGACATCTCACTCCTTTGTCATTAATGCAAAAATTATTTTCTTAGTAGTACCATGAGTTTTGTTCATTAGGTAGAAAATTTACCTTTTGCAAAGAGTCTACAAGAATTTGAGAGGCATCCTTGAACTGCTGAGAGTCTTCCCCATATCGTTTTCCAACCTCTTCCAAACCAGAGAGTTCCAGGGAATACAGGTCTGGAGAGTGATCTTTGGCTAAGTGCTTGTGTCGAGACAGCTTTGGCACACCATTGAGGGAAGGAAGAAATTAATTCATACACAGGTTACTTTAATAACACGTTGCATAAAATCAATTTACTTGGACTAATCCAGCCTCACTTTCTACAGTCACATTCCATGTTAATTAGGAAATGGAATTCTTGCCAACTTAGAAAATGTCCGTAATTGTTTCTTTTTTTAATTCTACAGAAGAAAGCAGATGATCAGTACGTAGCATCTGTTCCTAACATGAGGTTACACAGACGTAATAGAGAGCTGGACTAAAAAGAAATAACATACTTATTGACATCAGAATCCTTGTTCTGTAACTGCCACGAAAATAAAACTCAGAGAAAACAAAAACACATAACTACAAGACTTAGATACTATCATTTCCTTGTCTGAAGCTGGCCCTTGCAAAGCTCAGTAGGTGCAACTTCTACCTTGCTGTTGCCCACGTACAAAAGTAATTTATTTGAGGAAAATCATCCAATTGTCAGAAAATCCAACCAATACAACACAAATTATGTCAAAGGAGAGTACTGACATTCTTGCATTTCTGTAGGTGAGAAGATGCAGCATTGCTATTTGCCTGCACAAGACAACAGTCTCTGAACACAAGGAATTTAATCCCACCTTCCCAATCACTTAAACTGCAGCATTTCTAGCCTGCAAGACAAACCCAAGTTGTTCTACCTCATTTTCTCAAGAGCCCCATTTCTCTCCACTAGCCCTTCACCGAATGTGAATTTTTGAGTTTTTCCACAATTTTCTTTCACTGCAGTAGTTAAGGGCTGCAGCTTAAAGGACTCACAAAAAATAAACTGAAATGAAACAAAAAGACCCACACACCACCAATCCACTAGAACAAACCCTAAACCACAGCAACGAGACAGCAGCTTCTTAGTAAAAAAAATCCTCAGAATTAAAAGTTCACCCCTCCACTGGAGGATTTCTACCACCAGCACTATCCATGGTGCAAAAGTCACTCCAGTCTTTTCAGATAAAATGATATTTTGAAGTAAAATGGTGGACAGGGCAAAGAACATGTTCTTAACTACCATTATACTTCACAAGTAAGGCAACAAAGAAAGCCCTAGAAAATTCTTCACTGAGTATTTCCTGTCTTTGGGTATGGAGAAAGAGCAGCTCAGAACTCCCTGTTCTGACCAAATACAATACAAAAGAAAACTACAAATTATTAAGGTTCTCATTCACAATTGCAGTGATGGGGCTGACACAAATAGAAGGCATTATTTAAACTGATGGAAGCAGCTGGTGGCACACTAGAGTATGTATCACTGGTTGCCAAGCATCCTGGCTATGGCTTCTCTGCCTTTAAAGATCTCTGAAGTGTGTGACACAAGACAGGGGAAAATGCTTCAAAAAACCTTACCAGGCTTGCAATATCATGTAGGACTTGAAGTTCTGACAGAAAAAGCAAGTCAACCTGGGGGAAGAGGCAGAAAGAGACAGGTATTTTCTTTGATGAAACCCAAGTTAGGGAAGTCTTATTTTGTTGCAAGTATTTTATAACAGTTGTCTGCTACAACATCAGAACACGCTAGAAGGAAATAACTCTTTCAATGAAGTTGCTTAGAAAAAAATGTTTGAACTTAGTTAAAACAGTTAGAAAAAATTAGGAGTGGGCTATTTTAGGCAAAGAAAGAGGGAAGAAAGAGCGAGGAAAGGAGAAAAGCACAAGCTAACTAAGAATTTTAGAAAAAAACCCCATAGAAGTTCCCACTGCTGGATGATTTTTTACCTCGTTGTTCCTGCTGAGGGAGTTGAGAGGGAGGGAGCTGAGGATGGAGTTGTCCTGGAAGAGGCGGTTCCGCAGCTGGCGCAGAGTGACAGAGAGATCCTCAAACACGGCGTTGGCCTTGCCCACCATGTACACCCTCTGCAGGAACAGCCACAGGTTACTGGCAGCAGAGGCTCCTGCTCAGCTCCTCCAGCCACACACCAACAACCAATCAGGCCTGCCATCTCCAATCCAGAACTTCATGTGATCAGCTGGGTTTGCTCCAGCCACACGAGTGGGAAGAGGTTTCCCTAGGAGTGAAGCAATACTCACTTCCTCACTGGGGGCCAGCTGCAACACCACCGGCGTCTCCTCAGAGAACAGAGTATGGATGGCATTTGCAACACTGTCCAGACTGAAGGGAACGGCCTGGAAGACAAAGTCTAGTTGGATTTTTGGGTTAAACAGGGCCTACGGATCTTAACTAAAAAAGTCTGGAAAAGTAAAGGGCACGCACATTTCCAAAGTGGTAATAAATCACAGGAACCTACATGCAAAAAACCCCATCACCTGTGTATCTATGAACAGATTTTATTTGTGTATGTGGCAGACACAATATATTCTTAAGAACTCCAAGGGACCATGACTGTGAATTAAGAGGCTTACTTAGGTTTAGAGTATAGCCTTGTTTATCAGTAAAACAAGACCAACAAATATAGAAGCAATGCAAAAGGGGAAGCAATCTCACTGCAAATAGAAAATTATGAACCACAGAAAACTGATGGGTGAAAATATACCAGCAGAAAGACCAACTGCTGAAACAAAAAAAAAAGACATACAAAAAATCTACTAAAAATAAAAGAAATGCTAGCACAGTATAGTGCCATTACTGGCAAGCTAATAGAACAGGTTTTTTTAACACTTATTTGTGGGTTTTATCAAAAAAAGAAGCAGAGTGACACATTTCCCTTCACTACTTAAAGTGTCCTCTGACAGAAGAGGCAACAGTATAAATTTAAACCCAGAAGATTTTAACTTAACACAAGAACAAAGTTTTTTACTCCAAGGGTGGCCAAACAGTGGCAGGGGGTGCCCAGAGGTCATGGAGTCTTAATTTGTGGAGATGCTCATACCCTGACTGAACACAGTGCTGGTCAGCCTGCTCTGGCTGATCCTGCCTGATTAAGGTGTTGGATGAGATAATTTCCAGAGCTCCATTCCAACCTAAAGGATTCTGTGTTGCTGTAACAAGCCTGAGAAGCCTTAGCAAAGACAGACAGTGACAGGTAAATGTAATGTCTGTTTCTTCTTGATACAGTATAATGGAATGTTGTCTCTAAGTGGTGCATTTCACAGTCAAGTACTTAAGGAAAAAGACCACTTAGAGGGCAATACAGCACATCAAAAAATCAACACCATATAAAATGTTATCACACGCTCAGCTGAAGCAAAACACTTAACAATTCTGATTTTGAAATATTAAGTTACCATGAGAAAAAGTAGATTGGTACAAACATTAAAATTAGCTGTCTTTCAAGGAGAATATGCTTTGGTCAAACAAGTTACTGAACTCAACATAGGAAGCCCTGGGTGATCTGAAAAGCCTCCTACCTTGTACAGAATCCTGACCAGATATTTGATCTACACAGCCCGATCCATCACTGTAGGGGATGTACAAATTTCAAGTGAAGTATGAAATAAGTGAGTATCGGGGGCTACAGCAGAGAATCATGTACTTGTCATTAGACCACAGGAGGCCCAGGAATCATGTGACAGTTCCAAATGTGGATACTCACATTCTCAATGGGGTAGGAAAACCCTTTCACAGGCAACTTGTCCACGCCCTTCACTGTCACCAGCACGGTGGCTCGAGGTCTGTGAAACAGATCACCCACTGCCAGCCCAGGCCAGGGGAGGTCCTAGTGCAGAACAGCAAAATAAGCTGTATTTCACAGGCAAAGAGAAGAGTTCTTCCCACTACTACAGCAAAACAACTTATTATCCTGTTAATGCCTCTGTGCAGGACAGCCATTGGAAATTTCACAGGGAAGTAAATGAATACTAGATTGCTTTCATCTTGAGTAATACCTCAAGCCAACCATGAAGGAACAGTTAGTTTAAAAGCTGCCAGTAACTTCACAGCAAAGTCTACGCTAAGAAAACATTATATATAAGGATACACAAAGAGTTATTTCCCATAATTAAATTATAAATACTTCAGTCTGTATTTAGTAAGTGAAGGCTGAACTTAAAAACCCCACTAACATCTTGGTATTTTCAGTACAAGAAAGAAACAGGGTGGAAAGGAAGGGGAAGAGAGGGAGGCGTCAATCACAACAACAGGCAACTAAACTAAAATGTACAAATTTGCACAGAAATACAAAAAGATTTCTTAGTAGCTTACTGCAATTACAAATGAACAAGAGCACAGTGGCTACCTGAGTGATTTATTCAGGCACAAAATACAAATTCATCTGTCTGGAATAGAGGTGAACAGATTTCCCCACCCACGTAAATGATGTAACTGCCCTTTTTGTTTTGAAAGCCAATTTAATTGTGTTTTAGAATTAAATGTCATTGACTTTATGATTTGTATCACCTCACAGAAACAAAGAAAAACCTTTTAAAGCATCATCAGGGACAAAAATGGGGTTTGGTTTTGTTTTCCTTTAACAAGGGAGGAATACTGAATTATGCTTTCTGAGAATTCCTGGTGTAATGCATTAGGAATTCCAAATTCTCTACAGTGGCCTTGCTGCACTGTTACTTCATGTTCCTAGACTCCAGCTTTGATGTGAGCTGCAAAAGGAGTGCCTGGGCCCTGCAGTACTCTCCATACCAGGGCTGGAAGCTGCCCACACAGTCATCTCTGCCTTAGGGACAGCTTTCAGTAACTCTCAGTTCCAGGGCTGAACAGAATAATCATTCAAACATTTCCTTCCCTGCCTGCTTCCAGGATTAAATTAATAGAGAACTATTTCCAAAGGATGCTACAGACCCATCACAACAAATGAATCCCAAGCTGTGGCAAAGGCACAGAGTGAGGAGTGAAACACTTTCTTCAATGATAACCATGACATATCTCAGGATGACCAGGATGCCAGATGGACAGAACAGGCCAAACCCCACTGTTTTTCTGGGTGTCTTTATACACAACACATACAATACCATTCAATATATTGATTTTTTCCTGGTAAAATAATCAAAGTTTACTCCTTAGTCATACTACTCATACAAGTTTATTACTAGTTTGATTACCAAAAAAACAGAATTAATTGACAGCAAGGTATTTTCAAATTCCAAAACACAGGCTAAGCAGCCTTGCATTCAAACCAGCCTTATCAGACATCTTCCCTAGCTGATGTATGGAAGAAATGAGAACTGGCTGCCCTCACCAGCAGCATGAGAATGCCTCATCCTCCAGAGTTCAGTATCTGGCTGCACACAGACACTGCCAAAGATACCTGGCTATCAGACTTTCATCTACTGCTTCAAGAGCCACTTATCCCTGCTGAAGCCCAGCAAAAAAAATTCAGTAGACAAGACAGAACTAGTTCAAGGGCTCCTGCTCATGTGCCCCACTTTAAACGTTGCTAAAGTTGTATTCAAATACTTAATGTGAAGAAACACTGCCACAAATCATGTTTCCAAGGTTCTGGATTACAGCAGACAGGCTTGCTGACCTGACAAAATGTCTGCTTTGCCAAGCCAATTCTCACAATCTTCAGAGTACTCAGGAGCAGAGCCCTACAGAGAGCTTGTGTGCAAGAAGTGACAGCGGTTGCACAGATTCTCAGTTTGTGACCCTGGATGGAGGGGATACAGCATGCAGGTGGGTCTCAGAAGAACTGAGGAACAGCTCTGGAAAGCCTCTGCAGGCTGGTGACTCACATGAGCCAGCCAGCACAGCCTCTGGCTGCTCATATGACCCACACAGCTCCATCCTGGAAACCACCTCTGACAAGTCATGCATTCCTCAAGAGAAACAGGGCAATATTTTATATATTCCAGCACATGACAGGAAGATTTGCATGTTGAGTGAGCAGGTCTGTAGCTTTAGAGGCGTTTCACAATCAAGACCTGGAACGTACTTCTTCAACAGAAAAGCCCATGGTCAACGCAGCAACATCCGGGATCCGCTCGCCAGGAATGGGCCAACTTCCATCTCGGAAAACAACTGACTGAGGCGATCGTAAGATGCTGAATTCACCACCACATACACCTAAAAAACAGACACAGAAAGCTGTCAGAGCTCCTGCAATCTCTTCCTTTACATAACATGGGAAAAGAGCATAGTTGAGCTTTCATTCCTTCTTCCTCCCTCTCATGCCTACCAGTTTATGTAAAGCCAGGAATGAGAACTGATCATTTTAATGCTCCAGAATACAAAATAAGGTTTCTATACAGCAATGTCTAAGAATGGACAGATCCTTATTAAAAAAAGCAGGACAATTATTCAAACAACAGCACAGCACAGTGTAACAAGCTGCAAGTAGTGTTACAGTTCAAACCAGGTAAAGTGAACTCTCAGTGGGGCCAGGCAGACTCCAAAATCCAGTTAAGCTCACAACTCACCAACACAGCTCTGTTTGCTTCCAGGACTGCTTGGCTCAACACCTCTGTTCATGCAGGCAACAGCCAGGGCCACTGAGCCCAGAGCCAGGAAGTCCAGTGGAATTTGTCAGTGCTGGCTTAAACCAGGCACTGCCAGGACAACCTGGCTCCTGCAGAACAGCTCTGGTGTCCCTGCCCTGCCTCCTCCACCTCATGACACTGGGACATGTTTGTTTTCCTTGGATGCAGCACTGGACCTGAGCTGGTTGTGTGGAGCCACAATCTGCAACACTTCTCATGCCGGGTTTTCACTCATCTGGGATCCCCCTTCCCTCTTTTCCCCATTACCTTGAATAGATAGCAAAGTTGACTACAAGCATATTTCTGAACTGTTTTATGATGACAGTAATTTACTGTGTAGTAAGGTCAGAAAGGATTCCACAGAAATGAGAGAAGGGCTTGTTTCAACCTGGTTTCCTATCTTAAAGTCACTTAGGCACAGCTGCAATACTGTGTACACCAAAATTTATCTAAATGAATTTTAAAACTTCTTTGGTGTATATAAACAGCAACATGCACAATGCAAAATTTCAGGTATATGCTCCCCAATGAGCAATCTGAGTAGGTTTCCACTAGAAAACTGATTTGATATGACAAAATCAAGTATTAGAGTAATAAAAATTTGCAGGCCTCTACATTCAAGTTCTAATTATACAAGTCTGACTGCACACTTCAAAATTACATGAATAAGGTAACTGTCTAAAGAAAATAAAAGTAGTTATTCATATGATCACTGAAAATTGGTTACCAATCCAAGCAGTGATATACAATAGTTTTCCAGGGCATCTACAAATCTAAAGACTATTTACAAAAACAATGCAACAGTAAACTGATGTGTTGGGCACCTAAAAACTTCCCTAACATTATTTTAACTAATGTGACCTTGAAGATGCTGTTTCAAAGGCTGGGTCATGATCATGCATACAAATGTTGATAGTAAATCTGAGCTATGTTATGATAAACACAACAAAGGACAAAGTTCTGAGATGCAGCTTGGGGAGGGGGGACAAAAGGAAGGAAAGAGGCCAAACCAACCAAGGTATATGGAGTAGATTCAAGCATTTTTTATTTAAATTGATGTGTTCCTTGGGTGGCCTGCTACCAATTGTAATGGTGGATCAACCCACATTTTGAAGGGCAGAAATGTTTCCAGACCAACTTTAAGAATGTACAAAATGGCTACAAACCCAGAGGATTTCACATGCTGCTCTCCACAAGGCTGTAACACAGCCACACGTTAGTCAGGTCAAACTAGCTTACTCAGGGCAAGATTGCTCAGGTGGATTAAATCAGAGCATAAACCCCTTACAATTTAATTTCCCTCACAAGACTTGTCCAAGATTTCAATGACTAAAACTGAATTTGAAGTTGGGAACACAAGCAAATTCTCTTCATTGCCTATGGAACAGTTAAAAAAATTCCCACCCTGCCCTAAGTTGTACCTCAGGCTCTCAAAAGCCTTTGTGAACCTGGAGAACTACAGAATATTGAGTGAGAAATATTTACAGGGCCTGAAAGTACCATCACAAGCCTGACTCACAGCAGGTAACAAAGGGGCTACAGTGACCACAGAAATAGCTCAGCAACACATGAAAATTCGTACAAAATAACAAAATTATGTGTCTATCACAGAATCAGCAGAGTTGGAAGAGACCTCTAAGATCATCAAGTCAGCACTGCCACTGTAACCACGAAACCAAATCACCCAGTCCAGATACAGATGTTTCTTAAACATCTCCAGAGATAATGACTCCATCACCTCCCTGGGCGACCTATTCCAATGCCTCACCCTGGCAGTGAAAACATTTTATTCCAGTATCTGATCTGAATCCCTCTCTCTCAGCTTGTAAAACCGGACTTTAATATAATTTATATACAATATAAATGAATTTAATATAATAACTGTATTACATATAATTATGCAGGTGCATTTTAGAATATATACATTATATTATCTAAATTTATATAATAATTTAATGATATAATTATAAAAATAACCTTATATAGAGAATTTAAGCAATACAATTACAGGAACTTATAATTTAATACAAACCAGCCCTTGGATTGAAAAGGCCAGGATAAAAGGGTTCGAGCACTGTCTCTGGAGGCGGATGGAAGGAGGTGGGGACGGGGAGCTGCAGCCCAATGGCAGCCCCCCGCAGCCACCCCTGGGTCCCGAACCTGGCACACACAGGCAAAGACAGCCGCCCTCACCTTCCCCCCGCCCCGGGCCCCCTCCCCAGCGCTGCGGCCCGGCCCTTTTCCCGCAATCTCCCCCTGCAGAGGCCCGGCCGCCCTTCCCGCTCCCCTCGGCGCTCCGACCCGCTCACCCACCGGCGACACAGGCCGCTGCCACCAACGCCGCCAGCCCCAGGGCCCCGCAGGCCCCGCCGCGCCGCCCCATGTCCGCCATGAGCCGCCGCCGGGCCGCGCCGCCGGACAGACACCCGAGCGCCCCGCCCGCCAGCTGACGGACAGCCGCCGCAGCCAATCGGAAGAGTGATATTCGGCGCAGGTGGGCGGGACTCGGCAGAGCTGACCAATGGCCGGCGCAGCGCTGTCCCTGTCACGGGGCTGAGCGGTCAGCTGTCCGCAGGGGGCGGGGTCTTTATTGAGTGGTGTTCCCGCTTGGCCAATCAGATCTCGAGAGGTCTCTGCACCATTTTCCTCCCTGCGCCGTAAACCCAGAGCGGAGCGGCGAGGAGGAGGAGCCGACTGACAGCTGGTTCAGCCAATCGGAGCGCGAAGGGTCGGGCTTTGCCCCGCCCATTCTCGTCAGCCCGGCAGCGGTGGGGCGGGGAGAAGATGTGATTGACAGGCAAATCCACCATTCAGAGAGCAAGGAGGCGGCTCCACCCTCTCGGCGCCCGTGTGGCGAAGGCGTTTGTGCCTCTGTGGGTGTGGGGCCGTGAGGGGCTGGCACCGTCTCTGTCCTCGTCCTTGAGCATGTCCATGTCCATGCCCATGCCCATGCCCATGCCCCTGCCTCTGCCTTCAGGGGTTTCTTCCTTAAATTTCGTTGAGACCATCCACAGTAACACATGCAGTGACTGCCCCAGACATGCTCATCTCGCTTCAGCTGTCCCTGCCAGTAATAGGAACAGGCAGGTGGTGCACCTTGTTCAGTGGATGTTTCATATTCCTGTAATATGCCATGATCATCACAGTCAAGGGAGGTGATCCTGCTCCTCAGCCCTGGTGAGGGTCACCTGGAGTGCTGTGTCCAGTTCCGGGCTCCTCAGGACAGGAGAGACATGGAACTCCTGGAGCAGGTTCAGCAGAGAGTGGCAAAGATGGTGAAGGGACTGGAGCATCTCTCTGAGGAAAGGCTGAGGGAGCTGGGCCTGTTCAGCCTCGAGAAGAGGCAGCTGAGAGGGGCCCTCATCCCTGTCTGTCAGTGTCTGCAGGGAGGGGGGGGCCAGATGACCCATGGTGGTCCCTTCCAGCCTGGCCTATTCTGTGATTCTGTGAAGTTGCGAGTATTTCTAGGGGTGCCTATACATTTTTAGGCTCCAGGATCTTGGTAAGACAGAGAAAACCGGGCTTTAGGGGGAATTGCTGTGTAGCATGGGAGATTAAGACCTTCCAGTGTGTTGTAAGTAAAACTGTTATGAGCAGTTCAAATTAATACTCACTCGTTCCTTACTCTGTACTGTGCATCACAAAACCAGCACCGCATAATAGCTTCTGTAAAATAAATGCTTGAGATTATCTGAATACTGTAGCAAAGACTATGATCAAAATAGTTGTTTTCTGGTGGGGTTTTCTGTCCTGGATTCCTCAGGTGAGTGTGGGTTCACAGGAAATCCAGCTATGCTAGGGAGGGTTTTATCTGCTTTGGTGGGAGGCAGCACCTGTGTCACATCCATGTGGTGAGACTGTATTTATGTGCAGAACATGCCAAGGATTACTACCCATACAACTATTTGGCTAGAGCTATGCTGCTGTGTATTCAGAAACTCCAGCCAGCTATAGAAATACTTTGAAAATGTGCCTGAGCAACATTTCTGTACTTAAAAAAAAAAACCTGTCTAGAAGAATGAGTGAGTGGGCTTGGGGAGTGCAGGTAGTAAAATGAAAGCGTGTTTACAGCAAGCGGTATTTAAGAGAGTAAAGTTATATCCCTGCCACTGCCACATGACAGTGTGTGACAATGGGCAAAACACTTAAACCCAGCTTTTCATAGGTGGCAATAATAGTCCCTCCCTTGTCTGTGAGTTGTTTTGCATAAATTTAGAGGAGCTCCTGCTCCTCCTGCTGCCAGGTGGAAACTACTCTTTGAATATGAAAATCATGCCAGATGCATAGGATACTCTATAACTCAGCAGCCGAGCAAGTTATGAGCACTTCAAATTAATATTTTCTCATTTCTTACTCTGTATTGCGCGTCACAAAACCTGCACTGCGTAATAGCTTTTGTGAAATAAATGCAAATAAATGTTTTTGAGATTACCTGAATACTGTGGCAAAGATATGATCAGAATAGTTGTTTCCTGATGGGCTTTTCTGCTTTCAGAACAGGATTAGAAAAACATATGGGACAGAAGGCCTGGGTCAGTGAACAACAAAGATATTGAATGATTGCTTTTCAGTGAGCCCAGCTGGTTTGTGCAGTGAGCAAGGCATGATGATTTTAAAAAGATAGTATTCTGTCTTGTAAGCTGATAATGCTACCACAACATGTAAACCCATGGGTCTTGGATTAAGGTTATGTGGGTTACCTTATTTTTGGCACTTGCTGTCTCTTGGGCACTTGACTTTGCAAGTGCAGCCTGCCATTTACTGTTTATTTTAGTGTAATTTCACAAAGTTTTGCCTATCTAGGGAAACATGGTTCCTGCACCTTGTAGTCTGAAGTGCAGATGAACTGCAGGTATGCTTTGTCCTCCAACTTACCCTTCCTTCCCTTCCCTTCAGATTGTTTCTACACACAAAACGTGCATAGAAATAAGGCAAGAAGAGCGACTCAAAGCAATAAATTTGTGAAACTACTAGAGGACATTGGGTGGATGTGATGGGGTCTTAGATGGGAAGGTAGTGGAAAGTCCAAAACAGGGAAAGGACTGTATGAGGGAAGAAGTTTCTTCATCTAAATTAAGGACTTGTTACAATTATGATGTGGAAAAGAAAGTGCCAGAGTGAATAAGACTGTTTTGAAGAAGTTGTTTCTCTTAAAACTGTTACTATCTCTGTGTTTCATATCTGTGTGTATTAGCAATCATTTCAAATTTTGTATTAATTTCTTGATGCTATTTTCCATAAAGCATTCACTCTGAAAGTCATACCACAACAAAAGAGTATCATGGGGTTTTTTTTCACATTTGCAGAAGGAATTGTATTTTTGAGACTTTAACATTCTCATTCCCATTTTCTTCTTCTGAACTCGCGGTGCTAGGACTAGTATAATGTAATTCTAGAAATAGAAGAGAAATCAGAGTTCTGTATTTGAATATTCTTGTATTCCTTCTCTGCTGCTCATATTGCTATGCTTCTTGAAATCACAATATGAACATGGTTTCTGAAGAATTCTCTGTCTTATGTTTTCCTGTTCTCATCTTGGTTTCTTCTTTGGGAAAATAATAAATAGAAGCAATAAATTTTATTATGAAACAGTCAAGTCTCTCAAACTCTGTCCTGGTTTCTAGTGCCCACTGGGTATATCTGGATGTCAGTGAAGCCCAATATAAGAGAATAATACCATCACTTTGTAGGCTGGCAGAGTTCTAGCTATTTTCTCTAGGCTTAATTTAGATCCCAGCTGTGCTTTGAAGAGAGTGAGTTTTGTAATCCTGTAAGCAATACTTGTGACAAAATCTACACGCAGTAAAATTATTCTGTTAAACTGATTTCATTCTGAGCTTCTGCTCAGGGCAAGTGAAAAATTGAGACAACATGCACATTAGGTCAGAAATAATTTTTATAAAGCCCATATACTGCTAGTGGCAGTCACAAAATCGAAGTGCCAGCTGTAGGCAAAATACCAGCATTCCCTGGCTCTTTTAGGAGTGTGCTGTGCAGAAATGTCTGCAGCAGGAATTGCCCACATGGTACTTGGATGCTGCCTTTGCCTCCAGCCCTGTCTGTACCAACAGCGTTATGGGTGAAATTATGGTAGAAGAGGGAATGTGAGGAAAAGGTTGAGTCAAAGAGCCCACCGTTGGTTTAAACTGACTGCTGTGTTATCACTGGATTTCATTGTGTCACTACTAAATCTAGACTGGTTGCTAGCAGAGTAATTGTCCCAACCATCATTTCCAAAATTATGCTTTAACTGGAAAATATTTGCCTGGCTGCTGTGATGACCAGGCCAGTTGTATTCTACTGGAAAGAATGAAATCCCAGTGCCAGGTGCCACTTGGAGTTACCAGCTCAGAAGCACATGGGGTGAGCAATGCCCCTTTTGGTACGAGGCTTTACAGTCTCACTGGAAATTTATGCACAGAAGTTGAGCATAAGATTCTAAAATAAAATTGAGCAGACAAAATCCTCTTTTCTATGATGTTTTCTGACCTTAACACATTGATTGAACGTGAATAAACAGTACAGTTAGTTGGGCACCCCCTGTCCTGGTGTGATGGGGAAATGGGACAAGGGGACTGTGTTGGGCAGTTAGTTTTGGGGCTGCTGACATCCTGGGAGGTGACAGGTGAGACAATTGTGCCTGGCTTGGTGATTTATACTGGGTGCAATTTATACAGGTCTCATGTCAAAAGTTGTTAGTCCTTGCTGCTGAATTGCTTTGTGGTCTCCCCTCTCCCCATTTGCAGACTCCATCTATGTAAGCAGAAACAGTTGTTTTTGTAAATGTGGATACCAAGGCTAAGTAAATCAAAGACAGCTCAAATAATTTCTAAAGGACTCAGAAGCAACCCTCAAAAACCAATAAAAACCCACAGCAAACCCGTTGTTACTGAGCTAAATCTTAGGCTGTGTCAGAGCTGATTTCCTGAGGACTCACATAATAAGGAATATGTGAGTTCTGCCCTCTCTAAAAGGCAGATTTGTCTTCCATATTTCTTTGTGAAAGGAGAAGTGCCTTTCTCTTCTGTCACTCAGTAGCTGTCATGAAGAGGATTGCCAGCTTTCTCTCTGTAGGGCTGAGCTACGGTTAAAGCCTCCAAATATGCACAAGAAGCCCATTTTATGGTTCTTTTTGCTAGGTTCTCTATGCACATGGTATAAAGAAGACTATGCATCTCTTTTTGTCTATCAGTACAAATGTCACAACATCAAAATTGTGATGCAGCTCCCGCAGAACCCCTGAAATTGTGGAGACAAATCAAGAGATGTGTGTGTGTGTGTGTGTGATGTGTATGAATGGTAGTTGATTCGTGCGTTTCGTTTTCCTTCGCCTTTCCCCAATGATTTTGGCAGTGACGGCTGGGCCGGTGGCCGCGGCGGGTGGGACCGCGCATCCCCAAACCTGGGCGCTTTGGCACCATCGCGTGGTCGAAGCTGCGGCTGCAGCCTCCCTGTGTTTGTGTCGCATCCTCGGACCGAAACTGAAAGGAAGCGCAAACTTTGGGGAGCGCTTCATCTTCTGTCCCCTCCACAGATTCCCGTCCCATCCCACTACCCACCCTTTCTAGGAAACGGTGGCTAAGAGCATCCACAGAGTGGGTGACAGAAATTGAGTCAGAACAAGTGTGGAGCCCTCAAGACAAGGGGCAAATGTGAATGTCTCAAACACTGATAGCCAGATGGCTGTGGAGCCAACCAAGGGTTGTTGGTAATAAGAGACAAGAACTCTGTGAGAAAGAACAGGATGTGGCTGGAGAAGGGGGCCTGTGGAGGTAGGGCAGCACTTTTCTGGGACAAACACCCTTGTTCTGGCTCCTGGACATAAATACAACACAGTGCAAGCACAAGAATGAGGTCAAGATGCGGGTGTGGACTGTAGGGGGGATCAAGACCACTGAAGACCGCCGAAGCCTCCAGCTCATTTCCAGAAAGGTCTAGAGGAGTGGGCAGTGATAATTAATTTGCATAGAAAGCTAGAAACTTCTCTCCAGGGCAGGGAAAACTTATCTATGAATAGGTACCTTCCCCCCACCGCTCCCCAAGCCCAGTGCACTTGCTCTGCACCTGCACCCCAGGACCATGGACACCACAGCTGTATCAATTCTGGAGCCAGGACTGGGGATCTCTTTTTCTTTCTCTCTTCTTTTCTTTCTCTTCCCCACCCCCTCCCCCCCTTAAAATCATCTCTCTCTTTCCCTCTTCCCTTTGCCCTTATCCCTTAATCCAAATCCCACTGCTTATACTAGGAGGTCTGGGACTAACACACCAATTTCCATGCCAAGTGTGTAGTTTGCTAAAAAAACTTCGTAAGCTTTTGCAGACCGTCTGATTTATGCCATTCCTTTTGATCACAAGCATCTACAAATCCTGGGTGCTCCCTTTCCATTAAGGAAGGAACATTGTAATGATACAACACTAACTTTTGGTGGGAACTGGGATGAAACTGGCATTAAGTGTTTCCTTCCAGGTCAACACAGAATTACAGAATTTAAGTTATTCTATCCCACTTGTTTGAGCTTACATGGTTTTATAAGAGGTAAGAAGGCAATTCACTACAATTTATTAGCTTATTATGAGGGAACTTCCCTTCAGTAGTGCCAGGCTAAATCTTACAGGCAATCTGCAAAACCTCATAATCTGCACTGTGAGGAGATTAGCACACTTTAGCTGACAACACTTGAGGCATCTCCATTCCTAATTTTTGTTAAAAGACTGAAGCTGGTACCTTAGTCATCCAGAAGTTAAAAGAAGAGCAAGAGCATTATCTCCTCTCCAGATGCAAGAGCAATACCAAGAACATTATCCATTCTCTGTCCCAACTGCTTAATATTAGCATCAAAACCCAGCTTGAGCTTGTAGGTGTAGGTCTGTCAGCCACTTGTCACACAGTAAGTGGGGGAGTGACTCTCCAGCAGGTCAGAAACTCAGCAATAACTACCTGTGTCTGTACTCAAACACAGCTGTGACAGCGGGGCAGGGCTTTGGCTTCATTTCAGTGAAGGGTAGAGCTAATTTACTCTTTCTCCATAGCTATTAGGTTTAAGAGTTGGCTTCTGAAATTTGCCTTCATCACTTCTCCAACTGAGGACAAAGGTGGTCTTTTATACTCTTGGTTAATGAGGCCTCTCTGCTGTGACCTTTTGTGTTTTGCAGCCCCACAAACCTAATATCCTGTTGTGACTACTCAGCCTTTCTGGAAATGCACTTCTTCTTCCAGTTTGAGAAGATTTAGGATGTGGTGAGAAAGAGAGAGAGTTAAATTTTACATTCTTCCCCCTATGGTTGAAGAGATTTAATTGAAGTTCACCCAGGGGAGAAGTCACTGCCAGCAGATAAACACCTTAGCTTGCTGTTTCTACTAAAACGGTTAACAATGGAGTAGTTAAGACTTAAAATATAATTTGTTGCCATTAAGCTTTTATGTTATCTCCATCCTGAGCTCAATAGAAGCTCCTGTTGAAGGGTCCAGGTGCTTTAGATATGTCCTATATTCTAAAGGTAATCATTGCAGCCATTAGTGTGAAGATTGCTGAGCTAAGTTTACAGCTCCTTGCTTTTGAGAGGGGTGGTGGTGTTTCTATTCTTCCACAACTTTGGTTATCCCCCAAACCCCTGTATTTCATGGGCTGTGGGTCTCCTCTCAGTTTACTGAAAAAAAAGCTCAAGCTGAGGGTCACTCCTCAGTGGTGACAACTCTGTGAGCCAGGTCGTGGTGTGGCTGGAGGAACATTGATGTTACTCTAAGTAGCAAGGCAGGAGCTGCTGGCTGGAGGTGGAACCACCTCAGCACCAGTGTGGATTCATAGCTGAATTAAGTAATGATATATCCATGGCTTTAAGCCGTATTTTCTTTTCTGTGCCCTTCAACTCAGGCTTTCAAATGAGACACCTCAATAGAAACATACTGATCATTCTCCTGTTAGTCACACTTACTTTAGTGGCAGTGCCAGTTCCACCCAAACACAGTTGTGCTGCCTCTTGGGTCTTGTGTGTTACTGATACTTGCTGTGGGAGGACATCGCATGCTTGAGAGCTGAAGGGATGGCATTATAATAGTTAATATCTGTAAGGCCAAAGAGGGAACTTCAGGGAGATAGGAGAATGTTTTTGGTAATATACCATATGAGAAAACGACCCTTTTCCCATTGCATCTTACTTTATGGAATTTGAAACCACAGTGTAGCTGCATACACCTTGGGGAGGATAAAGAAGGAGCCAGCCTTTCAACTGCAAGGTACAGGAAGGCTTTTTCTTTGTCTCATTTAACAGTTTCTGTAAGTATGTGTTGGTGCTTGCTTTGGGTACTTTCCCTAGTGGTCTCTCAAACTGATTATAGACTTGCTCAGCTGATTTCCATCTCAGGGTTTTCTGTCTGTCATTGGGTTATTGGAGAGCTGTTGTCAGATTTAAAACAACCATTGTAAGGGTCCCCTATGTTTAAAAAACAAAAAAAATCTGTTCATAAAGTGAAAGAGAGAAACTGGTCAAAAGGGCTCTGAGCTGTGGGTGAGGAAGCAGCCTGAGCAATGGAAAATGCAGGGCTTTGTCTGAGCAGTTGTGTGAAAGGGCTCTCCAAGCCAGCGTGGACTTGGGATGAGACAGATAACCTCAGTGGGGTTGAATGGAGTTTACCTTTCAGTGGCTTGAAATGCAATACAAAGGTGATGCATGAAATGTATTGTTCTCATAAGCGCTATGAAATGTCAAACAAAAATGTCTTTCATCTAATGGCACAACAGAAGCTGAGAATCGTGCAGGAAGAAATAGAGCATTGAAGTAAACAATTCTGCTTCTGAAACTACTGGAATGGAAAAGAAAAAGTTGTAACCTCTAATACTGAGGGAAGGAATTAGAAAAGAAAACCATCCAAAAAACCATACAGCCTACTTTGTGGGTGGGTAAAAGATGCTTTTAGATTGATCTCTCTGATTAAATTTTGCTTTTTCTATCTCTTTAAAAATGCAAACAAATCCAAACAAAACCCAAAAGCTACAGTAAGACCTAGGAAAACAATAACCTTGCTGATAGGAATTTACTTTTTTGGGGACCCTGTCCTATTTTTATGTATATTTATCATGGATCTGAGACTCTGTTGTACATTTGCAGAATTCAGTGTCTTTTTTTCCTTGAATCTCTATACCATCCTTTCTTGGAGCACATTAAAAATATTTAACTCCTTATAAACCATTCAAAGTATAAATGAAACCCAAAGAACTGCTCCATCCAGTAGGAGCAGGGTAGAAATGCTATCATCACTGTTAAGTAATAAGAGACTCTTGCAGTATTTCCCTGAAGCAGCCAAGCTTCTCACTCCTGCTTACCCCACCCAGTCAGCCTTGACTAAGAATCAGAAAAACCACTTTCTCTTGGCATTGAACAAGGAACTTTGTTCAATTAAAGGTTGCCCCCAAAACCACACTGCCTCTTTCTCTGGAAAGCTTCTGCCCAGAACATTCTTGTGTCTATCAACACGACATTCCAGCGTAGTGATGCTGCGGTGACACTGCATGGCACTGTACTGAATCTGGCTCTTAAAAAGGGACATTGTAGTGTGAATAAATCCTAGTACTTGTCCCAAACACAGGAGCTCATAAAATTCTTGCTAGGATGTTTTAGGTTAATGCTCTGGAACACTGTGGTGATTTTTAAAAGCTGCTGTGGTGTTAGTTAATCTACAAATTACTTGTTCTGTCATGGCATTTTTGTAAAACTTACGTAATAAAAATTAAATAATGATAATGTTTTTTAAGGGAGAGATATTAAAAGTGCCCTATTCTGCAGACCAAAGCAATAATATGTTGGGCAGCATCAAAGCATTAAACAAGATGGTTTGCATCATTAACACTAAATGAAATGGCTTAACAAGTCAATAAATGATGAGAATAAACCCAAATTATCACACAATGGAGTGTTTTAAAGTGCCAGAAACAGATTTTCTGAAGCAAATAAATTTCCAATAAAAGTAGATGGAATTTAAAGGCACATGTTTTTCTGATTATTGAATGCAATATCAGTTAAATACTATTTTGCGTGTTCAGTGTACTGTGTGTATGGTCTTCGTAACATCCTAGTGAAGCAGAAAGGAAGAGGGAGCAGTGCTTTATTTTGTAAATCAGGCAAATCAAGAAACTACATCAGGAAAAATGGAAAAAATTTTGCCTCATTCTGTAATCCATATGGTAGTTAAATCTTTAAGTGCTGTTTTCCCTTTATTTTCTGTGTCTGCATTCCATAAACAAAGCTATGAACAAAACAGTGCATATTGAAGTGAGGACCATTTTGGAACCTGCAGTGTTCCACTGTGGAAATTTTAGTTTTTGCAGTGTGATACGTGTGTGTGTTGGGCTTTACAGTTACAGACAAGGAGGTAAGGTTCCTGCTTCCCAGAGCTTTGTCTAGGGCAAGGATGGGAGATATCTGCTGCTGGCTGGTTGTGACCTGTGACTTAATTTCATGCTGTGGGATTCTTTTCATTTTTAGGTAAGGTAAGTGGTAATGGGGCTAGAGAGGTCTCTTTGATTCAAGGAAAATCCCATCCCTGGGCTGACAGGAGGCTGGTCAGATTAACATGCTTCTCATTTCTACTTCCTATCTGCATGCATAGCTACAGTCCTGGGAGCTAAATATTTTTCAGATCCAAAATTTATTACTCTTGCTCTGGAAGATAATTTTCCCTGTGCTGCTAAAGAGTACAGGATGGCACAGATGAACCTGAGAGATTTTATCAGACTCATTACTGCAGAACCTGCCCATAGCGTTCTCAGATGCTGAGAATATATCTCACTATACTAATTCTGTCCTTTTGGCATTCTTGTGCTTTTAAAACAAACCCTTCACATATGTGAAGCCCAACCAAATTCAGCCATGGCAGTGCCAGGCCTTCTCCAGTGACTTCAGTAGGTTATATTTAGCATTTGACTGCTATATACTGTTTTCTCTTCCAAGCTCTTATCAAGGAAAACCCTTGTATAAATATGAGCATCTGTTAAAGTCCATGGTGTAACCCCACAACATCTTCTTCAGAAGAAGGAGGGTGGGGAATATTTCTTTTTTTTTAACTAATGTAATTTTCTGAGGGGGAAAAAAAAATATTGGCCCATTCCTAGAAGACAAAAATGGGAATGATTTGAGTATGGTGGTTTCTTGGGTCAAGTAAGCAATAAATCCATGCAAAGAAGTACCTGAAAAGACTCTTGGGAAGTTTGTGGATTATACTTGCCTGAGGTTAATTTTTATTTTATATTTAATTTTACATTAAGTACCCATTTAATGTTTTGCTGAACTGGTGTTCCCATCAGATATTATTTCTCTCACAACACATTACATTGAAAGGAATTTTGAGACAACCCCCTCATAATTCCCAAAACTCCTCCAAGCACTGTTCTTACATGATTTGACTGATTTTGGTTGCTTATTTCTTCCTTTTCACAGCAAACCCCACCATCCTTTTCTAATGGCCAGAAAATGTTCCAGAGTCCTTTCCCCTGACAGAAACAAGACTTGGAAAATAATGAGTGAAAATTCTGCTCTCCCTCTAGCTGCTGTGGTGTGGGGAAATGGGCTGTTTCATTCTTCCTCTGGGAGATGATTTTATCACAAATCCAGTGCCAATGGGGAGAGTTTGGAGTTATTTCTCTTGCTGCAGTGGAAATCCCCATGGTGGTGGTGACTTTCTTTGCAGAGAAGTCCCAGTAGAAACTGCCTGTTTCCCATGGCTGTGTTTGGACCATAAATTTTTTTTCTTCCCAGTATCTTTCTCTGAACTGTCATCATGATGCCAAGCACTTTTCCCCTCTTCACTTACAAGATGAGGCTGCAGTCTTTCTCTGAGGGGCTTAAGAACCACAGAGATGGATTTGGGCAAGGCAGGGGCTTGTCTGTGATGGATGCTCCTTGCAGCTGAGAGTAATGATGCTCCATTCTCTAAGGTCATGGATGCAAGCAGCAGAATTTCAAACAAATAGAGAGGGCTAAAAGCAAAATTTAAACTAATATGAAAAATAAAGCTTTAGAAAACAATTTTCCACGTGAAATTTGGCCATTTATTGTTTTAGTATTTTAATTGATGTTTTCTCAAAGACACACCAGAGACCTACACCACCAACCCCTACAGCTATGGCATTTTTTTCTGATTACAGGGGGATCTTTGAGTCAGGCCCTAAAGGTTTGAACCTGCTCTTGCCTGTCTTTAAAACAAAATGATGGATCAATTGTCAAAATTAAGAACAGAACAACTGGGACTTTTGGAGATCCCTTTCTATCCTGAGTTAATCTTCCAGAGGTGCTCAGCTCCTGCTGGTGCCTGCCCATTGTGGTCAATGCTTTCATTGCAGTGTCTGCACTCTCTTCATATTTTGGTGATTTGTTGAGTGCAGTTGAGCTTGATTTTGTAAATGCTTTTAGGCTCTTGGAGCACTGTTGGACAACCTTCAACAGCATGTATGTGACAGCATGAGCATCTGGAGGGTTTGTGTGCAGATAAAGCATCTGTGATGTTGGGAAATCACTGCAGTGTTTTTGCCAAGCTGAAGTTGAAATGTCCATATCTAATTGAATGGCAGCTTTTGAATCACAAACTGAAACTTTCCATGCTACAAACACACACATGGATCTTATGGCAGAAAGAATAGCTTCCAAATCAAAACAGGGAAATTATGCAGCTAACTCCCTAGCACAATTAGAGAGTACTAAAGGCATGTGAAAACAAAAGTCATTTTTAAAGCTAACAAAATAATCGCTGGTTGAGGTTTTCCACAGCTTTATAAAATGAAGCCAAGGATCGTTTCAGTGCCAGGTAAAAGTTTCAGTCCATAAAGAGCAGCTGTGTTGTGCTACTTTGCACAAAACAAATAAGCCAGTAAAGTTTTACTGGACGTAGTTATACCAGACTCAACATGCCTAGCAGAGACGCTCTACTAAAGAAAAAAAAAGTATTTTCTTTCCTAAAGGAACTTGTATTTTCCATGCTTTAGGAAAGATGATTTGAGGGTGGATGCCTTCTTGGTTATGCTGCAAGTTCAATGATCTGAGAGACAATCTAACTGGAGAGTCTGCAACTGCCTGTCAGCTGATGGATGAAGCTGATGTAATTAAATTCAGGTCATCATAATGTAGAAAGAGTTTCATTGAGATAAATAGTGTCTGCGTACCTCAGCCTCGCAGATTGTTGATTATACATCCCCTAAAGTTCTAATCCCAGCCCTTGTTCTAGCTGGAGCTCTGTGGAGTGACTGAAAAGGCAATCATACTTAAAAATTGAACACCCTTGGTGAATTAGCAATGGCTTGCTCATAAATCATCCTTATGAGCTTTCTGCAAAGTTCCTGGCCCTTCCCAACTTCTGTCCACAAAATACTGGAATCTGAACCTGTTTGGTAGAAATGGGGAATGTGGGGAAGAGTTGAGGGAACTGTGCTTAAAATCTCCGTTTACTTTAACTTCAGCACTTGCAGTACTCCTGCATTTAGGATGGAAAAATGGGGAAACTCCAAGGTCTGTCTGGCTGTTGTGAGTGCTGAACAACAATCAGGGCTCGTTCTCAAGCTCCTCAGTGCTTTTGGGCTGGTCAGTCTGGCAGTGGGGAATTCTCAACATGCCAAGGGAAATGAAGTTGGAGATGGAGAAACTCCAGTCTCTTGGCACTTAACTGGCTCCAGCCCTGCAGGGACCCTGTCCAGTTCTCACAAGTTCAAGCACTCCGTGGTGGGAGAGGCTGGGTGAAGGCCAGCATCATCTGAGAATCAGCACAGGCTTACCAGCATCCCGTCCCATCCCATCCCGTCCCATCCCATCCCATCCCTTCTCCTGGGCCTAACATATCTTGGAACAGGGAGAAGTCTGGCCCCTTCCTCAGAAGGCTCATGTCACTTCTTCCATGTCCTGGGTTGGCTGAGTTCCTCCCGAGTGAGCAGGCGGGTCAGCTTCACACACTGCAAGCCATTTTCTCTGGGTTTCTCAGAGAGAGACTGTGTTTCAGCTGAATTCAAAGCAGCTGGATAGTCAGGAAAAAGCATTTCTTCTTGTCCCTTGTGTCCGACTAGATCTGGCAGTCAGTGTTTTAGCACATTATTATCTTTTAATTCCCAGTTATTGGGCATTGTCCAATTCATAAAATGCAGACTTATATGGATCTGGGGTAAATATGGTGGAAAAATGAAGAAAGACAGTTGAGGGTAAAGGTTCTCATTTTTCCTGAACTATAGGTAGTTATTTCAGGTTTGGAATAAGGGTTTCAGTTGATTCTTTTGTTATCCAAGTGTTGTGGGGGGTGGAAAGTGTTGTGTTGGGCAATTTCACGGAATTTATTTTATTGCAGTTAATGTAAACTTTTAAGTCTTTATTCCAGTATTGAGAAATAAAGAAGATTTAAACTGGGGAACAATACCACTTCCCTCTGTAAAAGCTCTCCTTCCCTGCCCCATCCCCAGTCCCCTCACTGCACACCACACTTCAGCCCCTTGATGAGACAATGGACATCACAGAAGAAGGTGGTCACTGTGTGCTTTTCCCTTTTCTTTCACTGCTCCTTGTTTCCCTACTCAAATGCTTTGATGAGGTTTCTCCATGGGCCACAGTCCCCACAGAGCTGTACCTGCTCGTGAGGCTCCTCACCCCTGCTCCAGCCTTTTGTTTTCCTCTGCTTCTGCTTTGCCCTGGATCGATCTCCTCTTGTTTCTCTGTTTTCTCCAGCATCTCCCCTGCTCTGGTGTCTCTCTTGTCCCTGCTTGTTCCGTGCCAGCTCTAGCATCTCTTTTTCTCTGGCGTCTCTTCTTGTTTAGTGGCTGCCACCTTTCTTAAATATGTTTTTGCAGAGGCACCATATGCTCCTCTCACTGGTTTGCTCTTGGGGCACCAGTGGGTCCATGTTGGCTGTTGCAAAGCCAGCTGGAAATGTCTGTGACCAGCAGACAGGGCAACCCCTCATCCCCCACACAGGTCACCCCTGCAGCCCCTTCTCCTGCCAAAACCTTACAGTTATGCCCAATATAGTGAATCATTCCAATTATATCTGTATTTAATGTATATTACATCGATCTCTGTGAGCACATTAATTCTCTTGACTTCAAGTGCATCTGGCTATGGTGCTCAGCACCTTTCAGAGTTGAGCCCTGAGTGAAAATTACGATGATTGTAGCAATTCTGTCTAATAATTTATCTTGCATGTACACATACTTACACACTTTATTTTCTGGCAAAGAAACCTGGGAAGTATCCATAAATAAGAGCAAATAAATTAGAATATGTAAAGCAGTTTAACACAAATGTGAGTATTTTTGAGATTTGGGGAAGCATGGCTAATTTTCAACATTAATTTTTTGCAGTCCTCTAAATCATGCATCTGTTCAGGAATTTAAAAGGCTGTGAGCATCACTGACATTTCTAATTTAAATAACAATAAGAAATGTATCATATATGTGTTATTACACACATATGAAAGATAAGTTTATAAGGTGGAACTCTGGGTTATTTGATCAAATCAGACTTGAATCTCTATGTTGAACGCAAGCCAAATTGCTACGTCCATATGTAAATAAATATGTAAACTATTTCTGGGTGGTGAGGTACCTGGATGCCAGACATGCATTCAGCAGACCTTGTGACTTGCTCTCATCTCCAGTTGCTGAAAGACTGTTTATAAGCTCCAGTGATCCTCTCTGGTGTCCTCTTTTCTCCCTGCTGCTTGGGTTATGGCACAGTCTGGGGCATGGCTGTACCTGGCAAGGAAAAACAAGTTTGTGAGACCTTAATGAAGGCAAGAAGTCATAAGCTATGTGTGTGCCCCACATGCTCTTTATTTTATAGCTATATATTTCAAAGCTTTTATCTTTTATTGTTCCAAGGTGGGTATAAAAAGTTAGACCTGCGGAAGGGCATAAGCCACCACAAGGCACTTTAGGTGATTAAGTCTGATATTTAGAGCTTTAGCCAGAAACTTATTGAAATGAGACAGTGTTACCACCATCGATGCTCTTCACTGCACCACTCCTCTCCTGCACGTGGCACTGGTGTTCACCTCACTGTCCCTGCCTGTGTGGGCAGCCAGGGAGCAGCAGTCACCCCAGGCAGTCACCAAACCACTGTTCCCTTCCCTGGACATCGCCCTTAGAAGAACCAACTTGGTAATGACATTACTCTTGAGTTATCTGACAGCATTATCTATGCCACTGAAAAGTGGAGTTCAGTACCTGCCAGAATTCCTGAATATTATCACCTGAGCAGTCTAAATCCTCAAATAATTTACCTTCAAAAGATAGTATAATATACATACATGAATACCTAGGGGTTTTAAACTCCTATAGATTTAAACTCCTATGCCCCTGCTCATCGAAGTGGGGTTGGATGGCCTTTAAAGGTGCTTTCCAATCCAAACCATTCTATGAATCTGTGATTTCATATCTGCGGTGGTGGAGGCAGTTGCATGCAAAGCTAGTAGAGCTCTATTGTCCCAAAATAGCCCTATCCATGCTGTTACTTATTTTAGGAACACATATGGCCTCTCTTTCTTTAGCATCTCATCATCTCACAGTCCCTTTGAGACTTCTTTGCTATTGTCTCCCATTTTGCACATGGGGGACTGAGACACAGAGATGGGGTGACTTAAAATAGTGCGAGGCACTTTGCATTCCCGAGGAGGAGTTCTGCAGATAATACAAGTACTGCTCTTGTGCCTCTGGTAGGATAAGGAATGGACCCTGGCCTTCCTGAGTCTGAACTTGCTGCTTAACTGCTTGACCACACTTTTTTGTGACAAGCCATTCTTTCATTTTAAACATACATTATGGCCAGCCAGCAGGCACCTTCTGAGTAATTTTCATGTGTAGGAGCAAAATCAGCTTTAACAGATGTATTGCAGGAAAAGCATCCTAGTTGCCCTGGTTAATTCCAGTGTAGAGAGTAATAGACCCTTCCTGACTAAGAAGTAATAGGGAAATCCTTCCTCCCCTACTCCACATACATTTGCAGATGAATCTATATAAACATTTCAACTCCAGATGAAAAACCTTGATCCCATCTTGGGCCTCCCGTCTTCACCCTTGCAGTGGAGTGTCAGCTCCAAAAATGGTGTTCTGCCTTAGGCAATCTGACTTGGGGAGCCATAGACCTAATGAAGCACAGGATCAGCCAGAATTTTTGACCTCTGTTTCCCCTTCCTTCAAGGTCCAAGGGGCCCCTGAACTCTTGCAGAGCTCTCTGCCCATGTCTCCCATTCCTTTCCTAGCAGGACAGCTGCAGAGCTCTCCGTGGAGCAGGACCCCTGGGTGTGTGGCTGCACTTTCCTGTTAGCTTTCTATGAGAAAAGTGCAGCTCTGGTTGGCAAGTGCTGGCCAGGGGCCTGGTGCTCCAATTCTCTCCCTCTGTGCACCAGGGACCTGGACTGCAGCCACATTCTCTCATTCCCCAGGCGAGGGAGGGCTACTGGCCTGGGAGAAAACGCTGGCCGCAGACCTGGCTTCCAATGCCTCTTCTGTGAGAGAAGATTGCTTGAGGCCAGGTCAGTCCTATTCTTAATTAAAAATAAGACCTAGAAAGCACGGGCTTATTTGTTTACAAATAGTCTAAAATAGAATTCTTTGGATATGTGTAGCACTCCCATCTCTGTATCAGAAAGCACTTTGTAAAGCATTGAATTAATTAAGCTTAAGAAACACTCTAGGGATACAGAAGTATTATTACTCATATTTTAAAGATGAGGAAATGGAGACAGAAAGAGGATAAGGGACTGGTGTGTGAATGCAGGCTGAGTCACTTGTAAGATCAGAAATTAAACTTAAATTCAAGTTTTTATATCCTTTCCCTCTTGCAACTAGAATTGGCTAGAAAATGGCAGTTTTTATCTGTAAAAACATATACCACTTTCTACTATAAATAAATTAAGTCAGAACATTTTATAGACTGGAATATACCTAAATTTTCTGTTATGGTCTCCACAAACATAATTTAGTTCTTTGGTATCCATGAATCTGAAGTGCATATTCTTGTCTAGGTGGTGAGAAGAGAGTTAAGGTACAACTTCCTCTGGTTCTAAATAATAGCACCATGTTCCTCATAATAAAAACAAACCAGATAAAAGTTTATGTAGGTCCAGAAAATTCAATTAACACCTGTCAGTGGTGAATACAAGAACAATGGATGCTTATTTCCTCTTATACCTTCAATTTCTAACTTGCTTACTTCCCAAGAGGTACCTTCTCCTAATGACTTTCCTTGCTCATGTTTCAAGAATTACACTAAGCTCTTTTTGGCTTGCTTATCATTGCTCGTAGTAAAAATCCCCGGGGGTGTATTAATTAAAGCTAGAAAATAGAAGTAAGTTTCCAGTTATCCCAGTTGGGAGGTTCTGGAAAAGTGTCCCAGGAAGAGTGGAGGCAGCAAACAATTTTGCTTATTATTAGACTGTGCTTGGTAATTTTATGGAAGAGATTCTGTGAAGAAGTTTCTATGATAAAGAACCTCAAATCCAGTGACCCATGAGATCTTTTCTACTCCAATGATGTTAACAGAAAATGTTGTTGATAAAGCAGGACTTGGGATAGGAGTTAACTCATTTTCTCAGATCAGAGTTTTTCAGGTGTGTTGGGGTGTGGTGGTGAGCAGCTGCTCTTGTCTGTAAAGAGAATAGATACATCTAAACCATGGGAACCAAGGACAAGTCCTGAATTCTGGCTCTGAGTGTCCTGGAACTGCCTTAACCACGTGTGGAGGGCAGATATGGAAGGTCCCCTCCCTGCCCGAGCCCTGCATGGACCCCAGCTCCCATGGGCCGTGGGGCAGGGATTTGTTTGTGGTGGTCTCCAAGAGGTCCCTTGGGAGTGGCAGTGGAATCACAGCGTGCTGGTTTGGTGCACAAGGAATGAGAAAATTCCATTTTTGCACAGTCTCTGTTCTGTATTGCTTCTACACTTGAAGAGTTCTCAGTTTTTTGAAATCCATAGAGAACCCCAGTCAGATTAACACTGCGAGCATGAGCAGTGTATGCATTGGGGAAGTTATGTTCAGTGTCCAAAAGCAAAACTTAAGACAAAAGAGAACAGTGTAAGGACCAATGATGTTTGAATTTTTAAAGGTAATTATTGCCTTAGAGATCTCCCTTTTCATTTTGCTAATTAATTGATGTCATTCCGCCAGTGTGTATACAGAAATAAACCATATATCAAAGTAAAGATTAGGAGATTATTACCTGTTTTAACATCAGTGCTGAAAGCATTCGTTTCAGCTAAAAACACTGCTACTCTTCTCACCTTCATTAGCTTTGTTGGTTTGACTTAGCCTAATGTTAGAATGAAGTTGGTCCATGCAAGTGACATCATTCTTTAATCAGACTTTTACTGCTTTAAAATTAATTTCAATTAACTGTTGGGAAAAAGCTTTTTAGTGTCATCTTTAACTGTGGAAGTATTTCATTCGTGTTGAACCAGATATCTCAATTAGAAGAGAAAATGTTGCCAAATGAGTTGGATTGTGGGCTAGACCCAACCTCTAAAATACGGATTTGAATCCAGATTTTAAATGCTAGAAAGTGTCACATTCCTGTCTTCATACAAAATCTATTAATTTGTGGCTCTTAAAGGGGGAAAAAATGCTGCTTATTGTGAAATCTATCAGAGTCTGACCCAAGTGGTCAGGCTTCAGAATTTGATCCAACATGTTAGAAAAATAGGTTCCGTGCAAAATGCAACGCCAGGTTTAAATGTACCAAAGGTTTGAGACTTTTTGTGTAATGTTTGGGGTTTGAATCTAACCCTATGGGTCCATTAGTAAATGGTTTAACTTTGCGGTTTCAGGACCATCTGTGTTGTGGTGAAGGGTAGCTAAAGGCAAAAAATGACCTGTATTAATCTAAAGTTCAAAGCCTGAAATCCGCAAGTAGGGGAGAGGAAAGATGTCGTTTTCTCCATGGTAACATGGATGTGTACGCACCTTTTCATCTGTGAAACAGAGAATGGCTTTAAATGCTTTGGAGAATCCTCCCTACTTTGGGAACGTCAGGGCTTTCTTTTTGGAACAGTGGGCATGGATCCGCTGATTGAACCATCTTCCACCATTTCTCATTGTTAACCCTTCATAGCTTCAATTCATGTTGGGGGTGTAGAAGAATCTCCCTCTGAGTCACTTGACACTTTTTTCCCAGCTGGCAGCTTATGTAGCTGAATGCTCCAAAAGTAAATATAATTTCTCTAGGTAGCTGACCTTTCCCTGAGCGAGATCACAGGAGGGGCCATGCTGTTACCCTGCATCCTGAAGCTCAGTGAAATATCCTTTTATCATATGGTGAGGACAGGATCATCAACACTTCATTTTATTTTGCAAATAATTCCGCCTCTTCTGTGTGACTTTCTCCGAAACTAAACCAGGTGTTGATGTGCGGCTTGGCAATTTGCACATGGAAAGTAATAAAGACTTACTCATAAATTTGGATGCAAAGTTTGTTATATTTACTACATAGTGAAACAAACATCACAGTTCTTTATGCACTCTGTTTTGTTTTGTTCCGTAAGGTCTTGAGCCACAGTACTGCATGCTAAAGAAACCCAGCAGTTTGTGAGCACAATGTGTTTATTTACACTGGGTAGATGTGTTGGTGCTTTTGCACTTGTAGTTATTTTGTGTTTCTGTAAACCAAGGCATCTGTAAATATAGCAGCTCACCTACATCAGGCAAACTGGCAAGAGCAAGAAGATCTTCTATTTAGGGTATCTGATGGCTTTTTTGCTCAAATAACCCTGCAGTCTACTGGAATGTAAGCTTGGCTGGCATTCGTGCTCATTCCCAGCAGAGGAGATGCTATCACAAGCGTTGTTTCCAGCAGCACTCGTCGGCAATGCCTTGTAATCTCCTCCCTTTGGCTCAGGCTCCCTTTCATCATGCCCCACCAGGTACCTTCTTGAAAATCCTGGTTGTGCTACTCTTGACTCCTTATTTGCAGTGAGCTGGAGTGAAGCTGCTGGCCAAGAGGAAGCCTGTGCTGCTGGAGTCAGGGGTCTGGAGACCAAACATCCCAGCAGTGCCATAGAGTAATGACAAGAGGCTTGGCATGGACACTGCCTTGGATTATTCCTCATTTATGCCAAATGTGTTCCAAGAGATGGCTGGCTCTCCCACCACACTCTGGAGCCAGCCACTTGGAGAGTTGTTTCAATAAAACCACATCATCTCTTTTGAGGGGAATATTCCAGCTCATTGGCTTTTTGGTTTGAGAATTCAGCTGTTACTTCTGGATTCTCTGCCTTCAAAGAGCTATGGGAGATGGGCTGGTGCATCACATATAGAGGCAAAAAAGGGGGCATTCATATTCTTCAGCTGTAAGTCTTTTAATAAACCACCATCACGTGTTTTCATATTACTTTGACGGTTTTGTCCTATTTCCTGCTTCTTATGCATGTAGTAGCTACGTGCCAAAGACCCAGAAATAATACTTCATTTATATCAAATCTGATCCTCCCATGTGCTAAGTACTTATTAGCTCACAGGCATTTTTCCAATATCACCAGAAGAGATTAATGTAGGAATATTAGTCTGAGCAACTATCACCATAATATCTGAGGTCCCAATAATGAAGACATTACAGGTGAAGCAGGTAGTAATTTTTTCACTTAGGCTCACCTGACACTTCCCATTATAACTTTTTTCTTTCAGACCTTTTACCAAACTTTAATTGTTGGAGTTGTAATTTTCTGTTCTACATAGCCTAAGTTGATTATAATTTTTGTTTGTTTGTTTGTTTTTTGGTAGAGGGTGACAGGGATGATGAGATTTCATATAAGATAGCCATTTCTCAAAATCAGGCTGGCTATAAAACTTTGGGTTTTTTATGTCAAATCAGAACTTCATCAGGAACACGGTATTAAATGGGGAAGATCCTTTCTGTGACAAGTTGCACTTTTTTCTTTTGCTGTAACAAAGAGTCACATTCTACCAACTTATGAGCATCTAAATATTTTGTATTTCTGATCTGCTGTGTTCTAGAGTGTAAAAGGACATGCAAAACAGAATTTTTCATGTAAAATGTTCTGTGAGATTGCTTTGCTTTTTCTATGTAAAATGCTATTCCTGCTTTCTGGAAACTTGGGCCTCCAATGTCGAGAAGATAAAATAGGTAAGAATGACAGGAGAATTTAGAATATGGAGATGTCAAATTTTTAACTTGTATCAAGATCAATACTTGAAATCAGTGTTTGAATATATACCCCACTGAATTAGTGGTAGATCTGAAAAAATAAACCCAAAGATGGTATTATGATGAATTAGAGTTTATCAAATAGCTGGGAAGAAAATGTTCAGGAGACCCAGCACTGACTGATCAACGAGAAAGATGGCTGCAGCTGAGTGTTTTAAGGGCTAACTGGGGAGAAAGTAAAAGGGAGGAGCAGAGGTCATTAAAAATCCTTACACTTTTGTTGCTTCCTTTTCAAATATGAGTAAAACCCCAGGTTGCATCAGGCTTGCCTTTGTCCCATCTGTCCCCACACTAAAGAGGATTTTGTGGCACTCCTCTTGGGCACTGTAGCCAAAAAGAGATTTATTTCTGAATAAATGCTGTTTCACTGCTTCTTCTACTGCTTTCCATCTCTGTTGGCAACCACATTTCCAAAATAAAGCTCAGTACCTTTAGCTGCCACAGGCAGGACTGTTTCTTCACTGTGAGAGAAGCTTCTTCAGCTGCTGCCCAACATCTTCCACGTGCAACTCTCCAGAGTTCATGCACGGTCGTCCAGCTGAAATCTGCCTAATGACTCAATCTGTGCCTGGATGTTTCTGGCAGAGCTGGAAAACCGTCTTTGCAAATGTGCTGCATGCGTTTGTGTGCTTGGCACAACACAGGGCCACAGAGAGACACCCACAGAGGTATCCAGTGGGGCTGGTTGGCCAGGCAGAACTTTGCACTAGTGCAGCTCTGCTGCCCCTTGTCCCTCAGGCCACTGGTGCCTGGATTGGCAAGAAAAGGTGCTTTAAAAGACTCCTGACCTCCTGAGGAGCTGGGGAGTGCAAGGGGCACCTCTTCCTGTCAAAAAGCTGTGGCTCTCTCCTGGCAGGCTTGACCCATGGGGAAGAGTGAAAGTGCTGCCCGCCAAAGTCCTGTGCAGAGAGAGGCACTTTTAGTTCCTGCTGAGCATTCCAGGAGAGTACATCTGATAAAAGTCATTGAGGCAGGGAGGGTTGGGTATCCATGGGGAGCTGTGTAGGCTGTCAGTGCATCTACTGGCCACCTTCAGCACGCCCTTCTCCTCCTTGTCTGGCAGGTGGGTGCTTGCCAATCCCTTACAGGAGTCTGGAAGGCTGTTGGATTGGGATTGAAGTGGATGGAGAGCAGCCTAAGTGGGATTTCAGCAAAAGGCCACTCGTTAGCACAGACATTGCAGTGGGGTGGGCTGAAAGATAGCCTTCCTATTAACCTCCGGCACGCTCTCACTGTACTGTCTGAGGTCTGAGGCAACTAGTGGACAAGGTCCCCATTTCACATGGGGTTTACTCTTTTATTGTGGGAAAGAGTTGGTTTTCTGGCAATCAAATGCAGTCTGACATTTTCACTTCCTTTTTCACTGATTAATTTGCAAGAGGAGATCATTCTGGCTTTCAGAGCTGAAGGATACAGCATCAAAGAAAGTTTGAGTTGCACTCTCCCTGTTTTTGCAGCCTAAAAGTTAAAAGTGAGCTATAGGATTTTTAAATAAAACAGATGTTACTGTAAGGTTGAAAACAGAAGCTGATTTACAGGCTTGCTTCCTCAGATAATTAACTGCTCCTCTGTACATGTCTGCCTCTGGTACCTGAAGCTGGGACTCTCAGTAATCACATGCATTGGAAACTTGGAGAGGTGAAAGTAATGCTTCTCCTGCATTCCATAATCACAAATGGTGTTTTCAGTGCGTTGTGGCTTTTTGTTTTCAGTGTTTTTAAAACTGATTTGTTCATAATATTTTGTATCTCTTAAGCTATTACCCCTCCTTTAATTGCCCACGCATTGCTCTCCTGAAAACAAGAGAATGTAAAAGTCAACGCTGTGCTATGTAGGGAAGTGTTAACTGAGTGTTAATGAGTTGCCACATCGGCTCCAAGCCATCTCGGGAAGCCAGCACAGTAAAACAGAATTTAAAGGCTGTCGAGTCCATTTCATGGCTGCGAGTCCTGAGCATGTTTTGCAGGGAAGTGGATGTCCTTGTTATCTACATGCCAGTAAAACGCTGCCAGCTTAATGTGTGCACGGGAGAGCTGCTTTTCTGTGTCTGGAGCGATTCTGTTACTGAACACACCTCAGCTACGCACTGGTCCTCATCTGCCCCACATCTGCAAACTGAAGAATAGTAAAAGCTTTTCGTTCAAGAGGAGGCAGCAAGAAGTGCAGAGACCACTGGGTGCTTGATGTGAAGCAGCTACAGAGCACAAGGAGAGAATGGTCGGCATGTGATGGTGGCTAACAGCCTTCAAACACATCTAAAAAGCTCTTTTGTCTCAGTGTGGAAGAAACGTCTCTCCAACTAAAAGTGAGCCATGGAAATTCTGGAAACGATGATAGCGGAATTACAAAGAAGCCCCATTTACAAGCAGTGTCCCCTGCACATTGTGCTGCTGATGGCCCTGTTCACAACACGGCCAATCTGCAAAGCACCGTGGAAGGCAACCGTGTCTATATTCTTGTGAATATCCTTTCTCTTCACTTTTTTATTAAAGTGGGAGGAGTGATAGTAGGAACTTCACCAGCCAGTAGAAAAATAATGTGGGGAACGGCAGTAATAGAAAGGAGGGACAAACAAGTTGCTGTTCCTTGCAGCAGGAATTAGGTAGTTATTGAGCAGGATGGTAGTAATTGCCCTTGAATCTCTTTCCAACACCTGCTTTTCGTCTTTCTTTACAGTGCTTACCTGAGATGTTGATAAACATGCTTTAAGGACCTACACAGCTTGAAATTCTCCCTCTTTCACTGAATGAGTTAAAAAAAGATGAAGAAGTCATCTCTCTGGACTCCTCTTTGTGGAAGAATAACTCCTGGTGAAATTGATATACAGAGCCGTCGAATCTCAGTTTTGTTGTGGGCATCACCCATAAGGACATCACGGCTTTCGGTGACCTGTGGGTGACAAATTCAGTCTGCTACCACCCATGTCCATTGAGGTAAGGGAAGGTCACATGAAGGTGTCTGAGTAAGCTGCATCTCTGCCAGCTTGTGTCCAGAAATTGTAGTGTCTTGCTGAGAGGTGAAGAGTATTTGCTCGGACTCAGCTACATGAAAATACAACTGTGTTGGTTCTCTCTGTTATGATGCAACGTTATCTATACATCATAACAGCTCAGGTGTTTAGCATCCTGGAGTTTGATGTCCTCTGTTGAATAGGACTCTTCAATTGCCAGGGGAAGCTGAAGGAATTTGTGTTTGGAAGTTGGAAGGATCAAGAGCTGAGCTGTATCATGTGTGAGCTGACTTCTCCAACCCACTCTGAGTAAGCAGACGTGGGACGTCTGCCTAGGCTCCATGACTCTCTGAATAGCCTTCCTGGTTCCGTGCCTAATTTAGTTGGCAAATTTTTTTAAGAGACAACTTGCCTCTTAGCATGCTTTTGCTGCTACATTGCTAGCAGGAATACTATTGCACAATTTTGCCTCTCTTCTGTGAAGTAGTTAAGTGCAAATTTATCTGACATTCAATATTTAAACCTAAGTATGGTGCCTATTCGGACCTTGTTATTAAGCTTGTTGTATTGGGGTTTTTTTCACTTTCTTGCTGTATATCCAGCAAGAAAATAATCTAGATTCAAACACTTCCAAGTAGAGGGAGCTTTGAAAAAAGGATTGCAAAATCTGAGATGTAAAATTCTAGATAAATACAATTGCTGAAATTTGTCTTTTCCGTGGGGAATGGATATGGTGCTTTAGTCTGGGTTGAGAAAACAACACCCTATTATGAAATCTTTCCAGAAAAGGAAGGATTAATCTTCCTTTCCCTTTTTAAGGAAAGAAATAATTCCAGCCTGAAGAACCAGTCTTTAATTCTGTGTCAATCAGATATTTCCTGCAGAAAACAATGATTGAAGATTGCTTGTACACACATGAAGAAATTGGTATCATCTGGAGGACAGTAAATGAAAAATATTTATCTGCCTTTTGGCCCTTTGGGCTATGATTTTTCCTTACCAACAAACTATAATTCTCAAATGATGTAAGAATATAAAGCAGTTAAGAGTGAGATTCAGGAATATATCTAAGTACCTCTATGCACCTTACTGAAAACAGCTGATTTCAAGGATACGATTTCAAGGAATCATTTTATACCTATGCATGGACACAGTATTGAATTAGGGCCTCAGGCTCATTTACATAGGACATTCAACTTAATTAGTCCAAATTCACTTAAATTAGAAATTGAAAAATGGATTAAGCTTTATACAAAGCTGAATTAAGACTACTTTAATTTTGAGAAGTCTTTACAGGGTTAAATGCACTTTAACTAATCTGCTTTAAATTAAGCTCTTAGTTAATTTGGATTAATTTTCCTGAATATCTTTGTGAATAACAGCTCAGAGTTAGGATCCAGTCCTGCAAATACTCACAGGAATACCTCACATTATAGGAATTATTGCAACAGTAGAAGTTAAGAATGTGCATAATGTTAGGTATGTAGTAAGGTCAACACAAGCCTAAAGGGCTTGTCTGGAATCAGCAAAGAATATATAGTCAGATTACTTGTTTCTTAACTGCTTGAACACGTGTACAAATACTTGGGCTCACAGCCTGTTTGGTATCTCCAATCTCACTGTAATGGACCTGGGAAGCTAGACTAGAATATTTGCTGCATGTTAATTTTGTATTGCCTTCTGATGCTCTGATGTTTGTGAGAACAGAACATTTCATTTCCACATTCTTACTAGGGATGAGTTTAAGTAATTTTAGAAAAAAGCAGCCAACCTTTTGACCATGTTCTTGAAGTGATTGATGTATTCTTGGCCTGTTTGCTGTGTTGGATGGAAAGGATGATGTCTGCTTCCATTCAAGTCAAATACAAAGTGTTCCTATAGAAAATGTCACAACAGAAGGATTCCCATGAATAATTTTTGGTCCAGAGTTCATCAGTAAGGAGCTGATGTCAAAGAACTTGGTGCTGGTTAGTTTTGCTTTGAACATTAACATGACATTTTCATGCTCAGGCTTAATAGGCATATAAGTTCTACAGTCAGGTGTCCTAGGCAAAAAATTCTTTCCTACTTCCAACAGGTGACGTAGGAGTGCAGTAAGTTGTGTTTTTCTAGAGCAGGGGGAAGCTTCTCTTCCCTTTTCATCCTTCAGGAACAGTGGGGAGCATGAGGACTCCTTCTTGGCACCCATCTGAAGACCCCCTTGCCTTGAAAGTCAAGAATGTGTACCTGTTCTCAGCAGTGCATCTCCCTGACTGTCAGATTTGGGCTTGCCAATGTTGTCCCATATTCCTCACATATGCTGGGGAAGTGGGAAGCTCACAGGAATCTTCAGGAATTCATTTTCTCTGCTCTTCAGGTGGCAAAGCTGCTGCACTAACCTCAAGGCAAGAGAGTTTGCCATCCCCTGCTTTTGGCTGCTCCTGATCTTTGTGGCAGAGCACATTCAAGGATATGATACTCTGAATAGGAATAAATTTATACCTGTGCTTGGGCACAGCACTGAATTAGGGCCTCAGGCTCATAGTCTCAGGACACTGAACTTGAGTAGTCCAAATTCACTTAAATTAGTAATTGAAAAAATGGATTAAGCTTTATACAAAACTGGGAAAGATGGGAAAGAATGCCGTGCTCCTGGCTGGGCTTGAGGGCACCTCCAAGGGTGAGGTCCTACAGTCCCCAGGGAGGAGAGTGAAACACATCAGGCCTTGCAGACTAGTGGTTTCCTGTGGGTCCTGGCAGTGATGCTGTCACAGTTTGCAGGCAGTGTTACAGGTCTTAGGTTGTCCTCGCAGTGAAAAGGGTAGAAGCACAATTAAAAGCTAAATGAAGATGCCAGAGCACAGTTGCATAGGAACGATTTTCACAGCTATGGGACTGCAGAATGTGTATATATAACCCTCATTCTAGTGAAATTGTAGCTGGCTTTGTATCAGAAATTGTATCAGTTGAGCTGTCTGGAGTATTTGAAGTCCTGTTCTGGCTGACAAATGCAGTGCAACGCTGGCTCCCCAGCCCTTGATGCAGTTGGTGTGCATCTCCTGTACAGGAGGGGCTCTTTCTGGAGCCTGCCATCCCTTTTGGTTGTTTGGGCAGTTCTTTGCTTTTCTGCCTGTGGTTTTAGGGAGTTCAGCACAGTGTGGACAATGCAGAGGTCGTGTGCAGAGAAACCCACACAAGGCAGCCAGGAGCAAAGAGGACCAGAGAGAAGGAAAAGTCACCACCATCTGTTTGAGGTAGAAGAGAGGAGGATCTGTGGTCCCTTGCTGCCTAGTAAGAGATGAGATTTGGCTCTGCTTGGTGGTTGTGTGGCTGCCAATGCTGCACCAACTGTAACAGGAAGGATCTTTCCTCCGCTCTGGCAATGAAGAAACCTGCTCCTGATTCCGTGAAGTTCAGTATTTTCTCTCTGGGATGAGGAGGGAATGGGAAGAGCAGAAAGCAGTTGCAGTGTCTCATGTGTGGCCTAACTGCTGAGTATCAGCATCACCAGCATCTCCTTCTGTAACTGCTCACAGCTGCAGAAGCAAACAAACCCAACGATTTATTCTAATACCTGACACATCACAGACCTTCCCAAATATGCACAGGGTTCATAATAATTTTATAGGAAGATGTTGGCAGGAAAGGTATTATGGGATGTTTCAATTTATGCTATCATGACAGAAAACATATATTTGTAAATGTAGTTCTGCTGCAGACTGATAAACAGCACGTGTTGTTTCCAAGTGAAGGTTTTCAGGGTAGGCAACAAAATCTGAAGCTCTTCTTTGAGAGTCTGTATTGATAAGCCACTTAGTGCTGAAAAAATATGGAGTGATATCCCACTTACAAGTGATAGTAAGGAGATTATAATGTTTCTGAGTTTCTGGAGCCTACCAAATTCCCACCCCACAACCTTGTAGGCCATATGTATTTAACTTGGCTTACTTAAATGGAATTACAGAAGCCTACAATTTGCTACATTACTTCCTTTATAAAACCTGAAATGCTCACACACTTTTTTTCTTTGCTCTCTAAGTGAGAAACAGTTTTACTCTTGTGGATTTTGAAGGCTTTTTATGAAATTGATGATATAGGAGAAAAGATTATTTTTATAAAGCCAGGGTCCCTTGTGTTGCTCTGGTTTTGATTAGTGTGTGAGCTTTGAGACAGACTTCATGGTGAGTGACTTGTTTAAATGCTACTTAGTTTTTAATATTTCATTTGTTGCCTTTAGAGAAAGTGAGATGTCCATAGGAACTACGATTAACATTCTTTACTCTGTTCCCAAAGGTTTACTTCTGTAAGAGAGATTATTGATTGTGACTCTTTGAAGGAGAATTGGCCAAAAATAATCCTTCTTGACAGGATTTCTTCTTGGGATAGGACCTGAGAGGGGGCAGTTTAACAAAAATAACAAACACAGTTACAAACGAAACAGAATTTGTTTCAATCTCATGAAGGAATTCTGTAGATTTTGCTAGTTCTAATAATACATCACCTTGCTGTGCAAAGTCTGCCTCTCACCACAGGGTGGTAGGGGAAAAGCTGCTTTTTACATACCAGGAGCCTTTTACATCAGCAAACACACAATATTATATTCCTTAAGAATTGGTGTTTTGTTAGGTTGACAGAGGAAAGAGGGGAATTAAAGCTCTCTGTCTAAGGACAAGGTCTACTTTGATGAATCACAAATTGTGGTAGATTGGCTGAGCTGGCCTATGAAGCAGAGGCACAATGTTCAGAGCATTCCATTCACTTTCATATGTCATTATGTGTCTGCACTGGAGATTGTCTTGAGGTGTCTGTTCAAGGTAGACAGAGTTCTTCTTTCAAAAATACACAATAAAATAGTGGCAGGTAGGAAAGGCTGGGTTTTGTTCTTCAAAAGACACAGAGGACTGGCAGAATGGTGAGCAAAGCCAAATCCTTTGAGACAAAAGGAAACATATCTTCCTAATTTCTTAACACGATGTGCATTTCTGAAACAGCAAAATCAGGAGAGACTGTGGAATTAAAATCCTGTCCTCTGGGTCCAAGAGGTCCAGGTGGTCCTGAGCTAGGTTAGCACCATTATAGTTATTTCTTTAGACTTATAAACTACCTCAGATACTGATCTTCCTCCCCCTACCCTTTTCAATTATCTGCAATAGATAGCACAGGAAAAGTGCTGCAAATCTTAGGCTATTTTAAGCTTTTTGTGATACCCACAGAGAAGAAGAGAGGAGGAAATCCAGGCAAATGTGGAGGTGTAGTTTCCTGCAGTTGAGTTTATGTAGCATCTGTGAGAATCAAACATTGCTCTGAATAGAAGGACAACCCAAAATATCAGTTCTGTGGACAGGGCTCAGGCTCTGCATTGGACTCCATGATCCTGCACAGAGGTGAACTTGGCCCCCACTGGAGTTGTGCTGCAGGAGCCACTGTCTCCTCAGAGCAGACCACAAAAGGTGCTAATAACAGTGGCAGGCCATGGATTGCAGGCTCTGAGCTTCTCAGTTTTCAAGGGTTGTCCTCCCGGTGCAAAACCTCTGACTGAAAAAGCTGTGCTCTGTGGGCTCCTCACACTGTCCTTACCATGCAAGGATGGTTTTCCAGGAGCTGACTGAACATTATGAAGAAATCCAGAATTCAGAGAACTTGAGAGATAAAATGTGGAGCATCTTCTTCATAAGCCCTTATTTATCAGGAGGACTGTAGACTCTTAAGTCTGTTGCAGTCCTACCTATTGCAGGCTCTGCTAAAGCAGGTCTTGTGATCAAAAACCATTTTTCTGAGCACATTTGTTTTAGGTAAGAAACCAACCAGTGAACATCATTGGGTAGTTATGATAAAAATGACTCACTCCCACATATCCAGGAAGTGCAGTGATTTCCAAACCCAGGCTTGCAGAGTCTTTTTAAAGTAGGTATTTGCCTCTGGTTTGCATGGAGTGTGGTTAATGTTTACTCTCCTTTGGCATATGAGCACAATGGAGGGAAGCAGATGCTGTGCATGTACCTGAGGCCTTTTTATCCCAGGTACACCAAAGAGAAACAAACCATTACTGTTCCAAAGGGTAGCTCACTTCCAGCAAAGGCTTCAGCCTGCCATCACCTCTCTCCTCTTGCCCAGAGGTACTTGCTTCACCTGCCCTCACATAACCCATTTCTAAGTTGTTTCATGAAGTCCTGGATCCTATTTCTTTCTGATTCTCTGCTATTGCCCTCACTCATTCCCTCAGCAGCTCCCAGTGCTTTTCATCCAGTCCATGTTCTTTATTTTGGATAAATAACATCCAGCTATTCTACTCACAAATCTCTGTTCCATTTAACCTTTTCTTTCTCCATTATAACTTCCCTCTTTTATGCTTTAAATTGCTCCCTGAATCCTGTGGAAAAGTCTGTTGCAGGGAGGAAAAGGAATACTTTGTTCACCAAATCTGGGCTGTGGTGGACAGGATGTAAAAGTTTGAAATTGTAGCAGCAGAAACTTCCTCCCAGCCTCACAACTTCCTCAGCTAAGAGGTCAGGACAGCAAGAATTACAGTAGATTACTTAGGGAGCAAGGTCTTAAAAGAGAGAATAATAATAATAATAATAATAATAATAATATAATAAAAGAAAAGTAGAAATGTTTCTAATTTTGAGTCCTGGTCCAAGGTCTCTTGTAGTCTTCTCTTCAGCCCTGTTTTCTGTAAATCCATAATTCATCCAGAAATCATTTTCAAATTCTTCTCACCTGCTATGAATTCTTTTTTTGCATTTTCCCCCAATGTCTTGTGGCATCGTATCTTTTGTGGCATCGTCTGTATCTATATGGATATATGGATTTACTTTTATAAATCCTTGTATGAGACTAATACTTGCAATACAAAGCTTTTATATCTGTGAGTAGCAGATCTTTGATTGATCAAGAAAATAGCAAGATATGTTACGGAAAGAAGAAAATCTGTCATTTGATGGAGATATTTCTGGGGTTTTTTTATAAAATATTTGAGACTTTCCATCACTGGCAATAAAATTCTAATCTACTTGTCTGTTAAAAAAAGCATTTTAAAAAGACCAAATTAGCAAGATCCTTTTTTAACTTCTGCTAACAGAACCCTTTACATACATTTTCCTAGAAATTTATTGCTTCAACATTCACCTAAAGCTACTTCAGAGTATTTATGATTAAAATAATACTAGAATTATACTGAGGTATCAAAGAAGCAAGCAGTGACTATTTTATATGCATAGATGTAATTTTTAAATTGTTATCTGTACATAATAGCATGGGACTGTAGGACAATACAGCATAATGATGTATTGTATAGCAGTTATTAAATGTACTGTATTTTGCCATGTTATTTTATTACATTTACAGAACATTTGTGTAAAGTTGATAATACCTATTTAATCCTTGAATCTTGTCCCTGTTGTCGTTTATGCTTGGTATAAATATAATCCTTACTCCACTGAAAATAAGAATATTTTCCTCAGTTTTATTCAGATGTTTAAAGTCTATTTCCACTTGGACTCAGGATGAAAACTGAACTGAAATTAATTTTTCAGTGGGACAGAATGTCCTAAAAAATTCCAACTTGAAGTCTCTGATTTCAAAAAGTTCTCCTAAAAAGTTGGGATGCTCCTGGTCTGAAATGCTTGGTTTGCCCTTGGTGAAGGAGGAGGACCTTTTGCCACTTAGTTCTCTGTGACATTAATCTCAGTCTGCCTGGCAAGCTGTGGGACCCCATGGGACACGTGTTGAGTGTCAGAAGCTGAAGTTTTCTGTTCACCCCCTGGCTCTGGGCAGGACAACCTGGACCTCCTTTGCAGTGCCTTGGATTCTGATGCAGTGAAAAACCAACATCACATCTCATAATACCATGGGGAGGGTGCAACCTGGCCAACCTGTGGCAGTATGATGAGTGGTGGCCTGGCTGTGTCAGGGAAGTATTCTTGGTTAAAAAATGACTATTTTTGTTTTGCTTTCCTTTGTTGCATTGGTTATTTTTAACCCAAACCAGTTCTACAATCTGGTTCACAGCATAACCCCATGAGCAGCTCTTCTGGCACAGTCGAGACACAGCCTGGTGTGGGAGCTGCCTGCACTGGCCCTGAGGCTGGAGAAAATGGTCATCAAACAATGGCAATGGTTCCCTCTTTCTTCCAGCAGGTTGTTTGTAGAATAGGTAGGGGAATGAAGGGAGGTTAACTTGAACTTGAATTTGAACAAACGCTGAAGTGCTGAAAGTTGACAATAAAGAAATAAATGACAACTTCTGCGTTATGCCTAATCCCATCCCATGTCTTGAATGGACCTCAGAGCTAAGAGAGGATGTGCTGGTGGTCTTTGATCACATTTTTACATTCTTGACACCTTGCAGGACACATTCCCTGTCACTGTGTAAGAGGGTGGCATACACACAGTATCAGTGGGCTTCTCAATCCCACGGTAGGTGTGAGGAGATCAGAGTTTCCTTGAAGTCCATGTAGTGAACTAAGTGCATGAGAACAGCACAAACCATCAGCAGAGTGGCATTTCTCTCATCTTGCTTTCCTTTGGCTTCTCAGTGTTGGCCAACAGCTGTGGAGACGAGATGATCTTTGGAGCAGTGGGATCTGGAGAAAGAGGCTGTACTCCTAGTCCTTGCCTGTGCTCTTCCTGAAGGGTGGGAAGCAGAGAAAGAGAAAAGCCTCCCGGAGAAGCAGCAACAAGGAATTGCCTTAGAAAAGCCAACTCTGAAGTCTGGAAGTTTAGTAAATATTTGCTTTTGTACCTTGAGGCCAGTGATGTTTAAAATGCGAAAATGTTTTTCTTACCCTGAGGCCAAAGAAGTTTGTGCTTTGATTTAAACATTCATTCTGGTATGTATTTAAGCCACCACAAAGTAAACTATCACACAAGTAAGGCTCTCAAAAACACTCATTGTGCATCCACCCTCTGGCTTCTGTTTTATCACAAGTGATGAAGGATTGGAATTTAATAAGGGATAAGCTGTAGAGCTGGCCCAGAGGGTTAGCACAGCCAGCTGGGCTCCGAGGGTCTGGTAAAGGACTTTCGCCCAGCAGGTTTCTCTGAGGTTTGGGAAGTCTACAGCACTGTGCAGCAGTCAAGAAGCAGCACAGATAAGCTCCCTGGGGAGCCTCCTCCGGACCCTCACAGCCAAGGCAGATTGCTGTTGAGAGAAACCTTTGAGAAAAGGAAATCTTTTCCAGCCAAATGGATCCCATCAAATAGGAACATGTTTGGCCATTCCACTGAGTCCTCCTGCAAGCCTGAAAAGTGAGAAGATCCATTCCTCATGCACAGCCCATCTGCCTTTCTGAGGAGCTCCAGAGCAGTGAGTATGGGCTGCAGCCTCTGAGTTGCTCTGGGGTTTACTGACCTTAAAGAAATCCCTTTGACTTCAGTTGTGATGTCAAAGGAGTGCAGTAATTTCAAAACCCTCTGTGAATGTACCTCTGCATTCCTAAGACAGCAGCCTTGTCTAATGGTTATAGTAATACCTGCATGTCAAAACTCAAGTGTTTTATAGGTCATCCATCAGCAGCAGCTGTGGGGCTGAGTCTCTTCCTCTATTACAGCATGCCCGTTTGTAAAATGGGTGATGTTTAGTTACCTCAGGAATGGTTTTGCAGGGCTGATAAATGTCTGCAAAACCTTTAAAAAGATAAATTGCTCTTTTTTTTATTAAGCTGTTTATCTATTATTCCAGTTCTTTGTACACTGAAAAAAAAAAAAAGGAAAATAAAAAACCCCTTATTGCTTCTCTACCATAGTTTTCAAAGCTTCAGTGTAAAAGCAGGTCTGTTACATCAACTGAAGGATGTAGAAAGCAAGGAGAAGAACTTTACCGTGGTGAAGACTTTCACCATCATCAGGCTGAGATTAAGCACTACACGGGGTAGTATTGGTGTTGTATCCCTGTTAAATCCATGCCACTGGGAAATCACAGCTAGTCTCATATCAGTTGAAAGTAGGTGAAGATGAACCCTTAATTTTTTTTTTTTTTTTAATTTGTAGTAATACATTTTTCAATCTAAGTGGTTGCTGGATTAAGCTAAATGGATACCAGCTATTCTTGAATTGGATTTGATAGTGCCCGTGCTGGATAGAAAAGCCAATGTTTGCTTTCTTAGACCACTGATGAAGATTTGTTTGGGAACCACCATAAGACACGGTGCTTTTAGAAACCAGGCAGGTGCAGGTGTGGGATGTAGCCCCAACCACAGCGAGCATTTAGGCTGAGCACTCAAAGCACCTGGATGAATGAGAAGTTATTTCTGAGCATTCCACCAGCTGTAGGCGTGTTGCTGTCTGTCTGCTGGATTCGGAGGCTGCTAACAAAGCCAGGAGAGAACAAAATACTGTTCTCTGGTGTCAGCTACACTAGGAACCGAAGAAAATGGAAAGGCACAGATTACACTGCCTTACTTCACCAGTGACAGTTTTCAGTCTTTATAGATATGCTTTATGAACTGTCATTTTGCAGATTTCTCTGGCTGCCTGTGCCCGTGGCCATACTTTTCTTTTATGGTGTATTGTTCTGCTTCCCTTCTTTTTTTCTTGCTGTCCTGGAGCAATTCCAGTGTGTGCTGTCCCATGATTTGGAGGTTACATCTGCTGCCCGTGAAATTTTGGGATCACAGGATCTGTCCTATACTGAAAGACAAATTTGGAAGGTAACTGGCCAACAGATTGATTGTTAAACAGTGTTCAAAAGCTATATAAATAATTTTAGGTCAGTGTTAAAATAATCAAGTATCAATTGCTGTGGCTTTCCTTAGCCTCAGTCACTTATTTTAGTGCAGTTCAGAGGTACACCCAATCTCCTAATGCTGATAACCCAGAGGTTCTGAATGTAAAGACGTCACTGCAGTCTCAAATACCAGCACATATTTATAGCATCTGTCTCAGCAGAGTTTCCTTTCTTCCCTACAATTATTTGAAGGCTGTAAGCCAACTCCAACACCCACAGAGAACTAATTTAAATCAAGATTTAAATCACCAAGTAGGAAATCTTGGTTCAAATAATACATTTGATCTCTTTTTGCTATAGTGAGTTATGCTAGATAATTTTTTGAAATAAAAGTTAGCTTTCATGGGTTGGTAACCAATAGAACACCTAAAGGGGGCCTACAAGAAAGCTGGAGAGTGGCTTTTTACAAGAGGATGTAGGGATAGGACAAGAGGAAATGGCTTTAAACTGAAAGAGGGTAGATTTAGATCTGATAATAGGAAGAAATCCTTCCTTGTGAGGGTGGAGAGGCACTGGAACAGGTTGAAGCTGAGGATGCCCCATCCCTGGAAGTGTTCCAGGTCAGGTTGGATCAAAGGACTGACCTGGTCTAGTGGAAGGTGTCCCTGTCCATGGTGGGGGTGTTGGAACTGGCTGATCTGTCCCTTCCAACCCAAACCATTCTGAAATTCTGTGATTTATAACAAAAGATAGTACACAGTGAGGTCTTTTTTCTTGTTAACCAAAAGTATTTCTCTATGAATATTTATTATGTTGATAAATTAATGATCACTTTATCATATTCTTAATTTTGTCATATTTTTAATTGGAAAATGAAGCATGGTTCATTTATTTCTAGATTTTTTTCCTTGTTTTTATGAATCTCTAATTGAATGAAAACCAGAATTCAATAAAAATTCCCCAAATAGCTTAATATTATCTTTGTTACCTAAATAAAATATATTAAGTGATATCTTATAAGAAAATAAAAACTCACATTCTTTTCTTAGCTTAAAAGCAACTAACTGGTTTGTTACTATGAATAATTAAGTTATCAGTCACTGAAGTAAGTCAGAGCAAAGAAATTGCAGAACTTATTGTACTCATTTTTATTCATAGATTGGAGAAGGGAAAAAAGTCATTTGTAAAAAAATTCTCTGTGGATTCACAACTTGAAATGAACTTGTTAAATAGAACTGATGGAATAAAATTAAATTAGTAAATATTTGGTGTTTGCAAGGAGGCTACTGCTTCCAAATCTGCATCCAGATTTTCTACTTCAGCAAATTCTTGTCTCAGGGAACCCACCTAGTTCACCTGACTAAAACCCACCTAGTACACCTGACTAGAACTTCAGCAGTAACAATACGTTATTTTAAGAAATTAAATAATTTTAGGCCTTGATATGAATTGTTTTAATTTCACATTTCCTTTAAGTAAATCTTTTTTTTAAGTTTTTATTACATGTAAAGTTGTTTAGGTTTTAAGTGACTGGGGGTTTTTTTGTCCACTTTGTCAGCTACCAGGGAGTGTAGAAAAGACAGTGGCTTGTGTTCTGCATGGGCCCACCAATTTAAGTTGTGCAGGTTGTGAATTGGCACAAATGGTGTGCTCTAAACACCAGAAAACTGCATTAAAATGACCTGGAAACCTCATTCTCCAGATGGAGGAGGGTATTTTGAGCTCCTGGCCTGGCCAGGAATTCCCCAGGCTGAGAAATATCCATTTTTTGGCAGGAGCAGCATCTGGCCTCATCCCTGCTCAAGATCTCTTTTTCCCCTCTGTATAACATAGAAGGAAGGGGGTAGAGGTCACAGCAGCAAATAACAGTTGAGGCATAGGGCATTTCCCAGGGAATTCATGGCAGGCTTGGGTTAATGGTCTCCCACTTTGCTCTGGGCCATCAACTCTCCCAGCTCCTCGTTAATCCCCAGGAAATGTCCTGTGACTCAGTTCTTACTGTGGGTACTGTGAAAATCAACAATATTCTGCATCTGCTCTGTGTAGTGAAGACAAGAATGGAAGGTAGTAAATTTCCCTTCATTGTGAAAATCTGGCATATTTCCATCTAGAAACCTTTTGTTCTCCCTCTTAACATTGATAAAATGTGCTGAAAAAGATTTCCTCATCCATGAAGTGATGCCAGAGGATACAGACAAAATGTCTCATCCCTTTACTCCAAGGTCTTCTCACTTTGATTTTTCCACCCCCAGCAGCCCATTTGCAGGTTGTTTCATACCTGAGTGGATTTTAGAACATGGTCAGTTCTTCACCTTAACTAGAAGGAAGTCATTTAGCAGGTAGCTAAATGAGTGTTATGTTCTAGACAGGGGTTGCTGGGCAAGAGTCCCACTCACTACATCTGCTTTGCTGTTGGACAGGCACAGAAGTTTTAAAGTGAGAGCAGAGAATTCCTCTGACACAAAAGGAAGATGAGGAGTGATGTGCCCCTCTGACCAAGTGTCTTTGCTGCAGGAACATATATAATATGAATATATGTAATCAAGACTGAGTTGTTTGTAGGGCAAGTCATATATAGGTAGAAGGACACAATACATCTTGGTGTGTGTAACACTCTGAATTTTGGTTCTGCACCTGTCATTCATTTAGCACAATTCTGAGCTGTGCATTGCAGGTGTTAGACACAATACACCCTGAGCTCCACTGCAAAATGCAGTCCCTCTTGCCTGAGGTAAGCTGAATTCAAAACTTTTTATGTGAGTATTCTAATTTTGGCATGAACAGATTCCACATATAGCTTACCACGGAGTGAAATTCCATAATGTTGCTATGGAAGAACTCTGATTTATATTAGCCATGCACATTGCAAAAATCAATTTTCTCCCCCCCATACTTTTTATTTATAAGGAGACAGGTTCTAGCTGGAATTGTACCCATCCTTGTATGGATGAGTCCCGATAAGTTCTGTGCCTTTGCTCAGGGCCCGGGTATTTTGTCTTAGCCATGGTGTCTGCAGGCATCCCCCTCAACCCTGAGCCAAATACCAGCACACCTCCAAAGAACAGAACAGAACAGAACAGAACAGAACAGAACAGAACAGAACAGAACAGAACAGAACAGAACAGCAGAGCTGACTCACTCCCAGACCAGACACTGACTGGTTTGGTCTGAATACATGTCAAAGAGCTCAGGGGAGGCTGGATAGGCACAGGTGGGTGCTGGAAAAAGTGTTCACAGAACCAGCTCCAAAGTCCCATGCTGGGGCAGAAGACTGAGTGATACAAGGAGCTGCTAAGTAAGAGCAAAAGGCAGACACCATGTCTATCTCCTTTTGAAAAGGATTTGAAATATTCGTCCCTTCTTGTTTCCAGCTCACTGGGAGTGGTTGCCTGGTGTTGTTCTCTCCTGGCCGGTTGGTCTCCTGTCAGAACAGACAATCTTCAGATAATTTTTTTTTTTTTTTTTTTCACTCAGTTTGTGGGCTGATCTAGGAGAACAGCATGGCTCTCTGTCTTTTTTGGCAGAGGTTCCAAGCCAGGCTCTGACAACCTGGGTCTGTTTCAGACAGATCCTAAACCAAAGTGTTCCCTGTCCAGTGCCATGTGCTGCTTCTGCGGAGGGGCTGCAGGCCATCAGGGAATGTGGGAATGCTGTTTTTCAGGAGCTGCCTGCGCATTATTACCTGCATCATGATTCAGTCTCCCTCCTCTAGCAGCCCTAAGCACCCTTGTGCATTTCAAAAGCTTCCTATGACGTCTCTGATACTTCCACAGCCTACAGCAGATGAGGGAGCTGGGAAAGGAGGAAAGTGAAGCCAGAGAAGTTACATGTGTGGGAAGGAGGTTGAATTCTCATGGAAGAGATACTGGACATACATCTTCAGTGAATTTTTCTCAGCTACCAGCAGCTTTGATAGAAGTCCATGATCCCCTGAACTGAGGTAGACACACTATTGATTAAGAGGCCGTGCATGACACATCCCTGTAACCACGTTTTTACATGGAGTGTTCATCCAAAGCAATGTGTGGTGGAGTCTAAGAAAACTGGAAATTTAGTACTGGTCTGTGGTCAAAATTTTCTGCAAGCACAAGGATATGTTATTCATCACCCTGTTGAGAGTCCAGTAGTACCTTTTTTCGTTTTTTGATAACACCCTTTCTTAGTCGGTCCCTACACAGAGGAAATTATGTTGTTGTAAGGGAAAACTTCATTTTAAGAATAAAGCCAGTGCCAATATCCTCAGTAGTTTCCACATGCTCAATGTTAGCTTCACCTTGTGTTTTGTGAAACTTGTTGTTGTGCTGGCAACATGAACAATGATCATCTGAAGAACTTTCTTATGTTTGCGTTTGGAACTCATATAGATTAAACAGCAAAAACCACATCAAGAGAGAAATGGTTTCTTCTTCTCTATTTCACTATGCTTTTTAGTGACTAAGAAATAACAACTTCTCTTTACCTTTTTCTTCTAAGGTTTGCACCTCTCACTCTGTTGCTGTCATCTCTCACTTGTAAATGCACCAGGGTCTCACAAACCTCTGTTGTTTTGGAAAGGAAGAACATTCTCTGTGTGCTACCCTAATAAAGCTGCATGAGCTGCTTGCTCTGCATTTGTCACAGGAGAATCTTTGGGGCCAAGTGTAGAGCTGTGATGCTGGCCAGGGCTTGACCTGTAAATAGGGAAGGAGCTGGAGCACTCAACAGCCAGCAAATGAAGTTTTCTTTGTCCCTGTTTCTTGCAAGGCAGCACAGACACCTGTGATTTTGGGGATCCAGGAAGCAAAGGAAGAAGCTGGGGTCTGTAGCTGGCTCCTGTTGGGCATTTGACAAGGTTCCCAATTGCCTGGCCAGGCAATTGAAGTACTGGTGCATTCTCCCTTTCTTTCAAGACCATCATTTCCTCTTGAGGTGCAGGTGGAAGTAGAGCTGTGTTGTTTTCCCAGAGCTATTGCTCTGGGTAGCAGCATCTTCCTGCTCCACACCCTCTGTCCATGAGGGTCTTGTGCTGGCATTTGCTCTATGGAATAACTATGAAATCCACAACATTTCTGCAGGCACAGCCGGCTCTTCCAGCCCACCTTGTATTTTTCTCCAATAATGTGGCTTCAGTAGTTAAAAATGTGTGATGTATGTGTTTTGAGGAGGCAATTCCAGGACAAATCACAGAAGAAAGGCCCTGACTGTTAGCAGTTCTCAGAGTTTACCACTTTTCACCTCTGCTCCCTTGTATAAACATCAAAGCTTTAGATTTTCTTTCATATCAGAACATAAGAATACTTTCATTTTTTAAAAATAAATTATTTAAAATTTCTCTGCAGTCAGCATTTTGAATACCTTAATAAAATATAATTTTTCCTCTGCAAGTCTCAAATCAAAAGCTGTTCCTTCCTCCTGTATTCCTGAGCTCTAAGTTTAAAATAAAAATGCACATATTGAATTTGAAGAATTGTGGAGCTGAATTTTACTACAAGGCTTAGACCAACGCATACATGATTTTAATATCTGGAAATGTGTGGTTTTATTTCATCAGTTATGTAATGGTGTGTTATTAGCTATTTTATTTCTGTGCTAGACTGGGATACATTTATGAAATTCCTTAAGGTGAACTGAAAAGAAGAAAATGCAGTGGACTAAAATGTTGTGGTTGTGTGCTGTAAACAGCAAATTAGTACACAGAATTTGAGAGTTTTAAAATCCCCACGCTGTTTAGGGACACATTGAGGGGATATTGCTGTTGGGTTAAAAACATGTGCTCATTGCCCCAGCTTTGCTGTCAGGCTCACAACACCCTCCAAACATGTGCTCTCAGATCCTCAGATTTTCAGCAGAAAGTCTTCCGTGTGGAAGGAAAAAAAAGTCAAGGAGACAGATTTTGGTTTCTGTTTATTTTTTAAAAGCTACGAAAAGATGGCTCTATAGAAGCCATATGAATTTTATTCCTACACAGTCCCCTCCCGAGCATCGTCTGGGCTATAGACAAAGGGCTGTGTTGCTTAGCAACCCCCCTAAAGCTCATCAACACAGCCTTGGTATTAATATTTATCCCCCCCTTCCTTAAAAAAAAGCCTTACTCTGGAATTTGAAATGGGATCTGTCCTCCCTCTCTTTTGTGCAATTAAAGCAATACTGCTCACTTTTTCCAATTAATGTTACTGGCTAAACCAAACAATTTCTGCCAGGAGGGCCACATACAGCTCTTGGGCGACTGACTGGAATAAAAGTTACATCAGGGATGAATTTCTGTAGCCAAGTGTGTCTTCTGTTGTCAGTGTTTTGTAGTTTCTCTTCCCTTTAGATCACTGAAATCCCTAATTTCCATCTTCCCACCCTTTTTTTTTTCTGAGTCCTCTCCTTCCATTCCCATACTGAGGAGCTCCCCCCTGGCTGCATCCTCCTCATCGCCTCCAGCAATTCTGGCTTCCTCAGTGGGGCACTGTGGGGGCAGGAGGGGTTTTCCTGCAGCCTCGGAGGGCACCCAGACACCAGGACAGGTGCTGAACAAGCCAGGGTGAAAAAAAAATTCAGTAAACACAACTAAAAGCTCAACTACCCACACTGGAACTAACCAGGGCACGGCTCTTCCTTGGTAAGATGATTCCCTGCACCAGCAAGAGCCCTTTGCACGATGCGAGTCCCTTTACAGCCCATTTTTGAGAATTTCAGTGGAATGTAATTAGCACACAGACTGGAGAAAATGTCTCTGGAGGGAGCAAAGCAAATTATTCAATGACAGAGAGATATTCGGAATTGGCTCTGGCTTTCTGTTTGTGTTAAATGACCATGAGATCCAGGGTTATTCACTTTTCTGCCCTTCAGCCTTTCCAGAGAAGCACCACCACAAATACGGATCTGGGTCTACCCGTGCAGGTAGCGAATACTCATCATATAAACTTGTCATTGTATCAAAACACTGTGATTACCTTGGAATTTGGTGTGAAAAAGAGAAGCAGGGTGGAAAGAAGTCAGCTGGAGCTACAACTTAATATTCACTGCTGAGAAAAGGGCACTTAAACAAGTGCCTAAATAAGGGTTTGGTGCTTAAAGTTTTGGTCACATTTGCTTTCTCCAAAATCCTGGCCACAAAATGTGATTCTCTGCAAGGCATGGATTCTTTTTGAAGTAAGCTGGGATGTATGAAGCTGCTGGGAAAGACACTGAAGGATGAGAAAAGAACTGTGATTCTGGAAGCAATGTCTTCTCAAAATCATTTTCCTTTGGGGGCGAAGACGAAATTATTTTAAGGTCAGAAGCAGATGTGTATGGAAAACTAATTGCAAATATGATAAAGGAAGAGAGGCGCAGGGTCCTTCAAACAGAAGCAGCAAATCTGTCAACAGCAATATTGACTTCAGGCTGCAGCAGTGTCTTGATACTATTTTTTTTTTTTATCATAACTTCTACCCCTTCTGTCATGCCAAACAATAGGAAGAGCTGTTTACTAATATCAGTGAGACCACAAAGACTTGTGGTTGTTAGGCTGCTCTGGAATGGAGAGAACATCTTGCAGGTGCCTCAGCCAGTTCCAACCTGCCCTTCCAAGCTGTGAATATGGAGCATATCTCAGGCCCACACTTCCCCTGGAAGAAGACCTGCCATGTGGACTTTTCTTGGCCTGTAAAATCAATGCAGAGCTCTTTAGAACAATGTTAATTCAACTTGGCCAGATCCTCAGCTGGAGCCAGCCAATACACCCATTGCTTTCATCATCTACACTCACTGTGACAGCCAGGAAGGATCAGTTCTTTATACCTAAAAAAATTCTTTCTTAGAAGTCCTGAAGTCTGAAAGCTTCTTACTTTTGATTGGATTAGCCTTCATTTGAAAGAAAATCAGCTTTCTGCCTCTATAAACTGGACCTCCTTTTGATTCCACTCATTTTTCACTGGTTTTGCCCTTGTGAATCTCCTTTAGGATTACTCCTGACTTACACTGGTATAAGAATGAGAAGATGCAGGGCACTAAGTGGTCCTGGCATTTAGAGCCAAAATGTGTGTGCCAGTCTAGGTGCAGGTACATCTCAGCACCGGGGGTACAAATATGGGGCAGGAGAGAAGGGGAGTGGGGCAGACATGAGCAAACTGAGTGGGAGCTGTGCACAGGGCTGAGCCACTTAGAGAACAGTGGCAGCATCTCCTCTTTTTCCAGCTGTTGAGGATTCGTCCTCACCTTTGCTTGCTCTCACATCACTCGGCTATAAGCAGACACCATCTTTTGGATCCAGTAGTGTCACTGAGCAAGCACTCTTTAGCACCTTGCTGGTAGACTTTAAACCCCTTCTGGACAGGTTTGGCAGGAAAATAGCTTTCATAAACTTCCCCTGTTTTACTTTGGGCAAAGAAACTCAGCCTAGCTGTACCTGACCTTTCCTGCTGTGGCTTAGAAAGTGCACACAAGAGCTTCTCCTTCAGCATGGCTGGAAAAACCTCAGTGCAGTGGGGAGGAGGGTGATGCCTGAGGGTAGTGATGCCTCCTAGACTTTGCTACATGCAGTAGAGACTGGCTGGTTTTTGCTGTAGATGCTCTGTTAGTGCTGCCTGATGCCCAACCAGCTACAGCACCTTGAGAAGTTGCAGGATAGCACTTCCAAGGGTACCTGGTTTAATTGGCTTTGTCCTGCTAAGGTTACCTCTTTAAATGGCACTTTAGGGGAGCTGTTGCTTCTCATTTACTTCCTTGTCTTTTTTTTTTTTTCTTTTTTTTTCTTTTTTCTGACAGGAGTTAGTGCTGCTGCTCATCCTGATCTCCTGAGCAGATTCTCATCTTCTCTGTGACAGGAGCTCCTTTTGTGCCCTGGGCATTTAATTTTGAATTATTTTAATTTAAAATAATGCTGGTGAAAAGCAGGGATAATAGCTGTGTGATCCTGCCTTTAGTGCAAAAGACTGGATCTAGCCTGAGCAGGGAAAGAGCAAATTTCCTTACCTTTCATTGGTCTCTCTCAAAACCACCTGAGGTAGTACTGAACTTGTTAATTTGTCTGTAAGTCCAACTGGGATAGTGTATTTTCCACTGGGACCAGTAAGGCCCATGTTATACCTGTTGCCAGATTGACTGGATTCAGTGGCCACCACTGAGGACAGCTGGGCTTGAGCCAGTAACCAAGGAAGACATCCTATTTGAGCACTACATGCTGCTCATTTTCACCTCATCTGGCTGCCAGAGGGCTGAAAGGGTTTGTGTTTGCAAACCTTTCCCTCTTACGATCTCCCTTCCTCAGCATTCACACGTCCTCCTGGTTTTGAGTTAGCCAATATTCTCAGTTTTGGTTTTGTCTTTGGTTTTGAGCTTCTAAAATCACTTGTGCAAAGTAGAAGAAGGGTTTTCTTATTGTCCCAAAGAAACAATACTTACCATGTGTAAAATGCTTTTCACCTAACAAAGTTAACTAATTAATCCTTGCAATATCCCTGGAAGAAAAGTAAACATTATCTCACTTTTACACACGGGGAAACTAAGGCAGAAAGGTGAAGTGAATTGCTCAAGGCTAATGAAAGATTTAGTGCTGCAGTCAGTTTTATAAACACAGTGGTTTTCTGGCTCCTGGTCCTGCATGAAGGCAATTAGAGCAACTCTCCAATGGATAAAATAGGGTGCAAGGCATGACCCTGCCCTTGAAGCAATGGCGATGCTCTGGGGTCTGCAGAAAGGCTGAGGCCCACAGCTAGGGAGAGGTGAGGGAGGGGCAAGCACTGTCCTGGTCTGAGCCCCATCCCTTTCTAACTGTGCCCCACTGTTCCAAAGATAAAACAAGCTGTGTAACATGTACAGCAAATGGGGCTGCAGAATGCTGCAGTGACCCAAAGGAGTTTTGGGTCAGCTGTGGTGAATCAGTGTAATTTGGCTGCATGGTGGAAGACATGAGTACTACATCTCCTGCAAATGAGCCTCCATGTAATGGAGATATGATTTTCTATGCCTATCATCCGGGGGAACAAGAATATTCACCTGCCTATCTTTTATGGGTGTTCCATCTCAGGAAAGGCTGTGAGCAACTTTCCTGGTAAGTATTTTGTGCTGGTGCTGTGCTCATTCTGCTTAAAACTGTTCCACTTGTTCCAGAATTACACTGGGCAAGGGAGCAGACTTATCACAGCACTAGACAAGTTCTGGAATCAGTGACAATGGTGTGAGCAGAGAAGTTGATTCAGCTTCAGAACTGCTCAAGCTTTCTGCTGCTGTATCTGAGCATGGGGCCAGCCAAAAATATCTATCTCTGGACCAGCCGAGAGAGGAAAATTAGAACATCTGTGCAGCAAGAAAACTTTGCTGTGTCGTCAGCCAGCACTGTCAAAGGCACTGCTCTAGGGAAGGTTGTACCAGTGCTTCAGTCTTGCTATTAATAATGAGCATTCCTGCTCTTTCTGAGACAGAGAGCTGGTGACTGAGGAATCAACACTGCCCCTCCAAACTCACCAAACTGTTTTCATAGCTAGTGGGTCTATGCATTAAAACAAAACAAAAACAGCTCCAAAAATATGGCAAGTGAGTGCCAATAATTTTTATTTCTGCACTGAAGCAAATTGTTCCAAGCATTTTGTGAGAGAAGGACAAGAGAGGACAATCCATCAGTGTAGAGTACATCAACATATTAAAAAAATGCAAGTAGTGGGGAAAGCTTTTAATTTGAATGATATCAGTGCCCACAAGCATGACAATAATTAAAGGTCTGCCAGCATGGCTATTATACATTCTGGTTTAGTGCATTTAATATCTCAGCTGCTTCAAATCACATCAGCCTGATGGCTGGCAAGCACGTTTCCACTCTGGATGCAAATCAAACTCTCACACACCGTTCTGAAGCCTCACTTTAAAGGTAGGACTTTTTTGCATCAAGACAGGACAGGCTGTCCTTCGTCCTTGCCGTTCTGTAATGCTGGTACACCTCCACTGCCTGAGAAAAAGGAGAATAAATTATTCTCCTTACAGTTAGGCTGGAGTGTTATCGTACCCTACTTCAGGGCAATTTTTCCAGTTCTCAGAACTTTCTTTCTCCCCTGGCAGGTGTGTGTTCCGTGATCTGCCAGGGATGCTCCCTCCCTTTTGGGTTGTAACGAGGGTAAGGGAGGGGCTGCGGTCCCTCCCTCCTCTGCAGCCCTGCGCTGGTGCCTGACAGGGCACTTTGTTCTCCGTTTCGTTCAGCTTGCCGTGGGTGGGCTGACTGCCAGGCTGCAGCCAGCTCTGATGGGCCAAGGGGGCAACCAAGGGGTTTTACTTCATCTTCTGGTGCTTCCGTGCCGCGTTGTTCCCGCAGAGCCACAGGACCTCCTCAGGAAGCGCAGCCTGGGGCAGCGCTGGCACAGCACCAAGGTGGATGAGAACAGATGATCGCTTTTGCAAACAGTAATTTCCAACATTCCCAAAAACAAGCCAACAACTTATTTTATTTTCATTTGGGGGGGGGGGGGAATAAAAATTAAAAAAAAACAACAAAGAGAGAGACTAACAGGCGATGTGACTTGCATCACCATGAATGCTCCACTTCCATGTCCCCCACTCACTTTCCCTCTGCCTGCTTTCCCTTTCAGCCCATAACCTCAGGAGGGCAGGAGCTGTCTCTCACTGGGTGTTTATGCAGATCTGAGCACAATGGGGCCTTGATCCTCCCTGGGTCCTTCTGATGCTACTGCAGTACAGCTGAGGAGGAGGTTTTAGACAGAGATGGCTGCTAGCTTCAACTTGTAAGAGACTGAAAGTGCCCTGGAGGTCAGGGGGGAGGTGACACATCCTGAGACCTTGGAAACATTAAGGAGTCAAACGATTAGCTGGCTGGAGGTTGGCAGGGAGAGTGCTGGATCTGAAGCCACCAAGCAAAAGTGTGACCTTGTTAGGATTAAAAAATGGAGAGCTCAAAGGGGCACAGAAGGGAGAGTGGGAGGTCAAATGAAGGATATAGACAGACAGATACAAAGGTTAAAAAAATCCAATGACAGTTTTCTTTGCCAGTTTCACATCTGCTGTTGTACTGGCTTGGTCCCTTAAAAATCACATTGGAGCAGTTTTTTCCCTTAAGAGACGTGCTAAAGGATGGTGCATGTACTTCTAGACCATTGCAAATGCAAGGTAAAGTATGAAAGCATTTCAAGCAAATGTGATTTGCAGTGGACAAGGAGAGAATGCACCACAGGTTTGTATCACATCAGTTGAGGGGCAGAAACTGTCTCTTTTAGGGGTCAAATATTTCTTAAGCTGTGCTGATTTGACCACTCAGGGCAGCTTTGTTTTGAGGGTGCTGTCCTGTGTAGATTCACTCTCCTTGGAGGAGGTGTGAATTCATACTGCAGCCTTTCCTTCAGTGGGGACATTGGTAGACCTCTGTCTGCCTCTTTGCATGCACATTTTGGAGGCTGATTAGTCTTAAAGCCTTCTATACCCTATCAAATTGTTCAAAAGCTATTAGGAATAGGTGTCTACCTTAGCAGCTTAGTGTGCTGGAGGGGTTCTTGGTATAAATTCTCCTTGTGCCCTTACTTTGAATTTTGCAGTAGCACTCAGGCATCCCTCTGATCACAGCAGTGACCAGCTCAGGGCCGTGTCCCACTGGCTGGAACCCAGGCTGGAGTTGTGAGGTGCCACCCAGGGTGCTGCACTCAGAGCAGGCAGAGCTGCCAGCTGCTGGTGCTCTGTATTTGTGTGAGGGGTTACACTGCAGGCTGCCCAGGCTTCATGGCTGGGAGAGGTGTGATGTGAACAAATGAGTTTGGAACTGTAATGGGAGCAAAATGAGCCAGTCTTAATTCCAGTTGGTTATTTCAGTGTGTTCACAGAGCATTTGAATCAGGTAAGCCTTGTCTCCAGAAGACACAAACCCACACCAGCCCTGATCAAGTGCTGGTGGCTGGATTCAGTCATCAGCTGTAATGAATAACTTGAAACAGCATCAGTTTTACTGACAGTGTTGTTAATTTTAACAAGAGTTTTGTTTATGCTGATCCACCTAATGATTACTTTCAATATTGCTGTCTGCTATGAATTGGTGACCGTGCTGCCTGCCTGGCCACCTCCTGCCAGCACAGCAGCGTGTGTGACACAGCCCCAGCTCCCTGCAGGACACCCGGCCAAACACAGCCCCAGAGGAGGCAGGTTTTAACAAAGATCTGCACTCTGAAAGAAAGCCAGATCAAGCACTTTCACTTGTGTCCTGCCCCTCACCCACAGGATCCTGCTACCCCAGCTTGGGCAGTATTTGCAGTCACCACTGTTGTCTGGTGTCGTGTCACGCTGGCCCAGACTCAGGATTCCTACTCCTTTCCATTCCTTACTTGCATCCGTTGTGCTGGGAGCTGCCAGCACTGGAGGTGCCCTGAGCCTGCTTTCCACGAGGCCCACTTCTTTTCTGCATCATCCAGCTCTGATGGGAACTACTTTCCCCCTGCACTGCCCATGGGCTGTGGGATCATGCCAGTTAATATCTGCAGAGAGAAAAGTGCCAAACTTTATTTGGGAAAATGCCTCCAAAACCAGCATCTGGATCAGAGCACCTGGAAGAAGCTGTCCAGTAAAAACCCTCAAGCACAGGGAATGCTGGACACCAAGCTGGCCTGGCAGCAGCAAGAGGATGCTGACACGCTCCATCAGTGTCTCTCACAACCTCAGCCACATCACTTGGGTAGTCTGGGCCACCAGAAGAGTCAGTGGCCTCCAAAATCCCCCTCCACAGAGGGTTTATCACAGCAGACTTGGGAAGGGTGCTAAGGAGCCTCTGGCTCAGGCTGTGTGTGGGAAGCCATGGGTAAGGGAGGGGCTGGGGAGGAGCTGGAGTGTAAAGACAGATGGCCTGGGAAGGGATTTATCCCAAAAGGAGGGATGATGTATCAGAGCAGCCTGGGAGGGGATCACAGCAGCAAGAGCAATAATGCAGCTTATTTTGCTACAGAATAAAAAGAGGGAGCTAGATTGACGTGCAGATTATCACTGCTGGCAGATATGGTTCCCAGGCAGTTCCCAGTAGCACTATTAATAAATGACAATTTTTATTATACACTTTGCACTTCAGAACCATTCTGATTCTCATTGCTTGCTTCATTTTTCAAGAAACACCACCACTAGAGTGCCACTTGGGCACCCATCTTTGTAATGCACGAATTTACCCTTGCACCCTTGTACCTGCAGGTTACCAGTTCATTTTGGGGGTAACTTCCATATCTTTCATCATTTGGACATTGCATTTGCTTACACACAGAGACAGGCTGCTAGAGGATATGCAAGGGTTTGGGGCAGCTGAAATGTGCAGAATCTGCTGGTTTCTGGGTGGTGTGGGGATTTTTATACTCCCTTTAGGCAGAAAATAGAAAAAAAACCAATCCCACCCTTGTCTGGTGTATGCCTCCCCACTGAGCATCAAAGCTCCCCAAGAGCTTCCCATTCTCCAGGATAAAAACGATGACAGATTCACATGGACATCTTTGACACAGCACACCTTTGTTTTCACAGTTCATTTTTACTCTTGGAGTTGCTGATACCCAAATTTGATGTTTAGGAGAAGCAGTACGTGAAAGGATCAGTGTAGCCAGAGGTTTTTCTCCTAGGAAATGTTTGAGGAGCTGCAAAAAAAAAGCAAATCTAAGCCCCAGTAACTCTTACCTGAATGCTGGCATTAAAGTCACATTAGGACACCCCATTTGTGAACTATATGCTTGTGATCACAGAGTCACTTCCAGTATTTCAGATGTAACGGTGAAGCCAAAGGGCAGCACAGCAGATGAATGGGAAATGGATCAACTCTTCTGGACATATCCCACTGTATCCCAGAATCTATGTGCATGGTCCAGATACTACTGTGATAAATGCTTCGGAGAAGTTTATAGGTTAGATGAGACTTGTGTTGTTTAGGGCAGAGTGGTTGAATTCTGGAGCTCTGTGTCTTTGGAATCTATGATTTGCACCAAGTTTTCTGGCCAGCAAAGTTCTTTTTCTTTCTTTTTCTTTTTCTTTTTCTTTTTCTTTTTCTTTTTCTTTTTCTTTTTCTTTTTCTTTTTCTTTTTCTTTTTCTTTTTCTTTTTCTTTTTCTTTTTCTTTTTCTTTTCCTTTCTCTTTTTCTTTTCCTTTTCCTTTTCCTTTCTCTTTTTCTTTTCCTTTTTCTTTTCCTTTTCCTTTTCCTTTCTCTGTTTTTTTTGTCCCCCAGGAATTCTGCTCTGAGGAACTGCTCTAAAAGCAAGTAGTCTTAAGAATTTAACAGATCAAGTTTTTGTTGCACAAATTAGCTTCATTTCTTAAATCCTTTTTATTTATTTCTATAGGCAACTAAGTAAAAATTCAGATCATCTAGGGTCACTTTCCTATCAGATGGGCATATTCAAATATTTAATATACAAGTTAAAGTACTCAAGCACTGTCTTTAAATCAGGCTGCTCATGCCTAGTCCTGCAAAATCTACATCTCCATTTCATAGCAATGCTTGAAAAAAACACTCCAGCATTTGTTCCCTTTATTGTTTATCTTATGGGTTAGATTAATATCACCCTGTCAGTTATTTTGCCAAATTGAACCACCAGTTCAGAACTCCAAAACAGGCAAGTGAAAAATGTCCAGCAGAGTATTTTCTATCTAAGATTAGGTTCTACCCTATCATCCAGGGTTAATTTAGGACCATTAATTATGCGTGGGTTGGCCATAAGTTTTCAGGCATGTATTATTTTATTACCTGATCACATAATTAAAATGTCACTTATCAAGGGACAAATTTTAATGAAGTTAAAAGCACCCTGATGACATATTATTATTATTTGACCTGTTATATAAGAGGATTATTTCTTGCCTGTTACTGATTGAGTTTCTTTTACAGCATGAAAATCACTGGTTTTCAATTAGCTTTTTCTGCAGAGAGGGTCCAAAGCCATACTCTACATCCTTCTTATTCCTTCCAAGACCCCCTTTCACTGAGGTACACTGAAGTGCACTGTTTTCACACTCTGAGCTCATCAGGTTGTTCAGCTGCTAAAGGAAGGGTAAAAGTTGTTGATCTGTGATAAAATGTGTGCAAAGAGGGTCAGGAGGAGGAGGAGGCCATAATTACAATGGTATCTGCTGAAGGTCACTCAAATTGAGCTCAGTTCAGCTGGAGCTGGAGGAACTGACTTGGGATACAAGAGAAAAATGTAAATTTCAATAAAGCGACAGCTAGGAGGATAACAAAATAACTTACACCAGGATTCTGAAGTATGTAAATACCACTGGAAAGAGGTGAATCTTGAGTGGGGCAAGATGTTCTAGTGAAGGATAATGAAGAGGAACTAGAAAGGCACTGGTTTACTAGAAGTTGCCTCCTGCTGGTGCCACCGAGGGGGCAGATGTGTGGGGCTGGGTAGGAAAGGGTTTGTTGCTGCTCAGGTGGTCACAGACTGGATGGATCATTGCCATTCCAGGTTCTGAAGCCTGGCAAGCAGTTTTATCCAGGTACATACTCAAAGTGTTCATTGGGAGTTCCTTAAATGAGAACCTGACACAATTTGCTGGGGTCTCACCAGTATTGGTAATACTGAAGGAGGGAAGGCTTAGAGAAGGCATTAGGAAAAAATCCTTGACTGTGAGGGGGGTGAGGCATTGGCACAGCCTGCCCAGAGAAGCCGTGGATGCCCCATCCCTGGAAGTGTTCAGGGCCAGGTTGGATGAGGCTCTGAGCAACTTGACCTGTTGGAAGGTGTCCTTTCCCTTGGCAGGGGGTTGGAACTGGATGATCTTTAAGCTCCCTTCCAACCCAAATCTTTCTGTGATTGTGTGACTTAGGAAGGAAGGAAGCTGCAGTGGACAGACAGTGGAGTAGATTAGCTCATTCTCTCTTTATCCCAGTTGATGCTCTCCAGACCAGGCAGGCTGTGCTGCAGTTACAGTCTCCAAATCACAGAGCTGTGCATTAAACCAGTGTGGCCCACCTTGGAATGGAAGAATACAGCAGCTTTGACCAGTCTTAAGAGAGATGAGGTATGAAATGCTGCTGCTGCTTCCTTCAGTCTCAAAGAAGTGGTGGGTTGTTTCTCAGGCTACCATCCTACCCCAGACTGGCTGTACAACCTCTCTGACAGGTGCAGGGCATTTTCCCCAATATTAGTGGCTCCAGAGTTTTGTTTCTTTAGTCAGTGGAGCCTGGAAGTGACAAAAGTCATTTGCAGTGCAATAAGTGCTTCCGTGTCTATCTGGTTCAGTGACAACAGCATAAACTCAGAAATTTTCTGTGCTTTTTCTGGATCAGAGTTCAGCCTGGTGGTGAGCACTACCTTGGTCTGACATGTGCTGCATCTTGCAGGAAAAGCTCTGACCACAAGATAGCCAGCCCCTGTATAATTCAACCCCTGCAGTTCCCTAAGAAAGGAGTGTCAGGCTGTTTGCCTCCCATTCTTTCCATCCCCTGTGAAAGCTCAGAGTCCTTTAAGCCTCATTGGAGTGGCACCCACGAGGCAAGCCCTGCCACGGTTTCTCACTGCCAGGTAAAATGCACCCAGGATGACGGAGCAGCAGTGAGGAGCTGGAATGTGCTGCTACAGGATGCTCGGAGCTCTGCTGACTCCAGGGGTCCAGGCTGCACTCAGCTAGGATCAGAACATTGCTGGGGTGCCAGGACACTCAGGGTAGCCCCTTGTCTGCTGCTGCCAGCAGAATCCCTGCAGCTTCCAAGATCTGCTGGCTCTCAGGCACAGCTATGAAGTGCCTCTGTCTGCCTGCACACAAAGGTTTGGTGAGCTGCATCTGGCCACAAGCCAGGCTTCCCCTCTGCTTACCAGCCCCACTTTGACCTCACCTAGACTAAGCTCAAGCTAATTTTGCTTCCACATCTCCTCTGCTCACGTAATATGGCAAAATTTGGATGCTGTTATCCACAGTAATACAAAGTTTGATAAAGACCTCACCCTGTGTTCCAGTTCCTTTCAGAGCCCTGAGACCTATATTGCACAAAAAGGAGCAAGGGCAGGGAACCACCTACAGCCACTTATTACACATTATCGATTTCTTTCCATTGTGAAAAACACTCCCTTTTTCAAAAAGCCACCTTCCACCCCCTCCCTCGTAGCTATTGATTCCACAGACCAAAACAATAATGTGCACCTTGCTGCAATGAACTTATGAATGTCTAATTTTGAACAGGAAAATGTCACAGACCTGCACTCATAGGCAGGGCTTTGAACTGAAATGTATATCCTGTCTCTTCATCCATGGTTTCCTGCAGAGGAACATTTACTCCCTCCAAAATTCGCTGTTAATTTAAGCATTGTTAATGATACCCAGCCTCTTGCTGGCAGAGAGAGGAGGATGCAATTGTCCATTTTGGTTCCCAGGAGGCCCTTGAATGGCTGTGACAAGCACCAATAATAGGACTTAGATAAAAAGAGAAGTTGCTAACTTTGTCCCAATGTATCATAGTTATAATTTCCTTGAAAGATGAAAGGATTGTTAAACTGACTGGGAATACAAAGCAACTCTCCTCAGATTGAACTGAATCATCTTTGCCCATTTCAACTGTATTGTTCCTTTTCTTATCCGAGTATTGTGGAGTCCTAATGTTTCTTGCAAGTAGCTTACTCTGAAACACATCCCGTAAGTGACACAGATGCAGGTTTGTAGGAGGTGTAGGTGCACTGAGAACCTGATCCCTGGAAATATTTAGATGCATAAGGACGTAGAGATGCCCAGAGACAGTTTTGTCAAATGCTCGGGGTTACAAATCCTCCTGGACTCTCCTTTCCCATGTAAGAATATCCAACTGCCAGTAAGATTCTGACCATGGCTCCTCTCATATCGGGCTGTACCATTTGATAAGGAAATTTCTATAATACGGTATTTTCATTGCACATTATTGCGTAAAACTGGACTTGGACCTATTTGAAATCCTAAGATTCCTATAAGAAATCCAACCCATCCAAATTACAGGGCTTTGCAATATGACCACTGTATTTCTTTTAGAAGGTTACCATAAAGATTGATTCTGCTGAATATAAAGAACATGTGTTTGTGGGTAGGGAGAAATAGCCCCATAACAACTTCAACAATTCTTATTTTATAATGACTAGGAGATTTTATTAGACCAATAAGAGACATTTTGGATTCGCTGCTACTTTCTATTTTAAGCTTCAGACAAAGGCTTGGCAGCTTTCAACCACTCAGGATATAGCACTAGAGGATGCTGACAAGGGAAATTGCCAGTGTAGGAAATTATCTGTCCCCAGGGAGGGGAAGCCAAGGGAAAAAAGTTTACGTTTTAGGTCTTTGCAATAGTAGAGCAAGGGAAGACTTGCACTAGGGTAAAGAAATTACATGAGTCCTTAAAAGAAACTGTCTAAGGGCTCTTCTTTGGGTGCTGGAAAAATGTGTAGCCTGTGCACATCAGAATTAAAAACCTAAGAAACTGTCAGGCAAGAGCTTGAAAAAATCAGGAGAAAATAGGGTAAGAAAATGACAATGCAGGAGAATAGTTTGGTTTAACTATTGAGGAAGTAAAATGTGGGAGGTATTTCTGGGATAGGAAGCAATTGAAGTCAGAGAAGTTCACTGTGATGTGAGTTTGGAGCCTGTAATAGTTTTTGTGTTTCCATGAAAGACACCTGATCACAGCAAACTGCTGTAGCCTGTCTTACTTCATGGATAATTTCCTTGTATTTAATTGCTTGTTTCAGTCCTTGAAGACACACTTTCTTTCCCTGGTATTTGTGTGGTATTCTCACTGTGTTAAAAACTTGTACAGATTTCCAAAAGGAGGCTGTGTGTGCATGTGCACGCTGTGTTTATGGGTAGCACACTTATCTGAATTAATTTTGTTATTATGCAGACTTAATTCAAAATACATTAGAGGAAGACATCATTCAACAACTAATAGATGTTATACCATCAACATATTCTAATGGGCTGATTAGCAATTTTATTGTATTCAATTTGCAGCGTGGCAATTCCATGTCAGGTGGAAGAGCTATCAAAATGAAAAACTGCGTTAAAATTAAAAACCAATAGTCCAAGTTTCAGTCTGAATGAGGTTCCTGGTGAAATGAGGAAGTGTGGTTATCCATGAATCTGCCCTGGAAACCTGTTAAAAATAGGCTGTGGAAATCCTTGGATAAAGGTGGAGAAATCAGATTTTTCTACTATTTCACACACAAAATTAGTAAATATGTCATTGGGGTTTTAGAGTTTCTTCTTTTGATCCTCTCTGTTCCCTCATGAGAATAACACCAAAGAGTTACAACCCTGCACGCTTGGTTTTGGAGGAGGTTTTGCCCTGCATTCAAAAACTGTTTGATTTGTCTACTGCCTTCTGAAACACAGGGATGGAAGCAATAGTTTTTTGTCCTTTGGCTCTCGTTTTCACACCTATGAAGAAGACACCTCTAAACTCTACTGGCAAAAAAATGTGCGCTGGGGAAAGTATGAGGATTTTTCATGTATCCTGCTCAGTCCTTCAGAGACCCTAGGCACAGGAAAGGCTCCTGCCTGAAAGCACTCTGGAATCCTGAAGGGAATGGGTAACACCACTTTTGCACACCCAGATGAGAGGGAATCCTCTTCCCTCCTGAACCACTTCAGAGCCCCTGTGTTGTTGCTGGTGGCCCTCGTGGTGCTGTGGCTCCTCAGTGAGGCTGCCCCAAGGGACTCCCCTGTCCCCATGCCCTCACAGTTTTCTTCCACACTGTTTGCACTGATGCAAACGTTTGTGAAGCTGCACTTTGACATCTCAGGTCGCTGAGTTGATCCCATTAAAAATAGCCCCCCACCTAAGAAAGAAGCAAGGAGATGGATTTGCAGGAGGTGCAGATACTGCTGCCATCCTCAGCCCTTCTCTCTCTCTGGTGAAGCATCCTGTTCCCTTAGCAGAGGCATGGGCAATTTGCTATGGCACTACCAGCCCCAGGGTGCTAAGGCAACCCAAAAATTAACAGCAGTTTAATTTAGTGCTTGAGCTGTAAACTCAAATATGACTTTGCTGTCAGTTCAGCTGGACCAATGACTAATGGACTAATGAGGGTGCCCACCTCTCCCAGCCAGGAGCTCCTGCCACCCACAGGGTAGGACACGGTGCCTTGCTGACCTGGAGAAAAAAGATCTTTTCCTCCTTTTGCTTTCAGCTCCATCAGCATCCAGCTTCCACTGTGGGCTGTAGGCTCAGCAGCAGAGGTGGAGGAGGCACTGGGGAATCACAGCTGGACTGGAGGAAGACAGAGCCACCTTTGGGAGGGAATGTGCGTTTAGGTCAGTTTAATCCAATTGCAGGGCTGTGTCTTGGGAAAGCTTTGGAGAGGACAAACCAGACCACTCAATGAGCTCTCCTGAGTGATGGTGACTGCCAGGCAAAGGCCATTGCAGACAGATGGGACAAGGACTGCCTCAGTCCTGGCCATTAAACACATCAAGGGGGTAAGACAGATCCCCAGGAATGCACACAAGCACCCACGAGGCTGGAGGGGTTGCTCGTGTCACTGAAATATTTTTAACTGTATGTTTTTGCAAAAAATCCCTGTGGGGATTTTTTTCTTGTAGAGGCAGTGGAGAAACATCTCACCTGACACAGCTGTGACTTGTAGGGATGAAAATCTTTTTGGAACCGATGCCTGGCTGAGCCCTGCTGAGCTGGGCTCCCTGTAGCAGGCTGAAGGCAGGGTGAAATGCTGCCCAGTGCAAGGGTGCTGCTTTACAGCCCCTCAGCAAACTGCAGTGGAAGGTGCAGTGCTGTGAAGCATCAGGTGCTCTGTGCCTGGGAAAGCCTCGGGTGAAGAGGGAGGTGGCACGTCTGAACACACACATAGAGTCTTGTTACAGTCCTATTTCTGCAAAGATGAAAACTGACTAAAGCAGAAGCTGCAACAAGCTGCAGGACATGTTCTGGGAGCCTAAGTATGCTGAACATCGTGTGGCATCCTTTTAAATCTTATTTGGAACTAAAATATTCTGTTGGGTTTTTTTTTCCCCTCCCAACAGAAAACATGGTCTATTGTTACTTAAATAGCATATATTTCTGTAATAGCCTTTTAATGCAGAGCTGTTTTTCTTTAGGGCCTTGAATATATGCAAATGGAAACGAAGAAAAGAGCTGAAGTAGAAAGGAAGCACAGTAGTCTGGAAGAAACGGAGGGGCGAGGGACTGTAAAGATCAATGGGCAAAGCAAGCTTATTAGGCTTTTGGGGGAGAAGGGGGGTTATTAAATACCTCATGTCTCATCCTATGTGAATATAGCTTCCTTATTGCAGAGGCTCTGCAGAAGTCAGAATGTGTGAAGGAAGCAGCCTCCACTGAGATAAGTGATACAAATCAGAACGTTTCCATTCCCTCAGCTGTGATGCCATTCGACTCCAAAAGCACTGTTTAAATATGAATGGCATCCTGTTTATGTGCGTATTAGCAATATGTATGTCCATAAAGACCTGCAGAAATGCAAATACTGCTCTGCACACAAGTGTCTCCCACTGAGGCTGCCTGGAAAAGTAGCATCAGGACACAAATTGGTAACAATAAGTGCAGCTGAAGCCAATAATGAGGTAAAATACATATGCATGTGTGAGGAGTGTAAAACCTTGGCTCTGAATCATGTGCCTCTTAAAGTCTGGTGATACCAATTCCCCAGTGCCTCTGCACCTCTGTCCTTGGTTGCAGGTGTGACCAGCAGATCCCTCCTTCTGCTTCCAACACCTTGGATGAATGTCCATTTTACAGGGCAGAGGCTGCCAGAGCAGAGCAGATGGGCTACAAACAGCTTTTGTTGCACAGGTTTAAGCAAATATAGCAATTATGCTGAAATTTGCTTAAAATGAAGATGCTGCTGAAACCCAGGAAAGGGTGCACAAACAGAAAGCCTGCAGTGCAGTATTGAGTGGATAGGTCCTGTCTGATCAATGGATGCATTAGTGCTGCCCAGTTCACAGCAATCTCCTACGCCCATGCTTTTAAGGAAGAGCTCAAGGAGAGACAATTCCCAGTATGGGAGTTTACAGGTTTATGTGTTTGGTTATTTCTGTGATGTTCTCACCGGGAGGGTCACGGAAGGTCCCTGTACGTAGGGTGTGTTTTTTCCAACTCATCAGCTGTCACGGTCTAGTGTCCTTAGCTGTGCTGGAAACTCTGACTAGATAGATTCTGTTCCAGCCAACAGCTCTCCAAAGCATTGTTTGTGAACACTCATTCAGAGAAAACCTAAAGATTTGCCTGGAGTTGTTTTTCATCAGCATTTGCACCAGTGATACCACTGCGTCTGCCAGAGCGTTGGTGGAGAGCACAAGCCTTGCCAGGGTTCATGTGAAAGTGTCTGCATGCAAGTTCACACAGGAGGTTTTTCCTGTCCCCCAGTCTCTTTTTACTGGTTTTGCCATAGAAAGGGTAGAAATTGATCCTCAGAGAACATGCACGGCAGGGGATTTCTTCCTATTGCATATCTCTGAATTCTCACCACCCCCTCCCAAACTGCAGCAGATGATTCTTCCTGTGCCTTCATGCCAAAGCTTCCTCTAAAGTTCACACAGCCTTCAGAAAGCAGGTTGGAAACAGGTCATTAGACCACTTTCTTAACAGCGAGAAGAGTCGTGCTTTTTGGCTTAGCTGAGAATAGTTAACCAAGAGAGAGTCTTCTGAGTGACATTTCTCTGGAGAACTCCCTAAAATCAATTATCTTCTAAGAATGGGTAATCTCAGCTAGAAAGCCGAACCTCTGAGGAGCCAGGAGATTTTGTACAAAGAGAAAAATTAAACTATTTGCAGTAAAAATTCCAAGGCTTAGAAGCCAAACTAGTTACAGAGGATACAGATGCATAACTTTTTAATTAGTCTCTGTCTGTGTCAGTTTGTATTTTGTCTCTGTACAGCGGACCATCGTCTCACCTGCAGCGAGGAATCTTTGGGGTTTTGCAGTGACAGGAATCTTTCTGCTGCAACTTTTGTTATTTACCTCTGAAATTTTAATGAAATGGAAACGGGGGAGGGGGAAAGGCTTGGGGTTTTTTCCCTTAAGCATTATGTTACTACCTTGATTCAGAAAACTTCCAAATTGTGCGTATCTCCTGAAGACAGAATTAATAATCATATGATCTATCATGGGGAATTGACTGTCACTTTGACAAATGAGATATTAAGCTCTGCCAGGCTGGAGAGCTGAGAGAGTTTGGTGTTTTAGCAGGTGCTGAGTGCTACCCTTGCTTTCTTCTCCAATGTTTCTCAGCCCAGCCTCCAAAAGGTCCAGCCCATGCAGCTGACTGGGAGCTTTGCTCAAGAACAGCAGGATCTGAAATGCTTCAGGCCAACACTACCTAAAAATCAGAGGTGTGACCAGCTGTAAAAGGGGCCAGATATTACAGCTAAGATGCTGCACTGTAAAGAGAGACACGTAGGGCTCCCTTTACCCTGGAGGCCATATTTTCTTTATTCTCATATATGTATATTTAATAACCCTGCCATATCCTATATCTTATACATTATGCAGTAGGTTGTCTATATGGTGTTTCTCCTTGCGTGGAAAGAGTCAGCCCCTAGCAATTTACAGTAAACATGAATGCCCAGGGAGGAACTCCCTGAGTGGGGCTTGAAGGATGCAATAATACTGGGAGCATTTACTCTCTCTGTTACTACCACAGACTGTGCTTAGGTGCTTTCCTCCTTGCCTAAGTATATTGATGTATTTGTTGTCAAGCTGTGGCAGGACACGTGCAGGATTGTGGGGTGCCTGGCATCACAGAGATTCACAGGATGGGGTGAGAGGACAGGGTCCAACATCTTTACCAAACCCTGGATAGCCCCAAGCAGAGCAAAACGTGTCACTGTTCTGAGTCAGACCCTTTCCCAGGATAACTCTTCTCATCATTCCACTTGTCTTTGGCCCTTGGAGCCAGTTTGCCTGCTAGCCAAACTCTATACCCCTAAGGATGCTCTGAACACCTGCATCACCAGCTCTCTCTGTTCTCTCACATGCTGAGGCATCATGCTTGGTGCTTTCATGGGGATGGTGGCAGCAACAACAGCATTTTCTGCCCCCAAGCTTTGAACATCCACCAAGGACCAGAGCTGCAGCACCCTGACGCTGTGTGAGACTGGGAAGCTGGAGGTGCCCAAGGTTCACAGGCTGGGAAAGCAGCTGTGTTCACACCCAAAGCTGAGCCCGCTGGTGGGGCAGAAGCTGAGTTGCTGGTTCACTGCAGTGGGGCCAGGAGCCTGCACTCCTCTGTTCTGACATCCAGCCTTGGGCAGGTCACGGCTCTTTGGGATGCACAGAGCTTGCATGACCAGGTGCTGCTGAAGCAGGAGACAGCCACCTCTCAAACTGCTGCTAAAACCTCTCAAACTGCTGCTAAAACCTCTCAAACTCACTGCTGTCCTGCCCAAAACCTCACCTCACTCCCCAGCAGCCTGGCTGCATTTTTGGCCAGGAGCACAGCAGGTAACAGCAGCAACGAGCCTCCAAACACATACAGGACTTAGCAAAGCATATATTAACAGCAAAGCCCTGCTCTGAGGTTTGCCTTCATTTTTTTTTTAATTTCCCTAACTGCTTCACTGATTTTCTACCATTTTGGGATGTCTTTTTCCAATTAAAATGAGCTTATGTTCTTTAGGGCACTGAGCAAGAAAGATTTCAATGTTCCCTGGGAAAATGGAGCTTTTACCCACTTTTTCTCAAGTTTTTTTCACAGATGGGATGGTGCTTCTTCTTTATTAACCAGCAGGCGTGTCTGGTGGGACACCACAACCTTCTAGGTAGTGCTGCTGTGGGTGTAAGGTGTGGCTGGATCCTTGCTGGCCGTGCCTTGTGTTCTGCTTTGCCCTGGAATTCTCTGAAGGAAAGTAAACTCTCTTGCTCATCTCTTTCACTGCAAATTTTTATCCCAACTTGAGATAAGGCTCAAATGTTGACAGCTGAAATGATTTAATTACAGCTGTATAGACAGCAAATGAGAGTGTGCTCTTGGTCACAACCCTTGCAGTTGAGATAATAAGAGAATTTCCATTACACCCTTCTTTTCTGTCTCAGGAAGGTCTGAATAAAATCTTTTACTTCTTTGAATAGCTGTAATTAAATCAGCACTCAGGATTTTAGCTACATCCCAAGTAGAGGGGCAGTCTCTGCAGAGATGATTCTTGCCTTGGAAAGCTGCTGTCATCAGACTAAGAAATACCTTCTGAAAACCAAAATTATCAATATACAATAAACACTGGGATATTGCTCTTCATGAAGCACCTATATGAAATACTGAATCTAATTGGCCCCTGGAAAATTGCTATTATACCTAGGCTGTAATCAAACCACAACTTCAGACAAAATGTGATGACTTTAAACGGTCAATCCAGCTGTCAAACATCTGGTAAATATGCAATGATTAAGAAACAAAAAGCCTTTGTTTACATTCATCTGAACACCTCTACTTTCTCTGTTGCCTGTGTCATGTTTTGAAGAAATTCCAACTCAACTGTTAATTGAACTCCTCAGATTCTGGGCTTGCAGCTGTTTTCTGGTGGCTACAAGCTTCTGTTAAATGGTCTTTATTCAGCTTTCAGCTTTCCAGTGGGGTAAGAGTTAAGGAGGTGGGATCAGTCATGTTGGATGGGGCTCTGAGGACCTCACACAGTGAATGGCATCCCTGCCTGTATGTCAGGGGGGTTGGAATTGCATAGTCTTTAAGGACCCTCCTAACCCAGGCCATTCTGTGATTCTGTGGTTCTATGACTCTGTGATTCTATGATTCCACGACTCTATGATTCTGTGATATTGTGATTGCATAATTCCACGATTCTGTGATTCTCTGACTCTGTGATTCTATGATTTTGTGATTCTATGACTCTGTGATTCTGTGATTCTGAGATCAGCCACCTGTGGATGTGCTGGTCTCTCAGGTACCAGCCTGCACACCTGCCATGGTGATCCAGCACCCTCAGGCCACATGGGAAGGTCCTCAGGACTGGGCTCTGCCCTGTCTGCACATATGTTTTACACTAAATATGGAGAAAATGGGAAGAGTCACAGGTTGGTGACTCACAGCAGTTGCTGGTTCTGTCCTGCCGTGGACACTTTGCCTGTTCCTGCCATGATTAGTTTCTTATCCCAACACAGGAGATTAGGACTGGGACTGGAACACGGCCATGCTAACTTTATTTTTTCATTAAACTAAACAAATTAGTCTCAAAAGATACACAGTGATCCAAAAGGGGCATTACCATTTTTTAGCCAATTTTCTTATTGCTGCTGTAAAAGTATGAGGAGATGCATTATAGGGATACAGTTTAAAACCATGCCAGCAGAAGAATTTAGATGTTGTCCAAAATTAACAAATCCAAGTCTTATTTCTCCCAGAGGTTAGATGGTATAATTTTTTTTTCCCATCATATTTAGGTAGCGCTTTCCATTAACTCTGCAGCCAAGGAAACTTTTGAATAATTTTAGCCATTATTAAATTCAATTTTATAGACTACTATCAAAACATGGCTAGCATATATAGCAGGGTGAGGGTTTATGCACTTTTATTGGACATGCAGGAGCTGGTGTTTATTTTTCCTGGATTACAAGTCTCAGTTTGAAGACATGCCCATGAACACCTTCGTTCCTGGGGACAGTTTTACCCTGTTAGCTGTGCATGTCCATGGATTTAGCATCCTCAGAGGCTGCTGCAGCCTGCAGAGAAAGGCACTGGAGGCTCCATCAAGAGTAGGGACCAAGCCATGTGGCACCAAAACTATCTAAAGCAAGGAGCAAGGGAAAATGAAAATAACCACCTTGGTAAAGCTGTTCTCACGTGAGGAAACAGCTGATGATACATGATGCCACCTGAGCAGTTCACAGCTCTGTTTTCATTTAAAGTTTCCAGTTAGGTAGGTGGAGCAGTTTCTCCCTCCTCCAATAAAAAAAAAGAAATGTTGATCTCAAACTTTATTTCAGGTCCAGCCTCAAAATGCTGTCTTGTGTCAGCATGTGGATGACCAGAGCATTACTTCTTGTCACAGTGCCAGAAGGGCAGGAGGATTGTAAACTGAAAATCAGTTTGTAATTGCCACAATGTTTTCCCCTCTGCTTACCCTGAGTTGACAATGGATGTTTATGTCAGATGAAAGGAATCTGCAGATACGTCAGCATCTCGCTTTTCTCTGTCCATTCAAATGTGTTGGCAAGTCCATTTATGAAGGCTAAATTATAAGCAGTACACAAGACATGGAAAAAGTCTTTATTGGATGAAACAGGCAGTGCAGGGTACAGCTCTCTGCCTGAGAACTTATCTGATGCCAGGCTGACAGTATTGCTGCCCAGCGGAAATTATTAGTCTTTGAAAGGGGTATGTGGTGAAACACGTTGAAAAAGGCAGCACAAAAGAAGTCCTGTCTGCTCCAGAGCTATCACAGTGTGGCTACACCACACTGTGTGACAACTGTGGGGGAAAGCCACCCGAGCTGGAGATGTGCCAGCCTCCAGGACAGATCACAGAGCGTATCTGACGGCAGTGCCACGTTTCCTATAGGTGGATGTGACTAATCACAGAAACAGGCATGCCGGGTGACACCAGCACGATTAGTTTTCAAAACTCTCAGCGGTCACAGAGTGTACATACACCATTTTATCCAATTAACTAAAATTAGTTTTGTACATTGCGTGCCAGGGGTGTTTCTAAGGCTCTAGGGGTGAAGACTGGAATGATCACTCTGGTTCAGCAGGCTGTTAGGGTTTGAAGCCCTGATTTAACAAGGCACTTCAACACATGCATAAATTTAAGCATTTGAGAAGTCCTGTTGTTGACACTGGGACTACTTAGGTGCTTCAAGCTGAATAACTGCTTAAATGTTTTGCTGAATATGACAATGTTGAGTAAATGTGGCAGAGCTCTGGAGCTTTTAAACGTCATGTCAGGCAGAGCAAACACCATTAATGAACACCAAGTCCCTGTCAAAAGGGTACCTGCTCCTCCAGGGCGAGGGAAATTTTGAAGTGGTGCTGCTGTGCGGGAGCAAAGTCAGATCTGACTGTAATTCACTGCACACTCACTTTTGCTTGCTGCAGAGACTGCCTCTCATCTCCTCTTTGGTAGCAGCTTCTTTTTATTAGAAACAAAACCCAAAAAAGTCACTCATAATCTAAGTTCAAATTCTTGCAATTCTTGTGCCGTTTCATTCAAATTAGGGGCCATTGTGGGTTCAATCCCACTTAAGAGTTGGACTTCTGATCCTGTCCCTTCCACCTCAGAATATTCTGCAATTCTTTGGCTTCTGTGATTCTTAGATCACGTCCAAGATGTATTGATCTGCTGAGGAACCTCAAAGGCTGCAAAATCCATTGACAATTCATTTTTTGTTTCAGCAGATTGAGTAAGAATCCAGGGAGGGGCAGGGGCGGAACATTTCTATGGCTGATATTGCATCCATGAATCCAGCCCTTTGTTCAGCTGGGGGCTGCATGCTGACAAATGTGCTGTTTCCTGAAAGCTGTAACATCTTTGTCCTGTGTCCAGGTGCGGGAAGTAGGGTACAGACTGGGGCAGCCTGTTTCTAAATAGGTTTGAGGGAGTCTTTTTTAATCATTTTAAGATTAAGAAAGCAACCCAAAATCTCAAGACATGCTTAAGATCAAAAGGACTCCAGCTCAAGAAAATGTTAGAGCCTCTTTCCATCCCCCAGCTTGCCTTCTTTCTTCCCCACCGAAGCCTGGTTCAATCAGCTACTATCTATCCTTTTTCACAGACACTGCCTTGTTTTCTCTTTCTGAAATCTTTATGAGCATTAGGTCTACTGCAAGCTACAGATTAGGTAGTTGTGTGTGTATTGAGATACGGTGTCAGCCTTCTCCTTGGCTGGACACAAGGCCAGCTTCATGACACTGTCTGTTCATCAGGAATGGTAATACCCTGAATGCTGAGTTCTCACATATTGCCACATTAGATCGTTTTACCCTTGAATTGCCTCAAGATGCAAGATAACACCCAGTCAGCCTATCAGCTTCATACAGCAGTTCCCAGTTTCAAAATCAATAGGAGGTAAGGAGAGAGTAGCTGGGTCCCATGCAATTTGACAGCTTGGTATTGAAGCACAGCGCACACCTCTTAGCAAGAAAATGTGGAACTTGGCTTGAAATAAACATCGTTTTTCTGGTGTAGTGGTAAAGCTCAAAAATTGAAGAAAAAAGACCTAGTGATTTTTTTAGAGAACAAAAGATTCTTTGAGGGTCTTTTAAATAAGAATGGAGGAGTTCAGAATCAAAATGCTGGATCACAGGTGTTAGATATGAGTTCAGATGCTGCTCATAAAACTATCGAGGAAAAGCTGTTCTTGTCTCTCCACCTTGGTCTGATCATCCACACTGCAGAAAGCCACTTGTCTGACTTGTCTCCTGATTCAAAGCTCATGAGCACAGCCCATAGTACTCTAGCAGGGTAGCCAGTTGATGTTTGGGCTCTCCAGCACTTGGACCAACAAGTGAGTGTCTTCGTTACTGACTTACAAAGTCCTTTTTTTATTTTTTTCTTCTGTTATAATGGATGTTCAGGTGTTTCTTTCTGCTGAGTGCCAGAGCTCTGCCAGGACATGAGAGCACAACCCTCTGGACCAGAAGCTGCACCTGGCAGGGACCGACCAGATCCTGGTTAGAATTTTTATTAAATAAGCACACAAGGCCTGTAATATCCAAGTGTGCCATGCTCTTGAATTGTACTTTATGCCTTGAGCCATCATGGACCAAAGACTACTCCACGAAAAATAACAAGATGGCTTGGATATGTCAAAATTTGAACATTCCCTCTTCTTTTTTTTTTTTAATTAGGTCATAACTATTTCTCAAATTCAACTTGAAATGGAAAATTATTTCCTTTGATCTGAAATTTCATTCCTCTTGAAATACACTTTTTTCTTTTTATTTTTTGCAGGGAAAAACAGGCCTACAGAGAAGCAGCTAACATGTTTTTACAGCTGTAGCTATTAAAGGACACATTCACAGCCCAAGTAGGATCCAGCGCTCAGTGAAGCTGACACAAAGCCACTGAATTAAATGGGCCTTAGACAAGCCATGAAGCTGTCTGGAGAGAGCATATAACTGGATATCAGAAATAATATTTAAACAATGGTAAATCATTGCAAAAGATAAAATCACACTACTGCTTTGCCACCTAGTTTCTGACTAGCCTTAGAGGAACAGACTCTGTGTTAGGTGTCAGGAAGAGCTGGGCTGTAACTCCACTGCTCATCCAGGTGTACTGGACAGTGGTTATTTTACTGGGAGGGAAAGGGACAGATGGGAATAGTTTCTCATCTTGCTGAGCAAGATTTTTCACAACTCACCTGTCAATGTCTATGGTGAGTCTCTCAGCAGCCTTGGGGATCACACGGAGTATCACTGTTCTGGTCTTAGGAAGATGAATGTTGCAGCAAAGGGGCTCAATCAGACCCAGTCTGGTGCAGTGCCCTGTTCCAACTCCTGTGCCAGCTCTGCTAGCAAGGGGCCATCTCCAGAGAAGGGCTGAACTTGCAGCATCCCTGGAAGTCACAGAACCACAGAATGGGTCAGGCTGGAAGGGATCATCATCGGCCATCTGGTCCCATCTCCCTGCTCAAGCAAGGTCATCCCAGAGCACATGGCACAGGAATGTGTCCACATGGCTCTGGAATATCTCCAGTGAGGGAGACTCCACACCTTCTCTGGACAATCTGTCCCAGTGCTTGGTCTCTGCACAGGAAAGAAATCCTTCCTCATGTTCAGGTGGAACTTCCTGGGCATCAGTTCCTGCCTGTTCCTCCTGTCCCATTGCTGGGCACCACGGAGCAGAGCCTGGTCCATCCTCAGTCCCCTCCCTGCAGACACTGACAGACAGGGATGAGGGCCCCTTGCAGATATCTCAAGGTTGAACAGGCCCAGCTCCCTCAGCCTTTCCTCAGAGAGATGCTCCAGTCCCTTCATCATCTTTGCCACTCTCTGCTGGACCTGCTCCAGGAGCTCCATGTCTCTCCTGTACTGAGGGCCCCAGAACTGGACACAGCACTCCAGGTGACCCTCACCAGGGCTGAGCAGAGGGGCAGGATCACATCCCTGACCTGCTGGCAGTGCTCTTCCTAATGCACCCCAGGATCCTGTTGGCCTTCTTGGCCACAGGGACACGGTGCTGGCTTAGGGACAGTTCATTGTCCACCAGGACCCCCAGGTCCTTCTCCCCAGAGCTGTTTCCCAGCAGGTCAGCCCCAGCCCATCCTGGCACCTGGGGTTGTTCTTCCCCAGTGCAGGGCCCTGCATTTGCCTTTGCTGGATTTCAGCAGGTTCTCTGCCCATCTCTCTCTCCATCCTGTCGAGGTCCTTCCAAAGGGCTGCAGGGCTCTCTGGGGTGTTGGCCCCTCCTCCCAGCCTCGTGTCACCAGAGAACTCGCTGAGGAGGCATCTGCCCCTTACCCAAGTCCTGGTAAACAACACCAGTTTCTCTTCCCTCAGCCACCAACACCATTACCCCATCACAGAAAGCTGCTGAATTAGTCAGGTATGATCTGCTCTTAGTGAAGCCATGTTAGCTGTCACCAGTTCCCTCCTTATTTTCCATGTGTCTTAGCATAGTGTCCAGGAGGATCTGCTCTGTGATGTTTCCAAACATAGGAGTGCCTCTGACTACTCTGCATCATGTATTTTTCCTTCAAGAAGGCTGCCGAGATGCCTTACGCCCACACAGCCATTGTCATTTCACTGGCCTCATGCACGTAAGTTTCTGAGGTACTGTAAGAGTTAAATGTTGGAATTTCAGGCCAGGACAGCTGCAGTGGGGGAGGATGATCTGCTATGCAGGCACTTGCCATTAGATGTCTCCAGCCCCCTGGTCTTGGAAACAGAGGGACTCAAGCATGACAGTCGGTGGTAGCAGGAGGAGGAATTGGAAAGCTAGTAATTCATCCTCCTAGTTAGCAAGCAAGGGCTGGTGTAAAGTGTCCATTTGCTTGGGAAGGAGCTCTTGGACTGCAAACTAAACTTCTAAATCAAGGTCCTCTCTGACCTCTGGTGGGCCTGGACTTTCTGAATGAAGCAGTCCAGTGCCCCGGTGGAAACAGTGGTGGAACGCATTCTGAGGTCAGAGTGCTCTGCAAGTTATAAACAGGGACCTACAGAATTTGCTTCTCAATGGTTGAGAAGGCTGCAGTTATTTTTCTCTATTTCGTTTACTTATTTAAACAATACAATAGATTTTCCTTGTGTGATTAATGGGGATTTTTCAGAATAATAAAGCTTCCACTTTCAAAAATACCAAGTCAAGCAAAGGTAAGCAAAGCCAAGCTTTATCTTAGTTGGGGCTGGAACAGGATTTCAATATGGATCAGTTTGCTATTTCCATTTTCTGTATGAGCAGAACAGCCCAGAGCTAAGTGAAATGACTTGCAATGGACACGGTGCAAGTTAATGGCAGAGTTGCTATTTGACTAAATGCTCGGTCTGGTCAGTTTGTCTCTTTCTAGTATTTCCATGTAGCTGATCACAGAAGAGAATGACACATCTGTTCTTTCCAGTGGGCTCACTGAAAGTAATTAAGAATGGCAACAGGTGTTAAGATGAATTAAGATCTCAAAGGCAGTGACACAGATAGGAAAAACTGCAAAGCACTGATTACATTAATTGTGATCAGTTAGAGAAAACTCTCTCCTCTGAGCGGAAGGGTTTTGGAGAACTTGCCTCATGAACTTGCCTCAGGTGCTCAGCAAAACCTTGAGGGCCCAAAGCTAACTGGAAGAGTCAAAGTAGCAAAACTAGACCAGCAGCAGATACTGGAAGGGCTCCACCACCTCAAACCACAAGTCTGTTTCCCCGAGAATGCCTGGAGTTAGAGGCTTGGGAATGGGAATAAGCCCATGGCAAACGTCTGCTCCCAGAAGGCTCTCATCCTGCTCTGGCTGTGCCCAGGCAAAGGGAATGCTCATACCTGGGCATTCATACTGCAGTGTGTCTGCACCATTTGCCTGGACACCCCAGCCCAGCATGGAACGGCCACAGGCACCAGCAACCCTGCTAAGGGCAGGTCCCTCATGGTCAGGCTCAGGCCAGTCCTGCTGTGTTTGGCTGCATCAGGCTTTAAATCACCAGCCATGAACAGCTGAAAGGCCACATAAATAAAGAAGAACTTCAAAATTTTCTGATAGTTGCTGAACTTCTTGTAAAAAAAGTCAACAAAGACGAATGAAGCCAATGCTAAATGTTTGAGATTTATGGTCTACACGATGACCTTCCTTTGAAACAGTGTCAGTGTCATTCCCCTTGCTGGCTGAGTGCACACACACTGTCTCTGCAGCAATCCCCGACCATTTCTTTCTGGTTTCACTTTTTCTCCGCCCTGATTTATAAGGATGTGTCCTGTCTTCATGTCTCAGGGAACACATCGGACTTTCAATAAACATACACAATGCAGTTCCTTTTTTCCCAAGAGTCAAAAGGAAAAGGCTCCTCCCGACAAGATAAACAACCCACCCACCCATTCCCTCAAGCAAATACATCAGGGAAGAGATGACCAGCTTTTGTGTTGTGCCCTGGAGGATTCCAGCCTGATGTCTCCTGCAGTGGAGAGCTCTATCAGTGAGGGCCATCTCTTGAGAGTGGCCTGCCATGGGCCATCCCAGGGGGGATCTGGGACTCTCAGGCCCAGCAGTGTGTGATGCTTGGCTCCTCCCTTACCTCCTCACCAGAGAGACAGATATTTTGCAGCATGGCAGTAAAATACCCAAGGAGCCAGGCATTACAGACTGCACTCCATGGCCTGCAGGAGCCCATCCGGTTCCTGTTGAACTGGTATCAAGTGATTTTTGTGGCTGATGGCTGAAATGTCTTTTAGACTAATAGCGTGGCATGGTTTTGATTTAAAAAAAAAAAAAAATCCATTGACCTATGGACCTTGGAACTTGTCAAATTTGTCTTACAACCTGACCCCAAGACCATTAAAGTCAGTTTAAAGTCCCCCTTTGATTCCATCAAACTTTAGATTGGCCCTTGGCAAATGTTTCAATTAACCTTTGCCAGGTTCCATGTTTGTAATGAAATCTAAATTCATGTTAGTTTTGTGCAGTTCCCATTTCTATAACAAATGTTCTTCACCGCCTTATTTCCAATAAAGAGATGTCCTCGGGCCCTACAGACCAAGTACAGCCTCAGCTAGAAGATAAATCAGTGGCCACATGGGACCTGTGTTTAGAAGGATGCCACAGCAATGTCAGAAACAAAGTGGTTATTTATCAGAAGGTCCCAAAACCACTTTTCACCTCAGTCTGCTTATCCCTTTCCCCTCTGTAGAGGAACAGTCCTGTTATTGAGGAGCAACACTGGGCTCACTGGCTTGGTTACCTGAAGAGCGAGGAAAGAATTGCATTGACATAAGAAATGCCTATAAGGCCGAAAACCAGGCAAGGAGACACTCATCCAGGCTCAGACACAGAAACAAGAGAACACAGGAGAACCAGGTGCCACCAGTCAAGTAGAAGAAGACGACTGTCTACATGAGAACTCCTGAGCTGCAGAAAATGTGAGGTCATTCACACCAGCACAGGCCTCTCTCATCTTCCACGAGGATGCAGAGATCTCAAATTATCCCACATTTGCCACCTTGCAAATCATCAGGGACAGTTGCCATGGATCAACAGACACCTGATAACTTGTTACCCAGCAGTGAGTTCTTCATGTGTTCAAACTCGTGATCTCCCTTGGGACTGAAAGGTGCTCTGCAATGTTTTGGAGTGTGCCAGACTCTCTGTCTAGCCCTCAAATGCTGTTTACCTCTCTTTGATGCCCCTTTATTGCTATTTATTTCTAAGAATACCCTCAAAATTGCAGTTCCTGCTATTTTTTTATTAACTGGAATTTCTTGTTATTCACCTCCTGAGTGGAGTGATTATCTCAGAATACCCTTAGTGCTTGCCCCTCTCCTCACTGCAGCTTAAGGACTATCTTTTTGGAGGCTGCTTTTTTCCTGGAATGGCTGTGTTTGGTGGTACCTCTGAGTGGGAACAAATTACTTCCAGATGGGCTGTGAAAACTGGTCCTTCAAAACACCAGTATTAATCAGGCTCCAGCACTTATCTTTTGTATTGCGGCTGCTTGTCTCCCTCATCCCACCAGAACCAAGAGAGCTTAAATTAGCTTTCAAGGACACAAGTTCTACATCATTTTCACCTCCATTCAATTTTATTTACTTTCTCAACAGAGTTGGCTCAATAGTACCCTGATATTCCCATCCAGTCCTTACTCAAGATCAGTCTGCAGAGCACATGTTCTGATGATAACTCGGATTTTCGTTTTGTAGTCCACAAAGGGCCATGATATAAAGGTGGTAACAAGCTTTGGTGCCTTCTAGAATAAAACCTTGCACAGGCAGAAGCCACAGGACGTGCCAGAGCAGAAAGGCAGGCTGGATAGCACATAACATATGGGAGACCTAGAGAAATGGATTTGGAGCAAGTCTAGCTTCCACGGCAACCAGCAGCAGTGTTAGGTCCTTGGGGTATGTTCTGCCAAGGAACCTTCTTCTGATGATGATGATGATGCTCAGATCTTACTATCACACAGGAGTTTTCTGAGGGCTTAAACAGTGTGGCACTTCAGCTGCCATCGTCACCCTTCTGCTTTTGAGTGCTGTTTCAGTCCTGTGTGCCATGTTCAGTGCGGGTTTCCACGGAAATAATTGTACATGCTAATAGTCCGTGCTTCGTGTTCTGCAGAAGGATGACTGAACTCACTGAAATCCCTTGCTGAGATGCAGTTTGGGTGCCTTTCTTTACCTGGCAGTCAACTAGTAAACCAGCACAGATATCAGCTGAACAAAAATTCCTTTCACTCAGGGTTTAAGGCCCCACTTCTTGAGGAGCGTGACAACTGTGTACCAAAAAGCCAAGTTATCTCAGCTAGTAACACACTGCAAAAGATGGATTTAAGAAAAGTATGGTATGCTTTTCAAACTCCAAGATAATTGTGTTGTGTTAGAGAACTCCTTTCAAGAAAAAATTGGCTTGATATAAGGCAGATCCTTCTGTCTGACTCAGGGTGGTTAAAACAACAACAACAAAACCCCTATAAAGCAAGAACTAGAAGGACAAGCAGGAGCAAAGGGCAAAAGCAAATGCAAAACATACAGAGCCTTGGAAAGTACAAGAAAGCAGAAAAAGCCTATAAATACTTATGTCAATAAAACAAGCCACCGGTCCTCATTTAATTAGCAATTTTTATTAACAGTGGTTTGTTGACTTGTGCAGTGTTTACCTAGGGCCCACATAAAAAGCATTACAATCAGGAGATAGTGGCATTTTAATCCCCCTATTCCCAGTGTGGAAATGAAAGTGCTAAACTGGTCATTTGTGTCCATCAATAGATCAGGGGCAGAGAGATCACCAAGCTTTGTATTTTCCTCAGGAGTCAGGATGCAGGGGGTTATAGCCATGGGCCCAGCTGAGCTGCAGCTTGCAGAGAGGCAAGAGGTAAAATAACTTTGGCAGATGTCATTTCATCTGTTGCACATGGATTCATAAGACCACAGCCAGCAAAACAACTGCTGGTTCCCAGATCCATCTCTTCCTGCTAGTGGTGTAGCAGGATACAAGCCCGAGGTCACATGTTTTATTTCCAATCTTTGAACTCAAAACCCATTAATTATAAATCTAAAGTCTTGACTATATCTAAAATGTAGAATTCCATTTCAGCAAAGCAAAACTGCTGGAGATTTTGGGCTGGAGGTAAGGGGCCAGGACTGACCTTACCTGGTTTATTTATCACTGTGCTGAGTACTAGAGAGATCCTCCTCACTCTCTCTGTTGGCAAAATAGGAAACATGATGGTCCATGATCATTTATTTCAGCAGGTCCTTTCTAGAGTTCAGAAAACATTGCTCTCTGCCCTAGTTCTGCTTCCCTTAATCTGAGGTCAGGCAGGGGCTGAGCCACATCGAGAACTGTCTTTAAAGGTCAAAAAGAAGTGTTAGATGAAGCTGCTAAGAGTGACCCCAAGGGATCAGTGCACTGCTGAGCCTTGCTGGTCCCTCTCCACTCTTGCTAAATGCCCTGTGCCTGCCCAGAAAGGTCTGTGCTGCCAGGGGCAGGGGCCTGGTGGGGCAGGGAGCTTGTGACACTGGCCATGGGTCCAGGGAAGGCTTCCCCTCCGTCCTCTCTGTCCCAGGTGAGCTGTGTAGGGGAGGTCAGCCAAAGCTGTGTGTCCAGATGGTGTGGGTAGTGACCAGGATATTGTTTGCAGTCCTGGCCTGGACTCAGCAATGGATCATCCCCGTCGCTGCTGGATCCTCAGCCTGCTGCGTGGACTGGAGGAATTTGTGCAGGAAAGGCTGGGGTGGCAGGAATGCAGCCTGTCTGGGTTACAGTACCTGCAACCCCTAATTAGTCAAATACTTCCACGTCAGACGCCGGTGACTAAATGGGTGTGGACTGAAATGCTCTCCCTGGTGAATCGGCCGGGCTCCCAGGGGGCTGGCATGTGGCTGGGACATCCCTGGTGTGGGACAGGTCTGCCGGCACGCCACTGTCACGGGGGGGTTCTTGTGCCTGACACATCCCAGCTCTCCTCCTGTCACCCACAGCATGCCGAGGTCAGGCTGCCCGGCCAAATCCAGCAAGGTCCCCTGTGACATCCACCTGTGGCTCCTGGCTTTGCCCCAGGCCCGCGGGTGGCACAGCCCCGGGATCCGTGGCTCTGGACCCACCAGCATCGCTGTGCCTTCAGCCAGCCCGGAGCAGGCAGCCATCCTTCACAAGGGCACTCCCATCAGGGCTGATGCTGGCAGCTTTCCACTACCTCAAATAACACAACTCTCACACCTCAGCCCACTGCAGTGGGCAGTGAAAACACGGCTTTTTTCCCATCTTACCGTTTCCTCAAAAATGAAGGAGACTGAGCCATCCCGGGCAGCAGAAACCAGTGTCAGGATCTCTGACTTGCTGCTGGGGCTGGGCTGGGTGTGAGGCATACCTGGTGGCTGATGGCGTTAATGACCTTTATCTCCAGGAGCAGGGAGAGGAGGGTTAACTCACAAGTGGCTTTAATGGGTGACCATAAATATAATGGAAGACTCGCAATCACATAATTATCTGTCTAATCCATCCATCTGTTGTACACACACTTTATTGATTATACACACACACACATAACATGTATCTGCAATATGTATATATATTTGCAAAATGCTTGACAAATCATCCACGGATTGGAAGATTTATCCTACTTGTCACAGCTGTTCCAGCTGCTGTTTCCATTATAGCTATTCTTTTCCAGTGTACCTAGCTTTCTTCAACGTGGCACTTTTATGCTGGCATTTAAACATTGTGTTTCAACAGAGTCTGAAAGGAAAAATAGGAAGAGACCTCATTTGACCACTTTTACATTCAGTAAAACTGAAAAATTACTTTTCCCACGGCTTTTGTGTTAATAATAAACTCCTGTGCTCTGTCTGACTGGTGATGAGACAATTTACCTGGGAGGCATTGTGGTTCTCTCAGCAAAACAAAGCAAGAAACTTCTGTAACTCTCCCTGGTCCTTGCTGCCTCAGGGGAAAGGAAAGGGGGAAAAAAAGCAAATAAGACTATTTCCTTCCAAGGGAAGGAAAAAAAAGTATGCAAAAGAAAAAACTTTACGTGTGGGTTTATTAGCACTATTTGTAAATATTCTCCAAGCTTGAAGCCTTTTCCTTCCTTCTTTTCAATAAGGAAAAATATGGGGAGGGATTTTGTCTCATTCCACGAGAAGATTTGAGATGTTTCATCGTAGGTGGGGATGCCATTGCCCTGCTCACCCCCTGCTGCAATGCAGCCTTGCCAGACAAACAGGAGAGCTGTGAGGGGTGTGAGGGCAGGGTGACACCAAGCTGGAAGTTTGAGATGGCAAAGATTCAAGAGGTTCAGATGTATATAAAAGGAAATAAGCATTGATTTGGGTGATGTGTTTCTTTTTTGTTACCAACACCAACAGGAACGGAACAGTGTGGAAGCAGGGGTACAAAGAGTACCTCTCCCTCAGTGTGTAAGGTGGGCTGCTCTCTGTCCTGCCTTGTGCAGGAGCTCAGAGGGATGCTCAGGCAGGCTGCCTGGTCTGGAGAGCTTTAGGTCCAAAAGGTGTGCATGGAAAAGAACTACAGGTGTGCCCGTGGCCAAGATAACATTGTCCTAGAGACTTAACTCTGATATTTCTCTCTCCTGTAGCCAAAAGCCAGATATGCCAGGACAATAGCTGAAAGGCAGGAGATACTGAGCCAAAGTTTGCTGAGACTGAGCAAGTATTTCTAACTTTGGGATCACTGTGTGCGTGTCCTGTGCTTTGCAATCCTCCCTGTGCAGCTGTGGCTAGATGCTGATGGAGACAAGACAATGGGTTAGAATAGAACGGAATGGAATAGTATATTTCAATTGGAAGGGACCTGCAATGATCATCTGGCCCAACAGCCAGGCCAATTCAGATGGATCTCTGATATGACCTGACACAGCAGGTCTTATTTTCTGATATGTTATCTGTCACATCTAGTCCCTCTCTTTTTAGGTATATTATAGTAAACAAGGTGCCTGCCCAGTCTGCGTTGGACAGGTGTGAAATTGCCCAAACTCCTCTGGGAAAAATGAGATGATGGTACTGCTGCTGCCCCATGTAACAGGCAGTGCCTCCATGGCCGAGCTGGTGGTTGGGATCAGGAGGCTGGTCTTCACACCAGGCTGCAGATGCTGGAAGCAAGGCTGGGGAAGAGGAGAGATCTGGAGGCTTTGAAGGCAGCATGGTGTCAGTGTAGAAGGTATGTGAGAGCTGAGGGTGGATCGATAGTGAATTTGGGCTTTGCTGGTGATTGCAAGATGTTGAAGGATTGCCCTGATAAGAAAGGTGTTTCTGTAAGCAGGAACAAATTGGATTTTTATTTTTTTTTTTTTTTAGTAATTGGGCTTTCCTGGCTTGAGCATATATGTCAATCTTTCTGTGGTGTAAATTAGTCTTGGATGGTGATTTAGACCCACCGAAGGCCTGGGCTGAAACAGTGCAGCCAAGGTGCAGTGATCACACAGCTCGGTGTGGGTGGATGGGATGGACCAGCTGCCTGGTCCTGGGGCTGGGATGGGCTGGAATGGCAGGGAGGAGGGCCAGCACTGGTCCCAGCAGGGTTTCTGCCCCTCCTGTGGCGCTGCGGCTGTGAAACCCCGGGATCAGAGGTGTCTGCCCAAAAAGCTGGCGCTGCCTGTGTGTCTCCGGCGTAAGAGCAGCATCATTCGGGAAGGTGCAGGTCCCTTCGTGCCACTCGGCTACCAAACTGTGGCCCTCTTCCAAAACAGAGCTCCCTGCCCACCTGAGCAGGGTGGTCAATCAGCCCTGCCAGTCCAGGCAGCACTCCCCGGCAGCTCTTGAGGGCTCCATCCACTGGGGATGGAGCAGGGAGAGCCGAGGGCTGAGGCAGCAGAATGGAACCTCCTGGGCAGCAAGATCCCTGTGCAGGAAGGAGCCTGATGCCAGCAGCCCCCCTCCCTTGGCTGCGGGATTTGGGACTGCCCAGCAGCTTGTCTGGCATGCCCCGGTGCTGGCCACGTACATAATCCCAGGGCAGGAGCCGTGCTTGAACTGCATGTGAACCGTAAATCCCCACTGCTAAAGCCGAGGGCAGTTCCCGCTGGCAGCCTGCTGCGGCGGCTCAGCCTGGTCCCCGGCACCGCCGCCCAGAGCAGCCGGCTCATTTAAATTGCTTTATAAATGGGCCAAAGAACTCTGGCTCCAGCCTTCATCTGAGTAATAAATACACAATAAAGCAGCCTCAGTGGCTGAGCGAGGCCAAACAATCAACACTTCCAAAACAGGGAGGATGCTCTTACTGAAAAGAGGTCGTCTTTTGTAATGTTTTAGCCCTTTTCTGCCCCTTTTAAGGATTTCTCCTGGAGGAGATGGAGTAGAGGCTATGTTTAGCCAGCTGTATGCCCAGATGGTCACAACACTTATGAACAACATCCCCTAGGAATAATTGTATTAAGTCTTCTTTGGATTTTATACTCTTGGGGGTTTAAAAAAAAAAAAAGAAAGATTCTCTAGAATTAATGGTTTGGCACTTCTGCATTTGATTACTGTATTAAGAAAGCAGCCAGTGCTTGACAGGTTTTTGTAACCACCTCCAAACAAGAGACATCACACAGAACTATGACTTCTTAATGAAACGCTGGAAAGTGTTTAATTGAGGCTGAGGTAGGGTGTGCTGACGTGCTAGAAAGGACATTTGAACCCTGCTATTCCAGTATGCCCACATGGATTTAACCCCGAGCTCACCAGCCAGGTGAGGAGCTCGTCTCGCACGGATGAGAAGAGCCAGTGAAGAGTTTCCATCCTCCTGTTAAGCAGCGCACATGGGAATGAATGTGTGCTCTATTTGGCTTGCAAATTTTACATCACCTATTGCGTTTCCACTCACTCCTTTCTTTGGGGAGAGAGAAAAGAAAGCAACCAAAGAAAAGAAAGCAACAAACAAGAGAGATCAATGAACCATGGCAGAGCACTCTGCTGCACACACACTTCCCACCCGCCCTGGGAGAAGGCAGGGAAGGGCGGGGGGGACGAGGGGATGAATGAAAGCAAAGCCACACAATTCAGTTAAGGAATATGCTGAGAGATGAGAGCGATGATGGTAACTGGCTAGAAACTTTTCAGGGAGACCATTTGGAAGGGTTTGTATGTTTTAAAAGCTTGCATGCACTTTCCTGGGGCATCCCAGTGGATCACGAAGTGCTTGGCAAGACACAGCATTGCCCTCCTGTTAGCAATCTCCTGTCTGATGACACCCAGATTTTACAGATAGGGACACTGAGGCACAGAGAGGTTATTGCAGGGAGAAATTAACTTCCATTAGGGAAAGATAGACAACACCTGTGATTGCAGAAATCTAACCGTAAGGGTCAGGAGGTCCTTACCCAAAAACTTACATTTCTATTTGTTATTGCAGTGTTGGAAAAGCCATGAATAGAGACATAAAATGGATCTGCAAAACATCCACCCCACACCAGCATCACCAATACTTCTCTGCAACCCATCACAAACTGTAGTCAATGACCTGCAGCCATAAGTGATATATTCAGGAAAAAGCAGCTGAAAAGGGTATGACTGGTGGTCTGGGTCCTTGTGATAGCAGGGAATGTATAAAATTACTAAAACAGTTGTGAACACTGCCTATTGCTCCAATAGCTCTTGGACACCAAAGATGTCCTGCATGTAGTGCATGGGAAATTAGATCTGTGCTTCCCTGAAGCCATAGCAGCCTACAAAACATCACACCACAGGCAAAACCAGCTGTTCCTGGCCCAGGAGACCCCAACAAAAACCAGCTGTCTGGTGTCAGAGGAACGGGAGCATTGCTCTCTGACTCACGTTTGGTAGCTGGCCTCTGAAAAGTGGCTGCTGCAGGACTGCCCGGGCTTGGGTGTGAGTGTCCCTCGGTCCCGAGAGGCTGCTCTGGCAGCTGGGAGCAGCAGGACTGCAGCAGGAGCCTGTCAGAGCCTGTCGTGGCCTTTGCTCGGATGCTGTGGGGGAGTTTAGCAGATGTGATTCCTGCACATCCACTCCATGCCTCAAGACCCTGGTGAGATGGCTCTGCTGCCCCTCTCTGTTCCTGCACCACTGCAGGCAGCTACAGCAAACCCCACAGCTGAGGCTCCTGCCATTATCCTCCTACCACGCATAAGATTCCTGTCTCTAAAACAGAGAATGGATGAGATTAGCATCTTCTCCCCCTCTTGCTATGCCAGCTTTTGACAGACAGAGGGGTGGGGGAGTAGAAAATGGGGTAAAGATAGAGCTGAGTGTTTTGATAGGAATTGTCATTACCCTGATAGCAGTGAGGTTATGTGGGGACACGGTGGCTCTGACTTGCTGCAAGCCACTGGCTGGAGGAAAGGGTGGCAGAGGAGCTCAACATGGGGTGAAGGGTCTTTACTTTAGCACAGAACGTGGAGTGCATGGGGATAACAAACCTCTGCCTCTGCTGGCACCATAAACATGTAATGCACAAACCCCTACAGATTCAGGTCATGTGATTCATCCTCCTGAATCCCACAGCCCACAGGGTCAGGCACAAACTTTAAGCCTGTTTAATGTATCATTCAGGAATGAACCAGGTCGCTTTTACTTGTCTTTTAGAAGACACATGTTTTCATTATATATGCTCCAAGTGGAGGCTAAAGATCCAGAAACGATGGCTATGGAGTTTTGGCGTTCCCTCTCATCAGTTTGGTTAATTGCTCGTTTCATTTACTAGCTGGATTTTAACTTTCCTATGGATCACTTGGCTGTTGAAATTCCGTAAGTACTGGAAGTCAGCAAATTTGGGGAAGTGTTCTCTGGAGGAAAGTCCTGGAACTCTTACAACAGGCATAATTTTCATTTGTGCGGGTTTAGTGCTCTCACAGAATAAATAAGCATTAACCATCCCACAACCGCGCCAAAATGCAGCCAGTTTGTATCCTGCTGTGTGCTGCACTAGAAGCCTGAGCATTTTACCTTGCAGACTAAATGCCTCTGTGAACAGAAATTGTGATCATTACTCAGGAGATACTTTCCAGATGAAACCTCACTCAAAAATAGCTATGCCTGGATTTAATACCTTTAATACCAAGACAGTGGCATTTGCATTTAAACACTAACTTCAGTGCGAGGGAACTCATGAGGGAGAAAGGTGTACTTTTAACTAACCCTTCTAGCCACTGGGTGCCACTAGTGACTTGTTGGGTTGAGGGAATAGCAGCTATCCTGAAACTTCAGGGGAACAACCCACGTGTAAATCCTCCCAATACATTAATACATAGGAAGTTCACCTTCAACCTATTCAATTTACTTAAAAAGCATCCACCCTGCATGTCTCTGATTTCCCTCTGTTCTAATTCCCAGTGGCTGTACTTCAGTGCCAGGGTGTCATTCAGGGTGCTGGGTTAGAGGCTGTGTAACCAGCCCTTGGGAAGCCTGATGAAGCAAGCAAAGCACTCAAGCTTACACTCACGTTTATGACAACTGAGCAATCAGTGAAACTGCTCGTGTGCTTACAGACAAGCACATATTTGACTGGATTCGTGCATGAAGTGACTGGAACTGAAGACATGGTCAGCAAAGAAGCCCAGTGAGCTACTGCTTTTGCTGCTGGTTATCCTCCTCAAACTCATCCTTCACAGGATCATCCAATGCAGATGCAGTTCCAGACTCTCACATGAAATAGGTGTAATGACTGCTATTAATTCCTAGCAGGGGACAGGATCAGACCCCTGGGTTTAATGGTCTGCTTTTCATCTCTGTAATCCCCATCCCATCTCTCATTCTGCTTTTCAGTTCAAAATTACTTTGCCTGCCTCCCCCTCCTCCATTTTTATTGTTCTGACGTTCCCTGCCACGATTTCTCCAAAGGCAGGATGGTGAGGCACTTCATCTACAATGATCTATTTCCACAAATAGGCACATACAGGTGGAAATATGTACATGAGTTTATTCTACACCTGAAAACACACAGAGCAAGCAAATAAACCCCTGGAACACTGTACCTACAGTGAGGTCTCCACTCTTTTATTGTCTGATTTAAGCTAGAGTGATACAAATTCTGTGTAGGGACAAGACTTAATGAGCCAGTAATTTGCACATGTACATGAAACCCCTACAAACTGGGTTTAAATAGAAACTGGGCCCTCGAATAAGAAATCCAACAGAGGAACAGGTTTCTAGGCGGCAATGAGCTGCTGTGTGTCAGCCACCTCAGGGCAACAAGCTGGTTGCAAGCCTGTGGTACTTGCAGTGAATGTACCCCATGTCTGTGCCAGTGCTGTTTCTCCCATCTCCAGTGTGAGAGCAGGCACACGAGCACTGTATTACACTGGCTGATGTGCTGTAGGTCCACACGCTGGTGTACCTCACAGTAAGAGTGCCCACAGACCCCAGTGCACAGTTTTCTTTCTTTCCCTCAGTTCCAGGTCTATCCAAAGTCCACGGATGGCCCCACTCGCCCTCCCCGTGGTCCCCCTCCCCTCGCTGCTGCTGCTCCAGCCGCAGGGGCTGGCTGCTCCCACGCGCCCATTTGTATGTCACTCACGCGTCTCTCCCCACTTAGAGCTGTCTTCTGTTTCCTGCTGCCAAGAACCGTCTCTATTTGAGACTCCATTTCAAACCCATGATTACCAGGAGCCTTCCTCTCCTCTCATCTCTCTTCAGCTCTTTCTTACTCTTCGCTTCTTCGTCTGGATTTTATTTTGGTCTGTGAGCGCGTGCTCTGGGGCAGGGAAGCCCCACGTGTACTCACTGTGCTGCAGGGATGATGTGACAGCCTGATCCTCACTCTGCAGAAGTGACCTGGAAAAAAAGGCACCTCGTCATCTGAAGGCAGGAAGGACAGCGTTGTGATTAATTTTTAACTATTATCCCTGACTCCGTGGTGGGGAATACTCCCATGCCTTCTTCCTGCCGCTAAGGCAGCCTTCTGGATCAAGAGTAAGGCAGAAGAGGAGCAGAAGTGTCACGCAGCTGCCTCAAGTTTCAGCTGATCCACCCTCCTCTGGGCCGCCTTCTAGCATGGGCTGGGGACTGGGCTCGGAGCAGCTGGGTGTGGCAGGCTGCAGAGGAGCACACTGACGGGAAGCTGTGGGTGCAGACAGGCTGCACAACCGAGTAAAAAGGTTCCAAACAGAGTTTCATTTTCCAGTAGCTGTACTGGGTAAAGAGGGCCAGGACACAGACGGGTAATGTGCATTGCTAAGGCCAAGTCCATGGACTGTGTTTGACTGCTCATACTCGCTAGGACTCCCTTTTTAATTAATAAGGATTTTTCTCCTTCAGACATTTTAAAAATTATGCAGACGGTTCCTTCGAGCTGCAGGTTTCGCACAAGAGAAGGGTTGCAAGAAATCACCATTTAATTAAATAAACATCTCTTTGAACGATGACCCTTCTCCAAAGTTGGAACCTCCTTGCCATCATTAGAGCCCCACATAAACTGTAGCAGTTAGCAGTCTGCTTCGGGATTACAGTGTTCGTAGCAAGAGAAATTGCTCCTGAGATCATTTAACCTCCCTGGGGAGATGACAGGAAGGAATTAATCTTCCGCTGCTAATCCGCCCTGTGCTGCTGGATCAAAAATTGGCATCGATGGGGGTGCCTGCGCAGGGGAGCCTGCGGTGGCATTTACCATCCGCGTGTGCTCCCTCCCACCTCCTCCTCCAGCGCGGCTGAGGAAACAGGGGGCAGCTATTTCAGGAAGTCTACGTAACATACTATTAAACCGTTTGTGCTGGCTGAGAAGGAGATTTGGTTTCTCCTGTTCCCCTCCAGTCCGAGCTGTGTCAGCAAGGTGAACACTACAGAAGGGCTTTCACTTTAGTCCCAGGAATCAGTCTCCTCCCTGGTTTTGTCGCTACTTGCAGTCTGTTTTATTTCGTATCAATTTGTTTCATATTATTATTGTTATTATATTTGTTAGTGATTTATATACATTATTCAGCAGTGCCCAGGTACATTTTCATCCCCCAGAATGCTTGTAGGAAATAGAATGTGCTGGCATGACCCTCTGCTCATGAGAGCCTTTGTGTCAAAAGCAGTTCTGCATGGAATGGAAACCTCCATTTTTATTTGTTTTTTTCTTTTCCTGGTGAGTAAAACGGATCCAAGAAACAATTCAATATGTTTGTGAGCAATCTGTGAGCAGAGAGGGGGTTTAGGTTTACAGAGTTGCGGTGGGGCCAGTCCTGGAGCAGGGACATATTCCTTGGGATACAGCACCCAGACACACAGTGAGAATAGCAAGTAGCGAACGCCCTTAGCAACTGGCTTGTGGAAAAAAATTAATTTGCTAAGATCATCGGCACTAAGTCGCCTTGAAGAGTTGTAAATCACAAGGCTGTACAAAGCGAAACCTGCTCCTGCGTAGTCTGTGAGCAGAGACAGACTATTACGATGGATTCAGCTATTCCTAACTAATAAGAACTTATTAGAAGGAGTTCAGAAAATGCTAGGCTCATCCAAATCAAAGGCCAAGCTCCTGCTGATGTTGGCAGAGGCAGAATTGTACCCAATGGGCAGATTTTTCACAACAGAGGACAGCATCTTGTTTCCTACTCCACAGCATTTAGGTTTTCAGCCCAGGACCAGCTGCCCCTGCCAGACCTTGTGCTCTCACAGCTCCCACCTCAGCAGGCAGCAGGGATCCAGCAGGATGCCCAGCTCAGGTCCTGGAATAGAAGGTGCTGTGGATGGGAAAGCCAAGCCCAGAGCGAGACAAAGCTGCAGTGAGGGCTCTCAGGAAGGCTCTCACCAGCTGGAGGAGGGGACTGGGCAGTGTGGGAGGAAAGTCAGACCCTTCTGTTGATAAAACCAACCCTGACACAGGCTCTTTTCTCCCCTGACTGATCCAAACACTTGCAAAAGACGGGTTTTCTTTTCACTAGCAGCACACCACCAAATGGGATTTGCAACAAGGAGGTGTGAGGGATAGCAGCCCATCCCTCATACCCAGCAGAGCCTGGAGGCTTCTTTTGCTGCTTTCAAGTTTCCCGTGCATTAATCCCCACAATAACACACGATCACCAGGAAAACCTTGGGAAATAGGGGGCAGGGGAATATGGACACTTTTCAGAGAGAAAGGTATAAAAGGAAGCAAAAAACAATCACAGTGGAAAAACATAGGTCATTTGCTCTTCCATTTTTCTGTCAAATGGTGATTAGAAGAGAAAATGTTCTTTCTGTACCAGTCAGGAAAGGAAGAAACATGTTCCACTTCTCTCAAAAAAAAAAAAAATCCAGTGAAGCAAGAGTGATGCTATTTCTCTAACTCAGAGAAGCAAAGCAGTCTCCAGGAGTCTGTGAGGGTTTGTGAAGGTGCCCTTGCTGTTATTGTGTTAAACACTGAAAAAAGCTTGTTTCCCAAATGCGTAGGGGGGCACAGATGACTCCAGCAAGCTGTTTGTCAGTTCTTGGGTATCCCCAGCTACCCAAACCTGCCTCCTGTGTCTCTCACCTGCAGTTTTGGAAAGTTTTCCGTAGGCTTGGAGAGCTTGTCTGAAGCTGCTCTCCCATCTCTGTGAAGATGGCATTAAGCCTCATCAGGGCTGGTCCTGGTGTCTCTTGCTCTGGCTGTGCCCTCCAGATGCTGGTACTGGAGGAAACCAAGGTTCCCTGTGAATACATCTTTTGTCTTCTGTGCTCCACAGTAAGAAGCTACAAGTAGGAACTGGGATATACAGAAATGCACTTGTGGAGCACACACTTTGATGTTCTTTATTTCTGGTCTGGGATCGTGGGTTATTGTATTCTAGAACAAATGATAGCTCAGATGATACAATCACAGATTTCAGCTCACCTAACAATTGTATTTCTAGTTCATCTCTTTACCTCAGCATTTCTGCATTGTGATGTCTCTTCTTTTGTACTGTGAGCATTTTCATTTAAGCCAAAAAATAGTGTTTGGATGTGTTCAGGATAACCCTATTCCGCATTTTGTTTTAAGGAGAGCACATCTACCTATGCCAAGTCGAGTCCAAACTGCCTGCTAATTCATGAGCTGGGGTAACAAGCTCCACAAAACCTGAGCATGTTTCTGCACTTGTGGCAGCAGGCACGGACTGGAGCTGCCTGGTCAATGTGCAGCAACGAATGGGGCAGAACTCACAAATGGCCATGTCACCCCTGTGGGCTTTGGCACCCCATTTCAGCAAGTCCCAGTGCCCAGCCATGATCTACTAGAGTGCTGTGGGTGCTGATGACATGCACCAAGCACGATGTGGTCTCATCTAATACCATTTCACACAAGGAGTCACTCAGGCTAGTGGTTGTAAAAGGCCTTTATTCGACCTGGCCCTTTGACAGTCAATTCCTGTTCCCTGTCTAACACAACATGGTTAAAAACAAGCAAACAACCCAGTATAAAACATAAGCATCTGCAGCAGAATATATATTTCATTTTTACATTAAAAACTACTTACAGTGATAAATGACAGCACGGTACAATCCAGAAACCAGCTGCCTATATTATGCATTATATCAATATTTATTTTAATTCTAAAGAACCATAGTCTGGGGGCTTTTACTAAAATAGATGCTGCAAATGGTATCCTGATGGATTATTCTTCATTCCAAAGTAACTTTACTTGGACATCTCTGAATGCTCTTTGTCACTCGTTCTCCTCTCTCAGTTTTTCAGCATGCTGAAAAAAGAAATGAGAGAATAAAAATAGAGCTAACTGTGTAACTGAGGTGAGAATAATCTTCCCTGGCAGTAGAGCACAATTGGTCTCCAATTGTAATTACTGCCTTGCTCACGCTCCAACAATAGATCTGAAATGGTGTTTTGGGGATACAGGGCTTTCCTTTGCAGAGCCATTGCTGTGCGATTCCCTGTGTGGAGTGGCTGTGCTTCTTCCCTGCTCCCCTTAAACCCTTCCCAGCAGCGGGGACAACTGCCTGAGCAAACACCACACACATGCAGCACGTTGTGATATGCAGAAGGTGTTACCTCAGCACATAACCCATGCTGAGGCTCTGCCAGAGCTGCTGAGGGTGCAGACTCTGCTGGGAGCAAAGGGAGTCGAGGCAGGGCTGGGCAGGGGGAGCAGCCAGAGCTCCCTGTGCACAGGAGTTTGTGCTGCCTCTGGAGTGACCCAGGGTAGCAGTTCCTTGAGGCCACTTCTTTTACAACAGACAGGGGCTCAACGTTCAGGAGCCTCAAAGACCATAAATAAGGGCATTTTGCTGTATCACTGATCTGAAAGGTTTTTCTGCTGCTCTTCCCTTGCAGACCCAGAGGTGAGGCAGCGTAGAAAACACAATTCAGGAGTTATCAAAAAGGAACATGGACAATTTTGGCTCCTTGAAAATGTGTCTATGTTTTTGTGACATCTTCAATGCATAATTGCTCTTTTTGGTGGGCAGCATGACTAAAATGCAGCATTCATGTCTATTAGAAATTGGAAAGAGCATACCTGACACGCGTACCCCCCTATTTCTTTGGTGCAGCCCTGCTTATTTGCAAACATTTGGTACGTAGAATGCAGGAGGGATCAAACAAGAGGAAACAATTTCTTTTCCTCCAGTTTCAACTTTGTTTCTGGAAGCACTTTAACTCCAGAGCTCTTTCTCTGAGCATTTTCTCAGTCCTGCTACAAGTGGTGCTACGATTACTGCTGCTTGCTGACATTCCTGAAGCTGTCCATGTGGTTTCTCTTACTTACCATACATACAAGCATCCTTTTCTACTTACTTCCATAGCTACCCATTTCAGTTTAATCAATCTCTTAAGTGAAAGATGGTGGTTACACACTTCATTTCCCATATAACTGTATTAGCCAGGTTAATGATGATGTTTAAAACCCAGTGTTTTGTTGAGGATATTCAAATCAATGATCATTGTTTCGTTATTGCTGTTACTGCAATGATCCAGAATCACAAGATCATAAAATCACAGAGTGGGTCAGGCTGGAAGGGACCACACTGGTTCATCTGGTCCCACCTCCCTGCTCAAGCAGGGTCATCCCAGAGCACATGGCACAGGAATGTGTGCAGATGGTTCTGGAATATCTCCAGTGAGGGAGGCTCCACACCTTCTCTGGACAATCTGTTCAGTGCTTGGCCACTACACAGTGAAGAAATTCTTCTTCATGTTCAGGTGGAACTTCCTGGGCCTCAGTTTCTTCTTGTTCCTCCTGTCCCATTGCTGGGCACCACGGAGCAGAGCCTGGTCCATCCTCTGCCCCCTCCCTGCAGACACTGACAGACAGGGATGAGGGCCCCTCTCAGCTGCCTCTTCTCGAGGCTGAACAGGCCCAGCTCCCTCAGCCTTTCCTCAGAGAGATGCTCCAGTCCCTTCATCATCTTTGTCACTCTCTGCTGGACCTGCTCCAGGAGCTCCATGTCTCTCCTGTCCTGAGGAGCCCAGAGCTGGACACAGCACTCCAGGTGATCCTCACCAGGGCTGAGAAGAGGGGCAGGATCACCTCCTTCAATGTGCTGGCAATGCTCTTCCTAAAGGACCCAAATCCTTCAACCCAAACCCTTTTGGGACCCTGCCTCAAAGGGAAGCAGCCACTGCCATGTGCTTTATGCCATCTGTGCTCCCCTCTCTTCTGCAGGATGACTCCTATGCACGGTATGGTGCCAACATCCTGCCCCTTGCTGAGGTCTGTGCCCTTACACTGCCTCTCCATGGGGAGCTAGGGCAGGACCAGGATGTCATCTCCTTCCCCAGCACCAGAAGGGGCAGGGCCCACCAAGACAGGGGCTACATTACCAGGAGACCCCAAGTGCCTCTGTTTTAGGGTCTGACTCTGAGGCAGATGCCTGAGGTAGGACACAACTTTGTGTTAGGTAGCTTGCAGCAGGCCCAGCAAGCTCAGCCCTGGTATGAAAGCTTTCATCCTTTTCAGACTGCTGGCTCCAGTGATGAGCATTTCTAAAACTCTCGAGTTGAAAAGTTGTCTAATCTCCCAGCAAATCTAAGAAAATCAATCCCACCTCAGAAACGAGTTTACTAAAATGTTATGATGCTTTTATTATTGACATTAAACCACAGCCAAATTTTACTGGGAGGTGCTCAGTGGTGACAAGGCTTTTTCTGCCCTTGCATTATTTAAAGGTTAAAAGTAGAAGGGTGTATCACTTAAGATATAGGACAATATATATAAATGTAAGGATAATGATTCTTCAAATAGTGAACCCTGAAAAGGGCTGCGTGGGTGTAGCCTAAGGAACGACATAAACATCAACATCAACCAATTATTTTTACATTTTCTCTTTCTTAGTGTAAGCTTCAGCAGCTGGGTCCCATATGAATATGTCATGACAGATGACAGTGATATGAGCAGATGAACCCCAAGGCAACCCGCTATCCTGTCAAGGAGAGGGCAGAGATGGGTCCCCTAAATATGCATAGGCTGTGTCACTGACAGCAATTTACTGTTGTGGTCAGGCGCCTGGAGTCGGTATTCTTCCCCAGGAAGCAGGTTGTAAAATATTTTTAGGCAGGAATACCATTAAAGTTTGTCTTCAGTAAGAATCACTGACAAAGGAGAGCCCAATCTTCCACAACCTGGTGGATTCGCTGGACAATTTCGCTTTTTTTTTTAAATCTGGCATTTAAAACAATGCTTAACTAAGCCCTGCCAGCTGCCTTACCTAGCAACATTAAGCTGAAGAGATAGCAAAAATGTTACTGGGATGATTTGTAATAAATGTTTACATTTTATAAATAGGCTTACACCTGTGTTTTGTCTGGCTGCAGCCATGTGGTTCAAAACACTGAAAATGGAGGCAAATGCACAGTTTCTTCTTTTGAGGTGAGGTTTCCAGCACCAGCAGGGTGCAAAAGGAGTGGCCAATCCATTACCTCCATTAGGAGCTGTATAAACAAAGCAGCCACCCTGTGATGCTGACAACACACAGCCTGTTGCTCGAAAGCTTGGATCAGTTCCTCTTCTGGCTTGCACCACAAAAAAGGCACACTGGCTGTCACAGACTGTGACAGTGCAAAGCAAGGGCTGAATCTTGCTTCTGGTGTCTCTGTAATGTGAGGAATTCAAGAGCCTCATTTAAATATTAAATCCTTCCTTTTCCATACCCCATTTTCAGTCGTGTTCTCCATTTCAAATACCTCCTCTGCTCTCAAGCAGTGACCAAAAGCTTTCCATGGTATTTTGAAGGGATGCCAGTGATTTCTTATGGCAGGGATTCATATTAGGGGAAGCTGGTGTGCATACTGCTAAAATAAACTTTGCTCAATCAAGTAAAAGGGGGGAGATGTCAGTGCTAAGGTCATAGTTAAAGCCAGTCTGGAATTTGCAGCCAAAGGAGGAACCAAATCCCTCTGTATCAAACTTCCCTGGCTGAGTTTAATCTCCAGATTTTAGAGACTAGCTCTTGCATAAGGCACAGAGGGGTTAACATTATTTTCTGGCATAGCAACTCATTTCTAAATTATGTTCATTTTCTTTCTCATTTATTTCTAAATAATTGTAAATACCAGACTTTACAGATGGAAGATCAGATGGCACCTCAAGGTTTCTGTTGTTTTGTACCTGGAGAATTTCAGGCACCACAAATCATTCCTCCTGCTTCAAGTGGCAGGTCTGAATTATGCTGAGTTTAGCCAAAGGGAGTGGTTGGGTTTGCCAGTAATGTGAGTTTAAAAGCCTTCCACCTCTTGCATTGCTCACCTGATAATAGAAATTACGGAGGTGGATTTTCAAGGTAACAGGGGAGCGAGATGTGTGGGATACAGGTGCTGTGCACATGATGTGACGAGCAAGTGACAGCACTGGGTGGAAGTGGTTAAGCCCCACTAAGCCCCAAGTGCTCCAGTGCCTCTGCAGTAGAGGAGGAATGGACTAAGCCTGGCTCTGGGCCCTGAGGTTCTGCACCAGATCAGCAGCATTTGCAGCTGTCCTTGCAGAAGTCTCGCCCACATCACCTTCACTCTCCTGCACTCAGCCCGTGCCAAAGGAGCTGCAACTTTGTGCTGGTGTGCACCAGCCCTGCCTGCCCCACAAAGCTGAGGCAGGAGCAAGGGGCTCCCTCTGAGGGCTGACGCCATGGGGTTAAGGGCTGCTGGGCTTTTACCCCTCGAGGAAGCCAGCCCTGCTCCTGCTCCCTCAGTCTCTCCCTGGCTTGTTGTTTATCTGTGCCTCGGGAAGCTCAGCTGGCAGGGCAGAGGGGCACAGGCAGCTGCAGCAACGGGATCGTGTGGGGCAGCATGGAAAGGGAAGGAGAGCTTACATGAAAGTTGTTCAGGGTTTGAAAGTTGAGGGGCTGCCCAGGCTTTGTCAGCTCACAGTTCCTCTGTTTCTGCCTGCTTGGGTCCAGATTGACTACAGAGCCAGTTTTCTCACCTCTCCCTCCCGCTTGGAGCTTGTCAGTCCTACAAACCCACAGAGAACATTACAGACAAGCCCCCACCTACACTTCAATATCTTTACCACCTCTTCTCATGCTGCCCTCCTTACTGTCCCACACATATCCCCTTTCTCCTTCCCTGCTCCCTCACTGCCTTTATTTTTTCCTCTGTGCCCATAATATATAAACTCTCCAGTGATTCTGTATAAATGAGCAGTGAAAGAGCTGACCAAAGAGTCAGAAAACAGGAGAAAAGAGTTTGTCTGGGCCCTAGGAACAGCAGAATATAGAATTAATCCAGGACACGGTCTGGAAAAGGAGAGAGAGAAGGGGAGTCAAGTTAAGAGGTCATACAGAAAGCAAGGTGGTATGTGAAGATTTAGGGCTTTGCAAGACACTAGGGGAGGAACAGAGATGAAAATACATGAGCCATGCCATCTGTCAATGTTTGCACAGAAATCCCACCAAAACCAAAAATATTGTTTAAAATCCATTAAAGTTGCTCGTGGCACATCCCACCAACAAAAACATTAGAAAGCCATGAAGTCCCTAGCCAAGCCTTCACTTGAGTTTTGAAGCCCTTAACCACAGTTTCACGTTCGACACATCACCCCAGCGACTTCTAGAACCCACAGGCTTCCTCCCTCCCTTCCCACTTGAAACCTTTAGCCTGAACCCAGCATGCAAACCTCTCCTGCCAAGAAAACTAAATGCAGCATCGTTCATTCCTCAGTGCACCCCCTAACTCACACCAGCACAGGGAGCAGGGGAGAACTTGTCCAAACCTCAAACTCTCCTACAATAGATTCCCACTTACAAACAAACAAAAACCATTTGCATCATCGTACACAGCTCCCTCCCACCAGCTGCCAAGACCATACACCTTGAATTCCTGCTTCTCAGGGCACCAGCGACCCACACAATTGCTCCTCCTGGAAACCACACTGCAGAGTTTGAGTTTACGGTTACGCAGCTCGTGTGGGCTCGGGGGGAGGAGGTGTGTGGGTTGTGGGTGGTGGATGTGGCTGACGTAACGTGGAAGGTGAAATCATGCTCGCAGACAGCTGAAGGCTACACTGGCAACTTCATTGATTATTTCTATGGCTTTGGAAGTGCCTGGTTAGGTAAGACACTTTTTTTTTTTCTCTTTTCAGTGAATTTTGAGAGGGGATGAAAGTGGTGGTAAGGAGTAACCAGTAAAACATAATAAAATAATGTCGTCATTCTTTGAAAATTGTTGCTTTGTTGACACATTAAGGTCACAACTGTTGGCTTGACTCTCCCACTGTGAATAAGAGTGCACTTCTGTTTTGGCCAGGATGTGGTCCTATCATCTCATGAAGCTCTGGGCTGCTGCAGCATTGGGTAAGAGGAGCAGATGGCCTGAGACAGTGCAGTCATTAGTTAAAAAACAGAACTCAACTGTATTTCGCAAAGGTAGTAAAGTAAATTATTCTAAAATGGATAATCTCACGGTGCAGAAACAGTGGAAAATACCTTGAAGTGCACCCTCTGCTCACAGTTTTCACCATCTTCCAACATTACTGCACATGCATGTTTTAGCATTTTTATCCATTTTTGGCCAACCAGAATTAAGGTGGAATTTTTCTAAATAGCTGCTGATTGCAAGTGCACCCACTTTTCCATATGGGCTGTAGCTGAGTACCCAGAAATTCAGGCCTTTATAATCAGTAGCTTTTTCTGAAAGTGTCTCCCATGAGGTACCTATCCAGTGCACTGGGCTTTGTCTTTAGAGTTCTCACAACAGAGGGAGGGAGCAAAAGCACCGTTTTTCTCCTGATGTCAATACCTATAATGACCATTGCAGCTGGTTTTAAACTAAACAAGGGTTAGTTTAGAATGTAGTGTTCTGTGACTGGGGAGGTCTGGATCTTCTTTGCATGGCTATAAAAGAAGCAAATATGATAAATCACCGTTTAGTAGGGTACAGTCCTAAATGGCTGGTAGCAACTAGAGTGGTGAAGAGTGGAGCTTGTTCAGGCAGAAAGAGCAAAAGCCCCTGTTGAAACCCAGCAGTCCTGCCCTTTGCAGGGTGGGCTGGCCGGGCACTCTCCTCTGGCAGCCAGATCGATGCTTCCAGCCAGACACCGCCTTCAGGGCAGCACTTCCCAGCAAATCACAAGGCTCCGGGAGAATCTCTTTGCTCATCAAGTGCCTGGGTTTTTCTGCCAGGGTTTCCCCAAAAGATACCAGCTGTAATTATAGTGGGTCCCCAGTTCAACTTACCTCATTTAACAATAACGGTAGCTTTAAAAAAACTTTTAACATAATCGTGGACATGAACTTAGTAGTGCACAAATTAGAAATTACCCCACATGAGAGCTTATTTGATGGCCTCTGGGAGCCAATGCAAATTCTTCCAGCAATCCAGCGACAGGGACAGATATCTGGGAGACTTTGGATCAAGCCAAAAAATTCTACACCTGCTAAATGTTACTCACAAGATGCCAAATATTGTGCTGGTATTACGAGGGCTGGATCATTATGCACAGCACAGGAAGGATCCACTGTTTTGAGGTTAGTGTTTGACCAGGCACCAGTGGCCAGACATGATGGCAATAGAGAGGTAGACCACAGGAGGAACATTTGCACCAAGTGACTGGCATGGTTGTTGGTGCAAAGACCACTGACTGATAAAACAAAATAAAACAAAATAAAACAAAATAAAACAAAATAAAACAACGACACAGTATAGCATAAAGCCCCGTTACACAAAATAAAATAGTGAAATAGCTCGCGTGTTGCGAGGGTTTCCCATCCGGCAGGAAATCATTTCTCCAACAGGAGGAGCTCTTTGCTTTGGTGAGACGATGTCAAAGGAGTGGCCACAGCTTTACTCCAAACCCCCTCCTCCTCCTTCCCCTCCCGCCCCCGTTTTATACCAGAGCGGCAGCTTAATTGATTTGATAACAAAATAAACAGCAGCCGAGGGCTGCCCGCGGGAGGCGGCAGAGGAAGGTGATGGATGCCCGCCGCACGACTTTCCGCGGCCGCCGCTCTCCGGAGCCGGCGGGGAGCGGGATGCGGGATGCGGGATGCGGGATGCGGGATGCGGGATGCGGGATGCGAGCTGTCCCTGCGCATCCCGGCCCCCAGCCCGGCGCTCCGCAGGGGCGCAGCTCGCTCCTGGCTCCGGGCGGTTCGCAGCGCTCCCGGCGGGCCCTGGCTGCGCGCAGCCGGGAGCAAGGCTCTCCCTGCCGCTCCCCCGAAGGAGCAGCGCGGGGGTGCCGTGCAAAGGGGATGGCAGACGCGGTATCAAGTCCTGCCCTGGGGGCTTCTGAGCGGAGCGAAGGGTCAGCGCCTGGGCTTTCTGCCGGCGCCAGCGCGGGTGATGTTTTATTGTGCTGGATCCCCTCGCTGCGCCGAAACTTCGGGGGGGGGGGGGGGTGGAAATGCCCGCACGTCTGATTAGTCTGGAGGTGAATGTCCGGCCTGAGTTTGTAGGGTAACTCTTGCCTTCAGGACAGACGCTGCCGTCGCCTTAAACGTCCCAAACTCACTACGGGGAGAAGCTGCCTCCTACCCGCGGGTCGCCCCGCGAAGTCATCCTTCTAACCGCGGGCAATGTAGGGGTTCGCCGCATCTTCCACCTCACTTCCCACCCTCCCGCAGCCGCCCCAAGCGATAGTGGCTGACTTTACAGCACAAATTAACCTGCTGTCCGTAAAGGCGCTTCACTATAATTCTGGGAACGAGCGGGCCGAGAGCCCGCGCCAAGGCTGCCACGGAGGGAAACCGCTGTGGGGGCTGAGCTTGCCCGCAGGGCATGTTTGTGACGGGGGGGGGGGGCGGGGGAAGGGAAAGTGGTTCCCGAGCAGCCGCAGCAGCAGAAGGAAAAGCTGCCGAAATAGCTGCGCTAAGCGGCACTCGGCCACAGCCGTGCCCTCCCGAGGGGGCTGCCCGCGACCCTCCTCTCCTGCGGGCACCGCGGGCTGCGCTCGCCCTCCCGGGAATATCCCCACACTGACCCTCGGGTCCCCGTCCCTGCCTCAGGGCAGTCACTGCTCCAGCCCCTCCACACCCTCCGGTGTCCCTTGGGCAGCCGCAGAGGAGCTCGGAGCCCAGCGATCTCGGGCGGGGGCTGCGGGATGCCCGCAGCTGCCCACGCGTGTGCGGGCGGCCGGGCGCGGACGCAGAGGGCAGGGCAGTGGGCAAGGGCTCCATCTGCTCCCGCCTTCCGGAATTAGCGCAGCCACGAGCAGCAGCAGCATGGAGTTTCCAGCGCCTTGTCCGCAGTTTCAGCTTGTTTTTCTTCCTAATTATTTTTTAAAGACTCGATGACTTCTCTGTGTGGGTTGTGCCTCTTTTTTTTTGGGTGATTTTTTTTTTCTGGTTGGTTGGTTGCTGGGTTTTTTTCCCTCTGGTTTTGTCTGCTCTGCGCTGCAATGGGGATTTTGAGCTGTAGCACCCGAAACTGGGAACCGTGACTAATTTAGGGGTGTATTTCTTCAGCGCATTCATTTTAAGACAGTAAACCTTAGAAGATGGAGTGGAGAGGCTGTGAGAGGGAGAGAGAGGCGGGAGGGCACTGCCGTGGCTCTGCGTGAAGTTGGATACACCCTGACACACGGACAGGGCTGTCGGTGTGCGGGGCTGGGGGCGCGGGGGTTGGACAGGCAGCCGGTAACGAGCAGACTGCCGTATGATTTAGAGCGATGATGAGGTTTATCATTTGAGCACTGATGAATCCAGGGAACATGAGAGCTGCAATTGACATTCCTAAAAACAATTAAATCGGTGGGGAGTACTGCTGGAAAATCGATACGGCCCAGTGTAATACGGTTTGACTATAAACAGATTCCTCCCGTAGTAATAAACCACGAAGTGAGTGTGAAGTACCGCGATTCCCTGGCTGAAAAGAGGTCTTCTCCCTTCAGCGTCTCAAAACACATCCCCCCTCGCCCTCGGCAATGCTCCCCGGCTCCCGCGGGGCGTCCTGGTGAGCCGGGGCGACGGTACCAAATACCTTTGTGAAATTCTCCAGCAGCAAACGTTCATAACCCCGAGGGGAGGTCGGGGGAAGTATTTAAATAGCTTCCCGAATAAGTAGCGAGCGCCTTTAGTCTTGGACGAAAATAAACTGGGAGTTAAGCTTTAAATATCCAGGCTTGATTTAAGAGCAAGATGCACTCGGCTGAGCGCGCTCTCGGGGTGGCCCCCCGAGAGGAGGCCAGAGAAAGGAAGGGGAAAGGGAACTGAGAGGGAAGGGAGGGAAAAGGGGAAGAATGAGGAATAGAAGAGAAAGAAGGCCCCCGGGCCCCGCTCGGGCTGTGCCGCCCACGCTGCTCGCCGCTGAGCGCGGAGGCGACGTTTCCTGCGTCCCCTCGGTCGGAGCTGGGGGGGTGTGGGGACCTCGCCACAGCCCCGCACCGTGTGGAGGCTTCCAACAGAGGGCGAGGGAAGCCCGGCTGGGCTCCGAGACCGCGCGGGGACCGGGATCGACACGGGAGGCCAGGGACAGCTCGGCTTCCCGGGACCCTCCCCACGCCGCTGGCGACTCCCACTAGAGAAAGGCTGAGGGGAAGCAAAGGGGAAACCGGCGCCAGGCAAACCCCGGGGGCGTTTGCGGAGCTGGCTTTTATTTCGGCTTTGGCTGGCGAGCGGAGCGCTCGGGGCCGCCGAGCCCCGCTGTGCCCGCGGCTTGGCACGGGCAGGCAGCGCCGGCTGCCAGCGCCGCGCCGCCCTCGGCGGGCTGCGATCGTGCGGTTTGCGGAGCAGCGGCTGCACGCCGGGGGCCCCCGCCCGCGGGAGGGAGCCGGGAGGCGGCCAAGCCCCGCCGGGAACGCCTGGCAGGGCCCGGGGGCAGCCGCCGAGCGCCGGGCGGGGGCGGAAAGCGCCCGCTTCCCCCGGGACCGCCGCTCTCCGCCGGCTGCGAGGGAAACAGGATCCCGCTGCCGTGCGCCGCACGGGAGCCTGTTCCTGGCAGCCGCCGGCTTCCCGGTGCCTCCAAGGAAGAGGATACAAGTTGAATATTGTTTGTGCGGCCGGGACAAAATATCCAGGGCTGACGGGGGTGGGGGGAGGGGGGAGGGATTGTGTTCGTCCGCCCATGATGAATAATCCGGGCCGGCCTCCCGGCTGTGGCGGCCAAATCGCTCTTGAATCTGCCAAGTGATCAGCCGCTACCTCTGCCCGCTCCTCGGGCGCCGTTGGCCTTTCCCCGGCTGGCTCTGGCAGCACGCACACCGCAGCCGCCGAGCGCACGGCGCTGCCTCCGCCGGGGCCACCCGCCCGGGGGCCGGGCCGCGGCCTCAGCATCAGCCTGGGGCGGGGAACGGGGATGTAAAGCGTGGCAGCGAAGTTTGGAGAGGAGTGGGGGGTTTCCCCGGGCTGGGGATGCCCGGCGGCAGGTGGAGGCTGCGCCGCTGCCCCGCTCAGCCCGGGGCTGGGGCCGCTGAGGGGAGCGGAGCCCCGAGCTGCGCGGCGCGGGACCTGCTGACCCTTCCTCCCCCCTCCCGCCCGGCCGTCTGGTGGGAACAAACACAAGCTGTTCCGGACCGGGGCCGCGCAGCTGGCCCGGCGGTGGCGGCGGAGCTCTGCCAAAGAGGCCGCAGGGAAGGTCCTCGGGTTTCCCGCAAGCGCACACACGCGGCCGCCCGGGCGCGGCGCTGGGACCGCTCCCAGCGGTCGTGAGCGGCGGGGGCCCCGTGTGTGTGTGCGGGGGTGGGGAGGCGGGGGGGAGCTTGTGCGGGTGATGACGTGCCCGCAGAGCAGCCGGGGACGGCTCCGCGTGTGTGGAAGTCTGAGGCGGCGAGTGCCTGCGAGACGATGTGCGTGGGGAGCGGGAGCGTGCTGCGAGGGAGGCGGTGCGCGTGTGCCTGCGTGGGAAACCCTGCGCTAGTGCGATCGCGTGTGCGGGTCAGCCTGAGTGTGTGCGGCTGTGTGACAGAGCCCGGGTGTGAGAAAGGGAGCGTGAGAGGTCCTCGGCGTGTGCCCCAGCTGCGAGAAGCAGCTAATGTGTGAGAGCTGCCGTGCTTCCCCGCAGGATGCAGTGCCCGTGCGAGAGGGCCATCGAGTGTGCGTGGGAGTAAATGTGCGTGTGACAGGGAATGTGAGTGTGACACGGAACGTGAGTGTGACACTGAACGTGTGCGTGGCACGGCACGATCGAGAAGCGGCAGCGTGTGTGCCCCACGGAGGGTGTGCGTGACAAGGTGTGCGAGCGGCGGCGTGCCCGTGTGACTCAGCGTGTGACCGTGCGAGTGCACGCGTGGGCGAGAGCAGCCGAGCAGCGCGGGGGGCGGACGCGCGGCGGGGCCGAGGAAGCTGGGCAGAAACTGTGCCCCGCTGGCGCCCTGCCCGGGCAGCCCCCACTGCCGGGACCGCCCTCGGACGCTGTTTGCCCCCGGTGGTCCCGTGCCTTCTCCGGACTGAGCCCCCGGGCCCATCCGCCTCCGCGCAGCGCAGCGCGGCCAGCGCCCGCCGGAGGAGGGAGCTCCCGGGGCAAGAGCCGTGGCTGGGCGGGCAGCGGGCCATGGAGGAGGGACCCCACGCCCTTCCCCTCCTGCTCGGCGCCGAGGGCCGTTCTGCCCGTCCCCACCTTGTTTATGTGCGGCAGGAACTGGGATTTTCCATCTGCCTGCTCCGCTGGTCGTGACCTCCGCGCAGAGCTCGCAGGCACCGGCTCTCGTGAGCGGGGCCGGAGTGCAGGGGCAGCGGGAGCTGCTGCCGCCTCCCCGGAGGAGGACGCTGATCCTCACACGGGCTCCCGGTGTGAAAAGGGGACGATGGCAACAGCGGGGGGGAAGGGATGGAGCTGGCGGTGGGAGGCCCTGGAGACCTGCCCTTCCCGGGGAACCCTGCCAGTCTTGTCCTGCCTCTGCACGTCCAACCACTTCGGCACAAGTTTGCGTTTTCCCGCCTCGGCCCGATCCCTCCTGCCATGGACAACACAGGCCCTTAGAGTGGTTTCGGGGGAAGGGAATCCCCAGCTTACACCACAGGGAGCAGGCAACCCCGCTGTGGCTGTTGAAGCGCTGCCGGGAGCAAGGCCCTCAGCTCGGCGCCGGAATCTGCTCCTCCTCCTCTGGATCCCAGAAACACGAGCAGCAGCATGGGAAAGATGCTGCGCCGGTACGGGCGCCTGTTCCCACTTGCGGCTGTGTGACTCTGGCCCGAAAGGGCTGGCGAGAGGGTGGGACACGGACACCGATCCTGCTTGCTCCGGCAGGGAGGGGAGAGGGAGCGCCGAGGAGCCGCGCAGCCCCGGCCGTGTCCTGGTCTCGGATCCGCTCGTCCTTGCCCGGTCCCGGCCACGGGCTAGCGAGTGCTGCCCTGCCGCTGGGCTCACCCCCGGAGGGGCAGGGGTGCCGGCGGACTCTGCAGGGAGGCGGCAGGAAAGCAGCGCTGCGAGGGAGCAATGGCTCTCCTTCTCCTGCGCTATAGAGCAGAGGCTGGCTCTGTCTGAACAGCCAGCAGTGATAAGAGCTGATTTACAGGTAGGGGTGAAACGTGCTCTGAAAATCTCGTGACACTTTCCTCCGGTGGATTCAAATAATATATAAAGACCGTGAGGTGGCGATCTCCCGGGTAGCTCCTAGGATGCGTGGCGTTGTTGTTAACACATGTTTCAATTTTGGATTGAGACTGTCAATTACCCGCTGAGCTGCGAGTCTTAGCCTCAGGCGGGCTGGGAAGAGGGGACGGGTGTATTTATTAACCTCTCAAGCCTGGCGAAGATGCGCTTCCAGCCTCTCGCTCGGCCTTTCTCGCACCTTCTCTCCGACTCCGCAGGTGCCACCCGGGTTGCCCCGGCGGCTTCCGCTGCCCTTGGCAGCCGCACTTTGCCTCCTCCGGCCCCTGCAGAGGCTCTCAGTCCTCACACCGGCACAGCACCGCGGCGAGCCCCACAGCTGCGGGGAGAGGAGGCGGCTCGCCCCAGCCGAGCTGGAGGCGGCTGTCTTGGCCAAAACGACCCTGGACGGAGCAGGGAAATGCATGGCCAGCGTTTCCTCTTGCTTCCGAAATACACTCTCTTTCTCGGTCGGAAAAACAGGCCAGCTCTCCTTAGCATAGTCGATTTGGTTTAGGGTTTTTTTTTTCCCGGAGCGGAAGAGACCCCTATCTCCCCGGGAGCATAAGCAAACAGCTCCGAGAGCCCGCTCCAGAGGCTGAAGCGGAAGGGCTGACAACATTTCCTCCGGTAGCAGAGATCTGCAGGCAGATCGCTCGGGAAGCGCATCGCCCCCTCCCGCGGCGTGCCCTCGCCGCATCGCGCGGTGCCTGCTAAGCGCTCTGCGCCGTTTGCACAGGAGACTTCTTTCTGGAAGAGCCCGCCCGCTGCCCCGGACCCTGCCTCGCACCGCCCCGGGGACGCTCCGCTAGAGCAGCCCGGGGAGGCCCCCGGCACCGCGGTTTGCCCTATTTGCGTCTCCACCGTTCCCCTGCAGTCACCTGAAAACAAGCCACCCCAACTCCCCCAGCGCAGCGCTTCTGCCGCTTGCCTTCCCTTTCCCTTCCCTTCTCCCTCCCCGCCCTGACCTCCCAAACTTCTCTGGTCGGGGCCGAGTCGAGCCCGGCGACCCCCGCACGGCCCCGTACTCCTCTCGGTGCTGGGAGCCGCGAGTGCGTCTCTCCGCACCAAGCCTCCGTGACGAGAAAGGCATCGTAGGCAGCCTATAAATAATTTCCATTATGTTCAGCTGACAGCGCGAGGCGATTAATTTTAATAGCTGTATATTTGCCTGTTTCTCCTAATGCTCTGTAATGAGATGAGAAGCCATCCAACCCCAGATGGCTCCAGCCGCCTCGTTATTTATTTATTTTGTGTGTGCGTGTGTGCAAAAGAGGGGCGAAGGGGAGGGGGGGTGGCGGTTCCTGAGGGACCGGCAGCTCCCCCCCGGAGCTGCCCCTGTCCCCGCCGCTCCCGGTATCGCCCCCGGTACCGCCCGCGGGCCGTAGGAGCCATCATGACACTGCACATTCAGCCGCCGGGGCTCGGCCACTCGTGCGCGGGGCCGAGGGAGGCAGGACCGGGGGCTGCCACCGGCTGGGTGTTTCGGGAATATTTATTTATTCTCTCCGGTCGCGCAGAGAGTGACTGCGGGAGTGCCGGGGGCCGATCGGCGCGGGAGTAAATGCAGCGGATCGATGTCGTTCGGGGTGAGGGGCGGGCGAAGGGGACCACGGATCAAAGCCCATCCTATTAACCTAAATTTCGGCTCTGCGTGGCCTGCGGTCCGGGGGCCGGCGGGAGGCGAGCGCTTTGTGGGAGCCGGGAAAGCGAACACGCCGCCCGCCGCCGGCACCAGCCAGCGACGTGGTGGTGGTGTGTGTGTGGCGGTGTGACAAAGCCTCGCCGCGCTGAGCAAGCTGTCCCTCAGCCCAGGCGGCGGGCGGGGGAAGGGGAGGGTGAAGGGAGGTTTCGACATGTAGGAACGGCGGAGCGAGTCCCAGATTTGGGGACTCCGAAGCGGGGGAGGGGGAGAAGGGGGCATTCTCTGGTAGGACGGGGGCTGCTTAACCAGGTGGAACAGCACCGAGGCGAGCACCTGTGTCTTTTTCTAAAAGGCGTGTACTGATAATTACGAGAGTTAATTGCATTGCTTTGAAGGTCATTTGAAGTTACGGGGCTGTGTTTTCTTTTCAGGCTAGTAGACAATGCCCGTGCGCTGTTTTAAATGTAAATCAGAGGGTATCCGCATAAACCTGTATTGTAGGATCGAGGCGTAATGGATTCACTCCGGCTGTGCCGGAGCTCGCCACAATACAGCTGAGCAGCCGAGCTGGGAGCGCGCCGGGGTTTCTCTGCGGAAACGCAGTTGCCGAAGAACATGAAAAGCATTAAATCGTGACGGGAAGGGGGCGGCGGCGGCGGGGGGGATGCGTTTACGCTCGGGGGGGGGGGAATCTCGGGACCGAAAGATGCGCTGCTGCGGCGCAGCCACCCGTCGCTAGCAGCCAGGAAGTTTCTCACCCCGAGGAGACACGGGGCTGGCGTGTCACGCACCGTGGTGCCGGCGGGGACGGCCCTGGCATCGCTCCTCCCGCGGGCGTGGAGAGGCATCGTCCCTTGTTCCCTGCCATGCCCCAATGGCAGGGCCATTCCCAAAGGCTGCTCGCTCCGGCGGACGGCTGGGGAAGAAGGGCTGGTGGCCCCCAGGCTCGGAGGACCTTGTTCTTGCCTCCCCCACCCCAGTGTGGGGCAAGTTCGGGCCCGGCCCCATCCAGAGGAATGTGGCATACGGGGGACCGGCTCTTAGCCCATCCCCACTGCCTCTGAGCCTTCATTACTCGCACCGCCCGGGGCCGCGGCGTACCGCCGAGCTGGCCTGCCATGCCATTAGCCCGACGCCCCGGGGTACGGCTCTTCCCGGCGGCGCTGACAGCCCGGCCCCCGTTGCCCCCGCTCCGGCACCTGCGATCAGCCCCTCCCGAGGCGAGGACATGCGGAGGAGTCCGTAGAGAGCCTTTCTCCTCTCCCCCTTTCCCCACTAATAGCAGGGCACCTCTCGCAAGACGGTCGCGCCGCACGGAACAAACGTTCATTGATTTCCACCGCCGGGCTGCGGAGGAACGCGGGGCGCCTGGGGAGCGGGCAGCCGCGGGCAGCCGCGCTCCCGGCCCCGCAACAGCGGGGGAGAGGGGGGCACGAACCGGGGAGGGACTCGATCGCAATCCCAGATGGGAGGGTGTGCGCACATCCGCGGGGCCGCCTGTGAGGGAAGCCGTTCCTCTCCCCGAGGATGTGCCGGTGGTTCGGGGCTGCCTCCCGGACGAGCGGAGGGGCCCCGAGGCGAGCGGCGGCCGCGGGAGATGCGGTCTGTCCCTTGCCGCGATGCCAGGCCACCCTCATGCAGATCGCGCCGTGTCACCTCCCTGATGGCAACCACCACCCGCCTCTCCAGAAAAGTCGTCAGCCCGGTACCGCCGCTTCCCCCGTTGTCCACGGCAACCGGCGTATCTGATTGAACCTCGTTGTAGGCAGTGACACCCGCGTAATGGATCATCCTGTCAGTGCTTTTTTATCACAGGCATTTATTTTGGTCACGGCTGGTGATAACTTTGCTGTTTATCCCTTGTGTCGTTACGGGCCCTGCCGCGATGTCCCTTCGGCCCCCTCTGCCCGGCGGGGGTGCTGGGTGGACAGGCTGCTCTGGGACCGCGGCTCCCCCCGCCCGGCCGGGAACCGCTGCGAGGGGCGCCCCGATATCCCCCACTCCTGCCCTGGGCTCCCGCAGCCCCGGCTGAGGACGGATCGATCTGTTTGGTTTGGTTTGGTTTGGTTTGGTTAAGCGCCCTCCCCCGATCGCCCCGGCCTCCCCGGGGCCGGGTTATCTTGGGTCATGCTGGCGCGGAGCGCCGGGTGCGGTAAGAGGCTCCGGCGGAGCCCTGGTGCAGGAGGGAGCCGGGAGAAGAAGAAAGTGCCGTTCGCAGTTCTCCATCAATCCAGACACTTCAAAAGTAAATAAAGCAGGGCAGGGAAGGGCCTCCAGGGAGGGGAGAGAAGAGGCCTCTGACAGGCGATTGTCCAGGGCGGAGCCAGGGCTATTTCCAGCCCGGGAATAACAACACTTGGGCTGCGGTGGCTCCGACCCGCGTGTCCAGGAAAGACCGGATCGGGGTGTTTGTTTTGCTTTTAATTATTATTTTGACGGCGGGCTGACGCAGCGCAGGCAAACAATAACCCCAAGCTGTCCGAGAGGGGCACCGGGGTGCAGCGCCGCCCCAGCCCGGGGGGAAAGAGCCCAGCGAGGGGGCGGGAGCGGGGCCAGGTTTGCTGCCTCCCGCGGGGGTCGGGGCCGGAGCCACGGGGCCTGGAGGAGCCCGCTGGGGCTGAGGCGGCTGCCCGGGGGCGGCCCCGCAGGGAGGCAGCGGGAGGCGGCGCGGCGGGCAGGGAGGGCCGGTGAGAAGCAGGACCGGGGCCCCCGGCGCGCTTGCGGGCGGGGGTGTGGGGGGAGGCCGCCGCTCTTATCTGGGTCACTGGGGTTAGAGGGAGCAGCTGATAGAAACAGAGGAGCTGAGCTCCCGCTGCTGCAGAGATAGAGCCGCGATATGGGCCAGGCAGGCACCGAGCTGGAGGAAGGGCGGGAGGGAGGGAAAGAGGGAGGAGGAGGCGGCGGCTCGTTCCGGCTCCCGAGCCGAGCCCAGGTGCGCTGTGGTTTCCCTGCTCTCAGCGCTGTGCTCGGCGGCCCCCCTTCCCTCGCTCCCCATCCCCCGTCCTCCTCCCCGTCTCCCTCCAACGTTTAACCCTTTCCCACCTCCGCGGGGCTGGAGGCTGAGGCGTGCGTTGGCCCGGCCGCGTCCCCTGCGGTTCCCCACTCCCTCCGTGGCAGAGACTGATCACGGTAGGGGAGAAACGGGGGGGGCGGGGGGGTTGGCCTTGCGCTGCCGAGCACCGCCCTCCCGGGACCCGGCTTTGTACACACACACACTCAGGCACACACACACCCAGCTGCGCTGAGCCGAGCCAGCCTCGGGGCCAGCCCCCGCCTGCCGCCGCCGCTGCCCGTGCGGCCGATCTCGGTTACAGCCAGCTACCCAGCGGGGTTGGCTGCTGCAGCCGCCGCCTTCCTCCTCCTCCCCGGTCCCCGCCGCCCTTTTCCTTCCTGCTCGGGTTGAGCTGCCCCGGAGCTCCCCTGGCTCGCCGGCGGCGGCCAGTCCCCGCTCCCGGGCCGCTGCCGGCGGGGAGGCGGATGCGGAGCGACCGGGTAGGGGAAGGGCTCTCGGAGCGCCCCCATCGCGCGCCCAACCCTTTAATCAATTTCACCCTATTAATTATTAATTTTACGCCAGTCAAGCTTGCCCAGGAGGAGCGAGGAGGGGGAGGGGAGGCTGATGTCAGTCGGAGGCGGCGGCGGGGCCGAGTGCCAGGCTCCCCGCTCAGCCCCGGCCCAGCAACTTTCGGCTCCGCTGGCTCGGGCAGCTCCGTTCGCCGAGAACCGGGGGAGGCGGCGATTCCCATTCCGGTGAATGATGCGGTCCCCCCCTCGCACACACATCCACACACGCTCTCCCTCTCTCTTTTCCGCTCCCTCCCCTTCTCTCCCCGCCCGCCCCCTGTGTAGACACATCCATACAAGGGCCCATTGCATCGTAGCGATGATGGATCGTGCCTAGCGGGGGTGATTTGGTGTTGATCGCATATTATCACGGGCAGGTTGGACTGGTTGCTGATGGACGGCTTTCTAGCAAGCCGCTCCTTCCGACGCTCGGGGAAGCAGCTCGATCGAAAAAGCAGCTTGCTTTTAACTCCTTCTCTCACCAGCACGCGTAGGGCAAAGCTTAGCATCTGTCACAACAGCTCTCCGGATAGCACTTTTCCCTCCTCCCACTCCATTTTCTCCGCGGCAGCCCCGCCGCCGGCTGGTTTTCCCCGGCACCGGGCGAGCACCGGGCAGGGTTGGGGGGGCTGGCGACGAGGGCTACCCCGACTCCTCCGCCGGCGAGCTGCCTGCCGGGCGGCGCAGTGCCCTGGCGGAGAGACATGTACGTGGGGCTCCGGGGAGAGCCCCCAGCCCACCGCCCGGACTCGGTCCCCTCCTGGAGAGAGCTGCTCTCTCTCCGTCGCCTCCTTCTCGCCTATTTTTTATGTAAGTTCCTGCAGATACAAAGGCGGTTTCGTAATGCCTCCCGTCTGCGAGGACCGGGGACCTTGGCTAACCTTTCGAAAAACTGATTGCAAGTGCCGGGTAGCGGCCCGCACTGACCGCACACGGCACCAGGGGCGGGTCAGCGTTTCCGTGGCAAGCACCGAGGTAGCCATGGATCCACTGCGAAAGGCCTGCTCGCAGCCTGCCTCCCCAGAAACGCTTCGTGCGAACGCTTATTCTCTGGCGAGAGAGGAGGGCGGTGGAGAGGAGGCTTAACCCTTTCGCTCCGCGCCGCCAGCCGCCTCCCAGCCGCCCGCCCGCTCCGAGCCGCGCCGGCCAGCCCGAGGCTCGGGACAACCCCGCCGGGGCCGGGTCGGGCGCTGCCCCGGGATGAACTGCCACTTCTCCTCGTGAGGGTGCACGACAGGAAGCCAAGAACTGTATTTTTATTTGTTTATTATTTATTTTTAATTTAATTTTCTTTATTTATTTTAATTTTCTTTTCTTTCTTTCTTTTTTTTTTTTTTTTTTAAACACAGGACTCAAAAGCGATGGTGCAGCGAGCTGCCTCCTTATCTCGCTCTTCGCTGCTAGTTTAAGTCCTTCCGCCAGGCCCAGCACAGGTTCCTCGGGCCGGGGATTGTTTTCTGTTTGGAAACCGGAGAAGGGGGGAGGCTATCGGCAGGAAAGCAATAGCTCGCTCTCTCTGGAGAGCTGCTCTCCAACAGGCAGCGCCTTGAAATCTATTTAAAGAGAGGGAAAGGCGGGGGGGGGGGGAAGAACAAAGGGGGAGGAGGAGGAGGACGCCGAACCAGAGCCAGCCAGAGAGGGAGAAAGCGATGGATCAGCCGGTTTGCAGCGTACATCAAGCTATCACATCTGTATATGCTCCGATCAATGAAAAGGATGGATAATATTTGTCAGCTGCAGACCTTTTTCTTCTCACTTCCCAAGGAAAGGACAGGGGTTGGGGATAGAGAGGTAATAGGGAGTTTCAAGGCCAGAGGCACTTCCTGATACAGCCAAATAGAAAAGAAAGGCTAGGGATTATTATTAATTATTTTTATTATTCTGCAGCCGTCAAAAGGACGATCAGGGGACCGTGCAGCCGTCTCTGCCCGCTTCTTCACGCTCTCACTCCTTTCCCCCCGCCTTTTTCTTTCTTTCTTTTTTTTTTTTTTTTTAACTCTTATTCCTTGCAGGGCTCCAAAGATTTAACCCTTTGCTTGAGGCTTGAGGTGGGTGAGGCACAAAAGCAGATCGTGAAAGCCTTGGACTGGAAAAAAAAACCCCAACCCCAACACAAGCCCAGCGAGAAGTCAGTAAAACGCACCGTTACACACAGAGCGACGTGGTTTGGCTCTAGGGAAGACAAGGAGGGGGGGAAAGCTCGAGAGGGACGTAGCCTCTCTCTCTCTCCACCGCCCCCCGGGTCTGCCAGCCCCTCGCCTGGTGCCTGCAGTTGCACTCTGAGTAAATATTTCCCACACATGGTCCGCATTTTGCACAGCAGCAGCGTGTTTCCTCTCGGTCTCTCATTGCTGCTTTCCGAGCAAAGGAAATAAAAGAGAGAGAGGGAGGTTTAGAGGAAGTTAAAAATCAGACGAGCTGAGAAAAGACTCTGTGTTACACACATCCTGAATGAAAGCGAAAGCCCAGCATTTCGGCCCTCTGAGCGCCAAGCTCTCACCTCCTTAGTAATGTCACTAACATATATGTTGGACATAGCTCAGTAATTACTTACACCCGGCGAGATGGGCGCTTACAATAGCCGGGCTGGCTGAGGAGCCCTCCGGACGAGGCCGGCTGCCCTGCTCGCCTCCTGCTCGCTGTCGGCGCGGCTGCCGGGCCGCAGCTGCACGCAGGGAGTGTCCCGGGGGAGCCGGGCTCCTTCCTCACCACCGGGGGATTCCTCTTCCCTGGAGATGGGGGTGCCCGGCAGCTAAGCCGTGTGTGCAGAAATGGCGATGTCTACGCCCGCTCGGCGTTTACTTTCCCAGGGCATCAAGCATCCCTGGAGGGGCAGCGGGACGGGTGGAGTGGGGATGCTGGGTGTGCTGGGTGGGCTCCTGGGAAGGTCACCGCCGTTCCCTGCACTGAAGTCCACCCCGGGCCCGCGAACTGCTGCTGTCCCCGTGCTTGGGGAGCTGGAAGACAGGGTGCTGGAACGGTGTGTGCTGCTTGGAAACCATTATCCAGCGTCCTCCTTTTCTTCTCCCTCCAGGCCCCGGCTCCGTCCCCGCCCGCCCCTGAGCCGGGATCAGCCAGATGATCCTCCGGCCGTCGGCTGAGTGGCAGCGGCTTCGTGGGTAGCATTAGGGCTCGGCCACTCCGCGCTCCCGTGACCCCGCCGTGTCTCTCTCCCTCCATCGCAGCCTCCCCGAAGCCCAGTGCCCCATCAGCTCTCGCTGTGTGATATTTAAAAGAAGGGTTGCATTCTCCCCAATAGAAGCCCACTCGTTTCCTTGTTGCCAGGAACAAAGCGTACATTCAGAGGGGTGGCTGTTGACGGCTCCCTCTGTATAGCACTGGAAAGCGGGTGGCCTTTGGTTACTGGCAAGGAAAATTCTAATCAGGGTGCTTGTAAGCGGGGCTTTATAGAAGCTTAGTTACAAAAGGCTTACACCAGGGTAATGCAATAACTATAATAACAGCCAGGGAGCCCTAAAGAGGGTGGAATGTGCTTGTGTCTGGATGATTTTCCCCGCTCGCACAGAGAGGGACTGTTTACCGCGAGTGCCATTAAGTATCGCTGGAAACTCACCAACCGCAGACTTATTTCAATATACTTTATTGTTGTATCTGCTCTAAAAGCAACTTGCTTCGGACGACTTCTAGATCGTCCTAGAGGAGAAGGGGAGAGAGGCCACCCTCGGATATTGGAGGAGGCTCGGAGAACAGGGGTAGTGCCAAGGGTGAGGGAGCTGCGAGCCGGGGCTCGGCCGGGTCGGGGTGGCCGGAGCGCGTTCCGGCGGCCAGCGCCGCCGCCGAACAAAGCGGGGAGGCGAAAAGGCCCCCTGCGCCCAGGGGCACTGAGCCGTCGGGCTCCTGCCCCCGGAGCTGGGTACGCAGCCACGACCCCTCCGCGGCCCTCCTCGGCTGTCTCGGCCGGTGAGGGCGTGGGGACCCCGAGGGACACCGGGGGAACGAGGGGAGGAACCGAGCATCGCCCTCCCGCCGCTCCGGCCGGTGCCCCGGGGCGCCCCTGGCAGCGATGACCCCGCTGTTCCGGCTCAGCCGCTCCGGCTTGACGAGGCTAATGGGATCAGCCGCTGCCCTCCGCCACCGCTGCCGCGTGTTGATTTTTCCAACCCTCTCCGCCCGGCCCCGATGCCCGCCGTCCCCCAGCCAGACCCAGCTACTGCTTGGCTGCCGGCGAGGGGCCGCGGCTCCGGAGGGCAGGAAATGGCTTGGCCGGGGAGCCGGGGCGGTCACCCCGCCCCGCCGCGATGCCGGCGTACGGCGGCGGCCGGCGCGGGCTGCGCCGGGAGGCGCCCCGGAGACCGCGGCGGCCCCGGGCGGGACGCGCGGAGAGGGCAGAGCTCCCCCGTCACCCCCACTACCAGCCTCCCCCGGCACCCCCGAGCAGACTTTGCAGCGCTTTATTTTAGCGGAACAACAGAGCGCGGCGAGCAAACTGCTGCTCCGCGCAGGGCAAGAAAAATGGGTTTTTAATAGGCAAGGTCGGCGTGCTTGGCAGCCGGCCACCGCGGCCGGGGAAATAAACAAACAGAGGAGCTGCAACTTCAGGTCGGAGCAGAAGTTGCGCTCCCGGCGAGATGAGCCCGAGGCACGGTCCGCGGGGCGAGCTTGCAGCCGCGTACAGAGCGGCCGCGGAGAGCATCCCCGGGCCCCTGACCCCTCACCTCGCTTCGGGGGCGCGCCGGCTTCCCGGGACAGCAGCGGGGCCGGGGCAAGCAACCCCCCTGCGCTGCCGGGCGCGGTGCCGGCGGGCTGGCAGCGGGCGGAGGGCAGATGGCCACCCTTGTTTATCGCGTTCCGGCGGTGCTGCACGCCTAATCGCTGCTGTGCGGCACGGCCGGCCCCGGGGAGGCAGGAAGGGAGAGGTGGAGGGAGCGGGAGCGGAGCCTCCCGATCGCGAAGCTGCAAGACGGCGTCTGCCGGAGGGTTCGCAGCCATGCCCGGGGGTTCCCGCTCCGCCGCCGGGGCTCGGCCGTGCCGGCCCCGCTGCCCGCACCGGGGGGGCGCCGCGCTCCCGCTCTCGCAGCGCGTTCCGGGCTCGCTGCCGAGCGCTCTCGGCTGCCGCGCATCAGCCTCCCCGCTGCCTCCCGCCGCCGCCTCGCTCCCTCCCGGATCTGCAGGCGGCAGGGCAGAGCTGATCCCGCAGCCCCCCCAGTGGCACTGGCCCCCGGCCGTCACGTCTTGCTGGAGGAACCAGCCCGGAAAGCGCTGGGGGGGCGGGGGTCCGCTCCTCCGATCGCCCTTCCCAAGCGTCTCTGCAGCGTCGGCCGCAGCAGGCCCGCACGGGAGGAGAGGCGTCCCCGCCTGAGCAGGGTTTGTGCAGCCCCTCTGCTCATGGGCGGCCCGGAGGGGACATCACTTTAGTATCCAGTTGCTAACAGGGTCAGAAAAGCACCAACGCTCCCGGGGTGAGGAAGGGACTCTGCATGCCCTCAGCAGAGGAGGACGAAAGGAGCCTGTGTCAGGAGAGCCGGGAGCGAAGTCCAAGCCTAGGGAGGCTGGAGGAGAGCTCGAGAAGAGGCCGGCAACACTCGCCCCGGCGGTCACAGACCTTTCTTTCCCGGCGCGGCTGTGGCAGGAGAGGACCTCTCGCTGCTGCCATGGTTCCCGGCGGAGCACGGCCCGAGCTGGGGCCCCGGTACACCGGGACGGAGCACGGGAGCGAGCCGCGCCCCTCGAGTTTCCACGGAGCCGCGGCCTGGGCTCCCAGGGCTGCTACACCACCACCATCATCTCTCGGCCACATCGCGGCAGAGGGGAGAATCCCCCCCGGTCCCGTCACCCCACGCCACTCCCCGCAGCTGGAGACAACGGGGGCTGCGACCGGGACGGGCCCCGGGCAGGGCGGCGGCCGCCGTCAGCGACGCTCCCGCTCCTCACCGCCCGGGCAGCTGCCAGCTTTTTGGCAGATCGCTCTGCAGACGGCTCCCAAGGACTCCTGCAAGGGCTGAGACGGGTCACGGGCGATAGCTGAATAGTGCGACAGGCCGGGCTAAAGCACGGCAGAGGGCAGCCAGGGAGAACGGGGACCGGCCAGGGTGGAGAAAAGGGAGAGGTGCAAAGAGCCCGGGGGGGGCGGCAGGCAAAGCCACCAGCCCGCAAAATGCTGAGTTGGCAGCATGCCGAGAAGCTGGGGAGCACTGCAGTCCCGACAGCCAGGGAAGGGGCCATGAAGAAGCAGCCAGAATGGGGCAAAGACTGTTTCTTACAGACCTGGTGTGACCTATGGTTGAAAAAATCCGGCTTCCCCTTCTAGTGCCAGGGTGTACCTGCAGGGTAGTCTCTGCCTTTCTGTCTCTCGTCCCATTATTCCACTACAGTCGAATCCTTCTGTTGTGACCTACAGCAGCGCTCTGATTTATTTTTAATGCGTTCCGATTCCTGTTCCGTTGTCAAGAGATGCATTGAGATTCATTTTCCATCCCCTGCTTTTCATACTTCTGTTCTGCTGGAGGAACCCGCCAATAGAGTTTAATTCGATTTGATATGATTTAATGAACACCTTTATCTTTTGTTTTTAGCAGAAGGATAAATAATACAACTGCATTCAGCTTTTGCTAAATCAGACATGTTTCCCACTGAAATCCTATCTGGTGACACACACTCACTGTAACATTTCATTAACAACCCCCTTGATTTATTGATTTTTAATATTTGTATTAAATGTTGTGTAAAATTGAACTCAGGCGTTAGAAGAGATTGTGCAAGTCACAAGACATGACTCCTACTTAATTGTTTTTTTTTTTCGGTCCTGGAACAACAGTTGGAAAGAGGCCAGCAGGAGGGAAAAAAAAATTAAAAATAAATTCTCTGGGGGGAAGGCGAGGGGAATAAAGGGCAGTGCGCGGGAGAGTGCGGGGGAGATGGAGAGAAAGTGCAGCCCTGAGGGAGAGAGGGAGGGAGGGAGGGCAGCAGGGCCTGGCCGACGCTCCGCCGAGCCCCTCAGCCTCCACAGGCCCCTCGGGGGCCGCCCCCGCCTGCCCCAGCGCCCTGGGCCGGGGCGGCCACCCGGCTTCCCACTGCTTCCCCTACTCTCCCGGCTCGCTCGCTCTGTGTCGCCTCCCTCTCTCCTGCTCCATATGGTTTCTCCCCTCCTCCTCCTCCTCCTTCTCCTCCTCTTCTCCCCCCTCCATGTTGTCTCCGTGACTCTCCCCACCCCACGCTACTTCTCCGTTCCCCGGGGGAGCGTTTCCCCGCCGCGGCCTGGAGAGGCCCCGCAGAGCGGCCCGGCTCGGCCCGGCCCGGCCCTAATGTCTGAGGGGCTCAGCCGGGCCAGCATGCAGAGTGGAGGGGCAAGCGGGAACAGCAAAGGAACACTGTGGGTCAGGAGAGGGACGTGAGGAGGGGTGACAGCCAAAACTCCCGGCCAAAGTGTTTCCCGGCTGTGCGGTAGAAGAGCTTGAAGAAGTTCATCCCCCCCCCCCCCCTTCTTGTTTTCTTTTTCCCTCTTTCCCTTCTCCACCCCCCCCCCCCCACCCCCGGCCGCCACCAGGAATACGAGGCATTCAGAGATCAACATAATTCACCTGCATCAAAAAAAACCTCGCGAGCTATAAACTAGCGGCTGATCCTCCGCTTAGACTAGTGTTTAGCCGTTCATGCATCATGAGTGTCAAATAAATGCCTGATTGAGGCCCTCAGCGGAGGAATTAGCTTTCCTTGTGCTGGAAATGCATAATAGAGAAAGTGCTGAGGCATCCTCCCCGGAGTTAGCTCGGGCTCCGCTCCCTGCTCTCCTCATTTCGGGAGTTTTCCCTCCCTCATTCCGACTCCGTCCCCCTCCCCACTCTCCACCCCCCCTCCCCCCTTTATCAGCATGCCCAGCTGGCCAGGGGCGAGGGAAGTTCTCCGGTGTGTCCCGTGCCGGCTGAGGGCGAGAGGAGCAGCCGAGCATCGCTCGCGTCCCCGGCGCTGCCCCGCGGGCGCTGCGGGGGCACCGCGGGGAGCTCTGCCGTGTCCGCCCGAGGGCGGAGAGGCAGGCGGAGGGAGCGGGGAGCGGCGGGGGGACCCCTCAGCGAGCTCCTTGTCGCTTGGCCGCCCTTCCGCGCCGGGGGCCTCATCCTCCCGGCGGGTACGACCCGGCCCCTACGTTTGGTGGCGGAGGGGGTGGGGGGAAGGCTGGTGCAGCGCTCGGCTCCCCCGCCCGGCCGCCCTCCGCAGCTCCGCGCCGGGCTCGCTGCCCGAACGGGTCCGAAGTCCCTGCGGGCAGGGGACGGCGGCGGAGCTGGGCAGGCGGCCGAGGCACACAGGGGTTAACCGCGCCGCGGCCGGGAGGAGCAGTTAAAGTGCACGGGCTGCAGATGCTTTTCAGGCCTCGATGTCTACCGTTTTAAATTAAAAAAATGCACCCGGCCCGACCATGCACCAGTGACCTGCAATTTCCCCTTCTTTTCAAACTGAAATATGGCCAAACTATCTTCAAGTTAACTTAGGGGCTGGGGACGGGGGCGGGGGAGGTGGGGACGGGGGGGGGGGGAGAAGGAGGAAATCGCTCTGGGTTGAGATCTCTGTGTCAAGTTTCATCCCCTCCTGACATGTCTGGCTCCGTGCCAAAGTCCTGAAAATGGAAAATTGGGGAAGGGCGGGCTGTGGGGGGTGGGTGGAGGAGCGGGGGGGGGGTGGGGGGGAGCGGCCCAGAGCTCTCGGCGGAGCGGCAGTAGCGAGAGGCTCTGGCCAAGAGGGATGCATGACGAGCCCGTGTGAGCGGAGCGCGGCGGCATCTTCCGCCATCCATTCCGCCGCCCAGGCGCGTGGAAAGCCGCCGGCCGCTGCCATTGTTACCGGCGGGCGATGCGGGGACCGGAGCCGCCGCTCCGGCGAGAGATAAATAGCCCCTGACAGCGCCTCTTCGCACCCACAGCTCGGCAGATTGGATTCGGTGGACAGCCGCAGGTCTGTGTCGCTCCCTTTCGCGGGAGTTCCTTTAAATCACTGCTCCACTCCCCCCTCACCTCTCCCGGGGGATGTTCCCGACCGTCCCCCACACAGCAGCCCTGCCGCCCTCCCGCAAGCGGCTGCGGCCCCGCTGCCACGGCTCGGCACGGCTCGGCGCCCCCGGCCCGGCGCGGAGCTCCGCCGGGGGAGGGGGAAAACTCTCTGGTGAAATACTTTCGGCACGCTGCGACTTTGCCAGGAGGGGTCTTAGCGTCGGATCTTTTGTCTCGGGGCCTTCGGCTTCGTGCCCCGGAGTGGCTGGCGGCTCTCCCGGGAAGAGCCTCTGGGCAAAGCGCCGGGGAGTCCCGGGTTGCCGCCGCGGGCAGCAGCGCCCCGGCCCCCCCGCTGCCAGCGCCCGGCCGGCGCTTCTCCAGGCTCGCCCGCCTCCCGGCTCCCCTTTACCGCCGCAGGAGCCCGGGGGCCGGGACCCGCCCTCCGGAGCCCCGTCCTGCCCGCGACGCCCGTGGGTGCTGAGCGTGGCAGTGCCCACGGGGAGCTGGGGGGGCGTGTGCCCCTCGCCAGCCGCGGTGCCCCCCTGCACCGCCCATCCCGGAAAGAGGAGCAGGGCACAACTCCGGTAGCCACGGCGGTACTTTCCAGCCGCTCCCCTCCGTGTGCGCTCCGGAGCCTCCCGGCCCCGCTCGGGGCTGCCGTCCCCGGGGACACCGGCGAGTGCCAAATCATTCGCGGGCGCCTGCAAGCGGCTCGGCGTGAGGCGAGCCCGCACTTTATTTTCCTCTATCGTCACTTTCCTCGCCCCCCGCCCCAGCCGGAGCCGAGCCGGTGTGCGTGTGTGCGAGGCGAGGTTATCGCCAGCTCGAGTCATTATTTCCAGGCCGGCTGCCGCGGGAGTCTCTCCCAGGTGGAGCCGGTGGGGGCAGCCGGTACCCGGGGAGACAAAGGCTGGAGCTCGGGGTGCGACCGAAGCCCTGCCGCGGCGACAAGTGCGGGCTCGGCCGGTCCCGGTGCGGGCCCCCCGCCAGCGGCGGGGCTCTGCCGGGGCCGCGGGGCTCTGCCGCCGCCCCGGGGAGCGCGGGCTAGGTTTTCCGAGTTACATTTGTTACATTTCCGAGTTATATTTTCGGTTATACGGAATCTACTTTTAGGCGATTGTTTTCCCTTTCCACTTGTTTGTCTCCTGCTAGCCTCATAAACTGCCTCATGATTTATTACCTAGGCTAAGTGCTTAATTTGTGAATATGAAACAGATTAAAAGGAGATCGGCGTATTTTAGCATGCAGGCCAGAGCAAAGCCCGGCAGCTGTTTCGAGTTTGTAGGCATCTCCAGCCTCGTGTAAGCAGCCCAGTCTGCTAGTGATCAAGGGGGTATCCCCGGGCTCTCTCCGAGAGGCCCACCGCCGCTGGCTCCCCGTGCGTGCTGCTGGAGCGGAGACCGCCACGGGATGGCCGCTGTGGGCTTTTTTGGGGGGGGCAAACACACGACTGATGCCGTCCGTCAAAGCGACGCCCGTGGCTCTGGGATTCAGGACCGGCTGCGTCCCCAGCACAGGCGGGCTCTGCCGGCGGAGGGCCCAGCAGGCACGCAGGGGGTTAACGACGACTCTGCCCTCTCCTTCAAAGGACTCACTCGAGATAGAGTAAATACGGTCGGGGCGGGGGGGATGTGTGTGTGTGCCGCTCGGGCCACATGATGCAAAAGTAAGACAAGCACACTCCGGAGAACAAAGGCTTCCTACCCCCTTCCTCCCCCTCCCCCCCCCAAATCTGTCTTAATTCTGCAAGTAAACTTGAGCAGCTATAAAACAAAGGCGAACGATGAAAGTTATAGCCAAGGGACAATCAAAATAAATACCTTTGATGCAGTCCAAGCACGCACTTGGTATTTTCTGGAGCCCCCTGCTACCCTCAGGCAGCCAGGACATCGCAGGCTCTTCCCAGGACAGGGGTGACCTGCACGGCCGGGATTTTGGCTCGGGCTGATGTAGGCCACGTTCCTCAGCCCGGAAAACATTGCCCGAGGCCAGCACCACCTCGTAGCCCTGGGCGAGGCAAGCAGGGCCGGACCGGGCCGTGCCGTCGGGGCTGAGGCCGGCGGCGGCGGCAGCGGGACAGGGCTTCTCCGGGTGTCCCCGGGGCTAAGCCAGCCCGGAGGACTGCGGGGCCGAGAGACGTGCCGGTGAGACGTGCCCGGGTGCCCGTGGAGGATGTGCAGCACGGCGTGGGGCTGGGAGCGGTGTCTGAGCTGTGCCGCTGCCTCCCGGGAGCCCGACGGGAGCCGGCCAGGGCGGTTTGCCCCCGACCCGGTGATGGCCTCAGCCCCAGGTCATGCAAGTGACACCTCCCAGCCCGCGCCCCCCTGCTCCCGACTGCCTTGCGCTTGCAGAGCCGAGCAGCTGCCTTCGGGCTTGTCAGCAGCACCCTGGCGCAATTCCCATCCCCGGTGTCCCATGGAGCTCTGCCTTCTCCCTCTGCTCCCCTCCACCCCCCTGGCCTTTGGAGGAAGTTTTAACGCATCAGGGACGGCAGAGGAAACGAAGGGGCACAGCAGCAAGCCAGCTGCCTGTGCAGCCCGGCAAACACTGAGGCCTGACAAGCACAAGGCACTGCTACTGAGCACAAAAGTCAGAGAGAGGCAAAAATCTATAACCTGCCCTGTACCTCTGAGTGCCACTTAAGAAGCAGGAGCAAGAGCACTGTGCCACTCCTGCAGCAGAGAGGGCTGCCTAGGAGGTAAATGATTCACGTGCCCTTCTTGCACCAGAGCAATTGCTCTGGTCCTCCAGACGTGGCTGGAGTGGGTGCAGTGGAAGGTGCAGGAAATGGGGATGGACTCTGGGCAGACCGTGGGGACGAGGTGTGGTGTGGCACATGCCTGGGCAGGCTGAGCCCTGGTCTGTCTGGGAGCAGGAGAGCAAAGATGATGCCCATGGCATTCAGAAAGATCCCTCTGCATGTGTGTGTGATGTCAGAGCAGCTCTTGTCTGGGGAAAACTGAACATTAACTGTGGCTTGGTAGCAGTCCTGTAGGTACACGTGAATGAGGCCTTGGGGATGCCCCCTCCCATGGCAAGGAAGCACCTGAAGGAAGAGTGCAAGAATGAGACAACAGCAGATATGTGTGTGTCAATACAACTCTTTCAGGTCGGCTTGAGGCAAAGTCCTTCTTCTGTATTTGGGGCAAGGTTTGTGGCAAACCAATAGCGAAACTCATTTCCCAGGGGCCTGATGGGGTTTGGGTGTTGTTGATTGGTCCCTGCCTTGTGAGGGGAGAGATATTGCATAGGGATATAATACCACCACTGTTCCTAACCCTGAGCCTTGTTGTTCACTGTCTGAAGGCAGGACTGAAACTTTTGAGCAACCTCAAGAGCAGCAGGCAAAAATGGCCCCAGGGTCTCCACACCTCCCTGCAGGTTCTGCATGGAGCTGCACTCTGACTAGGTACACCAAGCATTTCAGAAGGGAGAGAAAAACACAGGCTTGTGTCGTGATGATACATCAGTTTTCAAGCAGTATGCATAACAAGAAGCTGGAAAACCAGACAGTAGCAATGAAAAAGGAAAACAACCCTTTTCAACTTATTGGCTTGGCTTTTGCAGTCATCCCTACCTCAGGGAGGGCCGTGGTCACAGTGTTAAGCCTCGGTTATGCAGCTGAAATTCACCATGCTAAAAGTCACCTGGTCCCTTGAGCGCTCTTTTAAAGCACTCCAAGGTCCCACAGAAAATAGTTTGAGTGTACTTGAAACTATGTGGATTTGCTTCCAACAGAGCATTATGCCAGGTTCAGCCTGATCCTGTCTGGCTTTCACTGAATTAATGCCTGGATGGATCTAAGTCCCTGTGTCTCAGACCAAGGTGGTTCAGATAGCCTTCCCACTGCTGTCCCCTTGCTGCCCCAAAGGCATTTTAAAATCTCCTTGGAAGTGCTGTTACATGGTGATGGCCAAACCTCAGAAAAAATGCAGTGGAGAACACTACTAAAGCAGAATGGGCAAACCCCAGTGGCTCGGAGCAGTTGGCTGGGACACCAAAAGGTATGAGAGCTTCTTCTGTTTGGAACACAGCTGCACCCCAGGCCCCTCTTCTAACCCCAGCCCTTTGCTGCCTGTCTTAATTCTGCAAGAAGTAGCAGGCTGGAGGCACCCAGTCCCTACCAGCCTGGAGGCCTTCCTTACACCTTTGATGTTCTCCCAGCTACAGTTTGTCAAGTCCTGTCTCTCTTTTTCACTGTTTCCTAACATCTCACCACCCTCAGAACACTTGTGAGAAGGGGAAAAACGATTTTAAAAGTCCTGTCACCCAGAATTCTTAAAGACCACCACATGACCACCTAAATGATGCCTTCATATTCTTAGAAACTCTGTTTATGCTGCCTGTCTTATTTTTTTGGGGTAGACTCTGCCTTGCATCATCTAATGTACTGTTCCTATCATCGGAATACAAAACAGGAAGGAGAAGTTTTGGAATAGGGTAAGGCTCAGGACACACAGAGGTAAATAGGGGGATTGACATATGCTAAATTTCAGTGGTATTTTATCTTTTCAGGTTCACAAATGTTGTGTTATGTGCCGGCAGCTTTAGAGTGCTGGGCACTCTGTAGGCACAGAAGACAGATTGCTCCTGCCTGCCCCAAAAATGGAAGAAAAACTGTAAAGTCTACAGAAGCAGATGACCATGAGTCCTATGCTGGTGGTATAGGGAGGCAGGTGAGCTCCTGGACTTAGTAATGGGCTACTTTGCTATGTCTCACCAAGGCCACCACTCCCAAAGTCTGTGTCCTGTGCTTAGAAGGGAACAGTGTGTGTTTGTGTGTGTGTGTTCATGTGAATGTAATTGTGTTTCTACATAATGTGGATTATCTTTCTTCTGGCAGCAAATCTGTTCAGGGGTTTAGATAAAAAGATAAATCCTGCAGCCATTCCCTCCCTGGGAAAGGGCATGTCTTCCGTCACTTTCTCTGCTCCTTTTTCTGAGTGGTCCCCAAACACACTTTTCCCTAGCTCAGCATCTGATATCACCTTGAGAGCCTGCTCACTGTCAGTGTGACACACTCCCACATGGGGAACAGGGGGAAAACACATGGAATAAGGCACAGAAGGTGAGGTGTTGCTCAGATGAATGGGAAGAGTAAGGAACTAGGGGCTAGGCTGTAGAAGTACCCCCCAACAGCATTGACCTATATGGTGCTGATGTGAGGGTTACACTTCCACAGCTTCCCAGGAAACTCTCCTGGCAGGGAGATCAGGTGTGCCATAGGTGCAGGACACCTAATGGGCTCCCTTCTTTGGAACCCTGGTAGAGCTGCCTGGCTTGGTGTGAAGGCAACCTTGTCAGGAGAGAGAGCTCCATTGATTTAAATGCAAAATTACCCTCCTGCAGTTCTAATTTCCCAGGCGAGGGCCGTGCAGGCTCTGAAAACATGAAAGTTGTTGATGTATTGGTTCAATTAATTTTTAAAATAAGTTTGAATGCCATTTGTTTCAAATTTGATAGGAAAGTGCTGTAGATTTTTGCAAGCAAATAGTGAGGTGAGCGTGGATGGAGTGTGTATTTTGCATGGCCATGAAGACAGGGCTTAAACGATGCATTCATTTAGTACCAGACCTCCTCACAGGGATGAGTGAAGCCTGTGGTGAAAGAAAAAGACCTGAACATCTGTATTTGCTAAGTGGCACTGGCAGCAGTCAGCCAGCTCACAGAGGAGGGCAGACGTGCGGGTGTGAGGCCCAGCTGAGACTACTGGGTCCCTGGTGCTTTTAAAAGGAAATAATAGCTTGTGGGGGAACCCTTTCTGGTGGCCTTGGCTCCCGTGACCCCCCTCTGATGTATGATATTTAAACAAGGAAATGTCAATATTGGTTTTCCACATAGAGCCTCGTTCTGCTCTCCATGAAAACCACTGACAAACCCCTTAGAGGGTTGGAGGGGAGCAGACCCCAAAAGAGTCGCTCAGACCCAAATACTGTTGGCTGCATCAGCCTGGAAAGAAACAAGTGCAGGTTGTCATGAGTGGCTGGGCGACGTGTGCTTGCAGGTAAATTAGACAGAAGAGAAGCAATCCCATCCTGCAGTATGTGGTGCCTCAAAGCTGCAGGTCCGATGGTTTGAATGATTATTGCTTTTTAAAATTATAAATCGCATTTTCATACAGCGAGTGCTGTACAAAAGATAATGTGCTGCTTACTAGAATTAAGTGCAGCTCAAGGGTGCTTTGTTATAACAAAGGTGACTTCTCTGTATTCGCTTTTTCATGGTTGGGTCTAATGGAGAATTTGATTTGAACCCGATGGCTATCTAGCAGTGGTTTTGGAAAGGAGTAATGCCCATTGTATGAGAGGATATCCATAAACTGGGCCATCAGATGTGTCTTCTGATATATGTGTCCTCTGAGGTAGGAAAGTGTAAGTCATAGGAAGAGAGGGCAAGTGTGTCTGACTCATAGTAAAACGAGGGCACATGGAAAGTATAAACGAAGGGGGAGCTGCTACTAGTAGGACATGAAGGCTGTGCTATGTGTTGTGGGGAAAATAATTTAGGATCATGGATAATTTATGCTTAAAGGAGCAGTTGTGGTGCAACTGCATGGTGCAGAATGTGAGATGGGGCATAAGCATAAAAGAAACTTAACCCTTGATCCTGTACTGTCCCTGTCTTGGTGTTGGTTTATGCAGGCTGGGCCTTGTCAGGTGTTGCAGTAGCAGCTTCAAGGTCCTCTAATGTAATGTGAACTCCATCACATTAAGTTCATCACAAACTAAGTTCATCTTAGCACAAAAAGCGTAGTTACACAGGCTTTATGCTCTGCCACCACATCCCCAGAGGCAGTGGCAGAATAAGCAGCGTGCAAGTCCCTTCAGCAGCTCTGTGCAAATGGAGAATCATTCCTATATGGGACCAGCTTTCCCAGGCAGGCCATAGCTACTTTCCCACTGGGAGGTGACCATGGTGCAGGCCCACTACGCTCACCAGTCTCCAGCATGTGCCATGACCCCTGTTAGGGCACAGATCTTAGTAGGGACAGCCTGGGAAACCGAGCAAGCTAGAAGATGCTGTGTGCCAGTCTGATTGCCTTTGGTAGGAAAAGCACCTTTGGTCTGATGCAAGACCATGACCAACACAAATCTCCAGCCGGGACCATGAAAAAAGACCTATCATTTGGGAGGAAAACAAGTAAAGGAGCGTTGCTCAGGTGTGACTCCTGCTAGGAAGCACAGAGATCATGGATGAAGCTGAGGCTCAGCCATTTCCTAGAATGAGTCTGTCCTATGTGATTTTCTGCTTTTGAGGATACAGATGTTATGAAAAGAGATTGTTGGGTCAGACTATTTCATCCTTGCTGTACAAAGCCCAGCACAATGCAGTCCCAGCTACTGTTGAGGCTTTTGGGAGCCTGTCTCACCCAAATAATCCAGGGTATTTTGGCTTCAACTCAGGCCACCTCTCCTGCGGAACAGAGTCCAGGCTTGCAGCACACAATGCAACATCACTCACAGCCCTACCATGCTTAATGTCTGCCTTTTGGAGCAGATGTTCATGAGAATGTGGATGGGCAATGGGCTGAGGTGTGAAAGCAGACCCTTTCACATGGTTGAAAAAGCCCTCATGGAATCTCTCTGTGAGCTATCTGGGGAGGAGCGTCTCAAAGCTGAGCCCCACCACTGGGGCACTGAAAGGATTGAACTACCCTGAGTCTTGGAGCAACTTAATGAGGGCTTTGGTACTGCAAGAGAGGAGCAGGGAAAAGAGGGAATGGTGTAGTGAAGCTCTGTCTGTGCTTCTCTGCTGCTGTACATCCAGGGCTAGGGCCATTGTGAGAATATGCAGCAGTTGCTCCTTAAAGACAAAAGAAAAATTATGAAGCCCTACTGAAGGGTAGGGCTGGTGGAGCACTGAAAAAGACCCAGCTAGAAAAACTAAGCTAGCTCTGCATTTTGGACAAGCAATGCTCAGCACTGTGATTTTGATGAACAACACGAGCCTGCATGAAGACAGGTGACTTTTTAAATGGGGTTTTAATAAAGTCAGTATCGCTAAGCCTATCTACAAAAGTAACCTGCATAGGGTTTTAAACAAGTGAAGTTAATGATGCCATTAGTGCTTCCAACATGAAGGAGGTTGTTGCTGCAATACTGCGTCCTGTTCTGTTGTGGTGTTTGCACGTTAAAAGTGCATTGGCAAACTAATATGGGATCAGAAAAGAGCTGGAAAAGTGATTCAAGGTCTGGGAATCACATCGTATTGCTAAAGACTAGAGAAATCCCATCTATTAATTTATCCAAGAGGAGGCTATGACTTGGTTTGATCATAGTCTTTAAGTGCCCTAAGTGTCTCTATGGGGAGATTTCTGATAGTCAAGATCTCTTTAATGTGGCAGACAAAGGCATAATGAGATCCTATGTTGGAAAATGAAGCTCTATGAATTCTGAGCAGAAATAGGTGCTTTTTTAAAGAAAAAAACAGTGAGGGGACATAACCACTGGAACAACTGAGGCAAGCAGTGGTTTTTCCTGTTACTTAAAAGTCTTCAGAGCAAGATTGGATGCCAGGTTAAAAGCTCAGGCAGAATTTATGGGTCTGATACAAGAATGTCTGGCTGAAATTCACTGGCCCATGATATGTGGCAGGTCAGACCAGCTGATCATAACAGTCCGTTCTTGGTTTAAAAAATCTATGAATTAGGTATTTCAAGTCCCCTGAGCCCTGAAATTACTGGAGGTCTCAAAGGAATGCATTATAAGCTGTCATCATTTAATTGTAAGCAAGCAGGGGCATTGCCTTTTTCTTTTTTTTATTAATAAACTTATTTTCCAAGAGCTTGTTAGACACCAGAGTTAAGCAGCTGTTAACAAACATGACAACATTTTAGAAGGAGTTCAAATAATTCTCCTTCTCCCGTTCACTCAGCTTTGTTTTGCAGCAGCGCAATTTCATTCGTGCCACATCTACCAGCGCTTCTCTAGATGAAATAGCAAATTCCAGCAAAATGAAAAACGCAACCCCCATACTTAGGGTGGGCTGCTTACACTGTGTCCTCTTTCATGTGCATCCCTTAGTCTCAGAGATACATTGCAGGCTTTCTCTCAGCACCGTGCATGAGCAGAGCAGGGAAGTCCATCCGTTTTCTGGCGCAGGCCCCTCGGATAGGTAGGAATCCATTGTCTGTCATGGGAGTGCTTGGCCTACAGAGCTCCTGGTTTGCCTGAATAAACGGCAGAGAATGAGAAAAAGATTATTAAGGAGAGACCTGGTATTCCTGAAATTATGCAAGCTATTAACCTCCTTGAGGTTTCATAAAATGGCCTCCAGCAAATGGTCAGAATGTTTTTCTTACAGAGGAGTAGTTTTCAAGACAGCATAAACTTTCTTAATATCCGTTTAAAGAAAAAAAAAAAAAGAGAGAGAGAAAATAAGATAACAGAAAATCCCAGCCATGGCTCTTGGGAGTCTTGAAAATCATATCCACGGTGGCGTAGACATTCTAAACCTCTGATACATTCAGCGCCTCGTTGGCCTCAGTTACCAAAACTGAAACAAGAGGTGGTAAAGGAGCGCGGCAGAAGATGGAGTTTAAAGTCGCTCGAGGGCTGCGCTGCCGTCGGTGGGAGCCCTCCGCCCGCGCCCCGGAGCCCCGCGGCGTTTGCTATGCAGGCAGCGAGTGAGTCAGAGGGACGAGGCTCCGCGGCTCGGCGGGGCGGGGGCCGCCGCCGCTGCCTCCCGGGGCGCGGGCGGGGAGGTCGGCGGGGAGCCGAGCAGCGGGGGGAAAGGTGAACCCGGAGCCGAGCGGGGCACAAACCCATTAGTCGCACATAACTTGGGAAGACGCTTGGCCTCGCCATGACAACCGGCGGCCCGGGCTGCTCCCACGTCCCGCCGCCTCCCCCGGGAGCCCCTTTCCGTCCTCTTTCCCGGCGCTTGGGGAATGCGGGGCTGGAGAGACGAGCCCGGTGCGGGTAACAAAAGGGAATGAAAGGAGCTCTGTAGCTCACTTTACACGTCCGAGAGGCACTTTCATGCCCCGTAATGAGAAGGGATCACTCCGAGGAAGTTCAGATCAAAGGGGAGAGCATCCCGGGCATTTGCATAATTGCCGGATTTCGGAGCACGGGCTGCAACCTGGGCACCTCACCGGGGGCTGCTCCTCGCTCGCCCAGGGGCTCTGGGGAGGTCCGGAGAGAGGTTGCAGACCGCGCTCCCGCGGGGAGAAGAGAGACGCCTGCCCTGGCCACGAGATACGGAGGTACCTCGTGTACGGAGGTACCCACGGGCAGGGTGGCTGCTGGGGCACGGCTGCGGTGCCCGACGGCAGGAAACCCTCGGGGGGCTCCGAAGGCTGCGAACGCCCCGGTGCGCGGCCAAGCGGTGCCCGGGTCCCCCGGGGGCTGCTGCCGTAGTGGAGGTGGTGCCGCTGGGGATGGGCTCCCCGCTCCCACCCGGCCGCATCTGCGGCGCCGAGCCAGCGCGCTGCCTCCCCGGCGGCTGCCGGTGGCTCCCGGCCCGGCGGCTCGCGGTGCCACCAGCGAGCGGGGATAAAGGGATTAAACGGCACGCTCGTTCCGCCGGGCGTGGGGGGGGGGGCACTTGGCCGGCTCCAGCCTCCCGCTCCCCCCGATCGCCTCCCCCGGCCCCGCGGCGCTGCCCCCGGCCGGCCCCGGCAGCGCGGAGGCACCGGGCGCGCCCGCGGTGCCTCATTGTTCCCGTAACCAGCCGGGGCTGCCGCCGGCGCCCGCGGTGCTCGGGGCCACGGGGTTCGCTGCTACTGCTGCCGGGAAGGGGATGCCCGGGGACACCCTTTTCAGCCATTTTAAAACAGCAAAGCTGGCGTCTCGCCGCGGGTGCGCCCCGTTTCCCCCTCCTCTCTTCAGAGCCTGTTCTACGCCCGGACGATCCTGACGGAGATGCGGGGGTTCCCCCCGCCCTGAAGACGGCACCACCCGCACACTCCCCGCACCTGCGGTCCCCGGGCGAAACTCCACCCTGAGGGGACACCGCGCTCTTCCTGAGCCCTGTCCTGGGGATGTGGCCAGTCCTGGCCCCTGCTCTCGCCCCCGTGCAGCCAGCTCCCGTTCCAGCCCCAAACCGGGATGCAGCCGGACGCTTCCCCAGCTCTGGCTTGGGCTGCTGCCAGCCCCAGGCCGGGGTGCAATCTCCCCACGGGAGTCGCGGCTTCTCCCTGCACGGCTGGGCCCGGGCGGGCTGGCCGGGCGCCAGGGAGGTGAGGTTAGCTTCGGAGCTGGCTGGCGGATGGCATGTTATTGTGAAAAGCGAAAAGCGAGCGGGGAAGGCAAATAGGAGCATGGCACCGTATAGGCTCGCCACGTGACCGAAATGTGTTTATCTCGCCCCGGAGAAGCCGGGCTGCCTGCGGAGGCCAACCCTGCCTTCATGGCACAGGCACAACTCCCGTGGCCGCGGACGGTTCTGGGCCCTGCGAGAGACCACTTCTGTTTGCTTTTGCTGTCGCTTCGGCTCTTATCATTTGCCTTGTCATTCATCATCAACCTCTCCTGGGCTCCCTCCCCCTTGCTCCCCCCCGCCGCCTCCCCCAGGGTCAGTCGGGAAAAGACTGAGAATCCATCTGAGGAGTGAGACGCGGGAAGAAGGGTTGGATGGTGATGTGGCTGGGTGGAGGGCGGAGGGGGTGTGTGTGTAAAAGCAGCTGCATGCAGAACAAAGGTGCTGGAGGGTGGCTTTTGGTGCTGGAGCAGAACCTCGTAAATGGGAGATTTCCGTTCGCAAGACTCTGCTTGCACAGTTTCTGTCCTGCCCTTGAACTGACAAGTGAATATCTGCATTGCAACCAGAAAGTAAATCACACTGAGCCTGGCTCGGGGAGGGCGCGCACGACGCCTCAGTCTGTTGCTAAGTGCGAAAAAGTGGAAGATTTCAGCTTCCCAGCGCAGCCCCGCTTCTCCGATACAGTATTTACTTTGGGAGCCCAGCGAAACGCGCTCAGTGTTTATTATGGAGAGCGCCGGGGCAAGCTCGCATTTGCGTGATTAGGAGCAAGCGGAGGAGCGGCCGTGGCGCGGAATATCAAAGCGAGACCGCCTTGGCAGGGCTCCCAGGCAGGGCTTTACTGGCACCCGCGGGATTCCGCGGGGCAGGGCGAGCGCGGCCCGGGCGGCGGCGGCTGCCGCTCCCCGCTCGCCGCCGCCGGGGCACGGGGGGAGCCGCCGGCCCTTCGCGGGAGGCCGAAAGCAAACCTCGTTCCTGCCGTGGGCTCCGCGTTACCGAGGCGCAGAGCCTGGGCCGGGCCGGGCTCTCCCCGCCGGCTCGGCGCTCGCCAGCCCCAGCCGCGGCCAGCCGGCCCGTAATCTCATTAGTGCCGTCGCGTTTGGGGAGCAGAGCGCCCGGCGTCCCCGCCCGGCCTCGGGAGAGCAGACAAAGGTCTGCGAAGCAAGGCCCTGCGGCCGTGCCACGCCGGCCGGCCCTGTTAATGTTCAATCGGGAGCCGCAGAGCCGTGCCGGGGGGGCGCCGACCCCCGCCCGCCGCTGCCGGGCAGCCCCGCGACGAGGCCGGCCCAGCGTAGCACGCCTCGCCGCCTTGCTCCGCCGGGATATTTTCTCCCTGGAAGTTATGCTAAAATAACATTTGTGTGCACGTTAATGATTTATTTATGTGGCTAATAACGCTCACATTCTCGCTGATATTTGTCTAGGCGAAAGACCAGCTGCGAAATGCCCCGCAGCTGTAGCCAGAGCTAGAACAGAGTGCCTTGGAACCAGAAATCAATGCTCCTGAAATGAACAAGTGGACAACTTATTAGGCTCAGTCACTCCACACGCCGTCCCCTGATAACGAATAGATGAAGTAGACGCCGGAGAAGGGACATGCCTGGAAAGGCCACACATGCCTGCTCCTTCCCGGAGTGGCTGGGTAACACCGCGGGGCACAGCCTGCCGCACGGACATCCCCGAGCAGGGCAGGGGGCCGTGACACGGCACTCGCGGGTTGCCTAGGGTTAGATGGCGATAAGTACAGCAAACGCCCGGGAGAACGGCTCCGGGGGTCACTGATAAAGGTGTCCGGTTTCCCTGCTGCTCCAGAGAGCACAACCGACAGGTTCAGCGAGATCACGTAATCGTGGCTTCTCTGCCTAGAAACAGTCACGCTAATTTTGCATTTTTACCATCCACGGGAAGGAAAAATACCTGTCGTCCCGCAATGCAAATCCTTACGCAAATAGATCTGCGGGCGCACAGGGAGCTGCTGGCAGCCTGACCTGCCAGCCGAGAGTCGCTGGCCTCCAGTTTAGAGGTGCCGGCCAGCAGCGGCACGCCCCGAAAGCACATGGGATCTTGAAGACTCTCTATTAGCCCCTCGGAACTTGCCGCTGCCTCAGAAAAGTCCGAGAAAGAGCCTGCGGTTAATCTCCGAGGCCTTCATACATCCCTGGCGAGCAGCGCCCCAGCGCTAAGTGCAATTAACATAACAGACACTAAAATAGGAGAGCGGCGCTGAATTTAATTTGCAGGCTTAGGGAAAAAAAAAAAAAAAGAAAAAGAAAAAAACCCTTAGCACTTAGAGCGGTCTGGTGATGAACGCAAGAAGTGATGTGGAAGGCGGCGGAGTAGCCCTCCTTCCTCGGAGCGGGGCCGCGGCCAGTTCCGTGGACCCTCTCCGGGAGCCGGGACCACCTTGGTGCGCGCAGGTTTCTAGACAGGTAAACTCCTCCGACGGAGGAGCCTCCCGCTGCATCGCTTCAGCGCGGCTCGCCCCCACGGCGAGCGCTCCCGTGGCGACCAGGGCAACCGCAGCGCGACCAGGTCGCCGGCGCGGGCAGGCACCTCCCTGCTGCCCGCCCCGACACGCACACACCTAGATCCGGCTCGCTCTCCTGCCCCCGCTGCCCCTGGGGAGAGGGAGGACATGGATGGGGGGCAGAAGGGACGGGGTAACCCCCTCCCCGCTTTTCCCTCCCCCCTGCCTCCTGCAAACTGCCGCTGAAGTTCACAAAAGAGCGAGACATAAAGAGATCGAGGTTTCCGAGAAAAGGGAGAGGCGAAAATAGCGAGGTAAAGAAAAAAGGAAAAAAAAATTGGTCGCAACAGAGGGACCCACCGACCGGCTGGGAAGCTGGTGGTATCCGGCCGGGGGAGAGGGGGGGAAGGAAGGAGCAAAGAGGGCTTTAAAAAACTGGAAGGCAAAAGCTGTTGGGGAGGAAGTGTAAACCGAGAGGGAGGCTGGGGGAGGGGAGAGAGCGCCATCTTTTCATGTCACAGTCACAGAGACAGCGCTGGGCTCGGCCACAGTGTCTCGGTTTCTTTTTAACAGCGGAAAACGTGCGATTAGCAGGCAGACGGGCGGAGACTACCAGCCCTGCGCGCACACACAGCCCGCAGCTCTGTCTCCGCGCCGTGTAATCCCAGCGCTCAGCCCTTCTGCACCCCCTCATTAAAAACCCGGAGATTTCCTCCTCCTCCTCCGCTCTCCGAGGAAAACAACGCCTGCCACCGCCTGAACCCTGGCAGCGCCGCCCGCCCCGCACCGTCCGCCCGGAGGCCGCCCAGGGGCCCCGCGCTCCCCGGCGCCCTGCACGGCGAGCTGCGCGGTCCCCGGCACTCGGCCCCTGCTTCCTCTCGGGAGGCTCATTCTGGCCCCCCCCATCTCAAAGGGCCGCCCCCGAGGGGACGCACAGCGGGGGCTGGGAGGAGGGGGTGTGGAAAGCTAGCTACAACCCCCCGTACCCCCCATCTCCCGTCCCCAGGAGCTGCTGCTCCCCCGCTGCCAGGGCGGGCGCTCGTTTCCCCCCCGCGCCCTCCCTTTATCCATCCCGAGGGCGAGGGTGGGGTGCGCCGAGCCGGAGCTCCCCGCACTGGGGCCGGCGGCGGGGAGCAGCGCCGAGATCGCCCGGGAGCCGGCGATCCCGCGGTGGAGCCGGGCACCGCCGCCCACGGCCCCATGAACAGCGCTTTATTCCGCAGCGCTCAAACCCCTCATTGTGTTTGGCAGAATCACCTGCCTCCTCCGGAGCCGAGCGATTAATTTAATGCGATACAGAGTGCGCTCCCTCCCGGCCCCTCCTCAGCGGGGAGATCTCCGCCGGGCGCTCCGCGCTGCGGAGGAGGGGCACGGCACGGCACGGCAAAGCGGGCTGGCATCCTCCGAGCGCCGGCTCTCCCGGCGGCGCCCGGGGAAACGTTCCCCGCCCGGTAGCGGTGGAGCAGCAGCTCCGAGCGGAGTCGCACACAAGCATCCGCCGCGCAGACCTGCTCGGTGCCCGGGGGGGCTGCGAGGCGGGCGGGGGCCGAGCCATGCCTGGCCAGGGGATTTGATGGGTCGTTGGCTGCGCCTGGGGAAAGGCGGGCGGGGGGGGGGCGGTTGGCTGCGCCTAGCGATGGGGGATTTGAGAGGGAAGGGGGGGGGCTGAGCTCGGTGGAGGGGGTGCTGACTGCCGGGGACGGCGGCTGTTATTATTGTTATTACTGTTATTGTTATTTTTAGGGGGCGGCGGTGGTGGGAGCGAGGGGGGGTGGGGCGGTTCGCGCTCGGCGGGGGGCGACGTGGTGGGGGGGCCGCCGGCTGCGCCCGCGGAGGGGGCACGAGGTGAGGGCGGTGGGAGAAGCGTCTCCTCTGTTTCTAATAAAGGAAACGACTTTTATTGAACGATAAATGCAGGGGAACGAAAGTCGTGTGGGTGCGCCTGGTGGGGGCGATTGATTTGGCAGGGGAGGGGTGGCGGCTGCCCGTGCCGGCGCGGGCTGTTCGGGGCGGGAGGGGCCGGCTGGCCTCGGCTGCTCCTGCTCGGGAGGGATCACGGGGAGGGGGCGTTGGCCGCCCCGGTGGAAGGGGATGAGGGCTGCCGCTGTTCGTGGGGGGGCTGGAGCGGGGGAGTGCGGGATGCTCGCGGTGGGGGGTCCGGCGGGAGGGGGACGTAGGCCATGGGGTGGTGCGGCCTGCCCCTCTCGGGCGGGGGGGGCTGAGGGGGAGGTGTCGGCTGCGCCTTGCCAGTTGGGATTTGATAGGGGCGGTAGGAGACACGTCTCCTGTTTCTAATAAAGGAATCGGCTTTTATTGAAGGATAAATGCAGAGAACCAAAGTCGTGTGGGCTGCAGCCGCCGAGCTTCGTTAGCTGCCGATGTGACTGTGAAGATAAAACGCTTCACAATAACTCGAGCGCGAACAGCGCCGAGGATGGGGACGTGCATTCCCCGATGGCCTTGGCCCACGGCCCCCTCAGCCCCGGCCCCCTCGGCCCCGGCCCAGCGGCGGAAGGTGCCCGGGGAGCCTCAGACCGTGTTAACGGCTCGGCCTTGGGACTTCGCCAAGTTTCTCTGACTTAGGGGAACTCTGGGGATGAGTAATCGCGCCAGGCTAGGGTTTGGGAGGGAGTTTTTTTTTTTCGCTCTCTCGCTCGCTCTCTTCTTTTTTCCCCTTGTCATCAGCTGCTGACCCACTCACTTCGAGAGCACGGCACCGACGGGTTTCTGAGAAGGGCGGCAGGAGGAGACCGCGGGTGCGGCGAGCCAGGGAAGCCCCCCCACGGTCTTGGCTCCCCGCCGAGCCACCCCGGCTCCGCTCCGGCCCTGAGCGCGCTGGGGCAGCGCGGGGTCGCTGCTATCACGTTTCCTGTGCGGTGCCCTCGATGTGTCTTTGCCGGGGGACAAGGGGACGCACACAGCCCCACGCCACGCACGCTCCGCTGCCTCGCGTGGAGGTGTCCCAGGGCAGCGAGGACACGGCGCTGCCGCGCCTTGCCCTCGGGAAGGTGTCGGGAAGCCTTTTCTACTCGACATCTCGGTTTATCGCAGGTGGCGACGGCTCAAGGACGGGAGGGGGGAAACTCCGGGCCCAAGGGGAGGCCCCGGGGAGTGGGAAGCAGCGCGTAAGCCCGGCCGTGGCCGTGGCAGGCGGGCCGTGCCGGGGCGGAACAGCGCCCGCATCCTGCCCGCGGGCCTCGGGGCGGGCGCGGCGGGGCCTTGCCCGGTGCCGCAGAGGGCAGGGCCACCGCCGTGTGCACCCAGCCCTCACACGGCCTCCGCCTGTGCCTGCCGGGCAGCGGGGAGCGGGGGCGGCCGGGAGGCTCGGAATCAGAACCGACTCGACGCCGAGCCCGGCCGCCCACAGCGGGTCCTGCAGCTTGGCTGGGGACAGGCCGGGCTGGGGGAGTGCCGCCGTCGGGGGTGCTGCAGCGAAACGAACTGGGAAAGGGAGCCTGGCTCTCGCTTTGCCTCACCCTCCGCAGCTTGCGGGGCCGGCGCGGGGCTTTCCCTAGCGCAGGTCTCTGCCCACTCCACGGGCAGCGAGGGGCCGGGTCCCCCGCCTGCGACGGGGACGGCGAGCGGGCACGGCCGGGGAGCGGCAGGGAGCCGCTAATCTCGGCGCCTGACAGGTTTCGGTCCTCTGATTACCTGCGTGATTTGGCTTCCGAGAGGCGCTCTATGAAGCGGCTGCTGCCCTTGTTTGGGTACCGTGATGGCGGAGGGGGGGGGCGCGGGGGAACGACGATGTACAGAGATGAAGTGAGGACGGGGTTTTAAATGGCACTTCTGAACGGAAAATACTTTTATTTTTCCTTGGATTTTTGAAGCTGCTTTCGAAATGAACATTTTCTGCGATAAGAGGTGACCGATCAGAATCGCTGGGGGGAGGTTGTAAGCAGACGTTTTGCCCCAGCTTACTGTTATCTTATCTTTCACACTTGCAGGGCGAAAAAGTGGCTTATCTTTATACCCACCCCCCTCTCGCCTTAATTGCTAAAAACACTGTGAAGTGTTAAGTACAGGACTAAAGAATCTCTCCGCGTGTCTGCCATGCGAGTGAAGGGGCGGGGGGGGGGGGCATCGGTCCGATTTGAAAAATTAGGGGCTTTTCTCTGGAAAGGTACACACGTGTACGCACCGAGAGCCCCTCCCTGCCCTCGCTCTGCTGCTGCTTTGATGTTGCAGGCTCTCATTTCATATGTATGCACCCCGACGAGCCACCCGCCGCTGCCGGGCTTCCAGCCGGGGCGCAAATCCCGCTCGGCACGCCGGCGAGCCCGGGGGCCGCGCCGCGGGGCGCGGGCGCGGAGGGCGGCGGAGGCCTTCGCTGTCACCTCTCGGGTGGAGTGAATAACCCCAGTGTTTATGAACCCGGGCTCGGAATTGGTATTCAGCACCGAGCCACCGTCTCCTCGCTTTCTCTCCCCACCCCCTTCGAAACAAAACACAACACAAAAACAAAACCAGAAGGAGGACGGAGGTGATTCATCGACTGTATCCAATTATTAACATACAAGCTGTAGTCTGCACAAACACACCTTCAAACCATGGCGGTTCCCCCGGCCGCCGTATTATGTTTAAACTCGGGAGCATGGTGGCTTCTGTTCCTCCGCCAAGCCACCGCTCGCTGCCGCTCCTCCCCAGGCCGCCGAGGGACGGGGACAGGCCGCACTCCGCGCCCCCCGGGGCTCAGGGACCCCACCGGGAAAAGGGGTTGTAGCCTCCAGCTCCCGCGCATCGCCTTCAAAGGCGAAGGCTCGACCTCGCCCCCGTCGCTTTCCGCCGGGCCGGGGTTTTGTCTGGCTGCCGCTCCTGTTCGCCCCCTGAGCCCTCCACGCCGCCCTCCTGCCGAGCCCCACCGCTGTCCCCCGCTGGGCTGGGGGGAGGCGAGGAGAGCCACAACCTCGCCGGCGCTATTTTTACTCCTCTCCAGACTTGTGCGGCGCACGCCCCCTCCCCTGCAGGGCCTTGCCTAGCGGCTGCATCTCTCCGCTCGCAGGAGCCGCCGGGGCTGCCCGCCTTTCACCTCCGCCTGCCCCGCCGGCCCCACCGCCGGCACGGCCCGGCCCCTGCGCCCGGGGCAGCGCCCGCAGCCGCCCGAGGGGACGGGGCGGGGGACACACACACGGGCGCGCCGCAAGCAGACAAAATGGCCGTGGCATGCAAGTGGGAGAGGTGGAGGGGGCAGCTCGCAGCCAGCCTGCCCTCCTCTTACAGCTGGGCTGCCGCCCTCCTTCCCCAGAGCGGGGCCCGGGCCGTGCATCGAGCCCCGGCGGGCTCGGCGCTGCGCCCTCCGCTCCCAGCTCTGTCCGGGCCCTGCGAGCGCTTCCCCCGGGCGCGGCAGGCCGAGCTCCCGGGCTGGGGGCAGGCCGGCAGTGCGAGTGTTCGTCTGCCTGTCCCTCCCGGGCTGTCCGGTCCGAGCGGGCACCGGAGGGCCGCGGGCATCTCTGTTTCGCGGAGCGGGGAAGGGGTGCGGAGCGAAGCAAACGCAACCGGAGCGATTTGTCATTCGCCTTTGTAAGAAAGATAGCGGTGCTTAGTCCCTGAACCGAGCGCATTTCGGGCTCTTCTGGGGAGACGGAGAGAAAATTATGGATCTCCTGTCAACAGAGTAGCCCTGAACTACGAAATAAAATTATAGTACTTCTGCTATGCAAAACCCCTTTGATTGCACGGGGAGTTTGCGTGGCGGTGTAACAATATGCTGACGCCGTGTCAGGTCTGAAAGCGCTGCAGACCCTGTATAACGCCAATTGAGGCTTGTCTTGTTTTGTTATTCAGATTTCCACACTTCCATTAAAAACAGCCTTACAATAACCAATGATAAAGGTCTGATTTAAGACACACTCAAGCAGGGCAATTCAGAGCTTAGGACAGTGATCTGTTATTTATAGGCTTTTCCTAGCACTCATCACCAGGCTGTCTGAGCACCTCGCTCGCATTAATTCATTTTACCTTCGCAGCACCCATCTCCCCTCTGTCTCATTTCCCGTGCCCGAAGGACCCGCGTGCTCTGGTTGCCCTTTGGTGATCAGGGGAGCGGGCCGTGGATGGGGGCCAGGGCCCGGCCTCACCACTCCCGCGGTTTAACCCCCAACTTTCTGAGGTGCGCGGGTCGGGGGCGCGGGGAAGCTTCCAATTAGAGGCGGCGCTGGAGGTAAATGAGAGCCGGCATAAAGCCATCCCACTTGGAAGCCTCCTGCGAGAAGCCTATTCTGCCATTAACAATGGATTTGTCTTTACGAGGAGGTTAAGTACTTAGCATTATCGGAGCAGCCGTTTTTGCGAGCGCATCCTCGCCCGGCTCCTCGGCGGCCGCAACAGCAAGCGACAGCGCGGAGTCCCCCCCTTCCCCTCCCGGGGAGAGAGCAGTGTGCAGCGGCCTGACCCGGGGGTCAGCTCCCTCCGGGGCGTGTGGGAGGGGGGGAGGCCGCCCGGTAATCCGCAAGGCAAGAGCATGCTTTGAATTTTCCGGGGTTAGCTCGGCGGTGCCCGCCGGACCCGCGCTGGGGAAGGCGGCGGGGCGCGCAGCCGGCCGGGGCAGGCCGCGGGAGGAGCGAACTGAAGCCCCAATGTGTTCGCCGGGAGCCGCCAGCCTCCCGCTGCAAAGCTCGGGGACCCAGGGAACAAAAAAGGCACAGAGGCGAACAAGCGCGGGTCTGTTCCTCCCCGCCACGAAGGAAGCTGCGTTCACAAAGAAAGTTTACGGTTAAAAATAAAAGCGGAGCAAGTTTACCCCGAGATAACTTTAAGTCATTAGTGAAAAACAAAAAACCAGCCACCCCTGCCCCAAGCACTCAGCCCCACACGCTCTAGGCACACACTTGTGATCCGGACTTTGCAGCCCGGGGGAAGGGAAGCGGGCGACTTTTGTGATGCAAGTGCGGGCCGCTCGCACCGCAGATCCAGACCTGTGGGAAGAGACAAAGCCCAGATCAATGAAGCCGGGAAGCCGCGGCTGCGGCCACCTCGCCAGGAAACGCGCTCGTTCTGCTTTCATATCGAAAGAAGCAATTTTAATGAGGTTTTCCTAGGAAAGGGAAAAAAAAATCCAAGAGAGGCCTCCCCTCCAGCTGTGTGCCTGTAACTCACGTGTGTTCAGTCTAATAACTTTTAATGTCTAGCCCTAAAACATCTTTATAAAAAATAGCTTTACAGCGTAATAGGCCAGGTGTCCTTCTGCTTGTTATTGGAGATTAAAAAAACGTGTGGGAGCCCTTTCAGATGCGTGGCCCGCCGCGCCAGGATCAAACCCGGCCGCTACCCGGGGCCGTGCTCCCCGTCGGCCAGCACGGTGGGACCGCAGCCCATTCCCCGTCCTCGGCGGCTCCCGGGGCTCCCCTGCGAGGAAGCCGAGCGGTGCGGCTGCCGTTTCGGGTTTCAGATGGTGGATATTTCACTTCTGCTTTGAGACGGGCGAGTTTTTTAAGAGACGTAGTGAAACTCCAAAGCCCGCGATAGTAGTTTCATGAAATACCAACCCTCTGGCCGTGACCCGGGTGCATGTGTGTATGTGTGGGATGTGTGTGTGCTTTTTTTTGGACTCTGTGTCCTTTTCCCGAGCACTGGGCGACCCCCACTTTTTTTTCCCCCCAGACGTAGTGTAGCTTTTCGATTAAAAACTTCTAGATTTGGGAGGCGGGGAGTTTTAGTAGGGACAACTTTAGGGAACTCTTATTTTTCCATCTTCTGAGATAAGCAGCGGCGGCGCAGAGCAGGCAGGCAGCCCCGGGCGTCCTGCTCTAGCGTTGAATTCCCACCGCCCTGCTTGCTGCTCCGGCGCCCTCAGTGAGGGAAGATTTTGCAGCTCGTAGCGTCTCCGCAGCCTTTTCGCGCAGGGTCCTGAACAAGGCGATTAAAAATCCCCCCCGGGGCAAACTGTCCGCGTTAATCGCCTGGCGTTTGGCTGGCAGTCGCTCCCACACGGAGCGGCGGCGAGAAGGGCTCGATGCGGCGCCGGCGGCGCTGAGGTGGCAGAACTCCCGCTTCCCCGGGAAGGCGCCGGGAGGTGCGGGGGAGCAGTGGGGCCGAGAGCCCGCCTGGCCCCGAGGCCGGGGCCGCCCCGGGAGCTTCCACGCCGCGGGCTCTGCAGGACCAAACCTGGGAGTATCAGCTGGGATGGGCGTTATGAACGTGAAATTTACGAGTCGAGCTCGCCGAGCTAAAAGTTGCCTTGCCAAAGTAAATAGATGCAGCCGATAACTACCAACCCGGAGATTAAAGGGCTCCACGATCCGGGCAGAAATCTTAAAGCAGCCGTAGAAATGCCAGCGAGGGAAACGGCGCTTCAGTCGTCACCCCACCCCGGGTTGCCACACTGCTCACACCGGGGAAAAAGCGCGTTAAAGGCTGCCAAAGCCGGATCAGGCGAAAACGCGCTTTAATAAGGTCCCCCTCGGCCCCCCCGCCCCCCGCAATGCAGACGTTGACAAACGAGTGGCTTTTTTTCCCATCCCGATTCAGAGCTCGGAGAAGCGAACCGGGGGGGGAAGCGCGGAAATCAGCGGGGCCGAGCCGCGGACCACGCGAAGTTGGGGGCGGCGGGTGGGACCAGAGAGGGGCCCCGGGGTCGGGGGGCGACACAGCCCCCTCCGCGAGCGTGGGAGGCTGCGGCCGAAAGGGTCCGCGCGTAGCCTGACCCTTGCGGAGGGTTAGGACGGCTGCGAGCCCTCGGCAGGTCCTGAGGGAGCGGGGATGCCTGTGCGCGACGGGGGGAACCCGGGGCCGGCGGGCGTGACTGGGGGCGCGGGCTGCATCGCCGGGGGATATCCCGGGCGCCGCGGGGAGCACGGGGGGAGCGGGCCGGGGGTGCCGGGGGCTCCCGGCGGAGGGGCCGGGGGCGAGCGGGGTGGCGGGGGGTGGCAGCGCGGCGCGACCCGCCGCGGAGGCTCGCAGCGATGTCTGGCAGCGCCGCCGCCGCCGGGGTTTTGACAGCTTGGCGGAGCGGAGTGAACGGAGCTTTATGGTAATTGCGGTTCTCCACTGGCCTTCTGGGTAGCGAGAGAGGGGAGTATCGGCGGGGCGGGGGGGGGGGCGGCTTTCCCCTCCTGCCGGCCGGGGAGCGCGGAGTCCCCCCCCCCCGGGGCGCCGCAGCTTGGCAGCGACCTGTGCCAGCCGGGCGAGGGGCTGGCGGCGCGGCGAGGGGGGGCAAATCAATTAGTCAGGGCAAGGGTGGGGAGCGGGCGAGCGGCCGGGCGAGCCCTGCCTGAGCAGGGAAACGCAGCCAGGGGAGGGGGAAACTTGCTGAGGGAAAAAGCGGTGGCGGCGCTGCTGCCGCTGCTGCTGCTGGCGGCGGCTCCCTCGGTGCAGCGCCTGCCCGGGGGGAGGGGAAGGGAGGGGAGGCGACGGCTGGAGGAGGAGGAGGAGGAGGAGGAGGGAGAGAGGGAGGGGGGATGCGAGGGGAGCGCAGCGTGCAGCAGACGGAGCCCGGTCTCCCAGCGGCAAGGTGAGGAAGAGCGGCTTTCCCGGCGGACTAAAGAGGGGAGGGGGGGGGAGAGGAAGAAAAAGAGAGAGAGAGAGAGGAGGAGAAGAGGAGGAGGAGGAGAATTAAATCCCCAGCCACACACACACAAAGCCGCGGCGGCCAGGGCACGGGAGACGGCGGCGCGGGCGAGATGTGGGGAGCGCCGCGCTCGCCAGCGCAGGAACTTCGCCCGGAGCAAGCCAGCAACATGGCGCTGCCAAACCAGAGCCGGCAGCCGGAATGAGCATCGCGGGCTGCCGCTCCCACTCCCGCTGCTGATCCCAGCCGAGCCGAGGAGCAAAGCCCTTCCCGCGGGCACCTGCCCCGTCGGCGCAGAGGGTGGCCACGCTCCTGCCCCCCGCGCCCCGCAGCTCCTTGGTCTTTCCGCGCCCCTTCCCGACCCGCCCGCGCTGGGGCAAGCCGCGACACACGCACCCACGGAGAGGGGGAGAGGGATCGTGAAACTTTTCTCGCCTCTTCCTCCCACCCCCGACGGGGCTGCCCTTCCAGGGAGAGCAGCAGGGCCAGGCGACGGTGTGGGGACCCGCGTCTCGGACCGCGCACGCCACAGCCCCGCGGCGCGGCAGGAAGGTCAGTGTTCCGCTCCGCGAGCAGCTCCCGTGCGGAAGCGCCGCCGCCGCCGCCGAGTCCCGCGGTGACGGGGCGGTCGCGGGGCTGCCCTCGGCCGGCCGCGGGGAAGGCAGAGCGGCGGCGCGGCAGAAAGTTACGGCGCGGGGCAGCGGGGCTCGGGCGGGAGTGGCGCGCAGGCGGCGGCGGGGGCAGGAGGGTCTAGCGGAGCGCCTCCCGGGCTGCGGTGTCGGAGGGGAAGTTTGGAGGCAGTTGCTTGTGAAGATGCCTGTTTGGGGCACTGGAGGCGGGGGGAAGCACCCGGTCGCGTTGTCGGCTCCGGTGCGCCCGTGTGGGGAGTGGTGGCGGTGTTGCCGTCGTCTCTCACTTTGTGATTGGGAAGGCGCCGGAGCAGCGGCGTTCCGGGGGCTCCCGTGGGACGGGGCGAGCAAGGAGCGGCGCTGCCGGCTCGCGGAGCGGGCAGAGCTCCCGCGCCGGGCGGGCCGGGCTCCGCGCTCCCCGCCGAGAGCGGCGGGCAGGTGAGCGGCGGGGAGATCCCGCTGCCGGCTGCCTTCTTGCCGCCGGGAGAGCCCGCTGCCGGCTGCCTTGGCCCTGCCGGGAGAGCCCGAGGCACTGCTCCCCTCTGTCCCTCCGCCCCGGCGGGGCGGGCGCCGCGGCGCACGTGGGACAGGGCGGCCCGGGGCTTTCCCGTGCGCGGAGCTGTGCTGGCGTGAGGTGCTGGCGTGAGGTCCGGCGTGACACGGAAGTTTTGTCAGCCCGAAAATGTAGTTTGGAGTTGGGTGAGCGAGCCGGAGGGAGGCTCGGGGCTTGCCATCAAAGGGCCGGCCGGAGGGGGACGGCCAGGCGGGGAGGCAGCGGAGGCTGCTTTGTGAAGCCAGGGCCAAGTGGGGCGGCTCTGCGCAGCATATGAGGCATGCATTTGATGTTCGCGGAGCGAGTCCGGGGGCGAGGGCTGCGGAGCGTTCACGTTCCTCTTTCTTTCTCGATGTGTGTATGTTGGGGTTTTTTTTTTTCCCTTCCTTCTTCCTCCCTCCCTCTCGTTTCCGCGATGTCTGTCGGATCCCGGGTTTGGTGGTCGCAGAGGGGGCGAGGGGAAGGCGAAGAGCACCTCCCCCATCTGCCCCTACAAGAAAAAAAGAAAAAAAGCCTCGACCATAGTGAGCGATGTAAAACTGACAAAGTGTGGGGACTGACTTTAATGGTATCGCCTCGGAGCTCCTCGCAGCATTAATTCCCACTAATGAATCTTTTCCAGAAACTCCGTTCATTGCTTTCATCTGCTCTTTAGAGCCCGCAGCTTTTGTATTCGTGTTTGCATTAAAAAGGGGGGGGGGGCGGGGGGAGCCCAACCCGCACCACGTAGCCAAGCCCGGATTTTCCAAAGGTTTCTATTAACTTTTTATTTCCCCGCCCCCTCCCCGTGGCCCTACCGCGGGGGACGGCCGGGAAGAGCAATGCCCCGCCAGAGCCGCTTGGGAACAAAGCTGGGGGCGAGAGCGGGCGGGCGGTGCGGGGTCTGGGTCCCCCGGGCAGCGCCCGCACCCCCGCAGTGGCTCCGCCGCTCCCGGGGCACCGCCGCCCGCGCTCCCCCCGCAGCTCCGTGCGCGCCGCTGCCCGCCGAGACCGGCGTTCCGCTTCCTCCGGCCGCCGCTCTCGCCGACTTTCGTCTCCGAGATGCTGGGGCTTGCCTGTCTGTCTGGAGCCCGGTGCTGTCGCCCTTGCGACACACCGATTCATTTCCTTTCGGTTCTGCTCTTGGAGCCGCTGGGTGGGTTTTTTTTTTTTACCCTTTCTTTTTTTTTTTTTTTTTTTTTTTTTTTTTCCTTCCCGAGAGGTAGCCAGCGCAGCGCTCACCGTAATTGCTTTTAGGAGGATTAGGAGCAAATTCTTCCCCCAGCTCCCCCCACCCCCCCGCTGCCTCTTCCCTCCCCGCCCCCCCCCCCCCGCCTGGTTGCCTTCGCGCGCCGGGGTTGCAGTTTATCCCTGGTGCAGTTCTTTGAATTGCTGTCACAAATAGGTGACTCAGAGTTAATTAGGAAGTATGCACCGGATCAATGGGCTGCACAGCTCATTAGTTATTCCCCAGCCTTTTGCAGCGTTGGACCTCCGGCTCCTCGCCCCGTATACCTCTTTAATACGCAACCTGGAGGGCTGGCAGGGACCAGGGAGCACTTCGGGTGAGGGGGGCTGGGTGCGAAGGGGCGTGATGAATACGGACATTGAAGCTTCCAGGTTGGGAGGTTGTATATGGACGAGTGACCGGGACCCCTATTGCTCCCCCCAGTCCCTCCCGCCCCCGCTATCAAACCGCACGGGCGTGGTGGGCCCTTGCCCGCCCCGAGATCGGAGGGACGAGCCCGGAATGTTACAAAAAACAAACAAGACACCAAAAAAAAAAAAAAAGTGTGTGTGTTTATTGGAGCGTACGTTGAGAGAGCAGACAAAATCTCATTTGTCAGGCATGAAGGTGGGCTGTGTGGAAGGCTATAAATATACCGGGGAGGATTGTATCGCGGTCACTTTTCTGTTCTTCGCCATTTCTAAGGTGAGTGGCGGAGGCTGAGGGACCGGGCAGGGGCTTCTCCTGGTATTGTTTGTCCGTCTGTGATAGATCGGTCTAGACAGCCGCTCAGGCTCCCTGCGAGCTCAGGAACCGGAGCCTGAAAGGGAGAGTGGGGGAGACGGAGAGGAAAAGGTCACCGCGATATTTTTTCTTTCCCCCCCCCCCTTCTTTTCTTCCTTCCTTTCTTTCTTTCTTGCTTTTTTTTTTTTTTTTTTTTTTTTTTTTTTTTGTGGTGATGGTAGTTAACCCTTCACGCCGAGAGGGGATCGGGGCTGGCTATCCCGGCCTGGAACGATGCGGTAGCACAGCAGCGATCGCAGGGATGGTGTCGGAGCGGGGGGACGGGGTAGCGCTCCTCCGGGCCCCGGCGCTGCCCCGTCCATCTCATGGCTTCATAAGACATGTTTCCCACAACAGGAAAAGAGTTCCCGAGACGAGTGCCAGATGATTTCGTTCCCAGGAGTTTCCTCTCTGGAAACTCCGAGGAGCGCTCGGAGCCGGGGTCGGGCAGCCAGAGGGCCCCCTCGGGCTCGGGGGCGTCCCCGGGGCTCCCCGCCCCTCCCGGCCCTGCCGTGCCTCCCTTCCTCCCGCGGGCCGCAGTGGAAATCCCGACATGGAGCTTCCCGGGCCCGCGGGGGGAGCGAGTTTTCCGTGGCCGCCTCCAGGTTCTGTCAACTTCTCCCCCGGCAGCTCGGCGCCCTTCTCCCCACGGGGCCGCGTGTGTGCTCCCAGCGTGGGGCATCCCTCGGCTCGTGTCGGTGCAGGCAGGAGCCGGGCGGACCCGCCTCGGGGTGCTGGGAATCCCACGGGAGCAAACACCAAACCTCGTGGAACGCAAGGGCAGGTGGAGAGCGGGGTCTGCGTCGCAGCTCAGCTCGGGTGGGTCGGGGCTTGTTGGCAGCTCCTCCGTGCGTGTGCGCTTCCTTTTGTGCTTGAGACGTCCTCGCTGGATGAGATGCGATCCTGGCGTGCAAGCCTGGGCGGTACAGATTAAAAGCAGTTAAGGCTTTAGAGCGATAGATAAAAGCTGGTTTTGTTGGATTCGCCTGCAGCGCAGACCATTCCCATCCCTCTTTGTCTGAGCCCTGGTTCCGGGCGCTACAGCCTTATTGGAAATGCTCCCGAGCAGTCCACGCAGCCAGGGCAGCAGGCAGCTCAGCGCTTATTTACACGTCACATCTAAATACATCTCTAATTAGATAGAAGCAACGCCGGAAATGGCAGATTTGTTGCATATCTAATAGAGACCACTGCAAACAGACTCAGCAGGGTTTCCCTCTCTTCTCCCCCCACAAAAAAAACACCCCACCAGCAAGACCAAGCCACTAATCTGGGAGTGAACAGAAATGAGTTCTCCCATTTGAGTGCATTATGAACCACATTGGCAAATGTCTCTAATATTTAAAGCAATACTTGGGATGTGTGAGCTGAATGCCCAAATATGGACTGGGTCTTGAAACAATACTGGTGCCTTGGCTTTATTCCTGTGTTGGTGGACAATCCAGGCTCCGTGTCACACACTGTATCTGCCTTTACCAGAATGTGCCAAGAGCTGCAGCTTCTAAGGCAGTTCAAAATTGTCATCCCTCTTCCCTTCTCTTCCTCCACCCCATGATTCACTTTTTTGAAGCCTGAGGAGGAAGCCAAGGTCCCCTAACAGTGAGTGAACTGCAGGGGCTCCTGTACAGTCCATGCAAGCAAACTTTCTGGATCTGTGAGCTGTGAGGCTGCAGAAAGTTATGTTTTCATGTCTCCGTTTGCGGAGAAAATGGACCGAGGCCACCACAGCCCAAAATAATGAGTCCTGCACATAACAAAGTAGTTTTGGCAATCTGTGGCCGTCGTTTACAAGGTCTCTCAACTTTGACCGATGAGTGGCCCCTGCAAAGACAGGCAGAAGGCCTGCTGCAGTTCAGGTGGTAGCTAAGCAGCTACGTTGCCCTCAGACTAAATATGGCTTGGAGTAAATCGGTGCTTAGTGTGGAGGACAAGTGATCTCCAGTTTCTGCATGTCTCGACAGAGGTCTGTGCTCCTGCTGGGACCCTGCAGCATAGCTGGGTAGCACAGGTGATGTGCGATGTGCTGTCCTTCCCCCGAACACTGCAATACATCACATTTTAGTGTGGGCTTAGAGCAGCATGAAGCCGAGTTTAATACTTCCTCCTTAGGCTGGTGTTGCTTTAGAGATAATTGATGGCCAGAGCGGGCCTGCTCCCCTCTGTCTCGGCTCTGCAATAAGCTGAGTAGTGGCAGGGAGAGCCGGGCTCACCCTTTGCAGCTACGCCTAGCAGCGCTCGCTGGCTGCATCGCGTGTGCGTGCCGGAGGGAACGCGGAGGCCCGGGCTGCAGGCAGGGGGAGTTCCCATGGCCGTGAGCAGATCCCGTTAATCCTCTGGCCTTTCAGGGAACCGGCTTACAGCAGCCGCTGCTCCGGAGCGACCTTTCCCTCCGCCCTGACCTGCTCAGGTCCCCGGGATGCGGCGGGCACGGAGGTCTCTGCCAGGAGAGCGCATCCTTGGTCGGGTTTCTCCGGAGCAGGCAGCCAGCGCTCCTTTGAATGGCCGAGCAGATGAGGTGGGGACGGAAAGGAGGAGGCCAAGAACTCCCTGCAAATGTGGCTTTAGGAAAGTTCTGCTGCTTTCCAGCAGGGAATTCATTTTTCCTTGTTTGCTGGACAGCAGTTCTTCGCTGAGTGGAGATTTTTTTCCCCTCCTCTCTTCCACTGCTGGAAAAGTTAGTGAGAGCACGCCTCCGTACCTGCCCGCCTGTGTTCCAGAACTGTTGTCTGAATTATTTGGGACTCCTCCTTCACTCTTTGCACCCCAAACCTACCTCATGAGCTGACAGATTCGGTGCTGTGTGATTAGACATGCAAGGAAGTCCGCTTGGAAAAGATCCTGACAGCATGAAATATAATTTGTGATCTGAAAGACAGTTTCCAGTATAATCTCATTATGCACCACAGACTCCCGGTGTTATTTTGTAGAAGGCGGACAATGATCAATTTACATTGACCTAGGGCTGGGCGAGCTTTTAGATGGTAATTGCCATATTGATTTGCATGCAAAAAGAAGACCTGCTAAAATTAAAGACCGGAAGCTAAATTAAACTAAATTTATTGTCTAGGTGCAAACTAAAAGACTTGTTAAAGTCTAGGGTAGATTTGGAAAGCTATGAAATTGAGAGAAACATGATTCTCATCCCGATCACTCCGTAAAATGAATCTACACGATGGGACAAGGGGCTGCAAAGCGCCCATTGTGAGTGGAGGCACAGAAGCCGGGGCTGTTCCGTGTAAGCCCTGACTCCCTAAACAATCGGAGAATAAAATATCTCCTCTGTCCAATGAAAATCTCGGTCTGAATGTTGGGATTGTCGTGCTAAGGAAAACAAAGCTTTATTTGGATAAGACAATTAAAGTGGAAAGCGCAGAATCCACCAGCCACACTGGGAACAGCTCGTATAAAGAGCTGAGTGTGTTCAGTAGAGCACAGGGGAAAGGGGAGGCTCGGGGCTGTGCTCCACGGCCGAGCCTGTGTCGGGAAAGCCTGTCATTGTGCTTCCTCTGCCTCCTGCTCGGCCAGGAGGGGCGAGAGTGCTCCCAGCCTTGGAGCTCTCTTTTCCGTGGCTCCTGCTGCCCTTGGAGCAATCTCCCATATCCAGGAGCAGCTCAGTGCTGTGGTGGGATCCTTCTCCATGAACCTCCAGACAGCCCACGGTGGGTTGCAGTCTGCCAGCCAGCTCATTCTTTCTCAGATCGTGGTTTGCTTTTCGTTTTCAGCTGGAGTAACTCGTGGTCATACCCCAGCACCTCACCTGGGGGCCTTGTATGCCTTTCAGTATTTGCATATTACAAAACATTTGGGCCCGTACCCTCAGTTGTAAAAGTGAGAATTCCACCTTCACAGGAGTACTGGAGTGGCTGGCACTTGGCACAGTTGATAGCAGCGGGAAGTACGCCTGTGCTTGCACAGAGAGCAGTCTCCATGCTTGGGCAGCCCTGTGGGTGTCCTTGTGCCTGTGTGGACAGGTGCCCTGGGGCTGCCTGCCCCTCACCCAGCGCTGATTCCTCTGTGTTCCCCAAGGAGAGGGTGGCACTGCATCCGGGAGTCTCCTGGAGGGGTGGGAGAGCTTTGCGGGGCTTGTTTAGTCATGGTTTGAGTATGGCATTTGTGTATGGTGGCAGGTAGGGAGAGAGAAGTGAAATCAAAGCTGGAGGGGTGTATTCTCAGCTCTCCTTGAAATTCACAAAGAACTTGCTAATGGCACAAGAAGGGATGGGCTGAGCTTCTCTTTCTAAGTGTAAATTCCCTCCCTGAGCCAAACTTTCTCCATGAGAAAGCTCCCGGCTATGGAGAGATCCTACAGGGATCTCTGATCCTCGGGCAATCCCCTTTGCTCCCACGCCCCGGTGCGCTGCGTTGTGCTTTAAGCTTCTCCAGCTTGCCCACAGCAGTAGGAGGCTGAGCTGGGCGTTGGGGAAAGCCCTTCCCACAGACTGCAGTCCCCCAGGCTCACCTTGCTCTGGCCTGGTCGTGCTCCCCGTGCAGTGTTTTCCTTTCCTCCCGTTTCAGTAGTCAAGCACAAAGTGGATCAGCAAAGCCCCGTGCAGAATTGAGCAGCCCGGTGTGAAGTTATGCGGAGCTCTGCCTCAAGGACTGGCCTGCCTTCCCCTGCAGACCTCCTGTGCTGTGCTGTGCTATGCTTTTCCGTGCCAGGGCAGCCCAGGACCAGTGGGCAGGGGTGGATGCTTCCCGGGGTCTCCACGCCTCGCTGGGCGAGGAGAGAAATACCTCTGGCTAAAGTTGGGAGCAGCAGGGGAAGCCGGAACAGTACTTGCAAGCAGGAAGTGATCTCCCAGGGTAAACGTTTTAATGGAAGTGTAACCTGGCATTGCACAAAACCCCAAGCCAGGGCGGCTGCTGCCAGCTGGGGAGGATGCAGGGCTCGGGGAGATGCGTGGGAGGCTGTGCCGTGCCGTGCCGTGCCAGGGGCACCCACAGCGGAGCCGTGTGTGCGGAGCTGGAGGCGGCTGTGGCGCGGCCTGCCCTGAGCAGGTGGCTGAAGGTTGTCTTATTTTAGCTACAGAAATATCTCTCTAGATCCATTACTGCGAGATCTCGTTTGCAATAAACTATATTGGCTCCCCTCTTTATACAAATTGCTGGTATGAAAGAAAACCCAGCCGATATGCATGGAGGCAGGCATGAGCTAGTGAGATCAGGTTTCCTACTGAGCTCCCAGAGGAGAAGTCAGCATTTGATTGAAGCTACACTTGGTTCTTGGTTCCCAGGGGACAGCAGCCCTGAAACACGAGAGCCCTCCCTCCTTTTTTTCCCCCCTTCCCTCTCTTCTTCCTCTAAAAGCCTTTGTGCTGAAAGAGCCTCAGTAGGCACGAATCGCCTGTCTCTCACAAGACTGTGTTGCAGCCTTTGCTGACATTGTTCTGTTAGCAGTGGTTTTTACCAGGCCAGCAGATTTCTAGCTACGTATAGGCAATGAATAGTCGATGATACTGACCTGCGAATATGTACTGGCATCTTTGGGCGGTGAATCTGATTCGGAAGTCGATTGGAGACTTACCACATGAGTGTGAAGCACCTTACCTGCCTGGGCAGTGCTGCCCTTTGGCAGGAGTTAGGCCAAGATGGAGACATGCTTCCCATAAAATCAGCTGTTTTTCCTTAATGGTGCCGGCTCCCAAACTGCATATAGGTACATAGAGAGTGTTATTCCAGCTCCTGTGGCCTCGTAAAGAGTTTGTGCAGGACACAAATTTCAGAGAAACTTGCTATGTCTTGGTTTTCCCTTAAGAGATGCACAGTTTGGGTAATGCCAGGAGTCAGACTGGGGAAGGAAAGGTTTCCTCGAACAGATTTATTTTCCCCATGCTTCTGTAAAGTAAATTCCACGTCTCCTCCAACTTTGCTGCTGATGTAAAAATAAGTAAGGGCAGGGAAGGAGGTACGAGGATTTACACTCAAATTCCAGCTGTGCCCAACAAAAGGCCCTCTGAGAGGTGCAGCGCACTCCTTTGCTGCCAGGCGGTTGTATCATGAACGAAGCTGGAGTCGTGCTTTCGGTTATTGGCATTTTTCTTCCCTCGGTTTTTCTTTCTCCTCACGGTGGAAAGGAGAAGGTGGAAGCGTGTCTCTGCGGCCCGGCTGAGCGGAGGGGCCGGGGCCGCGGCGGGTTGCGGGGTCACCGCCCCGGGCAGGGGTGGCGGAGGGGCCCCTCGGCGGGAGGTTCGCAGCGGCAGCAGGTCGGGCGCTGCCGGCGGCGGCCCGGGGCGAGGCGGGCGGGCAGGAGCCGGGGGAAGCCCGGCTTTCCCGGGGAAGGGCTGCTCGGGGGCGCGCCGCGCCGCGGGGGCGAGCTCGCCGTGTGCCGCGGGGCGCTGCGCAGCTGCAGGCGCGGCTTTCCCCGCTACGGCGGGGTTCCCCCTCGCCTTTCCCAAAAGCCAGACCGAGAGCGGAGCTCAGTTTGTGATTGTGCAGGCGTTCCGTCGGGCGTGAGTGCTGACTGGAAACCCCTCTGTGGTGTGGGGGAGAGCCCCGCGGCGCTCGGCACCCCGCCGGCAGCTCCCCCCAGCCCCGGGCCGGCCCGCAGAACCCCCCGGGGCAGCGCGGCTCCGCCTGGCCAACCTCCGGGAACAAGCACGTTTCTGGCCCCGGGGCGGGGGAGGTGGGTAGAGGGTGTTCCTTGTTTCGAGTAAACCAGCTGCAGTAGTTGATGGTAAAGCAATGAAGGCAGACACAATGCTGCTGTTGTTGGTTTGATCTCTAACTGGGGATTGTTAGTCTGGATTTAACTCTGTGGCAAGGGAGGCGGGGGTTCGGGGGGCGGGGGGAGAAAGGCGAAGGCTGTTTACAGCCAGTGCAAATAATGTGACAGCTGTTGGAGCGCGAAAAGCCCGCGCCTCGCCGGCACTCGCACACAAAAGCTCTCGCTGCGGCCGGAGTGGCCCCGGGGCCGCCCCGCCGCTCCCGGAGGCACCGCCCGGCGCTGCGGGGCCCGGCGGGGCGCCCCGGGGCCCGACGGCATCCCCGGGCGGCGGCGGCGGGGCGCCCAGCCGCGCTCCCCTGCCGCCCGCCGCGACGCTTCAGCAAACGCCGCTGGCCGGGGAGAAGCGTTCCTCCCCCTCCCCCCGGCCCCTTTTTCCGCCTCCGCTTGATTTACAAGCGCAGGGAGGCAGCTGGAGGAGCGGCCGGCTCCGTGCCCGGCCCCGGCGCTGGGAAATCCCTCCCGGCGGCAGGGTTGCGCCGGCCCCGGTGACTTTGCGGGAGCGGCGGGAGAGGCGTCCCGGCAGCCCCGCGGCAGGAGGGCACAGCCCGGCTCCGAGCCTCGGTGCGGTGCGGTGGCTGGCAGCGCGTTTCCCTCACAAACACGTGTTGGCAGAGAAGTTGTTGTCGCTTGAGATGGCAGCGTACGACCCTTGATAACCTGGACGTGGCAGGGACCTCTGGAGTAGGTCTTCAGTGAAAAACTCCTCGTGCATAAATTTCCCGAGTGGCTATTTTCTGCTCAAAGTCTCTGCATTTAAGCCCCTCGGTTTGCCTTCTGAGCGTAGGATATAAAATGCTGTCTGTTCTTGAAGTTTGCTCCAGTACCAAGAGTGATCTGCTGGCCCTTTCAGAAGAGCCTCTGGAAAGTCGAGGGAACTTGGAGAACTGGGTTCTGGCCTATATTTGTACCTGACATAATTTCGCTACCTACAAGAACCTCTGTGTTTTATATAGTAAGTGACCTCCACATACTATTGTCTTTTTGATGAGGCGGCTCTGGGGTGGAAAGCAGGTAAGGGGAGATGCCTATTCCTCCCTCACCCCCCTTTTAGTCGTTTTGGTCGATGGGTTGTCTTTATCTATTTCTCTCCAGTCAATCTATTATGTTTTTTTCTCTTTTGGCCTTGACTGTCCCCTTAGTCCTTTATGGATTACACTGTGCTATTAGTGGCAAAAGTACACCAGTAGTCATTCAACAATTTTAGCATCAATTCCTATAAACTGGTATTTTATATGACATGTGCCATTTTTCTGCAAGAATACTGCTTGCGAAACTAGTTTCGCCTTGGAGCAAAGGCGGAAAGATAAACAAGCCTGCATAGCCAAAACACTTGCATAGCCAAAACACTGGCAATTGCTGCCTCCTTCCAAATCTTTTAAAGTCACGGAGCAATATTTTCAGGATTATGCTACTGCCTCTGAGGAGGGAATGTCGGCGGCGTTAAAAAAAAAAGAAGCTAATGCAAATTAGAGAAAAATAATTTTCTTTCAGCGATATGCAATGTATTAGTCACTTGTTATCATGCTTAGAGGCAGACCTCATTTGCGCGTCTGCCAACTCGTTCACATCTGCTCAGAGCTGTTCAGGGCATTTTAACCTTGGCGGTGTCGTGTCGTAGTCCCACGGATCAAGAACGAGTAATTAAAGCTCTAAGCAGCAGCAAAAAATTCATAGCCGCCCATCTGCATCGCAGTTGATTCGCTGCTTTGTTTCGGTGCGGAGGGCCGGGATGGGAAGGCAGGGCCAGTGGCGGCCTCCTCCTCTCCACCGGGGCACCGCTGCTACCGGCAACTTTATGTCCTTTTTATTTCCTTTTTATTCCTCTTCTTGTGTTTTTTCTCTTTTTAATCTTTATATTTTTTTCAAGTGTTGTTGGGTTTCCCCTTTTTTTTTGCCCCCGGTGTTCTCCGCACGCTGAGTCGGGCGGTGTTTGGCGCTGGCTGTGCCCACCCTGGACAGGCGTTTCCTGTAAAGGTCTGGAGGAGGTGGTGGATACGAGGTCGGGACACGTTGTGGAGAGGTTTAGTCGAGGTGCTCGTAATGCAGCTTTCGTAACTGAGGGCTCGCCAGCGCTTTCCAGAAGTGCTCGGGAAAGCGTTTCCCATGAAGGAGAAACGTTAGCGCCATAAACCCGACATAAACTTTGGGGCGAGGCTAATTTTTATGCATTGTTCAGCAGAAACCGAGCTGTTTATTTGTTTGTTGTCGCGAGGAGGAGGAGGGAATTAAAAAAAAGAAAAGGGAAACCCCCCAACTTCCCAAACACTTTTTCTTGCATGCGGTCGCGGAAGGTCCCCGTGCCCCGGCCCTGGCCCTGGCGTGGCTGTGCAGACAAAGCCCTGCGGGGAGCGAGAGGCTTCCAGGCCGGCCGCGCTAGGTAAAAGGAGAGACGGAGGCACCCAAGTTTAGTATTTGCCTGTTGTGCGCGGCCATTTGCTGCGCGGAGCCGCCGTCCCCCGGCGGGGCTGCGGGGCTGGCGCTGGGGGAGGGAGGGAGGGAGGGAGTGTTGGGGAAGCGGAGGGAGCCGCTCCCTATCCATCAGCCCCGCGAAGCTGTTGCTCCGTAAATGAGGGAACCACAGGCCCTGTCAGCCGCAGTTATGCAAAATGAAGTCGTCCGTGATCAATATCTCCCAACGTCCCCGACGGATGCGTGGGGGGGCCGCCCCCGCCCAGCGTGCCGCGGCGGCTCCGCGCCGGGGAGCGGTGTGCCGGGGTGGCCGGAGGGAAACCAAGGGCGTACGTCCCATTAATCACTCCACCCCCCCCGGGGGTGCGGCGGGGGCTGGGGGAAGGAAACGGGGGCCGTGCTCCGGTATTTCTGCAAGGATAACGTTGCGGAAGTGAGCGCAGGCCTTCGCCCAACTCTCGCATGAGCGCTGGGACTTTTGTATTCAGTGTGGGGGGGGTTCCCCCCCGACCCTGCCTCCTAAGTTTCCCGAGCTATTGGGGGCAGGGGAGGCCTCGCCGGAGCCCGGCTAATGGCGAGCCCGTGGCGCTGCGCTCTCCCAGCCTCCCGCGGACGAACAATGGGGGACGAGCGGGGGGAAGGGGCTGGCTTGGTGGTATTTTTCTGTTTTTTCCCTTCCTCTCCCCCCCCCCCCCTTTTTTTTTTCTATGCCCCTCTAGGGAAGCAAAAGCCATATGGAATAAAGGCAACAATGAAGGGCTCCCGGGATGCCGAGTGCGCGGCGGGTTAATGGGCTGGGGGGGGGGGGGGGGCGCAGGCCTGCGCTTTTCCTTCCCCGCGCCGGGAATGCGGCCTTAAATTACCTGAAATGCACATTTCTGCCCGGCCCGCGGTGCGTGGGTGTGTGTGCTTGCGTGTGTGTGTGTGTGTCCCTCTCCCACCGCTGCCGCTGCTCCGCCTGCGCAGCGCGGGCTCGGCTGCTGCCTGTTGTCTCTGGCAGCGGCAGCGGAAACCTCGCTCCCGTGCGCGCGTGTGTGTGTGTTTAAAATGGCGCGGACGGCCTGGGGAGGGAGATGCCACGGCGGATGGGCGACGGGAAGGGAGCCCGGGCTCTCTCCGGGGGGCCCCGTCTGCGCGGGGGCCCGGGGGTTCCTGCGGCTGAGCCGGTTTGTGGCTCCCTCCTCCGCCACCGCCTCCTCCGGTAGCCTCGTTTCCCGGCACGGCCGGAGCGGCGGCAGGAATCCCCCGGCCCCCCCGGAGCGCGTACCCCGCCCGCCCGTCACCGCGGCGTGCGCCTGGGGGCAGAGGCACCGCCCGCGCCGAGCGAGGGAGCGGGGCCCCGGGGGCCCCGGGGGCGGGCGCCGTAGCGGTGGTGCGGGGCTGCCAGTGCGGCGGACGAGGTCGGTGTTTCCCGCGAATCTCTGGGAAATCCTTCATGCGGTGATGCCTCAAAGTTGGGTACCAGCCACCTCACCTCCCCCCGCGGTGTGTGTGGGAGCCTTTGCAGCCTTTCTATCGCACCCCCACGATGTGGTTTAACCGGAGGGGAGGGAGCGGGAGGGAAGGGAATGTCAGTGAGTCCCCCCGCCATGCGAATGTCCCGTAACCTTCAGGTGTGGGCATCGCGGTGTGCGGAGGCAGCCTTGGCCCCCTGAGGCAGCCTTGACCCCGAGGAGCGTGTGCCTGGGGGTCCGGGTCTTCCCCCGGGGCTCCGCGGCAGGCAGTGCCGTGGGGGCTCCAGGGGAAGGCAGCCAGGGTTATTTGAAGGATCGCCAGCCATTTTAACTTTCCCTCATTGGCCTCCTCCCCCGCCCCCTTCCCCAGTTCCTAGGCTTATCATTAATTGAAAACTTTTTTTTTTTCCTCCCCCTTTTTTGGCCGCCGCCGGCAGCTGAGAGCGATGCAATGATTCGCCTCGCAGCATATGGGAGAGGGGAACGCGCCGCTGCCGCTACGGCGCAGCGCCCGTCTGTGCAGGGTCCAAGGCGTGACAGGCGGCGCGGGGGGGCCGCCGCTCCTCGGGGCCCCTGTGCCGGAGTGACCGGCCCCGCCGGAGCCCCCGCTGCCCCGAGGGTGTCTCTGTGGGGCCGGAGCCGGGCGCAGAGCGGTGGGCAGCCCGGGGTGGTGCTGCCCGGGCCGGGGAGGATGCCCCGCTGGCGCTGCTGCGGGCGTTGGCGCTGCCTCGGCGGCCCCGGGTGCCCCCGGTCGGCTCCGCCGCGCCGTGTTTACACGGCAGAAAGTCCCGGTCGCTGTTCGACACGTGACGGTGTGGGAGCCGCGGGAGGGGGGAACACGGGGGGACACGGGAACGATGGGGGTGGCTGCGGCAGGAGCCTTAAAATAGTCGCCGACCCCCTTGAGCCGCCTGCACGCTGCCTAAACCGAGATGCACTACTGTCGTGCATGACTCAATATGTATTTTAAATCGGTTTAGCGATCTCGCTGGCGCATTGTGCTTAGCTTTATGGTTAAATGAAATGCCACACGTCCCGGGTAAAGGTCAAACTTCTTCTCTAATCCGCGGATCCGTGCGGCGGCTACTTAGTCTGCAGCTTCCTCCTCTGGTTTACAAAACGTGTCACTAGCGGTGATGTCGTGTGGCGATTGCAAAAAATAACCCACAGTATATTTTATTTTTTCATATATATATATATATAAAAAAAGCGCAGCCAACCCTGTTCTTTAAACACTTGTCTAATATTAGATCGCTGGCTGCTGCCAGAGCTTTATACGGCGCATTGTAAACGGTGCAGCAATACGGTGTCTCTGAAGTCTCCTTTCTAGCCGTGGCACAGATCGTTGTTTCTATAAGTCGTAAATATGTAAGTCGGAGGTACAAGATAAACGAGGTACCTAAACACATTCGTAAGCATCAGTCCGTATTTAAGCTTATAAATACCGTGCGAGCGCTGCCCTTTAAATCAAGCTCCAGATGAACGGGGCTGAGGGCTAATCGAAGTAGATCGCTACTAGTCCCCGATTGCTTTTCACTTCTTTCTCAGGGATTTTCACAAATCTAGGAATGATCCTTCCAGTGGCCTGGAACCGGGCGGCGACGAGGCGGTTGGGGGGAGTGGGGGTGGGTGGGTGTGTTTGTGAGATGTGGGGGAGGGATCAGAGGCCGGTAATTTATCGCATCGCTTTTACTATCCGAAAGGCCGGGTTGTTTGCCGAAGCTCCCGGCGCTCCGTCGGTGCCATCGGCTCTCGCAGAGGCTTTTTTTATACCCCGCGTAGCCCTCCCCGCCGGCTGCCGCTGCGCTGCCGCTGCTGCTGCCGGCTCCGTGGCTTGTGCAGTGGAAACTGGCGGGCTGCCAGGCGGAGCTCGGAGGTGGAAAAGAGTAAAGGCGCCAAAAGGGAACTCGTGCGCCGCTGCAATTCTCCTCCCGACCCGCTTCCTGGCTCGCTGCAGCCACCGGCCCCGCCGGGCTTCCTCCAACCCACCTCCCCCCCCCCCCGGCCCCTCGCTGAGACTTTCACCTCGCAAACTCGCCGCCGGGCACCCCGGGGTCATGGGGGTGGAGGAGGAGGAGGCTGCCCTGTCCCGGGTGGCGATGCCATCCCCTCCTCTTTCCCCCGGAGGCACGGAGAAGTGGAGTCTTCCTCCTCCTCCTTCTCCCCCCTCCCCGCGGGCATCGGGTTTTTCTCGTTTCCACGCCAGGAGCGTGTTAACAAAACTTTGCTGCTGCTGGCGTCAATGGCTGCCAAAAGTCTGTTGACGTTGCGAGGGAGACCCAAACGTTTCCCTTTTTAATCAGCTGCCCGAGCAGTGCGGTGTGTGCCTGTGCCTGCCTCTGCGGCGCGGGGCCGGCGGGGCGCGGGCAGCGCGGGAGGTGAGTGGGTGTTCCCGGCGCGGCTCGGCACGGCTCGGCTCGGCACGCCGAGGCCCCGCTCGGCAGCACGCCGGGAGGCAGGTTAGTGCTTGCAGGCGCTTTTCACAACTGGTTTCACACGGCGGCATCGCTGCGGAACCGCGTGTGCGTTGCGCGTCTCACTCTCTCCCCCCCCGCTCCCCGCGCCTCCCTCCCTCTCTTCCTCCCTCCCTCCCTCCTCCGTGCATCACCGTCTATATTTAGCCGCAAATGGCTTTATCGGCCAGACACCTCCCGGAGGAAATGCCGTGCGCGCTCCGGCTGCCGAGCCCCGCTCCGCGCCCCGGCGCGCAGCGCAGCGGGGGCGGCCGGGGGGGCTGCGGCGGCCTGGGGCGCGCTGGCGGTGGCCCGGTGGGTGACAGGGGGAGAGAGGGAGAGACGTGTCCTCGGTTTCCTCCGTGCGCCGGGGCGCTGAGCCCGCCGTCGGGGTTGCATAACGGGACGGGCTGCGCCCACCCCCGCGGAAGCTGGGTATAAATAGGTGCGGTGCCCCCCACGCCCCCGCCACTGTCCCCCCCGGCCCCGCAGCGCAGAGCGCTTGCGGCGCTGCCAGCGTTTGGCCGAGCCTCTGGAGTGCCCTGCGAGCCGGCATCCCGGACAGGCAGCTGCTTGTGGGGAGAGAGGGAGAGGAGGGGGAAGGGACAGGGTGTGCGAAGAGTTAAAAGTCTGCTGCTTGTTGCAATGAAATTATGGCTGGCAGTGGCGCCGCTGCTCGTTCAGCAGACCTCCACTTTTGAACAGTTCACAAGAAGTTCATCAGGGCGGCGATGATTATAAGCGCACACACGCGCGGGCCCGGGGCGCACAGCGACAAGGGGGTGGCTTTGGGGAGGGGGCTCTGACCTGCCCGGTGGCCCCGGGACGTCCCAGCACCTCCCTGCGGTCGGGCGGGCTTTGCCCTTGCTCGAGTGGGCTTTGCCCTTGCTCCGGTGGTGGTGGCTGTGGGACATGGGGCCTCCTGATCGCTGCTGTGACTGGGGAAGCTCTGGCTCCCCCCACGCAACTTCAGCATTTCGCTATCTGCACGTGTCTCAGGGGATTGATGGGCTCTAGTTCAGGCACCTCGTCTTATCTTAATGATACATTTCCACCGAGGAAACGGGGCGGGCACAGGCAGCCCCTCTGAGGAGCCGTGGCCCCAAAGGGAAGCGGGGCACAGGGAGCGGGGCCGTCCAAGGCCCCTCTCCGAGCCGCTGTTTGTCCCCTACAGATGAGGCAGCGCACGGGGTGGCTACTAACCTTACGTAAAACCCTAAATCACTCTCTCCATGCTGCTGCTGCCTCTACTGAAAACATTACGAGCGGCGCATCTGGAAACCAGTAAATCTGTCCAGAAAACGTCTTTCCAGTGAAATAACGCCTTTTGAATGATAGCGCGGTAACTAACCTCCGCGGATTTTTGTTTCCTCGCGGCGATTTGTGCGGACTTCATTAGGAAAAGCTAACCGTTGTGGAGAAAGGAGGGTCAACATGCCGTTTCATTAATATACATTTGTTCCAGACGTGGAGTTTTGCACAAAAGGCCTCTCTGAGGGGAGAAAAAAGTGTTGGGGAACAAGGCTTTCCTGCCGTTTCAGTTCTTAAACCTCTCTGAACGTGTGTGAAGTATTGTGTTAAAGGCCCAATCTGGGCTTCTTCCCCATTAAATGCCAAAGTGATCATTTGCATATTTTGTAGCCTGACAAAGGAAATGAGTTTGCTGGGGAAGCATGGATGCTTTGGGAGACGTTAGGCATTAAACTCCCAGTGGTCAATCGCCCGTTACTGGCTTGTGTGTGTGTAAAAGGAGTATCATGCCTCCTGCTTAAAGGCTTCTATTTTTGTGAGAGAGGAAGAGCTGAGGGATATCCTGTGCATTAAAGGCTCCCCCTACTTATTAACCCAGCATTTAGCAGCAGGATGCAGGCTGAAGCTCAGTCAAAAGAAACGACTCAACCTCCGAAGAGCAATTAAAATCTTGCACTGGAATAAATCATGCGCCGCGATAATCCTGTTAATAAAACGCAGCTTGTCCTGACACTTCGCTCATGCAGCAAACTAGAATTTAATGCGAGCGGAGGTGGCATTAGGCAAGGTAGAGGGGAGGAAAAGCCTTTCCCTCTCTGCCGCTGGACGCGAAAATGTGGTTACCTTTCACCTGCCTCTCCGGCTGCACACAGCGCCGATCCTCTTGGACTGCTAATACTTCTCCAGTGAGCCCGCTAATGATTTCTTTCCCTGGAGTGAGCAGGCATCATTGAATTACTGAAAGCACTCGCAGCAGCAGCAGCAGCAGCAGCAGCAGCAGCAGCAGCAGCTCCGATGCAGAAGCCACCAGGGCTCCGCGCTTAATCAAATCAAGGGGTGGGGAGCTCGCCAACCCACTTACTATTTTTAACCCCTTTCTCCAAGTTAGTAATGTGCAGACGCTAAAAGGGAGGTTGTTATTTAGATGCCTTCTGTAGCAGTGTCTCTTCAGTTTTAAGTCATCGTGTAAAAGCCTTATCAGCAATCAGTGTAGCTAATACACGCGGTATGTGGTTGTTCTTGCCATGCTCTCCTGCTCCTGTGTATTCCTAATGCAGGGCTTTTGTGAGCGCCTGTGGGTTGTTTGAATGTTCCCCCAAGCTCACGGGGTCTCCCTCCTTGGTTCAGTCTGTGTGAGATGAAGATTTGGGGACTGGTGTGTACTTGGCCGGCTGAGTCATTTCTTGTGGAAATGAAATGCTGTGGAGAAACTTTTATTTGTCGACAGTCTGGAATGATTCTTAATTTTCTGGATGTGCGCTGGGGAAAAGATCCATCTCCTCTGACCTATAAATGCCCTCAATTTGCTCCTTTATTGCCGGGTATCTCCCTTAGCGGTTAACGTAGGCAGCTCACTCCCCGCACCAATCCTGCATTCATTATTAATTACCCGGAGGGAGGCTGGCTGCTCCGCTGTGATGTTTGCACTTCCTCCTAGACAAATCTGCTCAACTTTTTTTTTCCCTTTTTTTTCTTTTTCCTTCTTTTTTTTTTTAATAGAATATAAAACCGTGAAGAAAAGTGTTGATTTTTAAGAAGACGTCATGCTTTCTGCAACTCCCCTGTATGGCAACGTTCATAGCTGGATGAGCAATGAAAGGGTCCGCATGTGTGGAATTAATGAAGACAGGTAAATATTTAAGCTTCTGGCAAGTTAAACCACACTGTAATTCTGCAGAGCGAGGTCTCGGGGTTTGCTCGCTTCCCTAATACTGGAGCAGAAAGCTGCCACCTTGCATCGAGATCAGCCCAGCTTGGAGGGAGGGCAAAGGGAGAGAGTCAAGATGTGCCTGAGAGCAGTAGAGCAGATGCTGATTTACTACTGAACGGGCAGCCTGGGTCAATGAAGTGGGGATGCCCCCAAAGCAGCCTTCGAATGTGCTTTTACAGTTAATTTATTATTTTGCATTTGTGAAGGGGAATTACCCCAAATAGTGCATGTGTTCTTGTGGTGACTCTGCAGCAGAGGGGCTTGTGCCTGCAACTTGGTGTTTCCTTCCTTTGGACCAAGAGCTTGTCATCTGAAATAAGATCAGTAGTGTCTGTCTCCCGCAAGTGAATTTCTTCTCCTCCCCACCTTTTTTCCTGCTGAATATAATTAAATTGATGATCAAAATTGCAGTCTTCAATGGGGTGACACAGGCACTGGCAGGTGTCCCCTTACCTTAAATCCTGGCGTTTTAAAAAGCAGTATGATGTTGGACAGAAGCTGCAGATACACCTCCAGTTCCCTGTGCCAGTTTTGTGTGGTTTTAGTGCTTTTCTGTCTTCTCATTTCTTCTTCTCACTGTTGTGCGAAAAGCCTCCAAAAAGCTGGTGGAAGTTTTTGGTCTTTGCAGGGAATACTTTTTGCAAACATAAGCTGAAAGAAAACAACCAAGCATCTCACTTTTCTTTCTCACCCTCCCTTCCCACTTTCCTCCCAGTTGTTCAGGGATAATAACTGTATGTGCTACTTGCAGGGAAGGTGCATCTTTTAAAAACAAATGGATTGAAATCGCATTTCTGCTTTATGGTGCTGATGTGCCTTTAAGCACTTTGATTGAAAGGAGTTCTTTTGGGTAATGCTGAAACTTTCCTTCTGCTGCATGTCAGCGATTTTTATCCCTGGGATTTGGAATTTGGCACTAAGGTATATTCTTTATTGGTGATTTCTGTGATAACAAGTCCCAGTGCTGCAACACTGGTATGGCACAGATGTGCAGCTCCCTCTTCAGCATGGAAGAGCTGACGTTCATATGATATTAGCGTGTGTGTTTTAATTTTATCCCCAGCAGTGTTTATGGATGGTGTATGAACAGAGTGTGTTTAAAATGGGATAGTCTCGCCCTGGAAAAAGAAAAGGGTAAGGAGCAAAAGAGAAGACCTTGACAAAAACTGCTTGCTTTGGAGGAGGCTGCTCTGAGGTGTGCTTGGTGTGTTCTCATTGTCAAACTCCTTTATGCTTATTTTCAAATGGTCCTTGCTTTTCAAAGTAGTCGCCACATATGGGTACTGAGAAGGATAAATATGTTATCTCATTGGATTTTTCTCGGGGAATCAAAATACAGAGGTGATACGATATCGTACTGATCCAAGATGTGCAGGATGTTTTCATATAGTAAGCTTCTGTTTTTCAATAGGAAAATTCCCGTTAATGATGGTGATGCACCGAAAAGCAGACTGGAGTTGAGGGAGGAAAATCACCTGAATCACAGTGTGGTAAGAAGTTAAAAGCTTCATGCTGCAGATGAATCCGTGCCTGTCCTCCCCACCGTGACTCCTGCCCCGGGCTGTTATTATGTGATCCATTTGGAGAAATGATTAAAACACCTTCCTGTTGCAGCCCTACTAGGCTCGGGCATGTGCAAGTTGTTTCTGTGAAACAGTGAAGTTGGGGCATTGTTTATTTATCTCATTAATCTCTTGATGCTTTGTGATGTGTGGTGTTGTATGATGTCAGATTCTTAACTTTGCTGTTACGAATAACGCCATGCGGAATACCAGCATGCGTAACAAAAATAGTTCATGTAAGCATTAAGAACATCAATGTCCCAGCAAAGTTGGTGAGGTTTTCCTTTCTTTGAATCTACATGGGGAGCAGCAGGTGGGAAAGAAATTCGATGGCAGACCTTTCTTCATGCTGCATCCTCAGATGTCTTGCCCCATGAATCAGGTGGTGGTGGCGAGCCCCAGGGCAGAGCTGCAGTGGAGGGAGAGGTCCTGGAGGATGAGGATGAGGAGGAGAGGCACTCCATCCTTCTCTTTCTGGTCTCCCTGCCACAGCGCACATCCTCTTGCACTGGCAGGGCTGGGGCTGAAGAGCCAGTTGTTGCGCAGGAGCAGTGCCACTAAGCATTGTCTCTGGGCCACTCCTGGCTGCTTGAGTCCTCACGCCTTTGTTCCTGGCTGTTTGAATTTTGGATTTGGAGAGACTGATGTTGATGTTTGTGGTGTTACACATATTGCTCCGCAGGTTCCTGTTCTCTCATTTTCCAGTGTAATCAGCCTCTGTACGTTTTCACAACAAACAGCATCTTTGCATTGTTACTGTTTCTCTTCCAAAATGCTGATCTATCTGTAGCTTCAATGGTAGTCGTGTTAGTGAGATGTGAAAGTAACATGCTTCTTGTTCTGTAAAGGTGGATGCGACTACAGCACATCGCATTGACAGTCTTGCAGCTCTGAGTATGGACAGGTCTGGACTCATGCGAGAAGGACTCAGAGTCCCCAGCAGCATTGTCTATTCCAGCTTGTGCGGACTTGGCTCGGAAAAATCACGGGATGCTACGGGTTCGATAGCCAGCCTGGGATTTACTCCTGAAAGAAATCCAGAGATACAGTTTAAGTCTAATCCCCCCGAAGCGGTGGAAAGCGCAGCTGTCTCTGGAAAAGCCCCGAACGGCTTCAGCGCTATATACAAAACGCCACCTGGAATACAAAAAAACTCTGTCCCGACAGGGGAGACACTGGGTTTGGACCGAGCTGCGGGTGACAGGCAGAGTCCCCTCGGTGTCAATGGTGCTAGTTACCTAAGGCTCCCCTGGGTAAACCCCTACATGGAGGGCGCGACGCCCACCATATACCCTTTCCTTGACTCACCAAATAAGTATTCGTTGAACATGTACAAGGCATTGCTACCTCAGCAGTCCACCTACAGCTTACCGCAGCACCTGGCTTACTCGCCCGTATGTACGAACGGTGAACGTTTTTTATACCTGCCTCCCTCCCACTATGTTGCCCCTCACATCCCTTCGTCGCTGGCGTCGCCCATGAGGCTCTCGACTGCTTCAGCTTCACCAGCAATCCCGCCTTTGGTGCACTGTCCGGATAAGAGTTTATCGTGGAAGATGGGTGTGAGCCCAGGCAACCCTGTCGACACGCATGCCTACCCCCACATCCAGAGCAGCAAGCAGCCCCGGGTCCCCACCGCCAAGCCAGCCCCTGCCAACTTGCCTGCAGATCCCGCACTCCTGCTGCCGCACTCGCCCCGGCCATCCCCCCGCCTCCCCCTGCCCGCCCAGGTCGGGGATGCCTACGCCGATTTCCACAAACATTTCCCCAGGATCACCACCTCTCCCTCCTCTGCTGTTACGCTCCCAAAGCCCTATGTGAACATCGGCAGTGAATTTCCACCTGCTCGCCTCTCCAACGGGAAGCTTCCCAAAGGCAGTGATGCTGGGGGGGAGGCACCCCTGCCATCTGCCCCCCATGCACGGAAAGCTGGCCACGACCGGAAAGACAGCAGGTCTCCCCCACTCCTGGAAAAGCAGACCCCGACCAAAGACGTCACGGACAAACCGCTGGACTTGTCGGCGAAAGTGGTTGATGCGGAAACTGCTGGCAAGTCGGACCATGGTAAGAAAATTATGCCAACGGTGCTGGTGCATGGAAGGGCAGGAGGGGGGACGCACTTGCCAGGCAGCGACATCGTTCAGAAAGAAACCATTTCTCCCGGGAACAGCTGCCCCATCTACAGGCCTGAAATTATCAGCACGGCACCATCGTCCTGGATCGTTCCTGGTCCCAGCCCCAGTGAGGAGGCTGGGAAGAATGTCCAACTGAAAAACAAGGCACTGGACTGGGTTATGCCGCAGCCGCGGAGTTCCTCCTGCCCCAGGATGGGCGGCACGGAGGCGGTGGTCGGCAGCGTTTCGGGGACGGTGTCAGCAGGGGGGCGGCCAGCATCGGCGTCACCAGCTCCCAACGCCAACGTGGATTGCGCCAAGACGGCCCGGAGCTCTGCGGAGAGCACCGCCTCGGTTATACAGCACGTCGGGCAGCCTGTCGCCACCCCTGCGAAACACAGCGCTAAGGTGGCCAAATCCTGTGGTCAGGAAGCCAACTTCAAAGCGACCGAGACTGCCCTGGCCTCCAGCCCCATCTTCCTGCCGCCCAATGAGGCGTTTCGCTCCCCGCCTCTGCCCTACCCCAGGAGCTACCTCCCATATCCAGTGCCGGAGGGGATTGCCATCAGCCCTCTCACCCTCCATGGGAAAGGACATGTCTACCCACACCCTGTCTTGCTGCCCAATGGCAGCCTCTACCCCACCCACCTGGCTCCCAAACCTGGCCTCCCTTACAGCCTGCCAGCTGGGAGGGGGGAGTTCATGACCTACCAGGATGCGCTGGGAGTGGGGATGGTGCACCCCATGCTGTTGCAGCATGCAGCTTTGGAGATCAATAAGGAGGAGAAAACAGAACGGAGGTCACGGTCTCACGAGAGAGTCCGCTACGAGGACCCGGCTCTGCGGGGCCGGTTGCCAGAGCTCCTGGAGGGTGGTGGGAAGATGCATTTCGAAATGCCCGGTGACAAGAGCGTGAAATTGCACCAGAGCTCTGGCCATAGCAAAAACTCTGCAAAAAGCGACAAACACCTCTTCCCGGATCTTCTGCGAGACGAGCAAGAGGCTAAGAGTGAAGCAAACGTAGCGAAAGCCAGCTTTGCTACAGAAAGCAGTAATCAGACTAATGACCCTACAAAGCACAAGGTAGAGCAGGCGTCGCAGCACAGAGATTTTATTGTAATGAGAGAGGAGTTTGGAAGAAATAATGATGTTCACGAAACCTATAATTTCAAGCAAGCCCAGAGTTCATCAGTGTTCGGCTTAAGGAAAGAAGATTTATCTGTCAGCCAGCCTAAAGAGAGAGTGGTGGTCCAGCCTTCGCCTGTTTTCTTGGAAAGCGTGCACGAGAGCGATGCTCCAGCTCTGGCTTTTGGCAAGGTGCAGGAGGACGCGAAGCCATTCTGCATGGGAGCTGCGCCGCCAAGCATCGATGCCAGCCAGACCTATACCAAAGACGGAGCCGACGACGCCGAGTCTGCCGATGGCAAAATACTGAAACCCAAGCCGTCGAAGTTGGCCAAGAGGATCGCGAACTCTGCGGGTTATGTAGGTGACCGATTCAAGTGTGTGACGACGGAGCTCTACGCCGACTCCAGCCAGCTCAGCCGGGAGCAGCGGGCGTTGCAGGTGAGTCCGCGCGGTCCAACGACCGCCGCGCTTTTTGTCGTTATTTCTCTGTTGCAAGTCACAGTTGAGTTTTTAAAAGTTGAGAGAAGCAACACGAGTGGGGAGACGAGAAGTTTTTTTTTTTGTTGGGTCGTACTCGCCAGAAATGGTTTTAAATAGCAAAGTAAGTTTGTTAATGAGAGCGAGGCGATATAAAGAACAGTATGTGTGGCTTATAGGTATGTACGGGCTAGCGAGCTTTAAAGGGCTTTGGCTAAGATCTGATGCAAATGTTAATGCACGTTAATGCAATGTTTGTGCAGTTTCGAGGGGAGTCGGACAGGCATGCATGTTACCTTGGCGCTGGCTGTAATTTCTCGGCTGGCCTGCAGTGCCAGCTAGCACGGCGTACCCAGAAGCTGTGATTAGCATGCCAAATGTGCCGTTGGATGGCGAGGAGTCGCAGCCGTGCGTTAGCGGGACTCAGGCAACGTTGGTGCCAAGCGAGCGCCTAGGGAAGAGTAGGAGCGGTATTGAGGTTGATGCTGAGGGATGATAGACAGATACTGTGTAGGAATATTCTTAGGGTGTTGTACTTTTAATGAAGGGATGAGTTAAGCCAAATTGTTTTGCATTGTTAAGAAAAGAATTGGTTTATGCTTATAAAAATGGATGAAATTATCTAAATGATCCATTGAGTGCCCATTTTAATTACATAGATGGAAGGATTACAAGAGGACAGTATTTTATGTCTACCTGCTGCTTACTGTGAGGTCAGTTCTTCAAATTTTTATTACTAGACTCTTACATAAACCTTTGAGTTAAATTTCATTTCCAAATACACAAAGGGAAGTTTGTGGGCCATGGTCGTCTTTTATTCATTGTACGGTTTTGTGTTGTTGTTTTTATTTTATTTCTTTTTGTTTTTGTCTCTTTTTACCTCCAAAATGGAATGTTTTTGTTTTATATATAATATACATTTATATATAATCTTTTTTATATATATATATATACTTATATATGAAAGAATTGTGTGGCTATTTGCTTATAACATGCTAGAACACTGTTTTACAAGTCAGGTGTGTTAAACTCCTATCCTTAGCTATCTATCTGAAACCTTGGTTTTGAGTCAGTTTTTTCTTTGGAAATGTTTTCATATAAGGTAAGGTAAATGAAGTAGTTTTTATTGCAAGACTTTTTTTCATATCAATTCTCTTTCTAGCGTGCAATGATGCGCTTCTCAGAGTTGGAGATGAAAGAGAGAGAAGGCCAAACAGCTACCAAAGACTCAGAGGTCTGCAGATACAGCCAGGCAGACTGGGAAAACTTGAAAGGAAACAGTGAAAAGAAGCCAAAGTCTGTTGCTCTGGAAGATGCCATTGCTGACCAAAATGACAATGACAGATGTAAGCGAATTTAGATGGCTTTCTGAAGCGTGTATGTGTCTCTGTGCCATGGCAGCTTGCAGCAAAGCAAGCAAATCTTCGTGTTCTCACCGTGTTGCTGGTGAAAGTCACTGACCTCATCCTCTGCAGGTGCTGAGTTGCCGTGGCTGGTGCCCTCTGTGCTTGTTTTGGGGTTTGCAAGTTTCTGGTTGCCATTGTACCAGCTTTTCAGGAGATAGTTAACTGCCTGTCACTGAGTTCCTGCCTTGGAGAGATCCTCCTTTTAACTGATGGGGTGCTGCATCTGCTGGTGAAAGCAAAAGTCCAAGGTTATATTTTAAATACAGAAGGGAGATGGGGGAAGAGAGGAAAGCAAGGAGTTGGGCTTCCTGAAGTTGTAGTAGCACCGAGATAGGCCGGTGTTGCAGTCTTCAGGCAAAGCAAGGATGGAGGACAGAAGAGTGATGGGAAGTGAGGAAGGATGTGATCCGCCAGGCTGGCTTATCTATAAAAGTTGGCAGTAACAACTCCAGATGATAAGAAGCTACTTTGGCAGGGTGACTTCTGCTGCAGTGGCTGGGAAGGTGTGTGAGGCCCAGGTTCTTGCAGGCAGTCTGTGAAATTCCCTGTGGGGCTGTCAGTTCCCTCTAGGCTGTGGCAGGGTGTCATAGGACTATGGAAAATGCAGCGTCTTAAAACTAAGATAAACTTTAAAATAAACAAATGGTATTAGGGGATTTTTTACTGTATGCAACAAAAGATCACTTCTTTTTTGTTTGTGCTCTTGGTAAGCATATGGCTTCTGTCAGTTTCCACAGGTTTTTTTTTGTTTTACCTATGTATTTAAGGAATGGAACAGTTCCTTCTGTTGCTACTTTGTTTTGAACAACTCAGAAAAAAAATATCTGTGCTGAAAGCATTGCAAAACAAGAGGAAACACACGGCAGGCTGCTCCTTGTGTTTGTGTGTGTGTGTGTGTGTGTGTTTGTGCACTGTGTAACTCAGTGGTTAAGTGTGCTCTTCTGTAGGTGGAGATTCATGGGTAGGGCTAGTAGAAAATTTCGTTCAGGCAATTTAATAACTTCAAATTATTGTTCTGTTCTTTGGTTAATGCTTTTGGCAGAGAGCACGCTGGTCAATCGTACTTGCTCGGTTACTCACCTAAATCAAGTTACTGTGGTATTGCTATCGCTGAAATAACTGCCTCAACAAAAATCAGCCTGGCAAAATAGCAAGGGAAAGTTTTAGTTGTGGAAGTGAAGAGGGTACCAGGATGGGGAGAGGCAGGTTGAGCCTCTGGAAGCTGGGCAGCCTTTGCCTTCTCCAAGCTCTGCTGAGGTAGCTGCGGGGAGGAAGGCACAACATAGCTGCCTTTGCAGTCCCTGTGTTAAAGCTGAGAGCTGGGCAGGCTGCCACCCTTGCTGTCCCCGTTGCAGCCTTCCTTGCTCTTCAGAGGACTTGGGATGCCCTGGTGATGTCCTCTGTTAAATTCCACCTTGGTTGTGCTGGAAGAGCAGCGGCAGCAGCAGTCCTGCTGGCTTGTTCTGGCTGCACAGAGGGCTCAGCAAAGAGGGGGATGATGCGCTGTGGAGCTGAGGGAGGGGCCCAGGGGATTAACAGAGGGAGGGAAGGCAGGCGTGCTCAGGGACATGGGGCTGCTTGTGAAGGGGTGGCGGGGGGCTGTGGAGAGGATGAGTGTGAGAGCATAATTGTATGCTGAAACTCCTCCCCCCATCCTTGCAAAAGGCTGATGATCAGTTTGTCTGTAAATTCACCATTTAGTGAGATCTCTGGCACTTAAATCTGCTGGCTAAAATGTGTTTGAGACTGTTAAATAACTGTTGGAAGCAGGGAAAGTATGTTCGGTCTTATGTTAGTTCATTCCTTTCCTCTGCTAATTAGCTCTGACTTAACAGGCTATTTCAAACTTTGGCCAAATGTCTAAACTCCTAAAAGCACGGATCTGTTCTGCTGAGGGAGCTCCTTTTTTTTGTACGCCCGCCTGGGCAGCAGCAAGTACTCACCAGTACAGATTCAGGTCTCAGTAAAAGTTTTTTATCGCGGTGGTTCACCTCCTGCCCCTTGGGATAGCAGCTGATAAATCAGGAAGCCGAGTTTCACACCTCCTGAATGCCTCTACTGTGGTGGCATGGGCTCTCTGTTGGGGCTTGAGCCACCAGCAGCCTTAATGCATCTCTCACTGAGCGACTGTCAGAGGGGTGATGAGCTCTGCCTTCTCTTCCCGTTTGGTGAGAGCCAGGGCTGCTTGTGCCTTCCCTTTGCCTTTAATTTCTGACCACGCTGTTGGTGCCTTTGGCTTTAAAGCTCCTGAAGGGGAACGAGCTGATGGTTTGCAGCCTCTTCTGTTTCCTTTCTGCCTCCTGCAAGCGATCTTGCTGCTTGAAAAGTTGTTTCCCCCTGTTTCATGTTTGTCTGGCGCTAGCTGAAAGTGAAACAGCCGTGCCTTTACCTGTGTGGGGAGGGAATTTAGGAGTGAAAGCGGCGAGCTGTTCTGCCCCCACTGCCAGCACTTCACCTGACTGATGTCGGCGGGGAAGAAGGGAACTGCATCCAAAACTGTGATTGTGGCACGGAGCCAGCTCCCAGGGCTCCCCCGCTGCCGCCTCGGCACGGTGGCAGCCGTGCTTGGCATGGAGCTCCAGAGCCGAGCGGGGCCCTGGCAGCTGCCTGCCCCCTTGGCTCCTCTAAACCTACCAGTGCAACAAAAGGCTAAACAGCACAGGCAGGTGATGCTTACAGAGGCATCTGATGGGATGGAAACTGCTTTTTTTCTTAGCTTGTCCTAGGACTAGCTGATTTTCCTAGCTGTATTGCACGTGCATAGACTTTTTTGGAAGCAGACGAAGGCACAATATCCGGTTCCTTAAGTTTTCCTCTGACTTGGCAGTGCATGGCTGTGCTGTGCTAGGAGTCTCCTTAAGCCTCATCGAGCCTTCTGGAGAAGGGTAAAAGAGGTGGGCTTTTGTTTTGTTTAGCTTTTTGTTTCACCTTTTTTTTTTTTTTTAAGGCCCAATTTAAAGCAGGTAGCCATGTTAGCTAATTAATGAGCAATTAAAGCTGAGCAGTAAAGTACAAGTGCTTCAGTTCTCTCCCATCTCGTTTAGGTTTTGCTGGGCATCTGAGACCGGGCATCTGAGAGCAGCCACAAAGCTGCTTTGTTGCCAAGGTGACTTGTAAATGTTGCTGAGGCAATGCTGCTCCAGTGCATTTTCATAGCACAAACATGATAAATTATGGGATGCATATGTCATGAGTCATAGGATTGTTCAGAGATCAAGTGATTTAAGCTATTGGCACGGACACACGCATCAATACGGGCATGTGATGATCGCATGTTGGTTCGTAACAAAGCTCTTCCAGAGGTTTTGAAAATCATGCTTGAGTGTGAAAGATTGAATAAATTCTACAAGCTGTGAATTTCTTGATTGGAGAGCATGACTTCATCTGCTTATTGAATTTTTTAGGATGGAAGACACTGCCTCTTTAAGCCTTAGCTGGGCAAAATTACCCCAATATATTAAATACCTGGTCTTAAGGCATGAGGTCATGAGGAAGAAGTTAAAGCAGTTTGTAGGTGTGAAGGTAAATGGTCTAATGTGCCAAAACGCATTGCACAATTGATCTTAGCATTGTAGCGAGGTGCCAGTGTCCCTTTGCATGGTGATCCCCTGCTTCTTCTTTTTCTTGCTGGCCTGTGTGTGCACTGGAACAAATGAAAGATGGAAGCAGTAAACATGTCCTTTGCCCTGGTCAGTTATTACCTTCCTGCCACAGGACATAGTGCAAAAAGGAAAAGGGAAAAAAATAAAAAGTCTGTGCACTGAGAGTGGTGGTTGCTTGTTTGTGCAATGTGGTAGGCTTGGGCAGAATGAAACAAAGTCAGAAAGCTCCCAAGCAGAGGTATTTGGAGAGAAAAGTGAAATCAGCTGGGTTCCCTCTGCCCCATGGGATACTCAGAATTGAATTCTGAGGATGTCTTCTGGAATATCTTACTGTTGTTGTGATCTCTGTGCTGAATACTAGGTTTTAGCATTTGGATAGTCATTACCGTTCTTGGATGAATAAAAGGTGCCTTGCATAAGTGAGCGCAATGAGAGGTTGCTCCAGGGAAGAGGAAAGGCTGTTTTTAGCTGCCATGTTATTTGAACAAAAGAATCTGCAGCTTAAACAGTAAGATGTGTTTCCTTGTTTGTATCGCATGGGACGGCCTGGTCTCAAGCAGTTGACAGCAACAGGAAGATGGAAAAATGAAAGAAAGTTTTTTTTGGGTAGCATGTTTGTGCATGAGTGTAACTTTCTTGTGAGATTGTGGCCCGTGCACTAAGAAGATATTGTTTCAGACAGAAACCAGATGTGAAGAAGCATCATCTTAATTCTTCCTTGTTTCTAGATTGGTAGGACAGTGAGAAATGGTTTGAATTGTTGGTGTTGGTTGTCACAGCTAGTGTGAGACTGGCAAATACCGGGGGCTTGAGGAAGGAGCACATTTAAGAGTTTAATCTCCTTACTCATAGAGGTGTGTTGCTATGAGAACTCAGCATTTATCCTGTGTTTCTGGCTACCTCGCCGCTGTTCGAATAATGATGATATAAAAACTCACAAGTATTTTGTTGTTGTTTTCTTCCTGAGGCAGAGAAAAGGATGTTGCAGATATATGGCACGGGAGGGGGGTGGTGGGAACAAAAGCAGATAAATTCTCCTCATCCTTGTTGGGCACGCACGTTATGCTTATGTTGCTGTGCTTCTTGTTGACATTTATATCTTAATTTGGGGAGACATTGCGTCTGATCCCGGTTGCTTGCAAAACAGTTTGAGGACAGAGTGGAATCCGGTGGTAAAATATTAATAGAGGCTGCGCTCCGTGCGGCAGCCGCGGCCGTGCCAGGAAGGAAAAGCCTCTGGGCTTGCGACGTGTCCACACAGGCTGCGAGGGGAGCCTGGCCGCCCGTGGGCTGTGCCGTGTCCCCGGCAGTGACTGACCTTTGTTCTGTGGCGCTGGAAGCCCGGCTGGGGGAGAGGCGGGAGCGCCGGGGCAGAGAGGCGAGGACGCGTCCCGTGTCCGGGGCTGCGCCGGGGCTGCGCTGCCGCCTCGGTGCGGAGCGAGGGCACAAGCGGGATTAGAGCGCGGAGATGCCGCTTCCCTCCCTGATGGTCTTAGCTGTGGCGAGCGGGACGGGTTTCGGAGCTGCGTGTGCAGCGGGCGGTCCTTGAGAGGGATTTCTGGCTCGGCAGCTGCGGAGATGCGGCTCTGCTCCCCTGAGGGTCCCCCTCGGATGTGACCGGGGAGCGGAGGCCGAGGTGTCACGGAGCTGCTGGCAGCGAGGGCTTTTTGGATGAGCCGCACTTAGGTGTGTGCTGTTCTTCCCAGCATGTGGAGCCCCGGAGGAACGCTGACAGTGACAAGCTGTTAGCGAGGTCTCTCCCCTCTTTATTTTTCAGCACAGTCTGAGCGAGCGGCGCTCGGCGTCCCCGTGCCAAGTCCTCTCGCAGATAGAGAAGGAATTAATCTGCAGCAGGTCGCTTTCGGTGGTGGCAGGCTGGAATTAGCTTGCTGTTTCCTGCAAGCCGTAAAGATTAAGACCATCACCCCCTCCCCCCCACACCCTGCTACTTCCTCTGACCCTGCAAGAGCTTCTCTGGGAATTGGTCAGGATGTGCCTGCCTTTTCTCAGGCCAGACAGTGTTAGGAGCAGGAAAGCTATCCCAGTGTAGCGACTCTCAGCATGAACCGTGGCGTGTAGCTGTTGGTGCTGCTGGAGATGAGAAGGCTCTAAGACAGCAGGAGCCTGGCTGAGAGTGCCCTTACCTGATCTCTTCAGGGAAACTGACCACAGAAGTATAATGTTTCCTTATGAAAGGAGGAAAATAGCAGATTGCATTAAAAATGTAAAATGAAATCTGATAGACGCATTTATTTCTATAGTGATACTTAAAACGTGGCTGGTGCAGCTGCTTTTATGCTGTGTGAAACAGGACTGCTGGTGCTTTTGGTGCGGTTATAGGGTACAGCTGTGGGGCGGAGTCCTCATGCCAGATGTGCGAGCACAGGGTGCTGCCAGATTCATTCTGCTCTAGGGGGACACTGCGATTTAGAGGCACGGTCATAGTAAGCTGAGATACCTGTTCTCTGGAACATTTCAGCGTTGTTGGCTGGAAGAAGTGTGACAAAGTGCATTTCAAAGTCTTGGAGGGAGCATGTGTTGGCCAGACGGCCTTGTGGAGAGGAGCATCGCCAAGCAGCGGAACAGCCCGAGCGTCCCGCTCGCCTGCAGAAAATCAGCTTTTGTTTTGATTTTTCTTGGCCGGTATCTTGTGCTGTTTTATAAGCAGCCCGGCAGGCAGCTTCCCAAGCAGCGTAAAAATTATGCTGGGGTGTCTTCTGGTGCCCACAAACATCTCCAGAGCCCTTGGTGCTACTTGGAGCCATTTCCAGGTTGTGGTGAACAGAAATCTCATCAGGGAAGTTTCCCCTTCCCACCACCCCCAGCCTTCCATTACTGACAACAGCTGTTTCAAGGAAGGTCAAGAAACCAGGAGGGGTTGGCAGAGCTGTAGGATGGTGCAGTCAAGATAAGGTGGGATAGAGCTGGGTTGCATCCAGATGCTGCCAGTGGTGGGTCTTGGAGGGAACAGGAGGGGAGAAGGTGGGGGGGAGCACTGTCAGCCCTCATAAGGGGGAAGAGCGGAAGCTGAAGGCCAGGCTGGACGGGGCAAGAGACTGAGTGAAAGGGGGAGAGGATCCGTGGGAGGGAAGGGCAACAGAGCTGTCAGGAGTCCAGGTAGGAAACCAGCAGATGTGTTTTCAGGAAGGGAAGTGGGAGAAGGAGGAAGGGCAAGAAGGAGGAAGAGGAGAAGGGGCAGAGAGCTGTGGGAAAGTAGGATGCGGCATACAGTTTGCCAAAAAGTGGCAGAGTTGTGGAGTATTGGTCGGCCAAGAGGGCTAAAACATGAGGGAAACCCAGCTTGTTTGTGAGCATTGTAAATGGGAGCTGATTATCTGTGTTGCAGTTTGCACTGCATCTCTGCCTAACCTTGCCTTTGCTAGTTTGGTTGAACCCAAGAAGATAACGTTATTCAAGATGACGATTAAGTGTAATTTTAAATCAAGCATCCATTTAAAATTGCATAGGCTGTCTCTGAATTTGGACAAACAGTATTAGAGGGAAGCTGGAGTTAGTGCAGGCAAGGCAGCATGGGTGTTTTTGTGGCTAATTTGTCAGACTAGCTTCTAGTAAGCTTTTCAGAGCTCACGCTCTTGCTGTTGCTGGAAATACTCCTTGAAAAAAAGTGAGGTCTGTTTTAAAAGGAGGTGACAGAGATCATGTGAGGTACAGTGACTGGTTGGTTACTTGACGTGAGGAAGCCTTTTTATAACCTTGGATTCAAGTAGTGCTTTTTTGCAAAATATCACAGCTATTCTTAGTGGTATTTCTGTGTCCGTGTGTGTGTGTTCTGTATCCCATTTATATCTCCAGAAGAAGGGATGAATGCTTTTAAGTCAGACTCTGTAATTCGATGGGAGAAGTTAGTGAAAGATTAGGAATTAAGGGAGGACTAATACTTGGTTGTCATCAGAAGGTATTTTTGAACTGGATTGTTACTTGCCACAGTTTAGGGAGGTGAGGTTGCTTTTTGAAAAGGGTTTGTGCTTTCAGTATCTAAAGATGTTTCTTTATTTAAAAAAGCATATTGTAATGTTTCTATGGATACATTCATTGTGAATGTTGTGCTTCTTAAATTAATGTAAAAACAACACAAAGTAGTGTGCTTTTGGGGGTTTTGTGCTTAACTGTTGAGAAAACTGCTGCCTTAGACGGGCCAGAGGAGACTTGTTCCCAAGTACAGTTTTGTGTTTATTTGCATGCCTCATGAGCTGTAAGTCATGATGGAGGTGACATTGAAGAGATCAGAGAGCAAAGCCTTCTCACAATGAATTGTGTTGTATTTATTAGGTCTTGTGGTGTTTGTTTGTTTTTTGTTTTTAGGTAACTTTACTAGTACAGAAAACAACCGAGGTCACTTTCTTGAAACTCCAGAGGAAAAAGATATCTCAAATGAGAAATGTTATTTAGAGAGGCATTCTGTATATGAAAAGTCAGAAGACCAGCCAACAGAAGATATTGGCCAACATTCATGTCCACGTCTGGACAGGAAACGTAAACACTCTGGTGAGAGAGTGCAAAATGATGGCAGCCAAAATGAAAGCTTTGTGGATGAACTGCAGGACGAAGTTGTATCAAAAGCAAAAAAGAAGAAGACCTCCAAAGGTAAGACAGCATTTTGCTTTGGTCTCTCTCAAGGAATGTCTTGTGCAAGGAACGTCGCTTTGGCTTAATGTGTTTCCATTTTTGAACTTGCTAGTTACTAATGTGAGCACTGTCATTTCACTTTAAATTATATATATGTATATATATGTATGTATATATATGTGTATATATATATGTATATATAAAAAAACTTGGTATGTAAGGATAAAGCACTAGTCATTGGACACTGTAGCCACAGCAGTGCAAGTTACTGTAGTGCATGTAACCCTTAATGAGCGAACCTTTAAAATGCATAGTGTGGTGCTAAAGCTGAGACTATATGCCCCGAAAGTGAAATGTAGCTTTTGTTTTAAGTTGAGGGGGCTTTTTGATTAATTTTTAGTTATTTTTCCATTAGATGACTGGCCTGAGAGGGAAATGACAAACAATTCCTCTAACCACTTAGAAGAGCCCAATTGTAATGAGGTGACCAACCTGAAGGTGTGCATTGAATTAACAGGGCTCCATCCCAAAAAGCAGCGTCACCTGCAGCATCTTAGGGAACTATGGGAGCAGCAGGTGTCACCAGAGAGATCCCCGTCCGGCAAGTTGGGCCGGCAAAGCAGGAAAGATTTAGCTGAGGCTGTTCAGCCAGAGGCCACTGCAAAGGTCAAAGACTTCACAGAAGAAAGGCACACCAAGAAAAGGTCAGAGGCCAAAAGCAATAGAAGTTGGTCTGAAGAGTCCCTCAAAACAAGTGACAATGAACAAGGTATGCAGAGACTACTAGGGAAACCAGCTGGCTTTAGCATTTACAGTGACGCATGCTGCCACCAATGTTAAGGAATTGTCGAGAGCTTTTTTTTCTTTTTTTTTTTTTTTTAATTATTTATATATTTCTGTAGATGTCCATTTGTTTAAGGACTGAAACCTCTTTAAGAATTGCACTGTAGCTGATATTTGTCAGACAAGAAAATGTGTTTGTGTATGTGTGTGTAACTATGTGTTTGTGTGTGTGTGTGTGCGTGTGTGTTTTGGCTTTAAATATTTTCATAGGTGATGTGAAGATGAAGTTTATGGCTTAGAGGAGAGCGGGGTGGGGGTCATAAAATGTGGGCATGCTTTTGGGTGAGAGAGGGAGCAAACAGGCTGCTAGTTAGTGTAAGGGTGTTTAACCACACGTAGGACTTGAGGGGCTGTGAGCTTCTGAAACAGAGTCAGCACAGCTATAGCAGCTCTTGATCTCGGGAACCCAACACCTCCAGCACCCTCAGCACTGCTGGCTTTCCCTGCCTTTCCCAGGCCATATGCTCAAGTGCAGAGTTCATCCTCCCCCTCAGAAGGATGCTTTGCTGGTTAGCCCTGTAAACCCCTGTCACCCTACTTCCCGGCCCCTTGGCAGAGGTCTTCCAGCAGCTCTCTCCTAAGGGATTGCTTCCTGGAAGCATATCAGGCATTTCCTTGACTTGTTTCTGGTTTCTTCTTTCCCCCTCACTCCACTTCCTCTTTTCCCCATCCTCTATCCCATTTCTGTCAATTACCTACCCTGGCAGAGAGCCTGTGGATCTCTGCCAAAAACAAGTCAGCCAAATTTTCATTGGGAGGGACAGGTCACTTTCCTGTCCTCACTGTCCTCAGCCCCTGGGCACATTTTCCGCTCTGATGCTGTTCTCCTTCCCTGCAACATTTTGCTGCTGTAGCTTGGCTGGAGAACTGATGGGGAATGGAATCATACAGTCCGCAGGGCCCTTCTCTTTTCTTTGTCTTCTGTTACTACCTCTCCAAGCCCTCTGCTTGTTTTTGAGGAAAGACTATTTCTGGGAGTGAGAGCTCCATGTGTGGCATTTGGGCTCCTTCCTACTTCACAAACCTGGAAGCTTCATTGGCTGAAGACATTCACATTCCAGCTGGCCTAACCTGTAGTTCAGCTGAGACCCCCTTAAAAGAGAGAAGCATGAGGAGAGTGGATCCTCTTGTCCTGTGCCATGGAGAGCACCGAGTCCAGATCATCCTGTGCCAGTGAGGACTTCCCTTGGTAGTGTCTCTGAAACAGTCACAGGCAAAAGTACCAGCTTCCCTTTGGTCCTAAAGCTCCTCATCTGTCCTTCTCCTTGGTAGGATTATCTGAAGGCAGAAACCCCCAGACTTTGATGCTTATTGATGGGGAAGGTTCTCCAAAAGGATTTGTGGAGCAGGAGATCAAAACTTGGTTTAAAAGGAGCTTTGACTCTTCCTTCCTTGCTTTACATGCTGCCTTGGCGGGCATGGTATCAACTCAAACACCCCTGCCCCTCACCTTTGTAGTTTCAGGGAGAGATACCTTGTAGAGATTAAACGAGGGTCACTGACAAGAAGCTGTGTAAGGATGCTCTCACTTTCCCCTGCAATGCCTCCTGTGGCAGTGACAGGCTCATGGCCTTGGGAAAGAAAAAAAGGTGGCTCCCAGTTTATGCACCATTCCCAAAGCATTTAGGTTCAGTTGCCCTGTGGCTATGAAAAAACTTTTGGGTTGGGAAGCTGCTGTAAAACCATTAACTCGACTAAGTTGCACCTCGCTATTCATTGTTCAAAGACGCTAGATATCATTCAGATAATTTTGCTGGTACTTCTCCAGCCCTGTTGAAGTCTAAACTTTCTGATCTCCTTGTTCTTAGTTGCCTGGGATGAGGACATTTGTGTGACAGAGCATCCTCTTCATGACAGTCTCCTGGGGATGGAGACTTGCAGCTTGTCTGTCTTGCTCAGGACCAGTCGTCAAACTATCCTTAAGCAAGCAGAGACTGTCAGTGTGAGAATATACACTGTCACTTGCAGCTTTTTTTTTTAGTTTGGGGTTGGGAACAGCTGTTCTCTGTGCTCAAGCACTGCCTGCAGTTGTGGTAGTGTCTGCTGCTGGGCAGCTGGTTGTATCCCAAGGAACAGGCTGTAACAGGACGTGAGGGTTGCCTCTGTGCCTCTAAAGCCTTAGTCTAACATTAGCAGGATGATTTGCCCCCCCTGCCTGCAGATCTCTGGGAGTGTGGACGTTTCTGACTTCTGGGCTTGTTACCCCACTTGTGTTTATCCAAAGCAGTGTGGGCAGCAGGTCAAGGCAGGTGATTCTGTCTCTGCTCTGCTCCTGTGAGGTCCCACCTGCAGTGCTGTGTCCAGGTGTTGGGCCCCAACATGGGAAGGACATGGACCTGCTGGAGCAAGTCCAGAGGAGCCCACAAAGATAATCGGAGGGCTGGATCACCTGTGCTATGAACACAGACTGAAGGGGTTGGCATTGTTCAGCCCGGAGAAGAGAAGGCTCTGGGGAGACCATAGAGCACCTTCCAGTACCTACAGAGGGCTGTAAGAAAGCTGGAGAGGGACTTACGACAAGGGCATGCAGTGATAGGAAAGTGCTAACGGATTTAAACTGACAGAGGATAGGCTTAGATTAGGTTATGAGGAAGGAATTCGTGACTGTGAGAGTGGTGAGGCACTGGAACAGGCTGCACAGAGAAACCGTGGCTGCCCCATCTCTGGAAGTGTTTAGGGCCAGATTGGATGGGGCTCTGAGCAACCTGGTCTAGCGGAAGGTGTCCCTGCCCGTGGCAGGGGGGTTAGAACTGGATGATCTTTAAGGGATGATCTCCCTTCCAACCCAAACCATTTTATGTTTCTGTGATCCTGTTGCAAAGTGACGTTGCCGTGCTGGGTCTCCGGGGTGCAGCAGGTCCATGAACACGGGGATACTGCAGCCTCAGGGCATCACAGTGCATGCCCAGCCCCATGACCAAGGCAGAAGCCACGGTCTCTGCTGGGGTCCCAGCTGAGCAATAACCCTGTGCTGCTGGCGGTGCAGTGCCAGCTCTCCCGATGCTCCCCCGGGGAGCCACAGCCACTCATCCGGTGCGAGGAGAAAGCTCGAACAGCGCGGAAACAAAAGCCCTGAGGAGAGGAGCCAGGAGGATCTCTCCCACCGGGAAGCCTGTGCCAGCCCCTCGGAGCTGCCTGGGGCTGCAGGCAGCGTGGCGGCCCCGGGCTTGGCAGGCAGCAGGAGGCAGCTGCTGGGGTGGGAGCTGAACAAGCGAGCATTCAGGTGACGCGGCAGCAGCTGCTTTTCCGCACGGACCTCTCAGCAGCCCGCTCCTGTGGGAAGGGAGACAGGTCCTGCTCTGAGTCAGACTTGCCACAACCCACATCAGTCAGAGGCCTGAGTTTTTTGGGGGTTTTGGTTTGGGTTTTCTTTTTTTCCGTGGATATTTAGGTATATTCGTCCTCGCTCTTGTTTTTCTTCTCCCTTCACGTGGTCAGAAAGATGGGGTGGGATTTCAGGATTAATCACTTGCTGCTTTTCTGCCCGTGTTGTCTCGCATTTCCCAGGCTGATGCTTGGCTTTTTCTGTGTAGTGCTGGCCTCTTGCAATGTTACTGATCCTGAAGCTCCTGGGCATAGCATAGCTACTCTCCATCTCTTAGCTCCGGTGCATGTTTAGCCTGGTGCCTGCTGTCACCACTGTGGAGGGTCAAAGTGAAGCAGAATTGATGACGAGTTTGCAGGCAGGAGTACACATTTTTTGTGGTGATTAAACTTCTGCTTTCAATGCCTCGGCATCTCTGCATGGGAAAGTCTGCAGTTCTTTGAGATAAGCTTCCTGTGTTTTTGTTTTTCCTCCATCCGTTCAGTATTCTTGTCCTTTACCAGACCTGTGAGTTTTTCATTCTCTTGTAGTTTCTCTGCATGAAGCAGTTGGTTCTGCTTGCACTCACCAGAGCTCCTCACTGCTGCATTGCATCTTTTCCATGTTTTCTTTTTTTTAGTAAGTGATTAAGTAGGTAATGATGGTACTTCTGTATTGGAATTGGGCTTTTCACATGTTACTCAGGTTAGTTGGGAACATGAGAATTAAACACTCCTTAATTTGTGCTGTCTACAGAGTTGGAAAGACAGCCTTGCATCCATAGGCTCAGCCTACGACTAGGTGCCTTCCTTCACTATTGTAAAGCCTGAAAAACTTACATGATTTTTGCTGAACAATCTGCACATCATGTGTCCCATAAATTCCCTGACATCTGCTTGGCAAGCCGTGGTATGCGTCTTTTTCTAGAAAGTGGCTCAAAAGAACTGAGGGATTTCTGTTTTCATCCTTAATCTAGAAAGCCTTCTGTGAGTTGCTTTCACAGATCTATTTAAAGGAAGACTAAAGTGTGAAACTGCCCACCAAGAGGATTCTAGATTTTATTTTCTTTTTTGCCAAGTAGTTCCGGACCAAATCTCTCTAAGTAAGGGTGTCTCTCCTCTGTGTCAAATAAGCACCTGCTTATTTGCTCCTGCCATCTCTTGTGTTCTGAAAGTAGCATCACCTAAGAGACTTCTTGGAGCAAGGGAGCCTCTTGAAGTTCTCAGGTTTTTTCCACACCTTCCCTTGGTGCTGTGGTATTGTTTGGCTGAAGTGTCCCTTCCTTTCCGGCAACCTTTAATTTTTCCGCAGAGGAGTTGGTTCTGAGGTCACCTCAATTCTCTTCCCAAGGGAAATTCAGACTATAAAAAGTCAACTTTCCTGTCCTTGTTTTGTTGAAAGCCTGCTTGCACTCTGAAAAAAACCCCAAAACTAACCATGCTTTTTGCATGTGGCCCAGATTGTGGGATCCAGCTTGTTGGAGCTAAACCCCAGAGAAAACCCAGCCCTACCAGTATCCTGCCACAGGCAGCAGAGCACTGGCCTTACTGTCCCAGTGTCCCAGAAAGACTCACTTCTGGATAGAGTTCTGGGGGAAAAAAATGATCAGATTGCTTTTCTTGCAAAACCCCTGTGCTTTCTGATGGAGAGCTTGCACAGGGCTTCTGTAGGGATGGCTCCTTGAGTAGTCTTTCTTCTTTTGGCTTGTTTCTGAAGTCAGAATGCTGCTGAGGAGATGTTCCCTGTCTTATGGCCGTCTTGGGGCTAAGCTCAGTGATCCCACCTGTGCTGTCCCATTAAAATCTGATCCATGCTCCCACCTCTCTTCCTGTTCCCCCTTCCCCTGCCATCCTTGTGTCTGCCCTTAAACCCCACTGAGACAAGCCGGGCTGGGCCCAGGCTGCTGGAGGAGTTGGTTCCCTTTCAGATCAGGCAGTCCCAGGTAAGGAGGCGAGTTTTTCCCCCAGTGGGGCAGTGCTGCAGTGGTTCCACTCTGCCCGTGGTGGCCGGGCTGTGGCACTGCCAAGCTGGCCTGGCACACATCCCTACGGCCCCGGCGCTGCCCGGCACCTGCACGGGGCATTTCATTCAGGGATTTTTATTAGAGCCCGGTGACTGTTAGCGTAGCGTCAACGGGCGAGATGCTATTTACAGTTTGGATGTGGAACCCTTAAAATATTAATGATTTGAAAATGTAATTGTAGATCTCTTAAGCAGTCGAGGAGCTTGTGTTAAGTGCTAGCAATGCATTTTCCTTTTAACGCACCATGCGATGTGTAATGCCTTTCCTTCCCATTTAGGCTTGCCCGTATTCCCGGTGTCTCCGCACATGAAGAGCCTTTCATCCACCAATGCAAACAGCAAAAGGCAGGCTCAGCCAAGCTGTACTCCAGCCTCGAGGTTGGCTGCCAAACAGCAGAAAATTAAAGAAAGCCGGAAGACAGATGGGCTGTACACAGACGAAGAGGAGGATTTCCAACATGCATCTCTGCTGCCGAAATACAGCGAGTGTGAGAAGCCATCAGGGAAACGTCAGTGTAAAACAAAACACTTGGCACTGCAGGAGAGGAGAAGGAGGTCATCTCTGACAGGGGATGACACCACAGATATCGAAAATGCTGAAGATAAGGTATCTTTATTTAGACTTAATTGTCCACCGACCTCTGAGAAGGCAGAGCCAGCTTGCTTAAAACTAACGCGCTGTCGTGCATGCAGGGTAGCGGGGATTGCGTTCAGATTCATCTGTGGATGCTTTGCACATTTCATGTTTGCTTTTCTTAACCTTAGTTGTTGCAGGGGTGAAGCATCTTGTGTTTAAAAGCTGTAGCGGGTCTTTCTCAAAAAATTAAATACGAGCAGAAAAGCGTAATTCCTTGCTGACAAAATACAGCCCCATCGCCGTACTGTGCAAACAGAGATAAAAAACCCCCCACCATAATGGTTTTGACAGGTAACGGTAACGAGGAAAGTCAGGAAGCGACCGGAGCCGAGTTCAGACTGTGACTCCTCTCCAGCCAAGCCGTACGAGCAGAAGCCGTACGAGCGCCTGCCGCAGACGCCCTCGCTGCTGCCCGTCCCACAGCCCCCACAGCCGCCCCTCGCCAGCCCCCCGCAGGAGACCACCCCGAGCCGGCCGATGCCGCCCGAAGCGCGGCGCCTGATCGTCAACAAGAACGCGGGGGAGACGCTGCTGCAGCGGGCGGCACGCCTGGGCTATGAGGTAAGGCTCCCTCAGCGCCCTGCGGGATGGTGCTTCTTTTTATTATTATTATTATTATTATTATTATTATTATTATTATTATTATTATTATTATTATTATTATTATTATTATTATTTCGAAAGTTAAAATCCTTTTCCGGGTTTTATAGATGGAAATTCTGTGAGGTAGCAGCTTTCAGTTGGGTCGTGGAAACTTGTAGCCGCTGTTGCCCTGCTGCTTTTCCCTTCCCTGGTGTGTGGGGTTTGGGGCAGGTTGCTGTGGGAATGACTCCCCACCGCTGCTGGGTCAGCTGGCAGGGGTGCAGGGTGAGCAGCATCCCGCGGGAATGAGCCAAGGGTGAAGTTTTATTGGTAACCCTCACTTCCCTTTAAATATAAACCATCTGCAAACAGAACGAATGTCTTTTATTTATTTATTTCCCCCCCACCAAGTAATCTTTATGGTGATCTTTAATGAGCTGTATGTTTTCAGCTTTTGTTGTTCGTGAAGAGCGTGTAGTTTAGGAGAAGGGTTTTATTTTTTGTTCTCTCCAAGGAGTATCTGGTATGTGACACAGGATGTAGCGCTTGGAGTGTCCTCTTGCATGATCAGACGCATCATAGGAGCACTCTGCATGCTTTATACTCAGTGTCTGGAGCTGCTTGGTGTAGCTGGAACAATGTTGTCTAATGAAAGGGGCCCCCTGTTGCTACAAAAATCAGAAACCGATGAATCCCTTAGCTCTGCCGTTTTGAAGCACGCTTTTATTGGGGAAATATGGGCATGTAGGTATGAGCGTCATTGTTGCTCGATTTCAGATCTGGTGCAGAGGTGTTTCATTGCAGAGAGCGGCTGCTGCCCTTGGCATGGCTGCTGGGTTTGCTGTGCTGGGGAGAGGGCTGCTTGGGCCGTGGAGCTGGGCTTGAGCCCCACGTGGGAAGGTGGCATCAGCCCAGGTCCAGGTGGGGTTTGCTGAAACCTTGAAATGCCGTTTGTGTAGGTGGAGAGAGCTTTGTGTGGAGCAAGGCCTTGTCCAGCTCTGGAAGGCAGGGTTTATTGGAAAGGTCTTGTTTACCCTAGACAAAAGCTTCTTCTAACCCAGGGCACTTCAGCTCCAACTGGGAGAAGTGGTTGTTACATTGCTGTGGGATTCTCCATAATTTAAATGGTTTTATTTTCTGTGGGTCCAGAATCAAAATGTGTTGTAGCATATGCTCCAAGCTATGGGTGTGTATTTTCTTCCTGCATGGGGTCTATCAGGGTGAGGGTGTTGGGCACTTGGCTTTCTGTGCCTGGCGCCTCTGCTCAATGGGAGCAGCTCCCAAATTTAATGATGGGCTGACATCTTGCTCAAGCAGGGGCCCAGGGCTCTCCATTTGCTTTGATAGCAGGAGCTCTCTGCTTCATTGCCTGGTTGCAGAAAGCTGGGGATACCCAGGCTCACCAGGGTGTGGGTTAACACTGTGTGCCACCATCCATGCCTTTCCAGTGTCAGCTGGTTGAGGATTTTGATTTTCTGACTTGGATTTACCCAAAAGTTCAAGCGAACACCATGTTTTTAATAGGCTTAAATATTGAGCTCGTTTGAGTTGATTGTTCGGGTGGTGTTGACTGTGCAGCAGTTGGTTCTGTTTCTGGAGGAGCGTGGGGCAGGGAAAGAGCCCAGTCCATGCACCCAAACTGCTGCCGGAATCTGACGTTGTCCGTGTCTTTCAAGGCTCAGAGTGGGGGTGCCTGTGCCACCGTGTTGGAGCTGTTTGGCCCATGGTGAGCTATGATAGTTTGATCATCCACGGAATCTCCATAACTGAGGGGTTTTTCTTGCTAGCGACGAGACTAGTGCAGTTAGTAGAAAGCTGAATTTCTTCTGTCTGCAGAAAGAAAGGAGAATGTCCAAGAAGTCAGTAATTCCTCTCTTTAAAAAAAAAAGAAAAATCTGGATGAGTCAAGGTAATAGGCTGGTCAGTGACCTGTGGCGAGTACACAGGTCAGTTTTCTGCCACCCCTGTTAGCAGGGCAGTAGCCTCTGGGGGCACATGGGGGCTTCCCTTGGCTGCTGCGATGGCAGCCTGATGGCAGCCTGATGGCAGCCTGCCGGCCCTTTGCCAGCTGAGTGGCAGGGGAGGCAGAGGAGTTTGCATCATCAGGGCCACAGCTCCCAGAGGGAGCCGAGTGCTGATTCAGGACTCGGAGCTGGAAGTGGCTGGCACCGCAGGGCACCACCGAGCCCTGGCAGGAATGCTGTATTGCCCTGAGACCGGATGAGCTCGTGCCTGCCCTTGGCAGCCTGCCTGCCTTTGCAGCAGGGATGCCCTGAGGCTGTGCAGAGATCCCACTCCAAACCCTTCAGCACGCAGAGGTGCTGGCAAGCTGTGTCTATTGCTCCGGGACCCATGGGGAGCCCAAATGCTGCGAGGCCACGAGCTTCTGTCCTTCCCTTGGTCCCACAGTGCAGATGTGCATTGCAGGAAGCAGGACACGAGCAGGACACAAGCGGATATGATCCTGTGTGTAAAGCTGACGCGAGTGTGAAATGTCGAAGGACAAGTGTGGCTTGTGTCTGGTCAGATAAATTGCAGGGCTGCAGCCAGCAAGGCTACTTAAAGACAGTGCAGCAAATGGTCTTCGGCTCTGGAAATCCCTGATGAAGCTGGTGGAAAGCTTTGCCTTTTCCTTCCTAGGTTTTCTGTACCAGGCTGTGCTTCAGCAGGATGTTACCAACCCATCCCAGCTTATGGGCACTCTTGAATCCGTTCTATTTTCCCCGTTTAAAACAAATGACTTGAGATAATGGTAGTCTTAAAACTGTAATTTACTTTTTGTGAAGAGGGAATTATAGGGAGCGTAGAGTCTTTTTGGGGAAAAAAAATTACAAAAGGCTTGTGTAATGAATTTGATGTGAGAGGAAACAGTGGCTTTGTGCCTCGTGTTGCTTTCTGGTGTGTGTCTGGATGTGCTGGTTTTGGCTGGGATAGGGTTAATTCTCTTCCTAGTGGCTGGTATGGGGCAGTGTTTTGGATTTGTGCTGAAGACAGTGATGATAATATAGGGATGTTTTTGTTATTGCTGAGCAGGGCTTTCGCAGAGCCAAGGCCTTTCCTGCTTTTCCTACAGCCACGCGGGTGAGGAGTCTGGTGTGGAGACTGGTGGGCATGGGAGGCTGGGAGGAGACACAGCCAGGACAGGTGACCCAAACTGACCAAAGGGATATTCCAGACTGTGACACCCTGGATCAGTGTACAAAGCTGGGGGAGGAAGGAGGGGGCGTTTGGAGTGATGGTGCTTGTCTGCCCAAGTCACTGGTAAGTGGGACTGGGCCCTGCTCTCCTGGAGGTGGCCAAACACCTGCCCAACCTTGGGAAGCAGTGAATGAATTGCTTGTTTTGCTTTGCTTGTGTGCATGGCTTTTGCTTTCCCTATTAAACTGTCTTTATCTCAGCCCACAAGTTTTCCACCTTTGACCCTTGTGATTCTCTGATTCTCTCCCTGGTCCTGCTGGTGGGGGAGTGAATGAGTGGCTGCCTGGGGCTTGGCTGCTGGCTGGGGTGAAACCAGTGGACAGTGGACTTGGAAAGTTCTCTCATCAGTTTGGTATTAAAGCCTTCCTGAGAAGGCAGTGCAATTAGCGGTGTGTGTGGTGTGTGGTAGGGTGTTTAAACACACGTGAAAGCAGAGCTTATCCAGGCACGGGGAGTTCCCAGTGTCACTGCCACAGGAGCAGGAGCTCCAGAGCATCATCCTGCCCTTGCTCAGCTCCCCTGGCGCTCCTGCATCCTGCCCAGGAACAGGCATCACTTCTGGGGTCTGTTGTGGTGCTGGGGGGAAGTGTTAAGGCTCAGCATATAATGCCTCACCCAAGGGCCGTGTTTCCAGGTTGGGTGTGGGGGGATAGTGCTTCTTGGGGCATGGGGGATGCAGACCTTTTCCCCCGGAAAAGGAGTGCCTGAGAAGGGCAGCTCCTTGCTTATGAGGATGGATCATGCATATGTGCATATTTTGGCGTTGCTGCTTGCAGCTTGACTAAGAAACTGCAGGCAGCAAGAGGTGGAGGTGTCTGGTTATGTTCTGGTTTGACTCTTTGGATTAACTGCGAGTGATTTTCAGATTGCTGGTTTAAATAGAGCACCTGAACAGACATTAAAGTGCCCTGTGGCAACTCTCACAGCCTTCCCTGAACCTTAGTGAGAAATGCTTGTGAAACCAAAAGTGTTTGTGGCACCACATGTTCCTGTATTCGGCAATGATGGCTAATTTTTTTGTAAATTGAATAAATCATGTTAAAAAAAGTTAATGAGGCATTTAATTAATTAACAATGTAGAGTTTTATGGTCTTTATGGTTACATTTTGTGGTTAATGACATTCTTCTTATAGCCTCTTAACACAGAATTGCCCGACAAAATTAGCTTTTTTGTCCAGTAGGTATTCCACCCTAGGATGAGCCTTTCCTTTTTACAAAAATAGATGAAACATCTTTTATTTTGAGTTGCAAAATCTATTTTAAATGGTAACTGCGTACTAAAAGTGGAGCTGAATACAGCAGCTGCTTCTGCTACCTATATCCATCTGCTAATTTGCCTGGCAGGGTGGTCTGGTTTTGAAGGAAAATTCATACCTCCGGAGTATAATTTTGCACAGCCCTTTCTTACGGGCTTGAGCATGTGCAGGGTAGAGAGCATCCGTTCTGGACTGATTTCTGGCCTTTGGGCTGATTAGCAGGAGCATTCAGAGCCCCTGTCTGGTGAGAGGTGGGACTGTGGGGGTCCCGGGTTAAACCGGGGGGTGCATTGGGGGTAGGTGGGTGCATCCCTCGTGGCAGGTGGAGGGGATGCTCTGGAGCCTGGGACAGGCAGCTCATTAGCTCTCAGCTCTAGCCTGGTTAGTGAGGGCCGGCTAAAAGAGCAGCTTCATGCTGTATCCTGGATACCGGCTCTCGAGTCAGGTGTACCCAGAGCGCAGATTATTGCGGGCTTTCCGGTTTATTTCGAAACGGGAGGAACAAATGCATTGCGCCCGACATCGTTTCGTTCTCTTGTTTTGGCAAAACAAGCACTCGCCCCCTCCGTGCCGTATCTGGCTTTGCAAGGATGTCGCTCAAACGCAAAATGAATGCTTTACCACTAATCTGGGAATGTGGGGGCTATTTTATGCATTCAGCATCTCTTAGAAATGTGTTTTGTTTTGTTTGGCTTTCTTTTGCATCCGGCACAAGTCGAGGAAGACTCGCACCATCCTAAATTTTTGGTTGAGTGATGGAGCAGTCATTGTTCCAAGGCTGCACGGCAGCGCAGAGCTGAGCCTGGCCCAGGCTCTGGAGCGTGGTGTATTTGACTGCAAGATGAATTGTGTTAAATTCACATGGCTTCCTGCGGCGCCGGGCTCGTTATTGGAACCTGGCGCCTGGCTTTAGTTCTGCATGCAGAAAACCGGGGTGGGTGAAAATGGGATTTCCCCGATCTCGATAGAGCCAGGCTGGTTTTTGTTTGCTGAGAGCAAACCGTCCTTTGTGTGTCTTAAATGTTTCGGGTCATGAACTTTTAAAAATCAAACTGATGTCGGCTCTGCTGCTGTTGCACTCGCAGAATTTTCTGCTAAAAATGCAGATGTAAGAGTAATAATCTTTGCACTAGCTTTATGTGTGGGAGTTTTCAGAAGTGGAACATTGTGAGTTTTGTCTGTGAAATTTTCACATTCTCCCTCTGTGACAATTCCTGATGTTGGGGGTTACAGGGTTCCGTGGGCTATGGAGCTCTCCATGTCACCTTGCCCAAATTAGTCTGCCCAGGGAAGTCGTGGTCTCTGCTGTCTCCTGAACAGACAGGGCTGTCAGCAGCTCCCTTTCATTTCCCTTTTGACTGACCCATGTCCTAGAGGGTAACTTAACATATCACACAGATTTTGCGTTTTTGCCCCTTCCCCCCCTCCCCTTCCTTCAAGCAGAGAAATCCGCGCCAATTTACGCAGCAAGAAATAACTCGATGTTCATCTGCCTTCCCTCCTGCTTCCAGGAAGTGGTTCTGTATTGTTTGGAAAACAAGGCCTGTGACGTGAACCATCGTGACAACGCGGGTTACTGTGCCCTGCACGAGGCCTGCGCCAGAGGCTGGCTCAGCATCGTCAGGCATCTCCTCGAGTACGGCGCGGACGTCAACTGCAGCGCTCAGGATGGAACCAGGTTAGCAGCACCGGGCCATCGCTATCTCCTTTTCCTCTGTGCCTCTCCTTTATCCTGTCCTTGTCCCCGCTCTGGCGCTCAGAGCAGGTAACGCTGCCTTGTTGCTGCTGCTCCCTGGGCAGGGCCGCGCAGGGCTCGGCTCTGCTCTCTGGTGAATAAAGCAGTGGGGACGCGCTTCTGTTGTGACTCGAGTTCGGGGTAATTTCTTCTTTCTTCTGGGAGTTGTAACAAGTTGTGTGCTTTGGTTGTTTTTTTGTTAGTTGGTGGAATTGCCGGCTGCAGGGCAGGAAGGGGTGATACTTGAGCTGCGGTCCTGCTCATGGGCCCTCCGGGTCCTTTGAGTTGTGCCAAAAGAGTGGAGTTTGCCTTGTTAGCAGGGTTACTTTTGAGAGCACTTCAGGCTTTTGTGGCGATCGGGTGTGCGAGCCCTGTATATGCTGTATAAAAATGTTGTTTGCTGAACTGTTAAACTGTCTGCTCCTTTGATATTTTTGATTCACTTTTTCTTTTTTCTTTTTTTTTAATCCCGAATTAGCCTTTTTTTTTTTTTTTTTTTTTTAGTTTCCTTCACAGATTAGTAGGGGTGCTTAGTTCCTGTGCTGTCAGAATAGATAGCGAGCTTTTCTTTTTTTTGCTTTGTGGAGAAAAAAAATGCTGCTCCGGACCTTTTTTTAAGCTTCTTGTGTATCTCCTAAAGCACCTCTTTGACCACCTCTGCGAGGCTGACCTTGGGGTAACTTGTCCTGAGCATATGCAGAGCGTTATTCAGTCTCTGCATTTTGGGGACAGGTCGCTTTGTATTCTGCGAATCTCCTGCAGCTTGTTATCTTAAATGGTTTGTCGCCTTCCCTATCACCATCCAAATAGCCAGGGAGGTAAAATTAGCGTAACTAAGAGCCTGCTTCTTTTGTTTTTAAGCTCTTTATTTATTAACTTGGGAAGGGAGGAGTCAGGAAAACAAAAAGAGGGCTGGTTAGGATGGTCCATTAAAAGTTCATGATGGTCCATTGTTACCGGCCCATCACCAGCCCATTACAGCCCAAAGGAAAGCTTTTTGGAGAAACATTAAAACCCCGACTGGATTGTCAGATTCCTCCTCTGTCGCCCACTTCTTTGTAAGACTTCTGAGCTCTCCAGGCTGCCAAACAGCCTCGCATTTTCTGCTGCCTTCGGCTTTAATACGTGACCTGTGCCAACAGCGGCGAGTTGCTGTAAAAAAGAATCCTAAATTATTTTTGTCTCACTTGCTGGAATAACCTATATAGAAAATTATCCCCGGGAAGTGTCTTAGCAGTCTCAGTCACCCGCCAGTTCAGAGTCCACCTTTGATTTCTAGTCACAGACAGAGCTGATTTTCAAGAAAGAAACTTGGCCAATGTACCCTGAAAAGTTGTTTTGGGGAAAATGGATTTTAGAAATGAACATAATGATGATCTGATCATAGATGGTAATGTCAGAACTCAGCGTGCTGTTGCCTCTCTTTTCTGAGGGCAGATTTACTTTTCATTTGGAAAGCTGCCCAATAGACAGCAAGAATCCAAAACACAGCTATTATACAGAGGAAAGATGGTCTGAGTTGGGCAGGAGAGAGCAGAAGCTTCTGTAAGGAACTTCGGATCTGTGTAATGTGCTGCCTTTTGGTGGAACCAGACTTCTCTGTAGAGTAAGTCAGAACATTTACAAGACAAGTCCCATTTCTCTCTTGAAAGTTTTTCTCCTTTAACTTTTAGGAGGAAAGATGTGTCAGTCTTCCTCAGCTGTGTTGGTTTTAAAATTAAATTCCTGAACATGTTCAACCCTTAGAAATACAGTAAAGTCTTAAAAAGAACAACAAAAAACACCCCAAACCAAAACCCAAAAAGCCACCAAACGTACCATCAAAGGCTTGTCCTCCTCCCCTGCTCTTTTAATGACTCTTAATATGCTTTTTATTTTCCCCTCTGCCACCTCACCTGTCCAAAGGTACTTTTGGCCGTGCTGTGGAAGCTCTCAGGCCTGCAGACAGTGCCAGTGGGTGTGTGTAGTTCTGTTGAGTTGATGTGAAGCAGCGCAGAGGAGTGATGTAACTGTGATGCAGCTTCGTGTGCTGTGTTAGTGAGGCAGCCTGGGGGGTCACCTGGAGCTCTGGGCTCTGTTAGTTGCTGCCTCTGCCGTCAGCTTTTTTGGAGGACACTGTGAAAAGCCGTGGCTGGTGAGGATGTGGCTTTGGTCTGTACAGGATGTGCATGTGGATGTGAAGGTTGCAGGAAAGTTCTATGAAGCCTGTGCATCTCTCAGTCCTGTCTGTAGTGCTCTGATCAGCGTGCTGGCTTTGCATGTGTGTGTTTTGGGATGAGGCAGGCGTTCAGCCTCTGGCTCCTGATAGTATCCGGAATCTCGGTGAAGCCAGGATCAAACAAAGCGCCAGACCGTGGTGTAGGGGCAAGGAGGTGACAGCGTTTGGGGCTGTAGGAATGGCGCAGCCCTTCTCTTCACCCCAGCTCGGCACAGGATGTCCCTCTCTGCCCTATTCACAGCACATCTGGCCAGGCTAAATGTGGTAGGTCTTGGATGTTTTTCCCCTTAAACTCTGTGCTGATAGACCGCATGCAGTGCCTGCAGACCCTGAATACACAAGCACTCTGCTGCTCAATTAGTGCCTAATCAAAGATTATTGTAGAACCCGGAGATCTTTAAGACCTGTCTCCGAGGTGCTGCAGCCACTGAGGGCTCTTAATCGTCTTACCTATAAATAATAATAGACCGTGCTTAAGAGGTGAGAGCTTTCCTTCCCTGACAGGACCCCAGAAAGTGCAGTAGCTCGACCAGGGGTGTTGGAGCTGACATGAGCAAGGCTGTTTGCCGCGTGTATTTGGCCTCATCTCGCCGTTCCTCTCCTCTTACCTCTGCAGCATGCCCCAGCTGAACCCGTGCCGATATAGAAACAAAGCCACATGCCAAAAATACAGGCGTCCCCTGCCTATTAGCGAGGGCTCCACGTTGCTTCAGAGTTCTCTCGCTAGATCCTCTCTCTGCAGCCAGTTTCGCTGTATCCTTCCCGCTGGCAGCTGATGAGCTCAGCCTTTTTTATTTTTTTTTCCCTGCGAGGACCATGCCAAGATGGCTCTCTTCCTGTGTCCTTTCAGCTGGTCTTGGCAGAGCCATACCTTCCAGCAGCTAATTGCGTTAAAGAAGAGTCAGCCTGCGTAGCTGCCCTCCTGCAACTCCTGCCTTGCCTCTTCCGTGGGGCAGCCTTGCGTAACGGGAGCGGGTGGAAACAAAAACACAGCGCCAGAATATGGCATTGCTCGGCGAGCTACGGGACCTCTTGCTGCAGTGAGGAGAATTCTGGTGGTGCCTCAAAGGCTGAGAGCAAACCCTGACTGGTCTAAATAGTTTATAATTTTGGTGGTGGAATGATAAACCCCCAGTGAAATGTTTTCCTAACTCTAGTGGTGGTAAAAATAGTAGGAAGAATTCGACAGTACACAAGAGAGGGTTGAGATGTGTGTCTTTTGTAGGATATTGCAGCTCTCGAATGTCCCCGGATCCTTCTGGGGCCTTTTGAAGGGTTTGTTTTAGAAACGAGCTGTGCTACGTTAACTGTACCATTAGGGATAGAGAGTGTTTATTTCCACGAAGCTCAGGGCGGAAGAGATTGTATGGGCAAAGCAGCCCAGGAGAGGACTCCCAGGGATCTTTTTTTTTTCCCACATCTGAAAAAGTTGCCTATTCCAGTAGTTGCTTTTGCATCCTACAAAGAGGATGGTTAAACTCTGCCAAGACCGAAGAATACTCCCTCCTCTGCTGGCCCTGCTGGGAGAAGCAAACGAATAGCTGTGCCTGTGCATGGTCCCACTCTTGAGCTTGCCAAGAAGCTGTTCTAGCCAGTAAAAGAGTCTGTCAGTGCTCTGTTTTTGCCTTTTCTCCCTTAACTTATCTATGGGGAATCTCCTTTTCCCCCCCTCCCTGCCAGTGTTTTCTTTCCTTCCTTCTGTTTATTGTTCTTCCTTCTTCCGCACTGCTTTACATGCCTTTCCTTCCCCATGCCTCTGTAAATTCCCCTCTCATGCCCGGGCAGCCTCCCTGTGTACTCTTAGATGACGAATCTGGGTCTGCCTGCCCTGCTGCCTCTGTCTGCAGCACCACGTTGGGCTTGGTGACCTGTAAAAAGGGAGAAGGAGGTTCCATCACAGGGTTACAGCCCATGTGCTGCAATTTTTCCTTCCTGGGGAATGCCCAGGCACCCTTTAATAAACTCGTCTGAGTGTCGTTAAATCAATTGAAACACTGGGCGGTGATTTAGATGCTGTTTTTAATAAGTTAAGGGATCATCTTGAATTCATTACTGCTTCAAAAGCCACTTAGGTAAGTCAGTTTAAAATAAAACCCAAATGCAAACAAGAAAACCCGCAAACCAATAATCCCACAACACTCCTCATCCCCCTCCCAGAACCAGAAAATCGTAATTCTGAAATAAAATTTAAAAAGAGTTCAAAATTAAAGACTCCAGTAAAGCAAGGGAGTGGGGGAGAAAGAGCATTCCCAGCACTTGGCAACAGCCGTAACTCTCATCGGCTCCCGATGCCTGTTGCCAGACTTTCAGCCAGGGATGCTTCATGCCCAGTGGGGGACAGGAGGGTTTGCAGCAAGGCTGACCTTTCCTGCTGTAGCTGCTCAGAGTGCCATGACCCAGCAGCTCAGGCCTCAGATGCTTGCTGACAGCAAGGAACACCCGATACTTCTGCATCCTCTGTGTCGGCACCTCTGTTATTTGTTGCCTCCTGCTTGGTGTCACCTGGGATGTGACACTGTGATGTAGCGCTGACCAGAGCCTGGATGTGATGCTTCCCCTGTGGTGGGGGAAGCACTGAGTCAGTAGGTGGAGGTGGGAAGGTGAGACTTGCAGGGCATCCCGGGAATGCTGGCTCCTCCAGCACTGTCTGTCTCAAAGGCGTCAGTTTCAGTGTTGTGTTAAAGACATTCCCTCAGAAACTGAGAAGGGATAGCCTGACCCTTTGCAAGCGATCCTCACGGACCTCTCTGGTCTTAAAATGTGAAGGTGGCTTTCCAAAGAGTGGTGTGTTGAGCTTTGAAGGCGCCCACGTGTTGTGCTCTCTGCTGCCAAGGATCTGAGGGTTGGCACAAGCTGGACTGAGGACTGTGCTCAGCAGCTCGAGGATCGCCTGTGTCTTCACTCTGTTGGTGGCATGGGGTGTATAGGAGGCAGGCAGCATGGGATAAGCCCTCTTTCCATGGGGAGCAAGCCACCAAGTCCCCAAGTGCATCTCCTCATGTCAGTATCTTGTTCACATGTCAAAACCAGTATGACATGCAGCTTTCCAGCAAGATGGGGGCAAGCAAGAACCCTTCATATGTAGCCTGTGTTAGTCACCCTAAGTCACAGCCTACTGCAAAGTACTTGCAGTAAATACATCTGGAACATCTTTTAGAGACTTACCAGAGTCCCCCTCCTCCCCTTCCTACCAGCAATGCTGTGTGATAGAAGGGAAAACAGTGGTACGCTGTTCTCTTCTGACTGATTTGATCGTCCCCTCCTCTGTCCTGAGCTCACGTGGATGCCAGGTCATGCCAAAGCAGTGGTGACGTAGAGGGGACATTGCCATGTGAGGCAGGAGTGGTGGGATGTGACCTCTTGGCGGGAGGGAGTTGAAGCCCTGGTTGTCAGCTGAGCGTTGCTCGGCAGATGGGGAGACGGAGCGGAGAGGTTTGCTTGGCTGTGCTTCCAGATGACTTCCCCTTGTACCATCATTGTGAAAGCTTTCCAGGAAGGCAGTGTGTGATCCCGGTTAAAAGTCCTTCCTTGCCTTTAAATGCAAGCTCCCTGAGAGCTTGAAAGCCTTGTTGGGGGGTAGCAGTACTGACAGCCCAAAGGAGGAGTGTTGAGCAGAGTTGGGCTGCCATGATCCTTGTGCACACACTGGACTTCACTTTTAGTTCCCTGCTCTTGGTGTCTAAGGAAAAGATGGGATTTTAACACATCTTCATTAGTCTGAAGGGTAATATGTTCTACTTCCAGACAACTCCCCGTTACGTATAATCAATTTTAAAGGCAAAAGTTAATGTGATTTATAATTAGTGATAAGGAATTCTAAACCTGGAATTGCAGGGCTGTGTATTAATGAATAATCCTTCTGAAGGCTCACAAAATCTATGTCTGAGCTTGTATAGATTGCTCATGCCGCATAAAATGCGTTAATTTCTGGGTGGACTACACTTAAAATAACATGTTTTTCTATTCTCTGATTAGAAGGGTTGAATTGTGCTGCAAATATATTCACAAGTACTGTTTAAAGAGGATGTTCTGCGCGGAAGTTTAATTCCTAGCAAATTTTCATAACTTATTTCTGTGTACATAATTTAGGAGCTTTGGGTAACTGATTTCCATGCTTGCCCAGAGGCAGGCTGAATGAGCCTTACTCCACAACACGCTGTTAAATTGGCAGAGATTTGGAACGGTAGAGTGACTTGCAGCAAAATGATGTTTGTGAGGCTTCACACAAACTCCTGCTTTCTGTTACAGCGGTGTAATTATTTTACTGTCCTTCGAAAATGTGTACAGCAAGGAATAGACGTAACAGAAATATCTGCCCTGAGCAGTCTGACTGAAGACAAGAGGGGAGGGGATGATGTGCAAGTAAAACCGACAATAAGATGATTGGCAGCTGTATTAATAGTGTTACTTTCTATAAATAACTTTGATCTACAGTCAGAAGTTTCTTGTTAGAAACATTTGCATAATACTGTTGAGTCAAAATGTAACGCCGCGATTTTTCTTTCGCTTCACGCCAGACCCATCCACGACGCCGTCGAAAACGACCACTTGGAAATTGTCCGCCTGCTACTGTCCTATGGTGCTGATCCAACACTGGCAACCTACTCTGGGAGGACCATTGTGAAAATGACCCACAGTGAACTCATGGAGACCTTCCTCACAGGTCTGTGCTCACACTGCATGAGGCTTTCTGGTCCTGGCAGATGGGGGCTTGTTCCCTGTCCCACAAAGCCCCTCCCTGCTGGCAGGGGTGGCTTCGTGCCAGGGAGCCGTGGGGTGGGGTGGGCTGCAGTAGCTCCCTCTTTGCCTGCAAAAACCCAGAGGCTGCAGGTGGGAAGCACAGCCATGCTTGGGGACTCCTTCTAATTGAAACTCTTAATAAGTCATAAGGATTATTCCACTGTCAGATTTGATAGGTGGGTAGGAGGTCAGCGGGCTGTTTCGGTGCCTTCAGTTTTCTGCTTGAAATGAAAACAAGAACCTTGCCAATTCAGCTGTTTGTTAAACATACTCGTGTTTTCCCATGGTCTTGCTTTTTATCTTAGACTATTTTTGGTTTTGCCAGTTTTGCCTTGTTTTATAGCTGAAATACTGTAAAACTACATTAAAGGCTCTTGTCTTTAAACATGTCCATGTTGTAACATGGTTTTTAGGGGTTTTTTTTCCCTCTTAGTTTTGGATGAAGACACTTGCATTCCCTAATAACTTACCTCTGAGCGTGTTTGCAGTGTTCATAGTCCATGAGTTTAAGTACTCACCTGTTTACCCATTTAAAGGATGCAGTATAGAAGGCACATAGATGTATCAGGACTCCAGTCTGATACAAAGTCCAGCATCTTTGACTTCTTAGCATCCTGAATCCCAGTATCTTTTCACCAGTTCACCTTGTAAATCTCCCAAATTATATCTGTAGAAGAGAACTACATCTTCTGAACATATCTGTGTGGAAAAACCTTTTTCATCATTAAAAACCATTTTCATCATTATTTGGGGCCACAGTTTCACCCTCAAGTTGGTGTCCAGAGTAACTGTGAAGGCCAAAAAAATGGTGGTAGATCCATCTTGACAAAAATAAGATGCTGCTCTCAGTTTCTGAAGCTTAAGCTCGGATCTGTCCCTGTTAGACCTTTGATGTGGTGTGTCATTATTTGATGTGGGGGAATGGCGTGTAGATGCTGTTGTTTGTAGCATGTGTGCCAGGAATACGGTGAGGGATTTTTTGATGGAAGGTATGGAGGACGTGTATTGAGGCTCTGTGACGCACGGTCTGCTAAACTTGCCAGCTTTTTGTTCTCATCAGTATGTTTTTGTTGTTGTTTTTTCCTCTCCAGAGTATTTAACTGACCTGCAAGGTCGAAGTGTTGACGACCCTGGTTTGTACTGGGATTTCTATGGCAGCTCTGTGTGCGGTGAGCAAATGTTGCCCTTTATTTCTTTGTATGCAGAGACTTTAAAAACATGGGGCACGTGGGGGTGGGGGGGCTGTTCTGTTGTTGTGGTGGAGGAAGCAAGGAAGGAAGCAAACTGATTTTGTTTACAGATCACGTTATTGAGGAAAAAAGCAAGACCTGCAACAGTCTTTTCATTGCTGACTTAGCACCTTTTTTCAATTTTATTTAGATCCAAAAGATGAATCTGGATTTGATGTCTTGGCAAATCCTCCTGGCCCAGGTGATGAAGATGAAGATGGCTTCAGCGATGTGTTTGAATTTGAATTTTTGGATGAGCCTCCCTTACCGTGTTACAACATTCAAGTGTGTCTCTCTCAGGGGTAAGAACAAATACAGGTTTTGGGGTAAAAACACCTGGGATGACCTGCTTGGGTTGGTGGCAGTTTGTGATGGTGGGGAAAAGCACAAAACACATTTTTCACATAAATGAGAGGTCAGTACTGTATCTGCTTGGGTTTTTTGGAAATAAACTAATAGGAGGTTGAGAGGGGAAAAGTCTGGTTTGTCAGGGTGAGTTTTTACTGCCATGTTCCCAAGCTGGACAAGTGACGTTTGAACACAAATCCCTTTCCTCATCCCAGACAGGCATCTTGTTTATAACTTCCCAAAATAGAAGTGCTTCTAGCACTTAAATCTGGATATCATGTTTGTAAGGTGTTAATTGTATTTTGTGGGCTTTTCTGTTCTGCTGCTGAGTGGACATGCTTTTGTGGATGAAAAAATGACACCATTACTGCTTTTCTAGACTTTGTTGCAAAACTGGTTTAAAGCTCTGAATTGGAATAAACAAATAAGCCCCTTAGGGAAGATTCTATGATACTTAATAATAAGCGAAGACCTGGAAAGTTGTATTATCTATTATCTTTAAGATATAAATTAGATTTGTAGACAGCTGTTGTTCACCATTTGCACCGATTTTGATGACAGCTGGTTTTAAATATTGATCATGCAGGAGTGGGGGTTTTCTCATGATTTTGTTTCTCGGGTGATGGATATAACTTAAGTTCCCTGAAGTATACAACTACAAAGATTGAATTTAAAAACTGTGTTGTTTATCTGATGAAAAAACAACTCACTGTTGACTTCTATTTAATATTCTTCTGGAAGTCAGAGGTGCTGAATTTTGTGGTTATAACTATAAGCCATCTACTAATTCGCAGAATGAAAGCTGGGCTCAGCTGGGCTAACCTTCAGCTGTATGAGTTGGGATGGCTACTGGCCCACATGGGCACTGAGGAGCCCTGGTTTTATAGGTTCCAGTGCCCCAGCATGCCTGGATCCCTCCTTCCTGAAAGCTGCAGGCAGCAGTACTCTGAATAAATACATACACACCTGCTCATCTGTTATATTCGACCCCTGGGCAACAGCCTTGATTTCAGAGGGGCTGTTTGTGGGATCAGGGTTTTACACAGAGCGACGTGGTTCCCCAAGTCAAGAATCCTGTGGCTTAATGTCAGTTACTGGAGCCTCTTTCCCCTTTGCTTCCGCAGACCACGGAACTGGCTCCTGCTCTCGGACGTGGTCAAGAGGCTAAAAATGTCATCTCGCATCTTCCGCTGCAACTTCCCCAACCTGGAAGTCGTCACCATCACGGAGGCAGAGTTTTACAAACAGACTTCCCTCAGCCAGTTGTTCTCTTGTGCTACGGACCTTGAGGCCTTTAACCCAGAGAGCAAAGAGCTGTTGGACTTGGTAGAGTTCACAAGCGAGCTCAAGACTCTGCTGGGCTCCGAGCTTCACTGGTTGCATCCTCACGAGGACCCTCCCTTCGACATCCTCTGGTGAACCTTCAGGCCATTTAATGTACAGTGCTCTATACAGTTACTTCTTTATGTATATGTGTTCAAATGAAATTGTTTCTGTAAAGAAAGGACACTATTAAATATGAAAATATCTTTCCTTTATATAAGAGATCTGAATTCCAGTTGGATGGATTTTGGAAGAATTTTTTTTTAACTTCAATCAGTTTTTACAAAATTGTTATATAATGTTTCTTTAAATGCACACAGGCTTTGGGATAAGTTTGTTATTACTCGGAACACATTTTTTTTTTAAAGAACACACCCACACACATTGACTTTGTTTCATACAAAGCACTGATTACACAGAACATACTTTTTCTAGGTGATGTGATCAAAGTCGTGTGGCTTGTTTGGGAGATAGAATTCGGTAAGGCACTTGGTGATATTATTTTCGTTTTTTTTGTTTACAGAATTACCTGCTTTGGCCAGGTAAGCACTATTGAATATAATTCAATAGTTTGTAATATAAATTAAACCATATCCATACGCATCAACTAATTGTAAGAACTTTTATATCCTAATTTAAAAGCTGTGAAATTTAGTTTTCACACATCAAACCGGATTGTTTATATATGTTTAAACATTTTATGCTCTTTATTTAAAGAAGACTTTGAACTATTTTTTCTGTACCTTGTAAAATATTGAAAAACTAACATATGTTGAAGTTGCTTGAAACTGTACATAAACTAAATTTTCTGAATTGTGTGTTTATGTTTGAGATCTGTGTTTTAACTTTGTAAGTAAATCTTCTGCCTTTGTATTTATATTTTACAAAAATTTTCTTAAAGGCAATAAAACTGTTGAGAAATGAAGAGGCTAAAATGACTCCCATTAACTCCATGCCTGGTTGTGACCATGAGCTTCATCTTATTAGTGTTTATGAAAGGAGGGAGTAGTTTCCAAAGTGGGGCAGGGCTGGTAGAGGTGCAGGGAAGCAGCTGATGAAATCTGAGCCAATACAATCTGTATTGGCTTTCTAAATTCAATGTTGCAAGAAAACATCAGGTGGGCTCTTTTGGTGGGACAGAGCTTTAAAAACAGTGTTCACAATACCTCCTGCACCACCTTTTAGCTAAAGAATTGTGAATAGGTTCAATCATTTCCCCTCCTTTGACATCTTTCTAACTTCTACTGGATAATTCTCTTTTCAATTCCTCACTCAGCGGAGTGGAGGAACATAGTAGCAGGGGAAATGCTTTAGTTTTAATGTGGAGCATTAAAGCTGTGAGCACATTTTGGGGGCATCTAAAGGGACAGTGACCAGACTGTCACTTTTGCATAGCTTGGGAACTTGCACCTAAGAGGCTGGGCACTCTGGGCTTGGGCAGACCCTCTCTGCCTTCCTCTTGTGGAAGGAAGTTCTTGCTGTGAACTCAAACTCCTGAGTTTTAATTTGGGGCTGTTACTAAGAGTAGTATGTCCTATGATAGCCAGTTGCTTCTGAGGTGTTTAAATTTCTGCTCTTCCGATGAGGGCCAGGACCCCACCCAAAGGGTCTTGAGCAGAGCACCTGGTGAGTCTGGGAAAAGCATTTGGGAAGAGGTTTCTCCATTGTCCTGAAGGCTGAAGGTAAGGGGGAACGATGTCTCATTTCTGAAGGTGCCCTGGAGGGGAAGACTCAAGAGCTGCTGCCTTCTCGTGGTGTGTTGCTGGTGAGCCTTCTGCCAAACATTTGTACTGTGTGGCTTTACAGTGGGGCTGTTCCTGTGGGTAAGGTGGTTTTGTAGCTGAGCCAAGAGGTGAGAGAAGGGTCCAAAAGCTGTCTGCTGCTGGAAGCTGAAGTCCTATTTCTGCCCAAGACAGGGAATTTTTAGTCCTAATATATCTGCCAACATCCTTTTTCCAGACTTTGGGTAAGGAGGATGATGGTCTCTCCTGCACAGCTTTTATGTGCATGCTGGATTTCCTTTTAAAACAGTCTCCAGCTTTGCAAGGAACCGAAACACAGACACCTCTACTCTGTAGTGCCAGCTGCTTTCACCCCCTGCTTTTCCCAGAAAAAAAGAGGTGGGCCAGAAAATTTAAGGCAAGGGAGAGCATTAAAAGCAGTTGATACAGACATCTTTATCTGATCAGCTTTGTAATGCTTGGATGGCTCGAGCTGGGTATAAATCAGCTTCGTGCCACTTCCTGGGGTGTGTGGCAGACACCTCACTTCTTGCCGAGCCCCTCGGGCAAACAGGGGATTGACAGGGCTTCCTCTTTAGGCCAGCTCCTCCTCCAAGAATCCCGAGCTGGTGCTACCCGAGCATCTCTGCTTAGTCAGCTTTCCCTGCCTCTGCCTGGTACAGTTGGGCCTTCTCCACGCTGGCTCCTGCCCGGTGCTCAAATAGCCACAGCCTCATGCTGCTGTAATGTGTGTGTGTGCCTGCCCTGGGCGTCTGTGCTCTAAAAATAGGGCCGTGGCAGGGAACACCTGATCCCAGCGCTGTCCCTTGGCATAACACAACCGTTTTATACTCGGGGGTGTACTTTTTTTAAAGGGACTTTGCTGTGCGAGGGTGCTTGAGGGAGCGCAGAGGGTTCAGCGAAGCAGGAGAGCACAGGGCTGGCGTGGCTGCCCCTGTGCTGGGTGCTTTGAGAGAGGCTGGGTGCAGGTCTAGCTTTGCAGGAGGCAAGCTGAGGGGAGAATAATTTTAGGAGAGATGGCAGCGTGCCAGCAGGGAGTGAACTCGGTGACAGGGAGCTTAGGCAGGGCAGTGAAACGCTGGCCAGCGCTGGGACTGTGCATCCTGCAGGGCTGGAACTGGGCGAGCTCCAGCCAGCATGGGGGCTGTGCTCAGTGGTTCAGTTTCTGATCTCACCCTGCTCTCCTTTAAAGTGCTTTCCTGTGCATCCTCCTTGGGCCAAAGATGCTTGCTTCACACTGCTGGCTTTGCTCCAGGTTAATAAAAAAACCAAGGAAATGGAAACGCAGCCTTTGGGGATGGTAAAATCCTGCTGAGCCTGTTTCTTGCCTTCTGCAAGGTGAGAGCACAGTGTTGATGCTGTTGGGGACAAAGCCAAGGTGTTTTCCTTGAATTTCCCATGCTTATCACTTGGATTTGCCTGGCTGTGATGCTGTGCTGCCCTGTGGAGGTGTTGGACAACCATTGGTGTAATAGGGAAAAACCCTATTTCCATCTAGAGCAGGCAGTTGAGCCTCGCTTAAAAGAGGTTCCTTTGTCAAAGTTTTACTTGTTGCTGGCTGGGAAGTCCCAGGGAATACCCAATTCCAGGCTGGCTGCCTGGTGGGGAGGCTGAGGGGAAGTCACAGGAAGTGCTGGGAGAATTCCCCTGAGATAAGAGTTGCTGCTGAGGACCAAAATACTGAACCCCTCTTTTGCCTTCCTGCCTTACCCAAGAATTCTGCAGAGTGGGGTCAGCCCTGGGAGTTTCCTGTTTGGGTAATTTCTCCCTCCAGCCACTCTTCTCATTTCTTCTGCTTCGCTGTGGTGGCTGAGCTGGCGTCTTGTGCCAAAGACACTGATGCAGTGATGAGTGGCAAGTAAGGGTCAGAGAAAGAGTAAATGTGGTGCTCAGGCACGTGGCTTAATGGTGGGCTTGTCAGTGCTGGGGTAACCTTTGGACTTGATGATCTTAGAGGTCTTTCCCAACCTTAATGATTCTATGATTTTAGGTAGCAGAAGCGGAATGGAAATTATTTTAAAAACTGCTCCCAGGGGCCAAGCTCACTCCATGAATCAGAAGAGTTTGAAGCTGACTCCTCCCTTCATTTCTGTGCTAAATAATGAAATTATAGATGAGACCCATCATTTGAGCAGTAATGTATCAGGGAGTGGTAAGTGCAGGCAGCTGCCATTGCCAGGCTCCGTGGGGCTGCTGGTAAACATTCAGCATCATCAGTTTCCACAGGGAAAAGGCACACATTATTACTTTGAACTTGCACAGATCCAAGGTAACCGGAAAAATAGCATTTTATCTGCTTAAAATTGTTTGCAGAACATATTTTCATTGCAGTATGAGACCAGTGGTGGTAGGAGAGGGCTTGGCACCACCACGCAAGGCAGAAGAGTTGAATGCCATAATTGTGAAGACACAGATCTTTTCTCAACAGTGTACTCATTCACCATTGCATTTCTGCTGGAAGAAGGAGCACGAGAAGGTGACAGGCATCCAGCAAGTTTCACTTGGAGTGATGTCAGGGACAAAAATCTCCAAAGAGATCTGAAGAAGATGAAGCTCTAAGCACCCCACCACGATGTCCACCTGCATCCATCTTGCTAGTTCTGCATTCCACCCATTAGTGTGATTTGCATGGGTTCCCCTGCTTGCATAGTGAAGAGAGTATTTTCCTGCAAGTTAAGTGATGGATCCTTAGGAGCAGCACTGCCTTCTGCCCTTGGGGTGAAGAGAGCCGTGGCTTGTTTCTGGTTTGCCAGTCCTGAAGAAAACCTCGTCCACGCCATGTGCACATTTTCCTCCAGCAGACTGACGTGACTGTAGACGGTTGCTCTCTTGAGCCAGGTAGGAACCACAAATCTGTCACTAAATAGATTTTCCTTTTGTTGTCACATTAATTTGCAACTCATTAATAGTGACAGCAGTGAGGTACTGCACTGATGCAGATTTGCATATTCATGGCTAACTTATTACTAAACAAATAAGATTTCCCTAGCTTAGGAAGCACCCAGAGTAATGCCACATTGTGCATTATAACAGCCTGAATGTTTTATTTTCTTTTTAATATGTTAATAGATGCAAGGGGCGCTCTTTTTTTAAGTAAATGTGCATCTATAAAATAACGTGTAATTTAAAATATCACAATTGTTTAAATAGTAATCCATTAACAAACCTGCCAATAATTGAGCACAAATACCTATTTAATGTACGAATCAATTAATCAATTCTAAATGCTGGCTTTGTTGCCTGATGGCCGTAACACAGACAATACCAGCAAGGCATAGCCAAGTCACTGTGCCGGCGAGGTGAGCCAGAGGTGGAGAGCTGATCCCATGTTTTATGGTTCGTTACAGTCAAATTGGTTGGTTTTCACAGTCGCTTTTGTTTCTTCTCCCCAGAGGAGTGGTGGGAGGGAAAGTGAAGACTGAGCTTGCTGTGGTACCCACGGTCACCCTCTCGTCTTACTGGCCATGGCTGAGGAAAATGTGGCCTTCTTGGCTCTGCAGGGACCTCCCTGCTCCTTCTTTTCTCTGCCAGCAGGCAGGTACCACCTGGAGGTACCACCTAGGCACCAGCTTTGGCTCAGTTCTGGTGAGGAGGAGGGCAGAGCTCTGCCCCCAGCATGGTGGGTGGGCAGCAGGCAGCAAACTCCCCTGGCACCGTGGGTTTCTTCCCCTGTGCTGAAGGATCCGTGGTGAAAAGCCCTTGGAGTTCAACAGGCACTCAAAACCTGCAGGTGGGAGGAGTGGGAGATGTGGAGCATGGGGCTGTCCTGCAGGCAGGGGTTTTAGTTCACTTGCTGGCAACAGCCAAGGTCCTTTGCCCGTGAAGTAGCACAACTTTTTTCTACTGAGCTATTCAAGACTATCCAGTATGCATAGCACCCCCCTCTTCAGATCCCTACTACCACAACCATATTTTTCATTCCTTTCTGGCTCTTCTAAAAATTTGTAGGGTAGTGGGCATAATTCCATGTGAGAAAACCAGCTGGTTATTGCAGTTCCCCTCAGTCCTGAAGTGAGGGTTTTTCCTGACCTGACTTTCCAGAGTCCTTTGACGGTGTTGCCTAACCACAAAATGTGGTTCTTACCCCATCCCGGTGTTTCCTTGTGAGTCACAAGCCACCCCCTTTGAACCACCAGCCCATGCTCCCAGCCTCCCCAGGCTCCGGAGCTCCTGTTTCTGGCTAATTGCAAAGGGTGTATGGCCCTGAACAGACACAGATAAAACCAAGGATGCTGAAATGCAGCTAGAAGTCACCCCAGAGACTGTATCCCTGCAGGTGCAGAGCAGGGTGAGGCTGTTTTTAAAACCTGTGTACAGCAAGCTCACCCCCTTCTCCAACAGGGGGTAATTTCATTTTCTGATGTGGGATCTGCTTTTATCTTCATCTCCCTTGGCACAATGAGGAGTGCCAGTGGGACTGCAGCCCAATTTCCACTGCTCTGTGGCTGCAGGCTTTTCCACTCACTGAGGATGTAGAGGGTTAGGCAACACGTGTGTCAGACGCTCATGATGTCAGAGACAGTGTTTAGTATTTGCAGCTGTCGAAATTTCAAGGAAAAGGCTACCTAATGAAAACCCTTTTCCAATATGCCATAAAACTCCTGTTTAAGTAAAGCCTCTGTGAAAGCAAGTCCTGACAGGCCTCCTGAAATGAAAAGGGCAGATTATTTAACAGCTGATCAACACTAATAACCCTTGGCAAATACAGTATGCAAATTCAGCGCTGGAGCCAGCATGAGCCGAAGGGACTCTTCTGTGACAGCCTGGCCTTGGCTGCTCTCAAACTGCTGCTGGTAACCACAGAGCCCAGCACGGGGACTGGGGAGACCTGGGCTGCCACTGCCACGTGTTATGTCAGTGGTCTGTGGGTGCTTGTTGAGGAGAAGTTCCTCCACCACCACCACAGGAATCTAATGGGCATTTGGTGTCTGACCACTCAGCGGGGCTGGGCTTGTGCTCCCTTGCTGAGGTGCTGGAACTGATGGCATAAAGCATGGAGGGAACTGAAACAAATAGTTTGGAGCTGGGTATCTTGTCTCCACACTTCATGACACCTTAGGGTAAATATCACTTTTAAGTGTCTTTGTGACCTGCCAGTCTACGCAAATGTAATTCTTCTTTTTGAATTGGGCCAAGCAGTGGGCAGTTAAGCGAGGGGTGGAGTTGGGTTTTCCAGGGTGAGTTCATCCTTCTGTCCCCTAGCTCCATGTCACAAGGGTGGCTTTGTCGCTGCCTGGCTGCCCTGCACAAGTCGGCTTCCCCAGCCCCGGGACCCTACCTGTGCTACCCCGCGGCTGCTGTGAGCACCTGGGGATTTGCGGCACCTCCCTGCAGGGCCAGCTCAGCACACGGCAGGGCTTGGGAACTGGCTGCGCTCCCTAAGCCAGCAGCTGCCGGAGCCAGGAGCCCCTCAGGGTGGGCGAGTAGAGGGTGGGACGGCACAGGGTGGGAGATCACCCATCCCCCTGCAAGGGAAGCAGGCAGTGCCCGGGTCTGGGAGCAGGGCAAGGGGTCAGGGACAGGCAGGGAAGTGTTGCCCTTTTGGTGGCAGTGTGGCGTCACCTTGGCTCAGAAAGTTGGGTCAGGCTCTGCCTCCGAAACCTGGATGCTCTGCCCATCCACCGGCTGGTGCTCCCAACACGGCCCTGAACAGCCTAGTGACCAAACCTGCCCGGTCCCCAAGGGGTTACCTCTCCTGAAATGGCTGCCGTGCCCAAAGAGACCGAGTGCCTTTGAGTACTGCTGTTTTCAAAGGCTCAGGAGTGATCTTGATTAGCAAAATCAACAAAGAGATGCAAATCCGCTGCAGCAGAAAGGTGCTTTGTAAGTCTGGGAGCCGGGGCCCTGGGTAGCGGGAAGCAGCGGCTCTGTGTGCTGGGAAGCCCTGGAGAAGGGAGGCTGTGTTATTCCCGAGAAAGCAGCGGCTCAGACCAGCGCACGGCTCTGTGGACACAAAGCAGCCTCTCCGTCTTCAAGGTTATTTAATAGTAAACAAGAGCTGTCAGGAGGGAAGGAACCATGGCCGCCCAGGCACTCCCAGGCTGTCTTGTGAGCACAGCAGGAGATGTGGCACAGGCAGTGCAGGCTGGGGGAATCCAGAAACCCCTTTCCCAGGCTTATTTCTACAGCTGCAGATCAGCTCAAAAACGCAGCCTCACGCTCAGCCCACGTTTGACTTGCCAGGGCTTCAAACACCCCACCAAGTTTCTAACAGCGTTAAAGCCTTTCCTGCTCAGTGTTTGCTTTCACTTACCTGCAGTAACTCCTGGTGCTCCGTGGGGCCCTTTGCTTTGGAGGCAGAACAAGGTGAGTCAGCCCCATCCCTCACCCAGCCAGCGCTGGGGGAGGAGGATGAGGATGTGGAGGAGGAGGATTAGCAGAGCGGATCTGCTCAGCAGTTCGTGCTGAATCACAGCAAAACAGCCCCAAGGACGGTCCCTCTTCTGCTGCCAGTGGCTCCCAAGTGCACAGAAATGCAGTATTCCAGGCAGTCTGTTTGTGAAGGCGTGAGGCCGTTTTTAAAATACACAACAGAGACTTCTGCAGGGCTTGGTCCTTTGTAAAGTAAATTTATTTGACAGGTTTATTTCTTTATCAGGTATTTGTCTAACCCCATGACACTGAGAGAACTGATTTCTGGGTACAAATGCTAAAATGTAAACTCCCAGAGGTGTGGACGGTCACAACCAGTGTCCAAAATATCCTCACCCCCATTTCTTGTTGAGTGTCTTGGTGAGACAGCAGGAGACCCCAGAGATGCTTGATAATCTATGCTATGATCACACCAGGATACCAGGAAAAGAGCCCCAATAAGAGGACAGGAGAGGCTTCTGGCCAGTCCTCGCTGAGTGGATTCAGGGGTTAAAAACAAGCCTTTTGTAAGCGGTGCCTCCATCCAACAGGATGGAGAGATTAGAAACACCTAAAGCGCCTGAAGGTTTGCAGCACCACTAGCTGATCAAATAAAAATATGTGAATCATAAATCAATGTAATTTAAAGCAGACTTATTTAGAAATTGAGATTGGGCACTAAGGGACTTACTCAAATCACTCTGGCTTGCCATTAGCCACCCCCTGAAACTCTGTGTGCCCTCTTGGGCTAGGTGAGGTGGGGGTGCAGATGTGCTGCCGCTGGTTTAAATCAGACCTGGGCAGGGAGCTGGCACAGGGCGGCTGGGGAGGGACCCCGGGTGAAAGAGGGACCCCGGGTGAAGGAGGGACCCCGGGTGAAGGAGGGACCGATCTGCCTGCTCACCCTGGCTGCTGCCTGGCCCTGCTGGCCACTGCCAGATGCCAGCCAGACGGCAGGAGCAGGCTGTGCCGTGTGGCTGCAGGAGGACACGAGGTCTCAGCGCAGCCCAGCGTGTCAGGGACCACAGTCAGTCCCAGCCGAGACAGACACTCTGGCGAGTGCCTTCCCTCGCTCACTTGGCTGAACAGGCAGCTTTGGCTGCGCTCCTGCCATCATTTGCCACCTCCCCTGCTCGGCATGCAGCAGTCCTGAGCATCTGAGGAGGGACACGCTGCAGTTGTGCACAGTCTGTGTGTGTGTGTGTGTGTGTATGTGTGTGCAGGGGGTGCTGGCTGCTTGTTCCCAGCCCCAGCTATGCAGGAGATCCTATTACCTGACCCAGAGCAGGAGCCAGGAGGAGGGAGAAGGTTGGCTCTTGGCTCCCTCTTCCCATCAGGCTTGCAGTCACCCTGCAAACACATTAGTTTTCCTAAAAAGGCACCAGAGAGCTTGAACAGCAATACCACCGTGGCATTTATTAATTTTTTAGCATAGCTCTCCCCCCACCTCCACTGTGATTTGCATACCTGTTAATCCTCTCCCTGCTGCAATAATTCTGTGAAGGATAGGGAAATTATATCTGAGCAATAACTCCTTGACTCGGGAGCTGTGGAACCCTGTGTGCCATCCCGATCAGAGCAGAGACTTCCAGTGAGTGGAACAGGAAGTTTAACCTCCTAAGAGCTGCATGTCACCTACAAGACCCCAGGAAAGCCATCCATCCCGAGTGGAATGCAGCCCTGCCATTCCGAGATGGCTCTGCCTCCAGGAAAGCTCAACTTGGCAATATTTTGCCTTCACAAAATTACTGTTCCCTACTGGCAGTGTCCCCTCCCTGCAGCAAAGTCTCTTGCCGTGGGAGAGGGGAGGAAAGCCCCATGTTCTGGAGGTTTTCATTGCTTCTTCCAGCCCTCCCTGGGGAGCTGAGAGCACCACCAGCTTCCTGCACATGCTGGGGCTGAGCATCCCATGGCAGGACCGTGCTGTGAGGCAAACTCTGCCCCCGGCACTTTGGATGGCTGCTGGTGAGGTCTGTGACAGTTTTAACCAGCAAGAAGCTGCAGACCCTAGCAGCTTAATTAATCACTTTTCTTACTGCTGTCTTTATCCTCTTCCCCTCAGCTTTTTATTACATTTGGGTTTGTGGGTGCCTAAGACCTCTTCCTTTAAAAATCCTAAAGATGAGTCAGTCAGGTCCAGGTCCAGGGAACAAATTCTTCCAGAAATCCCTGGAAAAGCTGAACCAGTTTTTCTTGTGATTCCACTTCCTCTGTGACCAGGAGGGGACAGGGCAAGTAGGCAGGGGAGGAAGGACAGCAGGGTGATGAGTAGGTGGTGGAGAGCTCTAGGGAGCTCATTGCCCTTATTTGGAGTCAGCAGTGTGGGTGGACAACAGAGGGGAGCACAGGAGAAGAGCAGGAAACTAAGTTTGAGGAGGAAACTTTTATCACATGACGCTAAGTCCCCAAACAGCAAGCACCTCTCCGTGAGGGAGTGACTAAAACCCCAGTTTGCTGCAACTATGATAAAACTGTGCTACGCTCTGGCTCTGCTAGAAAAATAAATAATTCTTAAGGTCTGAAAGATGCATCTTTGAGGGTTCTGGCATCCTTGTGTGCTGTATGTGCCCCTGTGTGTACAGCTGTATAGACTGGGCATGCAGTGGTGAGGGAAGTGAGAAGAGAGGTGATGCTCACCCTCATCTCTGTTCTGGGACCATGAGAAACAGCCCTTGTGGCTTTTTGCCAAGCACAGGCAGGGAGGATCAGAGGCATCGGGACAGCAAATCCAGCGTGTGAGCCAGGGGGAAGAAAGGCTCCATCACTGTCCTGTAGGGCCAACAGGGAGCATCCCTTGGCTCTCTAGGGACAGACACTGAGCTCAGAGGCTCATGCCACAGGCAGGGAGCTGGGAGGGTGGGCAGGGCACATCTGGAACAGCAGAATAATGCAAGCAGGCTGGGTATCCATGCTCACACCATGCACAGCCTGGCAGCAGCTGAGGCAGTGGCTCACCAGGCACCCCAGCCCTGGAGGCAGCGTTTGCTCCATCAGGCACTGACAGTGAGGTCTGGGAGGTTCCTCTTTCTGGGCTATATTAAGGCACACACAACGGCCCGAGAGTGGGGTGAGAGGACAGCAAGGAGTTGTGAAAGAGCAGCACGCCGGAGCCTGTGAGTAACTGAGGCCTTTTGGCAGTGTTTCAGAAAATGGGGTGGTCCAGTTAGGGAGTTCAGGAAATTGTCTGAGTTAGATTAAACATTTTCTAAAACCTTCTGGGTGCTTGAGAGCTGACTTTAAAGTTGGCAAAGTTAAATAAAACAAAAGTTAACACATTCCCCTCAAATTATTTTGTTACAGGTCTGGTATAAAATCAGACTATTTTTCATTAGTTTCAACATCCCCTTCCATCCGAAGGCAGGAGTATCTGCACAGTAAAATGCTGGGATGCTTGCAGAGCCATGCAGGGGGCCACATGTGACACATAAGAGCTTTAGAACACATTCCAAAAGCCATAAACTACATAACCTTTAGGTAGAAAACTCAGTTTCTTTCTTGTTGAAGCCTGGGTGTAAAAGAGTCTCTGTGGGTCTGAGGCTCAGTGGAGTCTTCCTTCAGCACCAAAGCCCTGGAGTGGCAGAGAGCCTGCTCTGCTTGTTCTCCAGTAGCTGCACTTTGTCCCTCAGGAGACAAGACTGCCACGGTTTGGGCAAGGGAAACATCACCTCTCACATCAGCCCTGCACAGCGGCAACAATGGAGGCAACAGTGGTTTCTCTCTGGAGAGGATGGGAAATTCATGGTGCCCAAGCAAAACAAGAGCTCCTCTGCCCTCATGCCCTCTGAGAAGACTGACTTCAAGCTGTGTGTCTCCCCTTCCCTTCGGAGAGCAAGTGGTGCTCGAGCTGCCTGAGGCAGAGGATTCCCACTGCCCATGCAGGCTGTGTGCAGCCAGGAGCTGCAGAGCAAACCCACACCCTGCCCCTATCCATCTGCCTGGTGGAAACAGAGTCCCTGATTCTAAAACCCCACCAGCTTGGGAAACTACTAGCTCCTGTCTCTTGGGAAAAGTTTCTACTTGTGGAATCGGAAGTGGTATCAGGCACAGAGCAGATGTTGGCGGCTTCCTCGCTCCATGGAAATAAGGAAGTAGGAAGCCCATTTAGACAAACAGTTCCACATAAATCTTAGCCTGATGCTTCTTGCCTGTACGATCTCTCCAAAGGGTAAATTGAACTCTGCTTCACTGACGAAGCCCAGTGCTATTAGTTATACCTGTCTTTACTGCAGAGCTGCTTTGGGTGAGAAAAGAAAAGCAGTGTGGCCCCAGGAGAGAGAAAGAAATCAGAACATAAATGCAGGTATCAAAGCAGAAAAATGCAGAGAGTGGTATTAGCCCAGGGTATGTTGGAGAAGAAAACAAACTCTTATCACAGCAAGAGCAGAGGAAGCCATCCCACTGAAAGGAGGAGACAAGGAGGACAGCCGACATCCTGCAGAGAGGGAATCCGAGGTCTGGGGGAGGGAGAGCACAGCCCCAAAGGCATGGCATCGGGAAGGGATGCGGCTTTTAAAGACACAGCTTCCCTGAATGCCTCTGCTGACGGGCAGCCAGGGCGAGGCAGCCAAAGGAGCAGCTCCCAGGCAGCCGGGGAGGCTCAGGGCAGGGCTGTGAGCACCCGCGTTTCCAAGTGATGTGGTTTGCAGGCTCCTCACCATCCACAAAGTCCCAGGAGAAAGTGAGAGCCTAAACACCCACCTGGAATCTGCTCAGATGAAAATGAATTATTAAAAGAAGTGAAGATTTATTGCCTTTAAAAATTCATTAACAGGACAAGGAGAACAACTTTCTGGCCGAGCAAGGTGGGGAGGCAGCAGCAAGAAACGGAGTTTTGCCTTTGGAGGTGACCATCTCCAGGGAGGAGCTGGTGTCTGGTCTCTGACCAAGGGGTCAGAAAGTGATCAAAAGCACCCACCCAGTGCCCAGTCCTTTTTGGCAGATGTTGAACATCCAGAGGACAATGCAGGGGGACCAAGCAGAAACAGTAAGGACACTTGGCCTTTCAGTGTACAAACCTCACAAGTGTTGGGCACCTTGGCTAAACCCTGCGAGAGCCACAGAAGCCTGTTTGCTCTGCTTTTGGAAGAAGCAGTCACCAATCTGCCCTCGGGCACTGGATTTCCAAGATATCCCTTTTTTTATAGCCAGGAATCAAGAAGTGATTCCCGCTCTGACCTCTATCAGAGGACAAGTGACGCCGTGGGGATGAGGAAAGGAGGAATGATCCAGGGGAGGATTCCCAGCAGTGAGTCAGAGGGGAAAGAGACTGAGGTGGAACTTGTAAAAATAGTTCGGGGAACAGGGACAAGTCCTAAAAGAAAAGAGTCTTTGTCCAAAGAGGATAAAATAAAATCAGAAAGGGCTGGAGCAGCACCACAGAGATAGAGCTGAAACTGAAGACCAGGAAGAAAAGGCAGGAGGGGAACACAGAGAGGCTCCTCTCAAACCTTGCGGTCAGCTTAAACACCATTGTAACATTTTGTAACATTGCAACACAAAAATTAAGATTTTTAACACCAGGTCTTATCTGAGGGCTTGCTATTTCTAGCCATCTGCCAGGGTTGTCTGCACTGACAGGTGGGGGTGAAGACACTTCCCCTCGTGGCTTCAGCTTCCAATTGTGCTCCTTATGTCCAAAGGGTTGTGCTTGAGGCAGAACAGCTAAAGGAAGACCCTGTTTGTCCACTTCTGATTTTAGTCACACACTGCTAAGTCTTTTCTGGTGAGTTCACCTCATGTTGGAGCTGGTAAGGAGTAATAATTCCTCCTGGCACTCCTACCCACTGAAATGCCACTTGACAGAAACTACTCTGCCAACCTGGATTCCATCCCTCAGTGCCCAAACCTATGGAAGTGGGTGTAGCCATTTGTCTTGTCCCTTCCCTTCTTCTCCAGGGGCTCTGTCACACAGGCAAATTTCAATTACCATGAAAGGGATCAAACCTAGCACGCTCTTGGACTTCCCACAGGTCCCTCCCTGCTCTTCACCTGCTGTCCATCTCTGGCCATCCACTTCTGTGGGCCCTGCTCTGCCTACCTCATGGACTTTCTGTTGAGCTTTTATTTTTCCTGCCTGTGGTTGAATGTCCTTTCATGCACATAATTATCAGATTTAATTCGTGTACATAACAGTGACGTTGGCCTCACAAATGTTCTCCATGCAACAGAAGCAATTTGCTCATGTTGATTTACTTTTTAGAGCTCCTTACATGAGATGTGAACTCTTGCTCATTTCTGTTGAAACACACAAAGACTACAACAGCTCAGAGCTGTGACCCAGTCCAGAGGAAGGCGTCTTGGAGCTCTGACAAAAGTGCAAGGGAAGTCCCTCTCTGATCCCTGAGCTGTGGTTTACAAACCAGATGGTAACTTTTATGTATGGATGGTCTTTTTTAACCACACTAAGACACTTATTTGCAGAGGACCTGGCCTGATGATAGAGGCTCCATATTTGCAAACAAACAAACCTGTCAAGATAAAAACGAAGTTCTGCTTTAAAGTGTGTTTTGCTGGAAACAATACCAAACCCAAGTCCAGCCATTATATTCAAAAGACAAGCAAACTCTCTCCCCAAGCCCCATATCTTGGAAATCCCATTATCTCAGCAACAAAGACTATCAGGGACCAAGCTCTTTGTCAGAGCTGTCCTCTTTGAGCTAAGTCACATGGTGTCTGCATCAGGCTGTTTTGTAGGTGGGGGAATACCACTGCTCTGTACTGGCAAAGGCTTCTACGTGGAATGCAGATGTAGCAGCAAAGCTGGCTGGATAAAACTACAAAAACAGCCCTGCCAAAGAGCAAAGCAAGTAGCTTCAGCAGCCCCCAAGCTAACTGTGCCCAGCTGATGTGAATGTGCCTGCATGAGGCAGGATCACAACTGGCATGGCTGTGGTGGCAGACACACCTGGTGCACATAACCAGAGCTCTCCTGTGTTATTTTCTTCCTTGCCACGGTGTGTACAAATACTCACCCATAAAGTGAGATAAAATAACAAACTCTGTGGTGGCTCCTGCACACCTGATGTGAGAAGAGAAAATGGGATTTTGCTGCATTAAAAAAAATAGGACAAGATGCTAACTCATTGATATTTTTATTATGCTAGGTAACCTACCTCAAACAGGTACATAACAAGGCCAAGCAATTGTGGAGTGTGTTTGAGCTGAGAAAGAAAAAGGGAAAAAAAAGGGAAAAAGTTCTCTAAAGGAAAGTTCAGATACATTTCAAAGCGCTAAAGCTCTAAAAACACCAAAGGAGTTTTATCAAACTTCCCAGTAAAACTTTCCTCTGAGAGGAAATAGGGCAAGTGAGATTTCAAAGGGAGACATCTGAGATGATGACTGAAAAAACCACCAACCCTGAGCCTCCTGAATGTGCATTTGTCCTGAGCTGTACGTAGCATGGCTACTGTCAGGCTGTAATTAAGATGAGAATATGCACTAAGCTCATTGACTAAAGTTCTGGATTAATCTTGGCTATAGTTGAGACCTTAGATTCACCTGAAGCAGCTGAGTTATCACAAAGCACTGATTCACCAACCCTTAAAAAGAGTGCAGCCTTTAAAAAAATTTTTATTATTTAATTTCTCTTCTAATTAACAGCAGGTAGTGAATAGGAAAGTGTTTATCCTCCCCCCCCCACCTCAGCTCACTACCCTGCTGTGTTATGACAGATGGAATGTTAATTAACGTGACCTGGCATAGAATATTTAATTCAAGACAGAGTATCATGGAAACATCTGACTGCCTCAGGGCTGGTCACCTACCAGGTACACCCTGGAAAACCCTTCTGTGCATTGTCCCATGGGCACCCACGGCTTTTAGTTGAGCTAATCCAGAAAAAGGTGAAAGGCTGTGCCCACACTGGGTTTCTCAGGGCTCTGGAGGGGCTGGAGCCGCATGCTGAGAGGAAGGGGTTCCTTAGGAAGGAGAGGTTTGTGAAGCTGCCTCAGGACAATCAGTCCCTGGCTGACCTTTCCATTCAACAGCCAGGCACCTCTGCAGTGGGAACACCGTGTCCCTGCTCCATGACCTGTGTGCCTCGTCCTTCACCAGGTGTTTCACTAACCCTGCTCACTGCCCAGTGTGCCCAGTACCCCCAGTGTGCCCAGTACCCCCAGTGTGCCCAGTACACCCAGAGTGCCCAGCACACCCAGGGTGCCCAGTACACCCAGTGTGCCCAGTACCCCCAGAGTGCCCAGCACACCCAGTGTGCCCAGTACACCCAGTGTGCCCAGTACCCCCAGAGTGCCCAGCACACCCAGTGTGCCCAGCACACCCAGAGTGCCCAGCACCCCCAGTGTGCCCAGTACCCCCAGTGTGTCCAGTACACCCAGTGTGCCCAGCACACCCAGTGTGCCCAGTACACCCAGAGTGCCCAGTACCCCCAGTGTGCCCAGCACCCCCAGTGTGCCCAGTACCCCCAGTGTGCCCAGTACACCCCGTGTGCCCAGTACCCCCAGTGTGCCCAGTACCCCCAGAGTGCCCAGTACACCCCGTGTGCCCAGCACACCCAGTGTGCCCAGTACCCCCAGTGTGCCCAGCCACAGCCAGTGTGCCCAGTACCCCCAGTGTGCCCAGCCACAGCCAGCCTGGAGCCAGAGGTCAGCACTCCAGCTGGCCTCAGCAGCTGCCAGGGGACGTGACCCCGAGCACTGCCCTGCCCATGCAGAGCGTCCCTCCCAGACAGGCTGTCCCCCAGCACATGCCTGAGGTCTCCTCCGACAGAAACTGCAGGGAGTATTTAAAGAGAAACCACACGGAGCATGACTTTACAAATCCCCAGACTAAAGCCAATACGTCCACGTGGTTGCAGAGTAAAGCAACAAACAAACAAACAAACAGTCAGTGGAGGCTTTTTGAAGGTCTGTGTTGCTATAGAAGGGCTTGAGAGGGGATATGACTGAAAACTTGACATGAAGAAAAGCACCTGACTCCACTATTCTCAGTCAGTCGGCTCCAGCCCAGTGAAGGCAAGGAGGAGGAAAGTGCTGAATTACAGGTTATCGTGTTATTTTTGTAGTAATTGGTAAGAGGTTATAAACATGAGTAATAGAAGAAACTTGTTGCCTAGGCCTCATTTGGGCACCAGGACAGCAGCTGCTTGGAGACTGAGGGGTGCTGAGCCCCTCTGTGTCCTCAACATGTTGAGCTCAGTGGGAGCTGCGTGCACACAACACCCTGGAAGTCACACAGTTTTTACACCAGTGTCAAAATGCGAGTGCCTCAAAGTGAGATGTTGAGTCTTAGCAACTTGGCTGTGATTTTCAAATTAAGGGTGTTCCTTTAAAACATTGCTTTGTGTGCTCCTTTGCAAATACAGGAAGGTCCTGATATGGCGAAGAATCCTTGCCAAGCTGCCCCCAGCCCTGTAAGTGAAAGATCGAACTTTCTGTTATCTTTGAAAATACTAATTTAACAGATGAGTTACCAGATGCTATCTCTTAAGAGATTTGGGACAGTGATTTCTAATAACTCTAACAAATATAAGCAGTATCATGCACGCACGCACATGCAAACACGTCTTGAAATGTAGGAATCAAAAAAGCTTCTCTAGTTGCAAAAACCTACATATTGTTATTGCCAGGAGCAGCCTTCCTGACCACGGATATCTAAAAGACAGAGTGGTCTTTGGGTACTATTTAGTTCCAAAGGGGCTATAAAAGGCAGATGGTCTCATTAGAAACAATTTATGCATATATATTTCTAGGAGTTGTACACTGCCAGAATAGGTTTAGCTCTTTCACCATACCGAGGAAAATATCACCACTTGCAAATGTTTCCAGTTTGCAAAATAATGACCTATCCAAAGTAGCTAAGCAACTAATTACTCAAATACTAGAAGGTTATATGCCAATATTATCACATTGTTGGTCTCCTGGGCAAACAACTTCACATTCCTCAAACTGCCATACAGTGTCATTAGATTGTGCAGGAAAGTCCTTTCTGAATAGTACAGCAACAGCAGCCCCAATGCCCCCGTGCTTATGCCATCATTTCAACTATTATTTCCAATCTCCAAGTCAAATCACTTCTTAATTAGAGAGGCAACTCTAGCAAACCCAATTACCCGCAGGCAGTTTCTTCCCAGATGTGAAGCCCTTCTCAGAGATGGACCATGATGACAGTTGCAGGGGAATGTTTGTGATTTTTCTCTCCAACACACCAACTTTTACACTCAGCTCTGGCAATACTTCTCCTGGCCCCTGCCTGTGAGGCGTCTGTTGGATGCATCCCCTCCCCAAGCTCCAGATCCTGGAGAACTCAGCCCATACAGCCTCAGGATGTGTAGAGACAGCCATGCACAGGCATGTGTGCTTCTAAGGCCTGTACTCAATGTCTTTGAATGTTTCTTGGGGGTAGAGCAGGCAGAGCACAAAGAAAGCAATGATGAATTGTGCTGAGAAGTGGGGTTGGCTCAGGAAATTGCAAAAGACAGCAGTTCGAAGACTTGGTTTCTGGATTCACTTTAAACAAATAAATACTTTTGATGATGGATTTTCCACCAAAAAGGCAGAGAGAAGATCTGTTTTGGAAGGGGGAGGGGAGACAGTGCATGTACACAAGTGTTGGAAGACTGGATGTGGTGCTTAGCCCAGCCTGTGGTGTGTCTCGTGTCACGTGTAGGGTGGCAAATACTGGGTCTGTCCTTCAGAATAGCTGAGGAACTAATAAACACTTGGGACTGTATAAAAGGGGTTGCATACGGGATATGAGGAAGCAGAATGGGGATTAGGAGGATGTACCTGTTTTCTTAGAGAATCTTCTCCCCATGTGTTATCTTCAGGATGGCTGAGTTCCAGTTCAGACACTCCCTCGGGAGACAGTCACTGGCACTAATTATGCCCATACAAAACAGAAGTGTGCTTGAGACGTGAAACTATACAAAAATCTGTGTCAGCATGAGCAGTTGCAAATTATGGTCTAGTTTCCTGAAAATAGCCTTGCCTTTGCCAGGTACTCGTGTGGAGCCCATCCCCATAGCATCCCACAGCCTCAATTTGTAGAGAATGTCTGCACCACCCCAAAACTCCAACAAAATATTTTGCCATCACCTTCTCTTCCACCATCATTCCCAGTCACCTTCTGCTTCCCCTGCTGCTGTGGGCCAGCAGATTCCCTTGTAAAGAAGCTGGGATTACCCGGCTGGGGCCATGTGCCTTCATCCTTCTCACCTTGCCCTGAGAGACAGGCTGATGCTATTTTGCAGTCTGTGAACTCAAGCACAGAGGCTAGTGGCCATATTCGAGGATATTTACGCATCAGTGTCACATGGAAAATCTGCAGCAAGCAGAGACTCAAATCCATATCTCCTAAATCCAAGGTTAGTAGATTAATCATTTCCTTTCAGCCATCTGTCCAACAGCAAAGTATTGCTGAATTTGTATTGGATTTCTCCAGGAGGAATTAACCACTGACACACTTTTACCTTACAGGTGATACAAACCCATAAAAAATAAGGGGACAAAAAAGAAGAGAGTAATTACATCATAAATATGTATAGCTTAAACCCTTGGCTTAACCTGAGCTCACCAGGACTGATCCTCGGTTTACTGCAAGTTATATTTGCTAATAGAAAACAAAACCTATGGCACCATTGAATAGAAATAACTAACCTAGAAAAAAGTTACTTTCACCAAACAATAAAGGAAAATACAGGAAAAAGGGGATATAAGTTGAAGCTCAATCTCTTACGTGTTAATGAACCAGCCTACCAGATTTCTGTGAGCAATTCCCAGCTGCACAGCACCACTGCACAGGGGCAGCATGGAGCACCCAGTGCATCTTTATGTCCTGGTTCATGCTCCCACCCATGTGAGGTGATCCCCATAGCAACCTGCTGCCACGGCAATACAGAGCCTCGAAAGGTCAGCCGGGAAAACAACAACAGTATTTCACAAAATCTCTAAAACAAATACTATTTTATTTCAGTGACATGGAAATTAAACACACTCTAAATTCTACCAGACCAAGGACGTTCAGGCCTGCTTTCAAAGCGTGGCAGGGAAAGCTCCTCAGCCTTTCTGTACTATGGGCAATCCACCTGACAGATACAACCCACAAGTGAAATTTCTGATAAAAAAAGAAATGGGCAGAGCATAACTGAGTCCTTCTTGCTGCAGTCTATCTTTTACAGCCCATCAGACCTGATAAAAGAATAATGCAGAAGACCTTCACCCACAGTTCTGCAGAGCAGATGCTACTTATCCACAGGAAGGCCAGCAAAATTGCAACCTGCAACCATACCAATCCTTCCTCACACTGAGCACATGAAGGGAGAGACAAAATCCTTACTTAAAACTGGGAAACCATCTAAGTTGAATTTATTCCAACAACTATAAACCAGTGCCATTTAAAGAAAGTTCATACCTCTTTCAGCAATTGTGCCAAGGGGCCTTTTTAGCTATTAATGGACCACTAGTCACCTCAGCTCAGATATCTGAATGATTGGGAAGGGACAGGTGTGGGCACCAGCAGGTGGGGAACACAAACTTCCAACCTTTCATTCACAGAAGAAACCTCTCCTGGCACCTTTGACCCATGATCAACCATTCGTATTCCCACAGAACTGCCCTCTCCTTCAGAACTGTCCTCTTCTGCTGTGACTGGTTGGGGTAGGGAAAGCCAGGAATGAAGAGCTACAGGAAGACCAGCACAGCATCTCTTGGTGTTTCCTACCCAGGCAGCAAACCAGATGTAAGCACCTAAAGGGAGAGCTTCTGAAAGCCAGTGTGTTTAGCTCTAGGAAAGTGAATGCTCTGGAGGGAGAGATCACGACTCCTGATGCCCTGGAGATGGGAAGATTCACACACCTATCTATTTTACACTGCAGGGTTATCTCCAGAAAGGTGTCCTTTCCTTGTTCTTTCTGCTCCTGTCAGATCTGTCTCTGTTAAATCAACATTACTGACTCAGGACATGAGATAAAGCCAGAGGCAGGGGCAGCCAAATCAGGTTAGGACAATGCAAAATTAGGACTCATCCAGAAAAAAAAAAAGGGAAGATGAAGAAAAAGAAAGGAAGCCCTGTTCATTGCATTGCTTTGAGCTTGAGCACAGGGTATTCCAGGTGAAGATTTTTTGCTTTTTCTTCAGCCTTTGTATTCTACCTGGGTGTGCAGGGGCTGTGAAAGCTCCAAACCCAGAACCTGGGCACTTCCCTGGTTAGGACATTATAGCAGGACACTGTAGCCCAAGTCACCCTTCTTTTCTTCTCTTCCACCCCCAGGCCCACGAGTAGTCTGGGACTGAGGAGTTTCTGCAAGATGCCTGGGGATGAAAACCCCATTTATGTTGGAGGAACTGACTTTTATCAGAGGCCTGCACAGTTCCTTACTGTGGCCTGGTATCAGAAGGACACATATCCCTCTTTGTCCCCCCCTTCACTTCAACTGTATGCCCTTTACTGCCATTCCCAAAGTCAGAGAAGAGAATTTTGGCCCAAGCCTTTACAGAAGATAAAGTCTAAATGTCAGGTGTCTCCCTAGGCAAGCAGCAAACATTCCTTTCACCACGGAGCACTAGAGGATGAAAAATTAAATCCAAAAGAAAGCATGAACCATCCATATATCACTCCCTAGGCTCCACAGTACTAACCTCTTACCAGTGCAACAAACATCCTGTGATCAACCTGAGAAACAGTCAAAACACTGAAACATTTAAAATGCCATAAACCAGGTCAAGGAAAACAACCTTGACCACAGCAGGTTACTTTTAAGGAAGTGACCCGACCTTGTGACAATGGAAAGGACATAAAATGGGGTGAAATTGCACCAAAGGCACTATCTATGGCCAGAAACTGGTGATGGACGCCAGGGAAAACCGAGGCAGAGCTGATTATGCCACCAGTATGACAGAGAGAAAAAAACTTGTTTGGGTTTTTTTTTCCTGGTGTCCAAAGTGCAGGAAGGCATAAAGCAGCCCATTGCAGTGTTAAACACGAGAAGAGATTTTGAAAGTAAAATCATGGGGTATGGCAGAAGGAGACAACAGAACAGCTCTGCCTAATGCCATAATTTCTGTTACTTACAGGTTGTTGTGTCTTCTCACTTAGGATATATTCCGTTTGGTGCAAGGGTCAGTCCATGATCTATTTTCATACAACATCAGACACAACGGCACAAAAATAGAAATAAGTATTACAATTTAAAAAACTAATTTGTTTAATAGAAGTGGACAAATGAATAAGCTGAATAAAGCCCTAAGTAGTTCCAGCCTTCATTCCCAGCAGACTTCATCTACCTCTAATGATGAACTAAGGGATCTGTTCCTTGGTTTGGCAACCACAATGCAACTTGCCTTGCCAGCAGACCACTGTTACTTGGATAACATGAAAATCCATATGGGATGTGTGGATGTATTTGTGTTGCTCGAGTTGCACAGACAGTTTGGGAAGCATTGGGGTTATATTTGGGATGCTTGTAGAAGAATCCTCTGTCTGTAAAGTGTGTAGGTACAGAGCGAGGTGGGGAGTGCTTGGGAGAGATGCAGCACAGCCCTGGAGCCAGCACTGGTGTGTTTGCACATGCAGAGCCAGACTGGTGCAGAGATATTTGTGATTCAGAACATTTGCTTCTGCCATAGGGTTTGTCCATTATAGCAGTGTTGGAGAACTGCCTGGATGATAAATGTCAGTGGGGCACAGGCAAGTGGTGAGTACAGATGAAGACCTTGTGACGTTGGGGGTAACGGAGCCGGCGTCTGACTGAGGTGGATGCAGTTGCAAACGTGGTAACAACATTTCCTAAAAGGCAGCACACTGGCTCGTGGCTGGGCTTTAGGGTCTCCCTCCACTTATGGTCTGATCACACCTCCTTGCTGCCTTTCCACTCAGTCTCCTGCCTGTAAAAGATTGATGATTTGTACCTCTGTAGTTCTGGATCTACAGGTGTGTGCACGCTTCGGGTGTCAGTGGCTGCATTCGGGAGCGAAGGGGTCTGTCTGTGCAGGGCGTGGAGAAGTCTGGTATGCACAGGAGGCCAAAAGAGAGGGAGCAGAGGGAAGCCTCTGCGTGGTGCGAGGGGCTGTCTCTGGCAGCGTGTAGCTGAAGGGTATGTCTCGTCTGTATTCTGGCGAGGCTTGCAGAGGCTGGCCCTCGTGTTAAGGGTTGTCTGAGCCCTGTGTGCAGAGGAAGGAGGGCAGATGGGAGGTTGCCGAGGGGCTGTGGACGAGGGGAAAATTGTGTTTGGCTGCTGGGCCATATGGGCAGGTGGGTTGTGCCTGACTGTACATGTGGGTGTCAGCAGCAGGGCAGGCACTTGGGAAGTGCTGACTCTGGAGGTGATGGTGGGGGCTGGCTGAAGAGGGGCCATGCAGAACCAGGGGCTGTGGTGAACAGAAGGTCGTGGGGGACTGTGTGAGCCTCAGAGGAGCAGCACTTCCAGGGTGAGCAGTGCCACAGGCAGGGAACTGGGGGCAGGACAGTGTGGGCAGGGCATGGGCAGCCTGCACGGGATGGGCAGTGGGGCAGCATGGGCAGGGTGGGCAGGATGGGCAGTGGGGCAGGGTAGGCAGTGGGGCAGTGGGTCAGCATGAGCAGGGTGGGCAGTGGGCAGCGTGGGCAGGGTGGGCAGTGGGGCAGTGGGGCACAGGCAGGCCAGGCAGGGTGTGGGCAGCGGAGGCAGGGTGGGCAGTGGGGCAGCGTGGGCCAGGTGGGCAGTGGGCAGCGTGGGCAGGGTGGGCAGTGGGCAGCATGAGCAGGGTGGGCAGTGGGGCAGTGTGGGCAGGGTGGGCAGGGTGGGCAGTGGGGCGGCATGGGCAGGGTGGGCAGTGGGGCAGCGTGGCACAGGCAGGCCAGGCAGGGTGTGGGCAGCAGAGGCAGGATGGGCAGTGGGGTAGCATGGGCAGGGTGGGCAGTGGGGCAGTGGGGCAGGGTGGGCAGGGTGGGCAGTGGGGCAGCGTGGGCAGGGTGGGCAGTGGGGCAGCGTGGCACAGGCAGGCCAGGCAGGGTGTGGGCAGCATGGGCAGGGGCAGGCAGGTCCCAGGGCCGTGCTCGGGCAGCAGAGGTGGCAGCAGCACATCGGCTCTGCAGCCCCCGGAGCTGCCTGCAGGGACAGTGCCCTGCCCAGGAGCTGCTGTGTGGCTCAGCCCTGTTTGGAGAGGTGCCCTGCCAAGGAGGGGTGGCCGTGCTGTGTGCCACGCATCACTGTAATAGTTGGCAGTGCTCTAATTGCCACCTCTGGAGGCCGTGTCCCATCTCTGGCAGGAGTGTAGGAGACTTGGCAAGCCAAGGAGAGTACTCGCTGTCATGCAGCTTAGCAATACAGCCCTCACCTCTTTCATGTTGTGTGCATTAATCCTCATAGGCATTCCCATCAAGAACTGTTCCCCTCTCATAAAGGGGAACTGGGAGCTTGAAAAGATTGAATGATCTGTTCAAACTATTGGGCAGAGCTGAGAAAGGAACCTAAATCTTCGAGGGCCTCCTGCTGTGCTTTAACCACAAAAGGAATCCATCCTTTCCTGGTATGCTTGTGCAATGCATTGTTTTAAAATGATGTCCTTACGAGGTTGTACAGATGTTGCTGGGGGTTGCATTAGACCTCTAGAGCAATCTCCGATGGGGAAGACGTGGAGAAAAGACAGAATGCAACTTGGGTCTCCAAATCTCAATGTGTTTGCAGGAGCATGGAGTGGAGTCATATAAATGCTCCAAATGTTAGACTCATTTCCTCTAGGAGTAAACTAAGGCATAGACAAGCCCAATTTGGCTTTAAATCATACCTGTAAATCTGTGCCAGAAATTGAAGCAAAGCCTACTGATGCTGATGTTCAGTTGATATCAGAAGCCCACCTCCTTCCCCAAGTAATTTAGTCTCAGGAAAGAGCCAAAGTCCCTTTATTTGCCACACAGGAACATCCCCCACTGCTACACACTGTCCCTCACCATCCACAAGCTCTCTGGAAGGTTCCACTTGGAAAGTGGTGTCAGTAGAAAGATACTTTGACTGGTTTTTATGTCTTTCTCTACTGACTTTCCCTCTTTAAATGGATATTAACTCACCATGGACAAAATTTTATGTTTCCATCCACCAAAAGGAAGAGAAAGGAGGGATGAAGAAAACTAGAGAAAAATGAATGCCTATATAATAAAACCAATAGAAAAAGCGACTGGGTGGGGGCGAAGACATCCATCCTATAAGAAGCTAGCTCCATGGGGGTGCCAAGCAGATGAGTTGGATCAGCACTGCCATTCTCTAAAATAGCTGGAGGGTCTTTAAGGTGCCCAGTGGTGCAATCGTTGTGAGCTGCTGGAGACGTGAGTAGCAAGAGACTAGATGGGGACTTTCATCAAGATTTCTTCTGCTGGTGTTGTGGACAGCCTCCCTTTGGTTTAGAGGAGGATAGGGATGAGATCCTGCAACTGTTTACACCTGAGATGTGAATACTCCTCCTCTCTCCTTAGGAGTCCTCCTTACTCCCCTGAGGAGCACTGACTTTCCCTAGAAACTTGTTCAGCTCTGGTGGAAAAGGGTGATCCTGAACTTCTCCTTGTTGTGATCAGCCTTTCCATCCATCTGTGAGCCTCAGTCCAGTTCCCAGCAGGAAGTTCCCTTGGGCTGCTGGAGCTTGGCTTTCTCCAAGCAGCAGCTCTTGGAGACTGGTGGCTCTGTGGCCATGGTAAACTGCAGCCCAGCCAGGAAGAACAAACTGAGCCTGAAGCCTTCTTTGCTGCTCTGCCTTCCTTGACCCCACAAAGTGAGCCATGCTTCCCATTGCCCCTGCCTGCATTGGGAATCTGAGACCAGGGGCTGGCTTGAAAGGGCCCTTGGCCTGCCCTGCTCCAAGAGCCATTTATGTTCTTACATGCAATGCTAAAGCAGTAGTACCAGGTTTGTAAAGACTCTTTCTACGCTTGACATTTTTGACCTGTAGTTCCCAAGGCTGAGAAAGTGATTATAGCCTTTCTCTTGCCATTTCCATCCATTCTGGTAGAATTATTTCTATGTCATGGTACTGGAGCCCTATGGAGACCTTCCTGCTCAGATGGCATTTGTGACTTCTCTCAGACAACATGCAGACAAGAGAGTGGAAAGACAAGAGATCAAAACATTATTTGGTGTGTTAAGTTTTGTGGAAAAATGGGAAGACCAGCTCCGAACCCTATGTTATTTGCAGTCTGTTTTGGTTTTCACTTCAAGGCCTGTTTGAAATCCTCCCGCAGAAAGATGCATCTTTCAAGGAACTCCAGTGTCTTGAATAAGCTGAAAAAAAATGGTCTTCCCCATTCCGCATTCCACGCTCCATCAGTAAAATCTGTGGGTACAGAACAGTAACCAGAGAGGTTTTTCTTTGGGGTAGAGGATGCACAAAGCACACAAGATCAGAAAGCTCTCTTAATGTTGAATTTGAAGTCTGCCTCTGTGGTAAATTAAAAGAGAACTGCCACCCAAAGAAAAGCAGATAAAGAAGCCCACATTTGTCTAGTGTGTTGGTCTTTACAACTCAAGAGTTCAACACTAATGAGTTATGGGTTGGCCCATGAAAACATAATGTGTAAATTAGGAATTTAATGATGTGTAAGATTAAAAGCTGTGCGGGGTTGCATTTATTTAAGGCTGCCATCTTGTGTTCAAAGAGGAATTACTTTATCAGACAATGTCCCTTTCACTAGGTTTAAATTGATTCCGTTATGCGTGTTATGGAGGGTACTCAAGTGCCCGAGACTGCCAGCTGACAATATTTCCCACTAAATGCCCTTTCTGTAGCTCAGTTTGCAACTTCGTAATAGCAAACATACTGTGCAGGCCATAATGACTTCATCCTAATTTCCAGAAATAAATAAGTGTAGATTTCCCTCCCTACATCCCTACCCGTACATTTAGCTGCAGGAAAGCTCAGATTAAAGACAGGAGAGGTAAAAATGGAAGTCCTGCTTGTCTGTTTGACTGGCTGTCCTGATGCTTCACTGCCAAGTCCTCTACACCCACCCAATACCTCTTTCCTTCCAAACAAAACCCCAAACCCCAAACCAACTAAACAATGAGGGGGACCTCTACATGTCCATTTTCATTGCAATGTGTGTAGTTAACTTCTAGCTACTTGCATGGCAGTGTTTTGCAAACCAGGATTCCTAGTTCTCAAGTCATGCCCTACCAATGTTGGTAACCAACAAGGGGCTCTTTTAGGAGCTTGACACTGAGCCAATCATGCATGTCAGAGCTTCCTGGGATGGCAAAAGGGCTCTTGGTGGGAAGGGCTCAGTCTGTTTTGTACACTTCAATCTGCACAGTTTTAAATTGCATAACTCCTTCCTGATGCAGCAAAGAAAAGGGAAGGTGGTTGAGTGTTCTGCAGAGCCTTGATGGGGAAAAGTCTGGTCTGATTCAGTTCATGTGTGTACCAAATTTTTAAGGTAAGGCCCAGATCAGCTGAGGCATTCAGGTTTATAGTTAGGTAAGCTGAGAGGCCCATGTTCCCCACTTAGCTACTTCCTGAGCTTGTGGGCAAGTTCCACCCACCATCCATTGGTTAGAACAATCTTTCAACAGATGGAAAACCTGTTTTCAAAGCCTCACCCTGCCTAATTTGGGCAGATCTAGGTGTTTCTCCTAGTAAAGCGGCCGGGCCATCAAGATCAGGACTGTATAAACTGATACTAGAGCTAAGATGATTGCTAATTCCGTCGCATTTCCCTGAGCTGTGGTTGGGCAAGGTGTCACTCACTGCTCCAGAGAAAAGTGAAGTGAAACAGTGGCATGAGGAGAGACTGCACCCATAGAGATTCAAGCCTGGGCCAAGTGGATTTTTGAGATAAGTGTCCCCCTGCCAACGAGTGTCCTGAACCCGTGGATATTGAGGAAAATATGACAGATGGTTAATGGCAAGGCAGTGGAGTAGTGAATCTCTAGGGAGGACAAGCTTCTGCTGCGAGTCTGAAGTTGGGAAGTTGATGCCCTACAAGAGATGTGGTTTAAGTTTTAGTCCTTTCATTAGCATTTCCTGTTGAGATAGATGAGGCTTTATATTTAATGTTTGAGCTACTGTGAATGCACAATACTGTGTTTTTAAAGTTGGGTTCAGATAGGACAAGTTTGTTTATATCTTCATTTTCAGCTGACCAGATAGGGATGATCCCAGCCTGAAACTATCCCTCTGTTTGTGTGCCATGTTTGTGTGTGATTTATTCCTCACTGCTTATTTACAAGAGCCATTTTTCAATAACTGAATAGAGATTTTCATATTTTACTTTGTCTTCTTTAATTGGAGTAGAGACCATGCCTTACTCTCTGTTGAGTCAGTGTTTATCATTGAGTTGCTCAGAGTCCCAGGGGCAAGTTCAACAGAAATATTAGCAAGAAAGATATCTGTAAACATGGACATATTTCTGTTTTCAGCCTTGTTTCCTAGAGACACAAAAGTTACCCAAACACACTGTTTATCTGCTCGTCCTCATCTATGAGCTTTTGAGCTCCACAGGTCAGCATGGAATCAAATTTGGCAGAGGGCCGGGGCAATGGCAGCACTTGGGGAAGAAAGACACCAGTAAGTACTTCCACCAAAGAAAAGCTGGACAGAAGATGCTACCCCATGTTCTCTGGCATCTGACAGCTTCCCCATCCAAATCTACATGTTTTTGGTTGAGTCACAGCATGTGCTGTCTCTTGCAAGCTGAAAGGCTGGAAAAGTGGTGTGAGGGCATATGGAAGCATGGTAGAAACCACACAGGGCAGGAGGAGGGCACTGCAGAGATGAAAAGAAGATGGGGGTTGGATGTTTAAGAAGCATGGAAGAGACCTGAAGCTAGAACAGCCTCGAGGCTATGGGCTGGGGAAGGATTTGGGACATTACTGTGGAAATTTCATGGTGAGAGAAAGTTTCAAGTGTCACAGGCAGGACATTTTGAGGTCTACAACTGAAATTTGCACGGTTTTATTTGTTCTGCATACGGAGCAAACCACATGTGACTGACGTACTTGGTTTTTAGTTTGAAGTGTTGAGAGAATTTTTTTGAAAGGCTTGCTTTTCCGTCTGCAATCTAGCAACTGTTTTATGGAAGTTCTTAGGAGGGAGAGAGACCTGCTCCAGAAAGCTCACAGTAATATTTGTTTATTACCTGCACTATGGGAGTCTGAGCCTCCAATGCAGCAGGCGCCATGCAAATATGGTAAAGGCAGGAACACTGCTGGAGGAGGCACGGAGGCAACATTTTCCCTTGAGTACTTTATACAAAATAAGGATTTGGTGGTAAAGCAAACACATTTAAATGATGCCCACAGGGAAAAACTTGATTTTGGCCAAGAGAAGCCGGCTCCAGTTCCTGCTATATACAAAAACCAGAGTCAACCAAAACATTCTTCTGGGCTTTCTTCTGCCAGCTCCTGAGGTACCCAGAGGAAATTCGATGTGTACTGAAAACCAGGTTACTACAGAGGTTGTTCACTTGCAAGAATAGCCTGAAAGCCTGTTCTGAAGCTGAACGCCAAAATGCCTTGGCAGTTCAGTCATTGACTGGCAATCCTCCTCAGCCAATGCATGTGCCTGCTGCTCTGCTGCCTATTTTTAACAGGATGCAACTATTTATCATGTTTCTGGCTGCGATTTTTATAGTTGAGGCTCCTGCCATCCATCAACTCCAGACGATTTATGTGGGATAAGGGTTTCTCCCAGGATCGCTTCGAGCTCTCCAGACTAACAAACTGGCACATGACTTTGCCATCGGATCTGGGGACATCTCGAACGTTGCAGCTGCAGTCCAAAGCCTCCATCTGGTCCATGCACCGGTGTGTGTCACACAGCCCCTCTGCTGCTCCTGATGGCACCAGCATCGGGCAGGCAGAGTGCTGTGCCGAGGGGAATGTCCTACCTGCTGCCTCGGCTCATCAGCAGCACGGCTTTGCCAGCGTGTAGGGCTAGGAGCAGGCCCGCCTTTCCTCTGTGCCTCCAGCCCTTTGATGCTGCATCTCCAACATTTTATTTTAATTTTTAAAAAGGTTTGGGTCAGAGGTGAGAGGAACAGAAGCATCCTGGTTGCTGTTTCTAATGTAAGGCAGTGTCAGGGGACGTGGTGAAATCCAGCTCCCGTTTCCTGTCCCTCACAATGAAAGTTTTCCATTGACTTCAGTGGGGCTACGATTTTCATCCCCTTTGCTTTTAAAACTTTGCCATGAATTTAACAGGCTTTGAGATCTGTGGGTTGTGCAGGGGTTGGGGTATTCTGTTTCTTATTTTGCTCCAATTTCTTTTCAACAGATATAATATTGCTACTGTAAGAAATGCAGGGAAGAAACAAAATCAAATAATGTTGCCTCTGCCATGACAGACTAAAATAAAGCTTTTAGCAAGCATGAGCAAGAGAACCTTATCTCTTATGCATTATGAGACCAGATTCCAATACCTTTACATCTGTTCTTTAGACCACAAAATGACCCACCCTGCTCATGGTGTAAAATATACAGAGTGCATGAAAATATGAAAATCTGGTTTATATCCACCAGCAAAAATAAAAACACATATTTATTTTCGGTAGGACTCCCCCCCAAATGGTGTGATGATGGAAAATACCATACATTTCTCAGCTGCTTTCACAAGTCAAGTACAAACCCCTTTTATTTTACTTCATTATTCTTGCAGACTCTCACCACGACACTCCAAATACAACAGAAACTGCTGCTGACAAGACCTCCTTTGGTGTTTTACACTGTAGCAAACTCATCCCTGCCCCTGTCCTGCTGTCTACACATCGTTTTCATGTATGGATATTAATTTATGTGTTCAGTAGAATACAAACGCTCCCCTGTCTCTATAAGTTATAGAAGCAATCATCCAAGGAAGCATCAGAAACTCTGAAGTCAATTCTGGTGTCATAATTTCATACTTTAACCTGAGATGCCAAATCATGGGGCTTTATAGATGAGAAGCGGGTGTGTGAAAGCACTCCCTTTTCAGAATTGCAGACTTTATTTCTCTATAAAACATATTTATGCTGGGAAATAATAAGTGGCTAACACGGCAGTGAAAGGGGGGAACTGTGTCCCTGGGATAGCTTTGGGAGCTCGCTCTGGTTCTGGGGAAAGGGAGCACTTGGAGTGCTCTTGGGCAGGGGCTGCTCCTTCTTGCTCTGCATCCCGTGCACGTAGCACAGCGAGACTCCCAGGATCAGCCACGGTCTCTGATACAGATGCATTAATAAATAAACAACAGCAACAGCAGTAATAACGTTGAGTAACCCTCTTAGCCTACCCTATAATGTTATGAGCAAGCTCAGGAGGGAGGGTTCATCTGAGCCTTCTCAGTCACATAAATCAGCCAGCCAGGCAGAAGGTTTCTGATGCATGCAAAACCCCCATCCATTAAGTCCTTTGGGTTCCTGATTTTGCAGCTGCTGTCCCTTGGCTAAACCTGACCGTTTCTTGGGCTGCTTCATCCTCACTTCTCAGCTAATTTTACACTGCACACTTTTGCACCTTGACTTATGATACCTTTCAGCATTTTCCTCCCTAAGGTAACACAAAAATCCTCTAGAAAGGAAGTCATAGAGCAGTAAATACTACCTGGGATAACATTTCAGTAAGAAGAACTCTTTTATGGACCACCTAAAACTATGCCTAATGTAACCGTGGTCAACCCCTTCCCATTTTTGATTTGTGCATCTGGGAATGCAATTTTTTGTAGTGAAAGGAAATGACTTCTGGGATTTTTGTGTTTCATTCCTTTCCTCTTTCCTCCACACTGAGCTCCTGAAGATGATCAGCTCATCATGCTTTGTCTCCAGGTATTTCTGGAGTCACTCCAGCCACTGGCCACAGCTGGGGGCTCCTGAGAGTTGTCAGTGTCTCATCTTGCTCCTGGTATAGATTACACCCTACCCAAGGCACACTTGAGTCCTGCCAGTCAAGGGTGCTTGGGACTGACTCAGATTCCCAAACTCAGACCATGATCCTTTTAGAACTGTGCTCTGGCTGGAAACCATGCAGCACCTTCTCCCAGCATCCACAGCTTTTGCTTATTACAGGATTTGCTATAATGCTCCAGAGTATCAAGTCATTTTGGATGATAACATATTACCCCACTTACAGAACCCGGTTTAATTACCCAGTGTATGTGTGGGTAAAGCAGGGGATGGGACACAGAAGCAGAATCTTTCATGTAAGGCAAATTCCCAAGCAACCAGCTAATAGGAGAACATTGAGGATGTTAAGTAGATTAGACACATCAATAGAATCTACATAAGCGATGCCAAATTTAGTAACAGCGAAGGGGAAAACATTTTTATTTTAAGTCAGACTCTGCTAGAGTGGTGGCACCAGGTCTGTTCAGGGTTATGTACTGTGTTTCTTTGCAGCACACAAAATATTAAGTGCTGAGGAAGAGTTAACTAAAGTAAATGGGGTTGAAATTTCTGCAAAAAGAATGATGTACTGTACCTGTGCATTTTATAGCACAAGGTAAGTAGTTTAATGTCTCAGCCAATATCAAACACTTCATTTGCAAATCTTAGTGTGCTGGGCTCCCTGGTGATTTGTGTAATAAAATGGGATGGTTAAAGGGCATGTCCTTGCATTGACTATTCCTTCTAAATTTGAAGGGCCCAGCCGTTATGTAAATATTTACTATAATTAACTGCTGGAGTTCACTAGTTCCTAGTTTGCAAGAGTTGTCTGAAGTTACTGTTATCCATAGGCAGGGAGATGCTATCTGTAAATAGTCACTTTTACCTTACCATGTCAGAGTGTGGTGGAAGGGGAGATTTGCCTTTGTCCTGCTTGTCACACTTGACCACAGTCACAACCACCCTGTTTTAGTATCCACTTGCTGCCAGTACCTCAGTGTAGGCAGTCTAATTGGTTTGTGGATTATCCATAAGAAGTAGGAAGCAGGAACTGCCCTTGTGCATAAAAGCCTGAGCTGGACTCTGTCCCTGTGCTGTGAGGACACAGCTATCTGCTTGCAGACCGAAAGGGACCTAGACCCGACGTGTCCCCAGAGAGCTCAGTCTGTACTACTAATCCCTGCAAACCCACAATGGTTTTGTAGGCAGGGCTGTTGGGGTGTCTCTGCGTTGTGTCCACAAACCCACACATTTGGGCTGGAGGACAGAGGTACTGCATAAAGCCAGCTCAAACCCAGACAGGTTAAATAGCTTCATCTCAGTACGGTCACAGCTGCACCCAGCTTGTTTCCCGAAGAGTCACTTGGATACCTCTGCTCTGTGCTCCACAGAGTCTGCAGCACCTCACCTCGCTGAGGGGCTGTGCTGTGTACAGCCACAGTGCCAGCAAAGGCCAGCTCTGGGCTGATGGGGCAGCCCAGAGCCCAGAGCGCAGCTCGCAGACACCTGGGAGCTCGTGCTAACCCAGGTCTGGCAGAAGTAGCCCCAAGCCAGAGCTAATGAGCTCTGCTGGATCTGACCAATTCTTTGAGGACCGTCTCAGCTGTCTTCATGTCATGCAGACTAACATATTCGGAGGATTCTCATTACTTATGTTTCTTCATTGCCTGGGGTGCTCCAGCCCCTCTGACTACACTGCTCTGTAAAAAAAAGAAAGAAATCAATCTTGAGCTTACAGGTGGAAACAGGAGAGGCAGGGAAGGCCAAAGGGTAGCAGATGTTGCATGTGGTGCCACGCTTTTCCTTGCACTGCATGCCAAAACATTCTGGCTGTGCTTTTTATTCCCTCATTCTCCCTTAAAATCTCGTTTGACGCATTTGGCTGCTACGCTGCACTGGTATATATGTGTGGGCTTCTGGAGCTGTCTCGGAATCTATGCCCGGGAGGAGGAAGGAGTCTTTAAAAATTAATACTGCGAGGCAGCTTTAGTGGCAACGTTGGCAGCGCAAACGGAATTGCTAGCAGGGAGAGCCCGGGATCTGCAGCAGGGAGCAGGACCCGTGGCTCTGTGCCAGCAGAGGTGACACAATCTCGCATCCGCTGAGAGGAAAACTGCCTGCAAGCAGCGTTGGTGTTTGACCCTGCTGTGAAGCTGTGAGGGTGAAGGCTCTGAAAATAACCACTAAAATGTCCCTTGCCTGTCCCCCATGATAGAGGCCCTCTCTCTGTCTCATCTGCTGTGAGATCAAACACTCAACAGCATTTCCTGGCATGCTTTTGCTCCTCAGTGTCTGCCACAGTGCCTGGGAACACAGGCTGGGGTGGACTACATGGTCTTTTCCCTAATGCAGTATCATCTGGCTTTAGTAGTCTGAAGGATTTAAATCTTGGCCCCCTCTCTACCTCACGTTCAAACCTTGCCTCTGTGTCTGGACATCAAGCCTAGAGCAGTGGCTTGGCCCTGCAGCTGCAGCTGCAGCCGTGGGCGATGTCTGTGCTGTGCTAGCACTTGCTCTTGCTTCGGCCAGCCCTGTTTATTCTTTTCCAGCTGCAGGTGCCCTTTGGCTTTGTGGATGGGGTCAATGCTGCGAGCAGGGCTGGCTGGGAAGGCAGGAGGAATGTGACCGCTGTTTTTTCCATTTCTTTTTTTTTTTTTTTTAATCTCAGGCTTTATTAAAGCTTCTAGCATTTCATCTCAAATACATCTAGAACACCTTTAGCAGTCCTGGCATGCAGCTAAAGCACAGGGACATTGAATTGTCTGTCTAAAGGATTTTGGCTGCTGTGACCCCTGCATGTCTGATGACTAGGCTGCGGAGGGAGACGTGGTTTTATGACATTAAATATTAACAGCTGGATATTAATAATGAAGGCTGACAGCTCCTTTCCCAGTTCTTGAGGTTGTTTCTCCCCCAGCTGCAAGTCCAGCAGGATTTGTGTTTTTTCACTGCTTGAGCATTATGGTCAGGGCCCCCTGATCCCAAAGGGTCAGAGGAGGTAAGAGCAGTAACACAGAGGTGTCAGGGCTGTGCACAGGAGTCGTCGCTGCCTGGCTGGGCCTGGCACTGCACAGCTCTGGCTGCCTCTGGTTAGCCTCGTCACGCCATGCTGATTGGAAAGCAATTTGCCATTAAAGGCAGAGAAAATGTAGGAGGTTAATAATAAAACAGGGCGGGGGGAAAGTGGCATTGGGAGACCTAGCAGCAGATCCTTTGTGCATTGCTTGAAGCCAGAGGACAATAAGCTATTCCAACGAGTTTGTGCTTTATTGCTGTCTGGCCTGTGCAAATAATGCAGTCAAAATTTTCATATCAAGCCCTCCAAAATTACATTTTTCTCTCTTCCTTCCTCCTTTCCATTTCTTGTCGTCAGCTGCAGCTTCTCCCCAGCCTAGGACAGCTGAAGTGCTGCTTCAGTGTGCAGCTATATCAGTCTCGTTCCTAAGATAATTTACAGGAGACGTTAATGCACAGGGCAGACGATTCCCTCCCACCAGCAGCACCACCACAGCTGAGGAAAGTCATGTCTATAGCTCAGATCAGGTGGCTGGAGGATAGAGGAACACAAGTCCTTTCTTGAACTTGTGACCCTCAGGCCCTGCCCTGCAATGTGCTAAATGCTGCTGAAAAGTCACCTCAGAGGAATCTGCACAGGGCTTTATTTGAATAAAGAAATATGGCACCAAGCACACAATGGTTGCTAATAAATCACAGGTCAGTTTTATTTCGCTAGTGCAACTCTGCCTTATTTTTTTCCGTATTGGACTTTTCTCCAAATTACATTTTCCCAGTTGTGCACTTTTGTTCTTTTTACTATGTGACAAATGGAGGTGCTGTTTATTATTTATTCTTTGGCTTTAATGTTGTGCAAGCTAGATCAATTCAGTTTTTGATAAATAAGTCTGCTTTTTGCAGAAATTACCTAGTTGGATCAGTACTCTTTTGTTCTTTCTCTGCAAAGGCTGACCTCTAACCCTGTCTACTCTACTGTGAAACTCCATTTATCCAGACCACTTTTAAACTCTGTCTTGGTCAAATCTAGACCATGTCCTCTACTCTGACCCCTGGTATCAAATACCAGCCTAGTACCCTTTTATGGAAATAATTCCTAATGTTCCCCATGCCTATAGTTAACAGAGTGAGTTGTTTCTTTGGATTGACAGTTTTACTTGGAGTAAAACTCAGTTTTCTTCTGAGTAGAAGTAACTTACAGAATATTGCTAAAAATACATGCAGAGAGAGCAGGACAGAAGGTTTGGGGTGCATGAGGTACACCTGGGCCATCGTCTGAGGTGCTGGGAATGAAGAGACACCTTAGAAGAAGGTAAGGATGCTTTCAGTTTCTTAACTCTTCTGTGTGATAAGGTTTGCCTTCAGTTTGATATTTTCTCACATCAGAACAACAACTGTGTTTCCTGTGTTTTTTGACAGAACATTAGACATGGATTTTGGGTCAGTCAGAAAGCAAAAGGCATTTTGGTAGTTTACCTGTTGTCTGTATTTGAATTATTGTGCTTATAGTAATGCTGAGTCCAACCAGTACAAAATCAGAAGACCAGTTTCTCCCAGGGTCATGAGATAAGAAATCTTGGTGAGGAAGAGGGTGTCTCTCTAGCTTTTGAAACATCAAGGTTCACAAAATCAGGACTCTCTATGAGACAGACAAGAAGACACAAAGAAGTGTATCTGGAAAAGAGACCAAGGGGACATTCTTTTATACCCAAATCTTGGAACACAGGCTTTAAAGAGTATTGGATATCACAAGGTCTTTGGTAAAATTATGAGACTTAGCAACACAAGGGTTAAAACTGATCCTGATTTGCTCTTGCCTGCACCTAAAGCCACGATTTGTTCCGTCGCAGTGATTTTTTGGTGGTGATCATGTTCAAACACAGTTACTTGCTGTAGTAGACTCATCCTGTGGACTTTTTTCTTCTGTATTTTCCAATCATGTACCTGTACCCTATCTGGAAGAGGTATAGGCTGTAATGAAATAAGCACTGGCTTCACCAGCTCTCTCTAAAAAGAAGGCCTTGGCTGTGGCCTGACAGGGATGAGTATATTGGGGAGGAAGAGCTTTTGGAGTTCTGACTGCAGATTGTGCCTCTCCACTTAGCTCGAGGGATTCTCTCCTCACCCACCTCTTTCCTTAAACAGCAAGAGGCTGTGTTCCTTGCTGGCAGGAGCAGTCTAGAGCGTGTTCCCTGGAGGCAGGAGTGGCAGAAGAAGCAGCATGGGGAGCGTGGGTGAGGATAATACCCAGCCCTGGTGAGACTTTCCTTGGAGGACTCAGCCACAGTAGTAGAAACCCTGTGAGGGAGGGGATGATAGGGTCCTAGGGGACTCATGGCAGTCCCCGGGGCAGGACAGGAGGAAGGGGACAAATAGTCTGATCCTTCCCTACCTAGGACAGCAGTGATTTTATGGGAAAACCCCAGAGACTGTGCTGCTCTTGCTCAAGAAGATTGGCAGGGAGGACAGGTGCTGGAGCAAAAGCAGTTTTAAAATTAAATGGAGATGGAATGTTTCTGTAAGGAAAGCACCCTGGGTCAAATCAGTGTGAAGCCAGGGAAACCCAAGGGCCTGCGAAACAGAGGGTGACAGAAGTTTCTTGCAACCCTGTATCTCCAAAAGCTGCCTCTGCTCCAGTTCAAGACGAGCAATGACAGCTCCAGGAACTGTGTTAGAGGGTGCTGCCCTATGATCAGAGGCAGGATCGCTCTGCAGGGAAGGGGTGGTCTCCTTCCTTACAGCCTGAGACGTTTCACTTGCCTGTGTGCAGTGGGTGCAAACGTTCTGATGCCCAGGGGCTGAAAGAGTGCAGGCACCATGTTATAAAGGCGAAGGGATGTAGGGATCATGCATCAAGAGATGGCTGTTCTGGATTTCTGTTCCAGTGGCTGGAGGTTAGGGATGAGAGGCAAGGGGAAGCTAGACGTGTTTAATTGCCTGTAACTAATCAGGCATGTACACTCATCCTTCCCCTCCTCATTCCTCTGAAAAAGTGCCCCCTCAGACTCTCTCCTGATTCCTGTGGAGCCAGAGATGAGGCAGCTTTTACAGACATGGATACTGAGGTGCAGAGCACCCCTGGCCTCGTGCTCAGTCCCTGCAGTCAGGCTGGATCATCAGGACCAGCACCATCAGGATGATCATCCTTTCTGTGCCCTCTCAGCAAAATGAACAGCAGCTTTGACAAACCCCAGGAATTGTTAGGAGAAGGACCTAGGTCTATTTATCATAAAATCATGTAGTACTGCTGTGGCATAGTGCTTTACTGAGACCCTGAGGTGGGAAAAGGATGTAGGATGAAGGGATGTTTGTTTGCAGCAGGAGCTTAAAATGATGTGCAGTGAGTTCCGTCACACATAGTATTGGTTTTGAGCATCTTGGCACCTGGATTTCAGTGGAAATAATTAACTTTGACAAACTAGAAATTTTAAATCAAGTTGGACAGAGGTAATTTTGGATAAAATGGGAGATGTTCTTCACAGGGAAAATGTTGACGGCCCAATTCCTGGTTCTTGTAGTGATAGTGAGCAAAAGACAATTAAAAAAAATTCTGGGGAAAAGCTCACGGCACCCATTCACTTATTTAGCTGCTTCCCTAAAAAAAATCAGTTTCTCAGTAGAAGGGATGCCTCCTCAGCATGCACACCTTCCTCAGGAGCCTGCCACCACTGCTGCTGCCTGGCAGCTCCTAGCAGGAGAGGGAAACTGCTTGGAATGATGCAGGGGGCAAATCTCTGCGCATCCTCTCCAGCTTTGAGCTGGCTGCTCTTCTGAGTCACTGTGCTGGGGAGGCTGAACCCCTGGGCTTAGAGCAGTGATCACGATCCCCGATTTAGGGTGAGACTCTGGCTTAGAGAGAGACACGAAAAGCAAACACACAGCGCTGCCCTAGGGAGTCCGGTTGGTTGGCAGCATTAGCGGTGAGGTGGCTATATTAGCATTTTAATCAAATAACTAGATATCCTAGAATTATATGTTTGAATCTCTGTAGGCTAAACATAGCTTCAGAGGCAAATAATTTCCATGTAATTTTAGGGTGGAGAATGTCCTTTGGGTAACAGCTGCCTGCTCTGCATGGGCATTAAAAATCCTGTGGCACTTTATTGAAAGCAGAGGTTTGTCTCAGAGGCCTTGCTTAAAACATCCCTCGGCGTGCTGGCTGTCTGCCCGGCTGCAGTCCTGACACCCAGGAGGGCGTTGCAGCTCGGGGGGAGATACTGCAGCTCCTGTTCCCTGTATTGTTTGTAGGGTGCCATGGGAGCCGAGGTATAAACACGGAACAGCTTGCCCAGGTCACAGCAGGAATGACCTCACTGGCACCAGTCTGAGCATATTTGCTTATGTGGTACAGTGGGTGCCCAAGCCCTGGGAAGAGTGAGATCTTTGAGGACAGGAAAACAGATTGCCCAGTCACAGGCTGGCCCAAATCCTGCCCCGTCAGCAATATCCAGTGGCTGCTCCTATTGACCTGGGGCAGGCCACTGGTCCCTGCTGTGGACACAAATCCACAGGACCAGGTCCAGTGTGAAAGATTTTCAGGAGAGCTTCCAGGCTGTGCTAGAACTGACCACACAGATTCCTTTTTTTTTTTCCCGTGTTTTTTTCATAACGTCAGAGATTAAAAAAAAGTTCTAATGATAAACCATCTGGAATAGGTTTCTTTTCAAAAGAAAAGAATGAAATAGATGTGAGTTGGCAGGAGCTTTCAGAGAGATTTCCCCCACCCCCCTCTCTTTATATATTATGCAGAGAACTCTACAGGAAAATGGGATAGATGAAGTTGAGCATTTCATGACAAGTTGTCACATTCTGTGCATAAATTTCTCTAAAGTGTTAGGCACCAGTGGTGGGAGGAGATATTAGGTCACTCAGTGCTAATCCTGGAAAGTTTAGGGGACTTTGTATGTCCTTTGAGAGTGTCTCTTTTATGGAACAAACATCACCTGTTTGGAATTATTCCTTCATGTTGCATATAATCCATCCATTTATTTGATAGAAGTACCCATAAAACCCCAGAAATGACCCAACAACACTCCCAATACTAATAATCAGTCCTATCCTGCTGTTCATTTTTTATATCTTCCTGCTTTCTACTGCATGAAGTAACGAAGAACTAAAAGTAATACTCAGTCTGTTTTCTTCTGAAAAGCACATTACAAATACTAACCTTAATTCCTCTTCTGCCTGTTTTCAGAAGGTTAAACATAATTTTTTTTTTGGAGGATTTGAGTACCCACGGTGCATTTGAAGGATTTTGAGTGACAGATGTTAAGAACCTCTGAACATCTGAGTCCTATTAACTACTCCCCACATTCATGCTAGGGACATACCAGACCCAGCATCAGAATTTGGATGGTCCCAGCTCCAAACCCTGGTCTAATCACCCCTTTCTCTTTCAGATGCTGTTCTTAGATGATGGCAGAAGGGCATCGCATTTCTGATGACTCAGCATCTGCAGGGGAGGCCTGCTTTAGGTCACAGCTCTTCTGCAGTTATAAGCTCCTGTATTACTCCAGCATTACTCCTGCATGGCATCACCATCTTTGATCCCTGGGAAGAGGGTAATACTGGATCAAGTACTGCTATAGGGGGTTAGTGGGAAAAAAATTGATTTTTTTCCCTCTTAGCAGTGTTAGGACACAATTTCAGCCTCTAATTTCTCATACCCCCTTCCCTCACCCCTCTATTTCATGAAAACCTTTCATGAAAGCAATAGTCTTTCTGAAGGTGTGTTTGGAGTGTTATTGCTTAAGCCCGCAGGGAGAGCACATCCCTCACATAAATTGTGCTTGATGGTGAATCTGGACAGTGTTTATACTGTGGCACAGGCACTGTCTAGGTGCAGGTGTGAATTGCTAAGGTCCCCAAACCTGCACTTTGCCCAGACATTTTTAGTGGCAGCCTCAGAAAACAGTAAGTATGGATAAAACTTGGAGCACTGGTCTGTAGAGCCCAGGACATATTTCCCTCCGACTCTATAAAACCCCTGCCAGGTAGAACCACCCTGATTAAACCTCACTGCTGTAAGTGTCCCCTCCACAGCCTGCCCAGCTCTGGAAAGTTCCTGGAGTAGGGGACTGCCAGGAGCATGCACAACATGGGGCACTGAGCCTTTCCTTGGTGAGAACAAGTGCTCCAATCACCCCAGAACCAAAGCCAAATCCTCTTGGTCACCTGGTTGGCTCCCATTCTGGCCTCAATCATAGCATTAAACCTGTGCCCTGTTCCCTGGCCTGCTGTATCGCCTAGGTGAAAAGGAAAGGAGAAACTGTTTTCCTTGCCTTGAGAGTAATTAGAGATTGGTGTGGGGGGAAGGGCTCATCCAGACAGTAACAGGGGTTATTGCGTTTCATAACTGCATCTCACCAAGGATGTGCTGTGCGGAATTCGGAGTCAACAAGAGTCTCTGGTATCAGGGTCAAGTCAGAACACCCTCTGTAACCAAAGTAATGCACCTCAGAACGATACCTGTGTGGGAGAGAGGACTGGGTGGCCCCTCAGATTTCATCTGAGAAGCCTGGTGAGGTATTGCTCACCAGCACACACAGCAGCCCTTTCCAAATCTGATCTCTTGGTGCTACATTTTCTCTTTGCAGCTGGCTTATCGAGAACGCAAGTGGTTAAGATTTCCTCCTCCTTTTTAAAGATCATGTTTAATTTTTCTTTTTTGCTCTAATGATTTAGATGAAATATTTAAGCTCACTGCTGCAAATCCCCCTGGGGCACCTGCCAGAAGGTTGTGAAATCTGGGTGAGGGATGGTGGAGGGGTGTATGCTGTTAATTACTGGAGGTTGGCAACCCCCTAACACTTCAGCTCACGCTCTTGTCGGCGGCTCTGAGGTCTGGCTTTTCAGGAGCCGATTCATGCAGGCATTTGGAAATAACCGGACGCTGGCAGCAACTCCCACTCTGACAGAAGAGACCATGACAGCCAGCAACCAGTTTAATAGGTTGCTGCAGCCAGCGAAGTCCTCCGGTGAGGAGCAGTGAAGTGAAGAAAAACAAAGCTCATTCCAGCCGCTGCCACAGCAGACAACAATTGAGAGCAAAGAATCATTTTATTGCATACGGAGTGGGGGGGATAAGGAAAAGAAAAGAGAACGAGATGGCATTTTTTTTTTTTACAGATAAGGGTTTAATGGTTTCTTTCCTTCCCCCCCCCCCATTAAATGGGATAAAAGTACACAGAAAGAGAATTCCACAGATTTTTATTCTTATTGTAAGAAAAGACGGCGCAGCTGAAGCTTCTTCCTCACATTAAGTTTTCAGAAGGGAAGTCGGTTCCCCTTTCTCTGGCTTCTCATAGCAGCATTTTTCTGGCTCCAGCAACCTAATAGGTTGATTGCTGAGCCTCTTCTGTTTCAATTACTTTTGATTGATTCTCAGGTCTATGTCAGCCACTCGCTGCAGCCACCATCCCAGGAACAAATCTGCAGCAGCTGAAGATGAAAATAGCTTCCATGACCACTTAAAAGGGGAGTTCAAGCATCTTTTCTAAGCTTGAGGTTACTGTAGCCTTCCCTCAAAATCATCTCTCTGGCCATCTCTCTGCTCATGATGAGGTTCCTGCTCCTGATGGTTTGCTGAGCTGTGCTTAGCCTCAGCTAGGAAGGAGGGTGAAAGGAGCTTTAATATCATTAGGCTGCTCAACTTGCAGTTGCTGCAGGGCACTGATGTTACCCCCCAGGAGAGGGACTCAGGCAGAAGTCCCTCTAGGGTTAGGGAGTGGAAGGGATAGGGAGACGTGGGACAGAGCCTGTAAGATGAGTCCTGGGGGCTTGTTTTCTTGTTTGGGTATTTACTGTAGGAGCAATGAAATAGGGAAGGGAGAGAAAGAGAGTTGGGAAAAGGAGTGGAGTTGATGGTGACTGGTTCCTCACAGAAACAGCCAGCCTTTGCACTTGCTTTATATACTTCTGACTCTTCTCAATAGTAGCAGCTCCTAGCCTTCAGACTGGCAAAAGAGTATTTAGGACAGATCAGAGCTAGTCTGGATTCCTGCATAAGTCAGAACAGACAGAGGACGAAAGCAGTCTGGAGAATTGGGGTTATTTGTGTCAACAGTAGGATTATATTTCTGTATTTTTAATTTCCTACTGTTGCTATCCAATTCAACTCAGCATGGGAACACAGCATAATTCAGGCTGGGCAGGACCTGAGAGGCTCAGAGCAGGGTCATCCTTAGACCAGACCAGGCTGAAACCTCCCAGGATGGAGCCTGCACAGCCTCCTGGGCTGCCTGCTCCACTGCTAGGCTGTCCTCATGGCAATTTTTTCCCCCTTGCATCTAATCTGATCTCTCGTTTCAGTTTATGCCTGGAGTCTCAAGTTTCCCTGCCACACAGACCAGTGAAGTTCTCTCTTTTCTTGATGACTTTCTGTAGGTATGGGAGGGACTCACGTTTGCCTTTAGTTGTCAGGGAAACCCCTGGACTTCCCCAGTCTTTGGAAAATGTTAGAGAGTGATGGTGCAAGGACATGGGCCAACACTCGTGGCACTCTTGGATGCAACTGTTGAGTCTCATGGACTTGAAGAGACCAAGATCTCTCAGGCAATCCTTGAGTCAACATCACTCTTCTTGCCAGTAGTTTTCCCTCTGTGCCCAGAGCCCCGAAAGACCTTGATGATGAAGACTGAGATAGAGAAGGCATTGAATACCTCAGCCTTCTCTGTGCCCATGCCATTAAATCACTTTCCCTGTTTAGCAGTGGGCCTACATTTCTCTGTTTTGCCTTTTTTGCTACTGTAGTGGCATAAGCTCTTCTTATCATCCTTGACGTTCCCTCCAAGTGACTACTCTAGATGAGCTTTGGATCACAGGTAGCCGTGAGGAACCCTCATCACATCCCAAGGGCTGGGCTTCTAGTCCCAGCCTGAGGTGGGCAGATGCAGTAGGGTGCTGCTTCAAGTGACCCCTGGGGAGAATTTGTACCCTTGTCTGAAGTATCAGATATGCAGCTGTGAAAGCTGTCCTGCAGGAAAACCTGGTGCACCCAGAGCTTGGAGCAGCTCTGCCAGGGACCTGCCTGTGTCCTGCTTGTGGTTTGTCCTCAGAAGCCAGGCGGGAGAGGCATGTTCCTGTGCCTCCTGGAGGAGTGGGCAGGTTCTGTCTGGTAGGGATGGGTTCTCTTACAGTTAATGTGTCTTCTAGAGATGCTCCCTCATCTCTGCTGGGAGGATCTGGTGCAAGGCAGCAGAGGGGCATTTGGGGTGTGGGCTGACAGATCTCGTTGGGGCCTCTTTCCTCCCGCCCTGACGAAAGGCAGCTGTGGTGCCATAAGGGGACCCAGCCCCACACTCCTGCCCATGCCCCATGAGCACTGTGATCCTGGGGACCCTGGTGTCCCACTGCAGGTGAATGGCCAGAGACAGGGCACTCCCTCCCCTCCGGTCTCTCCACTGCCCAGGGGTGGCAGGGAGGGAAACAGACTGCAAGGGCAGGTTAATATGAATGGACATGCTGTGAAAAATGGATACTAAATTATCCCCCGATCCAATAAACCTCTCAACCCACGTTCTCAGAAAAGCCTCGGTGAGTAGACAGGCCTCACGAGTTGCACAGCAGCTCAATAAAATCTGTCTCTGCCCTGTCAGATTGAAAAGGGAAACAAATGGCAGAACTGGGGGCCCTGCCCCGAGGAGGACTCGCTCCTGCATGAGGGCTCTGCCCGTGACACCAGCTCCCTGTGGCACCAGATCTCTGCCTGCAGCCTGAGGCAGCCCCAACGCAGGCAGCTGCCTGCAGCAGGGCCATGGGCTGGGGAGAGTTCCCCTCCTTCCTCCTCCGCTTCCAGGTGTCACAGAGAGGGATTTCATCCACACCATGGGATTGCAGGAGCCCCCAGAGCGTCTGCAGCCAACCCCAGCCAAGCGGCTGCAGCAGGGGGGAGCGGATGGAGGGTCAGCCCCCTGCCCCACACCAGCCCTCAGTTGTGTGGAAGGAGCTGCCTGGGGTGGGAGCACCCTTCCAGGGCTGTGTTTGCCCTTGCAGGGGGCTGCAGATGATGCCCTGCCTAGAGAAAGGGCTTGATCCTGCTCTGCCAACACCAGTTTGTTCTGCTGTCTCTGGTGGGGGCCGCTGCACCTCTGCACATGGGTGTAGGATGATTCATGAGCATGCAGGTGTGTTGTATCTGCACTCAGGCCGTGCTAATCCTGTTTAGCCATTTTTCAGAGGATTTCATTTAGATACTGGGCTGGGGCTCTGCATGCCCTTGACGATGCTGAGCAACACCATTGCTCATATTTAAACTCTCTGACATAGCTAGTGATGGTGAAATTAAAAGAGACAATGACATAAAGCTCTCACCCAGCAGCAGTTTTCCTCCTGCCAATCACTACTCTTGCATTTTCCCTCCCTTGCTGAAAGCCAAGGATAAGGGGCAGATTTTGCAGCTTACCTGGGAGACCAGCAGGTCTGAGCTCTTCTGGACTGACCTGCATGCCCAGCTTGTTCAAGCTCAACCTGCAGACCACAGAGGAGGACTGGGCACCACCTGCAGTGAAAACCCACAGCAAACCCCTCGCAGAATGTAAAGCAGGTGATTTGTGCCAGTGAAGACTTTGGGCCCTGCTGCTGCTGTGAGCAGCTCACTCGTGCTCACCCAGCCTGTAGCAGAGTCAAAAATAGCCTGGGCTGCTGGGGCACAGCACCCAGCTTTCGCCTCCAGTCCAGCTCTGACTGTACACACCAGTTTGCTCTTGTGGCCCCTCTTGCGGGCTGGCAGAAGGAGAGGATTGCTCCCTGAAATGGCAGTGAAGATACAGATGTGCCATGGTTTATTCTGTGGGTTTTGATACTGAGCAAGTAAGTCACAACCGGCTAGCCACACTTCTTTTTTTTTTTCCTTTCTTCCTACTGTTATCAGAACTGAAAATATGGTTTCGATTAACACTGCAGCAATGGGAAGAAAAGGCTTGTCCTGCAGTTCTGGATTAAAAATAAAAACAACAAGACAGAAACATTTTATGCCCCTTGTGAGTAGATGGAAGCTTTAATTTCATCTCAGGTTTCTACCATCATACCACTCAACAGCAAGTGGTGTACTCATGAGGATCTAGATTAGGAAGGGCATGAATAGTGTCTACTTTTCATTGGTTTTACTGAGCAGCAGGTTCCTAAAAACCTTTACTATCTGGTCTAGGATTTCTGTGACTTTACCCTCAGAAAATACTTCTTTCTATTAGATACGTCATTTCCTTTACTGTTTTTAAAGACTATAGAAAAAGGGCTTTGTGAAACTTAGCAAGTAATAGTAACTGGCCATAATGTCTAAGTAATTATTAGCTACCCACAGAAAAAATGAAAGATTAAAAGGTAGTAATCTTCTTTCCTCTTTGTTGCTCGCTATTAATGGCTTCCTTGTCTACATATTAAATGGTTACCAAGGCAGTGCTCCATTGCAGAAAATCTGTACCACTAAAATTTGAATTTACTCAGAGCAGAGAACAGGTCCACTTGGAAAGAGAAGGAAAAATGATAAGGAGTTTTGGTTTACAGGGACTTTGCCCCAGTCTAAATCCAAACATTGCTTTTCACATACTGGTGGTCATTAGTGTCGCTTGAAACTGGGAGCAGACAAAGCCTCTGCAGCAGCCAGGGGCAGTACTTGGCAGTCCATGGACCTGTAAGGTAGCCCTGTGGCTACTAAAATTCCAGGAGGGGTTACTTCTACTTTAGAAGATATACAGGGCCAAAAAATCAAAGAAGTTAAAAACCAGGATACTAGGAACAAAAGAAAGTACTTGGCATCCATCAGACATGGGAAATATTGAATGCAAGATGAGGAGCCATGGCTAGGCTAGTCATTGCCATGTAATGAAGAGGGAGAAAAGAAATCAAGTCTTTCCAGCTCCATGCCTCATAAAATCCCACTGAAATCAATCTACAGTTTCTCCAGTTGTGAGTTATTCAGCAAACCCGAGGTCAGACCAGTGGAGTCTCCATCACACATCATCGGCTGTTCTCTTTATCCCTGTACTGCAGACAGGAAATAAAGAGACAGAGCTTGATCACTGCAATATAGGCAAACATTTGGGGCCAGACTGCAAGGTGATTAAGTGTGCATTAAGGCCCACTCCCGTTTAGCAAAGCCCTTATGTACATGCTTGGAGTGCCACTGGAGCTAGAGACACACAAAGAGACACTTAAATTCCTTCCTGGATCACTGCTAACTACAGTATAAACATTTAAGAATAAATTTAAAGGCTCTCTGGGTTGAACACAGCTCTTAATATATAGATGGGGCTGGAAGAATTGGGAGTTGCAAGTTGCCATTGCAAGTTGAGGTGCATGACAGGTGCTGGAGGTGAGCAGTCATCATGGAAATGGGGCTTTCTGGGGCAGCAGGAGAGCAAAAGTGAGCCAAGAGAGGTAGCCAGGGTCTGCAGATTTACAAGTGCATTTTCTGTGTGTTTGAGGTTGAATGTTTATATGGGGGTGATCCTGGGAAATGAAAAAGTAGAAGCCAAAACAATGGCCTCTTTTCTCCCATGTTGTATCCTTTTCTTCTCTGATACAGCCTTCTAATTTTGATAAAGGTGAGGGAGGACAGGAATCTGATGCAGGGATTTGAGCTTGTGAGGTGGCAGTACAGCCAGTAAATCAACAGCAGCTATATCAGGGATATATCACCTCTTGCATGTTAAAGCACACATGCCCATTCATCCAGTTAATATTCTTGGTACAAATGGAAATGATTTCTTGAACTGCTAGATGGGGAGGAGGACCAGGCCCCTGCCCTGAAGAGTTAGCAGATGAAATGTGAAGAGTACTGTGCTGCAGGCAGAGAGGGAACACAACATGAACTGAGGCACAGTTGTTATTCCTGGCACACTCTAAAGCCTCCTTCCCAGCCTGTTGCCTGCCTTTGATGTGAATCATTCCTCCTTTATTGAAAAGCTCTCTTCCTGAGGTGGTCCAGAGCCTTTCGTGCTCCTGGTTTTCATCCTATCTCTCTAGGTGTCCTTGCATTGTCTTCTTTGCATGCTTTCCTCCTCCCTACTACCAGAGTTCCTTAGGATGTTGCCTTAGTCCCTCTCCTCACTCCTCACTTTGTCCCCAGGATAGCTCTATCCTGCCGCCCACTTCAGTGATTGTTTTTGTGCTGACAACTCACAGATCTATTTCCTCAACATTGTGCAGTCTATTCTACAACAGCTCCTGCAGCACCTTCTCCCTTACGTCTCTTCTCCCCCTTCCCCCGAGAATTGTCTCTTTCCAGGCTGGCCCTCAGTCCTCTCCTTCCTTGCATGTCACCATGGAAGTTGTAACGACCCTCCTACATGTCCCAGAGGGTGACTGGCCCACAGGAATGTGTCTTCTCTGTCGCCTTCATCCCCCACAGAGACATGGGCAGCATTAGGAGTAGCCACCATGCTCAAGGTCACTGGGCTTTGTGGTCCTACACGCCCTGGGGAAATCCACCCCCTTGGAGAGCCTGCCTTTGTTCCTGCTGGTTTGTCCTGGCTACTTTGTCTGCCCAGCAGAACACTCACAAACCCTGCTTTTCAGCTAAATTTCATGCCTTTCTGAAAGGCCTCTATTTAATCATTCCAGTAGTGTCTAAAACCCCTAATTCCTTCAACATAGTGACAAACAGTTCTGATTATTTGCAGAAAAGCTTGAAAAGCGTTGAGCATATTTTATTACTCACAAAAGGTGCCAGACGAGCAGCCATGGAGACTTGTCCTCTATTTATCTCTAGAGCTGGACAGCACAAGCAGTACACATTCCTCCAGAATGTCTCTCTGCTCACATTTTGAAAGGAACATGGTGGCCCGTCACCATGAGAGGATGGGACTTTCTGTTCAACCCTCTGAGTGTTTGTTCAGTGCCTGGAACAGCAACAACCAGGTTGCTCATGGGAGCATCTGGGGAAGCCTTGGAGGGACTCTCCACAAAAACAACTGTGGGTGATTCAGTGGGTGTGAAGCTGCCTCTGCTCCTGTCTTTTCAGGCAAGCCAGGTCTCATCCAAAGTCAATTATGATCTTTGTAAGTGCTGCTTGAGGGGCTATGAATTGTCATCTGGGGATGTATGGAGGGAGCAGGTCCCATGCTTCCTCATTAAAGCAATAAATGCAGTAGATTTGCTGGAAAAAACCCTGGAGCTTCTCTTTTGCCACCAAAAGAAGGATTAGAAGATTAATTCTGAGAACACTTCACTGCAAAGCTTAGCTTTTACTGTTGTAAACCTGCAGAAAGGCAAGATCCCACAGATGTTATCTGCAGGAGAAGCAGCAGAGGTTATGGGCAGCCTCACCAGCTCCTGGTGGCAGAGTTTTCTCAGAGGCCAAGTGTGGCAGCAGGGCCTGGAGCCTTCCTGCAGTGGCACTGTCCTGGCCATGCAGAAGTTCAGTGTTCATCCCTGCTTTGCAGCAAGTGCTGGGAAATTATTCAGCAGAGAGGTAAATAGCTTACAGGATCTCTACTCTTCATGTTCCCCCTTCTCCTGCCCCACTTTGCAGTGCCACACACCAAACACAGATGTGCAGTGACATTTTTAAATTATGCACTAATTTGGTAGGGTTATGCAAAAAGAATATTAAGCACTCATTGCTACCATTCAGGCTGGGCCTTATATTTTCTTCATGTGCACTGCTGTTAAAAATAAAAAGAGGCAAAACTTTTGAGCACAGTCAGTCTGGATAGAGTTGTTTTTTCTTCCTAAAATGAACCATAGCTCGGTTAGAGGACTTTTTTCTTTGTCAATAATTAAACAGCTCTACCTTTGTTGAGGCAGCCCTGAATGTAGGTACCAGGATCAGCCAGCCTTGACCACAAGAGGCTAAAACTTTCTACCCTGTCTAGAGTATTTTTTTGCAAAAAAAATGTCCTTTCAATACTAACCCTGACAACTTCACTGGCATCAGCCCGCCTTCACAGCAGATGGGGTACCAAGTTTCCATGTGCATTGAAAGAGATGTTTGGGTTGTGCCTGCTCTGAGCTGAGTTTTGTGTGGAGGTTCTTCATAGAAACAAACCAGGCACAGCTGGTTTCTGCTCAGCCTTTCAGTGTTGAGGTACAATTCAGCTGCTGCTGCTAGCGGTGCTGGGGCTGCATTGCAAAACACCTTCAGTGCAAACAAAGGGGAGGGATTTCTGTCAGCGAGTCAGATTTATATTTCCCTCAGAGTGCATTTTTTAAGCACAGTAATGAGAGATCAAATAGTATCGCACTTTTTGCAAGTTCATCATATCTTTGAGAATGTCACTGTGAGCTCAGTTGGAGATGGGCATGTGAGAGTGTTGGTACAGAAACGGGAGAATATTTGACCTCTGGTTAAGGCCCTTGCTTTAAGGAATAATAATAAAAAAAGTGAGGCCTTTGTTTTTGGACCAGGGCAGTCGGGACAGAGTTTCAGCCGAAGGAACTCTGTGCTGTCCTCTGCAAAAGACATGATTTATTTATTGCAGAAAGCTGATGGGCTACAGGCTGTCAGCGTGTACAAGGCAGGGGAGCAGGATGTTCCTGCCCATGGGAAGGGTCAGTCCTGCAGGGCTGAGGGGCAGAGGAAGGGGGAGCTTTCTGCTTGCCTTCAGGAAAAGCTTTCCTTCTCCTGCACCACCATTCTTGTTCATCTGTTTGTTCTTTTGCCCATCATCATCTGGCAACATAAAGCACTGGGGGAAGGAGGAATGGGGGAAGGAGAGCTGAGACAGAGATGTGTGCTGTCTCCCTTGCCCATGGATAGCAAAGAGGGGGAGGGTTGATATACCAGAGGCAAGCTACTGTGTAAGGACAGGTCCCTGAAAGGCAGCAGGGGTAGGAAGGTGTTGAGCTGGGGCTGCACTGGTGTCAGTGTTAGAGGGCTGGGATCAGGCAGAGAGCCCTGCTTACCCCTCAGACACTGAACTGATACTTAGCCAGAAGATAGCTCTGATGGCCTGAAGGCTGCTTCCCCAGTGTAAAAGCTCTGGAAAATGTGGGGACAGAGCATTTCCTGTGGCTCACTTCCCTTCTTCTCAAGGCCCATGGTTCTGCAGATGGCTTCATAAAATCCCCCAACAACCAGTCTCTTCTTCTGCTGCTCTTCAACATATTACGTCCCTTTGTCATACTGGTTTGTGGTTATCTGACCATGGTTCTATGTCTAATAATCCCTAAGCAAGACCCACAGGGCTGAGGGGCTGATCCTACCTGCTGTCCAGGCACAGCTCCGTGTCCTCCCTAGAATGATGAGGAGTCAGGGCTGCTGCCAGTGGAGACAGGTGAAAAACAGACCTTTCCCCTCCCTCCTTTCCTGCTTTCTATTTCTCCTCTTTATTTATGTTAATGTGTTCTGCACTGGAGTCATAATTAAATACATATTCATATAGAAATGTACAAAGCTTCTGCCTGTACTGTGAAGCTCTCTGGAGCTTAACTGCTTGAGACTTGTCACAGGAAAATATTTCTCCCCATGAAAACAGGCTTCCTACAGCTGGGCTATATTATTGCCTTTTAATATTGCTGGCTCTGCCTACCCTGGGAAGGATTTTCTGACAAACTCCTACTGGAGATACAGCTTTTGCTGGTATAACTTATACCAGTTTCCTAAAGAAACTGGGGCTTTCATTGCCAGAGGTATCTCACTGATGTTGTAATTTGTTCCCACACTCTTTGCTATGCTGGCAAAACTTGAAAGTGCGGTTCACTGTTTTTCTTTCTCAGTTCCTTTTCTCCTAAGTTAGCTTTTCTATCCCTGTGCTTACCCCAGCTGTTTCCCTGGGCACATCTGATCATCTATTATCTTCAGAATAGCTCCAAGTAATGAGAGGGGTGGGATGCTGTTTGGAGGGTCTAATCAGATGCTGGTTCCTTGTAAGAGAGCTGTATCAAAATCTGGAGCGTGGTTATACTTCAGAAGGGAATGCAGTGATGGAGGGGTCCAGGACAGCAGAAATGGGGTCTGCCAGTTGGGTTTAAGCAGGAAGTTGGGTCAGAATGGCACAGAGGAGCCAGGGACAGCCTGAGTGGAAGAAACATCCAGCAGAAGGCAAAGGCTGTCGACAGTGAAGGCAGCTAGCAGAGACAGAAGTATTAGCAAGACAAGGCAGACCATGCTCACCATCATATGTCAAGGCCATTTCCATTTCCAGTATCTCAGCCTAATGTTAGAATCAGTTTTGTTTGGATCTGGCAAGATGACTGGCATCATAAATAAATAGGCGTTTGACATCTTTAGTCAAACACTGCACATTATGAGTTGGGAAATGGAGGCCTGAATGTGTCAGTGACATGCCAAACCCCTACCCAGCACCTCTGCTACAAACCCAGGATCCCAGACCCTTAGCTTAGCTCGTGCTCTGTTAAATAAAGCATTCTGTTCTTTCTCTTTGTACTGATGAGACTGAGGAGGAAGGCCTGAAAAGTTTGAAGTTCCTGAAGACTCCTACAGTTGAATTGTTTAAAAAATCCTTAGTGCAGTGAACATTTTCATTGTACTGCCTGGAGAATGGAAGAGATGCTGGGATTATGGATCAAATGTCTGCTTGGTCTAGGGCTACTGGATATTACACCTGAATGCTTCCTTTGGAGCAGCCATCCCATGTAAGAGGGTCAAACCCCTCCTCTTGCACATGCATGTGCCTCTCCTCACTTCCTGTGGTCTGACTCACGCTCATAGATGTGGTGCAAGCCTTGGCAGACTAAAATAGTTGTGTGATGAGGTGACATACCAACCCCCAGCCCTGCCAGAGACATGGCAAGTGGCAGTGTTGTGTGGGAGGGAAGGGAGCAGCTTCCTCCACCCTGAAGGGAGACTTCCCATGCTGTGCAGCAGAACAGGTCAGAAGCAGCGGCTTCTTGCAGCGGCTCTCTGCACTGATTCCCTGATCTCTGCAAAGCCATGTACAACTCCTGGATGCTCACCCTCCTGGAATGTCCTTGCTAGTTGGCAGCTGGCTTGGCACAGTGCTGCCTCCAGGCTTCTGGCTTAGTACTCAGTACAGAAAGAAACAGATAATTTTTGGGGCCCCATGATCTTGTTAATGAGAAGAAAGTGATGTGCTTTCGGGTAACTCCTTGGTGTGATGTGCTTATTTCAGAAACTCCATAAACCCCCATTCCCTGAGCAAGATAGTGATTGATGAAGCCTGATCTTCACACTCATTTAAAGCAGACATACATAGCTACTGCTACTGAAAGCAGTGGTTGCACACACAAAAAATGAACCAGACTGAGTCAGAACAAAGCCAAGTGTCCTATTGCTCTTTGCTTTGCCAGGCACCAGCAAAGCAGCTGCACACAAAATGCTTCAGTACCTTCAGTAGGCTGTCCTACAGTACAAGTGCAAGAAGTTTAGGCTGTTTTGGATCTCAGACAATGCGAGAGATTAGCTTTACACCTAGAAATTTGTCAAGCCACCAGAGTCAACATGAGGTGTGTTCCCAACAAGCCTGCAGAGCTCATACATTATGCTCTAAAGGTTTTATGAGGTTGTCCATAACACAGAAACATGTGGTTGGTCCATGTCTGTGACAAAGGTTCTCTTGAGTTTTTCTTACTTAGGAAGGCAAGATCACTGTGTATGTGTTGGGGCCGTAAGCAAAGAGACAGAGCTTGAACATGGTGTCCTGTAACTGCGAGGTCCCCTTTAAAAACCCAAACAACCCTCAAAGTCTCAGTGGCAATAAGCAGTTGCTGTAGGAAGCAGAAACTCTTCTGGCTGGTCTTGCTCCCCAGCGCTCACTCACTTGCTGGATGCAAAAGCATGTGAGGTCACACAGTGACCTGAGTGAAGGAATTAGCCTGCATTAAAACTCACCAAGAAAAAAGTGTCTGTGAGGGATCAGTTCTCCTGAAGCCAAAGAAGATGACCTCAAGGTGAGAACTAGTGGCAGGAGTTAGGGGAGGCCAGGGCAGCTTCCTGTGGCAGGGGTGGTGTAGTCAGTGATCACCAAGCTGCAGTGTCAGATGCCGTCCTTGCCAGGGCCAGGTTGCAAATCTGTCCCTCCCTGGCCTCACACAAGACTACAGCCCCAACCATCTCCTGCAGCTGAGTGAATGCAGGGAAGTGTTTCTAGATGAACCATTTGCTGCTGGTCGCTTCACACTCAGAAGTGTGAACAACCTGCCTCTGCTCCTGCCCCGTCCACACAGTACCTGTGGTCTGGAAAGGGTCCATCTGGGCCATGCCTTTCCCTCTGGGTAGCTGCTGGCAATGCAGAACCTACGTTTTCCCTGTCTGACTGGAAGAGTGGGTTGCTTTAGCCTTTTTAAGATGTTTCTAGCTGAAGTGGTTACATCAAGGGCCAAGCAGGGCTTGTGTGGTGGGTTGACAGCATTTTCCTCTGAGGTTGTGCTATGGCAAAGCACAGCTCGGTTGGTTGAGAGAATCTGCCCCAAAAGCTCAGTGCTGCTGCAGGGAAGTAACACAAGACAAGACAAAAGTACTGTCTCATAGTTACAATTTTTCTACCAGCAGTTCCTTATTTATTAGGCATTTCAGACATGCAGAGGACACAAGCAAGCTAGAGTGTACTGCAATGCCTGCATGGGTGTCTTGTAATCAGACCTCACCTTCCTGCTGGGCCTTCTTCTCTTAATGTGTGGACCTGGATACAATCCCTTCATGTAGTCTGAGCTCTGAGGATGTGAAAGCTTTTACTGTATTTCATGTGAGATGGTTAAGGACTGGTTTCTGAGAACAAAAGCAATTGGACTTGTGTGACTCTTATCTATTTACTGACCAGGAGAAGATAATCAATACTTCAAACTTAAAGCACACCCGGTAAGACACAGAACTCCACTTGTTCCTCCTTTGAACTTCTTAGAGCACTCTGGTCTGCGTCTTTGTCATTTGTTTTGCTGCTCCACACTGTGCTACCTGCCAGGGTTATGTCTTTACTGGGTATTGCTTCCGATGCAGTAGAGCATGGGGAATCACATAATGACCAGGGTGCTGTGATTTAGGTGTGCTTCAAAACCAAAATTTAGTGCTTGGGATTTCGCTCTGGGTTGGGGACTTCCTTTAAAGGCTCTGGAGCTACTCCTGGGAGCCTGACTTATCCCTAGTGATGGGTATTTCTAGGGCAAAACATTTGTCTAGAGGCCATGTCTGTCTCTGTGTTTGATCCCTTACCACACTGAGCCATTGCTGGCTCTTAAAATTATACTAAAAGTAAGTAAGTATTATTATCAGTTCCTAGGTTCATTGCTTCCCTGAACAAGGTAGATAACAATGGTTATTGGTGAATCTAAAATTCTGCTCAGAGAATTCAGTATCAAGTGAATTTTCTAGGCGGAAAAAGAAGGATAAGCAATGATGCACATCAATGGCTGGGGATGGGAGGGTCCCAAGTTAAAAAATGATCATTTGCCTCAAGAAGCTTCAAACATTTTTAAAATTAGAGGTGAGGTGGGCTAACCCTTCCCTCTGCTCCCTCCACTTTAGAGGAGAGTCAGAGGAGGAATCAAATGTTACAGCTCCTGTTATCAAAATCACCTTTGGAGAAAAAAAAGCTCAGGATGTACAATGGGCTTAAAGACAACCAGACAAACAAAGAGCACAGAGGTGACAAATCTTCAGATAAGTAAATGAACAAGCAAGCAGATATCCTTGTGAGGATACCTGCCTGAAACACGCACTTAGAGAAGTTTCCAAATCCTAGAAAGTCCACGTTTCTCCCACCTCACACGTCTCTCCCTGTTCTTCATCCCCTCATAGACAGCAACAGAACCCCCCTGCCTTTGATTTATAATTAAATTAAGAATTACTTTGGTAAAAAGCAGTGCTTTTCCCCGCCTGCTTTGTTTTGTGCCTCCAGGCTGTGCAGACCCCTATTGCTTGCTGTGCAAGAGACAGCGTCACACGGCGTGTGAGGAGCTGCAGGAACTGAAATCAGTTCTATGATTTATAGCACTAATAAGGCTCAACTGCCATTTCTTGTGGTTTCCTCCCAAGTTGTCTTTGATAATTTCTACTTGTACCATGTTTATTGTTTCTGCTGCTAGGGTTCAGTTGGCAGGTAACTTGCACTGTTTCTCAGGGTCTGCTCCTTTTTGGCTCTCTTTATTGTGTTATTAATAAACATTTATGTTTGGGGAGTGCCAGAAGGGGTCAGCTAGGCACTGTCTCCGTGCTTTCCCCTGTCATGCTCAGGTTTGTCAGAGGGATGAAAGATGTGCTATGCCATGAGGAGTTTAGGATCACATGGTGACAGCCTCTCATTCCAGAAGGCTTCCATGGCAGGAAGGCTGTGGCAGCTCTGCTGGTGGCCATCTCACAACCAGCCAGCCTGTGTAGGGCTATTCAGGCTCACTCCAAGGGCTCTAGCTCCTAAAGGCCTGCCAGGTCACACTGGGATGATTTCCAAGAGCTCACACTTTGATATGTTGCTGGAGGGTATCACCTCTGCAGGTGAGCACCTGTGAGGCTGTGGCTGGTTCTTTCTCTCCAGCACAGATTAGCACCTTGGCTGTGAGATGCTGCAGCAAAGGTTAGGTACATCTGCCACTTCTGCCATCAGTGTGGCAGTCAGTGACCATCAGAGGAGAGGTCCCATGGACAAGGCTCAGCTGCCTGCTTCAACACAACCCCTCCAAATGACCCAGAAAGAACTGGCAGGTTTGGCATGTGGACACCTCACCCTGGCTGAAGCAGGCGGGGCTAGGTCCCAGCCTTTTTTTCACAGGTCATAGTTGGCATCAAGAGACTGTGACAGAGGAGAAAGAGGATCCTGCTGCTGCCAGGGGAAAAAATGGTGGTGTGGGGATTGTAAGTGGAGAGACTTATTGGGGAATGGCAGCAGTGAAGGGGCACTGCAGTCACTACAGTCTGTTGGTTGCAGCAGAGTTGGGCAAGAGAGATTCCATCTGTACTGTCTGATTTATGTGTTTCTCTTGGGCTCATTTTTGGACTGCTTTCTGCCTGCTTTTGTTAACTTGGCTGGAGTAGAGACTGTGAAAACGATGGAACATTATCACCCAAGGATGCTGGAGAGTCTTTGCTGACACTCACGCCTCTGCTTTGATAATTTGCCTGGTGGACCACGTGTGGAGGATTACAGGCTACACCACAAAGATGCTGATGAAGAGTGGCTGTGCCATTTTTCCTTGCTCCTGAGGAGCAGCAGCAGTCCATGGCTGGCTGCAGCTGCACAGATCATGGCACAGCTGGGTCTGGGTTTCCCTGGCTCCATCCCAGGCTGCAAACAGCAGGAGAGGGCACTGGCACAGGTGGAATTACTGCTGACCCAACAGGCCACTCTGACTGAAAGAAATACAGCTGCCTACTCTGCTCTGCCTGGATCCACGTGCCTATGAGAGTCAGGCAAGACAACGTGAGGGTTGAGTGAGGAAGGAGATGGTCACAGAGATGAATTCAAAACTCCCTGCTATTTCCCACCTGCCCAGACCTTCAAAGCTAATGAGGTCAGCAGATTGCCCTTGACTTTCAGTCTGTTATCTTAACCAGGGCCACAGATCCTTTCTTTGTCAGACTCTCCCATTTCAGTTTCCAACTATGCAGCAAACAGAGGTCTGCTACATGTTTGTCTGAAGGGCACAGGAGGGCCCTCAGTGTCTGGTTTATCAGAGCAATGGTGTTGCCGTCAAAATGATGCAACCCTAATGGCAGAGCACCTGAGACTTGGCAGCATCTTGTGCCCAGGAGAAGATAAAACCGCAGAGGAAAAGGGAAATTAAAGGTGTTGTAACATGAAGGCAACAACAGGAGTTTCGTAATGCAAATTTCCGTACCTGAGTGAACGGCATATATCTGCTTTCTGGAGCCTGTCGTGTTTCAGGATGTGTCTGGTTTTAAAAGGCTTGTGGGAATCCAGGTTCTTTGTTTTTTTCATGGTCTGACTTCTCAAGGCAGTTTGGTAACTCCTCTTTGAGCCTTCCTAGGAAGAGGCACAGAAGCCTTGGCTAGTGGAGAGCCCCAGATCCTCAGTCACTGAGCCCCACTTCCTCTCCAGAGCTACATCCAGGGGGAGTTCTGGCTGTGGCCATAGCATCTCACTGAGTCCTGAAAGGAGACAGCTGAGTCAAAGCAACAACTCTAGGACCAAATGCTTCCAATATCAAGGGAGTTAGATCCATCTGCTGCTTTTTGGAAAGCAGTAAATTATTGCTTCTTCCCCTGCTGCACACATACACACACAAACACCCACAGACTTCACAGTCTGAAGATCTGCTGTCTTTCCTGCTAGAAGGGCAATTTCTACACTCATTTTCTATGCTCATTTGCCAGTAAAACCAGCTCTTCTCTCAGATGAAGTTTTGAAATAATTCTTGTAGGCAGCTAAGAGGACTTGCAGTTATAATACTTGACGTGAACCTTCATGACACTCTACTGGGGTTCATTTCTTTTTCCTTCTATCCCAGTGAAGATGCAGTGGGACAACTGAGGCCATTCTGAAGGTCAGCAACAACATCACCATTCATGGCTCTCCAATTTGCCTTCCAGACCATGTAGGAGGCTCTAACCTGGGTTGACGTTGTGAGAAGCTTCACTGAACTGTTTCCATCATCTGATCGCTTGTGGCACAGCAAAGCTTTTGAATCTATCTGCCAGTTGCTTATACTTGGGAAAAGAGCATTCATAGATGAGCTGGGGAGTTTTCCAGGCATTAGCAGGTAGAATGGATCAGAGAAAACTGCAAGTCACATTAAACCAAGGAAAATGTTTTGTTGTAAATATTTCTATAGTTTTGATTCTTTTTGTTTGGACTTTTTAAAATTAAAAAGTGTTCCAACATTTTTTTTTTCTTTCTTTTGTTCTTCCTGATCTCTCTTCCCATTACACTTTTCCTATTTTATAGAATCATAGCATCACAGAATAATGGCTTGTGTTGGAAGGGACCTTAAAGATCCTCTAGTTCCAATCTCCCTGCCATGGGCAGGGACACCTCTCATGAGACCAGGTTACTCAGACTGCTCTTGAACACTTGTGGGGAGTCCACAGTGTCTCTGGGCAATCTCGTCCAGTGCCTCACCACCCTCACAGTCATTAATGTCTTCATAACATATAATCTAAACCTACCCTCCTTCAGTCTGAAGCCATTCCCTGTCGTCCTATCACCTCATGTCCTTTCAAAAAATCCCTCTTCAGCCTTCTTGTAAGCCCCCTTCAGGTACTGGAAGGCCGTTAATAAGGAGTTAAGAATTATATAAGTAAGTAAGTAGTTAATTTACTTAGCTTTGTTACTAAGGAAGTAAGAATAAGACAGGGAAGGGGGAAAAAAGGGTCAGAAGAGATTAGAAAATTCAAGTGGCACATGAAAATAAAAAATGAATGAGATTCATCTGCCTGACCTTAGGCAACAGGAGATGCATGAGACACTTCAGGACTCCCTTCAGCCACAGCTTTGGAGAGGTGTGGTCTCTGTTAGGACCTCTGTCATGTCTGCAGCTGTGTGCAGATGTCTCCAATGCTCTGCCACATCCCAGGGGCAACGCACACCCTGGCCTGGGCAGCAAAGTCGCTTTGGCTTCTTCTATCCTTGCTGAATAGGACAGAAATTTTCTGACAGATGCATGGGAGTTTTAGGATTCAAAGAAACACCTACATATTTTGAGGGACTGAAAAATAACATTCTCCCTTGTACAAGTTTATTAAAGTCTCCTTAGAATCAGTGTCAAGGCAATAACGTGTGGTATGCCAGCCCAGCTGTATTTGCTGCCATCTTCTATAAATGTGCCATTAGCTGGCAGGCATGCACAGAACAGAGGTTTCCATAAGCTGTTCTTTTTAATGTAAAATTACCTCTTAGTGTGTTAAACTCATTTTTGCCTTTAGCTTGTAAGGTGTTAAATGCAGGAATATGGCTTTTCTCTGGCAGGCTCAGTCTCTTGCAAATATACATGCCTCAAGGCATTGCATATATAATGATTATAACTATAATTTTAAAGGGTTTTTTTGTGTTCAAAATGTGATTGGTGTTGCTCATGACAGGATATTCACTATTTGCCTGAAAACCTCATAACTTAAAAAAGCATTTACCATCAACCTAATCTAATCAAATCATAATCAATACCGATACTGTGGGATCTTGTAAAACATGACCCACGTGGCAAGTTCTGCCACTTGTTAATTACGTCCTTGGAGGCAGCAGTCAATAACTCCCAAGGGTTAGATGGTTCCTACTTAGTCAGGTGTTTTCAGGGAGTACCACTGACATTCAGTAAGGACTTCTGCAACCACAGAAAACTTCATACTATGACAAATTAAAAGGCTTAGAAAAGATAGCAATTAGAGAACTGTTTAAAAAAAGAAAAAAAAAAAGGTGTCCACAGAGCCCTGCAGAGCTGGACTACAGGGAACTGACAAGACAATTTTTCTTTTTTCAGAAAAAATGCTTAAAAGAGGCTTGTGTTTCATCCAAAACCAACACAGCAGCCTGGACTAGCGCATAAGTCACTGCAAGTACTTATTTCAGAAAAAAAGTCTAAACCTTTGGGTTGGATATTTCAACATAGTTTCATGGAAAGAAGCTCTTCCAGCATCTGGCATATGAGAATATGTCCAAATTAGTATGTCTGCTGATACTCGAAGCAGATAATCTTGTTCTTTTCTCTAGACTTAATATGAGAACATTTGTGGCGAGAGTAATTTATGAAAGAGAAAATCTTTGAAGAGGAAAGGATAAAAGCAGACATAAACTCATTGCCTTTTCTTCTCCTGGACAAACTTGTTTTTAATTTTGTTTTAAGCTGCTGATTGAAGTGAGTGAGTCTTATGAACAAACACATGTGGTTGGGTTTCTGTGCCACAGTTTGACCACCTGTGTTAGTTAGTTTAGAAGAGCATGAGGAGAGAGCTGGATGGCTGCATATACTGTATATCCATCCCAACACTCAGTTATAGGTGCTGTTGTTCTTCCGTATTTTCATTGATTTATCTGCTTACAGGAACAGATTGAATTGCTCATCTATGCAGAATGAAGGAAATGGCCCCTGGAAAAAAAGACCAGGGCTGTACTACTGATGAGAAAGCAATGGAAAATGCACAGCAGAGGCAAAGTGAGGGGAAGCATTGGTGCCTTGCTCTGTGATTCATAAAGACCTGCTCTGAAGGCAGTGTGGAATTCCCGGGGCATCCAAGCAGTGGCTACCCACCCACATCCTGCTGAAGGGGCAGGTCCCAGCTCTGTGTTTGACTGTGAGGCAAATGTAAGCTCACACCTACGTCTGTAAACAGACAAAACTGATGCAACACATCAGCCATGTGGGTACTCCTGTGCTAATTGTCTTGCACCTTATTCAAACTCAGCCTGCATTCAGATGGTGCTGTGTGCCATAACAGTAACTTTAGAAATGTGTGCCACTGTGGCTGGAGAGGGCTGGAAAGATGTGAGAACTGTGTGCACTCCTGGTCTATTGCAAAGGCAAAGTGAAACAGGTTAGTTTTTTCCATGTCTGAAACTCATCTTACTTTGCAGTACAACAAACTGAGAACTTGAACATGGCCAGCGACTCTGCATCAGCTACAAGGCATTTCTCTACTAGGTGTGGTAGCATTTTTAGCCCTTTATATCATGGTTATAGGGATAAGTCTGGTCATGTCCTCATATGCCTTTCTTTGCCTTACCTGGTAGACAGTGGCCCTTTCAGAGCAGAGACAAGCAATGTGACATTTCAGGTACTACTGCAATCTTAATCACAAGTCATTCTAGTAGCTGAGGTGACTAAGGTAACACAGACACACACATGCATTGACACAGACAGCACACATTGCAAAAATGACTTTGCCAGTCATTTCTCTTAACTAACTAAAAAATACTATGATGTGTATTCTGCTGCTGAAGTCTCTGAATAATATAAAGCTAGGCCCAACACTTAAAAATAGGTATGAATAAACGCAGGCTGGTTCAACAGGAAAGAAGAAAACATCACCTCACAGTAGGAATAGAGGAGTTTGGTTAGGTTTTGTTTCTCTCGCTGATGAACTGCTAAAAAATTTGTTTCATTTGTTTCAAAATGAAAATTGCCTGTGGTTCAAAGTGAAACATTCAAACACCCACAGGAGAAGTGGGAGGAAGGGGTTAGATTCAAAGGGGGAGTGTGGAGGTGAGAAGGCTGTCCCTCTCCTGTCTGGGGGCCTGGCCGTCAGGGCACAGTCGTGTTCACTTCAGGGGGAGAAGTAGCCTCAGTGAGTCAAAGATGCTAACATGACCCCGACACCGTGCAACGTTAAACACTTAAAAAGGTTTTGGGTTTTGAATTCAGAGACCTCAGCCTACTTGGTTACCATGGCAAACAATCACCAGTAGAAGTCTTTTAACCTTTAATTAAAGATACACAAAAAGGAGGAAAAACAGTTTAAGCACTTGAAAAATAAAGTATTAAGTAAGACTTTCCTTTTTAAAAGCGTCCATTATTCCTCTTCCCCTAGCTGTAGCCAGTTCTTATAGCAATCTTCCTTCCCTTTATTTAAGTTCATAGCAGCAGAAACTGTTCTTGGGGAAAGAGAGACACTCATCGAGATAGACTGGATCTGTTGTTGCTACTCATTTTGGACTCTGCTCACTTGAAGACACACATATGCACAGGGGGAGAGAAAAGGATAGGAAAGAAAAAGAAGTTACTTCCTTTTCTGGTGTTGACTCATACTTGCAGCCTCACTGCTAGAAAAGGACAAGCACAAAACCTGGCCTTAGCCCCTCTGAGATCTGAGAGACTTGTACCAGGGTCTGCCTCTTTTGGGCACTGTTTTTAGGAGTCTCCCTGACTGTTGTTCACAGCTGGGTTGCACAACCCGTACCCTTCCTGTCTAGGCAAGTTTGTTTAAACAGAAGGTGAAGGAGAGAGAACAAGGAAAGAAGCATGTGAGGAAATGACAAAGCAACTAAGAAAGAGGTCATGTCAGGACCTCATCTTCCAAGTGGGTTTCCAGGAGTGAGTTGAAGTTGGTGGAGCTAACAATGACATCTGTGTGTCTCCTGGCCAAAATGTGGCCAGAAGGTCTGACCAGATCAGGTAACTAGGTGCCAACAGTGTCACAGTGTTAAGCTGGGTCTCAAAGCTGGCAATAACAACTGCCAGATTTCTATTTTCTGTCCACCTATCCTATCATCAGTATCAAAATAGATGTTTCCAGAAGATGGTGAACATGCCAGTAGCCACCAGTTAGGTTAACTCCTGACACACCTGTTTTGGTCCATTGATTTTGGCATTCATCTTGTGTATCAGCCCTGGCCTCAAAACAGCATTTGTGTGATATCAGGAAGACTTTCCATTTGAACTAATTTGGTCTTCCTATCTTTAACTTGTGCTGACTGTACAAGTAATTTTCTTCAGCAGACAGAGCTGTGTTTTTTACCTTATGAGCTTTAGTATATGGCTCTGGCTGACCCAGTGCTTGTGCAGGATGTGCAATGCCTTCTGCTGCTGCTGTTCCTGCCCTTCTGATTTCTGAGGAGAGTGTCACAGCCTTGGGCACACAGGGGCTCCTGGTGGGGGTAATCTGCCAACTTCTACGTTCTTTAGTAGTTCAGTACTCACCAGCACAACCTGGGGAAGCCAGGAGAACCATTTCCATGTGAGGGCCTCAGCTGAGCGTCTAGAAAGATCTTCTTGCAGACCAAGACACACCAATTGCAAAGAGTGAGAACAAACCCACCTTAGTATGCAGCACAGCACAGCCTTATGGTATTCTCCTGAGAGATAAGTGATGCTGGTTCAAGTTCCCCCAGGCAGAGGAGGAAATTAAACCCAGGACTCCCACATCCTTTATGAGTGAATAAAAAGTGGCTGTCTTCCTCTCAGCTTTGTGAATAGGATCCTGACATTTTTTTCCAGGAAAGCAATTTGGTGAGTCCACACTGAATCTGACAATCATTTCAGGACAATGGAGAAAGCATTTTTTAATGAGAAGAATAGGGACGAAAAAACCATCCTCATGAACATAGTGACAATAAAACAACTGGACAGACCTCACCACCCTGCTGCTTTATATCCAATAGCTGTGGGACATGAAATCTCTATGGCTTGCAGACAGTGAGGGAAATTATCTGGCAATGTGAAATCTTGGTAGGCAAAAAACATTTTGAGGGAGAAGTGAAATGCTCTAGGAATGGCAGATGAAACCTGAACACTGGTGGGATTGCTCTGAGTCCTGACACAACTGCAGTGGTGTACAGGAAAACTGTGAGGATTACCCCACTCTATTTGCTGAGGTGTGACCAAAGTTCTCCATTCTAATTAGGTGCTGAAGGCCTGAGAAGGTTCAGACTCTGTGTTAGAGTTCAAAGAGATGGCTGTATGAGGTCTTGTCAGCACCTCTAGGACTGAAAAAGGAAGCCGAGGAAAAAGGGTTCTTTACTTCTCTGACCTTCTTTACTGAACTGAGAACTGTGTCTACTGATGGCCATGTCCAACAGCATGGGAGACCTTAGGGGAGAGTAAGCATCAATGGTTATCTGGAAATGGGCTATGTCTCAGTAAAAAATGTTTGGTTTTTTTTTAGCCAGATGAGTTCCCTATTCTAGCTTCCTGCTAGGCCACCCACATGTTACCAGCAGCATGAAGGAGCAAAGAAAATGTGTGGCTGGAAGTGGAGGGGAGGATGGAACAGTTTCTGTTGGTCTTAGCCCATGTCATAAGCCAGTCTGGTATGACCATGCAAACACAGGCTCCTCTGCTCCTTTACCTAGAATTGTTTTAATTGACACACGGCTTCATAGCTCCTTTATTTTAGGGAAGGGAGAGACTTCATCAGGTGAAATGCAGAGTGAATTGGATTGCAGATGGCCAGGCCACTGTGCAAGGGCACACATCTGCCTGTGTGAAAGCCAGGTGGTCCTAGCAAAGGGCAGTGGATATAAAGGCTGGCATGGAAGGCTGCAGGTTGGTTCTGACAGGCACCTTCCTCACCCCCGCAGCCAACATGAGCTCATTTCTACACCTGTACACACACACATGTTGTGGTACAACCAGGTGCGATAGGGAATGAACAGGGACAGAAGAAAGAGGCTTGTCTGGCCCCAGTGGCCATAAAATAGAATTGCTCCTGTGCTGGCCAGCATGGACAGTGGCAGCAAAGCTTTCTTTATCATGCCTGCTCTTACATCTGTGCACTGAATGTTCTGGGTAGGGAAGGAGCAGAAATTTGCTGAAACTGTTTGGAATCCAATCTGTGCAGGTACAGCAGTAATGACTCCTGGTGTGCTCACAGCTCTGCTCTGGAGATGGTGCTGTCACTGCTTCGCTCACTGCCAGGCTGGGACACAGGACAGAAAACAGGGACTTCTGTGATCAACTGTGCATCAACACCTTAATCCACTCTGAGTCCAAATGAAGGTCAATAAGGACAGCAAGGCTGCTCACTGGTGCCCTTGGATACCAAACTACAGCTCTGTGAGAGGCAATACACAGAGCAATGGCAAAGTCTTACAGACAGCAAACTCATCCCTGCAGCTTTAACATAACCCCTTTGGTCAGCAAGGCTGGAGTTATTGTAGGGTCAGGGTTGATATAAAACCAACCAATCAAGCAAGACCACCTACGTGTTTAAACTGACCTGTTTTCTTCGGGGCAATATGACTTTCTTTGAGGATTTTATTGTTTTCTGCATGCCACTCTTTGGCACTGTTTGCCCCTGCATATCATTGCTGTGATAGATGCAGGCATTATCATTCAGGTACTTAGGCCCTTAATGCTGTAGATGAACAATAGCAAGGTTACCAGGCATTTTGTTTTAAAATAATCCTTCGAAACCAAGGAACTTTCCAATAATTGCGGTGTACTTTTGCTAAAAGAAAAAAAAAATTAAAAAACTTGAAGAAACCAACCCCCAAATGTTTTTAAATTTTACATGTAATTTAAAAAATGCACAAATATTCTTTCATTCCTTTTTTTGCGGAGAGGGAACAGAATCAATTTGCCATGGTTGTGCCTCCTGCCAATTGTTTAGAATTTCCAGGATTTAATCTTTCATCCATGTGTGTATCCACTATTTACCTTTGAATGAGATAATGCATAATGCATTGGGCTTTATGGAAATGAACCAAGAAAACCTGCCTTTTTTTTTTCTTTCTTTTTTTTTGAAACGGAGAAAGTTGTACTCTCCCTCTATGGCCTAGAAAAATTAGCATCAATGTTACAACAACATGGAAGGCACGGGGAAGTACAGATTACCTTAGTATGAACTCAGGCAATGCCACATATATGGGGAAACACAGTGCAGTGGTCCTGCATCCTTCCTCTACCTGACGTTTAGTACTGCTGAAGTAGCATCACTGCTGTAACATAATAAGCAGGTGTGGGATGTTCACTGTCTTCTACTCCTGAGTGGGACTGGGTCTTCACTAGTGCTTAAGAATCTCAGAGAGGTTTAGGAGTTGTGCAGTAACGTGATCAAAATGCAGAAGGAAGGTGTGGAAGTCTGTAAATGCACTGAGACCAGTAATAGAACTGAGGATCTGGTGGGTGACATGAGGCCACAAGAGGGTCATTTTGAACAGTAAGTACCAACAGAGTGTTGTCAGGACACAAATACCCTTGATTTGAATGCTGCTTTTTGCTGTATGTGCAGCTGAGAACTAAATAACTGAAATGGATTCTTTTTTTTTTCCTTTGTGAAGAAGTGGCAGCAGCAGCTTTGATGCAAACTGAGCCCGATGTTATTTCATGCCTTAAGTGTTGGGTCTGTCTGCAACCATCAGTAGAGAGAAAGCCACACTTTGACATTCCTCTGCTCTCTGCTTCTCACATGTGCATGTACATCTACAGAGCCTTGAAGAACCAGAATTGGCAGAGGTCTTTTCAGAGGCTTCCTGTCTAGGAGCAGTGGGTATGGGCAGTGTAGGGCCTGTTATGGGGGACTTTGCTTTCTTCTAATGCTAAGATTTGGAGCTTTTTCTCTGCTGTCAGACAATTTTTCCAAAAATCTTTTACTGGCTAGGATAGGGATTAGACTGTTCCTGAAGCACATGCACAGGGGAATCGCTCATTTCTGGCCTATCTGTTGATACCTTGCTAACTGTGACAGAAGCAGAAAGGAAAACCAAAGAAGTCATCATCATGGAATCGACTGGATCAAACTCCAACACACTGCACTACACCAGAACTTGGAAAAATTGGTTGTGGCTTGTTAAAGTACCCTCCTCTTACTGAGTGATCAACATAGTGTTCTTCCTCTGTAGAGAGGCCACAGAGGCCAGCTGGGCAGAGACGGAAATGGAGCGTTTCGTTTCAACATCATTCCCTTGCAGCCCTAGGTGAAGAAGGAAGCTGTGGTGTGAGGAGCACCACAAACACATCAGGAGGGCTCCCTTAAAGTTGTCCCTGTGGAACCAAGACTGTGTTGTGCTACATTTTGCTAGAAATGCTATTCCTCCCTTTTTCAAATGGTAAGCCTGTGTGTGTCTTTCTACTGGAAGGAGGGGGCAAACTTCTGAGGGAACACTGCTGGAAACCAGCATAAGAATGAAGATATTCAGGACAGCAGACTGAGTTAATTGCATTGTGCCATGGGGCTGGTAGGCCTGATAAAGCTGTATCTTCCACTGAGAAATCGCTCTGCAGTACATGGATATGCTGCTTGATGCCACCTTATCATTCCAAACCAAGAAGTTGTCCTTCAAAATAGCTTTTATGCAGACAAAGGCATGGAGACGTGAATTTTATCCAAGACAAGAAAGTAACTCTGATCTTCCCCTCACTGCAGAATTGTGACATCAGGCTCATAAATAGTCCTGGTTTCACCCATCTGACCAGGGTAGAGGTGGGAATGCTGAGCCTGAGCTGTGTTGCACACAGGCCAATCCTGCATCTGCATGTTGCCCTCCTGATTCCACAGTGGATCTACTCAGGCCCCATAAACTTGGTTGATTAGGACTTGAGAAAGCTGAGCGTAGTAGCGTCAGAGAGAAATAACCACATAGAAAAAGTTAATTTCAGTGAGGGACTGACTGCTATGGAAAACATGGTGCTGTACTTCTGGCAGGAGATGAGTAACTTGCTAGCAAGGTCTCCCTCCAGCAGGCAATTAAAAAAATGACCTTGGAGAAGAATACAGGAAAGTAATTTGTCTCTGATGAGAGGTTTTGGAGAGTCTCTTGCAATTTTATACATGTTGACTAGACAGCCTTGCCCTGGCAAGCACTCTTCCTTGTGCCAGGGACCCAGATAGCTGCAAATTTTCCATCTTGAAAATGGTCGGACTTGAGAGAGGCTTTTAAAATAGGTTGTGCTTCTTGAAAAATAGAATAAACCGTGAAGGGGTCTGGCAAGGCATGCCTATTATGCTTGTAATTGACAGTTGCAGATGGAAGGAAATGAGAGGAATTAGTGGATGTTCAGGTTAGGATATGTGTCTTTACTGTGAGGAAGTCTGTGATGTGTGGAACAAAATTTCGAGAGAGGCCTTCAGTGTGCTGGTAGTGAGTTAGCAGCTGGATTATTTTCATGTCCAACATAGGTCTAGAGACGGGGAGTAGAGTGAGACTCTAAAGAACAAAGGTCAGCCAGCTGCAAGCATGTCAAAATGACTGTCAGCCTTCTTATGCCTGGCTCCCTCCTAAACATCACATTTGAGAGTGCTCTGTTCAATATCAGGTATTTTCCCTTCTTTGCATGAAAATAAGTAAATCAGCCCTCAAAGAGAGTGCTTGGGAGTATCTGCCTGTCCCAAGAAGAACAAAAACGCTAACAAGTTACTTTCCAGAACAGAGGAGAAACTGAGTTGCAATGTCTTCAGAGCTCACAAATGAAAGGGATGCAGTCTTACCTAGAAAAGGCTCCTCAAAGGCAGCCTGAAGAATGAGCCCCATTCGCTTCAGCACTTACCACTATCCTCTTTTTCCCTTTCTGTGTGCCTTGTCTACCTTCCTGGTAGCCAAGCACCTACTCTCCAAAGGGTCAGCAGTCTCTCAGTGAAGATTTCCCATGTACCAATCACTCACCCACTCTATTTTTGCTGGCAGAGGATGTGCACAGTCCTACCTCCCTCCCTCACCATGCACTAGTCAATGACTGCAGTGGCTGGTCTCAGCCAAGAGTGACTAATAAACTACCCATGTTTGTCCCCAGCAGACACTTGTGGTAAGTGTGTTGGCTAAGGTTTGGAGTGAAATAAAACACAGCATGTAACAGACAGACACACTTGCAGTGAAGAACTTTTTTTGGTGGGGGTAGGCAGGATTTAGACCTCACTGAGCGAAGGAGTTGCTGGTTTAGTCGAGTCAAGAACAGGATGAGACACATTGGTCTAGTGCACTGACATTTGCATCTCTGAGTGAGAGTGCTTGTTTTCACTGAAAAGAGCAGCAAGACTGCCTTCTGAAACATTTAAAGGTAGTTAAGCTTTTGGAGGAAAAGAAGTGAATATATTCTGATGGGAAGCTTTGAATCTCCCTGGACCTACCAGAATGGCTACAGAAAGACTTCAGCATTTCTATGAGTGCATCTTTTTAAACCGTGTTGTCTGTTTTGGGAGTTGTAAATAAATACTTACATTTCACTTCTGCCTATTTTAAGAGTGATTTAGTGGTAACTGGCTAAGAGCAAAACATCACTGATCTAAAATTAAAAGAATGTGTCTTTCTGAAGCAGGGAAGCTCGGGTTGAGAGCAAGTATCAGAAGGCTGGGAGAGAATGTTTTTTCCACTGACTAGCACTGGCTAGGGGACCTCTCTTGCATACGGCAAAGGAAGAAAAGGCATGCTTGAATGCTTAAGTCCTGAATGAATTTTGCATAAAGAAAAAAGAAAAGCCAACTTTTGCCCTGAAAATACACCCCTTCCCTCCCAGCTCTGAAGTCCCTTGAGCCTCCAATACTAATTGCTGGTGGCTAGCACCTTGTACTGGGGCTGCACTGTGTCGGGCAAAGGAGAAACCTGTCAGGGTTGTGTGGAAGAATTCCTGGGCGCATCCAGTCTTCAGGCACAAGCACAGCCTATATCTGTTCCTGGATTTAAAAGCACTGTAGAAAAGTGCTACACAGGCACAGTCCACATGCACTAAGAGCTAATTGGGACACGAAGGAGGACTTAATTCTTTAGAAATTTCAAGGCAAATATGTACCTTTCCTCCAAGGAAAATAAGACAAATGTTATCTCCTTCCGGAAGGGATGGAATCAAAAGCAATCAAAAAGTCACCCTTACAGCACATGACAGCAGCACAGTTGGATCCCAGCTCAGTCTTTTAGCTCTCCGTGCTGCCATGCCGTGCTCAGCCTGGTGACTCCAGGCCCTCAGCCACAGAGTGTGAGATTATCAGCACAGAGTCCTCATGAATTTTACACGGCAGCAACTCTGAACCTTATATTACATGTGTGCATTTGTGCAGGAGACAGGGAGTAAAATTAAACGGGGTATGTAATTAGGTATTTCATACCACATCACGTCGTACTAGGGTTTAAAAGGCATATCCAGCACTGGCTAATGACCAGCATCCATATGCTTCCATGTGTCTGTCTCTCAACTTCCATATGATACAGAAGCCTACAGATGTACATTGTGAATTTGAATTTGGGCATGGTCTGTGCCCCTACTGGACAACCTTCTTGTTGTGCCCGTGTTCTGGAGAGCTACTTCTGGAAGCCAATGCTACACTCTTAAGAGCAGTGATAGCAAGGCATCTGTGAGTAGAGATGCCAAAATAGCTAACTTAAGAGTGACCAGTGAGTCACTTCATTGCTAATGTAGGCAGGTCAGATCTTATTTGGACTATGGTTACTCTGCAGAACTTCAGAAGTTTTGCTTTTATTCTATTCCCTGTCTGCCAAGTAGCATTCATGTTAGCAAATGCAAGAATCCTGAAGTGGAGAAGCAGCAGGTACAGGAGCTCTTCAAAATGCTGAAACCCCCTGCCCTGCCTGTGCCCTCATCTGGTTGGTGAAGAACTTAAAACAACGCCAGGTGCTCACAGGCAGGGCTGACAGGAGTCACTCACCCCCGTCTGGGGTTGATAAATGGTCCTGGGTGCAGCCAATTCCCACCCAGAGAGTGGCTGAAGATTTGGGTGTTGCAGCAGGGCTCACAGTGTTCCTGGGGCTGTGACTGTGCCAGGCCTAGTTGGGAACATCGACTGCAAAGTGTTCCAGGTGCAGACAGAGCCTTTGGAGAAAAGGTAACAGCTGCCTGGAACAGTGCAGGGTATGTTTTCATCTGGGATCCTTTGCCAGCCAAACTTGCTTTCCCTTCCCATTGCGCTGGCAACCTCTTCTTGCAGACAAGCCCCTGGTGTGGGTGAGCAAGTTGTTTTCAGGACTTTTTCCAAGTTTTCCAGTATTGGTTTTTCAACCAAAGTCTGTGGTACAAATCTCAGGCCTGGCCTGAGCTGGCAAGAGGAAAAATATCTCACCATCTCTCTAATTCTCTGGAGCAAATCACAATCTCTTTGACAAAGTTGATAATGCAAACAGGGTTTAGCTTCTTTTTAAAGTAGTTTGTGAAACTGCCTTATGCAAACCAGTTTTAAAGAATAGTTGAGTCCCACCTCTGGTAGCCAAATGAAACTGCTATTATCTCTCAGGCAGGAAAAGTGTTTCTAGCAGTGTTTTTGAAAAATACTAGTGTAATTTTGCAGGCCAATGTAGACTGTCCTACAGGGTTGAAATAATCTCTGTGTTTAAAAAAAAAATAGCAGAAATAGAATGGATGTCACAGCTGACTAAAGTTTTTGGAAGATTTTAATTTTAATGAACAATGAGAATGCAAAGCATCATTCTGGGCTGGCTCAGTTTGAGGAGGTGATGCAGCTGTGTCATCCATTCCTGTCTTTGAGAACACCATAACCACCCACCACAGTCCTGAACCAGCACAGCTGAAGCTGGCACAAGGTCCTTCACCCTCGCTCTGTGGTCCCAGGACTTGGAGCAGCAGCAGGTCTGGGGCAGTAGCTGCTGGACGCCACTCCTGTGTTGTTAATCGTCACTGTGCACTGTAAAACCAGAGGAGTTGTACCTCAGTGATACCTGGCTTGATAACATCTTCGATGCTATCTTCCCCCAGTCCCCCTCCCCACCACTCTTCTCCAGTCCTTTTTAAGGGAAAAAAAAAAAAAAGAAAAGGAAGGGAGCTTGAATTCTGATGCTGGGTCAGTGGATATGGGATAATTCAAATTCAGCACCTTCCTCTGAGCTATGTGGTACCCAAGGGACAGTATCTTACTCTGCTCCTTCCTATCACTCTGTGCACTTGTAGGGGCTTATGGTATTACTGCAAAACACTCTAGACATGCACAGCATGAAGAAACAAGTTGAAAGGTACATTTGGATGCTCCAGACTCAAATCAGATAAACTCACAGGATTCACGTGGCCTCTGACACCAGGTGATTGCAAATGGTAATAAATAGAATCCAAATTCAGGTTGGCACATGCTTTCCTAGCAAGGGGACTAAAAATAACTGCATTTTAACAGACTAAGTGGTTAGAGAACTTTGTTAATTCAGACATAAACCTGTTAGCATAAAATATTGCCGGAGGTCTGAAATGGCCTCAGACAGTTTACATTTTTCATCAGGATTGCTGTTAGAGACAACTAACCCTTTCTCTCCCTAAGAATAATGCTGCTTTTCCACAAGGCAACCCAAAAGCCAATCTCTTTGTACACAAGAGAAATGCCTCTAATCTAGACTTTATTAGACTGATCACTATATAATGGCTTTAGAAACTCTGGACAAAATAGAGCAGTGGGTTTAGCTGACGGTAATGTCAGATTGCTGTCAATAATCCCCAGCAGATGCAAAAGTGTGACCCTTTTCCCCCTTAATTGTTGAATATTTATTTTTATCTTATAATGTTAATAAGGTTTATTGTGCTACAGAGAGAGCTGATATCACATGACCTTCATCTTCCTGACTCACAACAAAACCAGAAACATTACACTGCCTGTCACGTCCTGTTGCTTAATGATAATGTGTAGGTTAGTTGCTTTTCTTCCCCACACAATATTATTTATTCCTTTTGGACTGCCTTCCCTTATTTGGAGTTGCCATCGTGCTGAGAAAAAGGAGCGATTGAAACAGGGGGTTCTGGAGCATCTTTTCAGTATGAGCCGAGGGAACAACAACAGAAAAATAAATATGCAACTAGTCTTTAGACAGCACTTGTTCAGTTTATGAGTGGTATTATAAGATGTGATTGCCTAAAAGAGCAGGGGACTGGATTTGGTGAAGCAGGAGGGACCTAGCAACTCAGTCATCCTAAATAAGACCTAGATAAAAGCCCGAGTAACCCTAGTCTTAATAAACAAAAACAGACTATGCAAAGGACATGGGAGGAAAAAAACCCCAGACAATTTTAATTTTCTTTGGAACAGAATTAGCTCCACTCATGTATATTTGAGATGGCAGGAGCCCAAAGTAAAGGTTTGCATCTGGTCCTCTATTTGTGCTGTGCTGAGCCAGGATCCCCAACCCAGATAACTCATTTTGGATCAACCATGTTGGTGTTACATAGGATCTAAGGGCCAAATTGATACAGACAGAAGAGTGCAACAGCTTGGAGAGTTAGGCTGTAGCTCAGGCTGCACCTTTACACAGCAATGCAAGGAAAGGTGAGGCTCATGTGCAGGTAGATTAACTTGAAATCCCACACCCAGGGATGAATGGCTGCAGTTCCCAAAGCAACACTGGCCATGTCTAGCAACTGCTTCCCACTCCCTCCACAGCAAAGGGAAAACCAAGGTGTGCCTCAGGCCCAGCATCTCCTGCCCATTGCTGGGGCAGAGCACCCCTGGTGTGTCACACCCCTCAGTTCTTGGTCCCAGGTCTAAACTAAGCAGAGATATGGAAACCATTGTCAATATGCTTCAGGAAAGCAAGATAGAAGATATATAAATATATCTGCACAATGAAGAAGCAGAGAGTACCCGGGCAGTTCAGCCCCTGGGGCAGCTGCCACCAGCCTCTGGACATGGCTGGCTGTGAATGGTCTCAGTGGGAGGAACGGGGCTAAACACAGAGGAGGTCCCCCACCTTCTGTGGGCAGGCAGGACCTGGCTCTGGCTTTGCACCAGGAGTTTGGCAAGGGGTGCAGTGGGAAGCCCAGAAGATTTAGCATTTATTCTGTGCCAGAAATCTCCAGCTGCACAGTCCTGAACACAAACTTTGTGTATCCTGAAAACAGCAAAGATAAGTGATTTTTGGGTTTGTTACATGTTTGAAATGGAGTGAGAGCCCTCAGCTATTCCAGCACATTCCCTTTGCAGGTTCATTAATGAGACCTATGGGAATAGAATTGGGTTCTTTTCCACTGTTATTTGGACTGTGAGAAAAAAAAAAAAATAGCAGAAAGGAGAAGCTATTTTCAAACCTTTTTTTTTTTTTTTTTTTTTTTTTTGTTTCACAACTGAAATGTTTACCAGGCTTCTGTCATTAAGTCCAGATATTTGGGGTATACATTAGAATGGTGCAAAGACTGGTCTAGATTTTTGTGTGTGGTTAATTTTACTGAGATCTCGGCAATAAATTATTTGCATTGCTTTTTTTAAACATTATTTTATGGTATGAAAATAATATTTCATGGTATAAAAATAATGTTTCAGTCCATGTGGTCATAATACAACACAGTACTTTTATTTTGTTCAGAGTGCTTTGTAAGCATTAGTGAACTGAATGTTAGGGTACACTTGTGAATTAGGCAGCACATCCCAGTTACAGTGACATGAAAAATGTGTATGCTCCCCAAATGTCTTTGCACCAGTATCACTATTTTGATGAGGGGGGGATAATTTTTACCATGGTGATAAAAGCCGCACAATCCCCAAACCTGGTTGCAGTTAAACCAAAAATGAAAGTATCCTATCTGTGTCTGGCTGCCCCCAAAATACTGGTATCAGCACTCCTGACTAAAGTAGCATGGGCCAGGTCTCGGTTTTCAGCCTGTTACATCAGTACTGATGTAGCTAATGCATGACAGATGTCATGGTGAAATCATAGATCCATTGAAGTCACTGGCAAAACTCCCATTCATTTAGATGGTCCTAAGGCTTTGCTTAGCACAATTTAGGCTCCGTTTGCAATACCCAAAACACAGGTCATCCCCAGCTACAACATGGCTCTTTCCCCAACCCAGGAATGAGACGGGCAGAAAGTGGCAGCGTGCACAGTGCCAGGATGTGCTCCTGTAACTGGTGTCCTCAGGCAAATGAGGACAATTTGCACCTGATGGGCAAATCCAGTGGGGGTAATTGCCACAGAAGCACTTCTGCCCACTACTTGTCCTCTGTTGTCCTGCAGCATCTGTGTAACACCTAAAGGCATCGCTGGAGTCGGCAAGTAAAGCTTCAGTTGGTTTAGAGGCAATTTATTATTGAAAAGGAAAGAAGAAGAGCTACTATTGCATTAACTTTCAGCTTTGCACTAGCTGCCTACCAGATGCTTGGGGACTGGAGACCTGGAAACCTTGACCCTGCTGTGGCATTTCACCCGTTACATGAGCCAGGGGATTCAGTGCACGGCCTCTGGGAATCACAGGGAAATAACCCTGCAGTCACATTCCCTGAGCCAGGAAATGGGTACAGATGCCCATGGACTGCTTGTATTGCTGCATTTTGCCATGCTTTTGAGCTCTGTGCATCTTTGTGTCCAGTGCATGGTTACACAAACGGAAATGACCTGGCTGCAGAGCCACAGTCCCAGCTCTATCCTGCGTGCGGGCACAAGGAAAGCTGCTCCATGTCCCCCTTCAGGAAAAAAAAAGGTCTGGATGTTTTCTTGGTTTTCTTGGTGGCCCTCCTTGCAGCAGTTTGCACACCATAAATAGCATTCTTACTGCTCCCTGGGAATCCATGGAAGATGTTGATTCCTCAGCTGAGTGCTGTTTAAGAAGAAATAGGATCCACCTCTGTGGGCTGAGCTGCTGAGAAACACACTCGTGTGCTCTGGCTGGGCTTTGTGATGCAGTGGTGCTTTTGATACCCAGTTTGTTTAAAGCTAGGCAGGGTATCTCTGCCATACACTGTGGTGAAGGGAAATCAGAACCCACTGCACCCATAAGGATAACTTCTTTCATTGATAAATTAAACCAGCTGGCACTATGGACTGCAACAGAAAAGATGACACATCTGCTTTCTGCAGAGGCAAAAGCTGAGTGCTGGACTTGCCCATCCTCACACCAGTTCCAATGTCCCACCTCAGTCCTTTCAAAGGGCTGCAATGGGAAAGTTCAGCAGAGGGAAGGGAAGGCAGCATGTCCAGCCCCACCATGTATGAGGAAAACTCCTTACCAGTGGGAACACCAGCTAAAGAGTGAAACGGATGGATCGCCAAGGCAGTATGGTCAGGATCACTTAATGACATGGGCACAAATCCAAAAATAAGTCCTTCAATGTAGACAAACACTAGGGCTTGCATCCAGAAGCAGAATGCAAACCACAGTCCCATAACTGCAGGGAACACCACATCTAGAGAGGATTGATGAGAAAGATGAATGTGTCTAACAGTTCAAGAAGGTTGTGGATGAGGTGAGGACGAATCCAAGAAAGGCCACAGAACAAAATGACTAAGTACTGGAAAATGTGGCTTGAAGTGACAGACTGGAGAAGACACTCCATCTGTTTAGCCTAACGAAGACAAAGTTGAGAGAATGACTTGATCACAGCCTCTAAGTACTGACATGGGGAACAGAAATGGGATAATAGAAGGCTTTTCAATCTAGCTGACGCAACTATAATATGATCCAACTGGAAGCTGGAAGCCAGACAAATTTTGACTACAAATAAGGTGCAGATGTTTAACAGTGAGGGTAATTAACCAGTGGAACTAATTACCAAGGACTATGGGGACTATCACCAACAACTTTAAATCAGGATTAGATTTCCTCCCCCTCCCCCTGCCAGAGATGTGCTCTAGTTCATTCAGGAATGAATTCAGAGATGTCCTTCAGTGTGTGTATTACTCAGGAGCTCGGGTTAGATTATCAAGGCAGTTTTCTCTGCCTTTGGAATACCCCTGTGATTCACAGGCCCTTGAAGCACAGAGACACCATGCAAAAAATTTGCAGCACCTGCCCAAACTGACTCATGACACTTCATTTCATACCCTGGGCTGCTAAGTAGTAAGGGGACAAATTTTTAAGAGTGGGAGGAGAAGGGTGTGGGCGACAGGATCACAGATCCCCTCCATGTAAGCCTGTGCATTATCTCGGTGATTCAGTTACTTCTTTAAAGACATAAAAAGAATGAAAGAATTAAGATGGCAAATGTAATTGTCTGCCCTGCTAAAAGCATTGCAGGCAAAATGAACTTTCAGGAAAGATACTGATAAAGTGTGCTTTGTGTTCCTCTTGCTGTGCTGTGCTGCACTGCATTTGGCCAGGGAAAGGAGCACCCCAAAATCAGAACAGGAAGAAACAACCTCTCTCTGAAGTCATCCTGGGGAGCAGCAGTGAGGCAAGGCATGGGTCCTGGCCTGCCAGTGACATACCATGAGACTGCCTCTATCAGCTACCAAGCCCATGTGGACATTCCATCTAAGGAAACAACCAGCCCAGCATCAGCAGTGCTCCGGGGCAGCAGCCCAAAGGGAAGCACACTGGCTGGCTTGGGAGCCTGCGATGGATGGAGATGGACCCCTGGCCTGGGCCTGCATAGTCTGTGGTGAAACCCCTGTGTGCTCCAGTTCAGGGCAGATGGAGGGGAGGCCAACATGAAATACAGGGTATAGACAACCTCTCCCTGGCCTTGGAGTGGGAGAAATCAAGAAAAGATTGGAAGGTGTTCGCAGTTTTGCCATAGCAGCAATTTTCCCTCCGGACACGGTGGCAGGGCTGGGGGACAGAGACTAGGAGGGGCTCTTGACTTACAAGCCACAGCGCCACCCTGTCCCAGGGTGGCCCTGACAACCTCCTGTAACCTTCCAGGGCCTTCTAGAACCTTCTGGGACCTTTCAGAACCTTCCAGGGCCTTCCAGGACCTTCTCCAGCCGTGCTGACATTGAACAGAGTCGCAGCAGAAACGCAGGAGCAGAGCGGATGTGGCGAGCACCCCGTTCCCCCTGGGGTCGCGTCCCTCACATCTCCCAGCTCCCACAGGGCTTGGACATTCCCGGTGCCGGTGCCGGGGGCAGGCAGGGCTGGGGGAGGAGGAGGCTCCTCAGCTGCCTGCTCGCACCTGCCGGTGCTCGCAACTGCAATTAGTTGCACCCGGTCGAAGCCAAATTGAGGCCCCTTTCAAACCGCAACTCTGTGCGTTTTGTTTCCAAAGGGAAGTTCATCTTTTATGTGCATGCAAAATGGATAAAACCCGAGGAACCTTTTTTTTATCCCCCCTCCTCCCTTCTCTCAGTCAGGCAGGAATTTGTTTAAAAACACCCGCTGCTGCGGCAGCGAGTTGCAGTGGGTTGGGGTCTGTAGAGATCCTTCTTTTGTGGCATGGGAAAGGTTGGCTTTTTCCAAAGAGTAGGCTCGGCGTGTGGCCTGCTCATGGTGAGGGGGTCCCCGGCGTGGGTGGGCAAGTTGGGCCCTCTGCCCCATTTGGGAAACCTGTCCCCTTCACCCAGAGTGAGAAGATGGAGAAAGCACGGCGTGGGGAGATATGCCCCGGGGGCACTGAGAGCCCCTCTGGGAAGCAGCATGGATAGGAAATGATGGACATCAGGCAGCCTTTCCCTTGCCCTCTGTCTCCTTCCCTCCTCCCTCGCTCCTCCACATTGTTTTCCCTGCATCCGCATCCTGCTTCACCCAGGTGTGGATCCCCCTTCCCGAGGAGGCCCGGGGATGGGTTCATCGGGAGGCAGAGCCCCCCCGGGTGAGTGCCGGGAGGTGCTGATTCCGCGGTGTGCGGGGGATCCGGCAGCCACCGCATTAAGAGGATTTACAAAAGAGATAAGGCACAGCGCTGAGCTTCCCTCGGTAATCGCGCCGCACACGATTCGGGGCTGCGCGGGGAATTTCGGCGCAGCTGACAGGTACACAGCGCTGATCCAATTGTCCTTACAGCCGCTATTAGCCAAAATAAGGGGCAACGGGTGTTACAAATGATTTCTGGGTAAACGCTTAGCTGCGGTTCTGAATGATCTCTCAGCAATAATCCACGCATAATCCTCAATATGGAGACTCTGCTTTAAAGGCAGCTCCATTTTGAGCAGGCCTCAATAATGCATGGATGTCCTGATTCACAAAATAAGGGGGAGGAGGGAACAGGAAAACCACTTTTGTTTTATAGACTTTTTTTCTGGGTTTTCTTCTTTTTTTCCGGGGAAAAAAATCAGGGAAGTGTGTGATCACGTACGTATTATTTATTAAGAGACGATTACCTGCTTGGTAATTATTTCTTTAGGAGAATAATTTTAACTATGATGACTGTGTGTGACTGTTTCAGGCAGGTCTGATGTATCTGGAAAATAAACAAATGAACAAAAATCTCCTGTAATGACTCAGTTCATGATGCTTATTCCTCAGAACACTCTTGGTGACTTAATGTGAGGGATTGAGTGTGCTAATAGTTAACACCTTCTCTCTTCTCCTCTGCACTTACTGACATGAAAGGTTGCCTGGTCCAGTGGCATTTATGCAGCCCCACTAGCAGGGCACCTGAGAGCCCTGCAGTCTTTGGTGCATTGGGTGGCCTCATCACAGCCCCATGAAGTGAAGCAGGAAAATGTGCTGCTCCCAGAGGCACAAATCCCAGAGAGGAGCAGGTGACTCTTCCCAAAAACCTCTACTTATTTTGTGCTGGCATGAGACCCAGGGCTGGGTTTTCAGAACCTCTTAGCACCCACTCCAGCACTCATGCCTGGCTATTTATGTTCTTTGAAGAGTGTTCTTCCTACAACAACTTGATTGCCAGAGAGTGGGCACAGAAGAGTCTGAGTCCACAACAATTACTCTGTGAGTAATCCTTGGGTAATCCCGGGAGGCTTTACCTGGCTGACTAAGAACTCTTAGCGTATTACCAAACCATTGGATGTATCCTCTACAAATATTTTTGGCCCATTGCTTCCTCTAGGGCTTTCAAGGGGACTGGAATAGGTTTTGTAATATCTGGTATACCTTAATTAACATCCTCAGGACATTTTAACCAATAGGCTCATCTCTTGGCTATACAATAGAGGAGTGTTGGAAACCGTATCTGTTCATCATGAATCATATTCTCCTAGCTACCTGCTACAGAGGGGAAAGGAGGCCTTGCCAAATGCCATAAGCAAAAATTTTAATATTTCTCCACTAGCAAATTCTGAAAAAGCAAACAACATTTTCGTAGTTTGTTTACTCATTTGTTCCTTAAAAGAGGCAAGGGAATCTGTGAATCAGAAGAATTTCCATCTCAAAAAATTGCTTTGGCAGCCAGTGGCTTGTAATTTAAGATTAAGCAATTGAATTCCATGCAGTCCTGCTTAAAATTCACTACCCCACACCCCGTCACCATACGCATAAAAAACCCCACACAACAGTCCCGCCACCACCTCCCCCAGCATCTGTAAGATCTACTATAAGTCAGTAAAAAAATGTCTAATCAGCTGGGAGGTCACAAAATGTGCTTAATAAAGATGTTGTCTGCATGACTGCTGGATTTTTCCCCTCACAGCGTTCGCAGCCTATCAGGCAGTTTCCGTTCTGATGCAGTGCCAGTGCCGGGCTGACTTCAATCAGGCTGCACAAATCAGCGGAGCAGAAATGCCTCCTTCCCTCCATCACCTGAAGCCAATGCTGATTCATCTCTTCAGGCCCATTCCTCCTGCCCTTTCTCTGAATTCGCTGATTGCTGAATCATTTTTTTTCCTTTTTATTTTCTTCCCCCCCTTCCCCTCTGGAGTGTCCTGGCGCTGAATGCAACACGCTTCGTTTCGAGATCTGACTGAAAGGGAATATGGAAATTAATTGGCTCAGGCTGCTCGCAGCCTTTTCCACGTGCCTGTACTATGTAAGAGGTGCCGTGCAATTGCCTTTCCATTGTGGTTCCCCACCAGCCACCTGTCTCCTTGCACACGCTGCCGCGGCTGCTCTCAGCCTGGGCTCCGGAGATGGATGTCCTCTTCCTCTCTCTATTGTGCAAGAGGGAGGGCAGCTGGCAGGGCTGTCCTCCTAAGGGCTGGAACTGCCCTGTTTGACTCAAAATAGGCCAGATTTAGTGAATTCTCCGGCTTGTGGTAAACAGCGTGTGACTGGTGCTTTGGCAAGGGCTGCAGGGGGATGTACAGCACAGTGTCACTGCTGTTGAAATGGTTATTTGTTCTGGCTACTGGGAGGAGAGCCCAACTGAAAGAGAGCAGCCAGGGGATGTGCCTCCTCCATGGGAGGGTGATACTGGGACCCTTGCAGTTTGGGGCATAACCTCGTTTCATGGGCATGCCCCATCCCAAACACACTGTCCCATGGTGCTGTGGCTTTTCCAGCTCCATGAGAAAGAGAGTGCTGGGCAGAAAGAAGGCCTTATCTCTGTGCCATGCGAGGGGGAAGCCCAAAAGGAGTAAGATCTTATAGACAGCCAGGAAGGAGGGCAATGTCACCAGGAGCACCTATGTAACAGGGGAAGAATGGAGACCCATGGCTCAGAGACAGAAATGATCTGACTCTCTGGAAGCATCTCAGCACTTGCTGGGGGACAATGGGCTCTTCTGAAGGGTGGATGATACAAAACTGACCTGGACTCAATTCCTTGCCGAAAGGGAAAATCTGAGCTCTAATAGTCAGGAGGATATTTGTGCTGATTGGTTTTTTATTTGGGGGCATTTTAAGAAGTGGCTTTTGAAGTACTGAAGAAGATCTCCTGTTCCCAGAAGAAGCTGATCTGATTTTCCCACCTATAATAAGTTGGTCTTTAAAAAGATATTGTCTTTACACACAGACTTTGTCTTACCTATGTCCTTTGACCACTGCAGTTGCCACAAAACAACTTTGAGGCTGCTATGGCATTCGGCAGCAGATCAATGGCACAAACATTACAGATATCTGCAGCTGCTCCAAACCAGGAATAAGAGTTCTTGGGTAGAGACATCCTCGCCTATGGCATCAGCCCTTGTGCTATCATCTCAGCAGACTGATGGTATGAGCACCACTAGGTGCTGGTGAGTTTGTATTTTCAGGGTCTTGGGATGACTCAGACTCTTGCAGCACTGCAGGCTACCTGTGATTTCTCTGGCATCTTTGCACTGCCTCTTGGCCAAGGAGTCACGGCCTACAAGAAGGACCACTTCCTATTATTAATACAACAGCCAGAAATGAAAGAGCAGGCACATTTGTAACGCAGTATCACTGACAGAGAAGACATGATCTCAGCCACACTGGATGTCAAAACCAAATGAGAAACTTTTTTTCTAGTTTTATCACAGTTTTTCCCAGAGCCACTGCTACTTGCATTCTGGAAATTTACAGGATGAAGGATTTTATCATGATATCTAATTCTAATCTGGAGTGATTTACTGTTAAATTGAAAATCAAGCCTGTACATATTCCCCTCCAAGTGGTTTCTGTGACAGTTTCTATTAACCATAAAAATGTCACTTGCTAGGAAGTATCAGCCTTCTTACAGGCTTTGCAATCATCACTACCAGATGCACACTTACTGAATGGAATAAATAATAGCCTTGTACAATTAGCCTAGGATGGAGGATGTCTGGCTATCTCTCTTGGCTCCAAAGTGAAGTTTTCACAAGCAAACCCATATACCAGGAGATGAGATCTATGTGGATTCTCTGGAGCTCTTCAGAACTTGAAATGTTGTAAAGCCTTAAGGATAAAGCTAACAGTTTTGGTGCATATCCTTGTGGTTTCAGTCTGTGTAAGCAACTGAAATACCCATCTTACTTCATTCTGATCCAGTAAAAAAAACCAACCTGTTTTTATTCTGTCACTTATAATGTGTTTTGAAATACTCTGCTGGCTCTGTGGTGTTTCCTGCTGTTGCACAATCACAGTAAAATTGGTAGTGTGGGGTTGCACCGTAAACACTTTGTCCCGATCTACCCTTCAAGGAAATGACACACAGAGCCCTTCTCGAGCCTGGGGCTGTGGATGAGGGCTGTGGTCCGTGGGATGTGTTAGCAGTGTTAAGACACAGATTTGAGTTAATCTGGTCCTCAGGTATGAGCTGAAACGAGAGTTTGGGTTTGTGTCATGTTCTGCCAGAGCTCTGAGCCATTGCACTTGTAGTCTCTGCTGTTGGTGGGGACCTCAAGAAATCAGCCTGAGTACAGAAAATGACACTTAATGGTTCCCCACATTTTAAGCCATATTGTGAGCAGAAGTCATAAAGAAAGTTGTAACCTGGACCTTCATTGTTGTGTTTGCATCTGAGGATTGAAGTCCAGGGGACTGCAGAGCTGAAGTGGTGGATGTGAACTGCATGAGACACATTACCCTTGCAGCAGCAGAAGCCTTGGACCCTTGCAGCAGAAGAAGCAAGAAGCCTGGTTATATTTGTCAAGAAGAACAAAGTCATATTCTGCTCTTCTGTGCACCATTCTGACTCCTGAAGTCAGTGACCTTTGACTTGTGTGTCAGGGAAAAAAATTCACTGTGTAAGAGTTTGCAGCTGGCACAATGAAGAGAGCGAGATATTAGCCACCTCTAAAGAGCACCTGGACCCCTTGGTGAAGTGAACTTACAGTGCCTGGATAGATCTGAAAGAGGAGAGTAAGGGGAGAAAGAAAGCATCTGGTTACACTTCCAGAGCAAGGACACTGTATATTTGACAGTAGAAGCTCTGAAAGGGACACGTGCTACGATTTCAAGAAAACACCTGCTTGTACAAGGAGCACCATTGGTGCAGGGACCTGAGTGTTGAGAATCATGCAAACAGCAGCTCCTGCACTGCGCTGGGCAGGGCTCAGGAGAGGAGATAAAGTAGGAAACGGAGGGGTTTAGTTCCTTCTCCCCCCTTTGTCTGCTTTGCAACAGCTGTTGTGAAAGCGGAAAGGGTTTAAAAATGTCTGGAAGAACGATTTGCAACAGGTCCAACCTGCTCTAGAAGGGGAATATGAAGAAGCTCATCCTATCAAACTTCAGAAAAAGAAATCTTGAAGTATGACTTAATTTCAGCACAGGCAGAGGCATCTAGTCTGATGTTAGAAGGCTCTTTGTCTTTTATCTACCAAATGCATATATATTCCAGAACAAAAAGCCCCTGTGTGTCCCTTGCCCATGGAATTTATAAAGATTTATAAATTAAAGTTAGAATTACAGGATATTATGCAATGTATAATACTAAATGCTGTTGTCACAGGGAAAAGTGCCTGTGGACTGTTTGTGACTGCAGAATCCATGATGAATACCTAGAATGTCCCTCTTCTGGAAACGCTGTTAATTGTTTTTTCACATGATGAAATTGGTTTGAAGCAATTTCGCTGTCCCTTGAAGTCTTGTGAAAACAGAAAACAGAATATATTAGTCTAGGAAAAGATGATGCTCACAGTTGTCTAAGAACTAAAAAGCCGTGTGTATTCTTTAAAGTCTGTGGGATGAGGCTGTTTTCTTCACTGCAGTGTTAACACATGCACCTTGGAGACTCTCATCTCAGCCAGCATCTGAGCATGCTCTTGCATTTCATCCGATGGCTCAGGAGCAAAAGCACCAGCTTATATTCAGCAACATGTAGCTCCAAAATCAATGTCAGCTAAGCATTTTCATTGCTACCAAATTAAACATGTTCACAGCTATTATTTGGACTAAAACTTGATAAATAGCATTGGAGGACTCTGATGAAGCTAAATTCTCCAACCTGTGAACCTTCTTCTCTGAAGGTTCTGACTGGGACAGATGAGAGAAAAGAAAAAAGTAGCTTGTGCATGTTTTCATCCCTGCTCTCTGTGACAGAGGCTCTTGAATGGATTAATGTCACCAGAGAAAAACTGTCATGGTGAGAACTTCGTATGGAAAGATCCAATTCAAAAAGTGAGATTTGCAGGCCACGCTGAAGGAATTCTTTGTGTTTCCAAATTTCAGTTCAGTGAAAGTTTGGGAATGAGTTGGGCCAGTGGCTTTTCCACACTTCAGAGTGGTAGCAGGAACACATATACATGCTGTGTACAAAGGCATTCCCTGAAAAATATGAAATTGCTATAAATAGGAAGTCAAAGACTTTCATCTTCAGAGCTGGTATGCCAAAGGTGCTGGCAGCCCAGTCTTCTCCACAGAGTGGAGAACTCAGTGGCCAAGATTTGTTTCAGCATTTGTCTCTGTGAGGAGAGAAGGGATGACTTGGTACCCAGAGGATCATCCCAGCTCTCTTCATGACTGAAGCTTTTCCATTATCATGTATTAGATTTCCCCACAGCAAATAAAGTACAGAAATTGGAATAAAGTATTGAAACTGTAGTGGAGACAATACATGAATTTTAACTACATCATAAACCATACTTTAGATGGCTATAATAATAAAAATATTTGAGACCCAGATAAGCTGGGGCTTAGACAAGAAGATCTTGTCTTTTTAAAAAAAATCCCAAGCAACCCAAGCCCACTCACTCTTCACTTCTAAAAAAGTCTGTACAAACAGACTTAGCATTGACTTTACATTGACTGATCTATGTTCAGGCCACAGGAGCACGCAGAGAGAGCCAGGGGTTTTCTGGCAAGCCAGACCACAGCATTTCTTATGGCAGCTCGTGGGAGGGGGTCCTTGTCTGAAGATTCCTGCTCATGTCCCTTTGACTTTATGGATAGTCCTCAGGATCTTGTCTGAGCACATCTGAATGTTTGTACAGCACCTGACGCAAACAGGCCGCCATCCCACTTCATTTATCAAATGATAAATAACGTGATAATACTATAATTGAAGTCACTCATATAGCCAGTAATCACCTTGTGATTCAGTACAGCACAGACCTGTGAGGTGGAAGACTGCACTAAGCTTATGCAGAGATTTCTATCTTACCCATCACTTTCTGCAAGCTAAATATACTCTGAATCTATGAATGCTGAAGTTTTAAGGTGAGATTTTCTCTGCTTGGGCTAAACCCAAAGTGATTAATTTTTGTAATGCCAGAACAAAACCATTCAGCCACTTTTGAGTTATGTGACACTGAAAGACAAGGTATTGATAATGTTGCTATTAACTGCTGAATCAAGACTCACTGACAGCACATATCATAATATTTTTTTATTTATTAAGCAAGGAACAGCAATACAGGGGGAGGTGGAAGACAGGAAACTTCAGAGAGTTTATGCCCTCCAGTGAGCAACACCTGATCCAGAAATCAGGCTCTGGCAATGTACAGTGCAGGGAAAGGATGCTTGAATTAATGCCTAGGACCTGGCTGATACATACCTCATAGCTAATCTGGTTACGCGGGGTTTATTTCACAGTCGGAAGTTCTTGCGCTGGAGGAGAGTCCTGCTGGGGTTTTCTGAGCACACGGCAGAATTAATGAATGAACGAACGCAGCTTGCCAGCCCAGATTTAAATTGCTTACTAGATCAAAATCTGTTCATTTTCTCTGCCCTTATTTCCAGCCTCTCTGTCTTTTATTTATTAATTTATTTCAGAAAACAGATAAAGAGCACAGAATGTGCCCGCGGACGTCATCAAGGCAGCAAATGCAGATAAAAGGCTGTTTTTCATGCTGGCCTGAGCCCTGGCACCAGGCTTTGAGCCACGGTCCTGGGCAGGGAGGTCCCTGGCAGAGGCTGGTTGGTGGCTGGGGCTGCACAGCCCTTACAACCCAGCTGCCCTGAGCCTCTCCCTGTGCCGCCAGCAACCCTTTTCTACAGCCCCTGAGAAAAGGACGGCATTAAGGCAGTGAAGCCTTGCTTTGAAAAAGCAAGAAATAAACCCGGGCTGCTTTGCAGGAAGGGTCACGTTTTTTCTGTCTTTCAGATCCATGCTGCCTTTGGTATTAGCCAGTTGTCAGGCTTTAATGGGCGCTTGCAAACAGGATATCTGGAATATTTCGATTTATTTGGCCACTGGGCAGACCTCCAGCCTGCCGTCTTGACTGCGGTGTTCGTATTTTAATAGGAGTTTTAAGAAGGCTTAGTTAGGGGTATTTAAGGTAGTCCCTGAGTTTTCATGCAGACTTTCTCAGCTCCGACCGAGAGCACAGCACCAAGGAGAGGCGGCGGCAGGTTTTTAAGAAGCAGACGGACCCTATAAACGTGTCACTGTCACTGCCTTCCCAAAACCCCTTTAAGAAGAGCGAGATCCCCTCCCACCCTGACGGCTCCTTCCGTATCCCGGTACCCGGACTCCTTAACTCCGCGTCCAAGCGCGCTGCGCAAGGCCGGGATGCAGGCAGCGCTCCGCGGCAGGAGCAGGGCATCGGCAAAGGACGGATGCCTGCTCGCCCCCATCGCGCTCCCCAGCCCCTAATTCGCAAGGCCAGGCATCTCCCTGCGAGCCCCGGCACTGGGATGTGCTGCAGGGAGGCGGCTTGGGGCTGCTCCGAGCTCCAGGCAGCCTGAGGCGCCTCCCTGGACTCCGGGCTGCACTCTCCAGAGCGAAGGGGAAAGGAGACAAATGTCGCTCGTTCAAGGTGAAGGGCAGTGCTGGCATGATGGAAAAGCAGCCTGTGCTCTCTGCCAGAGACTGGAGACCTTCCTGAAGATTCACTGTTCTTCAGATTTTTAAAATGTTCTTATTTTAGAGTTTATGGAAAGAAGAGGCTGATAATCAAGGGAGAGATTCTGCCAATATATCCAGGTGTCCTGTGCTGCACTGCCCCTGCTCTTCCTCACTCTCCTCTCCCTGTGCTGCCAACGCAGGCTGAGCAGGGATGGATAGCTCTGCTGCCTGGTGCAGTGCAGGCGTGCAGGCATCTGCTACTGCAATATTGACCAGGTTTGCTTTCCTCAGCTAGAGACTGCTCTGTGAATTACCTCCAGGTCTCTGGAGGTGCAAGCCAGTGTGCAAAGCACTCTGCCTGCTGCTGGCTTAACCCTGCCTGGCTGAACCCCAACCCCTGAGGAGGATGAGGCAGGCTCAGCATCAGGGTGCACTCTTCCTCCACACCACCCTAAAAGGAGCTGAAGAACTTCAGAAATGAAAATCTGCTTTGAAGGTGTCACGATGGTCACCCCACTTCTCTGGGAGGCAGTTTGGTAACTGAAAACCAAACTGGGGAGCAGAGCCAAGCTCCCCAACCACAGCCTGGAAGAAGCTGAAGCAAGGAGGAAGATTTTAAAAGGCCCCTCAGAGCCCAGCACATCAGTTGTTCAGTTGGAGGTTTAGTCAAGTCTCCTCTGTTGGTGTGAGGCCCTTCAGAGCCACCAAGCTGCAAGAGCTGCTCTCCTTCCTCTCCTGCTTCTCCTCATGGGGCAGGTGGAGGAGAACACATGGTGAAGAAGGGAAGCTCAAAGCCTCACTGTAAGCTGGAGCTGCTCTGCTCAGTGTGCCCACACCCACACACCTCTCCAACAGCATCCAGCTGCCCCGAGAGGAGAAGGTGTGATCTTGGCACATTGCATGGATCCATGCAGAAGGATGGGAACACGAGGGTGAATATCAAGGCTTGAGAATATATCAAGGTTGAGAAAAGGCTTGCCTGGGTGATGAAATGTTTGTGAAGTGGCACACTGATGAAGGAGGAAAGATGCAAAAGGCAGCCCATCATAACTTCACCAGCTTGCACTACCAAGCATCCATTGAAATGCTAATTAAAACGAGCGGAGGGAGAGGAGCCTGCTAACGGGATCACAGCCTTGCTTGGATTGAGTAATAAATGTGTAGTAGGCACCCGTGTTTTCCTCTACATGTGTCTTTCAAGCTGAGCTGACTGTGAATGTTGCAGTTTTGTGAAACCCACACAGAGTAGGATGCAAACACAGACTAGATAGAGAGGCAAGGTCTAGGCATGAAGCTGGAAGAGAAAAAGCCACGACGGTCTTCCGCAAATAAATAAATAAATAAATAACCGCCCGAAATAAGGGCTAATTAACTTGCAATAAACCAACTTAACCACTTAGGGGCAGCGTTAACACAGAGTTAACATGCAAAACAAACCTGTATTTTCTCACCTGGTTAATTTAATATGCGCCGTGAATATTCATAGTGTATGAAATCCTGATACATCAACACACCAAACGATCCAGTCTGTCAAAACCGGGAACGCGTGGCAAGAGGAGTAACTCAGTCGCGGCTCACACGGCGCTGACTTTGATCAGTTACTGTTTCTAAACACATTCATAGAGGAGGTAGGACTCGGCTGCTTTCCCTCTGTCAGGGTCACAGAGTGTGTTCTATACAAAGATTAAAACCTAAAAAAAGGAGATAGAAAAGAGCTTCACTTAAACATAAAGAAAACGAAACAGAAGAAGGGTGTCTCTGAGAAATGCTACACTTGCATGCAGGAGCTGAACCCCCCATTTTATCTCCATGGCCACATTCAGAGTCACTTTGCTCTCAGACAATACGTTTCTTTCTCTACATTGCATGCAAAAAAGTCCTGGTTCCTTGGATTCCTCGGAAACATTTCCTTGCATATAAAGGAGTCCAGACCCATTTCAGGTATGTTTACACTCCCTGATCAGAACACGTAAATAAATAGAAGGTGATTTTTTTTTTTTTTTAGTGCGACTTGACTAACTTGAGTTAGCCCCGGCAGAAAACACCCACAGTAACCTGCTTTTATTTATTTATTTATTTATTTATTTATTTATTTATTTATTTATAAAGGGGCGCTAGCCACTTGAATTCAAACTGAGGTAAACCTCATGTTACCTCCACTGTCCTTTTGACCTGAGGTATTAAAAGCACAACTTTCCCCCTCCTGTTCCTGCCCCCTCCCTCATCTCTCCTTTCCCCCTCCCCCTTCCCTTTCTGCATCAGCATATTTACAAGCCCAGGCATGGCTTGCCAGTGTCCCAGCATCACCTTTAGAGCCACCAGGGGCTCGGGCTGCTCTGGGTATGCTGGTGCTGCTGGTGCTGCCGGAGCGTGCCGGGGCTGCTCCCCCTGGCAGTGAATGCCAGCTCCGTGCACCACCAGAGCCCTCAGCAGTAAGAACAGCCCCGGATCAGGTGCAGGCGTGTACTCACATTTCTGCTGAATTAGCCAGAGTGCACGACAGGGAACACACGCCAGCTTTGTGCTCTGCGCTGGCCGGGGGAGGACAGACGATACCTGATCTGGCATCAAGTGAGCTTGGAGTGGAGAGGAGATATTGAACATGGCATAAAGTTAAAGTAGGATGGGTAAACAATATCTGATCTGGCAGAAGAAGCTGCTGGTACAAAGTTGGCCTGTCAGAACCATTAAAATAAATTCAAACCAGTGGAGTGAGTGCCACATGGCCAAAGTGTTTTTGCTGCAGTGTAAGGGGGCCCAGAGACAGATTCCCTGTGCTGTCAAACTCTGTGCTTGGGAAAGGGGTGGGAACTGTGTGCCCACCCTTGCTGGCATGCCTATCTGAGGAACAACACTGGGATGGACGAGGAGGCGAAGGACCAGGGAGGATCCTTCAACCCTGAAGGATGCACGATCAGACCTTGTTCAGCACTGCCCAGGTCCCGGCAGGTGTTTGACAGTGGATCCTGGTGTGACAAAGGGCTTCCCCTGGTGCAGGAGGTGGTGCTGGGAGTGCTGTGCTGGGAGGCTGAGATGGAGGAGGAGAAAGACGTGCAGCACTGCTGCCAGCACTGCCTCTGCAGAGGAGGGGGGATCAGGCTCCGAAGCCATCACCCTGCCAAAAACATCAAACTGACTGAAATAAAGTCCCGCAAGGAAAGGAAGCAAGTGAGCTGTCAGAAGTGAGAGAAACAACAAGCCCACTGTACAGGATCATCCGCAGACCACACTTCTCCACTGAAGTGATATTTCTCCTTTCACCTGTCTCAAGTGGATGAAAAAAAGTCAATGTTTATGCACTTGCTTCCTTTGCTTATAAAATTTGAGTGTTGGTCCTGTCTTTTCTTCCAGGATGGCCAGCGCCACTCTGGGAGATCCAGTCCCACAGCTCCTAGGAAATGGAAGGAGAATGACGGGGCTGAGTCGTCATGCATTATGCTGAATATTTACCCCTCATGCATGCTATTTTATTTTAAATCTAGCGTGTAATATGCTTTGCATCTAGCGTGTTGCTCTTGTGTGTTTTTCCCTTGCCCTGCCTGTCTCTTGCTGGCAGCTGCCATCGTGAAACAAAAGGCAGCTGCCAGTTTGAGTGAACATCTCTCTCTCTCACTCACTCTTTTGCCTCTTGCTCTTGGAGCTGATGCAAAACCACTTCACAGACTGGGTGGCAGGCACTGATGCAAGGGGGGTTTGCTGCCCTTGGGATGCTTGAGCATGCAGTGCCTCTGAGACTTGCTGCCAGAGCTCAGAGCTGTGTTCAAGCCCTTGAACCTGGCTCAGCAGTAGCCAAGAGACGAGCAGCTGTCGCTCTGCCAGCACACCAGCTCAAGCTATCTCCGTTGCAGCAACTGCCCATTTCACAGGATTTGGTTATGCTGCTTTTGGCAAAGGTGATGGTTTATTAAATACCATTTTGGTCTTCTGCTCCAAGATGTGTATTCAAACACAGGGATCTTTTTTGCTCCAAACCAGTGGTGTGCCTACATCAGCTGAAAAAAGCCCGAAAGAAGCAAGATTGAACTGAAACAGCATTTGGAAGAAGAAATTGTCCTGTGTCAAATTAAAGTGACATGGGGAGAAAGTGGGATGAGGTGCCAGGACCTAGACCCTGAGGGCAGCCGCAGGCCTTGGATGCTGCAGTTCTTTGGCCAGTGGTTCTGTGCAGAGTGAAAAGTTGCTGTGTGTGTGAGAGTGCCTCCAAAACTCACTCAGGATCCTTATCCCTTGGCTCCTCTTATGACTCTATAACTCCATATTCTAGGAGACTTTGGAGACCATCAGAGGGGCCAGTTCAGCTGTTTTTTCCAGAGCTGGAAAGTCTGGAAGAGATGTTTTTGCTTTTCTTAGGGAGCCTTTACCCTGAGCTATAATGAGAACTTGCTTTGGGAAAACAAGCTGAACTCTTGACTGCTGTAAATAGCCATGGGCTGGGTCACGCCTCTGAGAAGGGACTGTGTCCTGCTGGGAGAGGGGCAGGAATTAACCGAAGTTTGCTGGAGCTGCGGCCACTGGCATGTCCTCTGTATTTTCTTACCTCTCTGGGCCGTGGTGCAGGGACTGGGGAAGAGGGTGAGGCACAGCATGCAGGGAGGTTGTAAGAAATCAAGCAAGACTCCGAACTATGGCGTAAAATGAAAAAGCCAAGTAAATGCAAGCCTCAGTTCCAATCAGGAAAGTTAGGAAATGAGATCTGAAACACCCTCCTGGGAGCCTGGTGTGTGCTGAAGAAGCATACTGAAATAAATTCTCATGCAAGCTGTATCACTCTGATCGTCAGAGAAACTGAGCCCTTGCTCCTTTCCTTTGTGACAATTCTCTTTCAGACAGCTCCTGGTATTTTTGCTGCATGGCTTTTATTTTTTTTTTTTTTCTTAATAGAAATGGGTATTCTCACGTCACTCATTGTAAGCTCTTTTGTGGAAATTATGGCAATATGGGCTTGTTCAGAGGGATAGTTTGGAAAGATCCTGGTTTGTCTGATTTGTCTGACATTGTTTTCCTAAAGCACAGAGAAAAGTCAGGAAAAGAAGCTGTAGAGGACAGGTCTGGAGTCCCTGAGGAGATGTCAGGGTGGGTGAGAAATCACAAGTGCAGGTGAGAAGCTTGTGCTTTTTGTAAGTGAAGAGCAAGCTATACTTTCCAAAAGATGATTTCCTCTAGATTAAGCAGGATTGCAAATAAACAAATGTGCCAGTTTTGGCCAGAATCTAGCAATATATCCTCTGGGAGAAAGGCAAGTCACGACTACCCTTCCCCCCACCAGGTTCGGGAAAGGAATCCCTCGAAGGAAAGTGAAAGAGATAAAACCTATTTATTAACAAACACACAGGAAAAAAACCCAATACTAAATAGCAAAACCCCTCACTATAACAAGAAAACCTGGGAAGAAATTAGAGTCCTCTTGTAGGTATGGTCCCTCCTTCTCGGAGCTGGCGTGGGGGGTGGCCTTAGGCCCCCTCCGGGCCTGAAGAGAAGTTCTCCTGATGTGTTCTGATGTTGTTGAAACAGTCCCAAAGAGAAAAAAAGAAATAAAAAACCTCACCAAAGTCCTAGGAAACATGCCGGAGGAAAAAAAAGAAAAAAACCCAAAAACTGGCTGAAGAGACAGGCAGGGTGCTCCCTCTGTGCTCCTGCAGCCGCTGGAGAACGCAGAGCCGTCTCTATCTCCGTGTCCTTGGGAACTTGCTTGGAAAAGTTCATTTAGTTTTTTTTTTTTTCCTCTCCCCTCTCAAGCTCAGTTTAAAGGCACAAAATTAAGTTTTTGGCATAGAGCCGTGATAGGGGATACACATCATAGAGTCACCCCAAGACAACAAAGAATAAAAGTTTATGGCCATGAGCAAAAGAGGGCATCTGGCACTGCTTGGTGTGCTGACTTGCCTCTTAGGCAGGTGGCAACTGCAGGAAAACAGGAAACACTTGCACCTGAGCCATTGCAATCCCCCTCACCAGAGCTCCTGGATGAGTCCAGAGGTTTTCTCTGCTTCCAAAACTATACAAAAAGTAGAGTTTATGGAAATATTTCCAGTTTGATTTATATGAGACACCCACTAGTAAGTGGATTGTGAAGAAGCAGCAGCATAAATGAACAGCTGGATGCTTTCAGGCTGCACTGTGGCCCCATGGACTTGTGCTCTGATATGCCACAGTTGTGCTGCCAGGAACTCCGTGGCTGTGACAGGAACATGGGGCAGTGGCTGCCCTAATCCACTCATTGGTTGTACCACAGGTGAAACATGCTTCTGCTCTAAAACTGTGTATTTATTTTAACTCCTGCAACACTGATGAGATAACACAGCTGTGACAAAGAGTGATTGAGACAAATCCTTTCCCTTTGCCACCATCTGCATTGGCAAGCCAGGACTGAGAGCTGGGCCAAATCCTGCTTCTGAATGTCCATCCTTTGCCACTGTTTTGGCTTCTCCTCTCTGCCAGCTAAGGAGCTTTTCCTGATTTCCCTTTAGGGAGCCCCATTTAGCAGCAATCCTGGGTGCTCTCTACATTTCCCCCCATGCTGCAGGGGCAGGATTCTGCTGAGGGCTCCAGTCCCCCTGCCCTGGGCACAGCTTCCTTCTCCAGCTCAAACTACACTGCTGAAGTGGCCTGCCCCTTTGCTTAAGTGATAATAACCCTTACAAAAGGATTCTAAAACATCTTCATAAAAGACAGAAAAAAATAACTCCTCTTTCTTTCCTCTAAACCTTCCACACAGATTTTCTGTAAGCCTGCCTTGGTCTGTCCTGTCTCCAGTCTCTGTTGAACCAGTCCCTCGCTGCTGATGGCTGCGGAGTTCCCTCACTCACAAGGCAGCAGCAGGGAGGAAACATGCTGTGCTCTGCCGTGGGTCTCTGTCTGGGGCTCCTCAGCTCTTGCACCTCTGCCTCACCATCACTCTGGTTTCCCTTCCAAGGCCCTCTGTCCCAGGTGCTCTGCAAAAAGACCTCCCTGGCCCCTTCTTTCTTCTTGTCCCCTCTCTGCCTGCTAACCTGCTGCCTGTGCCTCTCTCCCCAGCTGGGGTTTCACCACTTTGTCCTCCCAGTGTACACTCTGTCACCTTGGGCACACGGGCACAGGCAAAGAGCAGCCACAGGCCCCTCAGCAAGGCTGGTTCATTCTGTGGCAATCACCTCAGGGCTGATCTCAGGCATCAGGAGGATCTGAGGGATGATCTCACAAAGGGTGGGAGAGTTGTGGCCATGGCGAATTGGGGTGGGCACAGATCCTGGAAGAATTCACCTTGCTCCTGCCTGGACCTCTGCACATCCTGGTGAGAGACACTGATGAAAAACTGAGAGTTAAGGCCACCTTCCTCCTTCTCCTTCTGACATTCCTTGCTCAGTGAGAAAGTAGCTTATATATGACTGACTGCCCCTGCGAAAGGGAGAGAAAATCACTCACTGCACTCAGACAGAGAGTCAGGAGTGACAATGAGGATGAATCGGACTTCCACCTCCTAAAACAATTCCATAGTCTTTCCCTCACCAGGATATCAACCAAGAAAATATATTTCTTCTTCTACAACCCTTTACTTGCCACTTCTTCAGCTGCAGCTAAGGTGTACCTGGCAACACAGAAACAGCCTTTGCTGAAGCCCATCTCGGGGGATGTTTTCCAGTGGTAATTTGCCAAACGAGGACATGAGGTTTCACTGCAGAGTCTCACGTCACCCTCCTGCCCCTACTCATGTTCCCAGGCTACTGGGGTGATGCAGGTCCTTTGGGACCTGCTCTTTGCTGTGCCCTGAGCCCTGGGGGGATCAGCAGATCATGCTGCTCGCATCCTGAGATGCCCTCTGCCACCCAGACACAAAGAGCCACTTTCTAGGGACTCAGCCTCGGGCTCAATATGAAGTTTTAAGGCCAGACCCTCCCTACCAGCAAAATCAACTCTCCTACCTTACCCTTTTGTGTTTTCAGCTTTTAACTAAAGCAAGTTGGGGGCAGACTTTAAATTCACTTTTGATCTCAAGGAGGAGGATTGGAGATCATTACAAGCTAGGAATACCCCAAAACATTGGAGAAAACAGAAAATACCAATTACCTCAATGCTGGAGGAAATCCACACTGTCTGCATTCACAATGGGACTGACAGCAGCCAGCCATGCAATCTGGGCAATCCCAAGCCCTCCTGCCCCACAGTAATGTCCCTTCCACAGACTGGGGTGGATGATGGCCTGGGTTGTGCAGCTGCTAAAGCCCAGGTACACAATGAGGTGCAAAAACCTTGCTTTAAAGCCAACAAGAGCAGACACAGTGGAGGGCACTTGGGAGCCCAGAGTAACGGGGGTCTGGATCACGCAACTAGGGCAGGTTCACTTCTGAAAGGTCCCGGCAATGGGCACGTTTCCTGGGGGGTGCAGAGTTTACAGAGACAACAGGCTGCCACTCAAATGCTCTGCAGTGGGCTGTGAGGACACAGAGCTGGAGCAGAGTAACAGCGAAGAAACCAAGCCTCAGCCATCTGTAAATCTCATCAAACCATGGAAATCCCCTCTTTTTTTCCAGTAAAAGGCTCTCTTGTGTGGGGAAGAGGAAGGCTGAGCTGTTGATCTCAGTGTTGAGGCATCCCTTTTAAGATTCCCTACAACATCCCATTTCTCATCTCTGCCCCCAGACCTGCCTGCCTCCTGGAAATGCACTGGCAAGGTTGAATTTCGAGAGCCTGTCTTGTTGCTCTCACTCGCATGTCATCCCTCAAAAAGAAAGCAGGAGCTGGGGGGATGTTGAGGGCTAGGATGAAACAGCCTGTGCATGCCTGGTGGTTAATGGGCGGTCAAAGCTTGCTCTCCCCGAGCTGGGCTCCTGCTCTGGCCAAGTCTGGAGCCCTGCCCTGGCACGGCCTGACCCCTCCGCGATTCCCGCCTCGATACTCGGCACTGACCGCTGGATTCTTCTTTAAGAAGATAAGAGGAGGCGGAGGCGGTGGGAGAGAAAGAAACCCCCACAAAGCCTCCTATATAAAGTCAAACTTGCCAAGCCAAAGCCAATAAAAAGCTTCCCAGCTGTTCCCGCTCCCCCGAGCCAGCCCGGGCTCTGCAGGCCGCAAAGCCCTCCCTCAGCCGGGGAGCCGCGGGGCGGGGGCCGGGGCCGGGACCCGAGGGCAGGGCCCCGCCGCGGGTGTTCCGGCTGCAAGGCTGGGGCCCCGGGAAGCGAGAGGTGCCTGCCAGAGGGCTGACTCAGCGGGAGACAGCGGTTTGTGTAACCTCCAGCAATCCATTATTACAAAGGGGCTTTCAGGAACTCCTCCGTGCCAGGCGCGGCGAGGGTTATTGATTGAGGAGACAGTGCGAATGCACAGAGAGGCTCCATCCATTAGGGCCGCTGCTCTCCACCAATTAGAAAAAAATCATTACTCAGCAGCCATCAATGGGCTCTGCGCTGCGCTGGAGTGCATGCATTCAATCTATCTTCTCCCACCTCCCTGAAAACTTAATGACAACTATTAGAGCTCCGCTGAATGCCCGGTGTGTACAGAAGCAAAGATTCATTTGGTAATCTTAGTAATTACGACGCCATAGGAGGACACATGCTAAATTCAAACAAGGGTGTGAGGGGGAGCCGAGGGGGGAGACGAGCCTGAATTCCTGTGTTGTGAAAGCCCTTGTCTTGCTCAGCCTCCCATCCCTTCCCACTCACCTGCTGCTTCCCCTCCCCTTCTCCCACAGCCTCTCGGTGGGCTTTCTGGGCTCACTTTTCTCCTTTTTTTTCCCCCCCTCCCCAAAAGGAGAACATCATTTTTTGAAAGTAAATTGAAGTGGGACGACTTGGGAAATGTTAGAGACCTCTGGATGAGGCACAAGCCTGGCAACACTGTTTGACAGCACTGCCCTGAGCGATGGAGGAGGCAAATTCCCATTTACAAAAGCCCGTGGAACTGTTCTGGAGCCCCGCTGGCATAAGACCGGCAGGGTGCAATTTATTTACTCTGCCACAGGCCTCTCCTTACCCCACCCCCGCCACCCAGCCTTTTCATTTACACACGTCAGGACTGAGCTGAGTGGGACCCTCGCCTCCCCCCTTGCCAATGCATGTCACTCCGAGTTATGGGGAAAGCAAAGTCCCAGGAGGGAATTTTTGGAAGAGCTCAAGGATGGATGTGACATGTCATTGAAGCTGAAAGGAGCAGTTACTTACAAGCGGTGGAGCTTTTCACAGGCCTGCTCTTCTCCAATCCGGGAAGAGGTAAGTCATCATTATCTGAGGGGCACTGACGGTGCTCATCAGCAGCCAGAGCCTGGTGACTGCCGTCAGTCACGCCGGCGTTCAACACCTCTCCTCCCAGCAGAGGAACACCTACCACACCTCTGGCAACCGTGCATCTGGCAGATTTCATCAGGATAAGGGACAGCTAAAAGAACAACATCCCTGTTTCCTTTTTAGTACCCTCTAGAGGAGCTCATCCTGCCAGGGCCAGCTTGCACAGCACCAGCCGGTCCCAAGGGGAAGATCAGGGTGAAGGTGAAGACAGGCTCCCAGTGCCTGCCTCAGTTCAAGCCTGCAGGCTGATCTTGCAGGGCAAGGAGGAGCTGGGTCACCACAGCTCTGCAGCCACTCTTGACTTGTCTGGGCTCAAGACATTAGCCCTGAGCATCACAGCTATGAGAAGTCTTGATAGCAATGAAGACTGCTTAATTTTCAGCTGGGCTTAAAACCACAACAACAGCACAAGGCTTCTTTGAACTTTGCTTGTGCTCCTTGATCTTCTTCACATGGACACATTATAGGAAGAATGCAGAAGTTCCTACAATACCCAGCAGATGGAAAAATATGTCAAAGGCAAAATGGCACAGACAGTAGTAGGAAAATCAGAAAAAAGGGAAGTAAATCCCAAAGACTCTACTCAATTTTTATTTTGGTTTTACTCAGGGGAGGTATTTTTAAGTTCAGCAGGATTTATTAAGTACAGAGTGAAGGCCTCAGACTTCAGCGGGTTGTTAAGGAAAATGTAACCTCCAAACTTTCTCAGAAATAAAAATAGAAGGTATTAAAGTATTCAGTGGAGAGAATAATCTTTTTTCTCTGTCTATGAAGTATGAGAAGGGCACTAAGAGAAAGGTTACTTGTCTGCCATGCTACACAACTTAGGACAGGCACAGAGAGCCCTTTCGTTGCTGAAGACCAAACAGGCCTTCTAAAACGTTGGGTAAGTAACATATTAACATCCTCCTTAGTGTTATCCAGCAACTATGGTGAAAAAACACAGGTGACAAGCCCCCTGCAAAATGATATCACAGCCTGTCTGCCCCTTGTGTACCCTCTCAGAGAGGGCTGTGGATCACATGGCAGGATGTACCCTTGTAAAGTCTGCAGATGTGACTCTGTCCTGATGGACCTCTTACATCCACAACTAAGTGGCTTTTAATGTTAAAGTTTATTAAATAAAGAATGAATTCTCAGCCAAGCAAAAGGGCATGTGTTGGTAAAATGCAATGAAAAGATCAGCATGTGCAGGGCACCAGGAAGAAGAGGAGATGGACTTCATCACAAAACTCTCCAGTGCCTTCTGATGTTCCTTCCCCTGATGCACTGCCAAAAGGCACAGAGCCCCTGCGGCAGGGACGCTGGGAAAAGAGAGACCACAGCAACCAGATCAAAAGACAGGTGCCTCCATGATTCCTATCCAGCCATCCCTGACCTTGAGGCATCCAGTGTGAATCAGAGCCAGGAAGGGCGGCGTGTGAGAGTCCATCTGATCTCCCGCTCACGGGGAAGGTGCTGGCAGCCACCACGCGGGCTGTGGATCCGGCCATCTGCTGCAGACACGGGGGAGCTGAGTGGAGGCCCAGCTGGCAAACAGGCTGGTGGCCGGCTGGCCCCTGAAACAGTGAGGAAGGTCTGCAGGTTCAGCACAGATGGTCCCAGGAGAACAAGGAGTTGCTCAGACACGAAGATTTTTCTGTGCCTCTGGGACACCATGGAGACCAAGCTCACCGGTAAGCCAGGCAAGGTGTTTTGCTGCTCAGGTAGAATGTTAGGTTAGAGGTCTAAGCACCATCTTGGCCCATCTCCTTATGACCAAAAGGCATGGAATCACTTTCCCTGCTTAACCAGGAGCAGGCAGAGCTGGGCTCTCTGGTGTGTACAACTTTACTTATCTGCAAAGCCTTGACCACTGCCCTTTGGGATTCCCTGTGAGGACCTCAGCAATGGGGAGAGGGGGAAAGGGCAGGTGCTGAATCAGTAGCACTGGACATTTACTAAAAACTGCAGGCTCTGGAGGATGAAGGAGGATATATCAGATCCTTTGACCAGGGGCACTTGCTATGTTTGTCTGTCATTGGTGCTCGGGGAATGGTGTGGAGGATGACCACCTAGAGATACATTTGCTGAGCTATTTGCTTAAACTACAGAGTCACTTGGGCACCATCATCAGAAGGAAAGCCATGAGCTCCTTTGCCAAGAGACTACTGATAACGCCCTTGAAGAAAAATCTTAAAACTCTAGGCCCATTTGCTGAGCCTCCTTCTCCACATTAAGAGTGATTATAGTATCAGTACGATTTAGGATCATAGTTTAAAAAGCTCCAACTCAGTCATGACACAAAGCCAAAGATGGAGAAGAAGCACCCATATGACAACAAATACTCAAAATATGGCAATTTCACAAGTTTTCCATGATTAGGACTATTTTTTTCTTGACTCTCTAAACAAAAAAATGGCTCCACCATACATCAGCAGAGTGAAAACTCTGCTGAGATGTTTCTCAGTGTGTGCCTGGGGATAGCGAGCAATTTAATCTCCAAGGTTTAAATTCGTACTAAATGACAGATGCACGTTGTGGATGTCTTCTAATGAGATGACATTTGCCCAGATTCTCTTCCTGTAATTCCATAGCTGTTCAAAGAAGCTGGAACAAGAAATCTGCCCAGGGGCTACCTGCAGATATAAGATAATGTTTTGAAACTCTACACCTTCCTTTGTTGTTTTGCAGGATGCTCTGGATGATGCATTTTTGGTGTATTTATTTACGTTTGGAATAAAGTCCTCTTGATGGTCCTATCCTATCCCATTTGGAAATACTTCAATTGGTGCCTCTCATGGCCTCTTTTCAGAATTTTCTTGCTTTTCATTTTAGACTAAAAAATATTTATGGATTCTTAGGTATTTCTTGGTGATTAAACTGCTCCTTTCTGGATGCCTGAAACATTTTTGTTGAGAAAATATTTCTGCTGTAGCGGACCAGACCGGAGCCTTGTTTTGGTGGGATCATTGCTTAGGTGTCTTCCCCTCAACCCTTTTAGTATTTACAAGCTCTCTCTCAGCTGCAGTATCTTTCCCTTCCTCCTAGAAAAGCGTGTCCTCTTTTCTATAATTTCCTTTTGCCACCTACAGATCGTTTCCCAATCTGTCAGCCATTTACAACTCCCTCTCATCTCATGCTTTCTCTCATCCCACTCCACTGTGCTTTTGTCAGTCATTCCTTGTCTTCCCTAGCTCTTCTTCTGTTTCTGTATCTTCTGCTTCCCTCCTTCACCATCATGGCACCCCTCTTGTAACAGATGTCCCTCTGCCTCCTCCTTTCCCCTGTGACTATGTCCCAGAGCTACCTGACTTGCTACTCTGTGTAGGTCTTCTTGTCTTCTTATCTTCTCTTGGCCCTTGTCAGAAGTACCCTAAATGTCTGTTGTTCCTTTGGATCAAAAGCAAAACTACCCCAGCATCTCCCAATCCTCTCCTTGTGTGAGCTTCCCGGGGAGAGAGCTGCAGGCTCAGGGGGAGGACGCAGCCCCATCCCTCCTCAGCACAAGGAAGGACCTTCCTGGCCTTGGGCCCTAAGGAGAAGAGGAGGAGTGAAAGCCAAGCCGGCTCTTTTCGGGCTTGTCATCTCTGCCTAGTTACTGTTCCTCACGTCCCCCAGCCTGCCCTGCAGATACCAGCGGTCATTTATCTCAGATCATTCAGAGAATCAGCATAAACCAGTTGCTCTCACCCCTATTTACCCTGGTGAGATGTTGCTTCTATGTCAGGCCTGCAGGAGTGCTTGCATTCCCCAGAGCTGGGTTATTTTCCTCAGATGTACTATTTTGTTTAATGAAAGGTGCTACCTGTGCCTACATCCCTTCCACCCTTTTTGGCAAAGACACACTGAGGTACAACCTCCCTACCTTCCTCCCTGAGATACATTTGTTTTGTCTCCTCCCTTCCACTCAAACAGAAGCGTCTCAGACAAGACAGGCTCCAAGCCATTTTCCGGGAAGCAACATCCCTGTTCTGTCTCTCCTGCTGGAGAAATTCCTGTCACTGGAAGGGTTCCTACCCCACTGTCATGAACAGCAACAGGTCACACATCAGCTCTCTAGAAAACCAGGCAGAGAGTCTCCTTCCCGCTGAGATATGAAGACTACCCGCTGCCAAAGTAGGAGAATGCTTCCAAAGAAGTCGACTGGAAAATATTAAGACCAAAATCATCCCAGTGCTCCCCCGGGGTTTGAAGTACTGATGGTCAGTGCAATTAGACCATGGCAGGGTTGCAATCTGAAAATTGTACCCTACTCAATGCCACCAAAATTACTGGGTGCTGAGGCCACAAAGTCCACAAGACCCATTTTGTGCTCTGCTTTGCGTCTCTTCTCTGCCCACTCTGTTTGCCGCTGTCTCCAGCAATAGGGAATCCTTATCTGCGTGGAGACTGGTCTCTGCTGCTCCTCTCTTTCCCCACAAAGTTGGAGCAGGGCAGAGCCCGTGGGCAGGCAGGAGACCCAGAGGAGAGTGGGGGAGGGAGAGGATTACCCTGAGGAAGGGAGTTGCCAGTGTCTGAGGGTTGGGGTGTGGGGGAAAGGGGAGGCTGTACCAAGCCTCCAGTGCCACACGCCCCACAGGTTTTGCCAGGTGATTCAGTCTCTCAGCAAGGGTTTCATTGCCCCTATAAACTGAACCAACTAAGCACTAGGAACTAAGGACGGATAAAAAGTGAGACTTGCCTTCACCTGGACCTTGCCAGCTTAAACCTTTGTCCCAGAGGCTCAGCAAAAGCATAATACTTGATGATGCTGTGGCCCTTCTCTTGGTATCGGTGTCATGAAAGATTCAAATGGCATTGTCCACCTACAAAGCCTTTGCAGAATGAATCAGTTTTCCTATGTGCCTGACTTGACACACATTCCCTGACCACTTGGAGGTCACAAATTTAATTAAACCTCGGTGAATAGTAGCAGACCTCACAGAAATAAAGGCCTTAATCCAATCAAGCCACATTTGTACTCCCTGTACAGCATCAAGCACGACCAAAGCAGAAGGGACAGACCGTGGCGAGCTAGAAGGGCCCCAAGAAGTTCTTCTGTACAGCACCATTTATGGATGATAATGTGATTGTGACACTTGCAGACAATACCAGCAACTTCTCAAACGGGAGGTCCAAGGCTTGGTATTATCACACTCAGCTAGTGCCAGAAACATGGGAAAGATCACAGCTAGTTCTGGGAGTAAAATGCCTATGGCTCAGAGGAGAGCTATCATTTGTCAAGTGGAGATCAACTTTAACAGCAGCTGGTACAAATCTCTCACCAAAGTCACAGCGTTGTTTGTGTCGGTCACTTTTGGGGGAGACCCATCCACTCTTTTCTGTTAAAAAAAAAAAAATAAAATAGGGAAGAGCAGAAACAGCTTGTTGTCCTAGGCTTTTAATCTGCCTGTGCAATAGTAATTAATTTTGCATAACGTCTCATGCTGCATTCCACCCTGGAGGAGGCAATGCTTGATGTGTGGGCCAGGTGATTCACTGGTGATCAGAGGAGCCAGCTGTAATTTTTTCTGGAGCTGACAGAAAAGTCTACTGAAATTTTGAGAGGAGGAAAATGTGACAATGTCATCATAAGTTGCTCATCTTCAACATATGCACCAGTGAACATTTGCAGAGTATTGAAATTTTAGCAAGGAATGGGCAAATCCTTTGCTAAAGAATTCACAGTATTCACCCCAAGGATAGAATTCCTACTATTCCAGTATAGTAAATTTCACTAATCAGATTAAGGAAGATGCAATCTGGAAGTAGAATTGTAGGGGGCTTTGAGATATTTTCTGGGTGTTGCTAACTGTCAAAATATTAGTAAATTGTGCCTTAACAGTATGCAGTTAAAACCAAAACTATAACAGGAGCGAGATAGGTATGCAGAGTCAGGAGCTGGTTCCTGATGCAGGCCCTGGTTAGGAGAAAAGGCATTTGAAATGGGCAGCAAGGCAGTGTTAAAGGATCTTATTGTTGGACACCTCAAGGGAAGGTAGGGACTAAGAGCTGTGTGCTTCACAGAAGCCTTCATCCATCCTACTCAGAAACCAGACTGGAAAATGGAATGGGAATTGGCTCTACTCCTTGTAACTCAGACTGCAGTAGTAGATAGAGAACATGCTGATACTGCTTTTTAATGCTCTACAGAGAGTAAAAGATAGCGCTTGTCCCAAAATGTTTGTAATGAAAAGGAATAATGACATTGGAGGGAAAGCACAACTTTTGCTTCACGTTTTTTGTAGGCAGAGCTGAAGTTTTGCTGCATCTTTTCTTGCACTGGTGGAGGAGGAGGGAACTTAGGAAAATTGGCTTCATTGGAACCACTCAGCTCAAAAAATGGGGCTTTAAAAATGAGAGAGTGGGAGAGAGAGGAAACTGTAATGTTTTACAAACCATTTCACCTGTGTGATGAGCAGCCTAGGATCAGCTGCAATGTGCATGGGATAGTGTCCTGGCCAACCTTCCCCAGGAATCTGCTCAGGAGAAGTCTCCTGCCCCAGGCCAGACTGAGCAGACTGCAGTCGCACTCTGCTCTTGGAGCTGCTCTGGGCTCTCTGCGTATGCTCGAGTTCAATAGGCTTTGCCCCTGTGCTCATTCTGCTGATTAAAAGTAATCATTTTTTTAAAGCCACCAGCATGTGAGCCACAAGGATTCGTTCATTATTGCTCAGCCGTGCTGCGAGATGCTGTCTAGAAGTAATTAATTGGGCAACGCTTTGGAAATGTGGAGAAAAAATATTTTCAGGGGAAAAAATTAGTGCAGGAAGAGGGGGAGAGGCTTGTATTTTCCCTTTGAAGTGGGGATCTTTTGCTGAGAGGGAGGGAGGCAGAGCCAGAGAAACAAGCCCGCTTATAATTTTACAGCGTTATTCTCCACAGCTGTATGTATAAACACGTAACTTCAGCCTGTGTTTTCACCTCGTTTTAAAAATACCCCTAGGAGCTGGACTTTGTTAATGAGAATTTGTTGTGGGAAAATTTGTTTTTCAGGAGAGGGAAGCCTGCCCCTGTTGCAAACCCTCCCTTCGAGCCCAGTGCATGCAAAGGGGCAGCCCTGGGAGGTCCACGCCACCGTACTCGGTGTCGTTTGCAGAACATCTGCTCCTGTCCAGCCAAACCTCAAATAATCCTGCAACTTTAACAGGAACCACAAGTTCATGCAAGGAAAAAAGGGTGGAGACCCAGCAGCTGTCAGGCAGGCCTATTTATATCCCGACTGCCAGTGCTGAGTGACGTCGGTAATTCCCTGGTGAGGTCTCTGGCCCAGCACAGCATCAGCTGCGCTGTTCTCTCTAGCCATGGGATTAAATGGCACTAAATCGGAATGAACTTTTTACACAAAACTGCCTTTCAAAGCACGAAGTCTGCCTTCTGCCCTGACTTGAGCCTGGGGGGCAGGTTTGCTCAACTTGCCCTGAGAAGGTGGCACTCAGAGGTTGTTTTGAAAACACCCATTTTCGCAGGGGCCCTCTGGATTGGGGATCCATCAGCACTAGGAAGCTGGCAGCACTCTGAAATGAAGCGATTCTTCATCCCAACAGATTGAAGAATGAACTGGGGACTCAGACAAAAAAGGGGGAGCCCGTGGAGAAGGGAAGGATATACCAGGAACTATCAAGGGAGCTAAAGGAAGAGGGGGCAATTCTTTCCAGAGGCAGAGATTGTGTGTCAGTATATGGGCGAAGTCTCCAGGCAAATCAGGCATTGTGGATTCAAGTGTAGAAACAGTGGCATGGAGTACTTTGCATGCCTTTGGTAGGTTTTGAACTCGGGATCACACAAGCAGTTGACTTTCTGTTTTGCAACAGGGAATTTTGCAAATCCAGAAAAGAAAATTGAATGTGCCTCTTCAAAGACCACCATCTCCTATGAATTTTTGTGATACCCACCTGTCAGACAGGGCACATATCCAAAAGAGAGGGCTGTAGAAATTGCTGGGAGAAGGAATTATAGTAATATAAATAATAATTAGCAAAAATAAAATACTGCCACTCCCAGCATCCACCCACTCGAGAGCCACCCAGGCTCTGACAGTGTTTCAGGCAAGCAGCCTTGTCATCCATGGCCCTGAAAGAGGCATAAAAGTGGTTCCTCTGCTTGCCAGTGATTTGGCCCAAGCCACCCTTTCCCACCATCAGCTCTCTGTGATGCCAGGATCCCTGCAGGCACTGTGATGGTGACGGCTCTGGCATGCCAGGAAACCAGGCAGGACTTCAGGATTTTTGAGTTCGTGGGTGATCTGGAGTACTTTTGAAAAAAAGGAATGATTTGGCATTGAAGTAGAAAGAGGAGTTTATGAAAGAGTGGTGTTTATTTGTGCATCTGTGGCTTTAAAGGAGCATTGCGTTCCGGGTCGAAAGGGCTTGGCTGGGGCGGCGAGTTCAGCTTTGTTTTCAGCCTGTTCTGCGGGTTGCATTTAATTGCGCCGTTGCACGATGTTTTCATGCTATTTTAAGAAAGCGTGTGTACTCATCAAAATTATCAGGGAAACACAGATTCCCAGAAGTACCCCTAGTCGCAAAGGAGCGGACAAGCTCTCTCAAACATCCCGAGCGTGTCGGCTGATCCGCCTCCCCCCCCCTCCAACTCCCAGCCCTCTGCCCTCCTTGTGCCCCCCATCAATAATCCGCCTGCTTTCGCCAGCAGTGACGCTTATCAGAAAGGGCAGCTCAGTGAACTGGCAGGGACATGATTCCAAGGTCATCCGGGGATCCCCAGCCACGGGCCAGCCCACCCTGAGCCTCCCGGCCAGCCCAGGGGCACAGGGCTGGGAATCAGCCCCACGGCCGCCCGGGGAGGGAGAAGAATAGGGTAAAGAGAGGGCAGAAAGAGAGAGAGAGCACAAAAGAGCTCGAGGCACTTAAATAGCGCTTGGGATGGTTGTTGTGATGGGGCCTGGGCCCTTTTGGATGGTGTTTCTGACACTTTTAAACGCGCTGACGGGCCCTGGTTCTAGAGGATTATGTTCAGTAGCGGCTTGCTGTTCCTGGCAGTAGGCACAAACAAATAGCTTATTACATCGGGGCCAACGTTATCAAAATGGCTTTAAAAAAGCAGTCAGCTTTAGTCTCCCTCTGCTCATTAGAAACTGAGGTTAATCACTTGCTGTGAAAAGGCTCACCACCAACTTGCTTACTCCTCCAGCCCTTCTTTTCTGCCCTTCTCACAAGTAAATCCCTTATTCAGCTGGTCTGTCCCCCCGCCATCAAGTAATTCCTTATGCCTGCCACCCACTCTGCCTGGATTAACCTCAGGTGGTCACTACATTGCGCAGTTCTTGAAATGCGCTGCCTCTGAGCAACCTCTTTTTGCTTTTTATTCCTAAGCCTGGGTTTTAAAATCCCTCTGTGTATCTTGAACCTGCCAGACTCTTTCCCTCCAGGCTCTGCTAGCAGTTTAATAGCCTCTTGTTTCTCTTAAGTCCCCACCTTACCAAGCTGGATGTGTGAAGAGCACTGATGGGGAGGCAATGACTTCTGGCTCCCCGGCTGTGCCGGGCACCTTCTCCACTGGCTGCTGGCTCTGACAGCACGGGCAGCAAGGGCTGCTTTCTTGAAACTCGGTGCTTGGTGCCACCTGCCTGAGTTTATGTGCCACCTGAGCCCAGATGTGCCTTGCACTCACTGCTGGCCACCCCACAGCCACAGCCACAGCCACAGCCACAGCCACAGCCACAGCCACAGCCATAGCCACAGCGACAGTCTTTTCCTGATGTGGTAATGGAGGTCTCCCTGGACAGGAAATAAGGTCTTTCTTTCTGACCTCTTCATTGGGCAGCTGCTGTGGCCACAGCTCCCAGTATGGAAATCTTTTGGGGGCTTCCACATGCCTTATGCTTTTGCCATCTCGTTCTTGGTGTCTGACTCTTGCTCTGCTGGAAGAAGCAGTGGCTGTGAGTTCGGGGTGAGACACACCTGGCTGTGAGGAAGGCAGAAGAGCTCAACATGTACTCTGACTGGAAAAGCAGCCTAGGATTTTGAATGGAGGCAGAGGCAAGGGAGACTGTCTTGAATGTTAGAGCTGCCTGATGTCAAGTGGTGGTACTGGCATCCACTGTGGGGACATTCTGGTCACCTTTCTGGTCCATCTGATTTGTTTACTAAAGGCACCAAGACAACAGCTGAAAAATGAAGAAAGTAATGCTCTGGCCCCAGCATGCTGCTAACGTAACCACAGTGGTTCCAAGCTCTGCCCAAACGAGAAAGACTTTCCTTCTGCAAGGTGCTGTCGGTGACTTTGACTTTGCAAGGAATCACTGCCTCCAGACAGTGTTTGGTGGAAGGGATGGGGTGGGCTTCCACACCTCACAGGGTATCCACAAATGCAGTGAAGCCTCTGACTGGATTTCCAGGAAACCCCAGGGTCTCACTCTCTCTGATTAGAGGAAAGAAAACTAGATCAGTGGGAAACATTAGAAATGCCTTTAAACAGAGAAACCAATGAGACTCCCACATGTACTGCAGAGGCAATAATGTTTCGGGGGAGTGCGGGAGCTCTGTTTTGTGCTGCCAAGTCTCAGCTATTGGGATGCGATCTTTATCTGTGTCACTGTGAGCCTGTGTGCAATGGATCTGCCTACAAAAGCTTGGCTGCAAATGGCAGCATGACTTTCACTGAGTCCCAGGGACAACGAGGCAGGGAAGATGGTCCATTTCCCTTCCAGCCACCCTCTGCCTCGGTTATGGTGTGTGCTGCCGCTTGCCTGCAAGATGATTAGCAGAGCTGCCAGCAAAATGTACCTGCTCTGTTGCCTGTGCCTCTGGTTTGAGATGGTTTCCTGAATTTGTAGAGCCCTTCTGATGTCCTCTGCTGAAACTTCAGATCCTACACAGGGAAATTCAGCCTTTGTCTTGGCTCCCTTTCAGGCAATGCACAAACCCGTGGCACTTGGGATGAGCCCCACGGAGGGAGGCACAAGTGAGATCCGGTGGCACCGTCCATGGGCCACCATCCTGACTGGTCCCCAGCCCTTTAGATGCCACTTGAAGCAGCAGAGAGAGCCACCCACGCTGTGCCTGCCTGGGGCCTGTTGCTGCAGCTGGGCTGTAAGGGCAGCCGTGGGGTTTTGGAGACAAGGACAGGCAATTTCCTGCTCTGCCTTTTGGCTGCTTTCGAAGGCGTCACTCGGTGTTCGCGGCTGACATGGTGGCACTCGGAGGTCCTGCTGCAGGTCACACAGAGGTGGTTCGGCACCAACCTTGAGCTGGCACATGAGGAAATCCCCTGGCAGGGGGAGCAGGGGTGGCACAGGCCGGCAGGGAGCCGCTGTCGGGGCGGTGCTGGCAGCACTGCCCACCTCTGCCAAGCGCCGCTCCACGGCTCGACTGATGTGCGAGCAGGCACAGGACACAGAGGGAGCAGCCAAGTGAGACCTCAGCCCAGGCTTTCCCTGGTTTTCAACGGGATTATCCTGCACGGCAGCATTTTTTAAGCCGTTTCAGTCTTTCATTAAGTTCATTGCAGTGCAGCTGCTCATGGAGTTTCAGAGGGTGTGTAAAGCCCCACTCTGACTCCCGGAGCCAGAAAAAAAAGTACAAATCACTTTTTCCCACAACTGTGTGGACATTTTCCCTCACTGAATTCACACAAAGCGAATCCCAGCACCTCACTTGGGATATTCCTTATCCCTTAGACCAGGGTATCACCTGCAACCTTCCTGAAGCCACTGAGATACCAGCACAACCAGTCTGGGGTTTCTGCCATAACACCAAGGACCTGTTTTGGCCGAGGGAGAAGAAAGACACGCTCAGGACAGTGAGGCCCCTGTGCTTGGCAGCCTGTGTGCGACTCTGGGCCAGGCGTGCAAGGAAGGACAGGCAGCTTTAAGACCTTCCCCTGCCGCTGAGGCAGCTGGGGCTGGCCTGATGCCCGAGTATAAACTAAAGCAGCTTCACAACTGCTTTAATTTATGTCCGATTGCCAGTAGCCCTGGGGCATTTCTGTCAGCCGAGGCTCAACCAGCTGTAACAGCATCCTGGTTTCAGCTTCTCCTCTCGGTGTTCACTGCTTTTGCCTGTGGCTGAGAGGAATCGGGGTGCAAGTGGCCCCAGTGTGGGTTCTTCTCAGCAGACCATCTTCAGGACATCTGTGCTGCTCACCCTGCTGCCTTCTGGCCAGGTTACAGCCCGTGTTTCCACCCCGCTGTATGGAAAGCACTTCCTTCTCATATTTGTGACGGCGCTTCACGATCTGTATCTATACAGATGACGTGAGCAGCGAACTCCTCTGCAAACCGCCCACAAATCACCCTGGAGTCAAAAAGCCCAATCACAAAGACTACAAAGAAATATGAAAAGACCGTCTGAAACTCAGAAATAGATGATGTACAGTAATTTTTCCCATCTCTCTGCTTTTGCTGGAATTAATCAACAATCTCTGCCTGCAATTGCTGGGAGTAATTTATTTCAAGAAATGCAAAGAAAGAGCATTTAGGATAAATATTTAAATTTCCTCTTCCAGCCCATCCTATTCTCAATCATTGTTTGTGTTCAATTCAGTCAGCTATGCATAAGCTGATGCTCGTTCTCTGTGCTCTGGATATTTACATATTTTTTTCTCTGCTGAATCTCTGATCCCTAAGTCTTTCTTGGGTGGGGAAGCAATTATGTGAGTAAAATTTCCTTGGGGACTGAATTCTGGGTGAGAATGCATAAGGTCACCCAGGACATGGAGAAACCTTTACTGACAGGTTTGGTGCTCCCAAATGCTTGGGTCTACCTGTTCTGTTTTGATTTATTCCCCCTCTGCTTGGGATGGTGAAAGTAGTGGTACTGAAGAAAAGGGAACAGTGTGGGCAAAAATGCAAGAAAGCTTGGTTCTAGGTGTATGTGAGTCAAGTTGTAGAGAGCACATAAAAAATGAGATTGGAGTTTGCTGTAAAAAACCCTAAAACATGAAAAAGCTTTAGTGTTGTGGAAACTATTTAAAAATGTTTTGCTTTATTTTTTTTTAACAAGAAAATTTCATAAATTGAGCTGTGGGAATAATAAAAAAAAAAACCCAAAACTTCAAAAGCAGAGCTTCATGTCTTTCAAATGGAGAAGTTTGAAAAGACGAAGAAATGAGAATAAAGGATTAATTCTGATCTATGGTTGTTCATGCATGTGCTGGTCATGGGTTTCCCCCAGTTTCCTGTAGCCAAACATCCATAAACACAGTCTGGACGGGCTCTGGCTGACCCCCTGCCTAACCTGTGCCGCCCCACTGCCGCTGCGCTTCCCACTTTGGTGAGCTCTAATTAGCTCCTGCCAACAGAGGTTTGAACTGGAGCGGGCTGGGGGAGAGTAATATATAAACTTTAAAGGCAGCTCATCCACCACGTGCAATTTGTATTTTACACCTCATGAATTTTAACAGCTAAAGTTATAACTTCACTGTAACCCCCTGTGTGCCAGCACCTCTGCCTGGCGGTCCAGGGATGGAGGCTGCATCACAACTGCAGCTTGCCAGGCTCAGAGAGGCTTTCCCTGCATCCTTGCCCTCCCTTGGCCAGCAGAGCTGGGCTGAAGGTGCAACTTTCACTGCCTTCTCCCCCAGCTCCAGTGCCACAGCAGCCAACAGCAATTCCTTTTTTTCCCCTCTTCTCCTAAAAGAGCTCAGCCACTTGTTCAAGCCCTTCCTTTCACGCTGAGTATTAGAGTAGCAAATGCCCTCCAGATACCACTAAGTGGCTGCTTAAAAACAAAATAACAAACATAAAAACGCAGATGACTGCAGCACAGAGTTAAAAATCTCTGCACTGCTGGCAGGTTTTGCAGAAAGCTGTAGCTGGACGGGCACATGCTTGATTTTCTGTGACTGTCATTTGCACTGCCATTAAAAGTCGATGTTGTGATTCTATAACAACACCTCGGAACACTCGGTGGAATCAGAAAGAAGTTGGTTCTTTACAACATGAAAACTGCACATGCAGGTGAGAGCTGGGACCTCTGCTCCCCAGTGGTGTTTCATTACGGCACTGAAACTATTAAACCAATTTCCTAGTGCTCGGGTGTGAGGTGGTGTGAGGTGCCTGTTGGGTTTCCCTAGCTGAACAGACCAGCTCAGAAGCCTGCAATTCATTAAGTGAGTTATCAGACAACAGCCTCCCCTGCTTTCTCCTTGGCATGCCTGCAATCCTTAACTCACAGCTTGGATTTTTTCCAGTTTGGTATAGCTGGAGGGAGACTCAAAGTCCTTTCATTTGGGGCCATGATGCCCCAGCAGGTGGATTAGTTGAGTGTCAGTCTCTCTGTGAGTGGGGCTGGCTGTGCTGCCCTCAGTGCTGAGGATTCAGCCTCTTACCCAGCCCTCTGCAGCCGCTGGGGACGGCTGTAAATGAATCAAGTCAGGTAGCAGTGTAGCTGCCTAGCCAGAGCTCTGCTGGGACGGGGCCCTGTGCTCCATGGCAGGGTTATCAGCCGAGCTGGCAGCTGGCAGCAGTGGGAGCTGGCGGAGAGCGAGCTCAGCTGTCTGGAGGGCACGGTGCAGATGTAGCCCGTGGTCAGCCAGCCTGATGTGTGCTGTCAGACCTAAGTAAGCTGTCAGCCCCTGAGCTAACACACACGAGCTAACATCCTAAAGCAAGACAATGCTTTAAGACATCCTAAGGTCTTAAAGGCAAGACATCGTGTTCCTTAATGCAAGCTAAACCAGCCAAATCTGGCTTTGGCTTGTACATCAACACTCCCTTTCAGCGGGCAGCAGCGAAGATGTGTTCCCAACAGTCCTCTATGTCCTGGTTGCCACAGAGCTGTGCCGGGCTGTTTTCTAATTTTCAGTCTGTACAGGTTTTCTGGTGAAGGGGCAGAGCCTGGAAACTGCTGCTGAGGTCTTGCTTTCTTCTGCTGTGATGTGGGGGACTCTCAGGAGCAATTGGTGGGCCAAGGATTCAGAGCCACTGCCTATGGAGTGGGGAGGCAGGAGTTACCACACAGAGTGAGAGTGTCAGAGGAAAGTGGTACACCAGGTCAATTTATACCATCTCTCATCAAACCTAGATCTGCCTATGCATGGGCCCCGTGCTGCCATCCTGGAGCCGCTACAAGTCCCCTGATGATTTTGCAGGAGGCTGTGCTGACTCTTCATACATCCAGCTGCTGCCTGCTCTATCCTCCATGAATGAGAAGCAGGAAGAACTGGCTTGTGCTGGGGTCTGTGTGACTGCAGCTGGATGGCTCCCGATGCTGAAGTTTGCCGGGCAGCCGCCAAGGCATGGCACCCTCCCAGGAGCATCCCTCCCAGGGAAAAATCTGGTGTTTTGGGAGCATCGCAGTCAGGCAGGGACAGACTCTCCCTCCTCTTTGGCTCTCCTTTTGCCCTTCCTTTGGGTGAGGTGATGACAGGGGATGACAAAGGGGCTGCGGATGCTTGTCAGTGCTGGGCTGTGCTGTGCACTTAGGCTGGCGCTCAGTAGTGCGGGAAGGCCTTTTCTTCCAGGCGTTTGCATTTGCAATTTGAATTTAATCCCGGGAGCTAAAGATAGCTCTGGCTCGCCTATTGTTCCTCCAGCTGGCAACAGCTTTATTTCTTTGATGCTTTCAGTTCTCGGTCGTTTCCAAGGAACTGACAGACGCTTTTAACACAGAGCCTGTCCCAGCACTGTGTCACACTGGTCACTGCCTTCACACTCCTGGCCCTCCCTCAGGTGCTCAGCTTCCCAGTGGCAAGGTCTCCTGCAGACCCTGCAGGTCTCCCTCTTGCTGGCACGGGCTGAATTCAGGGCTGCTCCCCAGTGGCTCCTCCAGGAGCAAGAGTCATCCTCGGGAGCAGATCTTTCATCAGAGTGTTGGTCAGATATTTCTTAATTGGTCTTATTACCATTACTCCGTCGGAAGAAGTAAGTGATGGGATCCTTTCCTATATCCTTGGTGGCTGTTTGGGTTCATCTGCGTACCTCTCTGACCCATCTTTTTTGTGTATCTCTCTGGTAAGTATTCAGTCATCATTTTTTTAGGAGCTTTCTGTGTCACGTCAGCCAAAGAAACGCATGCTCTGCAAAGTCACTGGATGCATGTTTTTTTCTCAAGTAGTTGGAATAATCATTTGAAGCGGATTAATATTGGCAAGCTCTTATCTTTGTTTAGGTTTGTATCTGGTATATGTGCATCACACACAAATACATATATCTCATGTGAATCATACACATTATGCTGTGTATGTGATTTGGTATCTTCTAATCTCAGGGACAAAAATGGGGTGCATTCCCAAAAACTGAATTTGGGGTTGTTCCATGCTAATTCGTGTTGTTAATTAGCTATAGCAGGCAGCCAGTAAAGCAACACAAATGATTTCAGGTTCCTGAGGAAATGTGCCAATATGAACGCAAATACTGATTTAGATGTGGAATTTTCACAGCGCCTCTTGGTGAAACTCATTCATTAAATTTAATAAACGTGCCGCGGTTGCAGGCTGCTGATGAGCACTTTGCGACCTGGGAGAGGGAGAGCGGAACGCTGGATCGGTAAATCCCTCCTTGGGCATTATCAGCAGCTCCCATCCCACTGGCAGGGAGGGTGGGAGAGCCCTGCCTGGCTGCGGGCAGCCCCACATCCCCGCAAGCCGCAGCGGTGATTTCCTGGCTCCGTCAGGAAGCGTTGCTGGTTCTCACCCCTGGCACACTGCCGGGAGGGTTGCCGGCTGTCGGGAGGCACGGAGCCACAAGGAGCTGCACGGGACATGAATGCAAAAAACATTCAACAGGGACACTTCCCTTCCTGCAGCAGAAAAAGCTGTTCCTATGTGGAGGCGATATTGCAAAAATCAAACACAGTGCAAGGGGAAATCTGCCTCTGGGTTCCCATGTAAAATAAAGGAAGTATGTGGAGCAGGTAAACTAAGGGGAATAGCTGCAGCCTTTTCCCCATTTTCTGGAGTTTGTCCTAATGACACAGAACTCTGTATGTGACAGCATGACATCAATACTGCATTTAAATATTTCTCTGCCCTCCATCCCACCCCAGTTCCTGGTTTGGGACAGAATGGGGGTCTCCAATAAAAGCAGTCTGCAGCAAAACACGACTGTTTGGAAAACTGTCCATGAAGAATTGCAGACACTTCAGCAGAGTGGAAGCAGGAGATGGGAAGTTTTCCAGGAGAGGGCTACCGAGTGGCCTTAGGGATGGACAGACTCCAAAAGCATCAGTTATTCACTTGAACACGTATGTTTTGGGCTTTGAACATCTTACAATCATAAAACTGGGAGTCAGATCTCCCCATGCAGACTCTAGGACTTTTTCCCACACAGCTGCTTGGGTGCTCTTCTCCAAGTTTGAGGAGTGTCAGAATGAGAGGGGCTGTATTTTGTCCCTGAAGTCAAAGGAACCAGACAGAGGACGTCTTGATTGCCTTGATAAAGTTGTCAGTGAATGGTCATCCACATCAGGTACAATCTGAGTATCCCCAGGGTGGTCCAGGAAATGTGTGTACTTGTGTTCACTGCTGTGCCGAGTCCATGCTTGACCTCTGCAAGTACATCCACCTGCTACCTCTTACAAGAAAAACAGAATGTTAAAGTAAATTTTGATCATCTGTACTACATGTGGGATCTGAAGCCCTCCTGTAAGAGGATTGTGATGCTCTGATCTAAGGGATGAAATAAAACTGTTTGTGAAGGCAAAGTTTGCCCCCATGTTTTAGGCAGAGCAACACTGGTGATTTTAATTGCATGTCCCCTTGGGGGAAGCAATGACAGCAGCTCCATTGATTGGACTTCAGTCTGTGGTCAGTACCAAGCACAAAAACTTAAGAGGAAAAGGACATGTCTGACAGAAAGAAAAATAAGGGGTTTCTCCCTGTTGGGAGCCTTGTGGAAGACATTTATTAGTGATGCTGGACAAGCCATGTCTGCGCCACAGGGCCCTGTGCTGGGCAGGCTGCAGACCCATGTACACAGCAATATGAGGCAACATGCTGAGATGCCTCGTGCTGTTGGTGTTGTGCTCTGGGGGACATCCTTGAGAAGAGAACTTCCTCACCTGTCAGAAAAAGAGATATGGTTTTGTATGTCACAGGGGATTAAAGGCACCATGGTACAGAAGGGAGACCCGACCTCTCAGCGAGGGGATCTGTGGTCTGTGCTGTGGCAATTTATCTGGAGGCCATCTAATGCAGCTCATAAATGGGGTTCCAGCATCTGAAGGGACATAAGAATTACTTTACATTCTTCTTCTTATTTTATGTTATTAATAAACAATTTTATTATTATGCTACCTGCTGTTGTGCCTTCCTTACTCACATCCAGAGAGACCCCTGCACCTCCCTGTGCAGAATGCCCTCTGATGCCCCTTGAAGTCCCTCAGAGGGGCTGATTCATGAGGAGCCGGCCCAGGGTCTTCCAGTCTGAAGAAGAGCGGGGTTTGCTCATTCCGTGGACTCATCCCAGGGGGCACAGCAGGCAGAATGCAGGCAGCCATGTAGGCAGCTCACTGCTGCTTCTTGTGCGTGTCACAGGAGCCAGGGTGAGAGGCCACAACAGCATACGGGAGGCTGGACAGCTGGATCCAGGCAAGGGGGCCGCTAATTCAACCTTCCCACCTACGAGGAGAAACAGCTGCTGCTGCCACTGCAGGCAGAGCGCACAGCAAAGCCACGGTGTTGGCTTCCCAGCCCGGGTGATCCTCCCCCTCCTGGGCTGCTGCCTGCCAGGATGAGTCACGCTAGCTGCTGGAGCCGGGGCTTGGTCCCTTGCCAGGAGCACACTCCGGAGGGAGACCGCAGAGAAACACAGAATAATTTGCAAATCCATAAAAAAACCCCCATTGCTTCCCAGCGCGGGTCTCTCGGCAGGTGCCAGAGTGTGTTTCTAGCAGGTGTCACCTGCCCGTGCGTGCTCCTGGGGGACAGGCCCCTGTGCCAGGTGACCTGGCAGCTCTGTGGTGTGCTGGGGATGGGCTGAGTGCTGGAGCGCCTCGGTGGCAGGGGCTGCCTGTGCACGGCATGGGGCTGCTGCCACCACGGGACCCTGTGAGCCATCAGCCAGGTCACGCGTGGTGACGTCGCTCTGCAAGCGGAGAGGAACCCCACTAGCCATAAAATGGCATGGAAGACCCCCAGGAGTCTTGTAGAACAGAATGGTGGAGTGTAATGAATAGTCAGACATATGGTAAAAATGAATTAATGTCGAGTTGCCATCCACTCTGCCATTTTTTGCTTTCAGTTTCCCCGCTGTGCCTGTCTCCTGGCATCACTGAATCTTGATTCAGGGAGAGGCAGCCAAGTAGCTTCCTGTGAAGCCAACATCACATCCTAAGTTGGCCAACAACTTGGTAGTGCTTTCTCCTGGCTCCATCTGGCTGGGACTCTCTTGCCTGGCCTGGGGGAGAGTGACCCATCCCCAGAGGCATGGGTATGTGTCTCCTCCCCTCTGGCAGGGAGCCACCTGCCCTCGGGAGATGCCAGCCCATGGTGAGAACAAGTGCCTTCAAGTAGGAGCTGCCGTGAGCACATCAAAGCAAGTCCTGGATCTCAGGTCTCACAGCTGCAGAAGCAGTGGCCCGATCCAGGACTGCAGGAGGTTCACCTGGAGCTCCCGGAGAGCTCTGTGACTGGGGTGCAGTGACTTGTCTGCTGTCGGGAGGACGCCGGCTGTTTCAGCAATGTCCTGACACAAGAGTGAAGAGGAAAGGTGCAGCCTGGTGGAGCAAACTTGCAGGAATGACTTTTGAGAGCCTGGTGCATTGCTACAGGCAGCACCAGTGCAGATGTGTGTGTGTGTGTACGTGCTCGTGTGAGCCCACATGTGCATGTGAGTACCTTGAATAATCCTAAATTTCCCACCAAGATGTAGAAGAGCGCGATGAACCATGAGTCAGTTTATGCATTGTAAGGACATGCTAAAAAACTTGCATAGTCCAAGAACTGAACCAGAAAATGGCAGGAATATTACATTCATCCTCCACCTTCCTGCTGCAGCCTTTTCATCCACAAGCATCTCTTCTCGTGCTACACAGCGCAGATGGGCTTTCCCCAAACTGAGCGTGGTGCTTCCCTCCCCTTGGAACTGCTGCTGCTAGGTCTCAATTTGGCCTCGGGGGGTAAAACCGAGGGGCAGGAGTACATCTGGGGAGCTGTGCGGGCAGGGAATGTTCTCTGCCGGGATACCCGGGGAGCCTGCCCGCGGGTGCAGGTGGAGGAGCGGATCGGCGGCAGCAGCGCAGGCGGAGGCAGGCGTTTGCATGTGTGTGCGAATGCACGTGTGCGCCCGTGCCACGGAGCATGGAAATGCTTGTGCTGGAAGAGCGAAAGAGGAGCTGCCGCCTGGGGACACGCATTTGGCTGCAGCTACACCTCTTCTTGCTCCTGGGTACCTCCATCCTGGAGTGGGGAGCATCGCACCCGCTCCCTCCCCACAGCACCCGCTGCCCCTTGCAGTGCCTGGGAGGCTGTGCGGTTTTAATCAAGGCTCCTCGCTGAAAGCAGGCTTCCTCTTCTTCAGGAAAAAAAAAAACCCTCGCTGACTTAAAAAACAGCTGTCGCGGTACAGATCCTATTCTTGGATTTCTTGGGAAAAAGGGAGTGCTTGTAGGGGCTAAAGGGCAGGAGACGTAGGTCGGGTGCTTGTGCTCTGCTGCTGAATTCTCATGTGATGGGAGGCAAGTCACTTATTTTTTATATTATATAGGACGAGGGGAGAGATAGGAAGAGAAGAAGAGGACAGTGCTATTAAGCAACCTTTGTGAAGCGATTTAAAATCCACAGTGGAAAAAGCCATAAATGTCACATCACATTCATTCCTGAGCAGCGGCGGCTGTGGCCGTGGCTCGCAGCGAGTCGCTGTGGCCGGGCCAGCCTTGGCAGGCTGTTCCCCTGCCGCCAGGATCTGTCCCTCCCCCTGCCGCCTCCCGAAGTAATTTTTATTATCCAGCAATCACCTGTGACCCTGAGATATTTTTAATGCCTGCATTTTTAGCGCTGCTGTTCAGCCCGGCAGCGAGGCCCTCCCTGCCGCTGCTGCTGCCGCCTCCTCCTCCTCCTCCTCCCTTGGGCTCCTGGGCTCCTTCCCTTGCGCAGGCAGCCTGCTCCTGCCGCCCACAGCGGAGATCAGACGCAGCGGCAGCTGGGGAAACAATTGGGTGCCAAATTAGAGCGGCTCTTCAAGTAATTGACTGATGGAGCCGCGCTCCTACTTAAAAAAAAAAAAGAAAAAAATTGTAAAAGCCCCAGTTTCGCAGTATGAGTCACCGGGGCGGCTGTGCTCGGAGCTGTTTAAAAGCCAGACCATGGTGGAGGTCAGGGGATGGAGCTGTTTTGCTCCGTGCTGCCAAGGCTAACCCCTCTCCTGGGAAAAGCCCCGGGTTTGCCCAGCCGTGCTGGGGCAGGGCTGCGAGATGCTCGAGTGATGCAACCCAGCCGCATGAAACTCATCTCCCCTCCGCCCATGTGCTCAGCCCGCGGCTCCCCCGGGCTCGGGGTGAGACCCCCGGCAGCCGCAGAGACTCTCCACACCGACAGCTACAAGACAGCTCCCGAAGGGATGTTTTAGTCAAGCAGTCAGGAAGGAAAATTTCCTCCAGACCCGGGCTAACCTTGCACCCTCTCCTGCTCCTCGTAGTGGGAACGGCCAGAGCGCTGTGGGCTCTAACTAATATCGTGGGTCCTGCCAGCACCCTGAGCTACAGCCCTGGCTGGGGAGCAGTGCTGATTCCTTCCAGACATGGAGGACAGTAAATCTGACCTTAATTACTCTTAAAGGACCATGTAGATGAGTATTCCCCCCTGCTTTCCCTCCATCGTTAAAATTTTAACAGCTTTCTTGCAAGAAGTAAGGCTAGAGAAACCAAGAAGCAAATTTCACATTGTCAGGACTCCGGGAACTGGGGCTGCAACAAAACCTCCTGATATCCGAAGACTCACAAGATAGAGAGATTATCTTTGCAGCTTGCAGCACTGTGTGGGCAGTCAAAACCAGCAATGACACTCTCACTCATCCTCTTTCCCACATTTTCAAGTGGAAAGGAGAAAGATTTCTGCATGCTGCAGGTATTGTCACTATTGTAAGTTACCTTGGTATCTATGAAAAAAATGTAAGCAAGCAAATTTAATTCAGGGAACTGGCCAAAGCCCTTCTTGACTGTCAAACAGGTGACTCTGAGTGTGGTGACTTGATTAAGGGATAAGGATATCTGTCCTTCATCGTGTTGTGCCTTGTTTCCCAGCTCTACTCCCAAAGAAATGCCACGTTCAAAACAGGCTGGGCATTCCATGCTGCTTCGTATCAGTCTTCTCCTCGGGAGCAATACTCTGGAGCAAAATACAGAGCAAAAATTCTGCATGGGTTTCCCATACAAACCTCAGGAAGAGTATGCAGCCTTCAGAGCCAGGCTGCAGACAAACCAGGGCCTGTAGCTATGGCCAGCACACCTTTGTGGGCTGTTCCCAGACGTGACCTGCTCTTTGCCTTCCAGGGGCTTTTTCCTCACCCTGTGCTGTGTCAGAGCAGTGTGCCCTCACCTTGCTGTTCCCAAAGCCCTTTGCAGCTTGAGGTGTTTTGATTTAGGCTTTTTTTTTTTGACCTGTCAGAGCAACCCAGATGAGTGGGGCTGCAAAGCCAAGCAGCCGAGCGCTGCTCTTTGAACGCTCGTTTCCCCGTCGCTGATGTCTAGCCCTTATATATTTTTCATGGAAGGTTGTGGTGACGGTGCAAAGGCGCCTCCTTGCCTTTCCCCAGGTCTGATTGTTTCCTCCAGCTTTGCGTAGTACAAAGGGGTTAATTAGAAGGCGGTAATTCCCCCCCCCCCCCGCCAGTGTGGAAACGTGATCAGGAGCCGGCAGCGAGAGGGAGGTGAGGCAGGGATTAGTCCTTCGCAGGAGGCAGGGCAGAGGGAGCACGGCTTCCTGGCCACATTCTTAGCACGGAGGAGGCTCTGGGTCACTCCCTGCATCGTTCCAGTGCGGGGCCCCCCAGGAGAAGAATGTGCATCCTTGGCTGTTCAGAAAGAGGTTATGGCACAACTCTGGGACTCCTCCACATTCGGCTGGGGAAGAGACTTTAGGGTCTCATGGAGTTGGGTTGTGGGGTGGGGGTGGCTGATTTTGCCTGCACGCCAGCTCCACCAGATGTCTGCCCTCTGTTCCTGTGTGGATGGGGAGAGTGTCTGTGCGTGTCTGTGTGAGAGAACGGAGCGCTGGCTCATGCTATTTCCTCCCTTCCCTTGGGGCTTGACTGGGTCCCATTTTTTTCCTCTGCTGCTGCTCTAATAAAAAAAAGTGGCTCAGCCAATTCTCTTGAACCTGAACGCAAAAGGAAGGAGACAGGGAGTGAAAAATGTGAAATCAAATAGGATTTTTTTTTTCCCAACCAGCCGCAGTCACCAGGGAGTGGGGCTGGGAACACTGTGGCTGTCCCTGGCAGCAGGTTGGGGAGCAATAGTTACTCATACTGGAACCAGGAGCAGGAGTGCTGCTCTCTCCATCTGAGGGAGCTTGTTACCGCCTCGAGTTTGCTTAAAATACAGCTCTAATTACCTGTTTAAACAATAGCTCTGTCCCTTCCTTGGTCTATGAAGACTGCACACATTTTAATTATCGGGAAGACCTTGGCCATTCACCTTTCCGAGGTATTTAATGCTTCCAGTCAAATGCCTGCCCTGATGTACTCCCTTACTACGCCACCTCTCGAACTCTTGCTGGTGGAAAACTGCAGGATGTCGCTGGTGAAATGACATTCTCTGGCAGATATTTTTTCTGCATAATCAGGGTATTTGGGTTAATTTTGCTTTGCTGGGCGCATTAGTCTTTGGCTCCTAAAAAAGAATATGCAGGGCCTCCTCCTGCCTTTCCTTTTCCCCTGTGCACACATGAAAAATAGGGCTTAGATTGTATCTGAATGTGTGATGATGTTCTAGTCCTGTAAATGAATGCCAAAGCTGTTCCTGGCAGAGGAACACCTGTTTTAGAGACTGTGTAACCAGCACGGGAAGGACTCACCTTTTCCTTTGCCCAGACATTGATCCACTCATCCCAGCATTGTGTCTTCTCCCCACAAAGCCCCCCATTTTGGGATATTTTTCTTTTCCTAGCAAGCAGTGGGCTGGGAAATGCTTCCAATCACAGAGCAGCGCAGCAAGAGATCCTGCTGAGTTAAACGCCCGGAGGCAATGGAAGCACTGCTGTCCCTGGGCAGACAAACCCAGCTTTCCCAGGACTCAGCTGCGCAGCCATGGGAGCCTGAGCAGCAGGAGAGATGCTGCAGGTAACAAGCATCCTTCCTCAAGGGCCCCTTCCTCACAGATGCTGGGTGGACAGAAGCTGGGATACCCTGGGACCCAAAGCCTCAGTGGCTGTCCCAGCTGCTGGCAGTGACACAGGGCATGGGTAGGGCTATTCCCAGCAGGCAGCAACTTCTTCTGGATATCCATCAGTGTGCATAGGAAGGCATCCCACTGCTACACTGGGCCCAGGTGAGGAAAGGGTGGCAAGAGGGCTTTGCTTCAGAGGAGTTCCTGAGAAGGGCACCAGGATGCTCAGAAGAGAAGACACAAATTTATAGTCAGACAGAAGGAGGAGGCCAAACACTGCCTCGCCCGTAAGTCTCAGCCTCTGAAACCTTGAAACTTGTCTGTGAAACCTTGTCTGTGGGGTTTGAGCCAGCCAGCTGGGAGGAACCCAGAGTAAACGCAGCAAGCTGCCTGGAGGGTCTGGAGCTGTAAATCGCCACAGCCTGGATTTAAAGAGCTGCCAGAACTTTTCACGAGGTTAGAAAAGTGCTGGGGAGGCGGCAGAGGAACATCTGGCTGTTTCTTCCTCCCTCCTCTGCTGTCCTGCCTCTTGGGGTTTTTGCCTTCCCTTCAGGAGTTGGTGAAGCGTAGTGGAGCCTTTTGGGACTGGAAGGTACTGCTCTGATTTAGGGTAATTGCCTGTATGTCATGATTCAGCGCATCAGTTGAGCACTCGTCCACCTCTGGACATGATTAACTGGACATGATTAACTGTAAAGACCACAGGGATTTTCCATGGGACTTAGGTATGTGCTTCTCTGCTGTGCAGACCACAGTTCCCCACTACCACGACCGACTTCGGTGGGGTTGCTGGAGAGCAAAAGGAAGAATTCAGCTCTTTTGTATCAGATCCCTCTTTGTTTTATCTGACCGCTGAAATTGCAGAGCTGGAATATTTCAAAATATTTGCTCAGCTGGCTACGAAATGCGAGGGTTTCTTTGGGGGGAACAGCTCATTTATTCTCCAGCCAGATCAAGCACCTCCAGCTAATGACGAAGCATCACGACACATTGAAGCCCTGCTAATGGCAGCGTCCTGAGGAGTGAAGATAAACAGTCCTTGCCGCAGCATGGGGGGACGCCGATCCCTCCCCTCCGCTGATGACAGAGGGATGAGTAAAGGAAAAGGGGAGGGGAAAAAACGTGCTGCTCTGGATGCCCCAGTTTTCTTGTGCCTTTTTTTTTCCTTTTTTTTTTTTTTTTTTTATTAATACCTAGTAGCCCTTCCAAAGCTAAGCAAAGAATCCCTTTCATCCGCTGGTCTGTTTTCTACCTTTGATGGCCAGCCTTTCATTTCACTTTGAGGTGTCCCTGCTCAGAAAGCTCCTTGCTGCCTAGCCAGCACATTTGTTCCTCCCTGGCCGGATGCAGATGTGACCAATTTGCTTCCCCGACACAATGCGAGTGGAAGCAGGGGCGGAGAGAGGAGGAAGGTCTGTGGAGCCCAATCGCACAGCACGAGGCAGCGAGGAGAGCGCCGCGCTATTTATTCCCCGGCTTCCACCAGGGTCTTCAGTGTCCCGGGAATGGTAAATCTTAACTTTCATGCTATAGTGCACCGGGATGCAATTTACTTCAAAGACAGCATAAATCCCCGGCTGCCGCTCATTTCACAGGGCTGTTACATAAAAAGGGCTTACGCACTTCGGTCCTGGGAACAGGTTTGCACTTTTTGCCGTGGATCTCAACTGAAAGGCCTGCAGCTGGTCTGAAAATCTCACAAAGGCCACAAAAACTAGACTGTCCCTGCCCTTCTGAGCCACCCAAGTGCTGCACTTTGCCATGCCAGCCTTGGGAGCACTCTCCCTATGTCCAGCCCCACCGCTGCAGGGCAGTGACTCCCTCAGCACCGGGCTGGATGGGGAGGAAGGGGAGGCGTAGGCAGGCTCTGGGATTATTGTTTTTTACCCTTAGGAAAAATGCTGGGGAGGGAGGGGAGGAAGGAAGCAAATTCCTCTCTCTTTGCTACCACAGCTGTCTTGCCAAAGGAGAACTGAGAAAGCACTTTGGCCTGGAAAAGCTGCGTGTGAACTGGGTGCTGCCCTTGCGGAGGCGGGCTGGGGGCATGCGTGGGAGTGGGAATATCTGCCCTGCCCTGAGGCAGAAGGGCCTGGCCCTCACCTGCTGTGAGCCTTTTGCTCTCTGTGAATCCCCACAAAGTCATGCCACTTCACACTGACCCCGCGAGCTTTGTGTTCTATGGAGAACTTCAGAGATTTAAACAGGGGAGAGCTAAGAGAAATGAAGAAGGTACATTTTCAGAAGTGACAGAGAGCCTGCAGAGCTCAGACCCTAGTGTCAGGAGTGACATGGACAAGTAGAGCCCCAAATAACTTCCAGAAGTGGGACTTTGGCTCTGTTTAAATACTGTTTGTCCACCTCTTGGCCAGTAGAGTTGCTTCCTCAGCTGGATTCTAGACAGCCACCTTGCCTAAGAAGACTGGTCTTACGTGCTAGCAAATTAAAATCAAACTAGGAAACACACGGTTAAATTTCTAAGAATTTAATTTCTTGGCTTCATGTGGGAGCCCAGACATTTTCAGAATATTGCTTTTGGAGTGAAAGAGGAGAAGAGAAATCCCTTCTGCCCTCTGTAGTTCAAGCATATTAATAATGTCTTAGTTGCAAAGCTGTTTACGCCTCCCTCCCTCTCTCCCTCCCCTCCCCTCCTGCCGGGGTGCTGCTGTGTGTCTGCTCTCATCAGAGCGCCGCTATTAGCTGGCTTCATTGTGCAGCAATGCTTCATCGTTAGCCCCAAGTTGCTTTATCTTCGTGAGGGAGAAACAAGCCGTTCCTCTCGGAACCACCCATATTTCATGGCCAACTAAGCAATATTGCAAAAACATTGAGATTCCTCAATTTCCTTGATCGCGCGGAGCAGATGCTGGTTTGATGCTGGGAAAACTGATTAGCAAGCCCCTTCCTGGCTAGTCTGTCACGGCGCTGACAGCCCCAACGCAGGCAGCTTGTCCAGCAATAGAAAGACCATTACCAAGTGCATTTTTCATGCAGCGAGAGAGAGAGAGCGTTTCTAGCTGCTTCTATGCACCGAAAACAAATTTCCAGAAACCCACACGGCAAAGTGGCGGGGTGATAATCCACTCCTGTGCAGTATTACCTTCAAATGCGTTATCACTGGAAGTGTAAAATCCTGGCTCCCCTCCCGCTGGAGCCCCACTGTCATTAATCGAAGGCTTTGCCCGGCCGGGGGCCTGTCTAACTCACAGGGCTGGCTGTGAAACCAAGGGCATTACTGGATGATGCTGTCATGCACAGCCGTGCAGGTCCCTTTTAAGGGAGCGGTGGAGCCATTGTAGCAGCCGAGCTGAAATCTAGTGTGTATAATTTCAAGGAAACCTATTGGCTTGCAGAGGCTAAAAATCAAGATCAAGAGTTCAGGGTTAAATTCAGCTGTCGGGTCTAGATAAGCTTATCTCCAAAAAGTGGCTTATGAGAGATCTGCTCTGGGCTGAAATGCTTAGCTGGTGACCTGCAGGACTCCTTCCCACCAGGGCTTACCTCCAGATCTGCATGTCTCCTGCGTTTGGGATGCTAAAGCCGTGGCGGGGAGGCGGGGGGTGGATAGCATGTCAGGACAGCTGCGTGCTGGCCCCAGGCCTCCAGCAGATTTATGTGCTTTCGCTTAGCCTGGGTGTCCCAAAGAGAGCAGCGAGTGGCGAGCGCCGTGGTTTTGTTATTACACAGAGGCCTGCTCTGGCAAAAAGGGAAAATTAGAGAATTTTTTCCAAGCATTCTTTTCCACTCTCTGGGAAAAAAAAATAAAAAAAAACCAACCAAAAACCAACAAACAACAAAACAGGCATGCCTGTAATCAGCTGCAGGAGTGGAACAGCCCTCTTAATTTATTTTAAAGTGTCCTTCAGGACTGTCTGCTTAATAAGCACGCTCCACGGCGCTGCGCTCCCCAAGGGCAGAAAGGCGCCGCTGCCTGGGAAACTCGGTTTTTTTTTCCCCAGCATTGGATGCCCTCTGCTTCATCCCACCAGATACTGGAGAAGGGAATTGTGCACCTAAAGGAAGCAGGATGGCTGGGACAGCAGCAGTCCTGGCTGTGGGAGCGGCAGCTCCGTGCCGGGGATGCTGAGGAGGGGGGCTGGCACATGGGAGGGGCAGAGGACTGTGGTGGCAGCCTGTGTCTGACCCCAGCCCTGAGCTCAAGGGGGCTGCTCAAAGGCACTGCAAATTTTGAGGTGTGCAGCGTTTGAGCTGCCTGTGCCACGCAGCTCTTTGATCCTATCAGAGGTGTCAGCAGCGCACAGATACGACACATTTCTGGGAAGGGCAGTAAATGGGAATAAAGGTCAGTTGATCAATCATCTTGCAGTCTAGTGGTGTGGTGGCCTTTGTAGGGAAAAATAAATCAATCGCTTTAACCTGTCCCTATTTTTAAAACCTACGCAGAAGTTTCTGGGATGCAGCGTAGTGACACGGCTCAGTGAGGTGCCCACTCACTCAGCCAGCCTGCTACCATGAGAAATTAAGATAGAAGCAATAAAACAAGTCTGGAAGCTTGCCAGCAGCAGGAAGGCAGTGAGGAGAACAGGGCTCTTTTCAGGTTAGATGTGAGGCACATGGACACCCCTCTGGGGATGGTCAGTACCCACTCTTGCCTGCCACTACCCTCCCCAGGCAGAGACCTCCTCCAAAGAGAGGCCTGAGCTGCTCCACATCTCCCAGGGGATCCTCTCTCAGAGCTGATACATCCAAGCAGTGCTCCAGGCACTCAGTGCCACCCCCGCCACGGGTGCCAGCAGCTCCCTATGTCCCCTGGCACAGCACACTGGAGCTATCTCACACCCAACATTTTCTCACAGTGTGTGATTTCTGTGCAGAGACACAGACAAACGTGTGCCTGAGAGAAAGCTACATTTTGGCCAAAATGCAAAGCATCCCGTATTGGGTGTATTGAAATGCAGTAATGTGAGTCATTGCCACAGTGCTCCTGATACCTTAAAATGATCCAGAAATGTTTGAGAGACTGAAAATTAGGTATTTCACCTTAAAAAAAAAAAAAAAAGAAGAGAGACTTTAAGGGTCTGGGAAAACCAGTTTAAACTTTTAACACTCCCTATGCTTTTCTTTCCCTTTCTAACTTAAAGGCAGACTAAGAAATTTTGGCAAAGAGTTTATTTTATTTTGAAAAACCAGTTTTTGCAGTATCTAATAATGATAGGAACATTCTCAAATCTTTAAAATCCCAACGGGCCTTTGCTGATAATGTCACTGAGAGAAATCCAGATGCTGCAGCAGGGAGATCCTGAAAACAGAATGTCCTTCAGCTCCCATGTCCAGCCCCAGCCACACACAAGCCTTCAGCAGGGAAAGTAAAAAGGAGACTCGAGAAATGAAGTATTTTTTCCTCCCTAAACCCTGCAGTTTTTCAAATATTGCTGTATGGAAGCCTGATGTAGATAATTCCTGAGCTAGTCACTGATTTGCCCCACAGAAAAGCCCTAGGGAAGGGCTTTCTTGAAGACAGTTTTACATTGACATTATTTTCCTTGCATTTTAAGGGCCAACATTTTTTACGGTGGTGGCGGTGTATTTTCATTGATTTTTTTTTTCTGGGAGTGAAAAGACAGTTTATTATGTTATCAGAGAAATCTGAGACATGGGGCCTGAGGAACAAAATGCCACCCCTATCTACAAAATATCACAACTAAACTTCTGATAAAACTGTAGGATTTGGTGTCTCTGTTCCAAGGCCAATCTGCTGCACTCAGTTTCTGTGCCCCGTTCTCCCGAGTGGTGCTGGTGTGCAAAGGTCTGGTGAGGCACCCGAGCAGCAGCAGTCTCTTCCTGCCAAAAATAAATGGGAAGCAGGGAGCTTAACTCCAGCAGGACCTGGTTAATCTGTGCTTAGATTATCTCAATTGCGCCCAGGATTAGGAAACGCTTTAGCAGGGACTAATCTCACCCGGTGGACAGAAGCCTGTCTGACTTCTTAATCCCATCCCTTGACTCCCAGGACTTGACTTCCAAGACAGATGGGTCCCGAGCATCCCTGGAGCCAGGCCCTGTGCACATGGGGCTGTGCCTCGCTGTGGGGTTGTGGTGGGGAGCCCCGATGCAGTTTCAGGTCTTTTGAACAGCATTACTCTGCCCTTGGTCTTCCTTGCTTCCTTCTTCCCCTCTTTCTCCTAACCAGGAATCAGGCAGAAGGCTCTGAGCACCGTGTGAAGCATGAGGCAGGACAAGACAGGGCTGTGTTAATTACCCTGATTTTCTGAAGAGACACCGTGGTGGAGGATGAAAGGGAAGACAGCTGATGTGAGAGCATTTCTTTCTGCCAAGTGATGCTTTGAGAAGGTCTCCAGTAATATTTCCATGGCAGTGTAAGTGAGTTGGGTGCCCTGAACCTCAGACAACCTTCTGGGAAGGTAACTTCATCCAGCCTCTGCCTTCCAGAAAGGAAAATAGCTCAGGGCACAGCTGCAATGGAAATCCCCCACTTCAGGGAAAACAAGGAAAAAACTCCACCAAACCAAATAAATAATCATAAAAAAGCATGTGTTTTGCTTGTTTCAAGAGAAATAAAACATTTTTTGCACTTTCTGGCAATTAAAAAAGCCCCAAAACCCCAAGAGGATGTTGCTAGTAAAAAACAGTGCAAAAAACCTCACTGATTTCTTGTTTGCAAAATTGGCAGAATTCAGAGCAGCTGAATTTGGGAAGCAAAGTAGAGGTTTGCAAGTATGAAACACTCAATGTGGCTGGCATCCAGCAGCTCCCCTGCCGGGGAGGAAAAGCCTCTAACACAGATTATCCAGCAGTTTATGCAGCTCAGCTTCAGCGGGGAGACCTTTACGACAGCAAACCTCCCAACAGCTCTGGTTATGAAACCCCAGAGCTCATCCCTGCGGTGCCTCCGGCCCCCTCCCTGCAGCATCACCTCCTGCAGAGGCTGCCTCCTGCCCAGCCTCCCCCTTCCCAAGGCTGTGCAATTCCCAAACTCGGACAGGGCCCAAAAGCACTGCTGAGCCATAATTGGTGCCTGAGGTGAGAATTACAGAGGCCCTTGAGAGAAAGGCAAAAAAGAAAAACAAAGCCTCTGCCCCAAACAAATCAGCAAAGCAGCAGCAACAGCGAATAACCCCTGCGTGATGTAAAGACTTGAAAGAGGCAATAAATAAAGTCAATTAGCCCGCAGACTTTGCCCTGGCTTATATGGAGCCAGCCTGGTAGAAAGGAGGGCAAACCCAAAACCCATTAGCCCCAAAAATATCACTTCTTCATACTCTAAAAAACCCACTAAAATGAAAAAACACCAAAATGAGCAGGGGTGGTGGAGGTGATGCCAGGAAGAAAAGGGGAGCAAAAGGGCAGATCTTGCTGGGGAACAGGCTGATGGTGAGGAAGGAGCCCCACTGCCAACAATGGACCTCCCCTCGGTGGCTTTGCAAGTGTGCTGCAAGCCCTGGGTGTGCAGGTAGCACCAAAGACGTTTCCAAGGGTCGGGGGAGCTGCTTTGTCACCATCCCTCCCTGGCCCTGGTAGGTGTCCAGCAGGCAGGTCACAGCTGCCCAGAGGGGGTGGGGCAGGCAAAGAGCCAGTGTTCAAGTATTTAAGGCCAAGGTTAGGAAAGGATTAACACAGCCTTTCCCAGACCTCGAACTCTTTTAATCAGGATTTACAGTTGTGAATTCACTGTTGAGGCCATTTACTGTCCCTCCTCCGTCTTGCAACCCTCATATCCTTTACAAGAATGCTCTTTTGGTACCCCACCGGTACATTTGCACATCCTACCCTTAATAGAAATCACCTAAAAACCACGGAGCTTTGGGACCCAGATACTCAATATGCTTCTGTGCTAAACATGCCACAGTGTCTCTTAACTCCTGACAGCCATTATCCAGCTGCTGAATGAGTCTTATTATGAGCAATTTTTGTAAATCATATTTGAAAGCTTAAAGTCAGAATGAAGGAAAGAAATAGGTGTCGGGTCATGAACTGCAGCAACACCTGGCAGGTTGGTTAAAAAAAAAGAGAGAAAAGCTAGGAAAATTGTTGACACAAGATCCTGGGGTGATACTTTACAGACATCAACATGTATGTCACACCCAAGCCCAGGGCAGGGCTTACCCAACCCTCCAGCTGCGGGGCTGACACCCGTCGCAGCTGCCTGACACCGCATCCCACACCTTTGCAGGAACCTCTCAGCAGCTTAGCTCGGAACGTGCCAAAACCCAAAAGATTTTGAGACAGGACACAAACTGGAAGGGTTTTTATCGACCGAAAGTGTTTCCAGTCCGATGAAGGCGGGGGCAGACAGGCTCTGTACCGGCAGCAGCACGGCATTAGCTGGCAACTCTCCCCCTTTTGCCTGCGGTGCTTGGCGAGTCTCCGCAGCTCTGCTGCTGCAGGTGAGCGGCGTGCCGAGCAGGGGAGCAGATAAACGATGTGTGCTGTGGCCCTGGGCTGCTGCCTGCGTGTGCTGTGTCATTGGATTTAGAGCCGTGCACAGGCCATTGTGCTGCTCTGAGCCGTGGGTTTTGGCCATCGCTGATTAAGAGCCCTCCGGCGGTGACCTTAACGAGCCGGGTAGCGCTGGTGGCTGCGGGCACTTGTCACTGTCGCTGCAGAGGGCAGGACAGGGGGATGGGCCAACACCGTACCCAGCATCCAGACTGCCTTCTCCGGCTTCGCTGCAGCCCACAGAATTTGTGTGTGTGTGTGTGGCACAGGGCGGCAGAGCGGTCCCTGGGGCCAGCGGGGTGTGCGGGTGGCATCCCCCCGGCCGGGGAGCGTGGCAAGGAAGGGCAGCCCGGCGGGAGCAGGAGGGTGGTGGAGTGGCAGCGGGAGCGCTGGATTGCCCGGCGTCATCAAAGCCAGTGCCTCGGAATAAAAAAAAAAAAAACAACACAAAAAAAAAAAAAAAAAAAAAACACAACAAAAACAAAAAAAAAACAAGAAAAGAAAAGCAGTCAGGGAGGCAGGAGGCCGGGGGAGCCGTGCAGGTGTGACAAATTAAAGATTAGCGCTGCCGCGCTCGGGGATGCTCGGCGCGGGCTGTGCCGCCGCCGGGCGTTCTTGTCGCTGCCGCTGCCGGCTCCTCCGCGTGTGGCACATCGCTGGCACATCGCTGGCACACCGCTGGCACCTCCTCCGGCCTCGCTGCCGCTGCCCTCGCCGCCCCTCACGGCCCTGCCGTCCCCGAGCATCCCTTCGCATCCCTTCGCATCCCTTCGCCTGCCCCCTTCCAGCTACACCCGCTCATTAGCAGTTCACGACTCGCAGCCTCGTCTTTGCCTGGAATCCTGCGATTACTGCGTGCGCTGGCTCAGGTCTGGCTCCCGCACGGCAGCGAAACAAAGGCGAGTGGGAAGAGGCACCCGCAGCCATCCCCGGGCGGGCAGCTCGGCCGTGGGGGCACAGGTAGGGGTCAGGTTTCAGGCTGAAATTTAAGCAGGAAGGGAAAGGAAAGGAATGGATCATCCACGAGCTGTAAAATAAGAGGAGGTTTTGTTTTATTTAATGTGAGGCCATTTTGGCCAATGTGAAATATCTATCAAAATGGAGACAGAAAACCGTTCTGCCCCAAAACGTTGGGGCCAAATTGGCTTTGAGACTTGCGTAGTCCTGAGCCAATTAAAATGTCATAATAATGCAATCTCAAAAAAAGACACGGTGTCTGCTAGTTATGAGACACACACAAGAAAAGGAATAATTCCCCAGCTAGAAGTGTTTATCCAAGCAGCTCTCCGTGAGAAAATCAGCTGGTGAAAAGGGAGAGGGAATACCCCCAAAAGCAGCAGTAGCCTAGATGCAAGTCTGTGCTCTGCTCCGTGTTCACATTCCCTGTGCTGGTGTCCCTGGAGCTCTCCAGGAGTTCAGGGGAGTCTTTGCAGGTCTGGGAAGGTCCTGCCCGCACTGCAGGTCCTGTGCTTTGGGGTGGCTTCATTGCAAATGACAGTTTCAGCCTCTTTGTTGAATTTCCCAGCCTTGATGAGTCTTTGGGAGACATGTGTCCCCCAGGTATATCAGCAGTAATGGAAAGTGCCACTGTCACTACAGGCACTAACTCATCATTTTGATGACCCATCGATCCCTCGAAGAGTCGAGTGGAGGGTAAAATAAATGTGGTTTGCTGGGACAGGAAGAGAGGAGGAGAATACTGAAGACATTTTGCTTCACTGGCCACTGAAATGAATGGAAAACTGGCCATTGGCTGCAGCGGACATAGGGCTGGACTGTGCCCATGTTCAACCAAAGTCAAGAGACATGCTGAAAGGCAACTCCCCAACATCCATCCCTGCCAGGGGGAATCCCAGCTGTGTCCCTCCGGAGCTGCCCAGAGGTGCCAAGGCTTCTGCTTGATATTGCCTTGCTCTTCAGAGAATCCCAGACCTGCCTGTGCGACAAGGGGATTCCCACATGCTCCCCAAACTGCAGGAGGCTTCCAGGGCCAGTGGAGAAGACTGAGGCTCCCACCCTGAGCCAGCAGAGCTATGCAGTGGGTGCTGGGGAGCAGGAGTTTCCCAGAGGGAGCCGATTCCAGCCGATGCTGCAGGCTGCAGTGAGCCCTGGAGGCCATCCCCTCTCCTGGGCTGCCACAGCCAAGTGCTGAGCTGGAGCTCATTAGTCCTGCTGCGAGGGAAGCTAATTAGCTTGGGGAAAACGCCGTGCTAATTTGCCTAACCGGCTTTGGGGACCAAGGTTAACCCCGCCAAGCAGGCTTGGACGCTCTGCCTCTGGCTGGGGCTCTGCCTCCCGCAGCCCGTGGGCTCCAGAGCGGCTTTGAACGTGTTAGCCCTGCTCTTTTGAGGCCGTGTGAGCTCAGGTCTCCTGGCAGGGGGGACTGGCATCCCGAGGCAGCTCCGGCACCGCTGTGACGCCAGCCGGTGCCGCTCAGCAGGCAGATGGAGCAGCCTCAGCTCCTTGCTGCGGGCGCGGGCACAGCAGGCCGGGTGTCTCTGTGCCAAGCAGAGGTGCCGTGGCCGTGCCTTCCTGCGGCTGCCTCGCAGCTCAGAGCAGGATTTACAGCCTGTGTGGCCATCCCTTCACACCCCTTTCCCCGTCCAGCCGCCCCCTGCTTCCATGTTACGCACTGATTGCTCTGCAGGCCGGGGCTCTGACAGGGCCTCGTCTTTTCCTTCCTTTATCAGTCCCCCTTGTCTTGCAAGAGCATAGAACTTGGACAGGGCGATTTGAACAGCGTGTGGAGCAGATGGAAGCAGGTCCCTGGCTGTGGCCAGGTGGAGGGAGCACTCAGCAGGCAGAGGATGGGCATGGCAAGCTGAGAAGAGGCTCCTGGCTTGTGAAATGCTGCTCCCTCTCCACCTAATGCTAAAGCAATTGGTGTCGATGGCTTTTGAATGAGTGTTTTTGGCATGCAAGCAGGAGGCTGCCCCCTGCTCCCCCACCCCACGGGAAGCCAAGCTTGGTTCAGCACGATTTAGAGTGAGGGAGAGAAAGGAAGAGAAACACATACAGCAAAGAAGCAGGGAGAGAAGAACAGGAGCAGGGTAATCTTCAATGCAAGCTTGCAAGCTGGTCTAAAAATAGAAGGTGAACTGCTCCCCAGTAATTAGGCAGGAGATAGTTTTATTTGCAGCAGTGCGATTTTAGCAGCAGTGCTTTTGGCAGGAGGAGATGGGAATGTCCCAGCAGCTCTAACCTTGCAGAACAAGAGGAGACTTGTCTCCCCTTGCCAAGGGACAATCTGCACAGAGAGCAGGCGTGCGTGGGCTCAGGCATGAGCACATTCACACCCTCCTCTGCCTGCCTGGACAGGGAGCAGGAGGGCAGTGGAAAAGAGGTATCCCCTCCACCATGGTCTGCTGCCTGTCTGGGATTAGATGCTCCTTAGCCTTTGCACTGGAAGAAATGGTGAATTCCTTTTACAGGGGGAGGAGACAGCAGCATCCTGGCATAAGGGCTTGGTCCCAAAAGGGGTTCAAGCAAGGACAAGCCATGCCCGAGGTCTCAGTGGGGAATGGCGTAGGGACCCAAGCTTGGAATACAGCAAGGACTGAGCCTGAGGCCCTGCATTTGCCTGCAGGTGCACTCTGCAAGACTTTGCATCCAGGGGAGGTGCTGAGGGTTGTGCCCACCCTAAACCAGCACGTGAAGTCAGATAGGTGATGGATGATGGGAAGTGGGTGTCAGGCTGGACTTTCCCAGCCAGCTGTGGTGGACATGCAGGGTTAATGCTGGGGCTGCCAGGTGCCTTCCCTTTTGGTCTTTCTTGTGGCAGCAAGGACAGGGAGCTGTCCTCACCTCCAGCCCAGTGCAAGGGCTCCCCACGAGGCAGTGGGCATCTCTGTGCTCCTTGCTGGAGTTGGGCTGCCGAGGGCTTGGGGTGGGACAAGTGGCAGAACTGTCTCAGCCTGGCTCTCAGGTGGCCCTTGGGTGCTGGAAGAAGTGAGAATCTTTTCCTGACTTTGCTAGAGAAGACTAAAAAACCAGGAATAATGTCAAAATTTAGGCAAAACCCAGCATTTTACATCCTGCTGCTGCTTACAGTGGGAATGGGACTGGGATGGAGTCAGCATGGATCCAGGTCGTTTCATGCATTTTATGGGTTCTGACAATGCAGGATGACAGCTGGAAAACAAGATGTAACAAAATGGAAAAAAAAAATGCAAAGAGTCACCTTAGCACTGTGCTGGCCCTCTCCCACTGGTCCAGCACTGCAAGCCCCAAACCCACACACACCCTGGAAGGAAGGCAGAGAGACTGGAGGCACACTTCGACTGAGGAGGTGCAGACTGCCCAGGGGCAGCCTGTGCTGCAGCCTGACAGCACAGCCCCATGCCATGGAACCCAATAGCCCTTGGGCAGGGGACGGTCACCACTGCCCCATGTTGCACAGGTGTGTGGGGTATGGTCACCTGCATCCTGGAGGGGAACAGTGTCACAGGACTGTTGCTTTCCAGACCCAGGAGGTCTGTTATCACCCTTGATAAAAGCTGGTTTTGGCAGAGCAAAAGCCCAATGGTGAGAAGACAATGTGCCATTTGACCTGCAGCCAGCAGCTCTCCCCGGGCTGGGAATCAGTGCGTCGCTGAATGAAAAAACGGGCTTTACATCCCATTTCAGGCAACACCCAGCCCCTGCTGTCCTCCTGTTGATTTTGTGGCTCTGCAATCATGTTTAACTTCCCATCTTTCTGTCTCCCTATTGCTGCCTGTGAGGCCTGTGCAAACAGCAGGGGAAGCAGGCTAATTGCCTCTGGAAAAGGAACGCTGATAACAGTGACATTGGAAGAGCCATCACAGGCCGGTGCTTAGCAAACGGAGAACACAGGGAAAAGCAGCCCCCTCTCCCCTGGATGCTCTTCTGAAGGATTACTCGTACCCACAGGAGGTTGTGCTGCTCCGGAGTGCTGGGCGCTGCTGATTTGTGAGTGTCCTCTCTACTGGGACACGATTAACTGGAAAATTTACAAGTTGGGAGGTCTCTCCAGGAGCCAGTTTAAAGCCGGAGGTTCCTCCTGCTCACTCCTGTGTGGCAGAGCAGCTGTTGGCACTGGATAAAAATTGAGGAGCGGGATGGGAGCAGCCAGGGCGTGTGCCTGTGCTGGTAGTGGGGATGGACGTGCAGCCATGGTGGGGGGAATGCCTTGGAGTTATGTTGGGGGTGGCTGGAGAGCCTCCAAGTTGTGCCCATGCTGCCTTTGGGGCAGGAGGGAGTTTTGCTGTGAGGCCCCGAGTTCAGGAGGTTATGTGGAGCTTCTCTGCCCTGCTGTGCCCCCGGCTGACGATGGCCACAGGCTCCCTTTCTGCTCCAAGCTCTATGGAAACTGTTGGCAGATGTGCTCTCACCCCCAGGCAGGGTAGGGACGTGCAAGAGATTTGTCTCTTTTTTACACACACATATATGTATATGTATATAGTAGCAAAGTGAGGCCAGGTGTGCACTAACCTGGGGTGTGGAGAGGTGATGCAGCCCAACTGAGACATGAAGAAGGGACCTGAGCTGTTTCCTTTTTACCTGTTTTTTCCCCTCCTTCCTCAGTGTGTCCATTGCCCCTGCTCTGCACTGGAGTGACACCGGCGTTCAGCGGCCAGGGATGACACCACTGTTCCCCTGCGCATCCCTCCCCTGCCCTCCTCTCCTCAGGGATCCTCCTGCAGACAGAGAAATCCTCCCAGGAGGGAAGTGGCAGTACGTAGGTTTGCACAGTGATGCATGAATGCAATCAGCCCGGCCTTTCCAGGAGCACAGGGAGCATGTGGTGAGGGGGCGCAGCCTCCCTGGAGAGATTATACCTGAGACGCATTAGAAATGGCTGTGGGGAATTTTTAAACTAGCAATCAAGAGACAGCTTGGAAATGAAAATCAGTGATGGACAAAGAGGCCAGGGGGAGGCAGGGGCTGCCCCTGCCCCAGAGCTGGACCAATCTGTGTGAGTCACTGTCCTCTTAGCAATGAGGGACAAGATCCGTGCTGGAGTGAAGGGTGGAACTTGGCTGAGAGTTCCAATGGCTCTGAGATTTCCCAGCTACAAAGGACTGGGCTCCTCTGACCTGCTGGATGACAAAGCACTCACTTCTCAATTGCCTAAAAAAACCCCAGACAATGAGAGGGAGGACTAGGAGGGGGACAGAGGTCAACAAACACAGCATGTCTCATTTTGGTGCAAGCTTGCCCTGAGCTTGGGTGGTGGGTGCTCAGCTCTGGATTTCTGGGAATTAGAGGTGGCTTCCAAGCACACTTTGGCTCCCAGACTGAAGATTGCCTGCTCTTCCCAAATGTACACAGGGAGGGTGTGAAATGTCATGTAAACTGGGTCTGCGGATCCAGAATTCTCTTGCTGGGAAAAGCAAAGCGAGGAAGAAAAAGCCGATTATAATGCTGCCAAATTAGCAGAGCTTTACATGACAGGTATGGGAAATACCTGCAATCCCAATCCATACAGTGCAGCATTTTAAGAGTGGTTATTACAAGCAGCTCTGCAGGATGCACAGCCCTCCCCTGCCTGCACTCCCCTCTACTCTCATCCATGGCCTTTCACTGCCCCCAGCTCTGGGCAGCTCTGGTGCAGTAGCTTGCACTGCTCCACACCGGGAGGATCCTACCTTAGTGGCTTTTCCCAGTGCCGATTCACATTTTGGAAGACAGTCAAGTCCTGGAGCTGAATCTGCTCCTGGCATTGCTCTAGCCTTGTGGCTAAGGGCGATGCCAGCAGTGGATCTGGCTGGGAATGTCTGCAGTGTCTTCAATAAAAGGGAAGTTAAAAAAATCCCAGCCCAGCACGGCCCAGTGGAGCTGTGCCCCCTGGCAGTGCCAGCTGCGTGCTGCCTGCAGCAGGCCAGCCAGCACGGTGGACAGATGGTTGCTGCCCATGTTAGCATGTTGCTCTTTCGAGGAGGGACTCATGCTTTTCCTCCATTCACCTCTGCATTTCAAATACCAATTCTCCATCCACTTCTGTGTTTTCAGCTAGCAGCTTGCTCGGAAACCTTGGGCTGAGGCAGAGACATCTCTCTCCCCAAGGCCAGGGGTACCATATGGCACACTTCCAGCCTCGGAGACCAAACAGCTTGCTCAGGCACATGCTGGGGCAGGGGTGTCAGGGAAGGGACTGGATATCTGTAAGAAGCCTCCCCAGCTCTGCTCTCAGAGGGTTATGACCTTACACCTCCTTCTCACGCTCCACTGAAAACACAGTGGTGCAGCCCGTGCCTCCCCGGACTGGGCTCTTCTGCAGCCATGGGCACAGAGCTGCCTCCTGCTGGCCTTGACCTGCCCCATGCCGGGGCCCAGGCTCCAGCCTCAGGTTTGAAGTGAGCTGTCTCCCAGTCCAGGTTTGGGAAGGTGTACAGGAGGGAGGAGAGACTCCTGCTTTGCTCTTCCTCCCCCCAGGGACACCCCTGCCAGGGCATTTCCTGCCTTTGGCAGTGATACAGAAATGCTTTCTAGCGTCCATCAAGGAATTATAGGATCCTGGCACCCACGTTGCAAAGCCAGAGCTGCTTGGAGCTCTGAGCAGCTGCAGAGGACTGCAGCAAGCCTATTTCCCTTTCCTCCTGCTTACACATGCACTCATGGGTGCTCTGTGGGGCACGAGTGATGACCTCATAGCAGTGTGGAGGTGGGTGAGGGCACAGCAGGCAGTGCCCGGACAGAGGAGCTGGAAGGCAGCACTGCAGAGAAATGGGATTAGCATGGAGAAGGGAGGAAGGGAGAGAAGTGATCCTTGTGGTGGGCTTCAAGACTTCGTTTGACACACATTGGTAAGAAACTAATAAAGAAGAGTGGCACCTGAAAAACATGAGTGGAAGCCTGGTGTGAGGCATGAGGACTTGCTCAGGGATGTTGTGAGGGTTCGGAACCTCTGGCTGGCAGAACCCCAGTCATATTTAGGTGCCGTATGGGGTGCTAAGTGCAGTGGCACAGGAGCAGGAGGCTAACTCGCATTTTTCCACCAGTCCTGGGAACGTGAAGCCTGGGCCTGACCTGGGGGCTGCCTGCCTCATGCATCACTCAGATGACAGCAGAGTTATTTTTTTCTTGACAGGACCCAGAAACCAGGTCACTCTGCATGTAAATCTATAACAAATCTGGCTGGGATTAGGTGGGCCACGGAGAGGTGGCAACAAGCAGCATTCATCAGATGTGCCCGTAGCGAAGGCTCCGCAGCCTGCACAGGGAAGGGAGCAGAGGCACATTCTTTCTTGAGCAGGGGGGTTGCTACGCCAGGGGCTGCCCTCCTGGGTCGGAGGATCTGGGCCGTGATGGCCTCAGCAGAAAGAAACACTGCATTCCAGGGAGGCCATTCCTTGAGAGCAATTAAATAATAATAAGATGACAGTAATAAGCAGATCAATCAATCCCTCCATGAGCTGAGGGACCCCGGGGGGAGGGCTGGACTTTTCCCAGGGAAAACTAGGGCCAGCTCTTCTCCAATAAACACAAATAATACCAGTAACAAACCTCAGATCTCCGGCCAAACTTTGGCTAATAACACCCGTGCAGGATGTGGGATGCATGTGGGCTGGAGGGACACAGCTTTAACTTTGCCTGTGCAGCGGACACTGTGCTGGGCTGAGGGGAGAAACAGCAGCATGGCTGCAGCAGGCAGGGGCTCATGATCTGTTTCCTACTCCTCCCTCCTTCTTGAGGAGGTGAGCACAGGCGCATGGAATGATTACAAGCCAAATCGAATCTCTCCAGCAGTGTGCCTCCCTGCTCCAAACTAATCAACCGAACCTTTAAGGGTTAAAAAATAGCAGCACTTGTCTCCATGGGCATCGAAGGACCTATTTAAAAATCTCGACCCCTTTGGCTCAGTTGCTGAGGGAATTTTTCAGCTGAAAATGCCAGGGCTCTGGGAACTGTTAAACCCCACAAACCCTAGATTGCTTTTATGCCTGCCCCAGGCTGCAGCCTCGGATCTTTTCTTTTCCCCTCTGCAAACTGCTGGGTAATGAACCCTTGTGGCATGCCAGCTCACCTCCCCTTCTCCCAGCTGGCAGCCCAGCTCCACAGCGATGCCCTTTTGTTCCACCGGTGCTGAGATCTGCAAACTCATTGCTAATTACTGCATCTGGGGCTTCCAGCTCCAGCAACGGCGCCAGGACTTTCTTCGGGCTCCTGACGGCCGAAGTTCATCCCCCTGCTTATTTCCTTACCAAAGACCATTATCTCTCATTTACATCTAAACTAGTTTTTTATACCAGTTTAAACGCTGCCCCTCCCCCTGTAATCTCAATGCAAATGAATTAAAAGTTCATTCTTCCGATGCTCAAATCCTGCGCACTTTCTTTTTCACTTCTTATTTAAATCACACACTGTTTTGAACGAAACCTTTTATTTCCTCCCAATTATTATTTCTGGTGTGTTTTCCAGAGCCTTACAACACGGCATCTGATTATACACAAAGCTTCAGAATAAAGCCCTGCTTTTTCCCTTCATTAAGGACACAAAGCATTCCTGTGTGAGCCAAGCACCACTTTGGACACTAACACAGCTTTACACCCCAAATCACATCCTGGCTCTCTGCAGAGCAGATTGGGGAGTGGATCCCAGCCCCTCCTTGCTGCCAGCATCCTTTGCAAGGCTGCAGCCAGCTCCTTCCCTCCTTGGAATGAACAGCTGATTAAGCTGTGCCAGCATGTTCGCCCACAAACTCCCGTCCTCTGGCTCTTCCTACATCACAACCGGGTGTGTTTGCTGGCTAATCCTGCCTGCTTGGATCTCCTCTGTTTGCCTCCGTGTTAGGGGTCTGGAAGCTTGGTGGGTCCACACAAGATTTTGCTGTTGTTGACCATAGTCACACATAAAGCCTAACCTGTAAACCCCACAGCCCTTTCTGAAGCCTAAAATTAATGAACTTTGGGCTGAGTGGTGAGACCAAAGAAGGCATCAAGGCAGGCAGTGGCAGGACTGCTTGTAACCCCCACAGGTAGTCACCACATCCCTCCCGGATCTGAGCTCTTGTCATCTGGAAACTGCCTGAATCAAACCAGCAGCACAGGAAACCACCCTGTCTGCAGCACGTTTCCCTTATTTAACATCATCATGCAGAAAGGAATAATGTATGCCGTGTTTACCAAGCAAAGAGGGGAGAGCTTTCTATCAAAACGATGCATTACTGAGCTGATTAGCTGCACAAGAAGTCTCTCTAAGCAAATGGGTTTTACCTTGTTGAATATTCCAGCATTTTAAAAATAAACTATTCGTTCGTATCGAGTTTTAAAAATACTTCTGACTGGCGGTCACCTGGAGCTGACAAGCATTTAGAGCCATGGGGGGTCAGGACAGGTTTCAAAAGCAGTTCATAGGGTGTGAGAAGCAATTTGCCAAATGGACTGTGCTGGTTTTGGCCAAAATCTAGCAATATATCCTCTGGGAGAAAGTCAGGTCACGACTACCCTTCCCCCCACCAGGTTCGGGAAAAGAATTCCTCGAAGGAAAGTGAAAGAGATAAAACCTATTTATTAACAAACACACAGGAAATGGATAACAATACTAAATAGCAAAACCCCTCACTATAACAAGAAAACCTGGGAAGAAATTAGAGTCCTCTTGTAGGTATGGTCCCTCCTTCTCGGAGCTGGCATGGGGGGTGGCCTTAGGCCCCCTCCGGGCCTAAAGAGAAGTTCTCCTGATGTGTTCTGATGTTGTTGAAACAGTCCAGAAAAGAAAAAAAGGAAGAAAAAAAACCCCCACCAAAGTCCTAGGAAACACGCCGGAGAAAAAGGGAAGCAAAAAAACCCCCAAAAACTGGCTGAAGAGACAGACAGGGTGCTCCCTCTGTGCTACCGCCGCTGGAGAATGCAGAGCCGTCTCTATCTCTGTGTCCTTGGGAACTTGCTTTGAAAAGTTCATTTGTTTTTTGAGAGGGAGGACCTCTCAAGCTCAGTTTAAAGGCACAAAATTAATTTTTCGGCATAGAGCTGTGATAGGGGATACACATCATAGAGTCACCCCAAGACATGGACACAGGACAGGAGTTGGAGCACTGGTTTCTACCAAAGAGAGACTTCTTTTGATATAGCAAGATTTTGTGTTACAGGCTTTGCATGGGTCTGTAAGGTGAGGATACTAGACCTGCAGCTCTGATATCATACCACGCTTCTCCTCTGGGACCTTAGGCAATTCAGGTTATCCTTGTCTCTCTTAAACTCTCTATCTGCAAAGCCGAGATATTGCTGCCTGCAGCAAATATCTGCAAAGTGCCTGAATGTGAGGGTTATTGCTGTTAAATATCTGTGCAGCTTTCACCTCTGCTGCACTGAGAAGCCAGCCCCTACGAATGATCCTCTGTCTGGCAGAGTGGGAATCTCATGGTACGGGAGTGAACATGGACTGAGAAATGTGAGGAAAGCCAGAGATGCTCCATACCAGGAATTTTTTTTCATTAAACATTCAAAATCGGATGTAATTAGCTACTCTGGCCACTATAAGCTTGCCTTCAGTTTAGAAACAGGCAGGCCAGGCCATGTGCTTCTTTGAGAGCCAAGCTGCCTTTCCAACCTGCTGAGGAGCAATGCCTATGTCCCAAATGCCAGGCTGGGCACTTCTTCTATCGCACCGAAAGTAAAATTAACATCTGAATCCCAGCGATCCAGGTCAGCCAGACCCCTGAAGAATATACAGCACCAGGGAGGTCACGAAACACCACAAAAGCCATGAACAAAACCACTAATTGGCTTCTTTTCAGCCACATCCCTGTGCCACCAGTCTTGCCCTTCTCAAGCCACCCTATGCTGCCTTCAGACTGCTGAGACACAGCCTATTTTTGCAGGGCCAGAACAGTTAATGATACTTTGTGTTACTGATTCTGTAATTCATATTGTTTGTGCTGGCAGGGAATTGCCCGTGACATTTTATCTCAGCCAGTCTCCTCTGGCTGTTTAAAATATTTGGAATTATTATTTCTGGCTCACGGGTCCACCCTAGGTTGTGGCAGGGTTATTCCTGGGTTGTGCACAAGCACATGGCCACCCTCCCCAATGCCATTGGTCTGGAATAGTGTCTTAGGGCGACTCTATGATGTGTATCCCCTATGCCAAAAAATTAATTTTGTGCCTTTAAACTGAGCCTGAGAAGGGAGTAAAAGAAAAAAAACCAAAACACAAATGGACTTTTCAAAGCAAGTTCTCAAGGACACACAGGTAGAGACTCCTCTGCGTTCTCTGGCTGTGGGAGCACGGAGGGAGCACCCTGCCTATCTCTTCAGCCAGCTTTTTAGGGTTGTTTCCCTTTTGTCTTCGGCGTGGTTCCCGGGCCTTTGGTTTTTTCCCCCCCCCTTTTTTTTTTTTTCCCCTTCTGGTCTGTTTCAACAACATCAGAACACATCGGGAGAACTTTTCTTCAGGCCTTTAGGGGGCTAAGGCCACACCCCACACCCGCTCCGAGGAGGAGGGACCACACCTACAAGAGGACTCTAATTTCTTCCCAGGCTTTCTCTCTATAGTGAGGGGTTTTACTATTCAGCATTATTATCCTTTTCCTGTGTGCTTGTTAATAAATAGGTTTTATCTCTTTCACTTTCCTTCGAGGAATTTTTTTTCCTGAACCTGGTGGCGGGGAGGGTGGTTGTAACCTGTTGTTCTCTCAGAGGATATATTGCTAGATTGTGGCCAAACCGGCACAAATAGACAGGACATACAGGATACATAGGACATATCAGGGATGGGGGTTTGGGGGTGTGCAAAGTTTATGGTAGATTGGGAACAGACAAAATGAAGGCAGATCAAGGGCTTTAAGGTGTTATCCTGGCTTTTTCCACCGAAAGGGGTACGGGACTGGGGGACTGGGGAGGGGAGGATCCATGGGATGAGGCAGGGAAGCTGGGTGGGCAGGAGAAACAAGCAAAGGGGCACAGCAACGCCGGGTGCTGGTCTGGAGTCTGACTGTACTCAGTGGGGCAGAGCTGGGGGCTTGATCTGAACCTGGCGCCAGAGTGTGGTTTGGGGAGAGGTGCCTGTGTGTGTGAATTTGGGGGCTCCCAGCAGCACGGGGACACAGGGGCTGCGGGGCATCTCCTGCTCGGCCGTGTGTGCTGCGGCGGCTCTGCTCTGCTCTGCTGGCCGGCTGCTTCCCTCAATCTGCTGGGTGGATACACCAGCGCCGTGCCCGCCGGCCCCTGGAGCTGCGAGGCGCATCACAAAGGGCACATTTTAAACACTGCCTTTAATCACACCGTCCTGCGCGTTCTAGCCTGAGCTGCCTTGCATTTGAACCTCTGCAAACGCCTCTTGCGGCGGCTCCCAACCCACAGCCCACTCTGGAGAAAAACTAATTAAAGCTGCCTGACAGGCTGCTAAACATTAAGAGCCCAATAACGGCGCAGGCACAGGGACATCATCATCTGAATGACAAGAGCCGGTGGCCAGGGGCTGCTGACGGATGGAGGGGCCGGGCCGGCCTGGCTCGGCAGGGACATCCCGCTGCCCTGGGAGCGCCATCCGCGGAGAGCGCTCCGGAGCTGCGCGCTCCCCATCCCTGCTCCCCATCCGCGCTCCGGAGCTGCGCGCTCCCCATCCGCGCTTCCCGTCCACGCTCCCCATCCACCCGCGCTCCCCATCCCCGCTCCTCATTCCCGCTCCCCATCCATCCGCACTCCCCATCCGCGCTCCGGAGCTGCCTGCTCCCCATCCGCGCTCCCCATCCATCCCCGTTCCCCATCCATCCCCGCTCCCCATCCCCGCTCCCCATCCATCCACGCTCCCCATCCATTCTCCCCATCCCCTCTCCCCATCCCCGCTCCCCATCCATCCGCGCTCCCCATCCATTCTCCCCATCCATTCTCCCCATCCCCGCTCCCCATCCCCGCTCCCCGTCCATCCACGCTCCCCATCCCCGCTCCCCATCCCCGCTCCCCATCCATCCACGCTCCCCGTCCCCGCTCCCCGTCCCCGCTCCCCGTCCATCCACGCTCTCCATCTGCGCCCTGCAAGAAGGCCGGGCTCCGGCCGGGCTTGCTGCCGATTCCCGTCACGTAAAAGCGGCAGGGCCAGCTGGCCGACGTGGGCTGCGGGGTCCTGACCCTCATTTCTGCCCTTCCTCCAAATATTCTGCAATTACACGTCGGTCGCTTGGCGGGGAGAAAAGCAAACACGCCGCAAACGCCGGCGCGCTGGGGTTGTTTGCTCTCAGTGGCTGTGGCACAGGCTGCTGCTAAAGAAGAAAGTGGGTGACGGGCAGAGCTGGTGTTTTGGGGTTTTTCATGTCATGGAAAGGCCAAGAGACCCTCCAGGTTGATTAGCCATAGGCACAAGTCCCAGCTAGTGTAAAAAAAAAAAACAAACAAAACAACCTGAACAAAACAACAGCCCAGGCAAAAAGGAATTAGAAGGAGAAAAACGGAATTTGAAATTCAGCTAAATCACACCTCTCTCTGAAAATTTCATTCCTGCAATTGTTCTGAGTAACACGTACGATTACTCTAGCTGAAAGAAATGATAAAAAGCATTTCGTTTTCTCAGCTCGTTTGCTTTCTACATCTGGCAGTGTTTTGTGTGCAGGCAGTCTCACCGTGTTCCCGAGGTAGAGTGCTTGGAAATGGAAGCCGAGGAATAACAGCGCAAGATGTTTCTTTTTTAAACTGTTTTGCAAACGCTTCTGCTTCTAACGACCAATAGACCGAGCTAAAGCCCTTGGCAAAATATGATATGACAATAAATAACATAGCAGTTTGCAGTGTTATTGTAATGGTGAGGAAATCTCCACGCTCCTTATTTAATATCCAGATACTACGTTGCAGTACAGCAGAGTAGAATGTGCTGGCAACAACTTCCCCAAAGAAAAAACTGCCCTTTGATCCATTGCTGTCCCCAGCTGTGCTTTCACCAAGGGGCTGGAATGGAGATGTGTTTACCTTGGGTGCTTCTGTGGTGATTGCCACCTATGCAGCTCCTCAAAACCTGAAGTCCTCCAGGGGAAGGGGCATTAAATGAGCTGGGCAACAGTGCACTCTCCTGATCCTTGCAGATGCTGGGGAGATGCTCTGTGATTTAGGGGCCTAATGGCATGGTCTGCAGTGAGCAGGGTGCTCTGAAAGAACCCAAGACCCAGTGCATAGCAAGCTTACACATGGGATATGCCAGGCTGTGCACTGGCACTTACAGCACAGAGGCTGCTGGATGGGGATGTCACGGCTCTGGGGTGATATGTGGGTTCAGAGCTGTGGTTCTCACCTGGGAAGTCTCACAGGACTTCAGCTCAGTTTGCTGATGCTCCAACAGCGAGGAAAGAGGGGGGATGAACACATGTGGAGTAGAGCTGTGCAGCTGGGGCACTTCAGGATCAGAGGCATATGGCCCTCTCAGAGTCCTGTCCTCCTCATCTTTCTCTTTGTGGCAAGGCACAGACAGCAGAGGCATAAAGGACTCTGCAATTCGAAATGGCCCATAAGCATTTTGGTGTAATGAAGTCAGGAGTTGGGGGGAATTATTGTTCACACTGGTAAAAAAAATAATAAAAAAACCTGTTGGGAAACATTCAGGTGAAGTTTATCTGCCCTTTAATGAGCATTCCAAACTGGAGGTCCTCTTATCTGGTGCACTCTACCTCTTGAACATACCTGTAACCAGAGTCCCATCCCTTGGCTGGTCACCCTTTTCTCTGGTGAAGCTGAGCTGTTGATGGGAGCAGGACAAAACTGCTGGAGCCATTTGCCATGTGCATTCTCTGCACACCCCAAACATCTTTATTAGTGCCCCCAACCACGTATCAGCAGCACTGGGGACTTGCACACAAGTGTTTGTTTAACCCATCCTGGCTAAACATCGTGATGCTCCCTGCATATTCTCCAGGGATTGTTTGCCATCACCCTTTCCTCTCCTGATCCCACTGGATGGGAAGGCAGGAAAAAGGGTGGGTCCCAAGGACAGGGCTCCTGCTCTCCAGTCACCCCCAGGTCAGGGGGTGTTGGCAGCCCAGCACAGTCCCCAGTGCCTGCAGATCACGCATCATTTGCAGCACTGGGATGAAGCCCAGTGTGCTGACTCTGGCTTGCTTAGAAATCTTTGAATAAAATGGCTTTTCCATGAGACAGTGCAAGCTCATCAGATCTGATTTGTTCCCCAGAAGAACAGCAGCTGCTATAAACTTTCACTAAGAAAAGGATGGAATTTCTGCTTAAAGCCAGAGCTGGAGGAAGGTATAACAACGGGCCTGCCTGGCCAGCAGCCAAATGATTAGGACAAGGAAAAGGACGAGTCTTTTAGCTGACCAGAGCTTGCACTGGGACCTGGGTCTCCAACACAGTCAGTGGGTGCTAACTCTCCAAGAATTGTGATGTGAGACAGGGAAGGCAAAAGAAAGCAAGACATGCTGCAAAAGCAAAAGCAAAAGAAGCTGCCCAAACACATCCCTGAAAACACACACACACACAGAAACCCTTCCACAACAGAGAGAAGCTGGAAGCTGTCATCAACCAGGGAAGATTTCCAGCTACGAGCCTGCTCTCAGCTATCCTTATGCTGAACTGCTCAGCTAAAACCCCCAAGGGCATCTCCAAAGTCTTCTTTTCTCTTCCTCCTCCTTTGAATACATACATGGTATTCAAACACCCTACATACATACATGCATAAGCTGTAATACACAGGACATATTCAAAGTATTTTACATACTGTTTCCATTAAACCTTCTGGGCTTTGTGCAGTACCTGCAAGAACATCTGCAACCAAGTGGAGATTTAACAAAACCCTCTTCGTATAAAAGTTTGAGTCATGGAACCAAATTGTATTCCACACAGGGGCACAAAAATGGTACAAAAAATTAAGATATTAATTTTAATGTGATCTTAAACATTGGTCCCAATTAGGCATATGCCCAAGTCCCATTGGAATTAAGCACATCATTTCTTTGCTGAACAGGGAAGGCTGCTGAATCAGGACTCCAGACTGTAAAATTGCTCAATTGCCTTCAAATTTCTGGGGAAAAAAAATAGTGTGCTCTGAAAGCAATCACAAAATACATTTGGTATTCAAAGAGTATAAGTGAGTGCAGGGCTTATAATTAAATCCTTATCTACGAAGCTGCTACTGAGTGACTGTACATTCTGGGTAATTTTTAATGGCCTGAAACTCAAAAACCAGCATAACCAATTTTTTTTTTTACATTTTTTTTGCAGAAGACACAGCTAGTTAGCTATAATTCTGCAACAAATCCATTACTTCAAAACAAGTCCCTGATCCTGCAAGCCTGAATGCACTTACTTTTAATGATGCAAGAGTACCAAGGGGAGTCATGGCAGAAGCTACCAGTGTTAATATGGAGCAGCAGGCAAGATATAGAATTAAAAATATATAAATATCTACAAATAAATAAAAATAAGGGTGGGGTTGAGCCCTGAAATGTGCATTGGAGCTCTAGCCCTCGTTTTCAGTCCCACAGCTCCTTCTGCTCAGGGCCTGGGAGGAAGCCCATGGCAAGGTGACATGTGTGACACTGGGAGAGGCAGCAGCAGCAACCATCCTCAGGAGGGCTAAAACTTCTTTCTCTGTCCTAATCCCATAACTCTTTAATTATGCCACATTTTTTTGGAAATAGTTTCTCAACTCTTTTCACCTGGGTGAAAAGCTCCATGGTACAGTAACAGCCATGTAAATAAAGTCCCACATCAAAGAAAGGATACACAGGGCAAATTTTCAAAGTGGGGTAAGGGTTATTTTTTTAAAGCCTGGTAAATTAAAAGGCAACTTGTCCAGTTTTGCTTGACCTTTTGGGAAAATTCACCATGCTTTGAAGCCAAACAGCTTTTACATCCAATAATAAAAATATGAACTTAAGGTTCAAAAAGGAAACAGTGGGTTGGCTTGCTGGAGAAAGGCTCCTGGCTTTCCCAAAAGCACAGTGAGACAGAAGACAAGCACTTCTCCAGTGTCATTTTCTGTAACACTTGATTCTTTAAAATACAAATCTTGCCACAATTACAGGATCAAACACGAGGTCTTACCTGAAATAAAAGGTCACATGGCTTTAACTGTAAATAAGTTTTATAAAAAGCTCTTAAGCAGGTCAAAGCATAGCAGGGACACTCTTTGCAGACCAGCTTCCTCTCCTTCCACAGCTCACTCCCACTGAGGAGGGGTTTTGGAGCCACCAGAGAGGCTTCTCCCAGTGGTGTAAACCCTGGGGATTACACAGAGGCCAAAATAGCCCTGCTACTTATAGACAGGGGTTCCCAGGTCTCACTCCTGCTGCCCTCAGCACTCTCAGCCACCCTCCTGTGTTCTCACCTCCTTCACCTGCCACTACCACCCCAGCCAGGTGAGCTGAGCCTTCACCCAGGCATTACAGAAGCCCTGCCCAGAGCTCAGAGATGGCCAAGCTGTGGCTCAAGGCCACGGCAACAGAGAGGTGGGGGCAGGTGACAATTTGTGTCAGGACCCTGGGACTGGTTTGATGTCCTTCAGCTCACTGCATGGCCATCAATTCTCCTGCTCATGCCACTGGAGGACTTTAGGGATGCAGTGTCTGAGCTCTCCTTTCATGGTCCTGGGCTTTATTTTTCTTCCCCTGGATGTTGCCTATCTGTACATTTTGCTGGCTCCTGTACATCGGTTGCTAGGTAGCTCCCACTCCTACTCCCTTCTGTGTGCCCTTAACTTACTGCTGATCTCTCCAGTAGTTCCTGCATCTTTTAATTACATTAATACCTGCTACAGTCAAATGAAAAGGGAAAGAAAAAAAGAAGGCAAAAATGCGCTCTGGGAACAAGCAAAGGCCAGTCAGCACAGCAGGCTTCCATCTTTTGGCTTTATCTTAATCCCCCCTTCCTGCTTTTTCAAGCAGACCCCCTCGAATCCTTTTCCTTCTCTTGAGAAAAACCCAGGCATCTCTTGAACTCATTTCTGCACTTTGCCTCAACCGTCTCCCCCGTAACTTATTCCATATGTTTGCTTGGCTTTGCCTTCTGCCACAGTTCCCTCTTTACTCCTAGCTCCTGAACCCTCAGATCACATCACTGGGGCGCTTTGTTGACTTAATTGGATCATCAGCCTGGCTGTAAAGCTTCCCCAGCCAACCCTGCTTCCCTCTCCTGGGCTGCTGCCCCCACCCTGAGGCTGGAGAAAAACGCATTTTTCTGCTGGATGTATAACTAGATGATGCAGGTTAAATTTAAAATATATTGAAGCTGATAACCACAGGTGCAGGGGCTGCAATTCATCCACTGGAAACAAACGCTTCTTTCTGGCAGGCTGGAAGAGGAGGAGGGGACCCTGTGGCCTGGACAGTGAGGAGTGTTCTTCCCCTCCTGCTCTCCCCCTGCTCCTCTCCTGCTGCCCCCACCCCTGACTGCTTTAAGGCCTCTGCTTGTGCTGTGAGGGCAGGGGTTTCAAAGGCCCGTGGAGGAGGTCGTGGCTCTGCCCCAGGCTGCAGGATCAGCCAAAGTGCAGCATGTCTGCTGTGCAGGGCACCCAGACAGGGCAGGTGTAGGATTGGGACAGGCACCTCCACCCACCAGGTCCCAAAAGCTGCCCTCACACCAAGCACGGGTGGGGCACACATGTCCATCTGACCTTGTTTTTTGCCCACCTTACACTGATGTTGGGATTGGCTGGATCTTGACACATCAAACCCACACCAGGATGTACCGGGTGTGGGTACCCTGAGCCACTCCTCTTGCTTTCTGCATCCCTCTGCATCCAGGAGGAGCAGCCATCACCCCTTCTCCTGAGTGTGGGCACCTCAGCCTCCCACCCATGGGAAGCTTATGCTGTCCCTGGTGAAAGGTGCAAGCAGTGGGGAGAGCAGCAGCCAACACACCCCCAGCCAGGAACCTTCAAACCCATGCTGTAACTCCTCCTTCCACCGAAAATGAATGGCAGGTGTGGACTCTGATGGAATAGAGGAATTACACAGCTGTAATGCTGATAAATGCCACTCAATGGCAAGGAGGGAAAAAGGAAAAACCTAAAACACCACCTTTCTGTGTTGTTCAATCCATCTCATGGCTTGCTACAGAAGGAAAGTGTGGCAGTTAGGGGTAGTTTTTCCTTCCTGCAAAAAATACTAAGAAACCTGCCTATGTTTATCGACAGTGGAAGTCTCAGTTGCAGTGTCATACTAATAAAAGGGCTTTCTTGTTGTCATAGTTTACTTTATAACATGGAAACTTTGGAGTTGATGTGGAACTCTGTGTCTGGGAAGCCTTGCAGGCTGGGAGCAGTCATTCCTGTCCCTTAGCCATGCAGACCTGTGACGATCCAGAGAAGAAAGCACTTGTCCTCCTCCCTGTCCCTCCTTGTAGATTCACACATCTGTGTGCCTTCAAGCCTTGAGCAAGAGGCTGCCAGCTGCAAGACCTGCTCAGATCACACTGCTGCTTTGTTGGAACTGCAGCTGAGCTGTGCTGTGGAGCAGGTCTCTCTCTTGGACATTCCCACAGTTTCCTTGGCTGGTTTGAAACCAGCACACAGCTTTCTGCTCCCAGGTCTCTCACTTGAAATGCTGCGCATCATTCCTGCAGGGTCCAGCTGGGAAATGAGGCCAGCGGGACCTTGGATCACCCTCCCTCGGGGTTTTTAAAAGCCATGCAGATGTGGTGCTTAGGGAGAAGGTTTAGGGGTGGACTTGACAATGCTGGATTAATGGTTATAGATGATCTGGAAAGTCTTTTCCAACCTAGATGATTCTGTAATCAAATAGGTGACTTTTCTACAGCTAGGTGCTGTAGACACCCAAAGCACAGTGATAGCCACCATCATATTATGGTTTTGTGCCTCCTGCCACGGGATAGCTTTGTGTTGCAAAAAAGCTCTGTATGAAACCCACCTGACTGGACACAAGGCACTTCTGTGCTCGTGTCTGCCTGCCACCTGCACAAACACTGGGGCTGCAATGCTGTCCCTGGGCTTTGTGCACCATATCCCTCCCCAAGGGCATCTTCCTGCAGATGCAGCTCAGCCATTGCTGCCCATCACCTACGTGCTAAGCAGTAACACCATTTCCCTTGAACTCTGGGTGCTACTCAGGGACAGCAGCAGGAGGAAAAATATGGGGTGGTTACGTAATCAGGACAGAAATAATTAGGTAGATGAAACACTAAGAGAAGTAATCCATCTTTTGAAATGGACTGGCAGCTTGAAAAATTTAGAAAATCTTCATCAAACTATTACAAGCCTGAAGCATGCATGTGCTTTGTTTTATGGGTTCTTAACACGTAAAGGACATGCAAGTATAATTAAGGATTTGCAGTCCATCTTCTTGATACTGGAATTGGATGCTGGAGACAACGATAAATAATCTGTAAACAATCCTTTGAAACCAAATAGTCTATCAATTAAAAAAAAAGGCTCTTGGCATATAAACCACTTATCCTTGTAATGTTGTACCCTTTTGGTGCTGAAGGTCCACATTAAAAACAGAACACATGGAGTTAAAACATGCTTAGCAAAATATCTAAGGTAACTTTTATTAACTCTGTGCATAATAGGAAAGTAACAGGACTAGAAAATGGTTTCACCTGATTGAAGGGTAGAAGAATAGGGAAAAGAGTGGTACAGAAATGTTAATTGTTATGATGTGGCAGGTGTGCATCAGACCCATGAAAATACTCACCTGTATGTCCGGCCTGCTCCTGCCTTGCTGCTCATCCTGCATATGAGCAGAGTTTTCTCTGTGCAGGTGGCCCCAGCCTACCCTCCCAAATGCAGCTGTTTGGCTTTGGCTTCACTTTTAAACACCAGCTAGGACCCACCTCACTGTGCTAGCAGAGCAATGCCTGAGGAAACATTATCTTCTCCCACCTTGGTAAGGAAAGGAAATGTGTTTTCCCTTATTTTTAAGCTTGTGGTTTGTTGAGCATACTTCTGACTTGTTCTCTAATACTCGCTGGCTGTGCTGGAACGACACAAGCCGTGTGCTGGTGCCAGGAGCTACAGCCCAGCCAGCATCAGCCTGAGGAGCTTCACGTGGCTGGGCTGTCAGTGCTGCTGCTGGATGCTGGGAGAGAACCCCCTCAGTCACACACGCAGCAGCAGCCTGCTTCCTCAGGAACACTGAGCTGTGAGCTCCTCTTTCCGGAGGGGTGAGATGGAGGGAAAAACAAACATACTGAAAACTGCGCGCTATGAGATGTGCAAACCCCAGCGCAGTCAAACCCCACTGCGTTGTGTAAGTTGCCACCTGCTCAAAACTCCCTCGCTGGCCTGATTTGACACAGTGTTGGTGATCCAGCATGTTGGAAGGCAGGTTTCCTCCTACTCTGGGGCCACAAATCCCCCATCTGACTCCACAGCCTTCCCATGCCTGCATCGGATCCTGGTCAAGTGGGGCTTGTCAGTTCGTCAGTGCTGAAGTAGCTCCAGCTTAGGAGTGCCTTGGATGTTGGTATGGAACAGCGTGTCAAGGGCCTAAGTGGCCACTGTCTTCAGGAACTCCAGCAAGCCAGGACCCACAGCCCCTCCGGTCCTTCTCTCTCCTGCTCTGGGCTCCAAATACCCCAAATTCTCCCCACTAGGCTTCCATTACTCCCATCCCAAATTCTCTCGCCCCAAATTCCCCAGCCCATTCCCCCAAGCCCCTTCAGGCCCAAAGGTGTGTACACCCCTCCCTGCTTGCCCAGCATGTCCAGTCTTTGTCCCCCTTGGGCTTTGCACAGCCTGTGTGGCCCCAGCTCCTGGCATGCCTAGGGCTTCCAGCCCTTCCCTCCCAGGGCTGCCAGCAGCTGAGGGGCTTCCTTGCTTTAAGAGTCACATCTAGACCCCTGCCTCTCCAAACAGCTGCAGCAGACACACATTTTTCAAAACCTTGGGCTGCCTGGGAAAGCCTTGTTTCTCAAGGCTTCCTACAGCCATCCCTGTGAATACTGCAGGCAGCAGTTCTCTGCATCGTGCTGCATTCCTCGGAGCAGTGGGGATGAGGTTAGGTTGGGTGAAACTCCCAGGGATTTCCATTTTTTTATACAGCTGGCTCCAGCCCCTGAAACATCTGTCCAGCTGGAAAAGACCACGGAGCTCATGAGACTCATTATTTCATTAGCTGGCCCCCAGTACCAGCACCAAGCCCCACCTACAAAGGCCAAGTCATCTCCCTCCACAGCCATCTCCCCTCTCCTGTGTTTTCCTCAGGCACTCATCCAGCTTGTCCTCTTTCTGTGTTTTTTTGGGAGAACTCTGCCTCCATGGCAACAGCTGTGTCAGACAAACTGACACACACCCATAATGCTGGAGCAGGTGCCTCAGAGTTTTTGCCATTATCAAATCATTTTACTTTGCTCACCCATTAACTCTTTCAATGCTGACATTCCTGTGTTTCCAGTGACGCTTCTGGCTGGTCTGGAGACCAGTTTGCTTTGCTGTCATAGGAGAGGTACTGGAAGAACTTCCAAATTTTTTATTGTTCTTGCAAAGCTAAAATGTGAGGATTAATCTTGAAAGAATCTGGAACATGAGTTCTGAGGCTGGTAACTAGTGGCTTGAGAGCATTCAATGAACAGGAGCCCATGGACGTGCTTTGGCTTTGATAGCTATCCCAAGAGTAATGGTCCTTATGGGATTGTCCAACTGTAAACCCAACTCTAGGTTTATTTTAACATAGCTAAACATTTTTACTTCTTGTCTCTCAACGACAATTCATTTGGATCTACAGTGGGTTCAGAGACTGTGCGTCAGCAGTCAAAGCAGCCTTTTATCCGTCTCATTTCTCACCAGTGCCAATTGCTGGCTGGAAGTTACAGGCAGTTTTTTCCAAACCAATATGGAAAACCAGAACAACCTCAGTCTAAAAAAATGACTGAAGACCCCTCTGTTTGTGTGGGACAAGCCAAGAATGAGGAAAGAGCCGTTCTCCCTGCATTTCTCCTCCTTCAACATGCCTAGGAGCAGAGTCTTGCCTGGGGGTGCCAGCTGCATCCAGCACAGCAGAGGACAAACACCTGGGGAGCCCGGTGTGCTTGTGACTTCTCACTCATTGATCAGAAAGCGGCTTCAGTTCAGGTTCAGAGGCTCAGAGGTCATTCTGAAGGAAGGCAGATTTAGCTCAGGGCACGGTGGCATTTGCAGGGCTTGTCTGGAGAAGCCAAGAAAAGGAGCTGAGGCCGGGGGCTCTGGCATTGAGGATGTGCATCTTCTGTGAACACAACACAGACAACAACACAAACCTTAAAAATGCAAATCTCTGGGCTATAAATTCACTACTCTACCCAAGGCAGTTGTTAGTTTTCCATATTTATTTATGATTCATTACAATCTGGATTTTTATAGATCTTCTACTCTAAGTTTTATATTTAATTGAATGAGAGTCCTGGTATCTTTCTGCATGTGTTTACGTGGTTTTCATTAACTACTGTGCAATCTAAGAAAGATCTTTGTTAACCAAAAATAAGGAATGTTTGTTAATGTTTAATGGAAACAATAACAATAAAATTACACAATGATAATTAAAACCACCCCAACCGTAAAAGCTCCTTCTTAATGAATCATATTAAGGGAGGGTTCAAGCATGTATTTATGATCTGGGTTGTGATTTATGGGCTAAATCCTGCCCTTATATGTCTGCTTGAGGCTTTCACTGATTTCCATGGGGGCAGCATCTGCAACAGAAGAAGGCAAATTTTGGATGTGTGCTGATTCAGTGCTGCCAGAAAAGAACATTATTTTACCCTGACACAGTATATGCAGAACTAAAATGTTACCCTCCTCCCCTTGCCATTAAAAATAGAGAAAATATGGAGCACAATGTTGCTGTGTGTCCTGGCACTCTCCTGGTGACTGGCTGTTGGGAGCTTTCCCACTGGATGTCCCAAACTCCCAGCAGTGATTTATCACTAATTGTCACAATGGACCTAAGGCTATGAGAGGTTTGCAGGGGGAACAATAACTGATGCTGGCAAAAATACTTTCTTGGGCAGTTTGTGGGACCCAGACTATTGCACAGCATTGCATGTTCAAGAATTGGGTTCCTTTATAATGCTGAAATTTCTCTGTGCCACACCAAGAGCTGGGAGGACTTGCAGTGGGTGTGGCCCTCACTTGCTCTCCTTGTGTGGCTGATTGACTTTTCCTGCATGGACTAGATGGGCCTTAGGGCAAATGAGAATCAGACCCAAAATGTTTCTGATTTGCATGGAAAAGTCAAGAAAGGCAAGGCAGTACTCATAAAACTAATAAGACATTATGATGTTAATGATTTTTAATTAGCTAGATATAGATTCTTTTTATCTGAACACTTTTAGGGCCCAAGTGGATAGATGTGCAAATAATATCACCAGGCACAGAGGTATTTACAAGAAAAGACCATCTTTAGAAAGATGCTCGATTTCCATCTATTCCGCAGTGAGCAGAAGTGCAAACTTATTTAACAAAGCTCCGATGTCTGCGTGATAGAGCTGCAAACTTGCACGGCGGGGAGAATTTAATTTCCAAAGGCGGCAAGCAGTGACCAGCGCGTCGCTTGGAAGAGACGCCGTGTCTCCCTGAGATTCCTTGTGCCTCAGCTCGGCTGTGTAGCTCCTTCTTCTCCCTCCCTTCCTCTCTCTGTCCTCTCCAGAAGCCACTGTGTCCCGGCTGTGTCCCCACCTCCCCTGGCTGAAGTGTTTTGCTGAGCAAGCCCCGGACCAGAGCGTGGTGCGAAGGGTGGGGGAGGATTCAGCCAGTGCTGCTCGCGCTCGTTTGGATCGGCTGCCAGAGCAACTCACAGGCTTATTTTTTAAAAAATGGAGCCCCCTAATGTCTATTTAAACCAAAAAAAATATTCATCCCCTTCAGCCTTCCAGCCCGAGCTCTGGCCCTGCAGAAAGACGCTCTCGGCTTCGTCAATTAACAAATACGAAGCAAGTGCCCTCCTTTCCCAGCACAATGACGGCTGCCACTATTATCCCTGGCCCCCCAATTATTTCTGTGAATCTTTCACTTAATGAAGTTTCTCTGCCTCCCTTCCCCAGCTCACCAGACTCAGGGAAGCTTGCTGAACCAATTTAACAGAATGTTAGGAAGAATAAAATGTAACTGCGTTTTCCTTTCTTTCTTTCTTTCGCCATTTAGTCGGCAGCTCCCTGCTCTGTTCTCAGCTGTGTCCTTCACAGCGGCGCAGATCAGAGCATGGAAATGCATATCTTGTGGGTGCCAGGAGATGTGAATCATGAAAATAGAGACAATTCCTTCCCCTTGATCACAGTTTGCCCACTTTTTCATTAAAAGGGAGCCTTTAAATAAAACTCTCACATCCGAACACCTCCAAAATTGGGAATGGGATCTAGGTTTTGATTGTAATTCTGCCATCTCCTATGACAGCAGTGGGTCAAGCCAGGCTTCGAAGGTGAGCCATTAAGTGGTGGTGCCCTTTTAAAATCCCAGCATAAATCAGGCTGGGACTACAGTGCCTCCAGACCAACCTCCAGCCCTGCAACATTTCCTGGTCATCATTTTCTCTCACTTCACCATTCTGCTTTTCTGCTTTTTCCATCCTTCTCTGGTCATCCCTTTCTTTAGTCTTCTTTTTCACCTTTAAACGGCATTCTTATAATTAAGACCAAAGAAGAAAGAGAAGTCTTCTTAAATATTTTTTTAAAAACATGCCACATTGCTGCCATTAATATTTCATGTTGGCAACATGGTGTGTCTTATTTAACACCACATCTTTCATGAAGTGAGGAAAGAACTCCTTTGTCTTAACAAACCCTCCTTGTTGATAATCCTGGCAAGGATTTGAGCCCCCCAAGAGCACCTATCGCAATGCAGGCTTCCCAGGTTTAAAACAAAGGCTTAGGGGTGCAATGGTTGTGGTTTCTTCACAACCTTGCCCTGTGGAGGGATCCATGCAACCAGGTCTGAGAAGAGCTTGATGTAGCCTGAACTGCCAGGCCCATGTGATACCATGAAACTGGGATGGAAATTTCCTGAAATTTCACTAAAAAAGCCCCAGCATTGAGTTAGGATTGGTGGGAATCTGTTGGCAAGACTGGATATCATTGAATAGTTGGGTTTCTGCTTAAATATTTTTCACCAGAAATGTCTTCTTCCTCACAAAAATGCTGAGTTTTTCCTCAGAAACCAGATGTGCCACCTGCTCGATTTCCATTCGTGCATCTCCTCATATCCTTGTTCTCTCTATGGTCCATGTTCTGGGCACAGAGCCTGCCACCATCCCCTTCCCATTGCAGCACTGACTCCTCATCCACGACCATGCCCTGATTTGAGACTGGAGTCTGGCTGGAAACCAGAAACTGGGGCAAAGTGTGGGGGCATGAGCTCTGATTAACTCCTGTCAGGACTGCTGAATATAAGCACTTTGGGGTTATTCTGGCAGACAGAAAAAAATCTCTTTCAGGAGGGAGAGAACAGAAAATTGCACTAATAAAGGTGCAGCTGGGTGGCAGCTCTTTCCCTCCTGTCCCTGAGGAAATGCTGATGTCTTTCAAATCAACAAGCCACGGGGAGATTTCTCTGAGGGCAGGCTCTGACTTTACCTGAGCATTAACATGGGCTGCAGGAGAGCAAAATAAGAGAGACTGAGTCCCCAGCTGGCCTTGTCAAAGCGTAAGGGACCTATTCCAGCCTGAATGCATTTCTCTTGCAGTTTATTCCAAACTCAGACCACGTGCAGACGCTGCCTGTTGGCACCTTGGACACGCAGATGCTTTTGGAAAGCCGTGCTGGGAAGCTGGCAACCAAAACAAGCAAGTGATCCAGCACCTGGGATGCCTGTGATGGGGTCCTGCCTCTATTCCCAAGCTGAGAGGCACAGACACTGAGCTGCTTGAGGAAGACCAGGCTCCCTGACTTGATTTTTGTCTGTCCTGGCTCTGGCTCTGTGGAGGCAGGGGTGGAAATTGCCCTGGGAGATGAAAGCTGGAAGTACAATAAGGAGAAGGGAACTGCTGGCTGCCAGCTGAGCCCTCCCCAGAAAATACTGGTACCCTGAGAGCTGCCAACCCAGGAAGCCACTGACTGCTCCTACCAGGACAGGTGAAGCCCTCCAGGGGTGATCTGCACTGCCAAAACCTGTGAGGAACTCCAGATTAGGGGAAAAACATGTTGGCAGAAGAAGGAGGAGAAAGCACCAGGAAAAGCAATCCATGACAAGCATACTTCTCACTTGAACAGTCCAGGAGCTCAGTGCTGTGCTGCTCCTTGGCAGAGCAGAGGCAGGGAAGTCACTTTGAGTGGAGCTGGCACTGAGTGTGAGCCTGTCCTTCCATCTACTGCAAAGGGTGTTTTCTTCCTTTTCCTGCCACATTGTCCAGTGAGTCTCTTGCTTTTAGCTCTCCCTGCTTCCTGGTTTGATTCCTCATCATGCACCTGTCCACAGGTGCCTGTGTTCAGTGCTGGGAATGGCTGTGGGATGGTCACTTGGCTGCAGCTGCTCAGTGTCTCTCTTTGTCCCTGAGGAAAGCCAGGCTGCTCACTACATTAGCTCCCAAGCATTTTACTGCAGCCAGAGGCTGACCCCCACAGGGATTATTGCCTCTCTTTGGAAAGTGCTGAGAAAGGAGGCAAAACTGGAAGATTCTGTCTCTATTCTCAGGTGGCTGATTTTGGTTTTCCTTTGTATTTCACACTTTGTATGTCCAGATTGCAGCTCCCCTGCTTCCCACCACAGCACAGGGTGCAAATTTAACCCCTCATCTCACAACTTACAAACCAGGACTTCCTCATCCAGGTCCTGACAACCTGTACACATTTCGGGTTAAAACACTTCCCTAGCATTCAGTCTGAGCTCTGTGGTGGTGAAGGATACAAATCAGTGTGTCAAGCCTTTTGCCTTAATCCCATGACTGTGAGACTTCCTTCTGTCATCCTCACTACCAATGGCCATTTTGGGCACTGGAGGATGCAGCAGTCCTCATTAATTAGCAACAGCCTAATTCTCTGCACAAACCCTCCTGCCTCCCCTAGCACTGTCCATCTGAGTACCAGGGGATGACAGCTGTTTGACAGTGGCTTTAAAGTTTTTTTTCCCTTAACAGCAGCATTTTTTTCAAGTGCAGAAATGAACACATGTTCAGTTCTGGACCGAAAGTCAAGCTTTTGCTTTTTGGAAGTGCCTGTGGTTTGACTGCTGGCTCTATAAATGGGATTTAGATAGCAGTGTCTGACCTCCCTCAGTTTCCCTGCCTGCTGCCTCTCTGCATGGTGCTGAGGAAGGACATGAACTCAATCCAGCCCCCAGCCATGGGGGCTGAGGAGGCTGAGGAGTTCTGGCTGCCTTTCCTGCTTTCCCAGTATTGTAATTCAGAAATGAAGCCTACATTGGTATTGCTAAATAAAAGAGAGCAGGGGTTGATTCATGTCCCCAAGACAAGGGACACTAAATAGTTTGTATGTTGGTATTTCCTGTAAAGCAGAGTGGCTGTGCATAAATAATACAGCCTTGGGTCTTCTCTGGGCCTAAAGGCCCTGTGGCCTTAAAATATGACTGTGACCCCTGGCACATTTTTTTCCCAGTTTAAAGCAACTGAAGTAACAGGAGGGCTGTGTTGCAGCACACCGGAGCTGACTTTTATGGTATGAAAATTTATGGCATAGCATGAGGTACAGCTTAAAGGCTTAAGGTTTGCTGGGGTAGCACTGGAGATAGATAGTGGGGATAGCAGGAGAAGCCCAGGCTGCTGCAGTGTTTGTCATCTGCTCTGGGTCAGAGTCAAGGAGCAGAGGTAAAATTCATCAGTGAACGTGGTCCTGTGCCCCACACTTCACCTCATTGCCTGGCTGCTTGTTTGGTGTTTGTGCCCAGAGGCACCAAACACAGCTGCACAGGTTGTTTGATGACAGCACTTCCTTTTGCATCCTCAACATGGTCCAAGTTGCTCCTTTTTCCGAACATACTGTCAGCAGCTTTTGAAAAGCAAAAGGGAGAAACCCCTCTGCAAGCAAAGATACAAACAGAAGAAAAGCTGCCAACCTATAAATGGTGCTTTGGCCCTGCAGAGCTTTTGGCAGTGATCTCCACCAGCTGAGCTGATGGTGTGGCTGGTAGCTGTAGCAAACCATCCTTCACCAAGCACCCAGAGATATGCACATTGTCAGGGTCAAGAGGTGGCTGTGGCCTCTTAACAGGTGGAAAATGACCTCTGCCCCCTGGGGTGACTAGTGTGGCTTTCATCCTCATCTGCTCCCTGTGTTAATGCCCTTCTTCATCCCTCCTGGCCTGGGGCTTCCTTTACCTCTCCTGTCTGCTAATGCTGGGCACTTCCCTTTTCTATCCAGGCAATGACAGGAGGAGGCTGGCACTGAAATCCTGTGTCATCCTGTTGATGTGTACATCTCCAGCATCCAGCTCCTTTGCTGCCTTTGAGATCCCAGAGAAGAAAGTGCAGGGAAAATCTGGCCCTGCTGTCACTGCCTTGTGGTCAAGGGCAGCCTTGGACCTGTGCGACTGTGGCCACCACTTGCCCTGGGCTGTGCTGAGGCAGGAATGAAGGTTGTCCTTCACAGCGTTAGAGCAGACCCACATGGGGGTAAATCAGCACAGGGCCAGCACAAAATGATTCCTTTTTCCCTGGCAAGTGCTGAGATCCCTGACTGAAGCCCTGAAAATGCTCAAAAGAGGTGCTGGCAGAATAGTTTCAGCCCAGCCAAACCCCAAGTATTTTCTTCCAGCTCCATTTGGAGAGCCAGCTGAATCAGGTTTTGAAATGCTTCCCTAAATATTCAGCCAGAGATGTGGAAAACTTCTGTACAAAGATGAAAAAGGAAAGCATGCAAAGACTGTGATGTACAGTGTGCACTTTTAAGAGCAGCCATCCCCACCTGCCCTGTCTCTGCCTCACAGCCCCAGCCTCTGCTTCTGCATAGTCTGGGTATCCTTGACCAGCACAGTCAGCCTCTGGATGAAATGTCACCACCTCTGCCACGGGGAAAACATTCCAGAGGCTCGTTGTGACACTTGGTCGTTTGTGCAGTACTGAAGGATGGAAAGTGTTACACATGTGTTATGTATTATTATTAACTCAGAGAGTTTCTGATTTCTAGTACCATGAACGATAGGCACAGATGTGCAAGGGCCTGCATAGCTTGTAACAGAGGTAAGACAGAATATGGATAGTCTTGAACTTTCTGTTGGCTATTTTTAATTCAAAACCAGATCTGGAACTGAGATTCAGCCTTTGCTCTTTAGTTATCCAAATAATAAAATTAAGACCAAAGCCAGATGAACTTAGGGAAAGTTAAGGTTCAGATCATATCAATGACTGTACCTCAGGCCCAAATTTAACATGCTGATACTTTTTCTCCTTGCATTTAAACTGTGTGAGGGACTTCCTCCTCCTTTTTACAGAAACCAGATGTGGGTTATTTTTTGACTGGCATTTCATGGCAATGTGTATCCTGGTTAATGTGCCTGATTTTCATTCCATGAAACAAAAAAAAAAGAAAAAAAAGCCAGTATTGCTTGCAAGTATTAAAATGGCAACTGTGGATGGGAGCAAGATTCAATGCAATGGAAAGCAGATTAGATTAAGCGAACTGTTGAAAATTTATTCTTCTGGTTAATTTTATCTGTAAAATTGTCCTAAAGACTAATATTGTCAATTCTCATTTGGCTCTGTAGGACCCTGCATGAATCCAAATCCATCCTTTTTTGGCAGGCCTTTTTATCACCAGTGGTACAGTGACATCTAAGTGTCAGGAAGATGGGCCAGTCGGAGCATAGAAAATTGATTTGAGCAGCACCATCCCCCCTTGGCTGGCTGCAGATAAACAGTTCAGCTAATACGCTGCTCCCGACCTCTTTGGGGCTCTATTTGAATATGATCTAATACGGCAGCTGCTTCACTGCAAATGCAGAAGGTAAAGTAGTCCCTGAGAAGTTTTGCTTTTTCCTTGCATTTTTAAAGGTGGGGCAAATGAGTAAAAGAAAAGACTTGCAACCATGAGGGCCTTACACACAAAAAACCCTTTTGCCATTTGCTGCTTAGTGATTTTTTTAAAATATTGAAAATAAGGAAAAATGATCTCTGTCAGGTATGAAGGCACAAAAGCGCAATTAAGGTATCATTTTGGCTCTCTTTCTTGCCCAAAGATTGCTTTCCAAACTACCTGAGTAAATGATATGCTTGAGATATTGTTTTGGAAGTAATTTGCATGGGTGCTGACAGCTGCTCCGAGGGGCACAGAGGCAGCCCTGCCTCCTGCAGGAAGGAGTGTGAGTTCCCATCTGCTCTGGGCCTTTGCCTGGTTTTGGATGAGGGAGCAATCGAGCATGGAGGGAGGCAGGAAATACGTAAAAAGGCAGAGGCTGCCACTCGTCTCTCTCTTCTTTTCTTCCCTTTTTGAGATCAGGGGATTCAAGCGCTCCTGCCATTCATCTTCCTTCCCGACTGCTCCCGGGGCTGCTGTGCTCCATGCAGCTTCTTCGAGTGCTGTCATCCCTGCAGAATCCAAGTGCCTTCCAGTAGGGCATTACGCGAAGTGACTAACATCTGTCACATGTGGCTCATTCTTTCCCTCAATCAGCCTCAATCAGCTTTTCTGCAGGCAGCATTTCCTATCTGCAAATAACAGCCATCACGGAGGCTGGCAGGATGGTTGCTTTCTCCTCTGCTTCTCCTTTTCCAGCTTTATTCTCATTTTCTCCCGTTGCTTTTCACTCCTTTTTGTTTTCTTCATGCTCACCACTGCTGCCATTACTGCCATTATTTGCCTTTGTGCTCCGTATCCTCAGGAAATCTTCTCTCCTCTCTTCCCTTATGCCATTTCTTGATCCTTTTCATCTTTCTTTCATTTCCTCTTATGACTACCTGCCTCTTCCTACCACCTCCCCAGCCCTTCACATGCCTTCTTCCCAGGTGTCCTGTACTAGGACACCTGCCCCCTGCCTCTATCCCAGGCTGTGTTGTGCTGGTAAAGAAACCTCTCACCCTGCCAGATCCCACCAGCACCTGGGACTTATTTCTTCAGTCGGTGCCCTTTATACGCTGATTCAAACTAGAGGCACATGGAAGCAAAGGCAGCCAGGTGTGGTCACACACATGATCTCCTGAACAGACCATGATTAGGAAACAGAAGGCTGTTTGCACCCCTGTCCTGCTCTCACCATGTTGGTTGTTTTTGACAAGGATTCTTGTCCCCAGTACATTTTTCTTGCCCTCTGTAAAATGGGGACAGTGCTACAGATTTCTTGGGTTCAGTGTTTGAGGGTAGGAAGAAACACCAAGGGCAGAACACAGCTTGTAGAATCACAGAGTCATTGAATGGATGGGGTTGGAAGTGACCTTAAAGATCCCCTAGTTCCAACCCCCCTGCCAGAGGCAGGGACACCTTTCACTAGACCAGATTGTTCAGAGCTCCATCCAACCTGGCCTTGATCCCTGGCCCTTCTCTAGCCATGACCAGGATAACACTGCAGGTGGCCGAGTCGAGCCAACTCAAATCCGACCTCCCATTCCAACCTAAGTAAATGCCTCGCTCACTTTCCCTGCCTTTGAGACAGAAAACATGGCCTGAATTAAACATGAGAGTGGAGATGCCCTCCCTGGTCATCACATTCAATCCCTTGCTGTGGGTGGACGAGGTGCCGTATAATCCCTTTCACAAACGTATTGAGTTGGATGGTAAAAACAGGGAGTTATTATCCCTCCCCCTCAAAACAGCTGATGCTTCAGAATTTAGATGTGCGAGAAAGGAGCACAAGATGCTTTCTTTCTCAGCTGAAATTTCAGCAATAAGGGAGAAAATTTATCCAAAAGCTCCAATATTCTGCTCTAACTGAGCAGTCTGAAAAGTTTGGATTTGAGAAGCAGGTCATTTTCTGTATTAAAAAAATAGGCATATAGGCATAGAGAAAATTACCAATTTGAGGGAAATCTGTACAGGTTTTTTATATAATATGATCTTAGATGGACAAATAGCAAGACAGAGCCTATTTACTGGCAGATGCTTTAACCAGAGCATCGCCTGCATATCCCTGTCATTTAGCAGAGACATTTGGTCCCACACCTGCCCAGCTCCAATCTATTATGCAGCATCTTAGCAGTGGCTGAGATTTTTGCAGACTGAAGTTTACTCGTTTGTGCTGACTTTAACCAACGATTAGCCAAGAGGAGACAGTTTTAAAAATTCAAAACATTTAAACATTTTGTGATTACAAACATCCTGCCTCTTTATTTTAAATCTTGTCTTGTGTCCAAATTTGCTTGTATCTCCTTTCCCCTGAAGGAGCTGAGTAAAAGCCGTGCTTGCTGGGCTGAATCTGAAGGACATATTCTTCCTTTCCCTCACCTTCAGTTTTTCCTTTGGGTTGGTGAATCAGTGAAAACCAAAATGTTCCTATGGCTTTAATCTTTGCTTCCAAGCAGTATATGCTGAAGTGCAGATGCCTGGCCTGTGCAGTAGCTCTGCACTGTGCTTCCACGATTAGTGGGAATGGTTGTAAGTCATCTCCCACCCCATCTCCTGTCTGCAGTGGGTAAAAACATCATTGATCTGGACTTGGTGTGTTTCAGGACGCCAGCACCTGGAGAAGAAGCCAGTTTTGGGACTGTCTATTTCTGACCTACACAACATTTCCAATGAATTCACGCCCAGGAAAGTCACATCTCTTTCATTTAGTGCTGATGAAGACATGACACAGATCATCCCCCAGTAGGATGCAGCAGGGTCCTCGAGCCAACTGGAGATGGTGGAAAGCATCCCCAGCCAGCCAGCTGAGGGATGCAGCCCTGAGATGCAGCACACACAGGGGCTGACTGCCCGTGGGGATGCCCAGAGGCAACGAGGGACTTGGAGGTGCCTCCCTCCAGCAGCCAGCATCTTTCCCCTCGTTCCTGGGCAGCTCTGGGCAGCTGGCCTCCCTCCCAGGGCTGATTTCTTGCAAGCCCTGGGCCAGCTGGTGGTGAGTGAGGATCAGCAGCAAAGCAGCGTACTTTGAATATTGGCGTCTCATTCCTGGCGCCTCGTCAGCTTGGCCACTAGCAAGCACACAGACGGCAGGGAGGAGCAGAGCATCCTCTGAGAGCTAAGGCCCTGCCACGAGCCCGGCTTGCCTGGGGACACACCAAAAGGCAGTGGGAAAAGCGTGGTTGCCTCTTGCTTTTCCCCTCCCCGATGAGTCTGCGCTGCTGCCGGATTCAGGGTGTCGCCTGGGTTGGCGCAGATACCATCTCAGTGGAGAGGCTCCTTCCTGCTGCACGGGGAACTCGCCCTATTAGGCAGATAAGATTTGTATTTATTGTTGGTTTGTCAGGTCAGCAGAGGTGCTGGGGGTGGCTGGAGGGGTGTGAGCTGGCTGCTCTGCTGTCGGAGCTGGTGCCACTCCTCCCACAGGCTAAACCTGAGAAGGTGCATGTGAGATGCTGTCCCACGTTCCCTCCCCTCACCCGCATCACAGGAAATCCTTATCAGTGCCAAGAGCCCAAGGGATGCAAGGAGAGCGGAAAGGCAGCTGTTCTCTGCCTTTCCCAGGAAGCTGGGAGTCAGGACCGTCACAGCCTGATCCTTCTCACACCACTTGTGTAAGACGGTGTAAATCCTCTGCTTTTATGGAGATAGACCACCGCAGAGCAGGGACCAGGGAGGGGAGAACCGGGCTTAGCACGCTGAATTACGCTGCCAGCACCACGTTCTCAGCATGACAGGCAAAGGGACTTGCTCTTACGCCTGGCTTCCCTCCTCGGCAGAAGAAAGGAGTGTCAGGAAAGGAAATCAGGGTTAATCCAGGCAGCCGTCTCAATGGCTGGCACGGGTACGCGTCTGTCCTTTGTACTGTCAGCTTGCAGCAATATCACACTCATGCAGAGGGTGTTGCTCTGGGGCATCGGTGTAGAAAGAGCCAATCAAACCCTATTTATCAGCTTTGGCTTCTCAAAGGCCGAGCTGACGCAGCACTGGATTTTTATTTTACCGATTTAACACCAGGATTTATGGGTCGTGTACAACCGCACATTGCAGGGCACCATCTATATAAGTATTTATCATGTAGGAAGAGGCCCTGAAGGCAAGCAGTGCTTAGCACCCTGTAGCCCCTTGTCCTTGTGTCAGCTTCACACAGGCAGCCTGACTGTCACAAGGAGAGCTCCCCCCTCAATTTTATGTTGCTACAGATGGGCTGGTGAGTGTTCTTTGCCGGGAACACACATGGATCAGCTCAGCAGCTGGTGGGCTGCTCTCTCTGTGAGCACCACGCCTCGAGGTACCCACAGCTTCGCTGGCAGCCTTGAGCCATCTGCAGACCTGCACTGGGCACCCCGCACTCATGGCACCGATAGGAACTGCCCACAGAGGAAAAGCTGGTTGGTGCCACTCAAAAAGGCATCGTGTCTCCCGGGCTGTCCAGGGACTGCGACTTGTGCACGAAGCACTGCTTTCCCCTGACTGTGCTCCAAGGAAGGGCTTAACCACGTTTAGTCTGTGCATCAGGGAGCTGTTCCCAGAGGAGACTGGGGCTGGGGCAAGGAAGGCTTGGGGAAAGCCGATAGGACTGGTGTGGGGGTGGTGATTCGGTGCCTGACACACACACAGGCGCTGCTGATGCATTTCTCCAGTTACTCTGCTTTATCCGCTGTGTATCCCAGCCTCCTCGCTGCCGGCTGGTGACACTTGGCTTGGCATTGGGCAGGCAAAAGATGAAAACTTTCATATTGCTTGTGATGTATTCCTGTAATAGGATTCAGTGGAGCCTTTGCTGGAAAATAACTGGCGGTTCACGTTTCTGCTCTCTTCTTTGTTTGCTCTTCTTAATCAGCATTAGAAGAGCTAAATTTCTTTCCCTCTTCTTATGCTCTTTGTACAACTTTGACTTTCTGCATTTTTCCCGCATGCAGGATGTAGTGGAAAGTGGAAGTGGAGACCTCTGTGTTAATCTCACAGGGAAGAAAATAGGAGCATGGGAAATTCCTGTCTTAAAATAAAAATATCCCTCTCCCTTAGCCACATCATTTCAAAACCCTATCGCTCCAGCTTTCCATGCTTACTTCATCCTTTCTGCTCTGTTATTTACAACCCTAGACCAAGATGGGAGGAAGAGAGATCTTGTGTATTGAGTTTTATTTCTTTGTATGAATAAGCATTTTTTTCTTTATTCCACACTACTTTTTTTTTTCTTTTTTTTTTAGTTATCCCTAAAGCTCTCGTTTCTTCCACTAATAAGAAATCTGACAAATTTTGCCTTTCAGCCTTTGCTTACATCTCGCATCCTCTCTGACTTCAACAATGTGACTCAAACGCAACACAGGATGGATTCGATCCAAACCAGAGGAAACCAGATGTGATACCAAGACGCGCTCTCCCAGTGGCTGGATCTGCATCTCCGGTGGCAATCAGGATACTCCAAAGGCAGCTCCGGCTGTGTCCCTCCGTCAGAGCTCAGGGAAAGGGCAGGAGCGATTCATTAAAAACCCACCGCCATGCGCTGGCGTGCAAGCCTGAATGAATGTCACCGTTTTCATTACGGAAAAAGAGAGACCAAAGAGAAAATGTGACAAAGTACATCTCGCCTGGCTGTTGATCTTTAAGCAACAGTGTGATTAGCAGCGTCTTCCCCTTTACATTTCAAAGCGCCGGAGCACAATGGCAGGGAGATAAACATCCAGAGGTGCTGCCTTGCTGAAAGACATCTTTCTGACAGCGCATTACGGCTCCTGCCTCCCTCACCGGAAAGAACATGAGGTTTTAGTCAACGATGAAAGAGGAAAAGCCACACTTTATCTACCATAAACAGTTGCCTATTTGTATTTGTTTTTCCCCCAATGAGTTCCATCTTTGAAGCGACGCTCCCCCGCCATTCTTTTGCAGCCCGGAGACCGCAGCCGCCTTCCCACGGAGTGGCAGGGCCCCGACTCCTTCTCAGAGGGAGCTGCAGCTGCTGGGAAAAATAAAATACCCCTGACTCCTCTCTTTGCCTGTACCAGGTACTTTGCCTTTCTCCCCTGTGCCTCCCAGGAAGAGGCCGAACCTCCTTCCACAAGGCGGCCAAGAGCCAGCACCCCTTCGTGCTTCCCAATCAAGAAAACGCAAGCCAGCTCCCTTATTCGAGAGTTATTGGCTGTGACAGCTGCATCAGCTTAGACAGGATTAAAAAAAGGGGGGGAAAAAAAAAAAAAAAAGGAAAAGAGAGAAAACCCCTCCTCGCTTCTGAAATTACTCGCAAAGTCACCTTTTTAATGCTAACACACACAGAACGCGCTCAGCCACTGATTTCAGCAGACCATATGCTGCCACTGCTGCTGGCCAGGTCCTAAGGGATGAATTTTTTTCCCCTTCAGCAAGCCTCCAGAAATGTCATAGAAATTTATATGCTTATTCACAGAGCCGATAAAGCAGAAAACCGGTGTTTCAGCTATTTTTGTTTTGCTTTGCAGATGGACAGTAAAAGACATAAATCTCCTTCCCGCCACTCCAACGCCCTGCCTGGCTCCCTCTTTCGTGCCGAGCCACCAGACCTGCAGGACTTGCCTGAGGTCCATAAGCCAGCCCTCCTCTTCACTTAGAGACGAGCAGAAGAGTGAAACGCCAGGAATCTCCCAGGACATGGCCAGTGCCACCACTGATGAGCTGACGCACAATTTTCTGCGCAGCCACCAAGGCGGGACAGCTTTTTTTTTTTCTTTTTTTTTCTTTTTTTTTTTTTTTTTTACCATCTTTGATGGAGGAAGAAAAGCAAGCTGCACGCCCCGGGGTTGTCCCTGCTCCTACCCCTCCCCGTGTCAGCGTCCCAGCTCTGATAAGAGGCACGCAGCTCTCCCATGACGTTATCTGATGCGTGGCCCGATTTACGGCTCTGTGCCACACACCTCCATAAATCAGGACAAAGCCCTTCGGGGAGCCCGGCTGGCCCCTCCTGAAGTGCATACGGGCTGCAGACCCGAGTGATATTTTAGACACGTTTGACATTTAACCTCAGGTAAAGCAATATGAGGGAGAGAGGGGGGACCGTGGCTAAATCTCCCTCCCGGCTGTATTTACAGCCACAGCGTGCGCTTGCAGCCCATTGGAAAACGCGCCTTGCATGGCGCATCACCGGGGAAATTTAGGATCAGCAGCAGAGGCCTGTTGACTTGCTGACTAAAGGAGGCAGCAGGAGGGCTCCTGGCTGAGGGCAGGAGGTGGTTTTATTTCAGTGGATGGCGCTGCGGCTCCCAGGGAAAAGTCCGCTGGGAGCCATTCCCTCCCTGGTCCTGCATTTCCCACGCTGCTGCTGCGAGTGCAGCCGGCAGCTTTTCCTTCTCCAGGCAGGGCAGGCCTGGGAGCCGCTGCAAACCCATCAGCATCAGTGCCCCACCAGCAGGGCTCATTGCCCCCCAGCCGGGAGAGCCCCTTGGGTGCTGCCTGAGACCCGGAGCAGGGAAGGGGTGTCCTGGCCGCAGCTCAGCAGTGGTGCAGCTTTGAGACCTATCCCTGCTGCAATTCCCTGGTTACAAACACCCCCTGGATCACAGCAGCTGGGACGGCTCGTCTGCACAGTCACAGCGAAAAGGGGACAGCCATGCCATGCTAGGGAGCAGAGAAACCAGGAATAAAGCCAAACCCAGCAGGAAGAGAGGACTGTGCCTCTGCGCCTCACAGAAAGAGCTCGGTGGTTTAGGCAGCCCGTCATCCTGGCTAATAACAGCAAGCCAAATATTTAACTAAGATCTCATGATAGTGAGGAGCTTGGCAGAAGCAAGCCTGCAGAAAGCAAGCACTCTCTCTCCAAAGCCTGTTTTCTCCTTATTTAAAAAGGAGGAAACAGGTCAGCTGTCGTATCTGCCAAGGTCAGAAGCTCAATTTGTATTTCAGAGCCCGGGAAAGGTGAATGCACCAGAGCTACATCCCTGATGGAAACAATCACTCATTCTAATAAGGCTGGCAGAGGCTGGAGCCTGCCTTGTTCAGATACAATTATTACAGCCCGGGTGTCAGATTACTGAATCTATTAGCCAGGAATCAGCTGTTATTTCAGAGCAGGACAGCTATCCCACGGGCAGTTGTGATGTACATCATGCGTGACGCCCGGGCCCAGCTCACCCCGCCGGCACGGAGGGGCTCGAGGGGGGCAGGACCACCTAAGCTGCCGAGGAAAGAGCCCGTGGCAGTGATCTCCAGACACAGCTGTATCTATCAGATCGTGACACCAGCACTGCGATGATTGGGGAACATCACTGCCAAACGACTCGATTTGGGAGAGAGGAGATGCTGGGTTTGTTGTAAATGCAGCACATGGCTGTGCTGCAGGCTGAGCGTGTCCCTCCCACCGGCATCCACAGAGAGATGGGGGTAAGGACCCCGTGCCAGAGCTCCTTTTCTGCCCCAGAGGTGTTCAGGGATGGCTGAATGGGGAACAAGGGGAGCAAGGCACAAGTCAGTGGGGAGCTCTTTGTATAGGAGCCAAAATAAAAACCACCTGTGTTTAGGTGATTTACTTACTCAGAAGATTTACAAATTGTTGGCGAACAGAGCACTTCCACTTGAACGCACAGCTTAAAAAAAACCCCAAAAAAATCTGTGCTACTTTAGCAAGAATAAGAGGCGTGCCTGCACGGTTCTGGTGAGGCTCTCTGGGAAGAAGCCCAACCATCCTCCAGCAGGGAGCAGGTGGCTCCCAGGGCCCCCCTGCTCCCTGTCTCTCCCTGGCAGCAGGCAGCTTTGCTAGTGATGCCCTCCCAATCCGTTTTTATCTGTCTCCCATCGCAGAGAGGATCGCCTTCTGCTCTGCAGTGTGAGAAATGGACTGCCACATGCTATTTCAGCTCCGTCCACATCACTGGTTCCGTGGGACGTATCCAAGCTCCCCAGCTCTGCCCCATCAATGTGCAGACGCTGGAAGTTGCAAAATTTGGTGTTTTATGCTTCTGGGTCCCCATGTTATTTTCCATGCCAACCAAATGCTCACTCGCTGAACTTTTGTCCCCTGGGAGGGGGAAGCACAGGGAGAAGGAATGCGACAGGAGGGAGAAGTAAAGTTAGAGACACGGGGCTGTATGTGCAAATTGAGATTTGTGTGGTTTTCCCCTTTTGATTCTGCCTGTTTGTGCTGCTGTTCTTTTGTTTTATTAACATGAGAAAGTGTTCATCAGACTGAAAGGCCAGCTTTGGGACGGGGTTCCCATAAGGCTGGGACAAGAGCAGCGCAAATCACGGAGTGCCCAGGGATCACAGGTGCCCACAAAGGCTCACCACAGTGTGGCTGAGGCTGCGGGGTGTGATCCATTCAGGTGTGAAATGCAGCTGTAAGCAGGGGAACAGGATCTCTGCTTGGGTTAATGGTGAGGAGGTGAGGATAAAGGAAGTTGCTCCACCTACTGACAGAGTGCCTATGGGACATGGGAACATGGCTGGGAATGACACATGAGGCCTATGTCTGGAGGTAATTTCATTGATTTCGTGAGAAACTTTACTAGAACAACTTGTTTTGACACCCACAGTGAGAGACTGGAATGCCAGTCATTAATGACTCAACCAAGGGACATTTGTGAAGGCAGTGGGTGCTTTGCTGAGGCTGGGTTTGCACCCCCTGGGGGGCTGGGAGTGAGTTTTTGGGTGTGTGGTGGTGAAGCCTCTGGTTCCCATAAGGCAGAGGAGGTGAGCACCCACCATCGAGGGCTACAAGCCAGGCTTTGAGCCAGGTAAGAGGCAGATCCTGTGAGGTAGGATGGTGCTTTTTGTCATGCCAGTTGTCCTCCCCTACAACTCGCTCAGTTGTAAAACTTCCTCTGGGAAAGGTCTTGAGGGTGTTCATCCCTTCTGATGGGGCATAACTGGCTCAGCTGTGCTGACATGAGAGGCAGCTGTCATGACATGAGAGATGACAGACACCTTAGAAGTTGTCATAAATCGTCAAAGCCCCCCACAGCATCCCCAGACTCATTTTTGAGGCCTTCCACTAGAGGACTGGAAGCTCTCCCTCACCAGGGGAGGCACCTGGGTGTTCCTACCTTAACCTGAGCATATATTAACCCATTGAACTTTGTGTTTTGGGGGTTTTCCCTACCTTTGATGGATCAGGACTGCCATCATCACTTTGACCAATGGACATCAAAATTTTAACAGTCAAGTCTTGTTGCAGGATCCATGGGGGATGATATGTTTATACTCTTATCCTTTCTTTCTTTCTATTATACATTTTCTTAAGTCTTACTTTTATGCTTTTATATTGCTATATTACTATAGATAATAATAACCAAAATGGCCATGTAGCTGCTTTCCATTGCAACCAAATTGTTCTGAATAAACCCTACATGTATGTATTTACAAACACCAATCATTCAGTGTTGTTTCACTCTAATCTGTCCAAGGGATCTATTAGCAAGAACCTGAGTTAGTCTCACCTTCGGGGTGGGTTGTAACACCTGCAGAGGAGAAGGCAACTTTCAGGTTAGTGAGATGTGGGTGTTGATGGAAATCCTATACCAGCTCCTACTTGGCAAGGAGAGCTGTGTGCAGGTGTCCTTGGGGGGACGGCTGCAGAAACATTTGGAAATGGGCATATTTAAAATTCAGCATCTCTATAAGGGAAGTTGTCAGCAACAGGCTGAGAACCAGGGATGAGTGGAAGAAACTGCACAGAGGAGCAGACAGCTCTGGGAACCTCCTAAATATCCTGGTGCCCTTAAAAGAAGCATGTCAAGGCAGAGGCACCAGTGCAGTGTCTTTTGAGTCAGAGCTGCTACCCCACCACGCATTGCTTAGGGTCAGAGTCTCCCACACCTCCAGCCTTGCTGAGCACCAACATTGCCTGGTGGAAGCAGTGTTGGATATGAGGCCCAAGAGGAAGATATCCTCCCCAGAAGGCATGTGCAGCCCTGAACCATCTAACAGGCATCCATTGGAGGCACCACTACCGCAGGGGAGTGTGCAGGTGCTTTTAGCATATTCCTTAGAGGACAAGGCAGCCAAAGGTGCAAAGGACAAAAGGCAGGATCTGGGACATAACTCCAAACATAGGCCATGGGGTGATGGGGCAGAGAATATGCCTGATTCATGGCAGGTTCTTCTGCCTTAAGCCCCAACAGACTTTACAAAGTTGACTGAAGTAGTCTTTCCTGCTGGCAACTGGCAGGCATTGATCTAAGCAGAGGGAAAAGGTAGCAGAACATTTCACCCAAAGCAGGAGGTCCTGGATCCACAGGCAGAGCTGTTCACAGGACGCGCTGCAAAGGCAGCAACAGGACCCTGGCAAAGCAGGTTACAGCTCTTTCTCTTGCTGTACTTGTGCACAGAAAGGGAAACACGAAAATCTGCAAGATTAGTGCGGGAGCTTCTCTTTATTAGAAGAAGATTTCCCTGGATGAGGAGGCCCTTGGGTGGTCTGCAGAGAGTGCCATGCTGTGCACCACTTGTCTGTCCGGCAGAACAGCGGGACTCCCATCTCAGCCAGCTGGGACTCTTCGGGGATAATTGACCATTCTGCATTACTGTGTCCCTTGGGGAAACTTTTCTCTGCAGCCCAAGCACTTAGCTCTTGGCTTGTGTCCTGAAGCATGAGGGCTAATATCCCCCACACATTTTTACCATAGAAATGAAAGAGAGAGGGTATTTTTCGATTCAATGGGAAACAAGTGAATAATAATTCTGCGAAGCCATGTAGTGGAAAGAGAGACTTTGAGCGCAAAAAGAAACAGGATTTTAAAATTTCATCTGCACAGCAGAAGGTCCTGCCAATTGAACCGTTTCCAGTAAACAATCTGCTAAGTCTGACAGTTTGAAGGAATACCAGACTGCCAGGAGTGAATAGGCTGGGATTTTTAAGAGGTTTATTTTTCATCTGAACACTTTTGTTTGTGAGCAACAGCTCAAAAAACCCAAAATGCATGTGCAGCAGCATTAGCAGCCAGGCTGAGGGCTTCTCCCCCAAACAGGGCTCCAGCCGGAGCAGAGCAAGAGGGCTGCACTGGAGACACAATGTGCCCTGGGCTGCTTAGGGTGCAAGTCTGTGGCACTGTGAGTCTGCACTGGGAGAGCCCCTCTGATGCCTTCATACTCCCACAGAGAGGTTTAGGGTGAGCTCAGTTTATTTCCCTGTTTTCCGCTGCTCTCCGTGTGTCTTTGCTGAGGTGGTGGTCCCCAGAGGGATGCCAAGGGCAGCTGGCTGGGATGGGGGGACAGGAAGGGATGCAAATGTATGAGGCTGGATGTCAGGGCTCTCAATCACAGGCCTGGGGCAAGCACAGCAGGAGGATGCTGCTGGGCATATCTCAGGATGGAGAGAGCTCCTGTGATGTGGCCAAGCTGGGAGGTACAACTGTGATAAACCACAGGCCTTCTGCCAGTGCAGGAGAACTTTGCCTCCCCAACAAGAGAACAGGGACAAGGAGATGTTTCACTGCCAGCTTAAACACCTCTGCAGGAGGTATTTAACCTGGGCAGGACTCCTCCTGCCTGGGATAAACGAGGGGCAGAGATTAAGGGCTTGAGCCTCCAAGCAATGACTTTCTATGCACAGGTCCGTGTTGGTGAGTTCTAGGAAAAGGGTGGCTGAAGAGCAGGGAGGTTCTGGCTGGCGTTCTGTGGGACTTACCTGGAAATGTGCAGTGTGGGACAGGAGATGCATAGTGAGCACCTTCCATGCACACATCCCACGCAGCATCCAAAATCAGGGGCTGTTTTGACTGTACAGTACTCTCCATCTCACAGCCAGGTCTTGGAGCCAGGCAGGGAACAGAATGGGATTATTTTGGGCCTGAAAATATTGATGTCTCAAGCCTTTCGTTTCCTCCTTCTCAGCAAGGAAAGAGGAAAAAGGTTTTGAGGTCTTGAGGAGAGTTACAGACCCAGCTGTGGTTAAGAAAACAGCTTGAAGTCCGCCTTCCCAGTTCAGACCCAGTTCTGCTCAAGTCCATTAGGGAATGGCCCTGACTATCTTGTTTGGAGGCATTCACACTCAACCTAGACCCTCAAGAAGCCAGTAAACCCCTTAGGGACTTCTCAGATTTTCCATTTGAGGAGGGGAATGACAGAGCAGCTTTGGGCTGCATCCAGCCAGGGTCAAGCCACCACTCTAGACTCCCTCAGGTTTCCTACCTTCTCTCTTTTGTAGAGGGATTTCTAATTGGATAAGGAAGAAGTTCCTTAATCCTATCCTCTTCTTGATGATAGTCCCACTACATGCTCCTTTCACTAGAGCAGGAAATCACTGGGTCATGAGAATTGTTACCTTACTTTTTCCAAACACAGTTTAATAACTATGCCCCTAAAAATCATAACACAGAATGGTTTTGGCAATCATTTGCATTTCTGAGAGTTAAATGAAAAAAGGCTAACTCGTCACAAGCCAGCACTGAGGAAAAGTGTAGCCTGTGCAAGCAGAGATGGCTAAAATGCATAAGAGGATAACAGCATTGCAACGGATGCCTGGAAATACAGCCCTGCTTGTTTGGTAGGGAAATTTCCTGGTCCAGAAAATGTTCCTGATCTGGTGCATGGGGAGATGGGGGCCACGTGCTCCTCTTCAAGCTGATTTTGCAAGTGCCAGGGCTTCCCTCAGTGCCACTGTGGGTTTTCACTGAGAGAGCCCAGCTGCAGCTCACCTGGGTTTGGTGTTTGAATGGGCCAACAAATAACTTCCTCTGAGTCCAAAGGTTTGCTGTCACATTGCTGAAGTCCACAGGGTAGGAACTGACCTTTCTTGCTAAGAAATGCTTGAGAAGCAAGGACTGGAAATTAGGCAGGGAGTGAAGGCGGATGGAAACACTGATGTGCAGAAGACTCAAGCGGTAGCATCTGGAAAAGGCGACAGTAAGGCTGAGATAAGAGGAATCATTTCCACAGCTTCCTGTGAAATGGGGATATTCCCAGCTCTGAAGTCCAGGACTGGCTCTTCTTTAAGCTTGGTGATCCACCTCCCTCCATGGGTGAAGTGGCAGCCCCGTGACCTGTCACCTAACTCTTCACCTTTTCCTGGAGAGGTGAGGGCTTGTAGCCATTGGCATTGCAGGAGAAGACCTCAGTGGTGACTTGTAATAATCCTTCCTGACAGTGTAAGACCAGTGTGGGAGACGAGGTCTGGATGTGAAGTCCCACACCTTCACTTTGAGATGCCTGAAGCTGCCCTTTCAAGGCCTGTCACGGTCACATTATGGTGTAGGTTATTCTGCTCTTTTGGGATTTATTTTTGTGTGCTGCTGCCCTTCTTTTACACTTCAAATATTATAGATTAAATAAAAAATACACTTGGCTGCAGTACACTAGCAGATCTGTTGGGATTTGACCTCCATAACTTAATTTTCAAAGTATGGGACTTGTGGGGTGTCTCTGTTGTGCCTCATGAGAAGCGCTGAGCTAATGGCCAGCTTGCAAACATGCCAAGCTTTAAGCAGAAAGATTTAGAGAGAATTCCCTGAAATGAAACAGAGTGAAACTACTGGGCACAGCTTGGCAACCCTCTTAGGACTGACTCAAGAAGTCACTGTCATAGGAGAGGGTGGTTTCTTGTCCTCGATGAGCAATGGACCAAAGCCAAATGGCATCTGCTGGCCCCTGCCTTTCTCTGCCTCCACCAAGGGAGGAAAGGGGCTTAAAAGATCCCAAGACAATGCTGGGGGTGAGGGCATCTCTCACCAGTGTCAGCAGTGTCCCACTGCAAGGAGGAAGATGGACCCTGGCTGCAAGTCCAGGGGAGCCTGCCCTGTTCCCTGCCAGCCAAAAATCCAGCCACCCTCCCTGGAAGCAGCTGGGCCAGCCTAAAGCGGGCAGAGGCAGGGCAGGCTGGAGGGTGAATGGCTGTCACGGGTGCTCTGGGGCTCGGAGGGGGTCACATTCAATCAAACCTCCCCTCCCCACCAGGTCCTGTGCTGACAATTACCCCAGCAGAGGGGCTGCATGTGTTGCCAAGGGCGCTGAAGAGCATAAAAGTGGGAGGAAAGGAAGGACCAAGAAATTAACAAAGATGACTTCAAGGCAGAAGAAGTTGCAGTTTCCTCCCTTCAGAGGAAAAGCTCATCTCAGGCTGCCTTGTCATGCTGGCACTGGTGTAGCCTCAGCGGTATCACTGAAGAGCCCTTTGCCTATCTAGGCCAGTGACCACCACAGTTTTACAGAGCTAATGTAAATTGAGATAATATTTTTTCTGATTTACTTCCAGACTCACTCCTTTTTATGTTTTCAGTGTGAGTAAACAGAGCTTTCTTTCAAATGTATTAGGCACTATATTCCTTCAATGTCGTCGGTCCATCCCAGGGCCCAAGGGTCATATATCAGCATCCCAAGCCATAAAATCAGTTAACAAATCACGAGACTTTTTGGAAAAATGCTTTCTGTGATCACCAGTTCACAGGTTTCTGGCCCAGAAGAATTCAGCTCTTTTAGATTTTTCTTTGTAACAGGGATGGCAAGGCAGAATTCTCTTCCAGTGAAGCAAAGCTGATTTCTTGCTGCCCATCATTACTTTTGGAAGGAAAACCACAGTGAAGCATAGGACTGGTGATTAAATCACGAGAATTGACAACCATGAGTCACAAGCAGTGCTCAGCTCTCTGCAGGGATGCTCTGAATCACCCTCCTGAAGGGATGGCAGTGTTGCAGCTCTGTGTGGGCCAAAGCATGAGAAGCAGGGCGTCGTCAGACCAGGGCTGAGTCTTCAAGCAGGGATCTCATCTCTTTTCTGTTTTCCCGACATCACTTAACCAGGGCCCGGCCCTGCAAATACTCGATTGCACAAAGCTTTTTACGTTCTTGATTGGTTCCCCTGAACTCTGAGGGAAGCTGACGTGCTGAAGTATGCCGAGGGTTGGAGATGGCAAAGGCAAACAAAGAAGTGGAAAAGCTAATGGGTTGCCTTCTCCCTCCTGCTGCTCTGTGGAAAGCTTTTATCTGTTGGACTCTCCCCTCTCCTTCCTTCACAAACAAGCCTCAGGCCAGAGAGCATCTCTACATGGGGAAAAGCACTTCACCAGCAGAGGTACAGCAGCAATGCGATGATGGCAGGGTGCTTTGACACAGCTGTGCCTGTTAAACCCTGCTGGTAGAATCCCCACTTCTTGAACAAAACTTCCCCCGTGCTAAAGCCTTCATCTGGCTCAGACATACTGCACTCCAGCAGAAGAGGTGGTATTTATCCACACAGGTTTCCAGAGCAGCAAGGAATCCTGTGGACAGGGGGAAAGAGTTTCTTTCTGCCTCCACAACAAACACAACGAGCAAAACTTCTGGAGTGCCAAGCGGCTTTTCCAGCTCCTGTTCCCCATCTGGGTTTCCCTGGTGCTCCAGAGGCAGTGTCACAGTGATGCTGAGGTGCATAGCTCACCACAATTTATATCTGGGCTCAGTCAGCACACAGCCTCAGCCCTCTCCAGCTCCCTCATTATTTACTGCATTCTGCTTGCTGACTTAATAGTGTTTTGTCCTGTCCTTGAATCCTGCATGGATGGATTCAGAAAAAAATCAATGTGCCCTGACCAGCAGGCCTTCTTCCTGCAGCACAGGGGAATTTCCAAAGTGCCACCATTTCTACTATTTATTTGTTTCCTTTAAGTTATTAGCATGATGGGGCTAATTGTGATGTTCCAGGTGCGTTAAATCTTGCCTTCCACACTCAGAAGTGTGGAAGCAGTCAGGTAGGAAAAAACCAGGAGTTGTAAAAACAGAGCACAAATAAAATGAATAAATCACTGTCCTCCGACGTGAGAAAAGACGACGGCAGGAATAAAGCGCTGCCATTGTGATAACAAGGTACTAATGCAAAGCGAAGGAGCAGGAGCAGAGTAGCTGATGAGTTCTCCACTGTGGCTTAATTAGGCAGGCAGCTACAACCTCCCCATCACCAGTGACATAATTAGCGGGCATTGATGAAGAGCGAGCATCAGTGTGACGAGACCTCAGGCCAGCCAGGGCTCTGCTGGTGCAAGGTTTGGTCTGTCAGAAGGGTGTGGACCTGTCTGAAGACCGTGCTAGCATCATGCTGAGCCAGGAAAGTGTTTTCTTCACGTTCGTGTGTGACATGGCTGTGCTGGCAAAACTTTAAAGCAGCACCACCTCCCTCTGTGGCCTCCTCATCCCACCTGAGCAACACTGACAATGAAATGGTTGTGGGTGCTGTGTGGTCTCCCCTACTCTTGCAGCACCTGGGACTCCAAGTGTTAAAATATTTAAATATGGCATTTAACAATAGATGGACTCATCTAGTATTCACAACTCTTTTATTCAAAGCACAATATTTATAGTCACTACATTGCCTTAAATCTAGAGAGTAAAGGCTGTCCCCTGACAAGGTTTACAGGCTTGGGAGATATGGGGAAGCAGCAACATATTTCCAGGGAATGGGATCTGGAGGCTTTGCAGCTCTGCTTTGGTATGGATACTCTGCCAGTGGGGAAGATCTGGAGAGCAGCTTCCCAGAGTGCCCTCCTTGGTGGGTGGAGAAGCCCTTGGACATCAGGGCGTGGTGTTGAAACGGTTCAGAGCTGCTTCAGGGCTGCCAGCATCTGTGTGAGGGCTGATGGCTGCCCCCAGTGTCTCAGCCCATCTCTGAGCCTCCTGCCTGGCTTTTCAAACTCTCAGATCCTGCCACAGAAAACCTGTGCCACTGCATGCAGGGTGATGTGCAGATCATGAGCTGCTGCTCCTGACTCTCCCACCAAAATAAGATCTTACTGCCAGTTGCTGTTCCACACCTTGTTATCCTGCTCTGCACCGCAAAGCTCATCCAGATTTACCCCACGAGGAGAAAGCAACAGCACTGCCACAGGGGAATAGAGCCGAGTGGGTTTTAAAGAGGCAGCAGATGCAGAGTTGGGTCCCCTGCCAAAACAATTGTCCCTGTCAAAGTCCTGGTACTGCCTGGAAATATGGAATTTCACCTCATTTAACCCACAGGACCCATGCCTTTGGTCCTGGCAAATATAGGGGGTCTGAGATCAGACAGATCACACCTGCACCACTGGATTGACAGGCTGCTATAAAACTGGTGGGTCCCTTTGCCATCCCCCTCTGCTCTTCCTCACACCCCTCAAAAAAAAAAAAAAAGAAGAAAAAGAAAAGAAAGGACAACAAACCCAAACCTTCTAGGATACTTATGCACCTTTCAGCAATCAGCCAGAAAGAGCCAAGGCATTCCTCCACAATCCTCTGTGTGCATGGCTGAGGAGGAGGCAGCAGCAGCAGCAAGGTGAGAAGTGTTCCCCAGTGCTGCTGGCAAGGCAGATTCCTCACTGGCCTCTCCTCACCCCAACGCCAAGGTGGGCTCAGGAGCTGTGCTGCTTCCCATGGTGGTTTGCCATCCCCACAGCACAGGCCACCCAAGACCCTCTTGGGACGCCAGGACACCAGGCAGGTTCACAGCAGAAGCAGGGTTGTGCTTTAGGTTGCAATAAATGGACTAAAATCTCCTCTCTTCTCCTTCCTCACGTGCTGCTGAGCTGCTGCATTGCAACGCAGGCCTGGCGTGGCCTCAGGCTGGGATAGCTCAGACACATGATAGAAGCCTCAGGGAGAGGATTTTTCTGTTCCCTGCTTGCAGTGAAGCAGTGGTAAAACCAATCAACTGGTGCATTAATTAATTAATTAATTAATTAGTTCCCTGAACTTTTAGAAGAAATATGGGGTTTTTTGCACTTGGCTTAGTCTTGTTTCAGCAAAGAAGTTTTGGCCGCTGGAGCGCTAAGAAGATGAAAGCAAAAGGCTGGGATCCATGCTGAAGCAGCCTCCATGCTGGCATTACAGTGCTGAGCCAATCCATCTCCATTAGAGTTCACAGCCTCTTTGATCAATCTCATCTTTAAAAATACCAATGCTCCGGAAGGCTCGGGAACTGCTTAATGTTCCGTCATTGTTTTTCAGACCATTAAAAACAGAGGTATTAGCTGCTGCATACTTTTTGTCTTGTTTGGAAGTAAAAAAGAGAAGAAGCGGAATGCTAAAAACGCAGATTAAAACGATTAAAAATAATGGGGCAATGAAAGTCAAACTGTTGGCTCTAAAAATGTTGATGCGTTGCATTGCTGTAGGCATTATATTCATATGAATGAGAGCGAAGGGCCCTGCTACCTGCCTCTGTGATGAACTGTGTGTGTCATTGCATGTGGCTGCTGCATTAAATCTGGAAGGATTGCCTTCTGTTTGTGTGGCAGCGAGGGCTGCTCCCTCGGTGATACAATAGAAGGTGTTTCCTCTGAAAAGCAGACTCACCTGGGACCACTTTTGGGGCACAGGAGGGATTCTTTTTTTGGTACTTTACTATTTTTTTTCCAAAGAGATCTGTGAATTGCCAGTCTGGACTGGCTGCCAGGTCTCAGATCTCTCTGCAGAGGTGCCCTAAGCCCTCCTGCATGTGCTCATGTTGCTCGTAGGTGTTTTTTTTCTGAATTGGCCAGGGCTCTGTGAACACACACTTGTGCCCACCCAGTCCAACGCTGATGGAGGCTTGGCCAGAGCAGAACCTGCTGCTGGAGTCTGACTTTTCTTTCCCTGCCGAGGTCATTACCCCAGCAGCAGATCGTATCTCAGCGACAGGGTTATGGCTAACCAATCCAAAGCTTTGCTTCTATTTGAGCCACAGGAAGGAGTGCTCATATGTCTAGCAAGGATTAAAAGACCATCTGAATGCTGTGGCATTTCTTGTGAAATTCCTGTGTGGGTTTAGGGTACTTCTTGGCCAATAGTTTTGACTTGCAAGACAACTACATTTTTAGCACCATTGTGGAAGATCTGGGTAGATTTAGAACAGGCATGCAGGCTTCCTGCTTGTCCTACATGCCTGAAGGATTCACTCCCAGTAGCTGCCAAGGGCCACTTGCCCCTGGCCTTCACTCTCTTTTCTGGGGGCTAAGCTGGTGCACTTCTGGATTTTATGGCATGTTTGACTCAATCCCATCCTTCTGCTGGGATATTAAGCAACTATTTATTAACTCCTTCCTTTTCCACACAGAATTTCAGCTTCTAATTAAAGAAATGAATGTTGGGTCACAGGAAGATGAGCTGTCACAGGATCAGGCCATCCCTGAGGGTGGCAGGACCAGCCTGCACCCCAGCTGGGAGGGTGAGCCTCTCCATTCCTAGGGGCTAATACTTGTAAGCAAAACAAAACCTGCTTAATTTTGAGAGAGCCTGGGTGGAAGTTTTTGCTAGCTAGACTCAAATTTGTCCCCACTTACTTTCCAGGGAGCATTTGCAGCCATGGACACTTGTCTCACAACGGGGTCTGAAGATGGGGCAAAAATAATTTCATCACATGGAAAGGTGTAGGTTTTCTCTTCACTTGACACACTCTCACTGTTTTTTTTTCATCCCTTCTGCTGTGTCTCCTGAAAGGCTGGTGCTGAGCCAGAGGTGAGAAAAGGCTGAAATTAAAAGAGGATTTGGATGCTTTCTCAAAGCCTATCAGAACTCCGGTGGTTTGCAGCGCGAGGCCGCGGCGCCAGCCCTTCCTAGGAAACGCTGGCTATTTCTGGCTGCTCCTTTTCAGCCTTCCCAGATGTGAGCAGAGCTCCCTGCATGTTCCTGGCACCTCTCCAGCTGGATGCTGGCACTGCCGTGCTGCTGAAGCCGGAATGGCATTGTGAGGTGGGACAGGGAACAAGGGACCTGGCTCGCTGGTGGAACTGGATTTAAATGCCTGAGATGCCTTTACCCCCATGGAGGAGTTGCAACGATGGTTACACATGCAGACCAGGCTGCAGCTCAGCATGACTGAGGAGTAAAAGGAGCAGGTCATTGGAGCCTTAGATAAAGCAACAGTCTGTTCACTTTCCTCTGAACACATTTGGAACTGACCTGTGGTTTCCTGCATGAGGATGGGAAGGGGATGCCAGACCACGCAGTAGTGCCTGTTGCTGGAAGCCCTGGTGGGTCTCAGTCTTGTGAGCGATCCCCCACCGTGGCTGATGCTCTGAGGGCAGTGCCACAGCCCTGTCTCCTACTCCCAGACCATCTCCCACAGGCACAACGTGCTCAGCTTGTTGTCCAGCTGCCCCTGAGGCTGTGTGACAGCAGCTACCAGGATGCTCCCGGCACAGCGGGCAGGCTGCAGCACAGGGCTCACAAAGCATCTTACAGAGCCTTGGCTCAGACCAGCATGCAAGGTTTGAAAAATGGAGCCCCTGGAAGATCTCAGAATCAAACGCCTCTGAATTTTGGGGCAGCCTGAGGGGATGTGGAATCCAGCCCTGATCCAGGTCCATGGGTATATGGCAGCAGCTATAAACGTTCTTAGGAAGTGTGGATTGCGGTCTGAATGTTAATGTGGCCCTTTTCTTCCAAATGGAGAGAATCCTGGCTATTGCAGAGCAGTAGGTTATTAAAATGGATTGGATTATTATATATTGGACATAGCAGCAGCTGGGGTGTATGGCAGGGCAGGTAAATATTCCTATCTGAAAGTGTGGCTTCTGCCTATTCATCAGTAAAAGCACATTTCTGACATTTCTTCTGGAACAGCTTCACAGCAATACCCAGCCTTCTCTGTGGAAGCCCAGATATACAGCAGCAGCTCTCAGAATGGCAAATCTGCCTTGTTCTTCCTTTAATTACCTCACTGCTAAGGTAAAAAAAAAAAAAAAAGACACACTTTTCTTGCAAGCGGAGATTAAGCAGAAATTCAGCTCCAGCCCTAAACTGTGTGGTTCACAGTTCTGATTTTAAACAAACAGTGAAAGGAATTCCTAATGCCTACAGCCACCAACCTCAGACCATGTGGAAGTTCTCCACATCACTAACCTGATTTCCCAAGGTGATAAGCTGCAGAAGGTCGCCTAACCTGACATGAATTATCTGTAAAAAAAAGGAAAAAGGCTTTTCAGCGACAGATCCCAAAGCATGCAAATGTTTTTAGTAATAGGTCCAGTGGATCTCAGCTGATGACTAGCACTTTGGGTCAGTGTCAGAGCTGTGAGGGACTGCAGCCAGACCCTGGCTTGCTGGGTGGATGCTTGGAGCTGGCTCAGACACTGCCCAGTGTTCAGATCCCCCATGAGCCTGGAACTGAGCCTGAACTGGTCTGTGGCTACCTGGCTTCCAGGCTGGAGATGGCTTGCATTTAGCCAGGCCTGAGCATGGTCTATCTGTACCTGTCCTCCTGGCTGCCTGCACAGAAATACATCTATTTCACATCTCCCCCTGGATCAGATTGTGTTTTTCAGATTTGTATGGAGACCAAGAAAGAAGGGTCCCATGCCTCAGAGAAGGGATCCAGAGCTGGGTGCTCAAGGAACTGAAGATACACCTCTGCTGCTGTTACCAGAACAGTGCAAACACACCCCAAAGAAGCTAAAAATGGTGGATTAAGTTTTGCAGCTGAAATATTACAGAGGGGAGCTCAGTTGTGGGTTTGCTGCAGAAGGAGACTGGAAACACAGTCTTCCATCCTGCTGGACAGTGTCCAGCTATCAGGCAGGAGCACATCCCACAGGGATGGAGGTTACTCTGCTCCTGTGTAAACAGCAGCATCCCCACAGAGTCAGGGACAGAGTATGAGGGATATGACAGTTTTGGGGGGAGACCATCCCTTGGGGAGGTGGAATCCCCACATGAATGAATAGCTAATATGCTAATATTATTTAATCACTGATTTATATTTAACCACTTTGAGGGCATTTGTGCTCCTCCCCTTGGAGAATGGTGCTTGAGTCCTCCAGTGAATGATACTTGAATTTCCCTTCCCCATAGAGATGTTTCCTCTTGCAAGTGACTCTGAAACAGATAGATATTAATGAATTTTTTAGAAACAATTTCTTCTTACTTTTTTCTTGCCAAAGCTGTTTTCTAGTTCAAACTTCAACTGAACTGAATAATCTTGGCTTCCTACAAGCTGCATTTCTCCGTGAATAAATAATTTTCCAGTTCTCCCTCCTTCAGATCTTATGTCCCACGGTATGCTTGGAATATCTCTGCATAGATGCATGGCATCATTTTCCATATGGATCTGCAATCAGTTCCTTTATCGTTTGGCATAAACGATTGCACAAAATTAGTGCCTGAGGAAAGGGAGCGTGAACATTCCTTAGCACCCTCCGTGGGACTCTGCAGCGCTGTGATCTGGGCCACCAGTTTTCACCACAAAAAGTTGCTGGCTCTGGGTGTGCAGGATTTTGCTGCTATGGGCAGTGCTCTCAGTGTAGGCAAAGGCCACCTCCCTCATCCACATTGTCACAATTCCCTCCTCCTCCTCCTGATTAGAGATGTCATCTGTACCACCCTGCCAGTCTCCTGGCAGTGCGGGAAGTCTGGACACAGATGTTCCTCTTGGTCCCAGCCTCACACTTGGCAGCACAGTGTGCTGGTTCCCTATGAGACGTGCCACTGGGCCAAAACACACACACACACTGAGTTTTATTTTTAATTCAGAGCTTTTCCTAGCAGCCTAAGTTGTATAATTCTGCCCTTCCCTTTCCCCTTCCCTCTCTTTTTGACATCAGTGCATGCTCAGGTTACATCCAGTCGGAGCACACTGTGCTATGTACCAGTGGCTCTATTTTTGCACCTCCTCAGCTCAGCTGCTGGCTCAGTGGTTTTCGATGTCATGTGCAAACTGCAAAAAGAAGCACCCGTTGTAGCCCAGAGCCACCCACAGCCAGCAGTTCCCAAACCCCTGCCTGAGGCTGTTTTGGCCTCTCTGCCTGCCCCAGGCTGCCCTGACGGCTCAGCCATGGTCACAAGGTTGTCCCATAGCACTGCTGCTCTCCAGCTGGGTCAGCCTGGTCAGCACTGTCCCGCCAGCCCAGCTCCCCACGACTGGGAGTCCCCAGTTCCCTTTGCTAACAAACGCCTCTCCTTGGAATGCCTGGGACAGCTTTGCTTCCGTAGGTCTGTGCTCACCTCCTCCAAGGATGCATTCTCAGGCATGGCATCCTCTCTGTGATCGCTGTGTGGAGGGGAAAGCTGGGCTAGCAGGGACATCAGAGGCTTTTTAAACTTCTGCCCACTTTTCACATACTTCTTGACTTATCCTTGCTCCCTAGTGGTCACAGTCATGGTGCAGACACCCAGGGACTCAGCCATCCCCCCTGCAAATCCTGGGGTACTTGGGTGTTCATCACCCCTCGGGATGCCCAGACACCCTCACACGACTTGTCCACTGCTGTTTGTGCACGTCTGGCTGCCTCTCCCAGTGCCATCTCCCAGTGCCAAGCTGCAGTTTTGGGCTGCACACACAAGAGGCAGCCTGCCCTGGGCAGCCAAGACCACCTGCCTGCCATTCCCGAAGGGAAGTGGCCCCAGCCTCTCTCCCCTGTGGCTGCCAGGCCAGAGACCCTTTTACATGACACCAGCTACTGCTGTCGTTGAACTGATGACTCGAAAGTGCTCGGCACAGGGTGGAAAGAAAAAAATGGCAACTGCAATGTAATTAATGCTGTAACAACTTGTTTCCCCCTTGGAGAATTATACCATTAGCTGCTTCAATTGTGCATGAAATATAAATTACATTACTCAGAGGCATCATGTCTAAGCAGATACAATCCTAAGTGACACGGCTTGCCACAGTGTATCATGCTCCCTGGTCAAAATTAACAGAAGCCCGGTTGCCTGAGGCTAGCAGATATTCATTCAGATATCAAAGTTATAACCATGGTAGTTCAGCCGCCTTCCTGCCTCAGGGGATTTCCCAGGGGAAAGCAATGAAACCAGGCTCTATCATCTGATGAGAACAGCTCCTAGGTTTGAAAATTGCTGGTGTACCCCTGGCAAATTTGTGTTTCAGAGCCTGGTGCTTCAACAAACCAGGGATGTTGTAGCTTCACCTTCCTCATGCCCACCTCTGATTTGTGCCTGATTTCTGTTTGCTGCAGTCAAAATCTAACCAAGGTGGTGGTGCTAAACATTACAGGGATGGATGGCAAGGACTTGGAAGGAGGGCTGCTGAGCTGCAAAAGGAACCCAGAGGCAGAAATCTCCCCTCCCACCGAACCAGGACCTTTTTCTGGAGACAGGAAGCTTTGGTTCTTGTACTTGGCTCCTCTAATTTTGGGGTTAGCAGCTGGCTAGAAGACACATTTTATTCTCCTCTGACGCCCATCTGTAATGAATGATTGCAACCCCGCAGCCTCGATTAGCTGTGTTTGTGAAGAATAATTTACTCCACTGTTGGAATAGCATCACAATTTTTTTTCCCTAGTCACTTAAAATGGACCTGTATAGCTGCAAATGTGAAAACAGAAAGGGAACTGCAGTTACTCTTCTCTGCCTCCAGAATAGCTTTTGCCTTAGTTTGCCTTTGCAAAGTAGAAATCCTAGATAAATCTCTTTTTTGGGAAAAAAATATGGGGAAAAAAGGACAGTCTTTACAGTCACAGAATCAGAAAATCACCGAATACTTCTGTTTCACTGCTTTCCAGCATCTCATGCCCCAGTTTGTGTGTACATCCAGGGTTGCCCCATCCCTGTAGAATCTGGCACTAGCCCTTGTTGAACTCCATATGATTGGTGATTGCCCAGTCCTCTAATTTGTTGAGGTCTCTGCAGGGTCTCTCTGCCCTTCAGGGAATCAGCAGCTCCTCCCAGTTTTGTATCATCTGCAAACTTGCTCAGTGCCCCTTCCAGTCCTCCAACCAGGTCATTTGTGAAGATGTTGAAGGGCACAGGGCCGAGGATGGAGCCCTGCAGAACCCCACTAGTGACAGGGCACCAGTCTGATGTCACCCCATTCACTGCAACCCTTTGTGCCTGACCCATGAGCCAGTTGCTCACCCATCCCATGATGTGTTTATCCTGCTGTGGGCTGGACATTTTGTCCAGAAGGAACCTGTGAGAGACAGAATTGAAAGTTTTACTAAAATCCAAAAACTTCAAGTGGCTTCCCTTGATCCATTAGGTGGGCTACCTTGCCATACAAGGAAATCAGGTTTGATAAGCAGGACTTTCCCCTCATGAAGCTGTGCTGGCTGTGACCAGTGACTGTGATGTCTTTTGGGTGCTTTTTCGCACCTCCCAGAATAATCTCTGTAGCTTTTCCAGGCACTGAAGTGAGATTGACATGCCTGCAGTTCCCAAGGACCTCCTTCTTGCCCTTCTCAGACAGCATCTGCTGACACAGGGTCAAATCCTGCAAGGTGCTCTGTGCCTTCAGCTCCCATTTAAATCAAAGGGAAATGAGGATGCTCTGCACTTTCAAGGCTTTTTTGGCATTTCAGCTTTTCACCAGTGGCATTGCTTGAGAGCTGCCAAGAGAGTCATGACAGGTTTTGACTGTGGTCTCCCATGGTGGGGAGCTGATGCTGTGGAGGAGAAGGCTCAGGCTGGGTGCCACCCACAGCACACACTTTCTGAGTTGCAAAAACTGCAGCATCATTTTCTTTGCAGGATCATACATGTGTGGGTTTTCCCAGCAACATTACGTGCAGGGCAGTGGCTCAGCATCAGATTAAACAGTAGGTGTTGACAGGTCTTATCCAATGCAGCTTTGGTCTTTTAGTTTCCTTGACCTCTGCTCCTCAGTAAAGCATGGAGAGCGCATGAGAAGTACCTTGCTCTAAGCTGCAAAACCTGTCTGTCAGAGGAAAGAAAATTATCTTGGTTTAAATTGACTCTGGACAGAAAGGTTGTTTTCCCAGTCTCTTGTCTGGCTCAAAATCCAGACAGCCGAATTTTCTTTACTCCAGAGAAACTGTTACTAAATTCAGTCAAAAGGTAGCATTGGGATAATTTCAGAAGGAAGATTCTCATCCCCTTTTCTATTTTTGAGTTTTGAGTCAAAGTGCAAGACAGATGATTTTCCAAGAAGGAAGTATCTAATACATGGCTGCCGAGCACTTTCCTCCTGAAACACAAAGTGCCTTCAGGGTTCAGTTCAGGGGAGATGCACCCTGCTCCTGGTGTACTCCATGTAACAACCACAGCACGAGGGTTCCCTGCCTTCCTGCTCATGGCTGAAAGTTGTACCTGTGAATGTGCAGTCACAGGGAGCTGAAGGCTTTAGTTTAACAGTGGGAAAATCCCGGGGGAGAAATGTAATGCCAGCTGCAACAGGGGCACCCTGGGCAGGGGAAGACCTGGGCTATGGATGTATCTCTGACAAACAGGAGGCACTGCCAAATGCTGAAATGCCATGACACCTCTTCCTCCAAGCCCTCACCGAATTCTCTGCAGCAGCCAGAATGGCAATAAAGGTTTCTGAAGGAAGGGCAAGAAAGATAGAGAGGAAAGGGGGTTTTCAGCAGCGTTGTTCTAGAATAAGCAGGCACCTGACTTGCCACATGCATCTGGAGAAGTCTCCCCCGCCCCCACAGTTACAGCCAATGCAAATACACCTCAACATGTCAATATTCAGAACACAGCCCTAAAAAAATAGCTGAAGGAAATCAAACACGCTGCTTCCTGAGAATACCGGGGAATATACATTCCCAAGTGCTGAGTGAGATCATCCATTATACATTTCTATCTATTCCACTGACTGCCTGCACATCCCCCATGTGCCTAGACAGGATAGACGCCCTGGTTCTGTATCCAGCATGGGAGAATTGCATCCAGCAAAAGAAGCACCCCTAGATCTGTGGGTTTGTTCTCCCGAAACGTTAAAATACCAGCACTCTTTCAGGAACAATTTTCTTGGCAAGGGAAGATCTTGACTGTCGATTGCACTTCGGCAGCAGCCAATATAGGAAGTAGCAGTATAAATTCTCATTCTCATTAAATGTGTCTGTCTGACTGATGGACGCCGGTAGAATTACACAGCGGATCCAGATTTGTGGGTCTGACAGTAATAAACCAAATTTTCATATAGAATACATGTCTCAGAGGGGTGTCGGACGTGCTTTATTTCCGTGAGTTATGGGCACTGCGTGACACAGGAACGGTGCTGGGCACCACGGAGGGGAACAGTCACCGAAACCAGCCCTGATGAGCAGAGCAGTGACCTCTTATTCACCCACTGCTTTCACTGCCCAAGAGACAGGCTCATCCACTGCTCCTGCTCATCCCATAAACCTTTCACTCCAAAAAACCCGCCCTGTGTGCTGTGAGTCACTCCTACACTCTGCCGCAGCCTTGGTAGGAACAGGCAGAGAAGGGAAAAGCCAGGAACAGGAGCATCTGAGCTTCTCTCCCAAGACCACCATCACCTCTCCAGCCCCTGGTAACGTTTCTACGGAGCCACTGCGACCAGGCAGGCAGCCAGGAAAGTGCTGCAAAGGTCACTGCACTGCCTTTTTTCCTTATAAAGCAAGAGCGAGCCAAAGGTGTAGGTGTCGGGTCTGGGATGTGGTGGGTCATCGCACAACTGTGAGGCAGCCAGGACACCCAGGGCTTTGTTTTCCAAATTGCTACAGCAACGGCCAGGGTGAGATACCGGAGCTGTTAATTCATCTGCGTGGCTGCCAGTGCTGGAGTGCTGCCAGAAGGAAAGGTCTGCAAATTTTCCCAGTACGACTATCAATACTGCTCTCTGTCCTGCTGTTTCAAGTGGGTTAATAAAAGACGTAAAATATTTCCTTGTCTTACTTTTGCACTTTGAGCTTCTGTTTTGCACACAAGGCTCTTTTCTCCTCTCCTGTCTCAACTTTTTCCCAGCAACCTGTCTCAACTTTTTCCCAGCCATCTCTTTCTCCCTGGTCCCACACAGCCACCCTGCTGACCATTCATTCTGGGGTGTGAGGTGCTGTCCCTGCTGCTGCAAGCCCAGGGGGCTATTTTGGGCTGTTCTCTGTTCAGTCTCTCTCCCAGGCAACAGATAACACTCAGGAAACCCTGTGCCAGCTCCTGCTCACTGGCTTTCCTTGCCATGGCCTAATTTCTGTCCCTGAACTGCCAAGCTGCTCAGCCCCATCCTAAAAGTGCCTCCCATGCCCCCTGTCTACACCGTGTGAGCGTCCCTGGTCCAACAGCCCATTTGCTGCCACAGTTGTGAGCTCCTCTGCTGCCTCAGATTACTGTAAGTGAATCAGCCAGCAGCAGCTTTGCTTTTAAAAGCTCTCTTGAAAGCCCTTTCTTCCCCACTGGAAGCGTCAAAGGAAATTCCCCTTGATGAGGTTGCTGGCCCTGGAAAATCAGCTAGGAGCATGCCAGGCAGAGGGCTCTGGCAGGTCTCATGTTTCAGGACTAATCCTGGGGTCCACGGTGGAGGAAGGTCCTTGGGAAGGCGGCTGAGTGGTTGGGCTGCTGCACCCCAGGAGCCCTTGAAAGAGGATTAGGTCAGCACACTGAACAAATGGAGGGCGAGAGGAAAGCTCAGTCATTTTGGGATTGCTCACCACAGCTGCAGACAAAAAGATGAGAAGAGGGATTTAAAAGATTATTCTGAATGCAGGCCAGCCTTCAGGAGAGCAGCTAGCTGGCAGATGGGATTGTAGCTCCCTCCCACCATGCCCGATCCAGCCAGGCTGTGCTCACAGATGAGGCTGGGCATGTGTGATTATATGGAGATAGACGCTCCTATTTGCTTTTTGGATCTGTTTCTTGGGCAGTTTCTGGGTTGATTCTGGTGCCATTATTATGTTTGTTTAGATTAATATTTACCATGAAGTCCTCTCCCAGTCCCAGCCTTTCTTTCCAGAAGTGTCTTTGGGGTTTCCACACTGACAAAGCTCTCGCAGGAGTTGCAGTAAGTGTTTCCCCACATGCTGGGGCTCCACCTTGCCTCAATTACTTGGAAGATTTTGCTGTTCCCAAAATGGTGACCTTTCTCAGTCTTTGGGCTGTATGGTATTTTATATTGTGTTTTAGGATTTGCATGTTTGTTTACTAAGTTTCATTTGACAGCTGTTCTCTAGCACAGATTTTTAATGCTTTCAGGAGATTTCCTCAGTATCCCCTCTTGTCCATGTCCTTTAAAAGTAATATTTGATAAAACTAAGATGTGCATTCCCCAGTTGATTTCCCATACTGATGGCGTGACTTCTAATGCCTTATTCCCTTCCCCACATCCTACATTATTCCTACAGGCCATACAGACTGCTGCCCTACCTGTAGTGTGATAACAGACATCTGGAAAGAGAGGAATCAAGAGGAAAAAAAGAGAGAATACTGTATATATCAAAATTACAAGCCCTTCCCCTTAATTTCTTGTTCAGAGAACCAGCAGTGGTCATTTGCCAGATAAAAGCCATATATATTACAGCACTTCCCAGAGATGCCTGTGCTGCTGATCTGGAAAACCACACTGAAGTAAGACTCATTAAAAATCTCTCTTGGCAATTTCAGATTTTGCATTGAATAAAAGCTCATGATTCCTTCATGTCAACAAAATCCATTTCTGAGTATTTATCTGAGGTTGAGGTCCAGGCTGAACCAGCCCCAGCCCTTGCAGAGGGTGACTGTCTGTGCCTCATCCCTGAGCCAAGCAGTGGTGCCAGACACATTACCTCTGTGAAATTCAGTCAGGAATGTGCTCCCCTGTGCACACCAGGAATGAATTTCTTCTTTCACACTTCCTGGAAAGCAAAGAAAGATCCACAAACACCTCACCCCCATTTCAACCAGTGGTCCCTCCAGCCCAGGGGATTGTCTCACTAAGGTCTTGTCTGTGTGGGCTCTGTTCTTTCCTTCCTGCCACCTTCCCTCTCCACTTTCCCACTGAGAGGCGGTGACCTTCTTGTCCCATGGCAATCAGGGATCTTTGGGTGTTTTCCTTTGGCCTTGTTGGCCCAGTCTGAAGAACTGAGGTTCTAGACTATTGTTTTGAGGCCTAAGTGCTCAAGGTGCAATGCAGATCCAGAAAAGTCACAAAAGGTTACGCCAATGAAGCTGAGAAGATGCAAGATTTATCACTGGTGGACATGGGAACCTTGCCACCTAGCATGGGTGAATCCTAAATCTTTTCCAAAGATCCAGCAGGAAAGGCCTGTTTATTGAATAAAACCTTCCTATAAGAGCAAAGGGGGAAGGAGATGGCGTGGATTTGCCCTTGAGAGAGTTGATGTGATGTTGGTCTGAAAGAGACAAAGCAATTTTACTGACATTTGCTCTTCCTTCCCACATCTTGCAGGAGTCAGACAGCTGCAACTGGAGCTGTAGGATATTAAAGGACTTGGCAAAGTTATCACAGATTGTGACATATTTATCAGGAGCTTGAGCTTCTCTGAAAATCCTTACTGCACCAACCGTATCTGTTACTTGATTAAAAATACTCATAATAATTCTCCTGCAGCTTTTTCAAGGAGCTGAGCGCTGAGCTGTTCTGTGGGAGCTCTCCTTGACCGACATATTTCACAATGCTGTGTGTGATAGATTTAAATGCCATTGTTACATCAAACACTGGTTTCATTTTTGATAAGCTGGGCAGAATGGTACCATGCTGCCATGAAGATGTTACAAAGTCCGAACTGGCTGGTTTACTATCTCTGGTAGCAGCAGACTCCACGTCAGCACTCAAATTGTGCCTTGTTTGGAGCAGTCCCTGTCTGTGCCACATGGTATTGCCCCACAGTCATCAGTCAGTGGTGCTGAAAGGGCTGCAAGATCATTACCTAAACAGGGATGCATATATTATTTCTTGCTCATTCCAGCCCCCGGGGGATGAGTGAATTTGGTTTCTTACTGCACTTCCTATACTTAGTGGGAAAGTGGAGGCTGCCATCACAGAGCAGAGTGAGTCAAATCAGCACCTTAAAGAGAAGGAGGTGCCAGCCTGCCCCAGCCAGGGCAAGCAGAGGTCGTTGCCTCCTGACCGTGGCCATGAGTATTTCAGGTATTTCTGATGTGACACCACACCTCCCTGCTGATGTTCCTCCTCCAGCAAAGGCTTCACAGAGGTGGAGAGAGAGGGTCTGGACAGCTCCCCGAGGGGGGAAAACAAATACACCAACACACTCAATGCCTTTGTTGCCCATATTTGGGGTGGGAAGAGTTGATGGTGCAGTGTACAAGAGGGATGTAGGATCAAGGCAGGAACAAGCACAAGGAGGGCAGGGAGGAAAAGGTGACACTGAGAAGCTAAAGGAGATGGGAAGGGCTTTTACTTTAGGAGACAGAGTGTGAGGAAAAATATTTTCTGGAAGCTACACGGCAGCTGGTGGAAGGGAAAGAGCTGCAGAGGTGGCCCAGGAGTGAAAGGCATTCTCCTCTTCTCAGCTTAGTGCCTTTTTTGGACTGAGTCCAAACCTGAGCACTTCCCAGCTCAAACCCACCCACACATCCTTAGCTAAGCTCGTGTAAAGCTAGATCCAAACTCCCCAGTGCTGAAGATCAGATGGCTTGTGCTGATGGCTAAATATAGTGCTGATGAGTGTCCAACTTCAGGGCACCTTGTTGCGGAGCTCAGGCCGTGGGCGCCAACAGCAGCATTTTCTCTGCTCACACTCTCCCTCCAAGGGCATTCTGGCCTGGCTTTCATGGCATCCCTCAGATGTTTTGGACACATGAGAGGCCATGGTGAGGAAAATGGGAAGGGGTAAGAACAGGGAGGAGATATATATTGGGTGAAGGAGAATTGTGCTGACGTCCCAGGCTGACAACCTGCTCCCACCTGACCCAGCCAGTTCTGGAAAGTGTGTGGTCACCCTTCCCGAGTGTCCTCTGGAAAGCTGAGCTCCTGAGAGCGGGGTGGCAGGCACCCAATGCTCCCAAGAGGCTGGACAGCTGGAGGCAGGAGCCCGGGCCCCTGCTCCTGGCTTGGCTGCTCACCTGGAGAAGGCACTTCCCACCTCCTCTCCTGCCATTCAGAAAGGGGGAATTTATGATCCTGACCTTCTTCCTGCTGTCAGATCAGCTGATGAAAAAGTGCTATCTAGGAATTGATTAGGGACTGGTCCAAATCACTGCTGTAAATCTAAATGCTCCCAATCAGAAATTCCAATATAAAGCTGAATTTTAACATCGACCCTTTCTATAACAGGTCAAATCTGGATTCTCAGTTTCCTCTAGAAGAATTTAGCTAAACTTTTCTGAGTCTAGTTCCTAAATACATTAATAGCAGCAAGTGAACTAGTGATCTCCAGCACTTTCAGAGTTAATCGAGAATAAATGGACATTTTCAAATAGATTCAGGAGGTCTGGCCATAAATCGTCTGTATGACAAAAAGCAAATATAAATTTTCAAAAAAATTTAACCTTGCATGGTGTATAAAGAGAATACATAATATTTTTGAGCATAAATACATCTCAAATCAAGCCCATTGTGTATACACAGAATACATAATGGATTTGCTTGAGACATTTACCTCAAGCTGAGGCTAAACTGGCCATCTTTTTATGACCAGTATAGTTCTTTGCAGCTTCCTCCATGCCTGTGCGTATATCATTTTGCAGGCCCAGTACAGACAGTCCTCGAGTATGTGTAGATGTGCAAAGGGTACATAACACCTCTCTCACACAACAGGCTCTGGAGTCAGCTGTGGAAGTGGCTCATGCAGCCCGAGAGGACAGAGCCCGTGGGCAGAAGGCTGAAATGAAGAGGCACACAAGCCAGCTGGAAGAAATGGAAAGGAAAGGCAGGGCATAGGCTGGAGTTCCAATCCAGCTGACAGCGTAGGACAGGGATGAGAGACAGCAGCAGGAACCACACTGACCTGACAAATCTCAAGCACTCCAGGTCTAGTCACAAGAAGGGGAAAGACGCTGTGAATGCAGGACACAAAGATAGAGTCACTGCCCTGTCTTTGCCCCTGGCACAGCACAGTGCTGAACCATGCTCTTCAAGCCAGCACCTCCACTGGCTGGGCAACAGCCTCCAGGGTTTATTGCCCTGACATGCTGATCAGAAGTGCTGATCCAGTCCGAGGGTAAGAAGCTGTCCTGGAACTGACAGCACTAATCACCTGGGTCATCATTCACCTGCACAGTGAAATGGTTCATTATGAGATGGAGAGGGCTCTGCTTGGGCCAGGGGCTGCAGGGAGCAGCGCTGGAGCTGGCCTGAGGAGGCAGAGATCACGCTCCTGTGTGTGCACATGCTCCTGCACACAGACACCTCCCGCGCATGCTGGCTCCTGGCCTGCTGTGTGTCACATCTGCAGGTCAAGAGTGCAAGTCAGATAATCAGACTGTTATTATTCTGTTTGAGTTAGTGTAGGGTTCACTGGCTGTGCCCACGTGGCAGTGCTCTGATATCAGGATGAACGAGTGGCTAATTGTACATCTGGATGAGAAGTGGTGGCACACCATCCCCTGTATGTCTTGCCTGAAGCAAAACACGAGCAGCTGAGAGGGAAGGAGCAGAAATTGGTTCCAGCACCCCCTCCTGCCAGGACCCCTGGAGGTCTGGAACTGCTGGTTACACCACAGGACCCACCTGCCTATGTGGGGACAGGGCCATACAGGGTGTGTGAGTTTTCTAAGGGCATCCCCACTTACCAAGAATGTCCATGGCAAATCTTTCCTAAAAGACGAGAGAGGCTGGTTCCTCAGTGCCAGCCTTTTGCTTGAATTCTGCTGCGTCTTTAATGTTAGCAAAATTGATCTCACCTCTATACCAACACCCTGTAAATATAACTGCAATTCACAGGAAAGCCAGTGTGTGCTGGAACAGCCACGCTGCACACAGAGCACCTACTTCAAGAATTATATTTATTCCCTGGTTCCAGTCACAGTCCAGAGAGCAGGTTTATGAAAGGTTAATGCCCCCTTATATGGCTGCTGTCAGTTCTTACTTCCTCCAGAAGCTACATTTTAGTCTTTCTCCCTCCACTCCTGCCTTTCCTTCAATCCCAGAAATACAGCTCCAGAAACATGAGGAGGAAGGAGTGAGGAAATGATGCCAATGTCCCCAGCTGATCCAGGCAGCACAAGTGTAGGAACACCAGCAGCACTGGAAGTGCCTGGGACTGCTCTCACCGAGCTGTGGTTCCTGGCTCTTGGTTTGGCCAGGTTTACTCCTCCAACCAGTCCTGGCAATGGCAGTCTTCATCTGAAGTCCAAGTGTAGATTCCAGATCCAGTTTTGTCCTCTGATAGAGCAGCCCTGTGCTCCTTCAGTGACACAGGTTGTTCTCCCCATGTTTTGAGGGATGTCCACATGATGCCCCTCCAGCCACCGACGTGCTCAGGTGGGTATGGAGCCATCCTGGTGATTTCAGACCTTGTTCCTTGGGACCACACTTGTGTAGGTGTAGGGGTAGATGCAGAGGGAATAAACACTTCTACAAACTTCCCCCCTTAACCCTTACTTTCCTCACTTGTCTCTCCGAGGTGACATTAATAGAATTTGACATTGTGGCATGACCCGTTAGTCATCCTGCCAGACTGGTAATTTGGTCAAATGACAAACTTTCAATCATTTGAACAAATGGCTGTTTCACTAGGGCATTTGATCAAATGATTAAAACTAAAAGGCATTTGGCCACATGACTGAAGATGTGATCATGGCTCTGGACAGGTGCCGGAGCAGATTTTTATAAAACAATCAGACTGGAATATAATTCTTCATGCACCGGAGCTTCAATATGAACAGGTCCTGCCTGCTGCTGACGTTATGAAGGAATGTGGGTTTCCCTGCCTTCTCCCTTCTTGTGACCTCTCTCATGTTCAGTTTGCCTGGCTCTGACCCCAAAGGCACAGGAGCCTTCCCAGCCCTCTGACCATGGGAGATGGGCTGGGGAAAGGGTGGTCAGTGGTGAGGAGGAACGAAGTGGCAGCGTGGCTGGCCATGGCATGGTGCCCCTGGGAGTGATCACCTGGCCACCCCACATGGCCTCAGAGGATTCTGTGGACTGAATTAGGGGTCCTTGGAGGGGAGGGCATCACAATGGCCCAAAGGAAGGGCTGAGATCCTGCTGCTCTGTGTGGGGAGCAAGCACAGAAGCAGCTGATATGGCTCTCCCTCTCATGTGCAGTGGAGAGACTCTGGGGAAAAGGCACTCAGAGGTGTGTCTAGGGTTTGATCTCTCCCCCAGAAATCCTCCTGGGAACCTCATCCATTCCCAGGCTGTCCCAATTACTTATGACAGCAAGATAAACACTTTCCAGGCAGAGGGGGACCACAACCTCTCTTCTGTGCAGCTGACAAGCTATGACTGGAGACAGACAACGTTTGTGGTGAAGAGCTTCCTGTAGCTACAGAGAGGTCAACAGGATGCTTACAAAAATGAGATTCAACTCATTGAATTAATGTAGTTGAAGCAGGGAGCACAGAATATAGAAGTGAAAAGAGGACTAAAGCTTTTAAGCAACAACCGCTGTGGTGCATTTAGACAGTGTTCCCAAATCACTATACTTGATGTTTTTGCCAAAAGGTAAACCCCCCGCCAAAACCCCAGAAAACAAGAAAACAAAATAAAAGGGATTATTTCCTGACCAGACTCATTGCCCAACCCACTGTTTAGATTTTCCTGCACATTCACAAGAAATGTGACCTTTGTACGCTGTTGCTGAGGGTAGGCCTGGTCCTCAGAGGGGTGGGAAAGTGTGTGATTGCTGGATGAAAGCAAAAAGGAAGCAGCTCAACCAGCAGAAACCCTGGAGGTGTTTCCAGTGCATACTGCATTTGAAAGACCCAGCAAAACCACGCCTTTACTCCTATGGCTTCTGAAGGCAATATTCAGCCTTCCCTTTTAACATAAGGACACAAAAAATGCCTCACTGGGTCAGACGAGCAGCCTGTCATGCTCAGTGCTCTGTCTTAAGCAGTCTAAGGAGAGAACATGAGCCTGAGCACTCTCTGTGGCTCCACTCCCTCCACCCATCCCACAACACCCGCACATGTAGATGTGTTAAGGGTGATGAAGGGCACATCCCTGTCTGTTCCTTTCCTTTAATATCTGTTTACAGACCTGTCACCCATGACCATGTCTAATTCTTTGCAAGAAAAGGAAAGGAGAGACCTCAGCCTCAAACCCTCTTGTTTTATATTATGTCCAGTAAGCTGTATTCCAAAACAGCCATTCCAAACATTCAGACAGGGGGGACAAGGTCAGGGAGTGCTCCAGGCTGCAGGCTGCATTCATTCAGTGTCCACAGTGCACAACCTAACAGGATCTCTGTCATGACCAGGAGCTCTCAGGAGAGTGGAGACACAAAGACAACTACATTCCTCTCCACCTCTGTGTGTACTTTTGTCTGCCCCTTTTGGGGAAAGCCTTTTCTTGTTGGGTTTTTTTTTTTTTAAATTTTTTTTAGTCCTTTCTCTGCAAACTTACGTGACAAGAGGCTTTTAACTAAATGGTTGGAAGTTGCTATTTGTCCCGGGGACTGTGAGATTTTCATTTGGGTAAATGAGTGAAATTTTCAGCCACTTGACTGACAAGAGTGTTCGGGGGGGAAGTAAGGCCTTATCTGCTGGAACGATTTGATGAATTTACCATCAGAATGACTAAGATGTAGATCCACATGTATGGGAACTCCTTTCTGCCTAATAAATAATGCTGTCTCACTTGCCCTACCAGGGCAATGGGAGAACTCATTAATTACCAACTCTGCATAACCTGGAAATCAGAAGATGTTACTCAAATACTAACTGTTCTTAACTTGTACAGTAAAAGTCTGTGTTTTGGTTTGAAGTTGGAGTGTTTTTTTGGTGAAGGCACAACCAGGAGTTTGCCCTGTGGTGAGGCTATTCGCACAGCTACTTGAGGCAAATATAAATCACATGGACTGTGCATGGAACAGGAGAAATCTACTCTATGCAAAATTAATGTTGGGCTGGCCCAGCAGAAGCAGCGCACGTAGCAAAGGTGAAGTGCACAGTCTTAGGGGGAAGCTGTGTGCCTGCCCACCTGGTAAATTTATGTCTTTCACCTCTAGAACTTCAATTCACGCACAGTGTGAGGTTGTAAGTGGAATGAATTTATTGATGCCAGTTCATTCCCTAATGGGTAACAGTTCATGTCACAAAATCAGCACAGATAATTTGTCATGATTGGAAGTCTCTTATAAAGAGAGGCTTCAGTGTGCAGGGGTATGGAGGAATTAGTTGCTGGCCCCTGGGAGAGATGGCAGAGCTCGATAGAGAAGCCCATGCTCCAGCAGAGGAAACAGAGGTAATAACTAACCCCCCCTCCCAACCCCTCACCCCCTTGTGAACTGCGTCAGAGAAAGTTCCTGTGCTGCAAGTTCAAGAGTAATGAGAAACAGGCCTCCCTCATATTATACCCCATCTTACGATGGGAATGAGATGCAGTGGTTATGTTAGATCAACACTAAAGTCAGTGGGAAAACAACACCAGCAGAGCAAAACAGAGGCAACAGCCTGTGTTTGCAGCTGTGCCAAGAAGGAAACGTCACCGAGTGACCCCTAAGGGTTTACTGCAGGGGAGATCCTGCTGACATCTCTGGTGGGTGTTGGCACTGTTCCAGGCAGGACTCTGTCTCCCAGCTTAGCCTCGGGAAACTGGTCTTTCACTCCCCTCTTTGGCCTCCCTTTCCATCCCTCGGGACAAAGCAGCCAGGAGATGCTGACGCATACTGCAGACTCTTGAGCAGGGGAATGCCTCAGAGCTGCCTTCAAGTATTTCCCCTCAACTAAAATCCTCAAAATCCACCAACTGATCTGTATCAAATAGCCTGGGAAGTGCCTGCGAGCAGCACTTTGGATCACTGCCTGTGAAAACCTGCTCGTTCTGCCTAGGACACAATGGTCACACGAGTGTCACCTTGCCCACACAGCGTCAGGCTGGAGGTGGGGCTGCCAGGATGAGCGGGGCAGCAGGAGGACAGTCCCATCACTTAAGGTCCTTGGAGGGCGTGAGCTGGGACAGCCCAGATCACAGAATCACAGAATCACAGAATCACAGAATCACAGAATCACCAAGTTGGAAGAGACCTTCAAGATCATTGAGTCCAACCCATGTCCGAACACCTCAACTAAACTAAACCATGGCACCGAGTGCCACATCCAATCTCTTTTTAAACACATCCAGGGATGGTGATTCCACCACCTCCCCAGGTAGACCATTCCAATATTTTATCACTCTTTCTGTAAAAAACTATTTTCTAATATCCAACCTATATTTTCCTTGGCACAACTTAAGACTGTGTCCTCTTGTTCTGTCAGTTGTTGCCTGGAAAAAGAGACCACCACAACCACCTTTCAAGAAGTTGTAGAGAGTGATAAGGTCACCTCTGAGTCTCCTTTTCTCCAGGCTAAACAACCCCAGCTCCCTCAGCCATTCCTCATAGGGCTTGTGCTCCAAGCCCGTCACCAGCCTTGTTGCCCTCCTCTGGACATGCTCAAGTGTCTCCACGTCCTTCCTGAACTGAGGGGCCCAGAACTGGACACAGTACTCAAGGTGCGGCCTCACCAGTGCTGAGTATAGGGGAAGGATGACTTCCCTGCTCCTGCTGGCCACACTATTCCTGATACAGGCCAGGATGCCATTGGCCTTTTTGGCCACCTGGGCACACTGCTGGCTCATGTTGAGTCGGCTGTTGACCAGCACTCCCAGATCCCTTTCTGCCTGGGCACTGTCCAGCCGCACTCTCCCCAGCCTATAGTGTTGCAGGGGGTTATTGTGGCCAAAATGCAGGACTCGGCACCTGGACTTATTGAACTTCATCTTATTGGACTCTGCCCATCCATCCAACCATCTCACCACGGGCTCTCTTGTGCCTCTTCCCAACCCATGCAGAGCTGTGTGGTTGTCACTGTGTGTACCCTAGAGCCAGGGTGGCCAGGGTGGTTCTTCATGGCACTGCCTGGCCGAGGCAGGGCTGGGACCTGCGACATCAGGCTGCTGTTTGTTGTGCCACTGGCTGTTCAATTCCTATCAAGTGAGTGACCTTTGGAAGCAAAGTCATTTTGGTAAAGCTGCAGTAAAAAAAATAAGAAAAAAGAAAGGGAGGGTCATTAGGTACCTGATCAGCTGATTTTCTGAAAAGTTAGAAGGCGCCGGGAAAGAAAAAGCAAAATGCACATTCCACCCACTGCCACCTTACATCTTTGACTCTGGTGCTCTGCTTGAGCCAAGGAGGAGAAGCATTACAGGAGGAAAAAATCCCTGTAAGAGGCCAAGTCTCCTCTTACAAAAAGTTATTCATAGAGGAGATGACTAGATACTGCTCTTCCTGTGCCCTGGGAAACTGTGTATTCAAAAATGAAGGAAGCAAGGAAATAAAAAACCCAGCGAAGGAAACAAGCCTCAACCAAATTTGATTCCAAGAGAGAAGGAAAACGTATGAAGATAGACATCCGTGTCTCTTCTGCAGGGCTGAAGTAGGAATTCCCTGAGACTTCACAGAGTGGGCTGACTGTCCACTGCTCTCTCCAGGGCTCAAAGGCTGGCCAGGAGGCCCAGCAGCCAGGCAGCCTTGGGAAGTCCCTCTGCCAAGGAGCCAGGAGACAGGGGCTTGGCAGACTCCATCCCCTGCCTGCCATCTTCCCACCAGCCTGCCAGGTGGGCTCCTGGCATGGGACATAGGGAAGCTTTCGAAAATTGCTTGGCAAGGAGGATGTAATTCTGCATCTGCCTGGTTTCTGGGAGGATCTCATCATAACTGACACATTTCCAGTGCGTTTCCAAGCCAGTGTTTTAGATTTTGCAATGCCAGAGAAGCATGCCAGAGAATTGCTGACCGGCTGTACTGTGCACACTGAGAGCCAGCAGCTCTCAGCTGCAGCCCTGTCCATCTGCCCAAGGAGCAGGCAGAGAAACCTGGGGGGAAAACTCACCCACCCCAACAGCAAAGTTCCCACAGCATTTAGCACTGACTCCTTCAGGTGTGGGCAGGGCAGTGCTGGAGATTTTGGGAGGCTTTTAGCACTGACTCCTTCAGGTGTGGGCAGCGCAGTGCTGGGGATTTTGGGAAGCCTTTAGCACTGACTCCTTCAGGTGTGGGCAGCGCAGTGCTGGGGATTTTGGGAAGCCAGTCACGGCCTCAGAAGGCTGCACCCTGAGCCACTGTGTGCAGGGGTGGCCCATTAGGCTTTACTTTATGCCTGCTCCTCTAGATAGGCCCTGGGCCTGGCTGTTGACCCAGGTTCATTTCCAAGCCTTCCCCTATCAATCAGACATGCACATATACTGTTCCAGTAATGAATCAAGCTGCCTTGTTCTTGGCCTCAATCAATCAAGCCTGTGTGCCACACAAACATTCATCTAGGCTGGAAATAACAGGTGAAAACAGCCCCAAGCACAGCCTGCAAGGAGCAACTCCCCATTGCAGCAGTTCATCAGAAGGCACAAATTTTTTGGTGTGCATGGGTGTGTCAGAGGCGAGAGGCAGCAATTAAAGATGGCAAGAAAAAAAGATGCAAACTCAAGAATTTCTAATTAAAATGTGTGAAGAGAAATGTAGTGCTATTGGCATAGAGAATTCAGAAGACATTAAAACCTCAAGCTCTGTGGAATCCTGCCCAGTTATGGAAAAGCAGAAACTCGTGTTCTGCTTTTAAGCCTGTTTGAGAAAACCAAACTGCCAGAGTTAAGCAGGACATCTTCAAGCCAATAGCTGGAAATGGGCTGCCCAGATAATCTGAGTAACCACAGATTTCTGCTAAGGTTTCTTAAAGATATTGGGAAAAAGAGCCATGCAGCCAAACCAAAGGCATTCCCTGGTCCTGGAACGTGTCAGGGTGATGAGCCACCACGTAACCTGACAGAGACTGATCTACAAGATACAGCAGAAAATCCTTATTAGGCACCAGCCTGCTTATCAAGCAACTCAACAAGCTCTCCTGAATCAGTGCATGAAAACTTACCAGAAAATGTATCTTTGTGAACGTCGCTTTCCTCTCCCATCTGTGCTGAGCTGACCATTCAGGATGCAAAAAAAAATAAGCAAGCTGCACTCAGTGCTTGCTTCAGACCCAACCCCACCCATCTTTATCAGACCCTTCCAGATGTTCTTGCAGCTGTATCACCTCACCATCATCTCAATTCGATGTGGCACCAAGGCAAATTAAGAGCTACATTTTTGTAGGCCTTGCTGATGCTCTGTGCTGTGTGCACTTCAGCTCGCTTCTCAGCCTGTTTTTTACACACTACTGTCTTCAATTACTTTTCCAAATGAAAGGGAGTCATGGTACTTTAATTAAACATTTAATTGAAGGGAGAGAAAGGAAAAAAAAAGAGGGAGGGAGCTGATGTTTGCCAACGAGGAAAGGATAACGGTGAGAGATTGCTGCTTCTGAATGAAACTTCACAATGCTGCTCTCTGCAGCAAGAGGCACCCTGGGCTGGGGCTCATGTATCAAAGTACGGCTCAGCTCCTATTCAATTAATGTGTCTGTTTCAATGGGAAGCTTTTGTAAAGCATTGTTGGAAATGGTTTCTAATTTTCCCTTCAGTTTTTGGCTGGCTTAATTAAACTTACGCCCCCTGAACCCTTGTGTCTCTCCAAAAGCAGACTAGTTATTGACCTAAGGGATTTTTTTTTAATCATTTCTATGTTTCCCTGGACACCTTCAGTGAATTAGTGAATCCACCTTTTATTTTTTTTTAAGGTTCATCCAATACTGAGGTGATTCTGCTCCCTGCCCCTCCAAGAGCTGGCAGAAATGTGTATCATCTTTCCTTTTCTGCAGCAGCCTGAGAACTGCAGCTCTCCAGGCTGGAGCTTCCCCAGATAAAGTCATGCAAGCCAGTGCCTCCACAGCAGAAGCAGGATGTCTCAGTGCTCCTTGCCCCTTGCCCAGGGGTAGGATTGACTGTGAGAACAAACCCACTCACTTGTATTGAAGGTCATGGGGAGTAGATCCTCATCAACTTTGGGCACAGTTTGTTTTTTGAGTGAGTGGTCTAAAGAGGTCTGTTTTGCCATCAGTTTGGGTCCCAAGAGCGAGCAAAGCCCTGTGGATTTGTTAGTGTCTGTGACAGATGGAATCATACAGCAGCCTCTTCCTCACTGGAGAATTTGTAAAGTCTCTCTTCAGTTTCCTGGTCTAAAAAGACTCGGAGACCTAATTATATTTGGGACATCTCTCTCTCAAATTCAGTGGAAATCTGCTAATAGGCTCTGAAATTATGGGAAGGTTGAGTGAACTAACACAGAATTGCAGAAAGCTTTGGAAAGCAGGCTAAAAATGAGGTTGAAACCTGGGTCATGTGCCCATCATTCATGCCACCCCCATGTTATTTACCTGTGGGCCTGAATGGATGGATGGAACACAGGACCCATATTCGCCTGACGTTGTCACTGCAGGCAGTGATTACCTTTGAAATTTAGGCTCTGCCTGCGTGTTAAAGGATTAGAACATTCACAAATGTCAAAATACAAAAGAAGGCTTACACAAAGGAAGCATCCCGCGGCAGAGCATTGCCGCTGCACAGTCATCCTCGTTGTCACTAATAAAGCTGGGGGTGAGGGTAGGCAAAACTGGGCCAACAGCAGTGACTCAGGGAGGAAAGAATACAAGCCTGAGATCAGAAAACAGAGAGTGAGTCTGATGAGCAGGGTTGCCTACCTTGTCCTCTTCTCCAAACGCTCTGAAAAAACAGCAGGACAAAAAGTGTTTCTTGGGGCACAGCTGACTAAAAATTCAAGAAGAAAACATTCTTGTCTGCCCACAAAAGACTAGGAAGGCTTGCTCCTGTCTAGGGCACAAAAACGGTTCCATTCAGAGCTGAAACCTCCTTGTCACAGGCTCTGCAGTGGAAAAGCAGTGGAAGTGCATCAACCTGCTGGATTTCCCATCCCCAGCAGTCAGGAGAGCTGCTCACAGCAGGGAGCTAAACACGATTTCTGCTCCTCATCGTGACTGTGCTGTGGATTAGATGCAGATTAACCCAGCGACCTGCCATCCGCTCTCATCCATACTTAAGGATATAAGCAAAGGGAAGCTGATGATTAGGGAAAAGAACAGGTGAGGTTCAGCTCAAAGTTCAATGTCATTGAAAGAAATGTGAATGCCAAAACCAGAGCGGGACCGGTTTTAGTGTCCATAGGCCTGCACAGAGCCCACAGTGGCTGGGTCATTCTCCTGAGGGTTCAGATGAGAGTGATGAAGGAATGATGAGGTCCAGCCTAGATTAAGGTTCCCAGCATGGGAATTCCTGTGCTCTGTTTTTGGTTCCAGCACCAGCTGGCTCAGGGTCAAGCCACACCACTCCTCCTTGCCATACTTCATTTTAGCCACTTCTGAAGTGAAGATGCCGAAACATCCTCACCATATGGGGATGTTCCCTGCATTGTGTGTGTTTGCTCTGAGTGATTGGGGATTTACATATGCAAAGTGCAGCATGGAATCAGGAGCAAGCATCAACCAAACTATCTCGCACAACCACCCCTGAGTGTTATGTAGGAGGAGGAGAGGGATGGGAGACAGACTTGGTTTTATCAAAATAGGAATAAACTTCATTTCTAGGACTGTTTCTAATAAAATAAAGACAATTCTCTCTGGCTCGTAACACCTTAATAATCACTGTACTTGTGATACAGAATCATTCAGGCTTTTATTCTGTACTCCTTTTTTAGCTTAGGAAAAGGAAGTCTATTCAAGCAACCCTTAGAATGAAATCCCTTGATATTCGTTGTGTTTTCAGGTAACAGAATTCATACTGGCTTAAGAATTTACTCTTTGCATGCATCTTATCCATACCTGAGGAACACCCAGAGCAGGTGGGGAAAGCATGATGAAGCAAGAGTCCCTGCATGATGCAAGGCAAAGGGGTTGTCTAGCCTGCTGCTGCTTGCCATATGAATGGATTTTGTCCAGGCATTGCTGCTGTTGTTGTTGTCATTATTACCACACAGAGAAAGGCATGAGAGTAAGAACCTGGGTGCACCAGAGTGCTGTGTCACTGTGATGATGTTTCTGTTTGGGAGGGCAGCAGTCAGGTTGTGCCAAAGCAACCTAGATGTTTATTTTACCTTTCTTTTAGTGTATTCTCTGAATATGGCACACTAAAATGCGTTCTGTGGACATTGGCACTGAGAAGAACAAAATGCTTGGATAGCTGAGAGACGAGGAGTTTCTCCCTTGGTTTGGGAAGGTGCTCTCTCTGCTGGGAGGTGTTCAGTGAGCTCAGCCACAAGCAGCAGCATGGCATCCTGTCCAGGGGCACCTCTCTCCTCTTCACAACTCCCTATTTTCACAGACCTGTAGGACCTGAATCACGTAAGCAGTCTTACCGTGCTTTTGCATTTTGTTGGCTTTGGCCAGAGGGTTTCAAAAGTTATTACGGGGAGAATCACACACACGGTGTGCTCACATAAGCCTTTAAAAATCCTGCTGCTGTTATGCTTATTACCATGGATAGTCCCCTTAGCTGAAAAATGAGTCATAATTGTAGAAAACAGTGCAGAATTTGAACCTAAGCCATTAATGCTAATGTAATATATGGTGAGAAAATACTATTAACATTTGGATGGATGAGTTACAATACTCTGATTACCACACATTTGCATTCCTTAGCTTCTGTGTGATTACAACCTCAGCTTTGAAGCTGTGCTACCACAAAGACCTCCTTTGCTGTTTCGATTTGTTTGCTTGGTGTGTGCATATTTAGAGCCTGTGCTGGTTTGCTGTATTAATAATATTGATTGCACAATGATTCCTGCCGTGCCCAGCCAAGGCGACAGAGAGGGAGGACAGATGATCCTAAAGGGGTGAATTCCCTCCTAGGAAGGGGAGTTTGGGGGATTTATGGAGCAGTCACCTCGCTGAACTGTGGGTGTTTAATGGCTCTTTAAAGGCTCAAGTCCAAGGCAGTTGTCCCGGCTTCCAGGAAGTTCAGCGGAGAGAGAGCAAAGTGCCTCTAGAGGGCAATTCATTCCATGGATTGCCGCTGCCTCTGGAGCAGGAGGCTCGGGCACCGGAGCTGGCTGGAGCCAAAGAGCCAAACCTCCCCAAGGTAACTGGATGGCTGCGAGTGCTCAGGCTGCACAGGGAGGCTGCACTTCTCTCCAGTCACTCAGCAAAATTGTTTCTGCCCGCTCACCAGGGTTTTCCTCCAGGTTTTTCCCCTATGAAGAGTTTCCTTGTGTGTTTTCTGGTCAGCGTGAGGAGCAGGAGGATTCCCTTGGTGCTGCTGTGTTGCTTTCTCCGAGGCACGGGCTGAGAAAGTCTTGGTCCCTGGCTCTCTATGAGCAGCAGCAGTGTCAAAAGGCAGCGAGGTAGATATAAGTACCTAAATAATTGTGGTGTTTCTGGTGCTCTTTGCATGACAAAAATGTAAAAAGAGATCAGATGGGCAGGTGGTGAAGCCAGAGACTGTGCCCAAATGTGAAAGATCTGGCAAGCTCTGTACTGTTGGTAGGACTGCATTCTAGGACCCAAGCTAAGCTAAGTTATAAACCCTCTGAACAGCTTGAGGACTCCCAGCTGCACAACTTTGATGGAAAGTACCATTTCCTACATTCTGCATGCGGCTTACAAATTTTCCCCATGTTTTTGCAATAACAGCCAGCCTGGAGGGTCAAGTTCTGCTCCCTCTTAAATTGAGAAAAACTTCTCTGAGAGGTAGAGAAGGTGCAAGTGGAAAAGAGTGGCTGACTAAGAACCCCTTGGGCTGCACCCCTGCCTGCAGGACATGGGCAGGGTTAACACTAATTGCCATAGTGGGGCTGCAACATGGGGCCCTGGTCACCCTCAGTTTTGGAAAGAAATATAAACTGTGTTGGCAGACTGAAAACAAAGTCAGGGGACACCATGGCTTTGCAGAGAAAGGAGCTTTCTACCCATGCAGAGCAAAGCACATGGGTGCCAAACCTCACCCAAGGAAAGCTGAAGGCAATATAATGGTGCTGGTCTGCCCTAGCCTTGGACCTGGCCAGGGGAAAATGCTAATTTTGGAATGGAAGCGTGTGTGTGAGGCGAGGAGGGAGGAGGCAATTCTGTAACCAGCATCTATATTGCAATTTTAAATTAATGGCAAGTTGTCTTAATCGTGGGACAGGTGTTCCTTTTTATTCCCATTCTTGTAGCAGAATAAATGAATGAAATAAAAAAAGTGTGAGAACTCGAGCCTTCACGTAATGAATATCGTGGATACAACCTCCTGTAAATTACATTCCAGACACCCAAGAAGGTAAAGTCTCATATATTACTGGGATACTCACATGTTTTTTCAAGGCTCTCCTACAGTAAAACCCTGAAAAGTTAGCACACCTTCTGCAGGTTGGAGAGAGTCTGATGGAGGAGGAAGAACAGCAGAGTCATTAGAGAACATCATTAGAGGCTTAAGAGCTAATGATCCAAAGCACATTGACATTAATGTGACTCTTTTTTTTGGACTTGAGGCACCAGGGCATGTGAATCCTTGCTTGTGATATTTAGCATGTCTGGTTTTCATGCACAATTATGTATTTTGGAACAGGAAAGGGTTTTTTCTCCTCTGTTGAGTAAAAAGCAAACAAATAATCCCCTTGTGCTGAACAAATCAAGTCCTAGCACTGAAGATAAGATTTCTTAGAATTGGTCCCATCAGAAAATCTGCTGCTTCATTTTTTCCCTATGTTTATAAAGGCAGTAACCAGTTCTATTAAAATTAATAGAAATACTCACAGCCATATAATTAAACCTTGCCTGTCTGGCCAGTGGAAGGAAAAGCCAAGGCCAAGGGCACTTTAACTTTTTAATTATGCTTTTCCTTCTGTCACAATAAAGCCACAAAACACTATTGTTGAGGCCTAGCTGGAAAAATCAAAATATTCTCCTCTGGGGACACTGTTTCACCCCTCAGAGGGGAGAGGGTCGAGGAAACAGCTGGGCTCTCACTGAACAGGGCCATGCAGGGATTCCTGTGAGGGACTCAGTGCCTTGTAACTCCATGTTAAGATTTACTCTTTGCTTGAAGGAACAGTCCCTGTGCATTCATTTTGACCTGATAATGGCTGTGTAACAATCCCGGATACTACTTATTTACGTTGCTCCCTGACAGCTTAAAAATTCATTAATGTCTCAGCAATAAATTCTGAGTAGACTTCCCCGAAGAGATGAAAAACGGGGGACACCAGATAATGAATTATCAGGTAAATACTCTGAAAGGAGGGCCTGCGCTCCTTTTCCGCCCCGTTCCCATGGCTGAATGGAAAGGGGCTCGGGTTTTATGTTTCATTTTTTATTTCTGCTTTTCTGCAGAATGTGGGAGTAACGTAGGCAACCTCTCCATCTGGCACAGGCAGTCCATATGGCAGCCATACGATCTCCTCCCCTGCATTTCAGAGACTTCTGAACTGGAGGGGCAGCCCTGTCTGAAACCCAGCATGGGCTGCGAGTGACTTCCAATTCCCATCCTGTTCCCCCTCCCTCCTGAGCCACTTATTTAACGGTGACAATTTACATACGGTGGTTTTACAGTGTGGACTAGGATGCCCCAGGGACTGATTTAAGACTCACAAATCCATTTCAGAGCCTTTGTGCTGAGAAGACGGTGTGGCAGATTCAATATTCAGCTGTGCTCATCTAAATCCAGAGGTGATTCAGGGGAACAAAACCCTACAGATTTACATTGGTGCAAGACACAAAAATAAAGGCACCTGCCTGGACTCATAGCCACTGCACATCAGTGAAAAATACCTTGCACACAAAATTCACAGTACTTTTTAGCTAAGGATAGATGGCAAACCTGCCACAATATATGCAAATATTGTAGAATGCAGGAGGAGAGCAAACAAAAACCGGATTTTTTTACTGCTAAGTTAACTTTCCTGTCTCAGAAAGTGACAAATTTAGGAAAAAATGAAAGCTGGACCAAATTTTGTCCTTGTAATTTCTATGACGAAGTTACGGCAGGTCTTTTCTCAGGTGGTTCTTTGATGTGGATTGCATGCCTGGATGAATGACCCTCACATAACCCACATTCATTTTTAAATTTACTGAGAGTGAAAGGGAAACCCAGCTCGGAAAACAATGACAATGCAAAACTAAGAATCTGACTGAAGAAAAAGAGTTTTATTAAAGTTATGGAGCACTTTTTAGGCTTAGTTACATGGAAATAGTGAAAATGCGGACTGGGAAAGACCTTTCTCAGGACTTAAAGCATCATCCTGTTTGAGGCTGAGACAGCTGAGAGAGGGGAAGAATGAGGAACAGAATTCCTTGCCTCTATCACTTTCTAACAGGCAATTAAATTTATTTAAACCATGACAATTAATTTTATTTAAACTCTGATTTCTTTCTACTATATAGGAATATGAAACTGTGCCCTGATATTAATAATAAATGAGAAAAAAACCAGTTCAAATAATCATGATGAGCACATTCATTTTCATGAATACAAGTGTTTCAATTTCAGTCTCAAAATGAAAATGAAAACGAGAGGAAACCCAGATTTCCTCCAGCCATACTCTCCCATATATCCCAGTGCTGCTGAGAATGCTGTGGATCTTTCCTGAGCCATCCATGCAAAGAAAGGTGCTCACTTTTTTAAGGAGAAGCAGCTTGAGAAATTTTCTAAGGTACTAATCATGGGAAAAAATAATGAATGCTGAAACTTTGGGGCTTCCAGCTTCCACTGTGTATAACAGAACCTCCTCAAGGTGCTAAATGGCCCAATAAATATTTGAGAGCTGCCACTGCTGTTGGTAGCAGCTACAGTACCTCCCCCTGCTGCTGGCAGTACTGGGGGCAGAAAATGTCGCTGAAAGCCTCTAGGCTAAGTTCCATAGTTTTGCCAGGAATTCTACATGCAGGTGAAAAAACCCTGTACTTCTGGCTCCTTTCCCTTGCTCATTTGAATGCTGGTTTTGTCACACAGTGTTCAAGAAGTAAAACTGGGCAAGGAGGAGACCCCAGCTGCAATGGAGCAGGCAGTGGATGGCTCTAGGGAAAGGACAGTCCGCAGGTGTGGGGCTGATGGATCACCTCCCTTTTTACCAGGCAGTTACTCACAGCCAGGTGGAGGACAGGGGGATTTCCAAGGAGGCTATTTAGTCTTTTATCAGTTAATAAGACATCAATTTCTTCTTTTGGATGTATGGAAAGGAAACTTTCTATCTATCTATCTATCTATCTATCTATCTATCTATCTATCTATCTATCTATCTATCTATCTATCTATCTATCTATCTATCTATCTATCTATCTATCTCTATGTTTGTGTGTGTGTCTCTGTGTGTTCCTGTTTTAAAGACAATACTCAGAAGCTCACAATGCAAAGGTAAATGTGCATCTCTAGCCATGAGACTGCTCTGGAGCAGGAAGGCCTGAGGCAGTTTCACATGCAGAAGATCACATCAGTTTTTCTCCAGCATCCCTTGTATTCTGATATTCTGACACCCAAAGTTCTGACAGTGGACTTCCAGTTTTGGTCCTTTCTGCAAAGTTGCAACCTGGAATAATCCTGAAATACCAAACTTTCCAGCAAACCCTTCTACAGTCCTAAGCCAAATATCCAGACTTCAGTGGGACCAGTTGAATACTCTGAGCTCTCTGGGCTTTATGGAAAAGTTTTGTTCAGTTCATGTGACTCACTATTCCTCCTGTTGGGATAATGGAAAAGACAAACCTGCATTAGCATGTCGAGAAACCACAATCACCAAACACACAGAGAACAGAAACAATTAAATAGGGGAATATTTAAAAATTTGTCCTAGTTCAGATTAAAAAAAAAAAACCAAAAACTTCAACAAATGCTTCCAGCAGATGTTTTCTAACAAAACTGCATCTGGAGAATTCTGCCCTTTTCATTTTGCAGACCCATCTGATGCTGTACACATGTTGGACTCTTCACATGGATTCAAGCCTCCATCTGAGATTAGCCTGGCACTCACAAAAACACAATCCTATTCCCCCTAGAACGAGGCAGCACAGAGTGCTTGGTGTGACCAGCCTGCACCAGGGAAGAGGAAGACCAGCTGCTCCAGCAGTTCAAAATTAGTTTACATTAGTTCTTCCATTGCTGCTGTGTAAGAGCCCGATTTGACAAACACAAAATCTCTGAGTCAGTGGAAAGCCGAAATGAAAAGCCATTTTCTGTAGCTCTGCCGTGTACTTAACAAGGTTACATAACCAGTCATTACTTAGCTCTTAAACTAGCCATTAAGGGGTGTTTTGCCTAAAAAGGGGTAAAGAGGTGTGATGAATCATCCAGTCTTCCTCCAAATCTTTGTGACAGTTAAAATTACATAGAAGCCAAGCTGACATCAAAAAAGTATTTCTACTGATAATTGGCCACAGCCAGTTGTGATTCCCCCTCTCTCCTGCAGAAGTTTTTGAGTTACTGCGTTCAGCACTGCTCCTGGTGAGAAGGAAGTGTATGGCTTTGGAAACAAAACTGGTTTTTCCCCTCTGAATGTGCTTTTGCTCTGTCTCCTGTGAGTGGACACACATTACTTGTTACTCTTCAAGAGCTTCAGAACACATTCAAAAACCCTCAAATAAAAAAAAAAAAAACAAAAAAACCAAACACCCCAGCTTCACATGTATCTCATTTATCTCATAAGCTTTTCAGGACAACTCTTGAGGGTCCCTGTACTGTATCTAGCAGAACTATGTCGGACTTCTTTCAACTCCTAAGAAATAAAATGTGTTTAGTAACAGTTTAACTGAAGCCATCCAAACAAAAATCTCCACCTTATCCGTAAAGCACCAGAACAGGATCCAGGAGGCCTTCTCTCTGTCCCACTCTGCTGTTGATCCAGAAGGAGCACAAACCCTTGGTGCACAACAGCAATGTGTCTCTCAGGCATTCACCACCAAGGTGCCTGCTGCAATCCAAGGGGTTTCTCTCTCACCCCTGTCTTCAAGTGGTCATCTGAGAGAGGTAGGGACAGAAAAAATGCTGAATGCTGTCCATCACCTTATTACAGTAAAATATTGCTTCCCAGCCTACACAGCTGGGGGCTTGTCCTGCACAGACTCCAGCATGAGCAACTTTATGTCAGTCACAACCCAGCTTGTCATTCACACAAGCTACCAGGAAACTCAGATCCCTGTGAAAAGGTTGGGGCTGACTTACACTCTGCTCTTGGGAGGGTCTACCTAAATGTCTTGAATTCAATACAATCCAAACAGGGAATTTGTCTCACTGTGAATTATGAGTTTTCTGACCTATTTCCCCCCCAGGTTTCCAGGGAATGGGACAACCCTGTGCAGATCTCTGGGATTTGACAGAGCCCTTCACCTACTCTTCAGTCTTGAGGACAAGGAGGTTGAAAGCTGAGGTCTCTTAAGCCCCATTCCCTTTCCTCGAAAAGATTTCAAACTATCTTTGGAGGCTTTCTGCTAGCTACATCCCTTCTGTGGCAAAACTGGGAGGGGATGATCTGGCTTCGTGCACTTTTTAAAAAGCTTGAGAAGTAAGAGCATTAGCTTCTCCACGCTGGCTAAAAAAAGGCTTGCTAAACCCGTTGAAACCAATTGAGGAGCAGAGCAGAGTTAATCCTGGAAAATGCTCACGGTAGCTCAGTGACGCACAGCCATGCAAAGGCAGAATGGTGTTGCAAGTGATCTGTTCAAAGAGGACTAGGAGAAGTTGCAGTTGCATTTTGGGGTGGGGATGAGCCCTCAGTGTCCCCTGAGTGGAAGTGGAGGCCGCTGCTATGAAGCTTCTCCCACTGCCTCTTTAACATTTTGCTCTTCTTCATGTAAGATTGTCTCTGTTGGGAATTTCTGACATTTTTCTGTCTGCATTCTGAGTTCAGGCTTACGGAGAATAGGCATGAAGTACAGTCCTAAAAGCTTTCTCCCTTGAAAGGACTGGGTGTTCCAGTCTCTACTTGGAAAAACGTTTCAGAATGCATTATCACCATCCACACTGTGCAGTGGTACAAATAGCACCCGTGTACTCGAAACAGGACCAAGGTCCCCTTGTCCCAGACACTGCACTTCCAAGGAATGAGAGGTAATCTCCATTTTCAATATTACAGTTGAAGCACCAGAAAATGCATTTAAACTTGCAATGGCATTCTGTTGGATTAAACATCCTTGGGTGAAGCATCTACCCTTCATTTAAGGAGTGAGAAGCCATCAGATCTTTTATTAAATTAGCTTGCTGAAGCAATAGCACCCTCCATCCAAAACGTGGGCTCATGTCAAGGCCCAAATGAAAATGTATGGAGCTTATAAGGAGCCTAAGTTGCATGTAAAGATGAAGTGTGCTGGGTGTAGTTTTAAGAGAGGGCTCTGTGGCTGTACACACACAAATGCATGAGAGAGAGAAAAAGGTACAAATACAGAGAGAAAAAAAGAAGGAAACGGAAAGAAAACATCAGGGATGGACAAAGAACTGCTGATGGTAGGACCTTGAGAAATATCTGAGAGAATTGGTGCTTAGAGGCTGGAAAGGGCTTGGAAGTTTGGCAAAGAACAGACAGTTGTGTGGCTCCCTTGGGAATGTGGTTTTTGTGTGGTCGTGCTAAGTTAGAGGCACTGCATCCAGGAAAAAACTGTCTTTAATTCTTTTAACTGAATCACCCCAAGGCTTTGCTAGTAGCTTGACTCAAAAAGAAATTAGAAATCCTAGAATAGAATTCTGACACTTTTGCTCATTTTTAACATACTTCTCTTCCAACAATGTTCTCAGCAGGCACTGGAAATTATCTTCTAAAAATTACACCGCTCCAATAACAAGCAAAAATCTTCCATGTGACATGAAGTAGCCTATCAAAACTGTGCCATATAACTCAAATTTCAAATTTCAAATAACTTATCACCCCTCTGTTTGGTTTTGGTTTCTTTCAATTAGTTTCTGTTGCTTTTCTATAGAAGGATGACAGACAGTTAAAGCCCGCAAGAATCAAGCAAACATTAGCCTCCTTATACAAACATCACTGAAATCCTCTGATGCTGTTTGTTCGTTGGCATGGTTTCCATTGGGGCCACTCCCTCAAGTCCTTGTTTAATTTTCAAATTTGCCCTGGAACCAAATTTTTCAATTATACTCTGGCCACATGAGATTCTGCCAAGGCAGCTTAAAGGCAGATTTTCCAGACTCCAACGTGGTAAGACACGAGGTATCCTCTTTAGGGCATCAGATACCCATCCCAGCTCTCCACAGGTAATCGGGAGGATGATGACTCCACAGTTCAGCCAACAGAGCTCTTAAGGATCTCAGTTATCTTACTGACAAACTCAGAGGTGTCAAGTACTGCTTCATATGTCTCTTTGCCATAAATACAATACCCTAAGTAATCACAAGCTGGCATTAACTCTCCACCAGGCTGATGGCTAAAAAAATCTGAAGCTCTGGTGAGTTTTTTGAAAGTGACCCCCCTTTTTGCTGCTGTTTTCCCTCCGTAGTTTGGACACAAGAGCTGGGAAGGCAGGATAGTCCTGACTCTTTCTACCTGCGGCACCACAAATAGCACAGACCCTGTAACATGGGGCCAGGGAAAGTCACCTGGGTGTGCATGGCACTGTGTTCTCAGGTAGTCAGGCCTTTTGGATCATTTCCAGGGAAAATCACACCTAGAGAAGGAAAAGGCAAAATCTAGTGATAAAACGATCAATAGCTGTATTTGCTAGTCAGATGAGGTTTAAACACAATGGCCTCCACTCTTCTCCTCCTTTCTCTGCTGTAAATCCAAACAAACTTCCCTGCAACCATGGAGTGTTTGCTGAAAAAAGCTCCAAAAACAAACGTTCTATCGGAGTGGGAAATCACATCTATTTTTGCCCCAAATTAATGGCCATGTGTCTCCCTTCCCCCTCTGCAACAACGAGCTGATTTGATAGACATCTTCTAGCCTGTGTCACTCTCCCGTCGTGTTCTTCATATAGTGAGATTTCTTCTACTTCTTCTCCATGCTGTGCCACTCTCTAATATGATGACAAGGCAAAGTGTGGAACTGGGTGAGAAAAAATCCCGAGGCTGTATTCATTAACATGGAGAAGAGATTCAAAATAGCCTTGTTTCTTGAAAGGTTTGAGAGAAAAAAAAAATATAGCTGAGAAACATCAATAGCAACTTATTCTCTTATTTCAAATCAGAGCTGATCCGTCCATCAAGACCAGCTAAGATGAAAACTTCAACTGTCCACAGGACTACAGTTCACAGACTCTTTTTGCTGCCGTCCTTGTCCCTGAGTTAAAGAGCTCCTTTTCCTGAGGGAGACAAAGTGGAAATTCCCCTAGGAGGCACAGTGGGTTTCCTCTACTTCCCAAAGGAAGAAATATTCATGAGCAGCGTTTGCAGGGCTGATACTGTGAAACCAGCATGCAGCAGTGGTTTTTTCCCTGGCCTGTGTTCTGTGATGCCACTTGGGACTTGAGAGCTGGGATACAGCCCTGCCCCTTGCCAAGGAGCTCCCCAGCCATGGCTGGCCTGTACTTTAAGGTGTAGGCAGGGTTGGGCTGTCCCCTCCTGCCTGGGAAGGAATTCCCCAGCCCCCAGCCCTAGCCATGCTCTTTGCTGAGGCTCCTGGACTCTGGTGAGTGACTTTTCATCAACCACGAGAGGCTTGGAACGGCGCAGCTCCCGCTGGTGCAGGCAGTCAGAGGCTTTTGTTAATTACTCTTACATACTCCCTTGGAAAAGCTGCAGCGTGCTGGCAAGGTACCTCTTGGATTCCCAGGCTAGCCAGAGGCTAGCCAGAACACACAAGCCCAGCAACATGACCAGCATGCCTAACATGAATGAATTCACTCCAGACTCTGCATACTAATTAGAAGCTACTTGGTAGTAAAGTAATAACTTTACTAGAAACAGGGCTGGTAGCAGCCCTCTCATTGGATCAATCAGCTGTCACCCAGGCACCGAAACAAGCAAGCAGATCTTCATAATTACACTTCGCAAACTGGCAATGAGTTCTTTTGCAAATATGACCCCAATTTAATCATCTAAATGGGAGGAAACTCCTTTGGGGATTCTGGTTTTTCAAAGACAATAATCAATGGTCATCGCCAACTTGAACTGCTTGAGCAGTTTACTGAAAATTAAGATACATGCACACCTGATCTATTCCATGTCTGTCTGTCTCTCCTTATCACTGTCATTTCACAAATAGCACAGAATATGCACCAGGACAAGATCTTAATGCACTTGTTAGAACATAACACTTCATCATTGTCAGGCAGATAACCCAAAGCCCAATGCTGAGGATACACTGCACTTTTAAAAGGGCATAAACAATTTAGCACAAATGAAAAATAAATTTGTCCTGTCTAATAAAGACCTCATAAATACACTGATGTATTACAGGAAGACGTAGTGGGGGTGGGGGGATGATGTCATTCTAACACAGGCTTTTTCATCAGTTTTGTTTTCCCACTTCAAGCAAAAAAGGGGAGGGGAAATATGTCAGGTTACAAATGAGAATCAAAGTTCTTAGCAGTAAATCCTCTCTTTCAAAATCAAGGAATCTTCTCTTCAATGCTAAAGAAGATGTTGAGCATTGTTGGAGATGCACATAAAAACATATCAAGGATTAGAATCTACTCACTGTGCCTCCAAATCTGTGCATTTTAAACATGGATGTACATGCTGGCACACAGATAACCCTCTGTGTGTGTGTGTAACTCCTGAGGTCTGAGAGTGCTTCCCACAGGGCAGAGCAGTACAATCTATCAGCTTATTAATAGTTTCTTGCCCTATATGAATTTTTGCAAGGTAGGGAATCACTGCCCTCCACAAACAAGTTGCCCAGACAATAACTGCTGGGGTAATTTCTTTTTCCTCTTGTGCCAGAAGGGCAATGGGGAAAAGTGGAAGACTGTCCACTTTGGTAACAGGTATCAACATCATCAAGCAACAGAATCACTGCAAGGGGTTTTAACTAGATTTTTTGGAAAGTTAAAAAGGGGTCTGTATGAAGGAAACCAGGAGACACTTGTCCTAGAGAATGTCAGCTCCATTTCTTGAGTGGTTCTCAGCCCAGTACATCACTGATCCCTCACCTCCACGCAGAGTTTTGTCTCTCTATCCAACAAAGCATTATAGTTTACAAGGAAGAGTTTTGCTAGGCTCTGCCCTAGCAGAGATCCACGTTCTTCCTTCACACAAAACAGATGACAATGATTTTACATTTTGGTCTACATTTCCTCACAGCACCAAGCCCTTCTGGCCAGAAGCTCTGCAGTCAGCCCTCCTTTGCAGCAGAAAAAAATCTCCCTTAACAGACATGAAATCCTCAGGTTTTAATGATCACATAATCTACTCCAGTTTCCAACAGCTCTAAGTAGTGTTTTCAAATGGGGATAAACATTTTTTTGTATGGCAAAGCTCTGCAGAGAGCTATTGTATACAGAGGTAGGTATCTCCCAGTGCCAGAGCAAAAGTTAGGTAGTTTACGTGCAAGGTCTCCCTGGGGCAATGAAAGTGCAGATAAAAGGTGAGAAAAGATAATGTTAAAACTTAGGTTCATTGCATAGCATTAAGTATGCACTTCTAGACTTTGACCAAGGTGAATGTTAGGAGGGACAGGTCTATCTTAAAAAATTTACCAAATATTCCCTTTTCTTTCAATTTAGCTTGACAGTTGATTCAAAGCTTGATCCAAAGATGATTATGACTATGCTTGCTAAAGAAGCTTAAGTTAAAGGGTTTTTGTTTATCTACACCTATTGACCTATGCCTTGCCTTCCCACACGTGACTTTTGCTGCATCTTGACCTATGTGCAGCTGTAAACACTGTGTGTCAAAGGTAGCACGTGCCCTTCTATGGTGGTGATGAGTAAGGAAGAGCTCAAATCATGAAATGATTTTGCTCATTCATTGCATCTCTCTCCTGTTTAGTGTGATGGATTTTTGTCTCTCCACCTTGCATTTGTTCCACTTACTTGGCTGTTGATAACAAAAATAAAGTATCATAACATTTGGTAAGAACATGTGAAAGGAGACTTTACCAGAACTAGCACATTATCCATAGAAACACACAATCTTTGTGTACAATTTCTTAATGGAACAGACCCAGTGGTGTAGTGGTTCTGAGGAAATTAACCAATTTTGTAGCTATTGATGAGAAGAGAGAGAAAAAGAGAGAGGGAGAGAGTTCTTTTCCAGTGGGAAATATGAAACAAATTGTTTTTTCCCTTAAGACCACACAGAGACAATAACACTGTTTCATGAGGAGTAGTTTGGAATAAAAATATGTTGTGAATCAAAAACCTTCCACCTCAAACCAACTCAGAAGTCTGAAGCTCACAAGCAAATTTTTCTGTAGAGACTCATGGTCTAGAAAAAAATCCAGGATTTAAAATGGTCAGAAAGCAGTGCTAATCCTGTAATTCCTGAACAAAAGTCCTTTTGCTTGTACCAACATCATTGAATTTGCTTGTTTAGGATACCTCCTAGGCAGCAAATGGTGTGCTTTAAGAAATTTCAGTTTCTACCAGGTCTACAAGTTAGCCCACTTTAAGCCCTGGAATTAGCTACGGTCAGCAGGAGCCACCTGCATATCAAAGGAAATAATATGGTCCTTAGCACCTGAGGAAAGGAAAAACGGAACCTTTCTAATGAAAGAGCCCAACAGCTCATTCCTCATTTTTGAGCAAAATGAACAAACTTCTTTTAGAAAGGATGGGTTTTCTTCAAATGAGTGAACCAGGGAAAAGGAGGAAGTCTAGGAGGTTACATGGGCCGTATTTTAAGCTGAGAAATACAAAGACAAATGAACACCACCTAATTAATTTCTCCCTTGAATATTGTTTAACATACTTGTTTTTCAGAAATGAAAGAAATCAGCAGATTTGTGTGTGATGAGATTGTTGACAGACTTTACTGGAGGAAGCACTAGGTGGAACCTAAAGTGACCTCTAATGAATAATGTTAGAATCTACTCTTATCTTCACAAATTTACAGGTGAAGTGTATAGGATAAAGTTCTTTAAAGAAGCCCAGCAAGCAGATAGCCCAGACACACTGCACCTCTCAGGGTGGCTAGTTCAAATTAAATCATGAGCTGAGATGGAATAATCCTGGTAGGTTCAGAAAACCAGTTTTAAATTTGGTCTGCTAGCAAAATTCTGAATGCATTTACTCTGGATTCCATTCCTCAACCCATATTAAAGCTCCATAGCATAATCAATTATGGGCTTATTGCAAAGTACAGTAGGATTCAATCTCTAGGAATGCCTCAGGGTATGTCTTAGAAGGACGATAAAACTAACAGTAATGGGGCTACAGCTTCTAAGGCTAATTTTCACAGTTACAAATTTTATAAATAAATAGAAGGAATGTCAACTCTCAGTCACTCAGCTTGAGGTCTCTCATGCTGATAACTCCTCTCTTCTCAGATACTCTCCCTTTCCTCAGATATATTCCTTTTTCTGTTCTGAGGCCCCTGGGACGTGTTCAAAGCACTTCCATTCCTACCTTTCACATCACTAAATGGAGCAAAGAACTAAGGCAACAAGGAATATGCAGCAAGTACAGGAGGGGACGGTGCCCTCCCTGATGTTGCACCTCAAGGAACAATCGTACCACCCGCGAGCGCGATTTCATGAGATCTCAAACTGAGCAGCATGAGGCAGTGCCAGATGGAGAAGAGGCTGCCTCGGAAAATGCAAGAGCTATGGGTATTGACATTGGTTGTTTTGCAGTAGTTTCTCTTCAGCAGGCAAAATGACACAAGAAAAAATCTCCCAAACTCAGTGACTGTCTTGCCAGAGTTCCTGAGATTGTTTATTTCATATCACGCAAAAGAAAAACACAAGGAGCATTCTTCCACTCTAGCTGCCATTTCACACTGGACACCACCCAGGTCTCCTTCTAAGCCTCACTAGACTCAGCTAAATTGCTCTGTCCCACCAATGTACAGCCAGGGGAAACCTTCAGCATATTAACTTGGTTTTGTCTTCAGCTCTGCCAGTGATGGGGAAGGGCTTGAGAAGGAATGAACAGATTCTGTGTGGCAACATCTGGTTGTGCAGGTAACACCAACAGCAGATATTCAGCTTTTATCATTGTGGGGCTGTCTTTGAGCATCAAGGACTGGTAGGAAGAGATGGGATTCACCTGGTCAAACGGGACAAAGAAGCTTTGTCAACAGGCTGGCCAGCCTGGTGAAGAGTGTTTTATAGTAGGACTGGCATGGGAGAGAGATGGTTACGTGCAATCAAGTGAAGAAGTGGTGGAACAGGATAGCAAGGAAGGGTAATGTGCACAAGAGAGAAAGTCCATTTAAACATAACAGAAATACATTTTACTGTAAGAGTGGTTGAACATGCAGCAGGTTGTCCAGAGACTGTGGTGTCTCTATGTCTGGAGATATTTCATACCTGACTGGACATTCTCTGCTGTAAGTGACCTGCTCTGACCAAGGGTGTAGGACTAGCCAAGCTCTAGAGGTGCCTTCCTGATTCAACCATTCTTTGATTCTGCCTTTCCTTTCCCTCCACTCCCTCCTGCATCCTTTTCAAAGATATTTTTGCACAGTTTACACACCAGTGCAGCTCTCCTCAGGGATGCAAACACAGAGAAAAGTGTCTGGCACTTCTACTTGTTGGTGTGGTTCAAATCCCCACAGCATTTTGTCTGTTAACATTTCCAGTGTCTGTGTCCTGGAGGAGATCACACTGGGAGCAATGAGACTACAGGCAGAGAGGAAAATATATCTCATTATTTCAGAATCCTCCATTAAAATGTAGTCTGTTGTACATTGCTATAATCTTTGACAACAAATGCTGGCCTTAAAGGATAAGATTGAAAACCATGGGGAAATAACATGCAGTGGAAATAGCCAATAAAAACACACCAATATCCACAGAGCCTTCAAGATCTAATATGATCTAATAAACAGAAGATCAACCTGGAATCTGAAGCTGGATAAATCCTTGCCTCTGCTGCTCCCTTGGTTATTGAATGTCACACAAGTCACTTGACCATTCTTTCCATAATATCACTTATGCACCCAGTCCTACTTGTTCCTACACCCAGCTGTGAAATGGGGTTTAGAACAATTAACTTCCCACAGTCCTTATTTGATGCCAGAATTAATTAGTTCCTTTGTGCACGAAGAATTCTAATGCTGCTTTTGCCATCAGAGTATTCCTTGTAGACAGTAACTACATTTTATAGGGATTTTAATACTGTTTCTGTGCAGTTGCACAATGGATGTGTTTTCACCTACAAACAGCACCATGGCTTGCATTGGATGTTTACATAGGAGAAGAATGATCCTTTTGGGGGCTATCCCTCACCAAGAAACCCTTGGCGAAAATGTGTTTGCTGCCAGGTTCTTAAGGGAATTCCATCCAGGTTTATAGTCACTCATTTCTCTCCCTGATCAAGTTCAGCAAAACCTGTGCCTCTGCACTTTGAGACATCCCAAAAAAACACTTTCCACCTCTTAGTACATAACAAAATAGAAACCTGTTCTATAGAATTGTACAGCCTGTTTATGTCAGATTTTCAAAACGAAAAAAAGATAATTTTTTGGCTTCCCTTTCTTTAGATATGAAAGTCTTCAGAGAGCATTCTAGATGTTTCACAGCTTACAAATGTGAATTATGTTACAAAGGATTGTGGTGTTGCAAGTCACAGTCAGCACCAGGCTGATGCATGAGTATTTTAAGGGGGTTTCCAGTGTATTCACCCATTGGATAGCCCTTTTGCCTTTAGCAGATTCCCACAGACTGGGAGTTGCTCAGATAGACAATGGGTGATACATCCCTATTCAAGCAAGTCCAGCTCCCTGGTAGTTCTGGTAGGCCAACAACTGCAGGAAAAGCACCCAGCTGCTTTTTCCTGGGTGTAAATCCCCCTGAAATGCCAATGGGAACATTTTGCAGGGAAGGATGCAGAACAAAGCAAGTTTTCTTCATACCCTCAATGCTGTTCTCAGGTCTGGACTCTGTAGTTCTACCTGTGCTGCAGAAGATGGTGTCCTTTTTCCAGGAGCTCCTTGTTACCCAGAATAATTCACTTCCAAAACCTGTAACTGCCTTGCCAGGCTGATGGGATTGTGAGGCACAAAGATCCAAAATCCAAGTTTCCAGGGACAACAGATAGGATAAATTGTACCTGCATGTACAAGCCCTGCTGAGAGTGAGATGCAGCACAGGACAACATGGTGGTCTCTTGGGTGTTTCATATGTCTGTTGTGTGGAGTGATGTAAAACTGAACAATATAGACCTTTTAATTAGAGGTGGAGACAGATACCTCATGCATCCATGCCAGAAATACCCAACCTGCCTGTTTTAAATAGCTTTTCATCCATGGCCAAGCTCTTTAAACTTTCTCCTTTTATTAAAACAGCTCAACTGAGACCATTTTAATGTGCCCCCATCTAGTTATTTTATTGGAAAATATTAAAAGTGTGGGCCAGGTGAAATTAAATGCTTTGAAAGTGGAAATCAAGCAGTACTTTCAGTTTTTAAAATCAGCTTCCCCTCCTTGTGCTGATGCACTTAATACTATCCCCTTATTTAAGAGGTATTGTTTGAGCTAGAATTGTGAGTAACTCTGTAATGGGCACGAACAAAGGAAATGATAAGTAAGAAAAATACAGCTCATTAGAGAGAGTGTGATTAAAAGGGGAAATGGACTTCCAAAGGCTTGAGATATTTTTCTCTGGTTATTAACCAATATTCTTAGCATTCCCTCCACCACATGCCAAGGGTAGATGGGAATAAAAGCAGGAGAAGTCAAAGATAGCCTGTTCTCCCCCAGCTGCTGAGACCAGCAGGTCACCTCCAGGGAAAGGCTGAAAGGGAGGCACAGAACTGACCCTTCCTATCTCAAGCACAGACGTTGTGTCTCATTTGTGGAAAAGATCAAGCTGCCACTTTCCAGACTGGCATATCCTAGCTGAAGGCTTGGCCTGGATGGTTAAGCCTCCTGCATGGATCAGAAGTCAGCTGATGTTCTCTTGTGGGCAAGTCAAAGTTCATAACCAGAAGGACAGCAGTGCCCATGTGCCTCTTACCAAGAGAGCCAGGCACCCAGCCTTCAAAGTACTTCTGATTTCAGGTGAGAACAGCTCAGAGAAGAGGGGGTTTAGGACAGTAGTTGGCAAGGAACTAACTCCTTGAACACATACATTGGAAAGTTTTTCCATCCACTATTAAAGTATCTCCTCCTGGTTCCCATTGAAGCACTGCTGGTGTTTTAGGTCCCATCTGACCCTAAGGTCATTTACAGAGGACAGGAACAAGGCCTTGGATGTTGTCACCGTGGTGCTACCAGCAGCATGTGCCAGGATGTGCTAGAATGTGCACAAGCTCAGGATGGGAATCCCACCACACTCCTTCTCCCCGCTGAAGGCTGTCCCTGACTGGGCTGCCCCTGCTGTCATGAGCAGGCACTGGAAGGGTTGCCTGGACACTCAAACAGTTCTCCAGCCCCAAACAATCATTCTCCTCAGCACAGCTTTGACGTAACTTGTCCACTGACACCTGCCAGAGCCGATGCACAGCATCCCTTTCTTTGAGGTGTGACGAGGTGTTTGCCCTGGGATCCCAGCGTGGTTTTGAGGTTCATGTTATCTGAAGGCTGAGAAAGGTTCCTCTAGGCTAAAGCACAAGTTCAAGAGCTGGCAAAGAGCAATCCCTGGAGCTGTAGGAGGAGAAAAGGGGGACTACAGGGCACGGAATCAGTGAGGCAAAAGGGCATATCCTGGTGTAATCAAGCTGTAAAGGCTGACTGGTAAAACATGCCTGTCCCATCTACCCCAGCACAGCACCAGTGTAAATGGCGCCAGTTCAGCTGGGAGTGAGGTGAGGACTTCCTTGGAGACAGCATGACAAAGACACGACACCACAGCTGGCCTTTCATGAACCTGATGCAAGATGCAGCAAATCCATTTTATACAGGTCCTGCTCAAAGGACAGCTGTGTATGTTCATGTCACAGCACTCTCAGGAAAAAAAAGGAAAGAAGAGCTATGGGAACAGTACTTCTCCCAAATTTTGGATTGTTGTGCTTTTTATTTCCATGAACAAAGCCATGAAGACATAGTAATGCAAATAAAAAAATGTAAAATATGACTTTGATTTGACCTTAAGAGGATATGGGATATGGATAATAATAAAATATTTCTGAAACTAAGGAATAAATCTAGCTCTGGGAATTCTCAGGGAGGGGAAAAAGCATTCATAAAAATTCACTCCTCTCTGAGCTGCAGCCCTGAACCTCCCATGCACTAGATGGGAGACACTGATAAATCTAGGAGTCCATATGTGCCAACCAGCTCATATGTTTTCAGTGAGCAATGACAGGGAGCCAAATTGCTTTATTCCGATTAGTGAAGGTCCTCTGACTGCAAAATACACCGTGCGAAAAAAAAATATTGAGTTTTAGTTCGCTGACACATCAATTTAAGAGAATTATTGCTCTCACATAGAGGCCAAAGCATGTATCTCCCTTCATGTATGTGCAGTAAAAACTAATTGTCAACTTTTATGTAGGGGTGAAAGGGGAGGGAGAGAGGAATGGGAATGGTACCTCTCCAACCTGCAGCAGCATGTTCTCACTCCCTTGTGTTACCTCAGTAGAGAACTACTGCTGTTTTGTTTTATTCCTAAATTCAAAACAAACTCTCTGTAAACAGCATCACCACTCACGGTTTTTTTCAGCTCTCTTTTCTCTAAAGAAGTTTCTAGAAAGCTGTTTCATCCAGCTTCTTGGTCATAAAGACTCACAGATGGCCAGAGAGACCACTAATGAAATCCACGACTGGACCGTCTCCTGCTGCGGCTTAAATCTTCCTTACTCTACTCACAGAAGTGATTTGGCACGGGGGGATGCCAAGGTGCCTGGGATGTGTGGTCATTTCAGAGCCTCCTCTGGGTGGGTTTTAAGCCCTGTCATGTGCTGGAGCTGATTCAATTATGCTATTTCCTGATTTGCAATGATGCTCCCCTCGCCCAGAGGAAGGGGGGCCGCGGGTCCTACGCAGGCTAATACCACTCAGACAATAGGCATGCGAAATTGATGTTCATGCAATATCTTTAAGTCTCCAGAGATTTGTATTTTAGCTATTGTACGCAACGCTTCGCTTTCATTGCTTCTCTCCTTCACCTTTGTTTCCCAGCTCACCGTCTCATCTCCCGCCTTGGCTGGGGCTCCGGCTGCTGCGGGTTTCTTCATTGCATATTCAGGAGATCTACTGGTGCAAAGCAACTCATTTTCACCACCTGAAATTCGCACCGTGAAGGCAGAAATAATCAAATATTTTGAAAAAAACTGGTGAAGCGAAACGCTGCACATTAATTATTGTGATAGTTATAGGATAATAACTAATTATTAATTATGATTTCCAGCAATTGCTGCTTTGTATTTTGTTGAAATCTTCGGCTCGGCATTGAAATTTGTACGAGTTCCTCTAATGCAGCATTTTTACAATCAAAATATATAGCATGCTCCCATTTTTGCTGGAATGATTTTCCTCTGTGATAAAACAGGAACTGGCCTTTCCTAGGATAAGAAAAGAAGAATTTATACAGCTTACAACTCTGGCACTACCTCTGCCAAAACCAGAAAAAGAAAGAGAGAACAAAATGGGGGTTTTTTTAATCCCAGCTTTCTCCTAGCCCCAGTTATTTCACCACTTCTCCATTTTCTCACAACAGTGTGTCTTTGATTTGCTTTCAAAATGAAGGCCTAGCTGACAGACAACTGTAAGAACAAAGGGCTCCAAACAGGAAAAGGGACTTTGGGGAGACACTGGGCATGGGGGAGGAGGGGGGTGGCTGGGACAACGAAGGGGAGACACAGGAGGGTTGAGAAGGCTGAGGGAAGGGCAGCCTTGTGCGTGGGTAGTGGGCAAATGACAGACAATGACAGGGAAGACGGACTGAAATAAAGGGGAAAATGAAAAGAAAGGAAAGCTGGGGGCAGCTCTTGGAGCACGGGGTGTCTCATTCCCTTGCCTCAGGGAGGAAATGGAGAGAGGTAGGAAGACCTGCCTGCCTGAATGAACATCCAGGCCAAGTGCAGCTCCTCCCCTGCCTGCCAAGGCTGAGCCCTGATCCGTAGAGGGCTTGGTTAGATGTCCCTGCTGAAGGGGAATAAGATTCAGAAGGAAAGGATGCAAATTTCTTCAGAAAATGCCTTGCACCTTTCTGCTGAATTTGAAAAGTGACCATTGATGTGGGACTTGTACCCTCTCAGCACACTGCTCAGGGCTGGGAATGCAGGGGAAGCACGAGGGCTCCTCCAGGCCACTCAGCCCCTCTGCCCTTGTGCCCAGGCCAGCACTTCCTTCTGTGGAGTCACTCTGAGTGACCTGAAGACACAGGTCTCAAACTGGGGGACAAGTGACTCCAGAGAGCAGGCACAGAGCTGAGGATGGGGAGAGAAAGGGACAAGTGCTTGAGAAAAACTACCAAGTCTTTGCTTTTCCTCCGAGCTCTCCCTGCTCTGGCTGCTGTTGGCTTTGTGTTACTTGGAAGACAGATTGGGACCACAGCCTGCAGCTAATGTGGAAGTGTTCCCTCCTTGTGAGGGCTGGCTCACCCTCTTCAGCTGCTGAGCTGAGTGGGGACAAGGACAAGGCTGTTGGAGGCATGTCTGCATTCCATTTCCCCGGTGGAAAGCCCAGCCCTGCTGGCCAGGACAGTGAGGAGAGGCAGCAGGCCACAAAGTCACCCAGGGCACAGAGCCACGGACATATGTCATTGTAACAGGGAGCTGGGAAGATGAATGGGAGGGGATGAGCAGGCAGTGAGGGACAGTGTGCAAAAGCCTACCACTGGGGAGATTTGTGGGACGGCTCTGGACAGGATAAATACTGACTTTGCTGGACTTTGGGATGCAGCAATACTTCTGCTGGGCACTGGACAGTATGGGTTGTTCCCCATATGGGTTGTTTCCCCATCTAGGGGAAACTGGAAAGAGCTGGAAGCAGGCAGGCAAGTGTTTGGGATAGACCAAAACACAATCAGAAATGCGTCCATGGCAGGAAGCCAAAGTGCTGCAGGATTAAAAAAAAAGAAAAAAAGAGAAGAGAAAAAAAGAAAAAAAAAATTAAACGGTTTTAGACCCACTGCTTGACATATCTAAAGTGTTCAAGCATTCAGACCTTAATAAGCAGCACTAACAGGAAGGGAAATTTCTTAATGACAGCATTTGCTACACAGACCTTTATCCGTATCAGAGATGCATAACAGGAGCCGGGCAATCTAATGGAGATTAACTGCTCAAAGGAAATAAAAAACACAACACTTCCACACGGCCCTGGCTGCCGCCTTAGCTCCCCATCCCCTGGCAGCTTCCCAAACACACAAGTTCACACCATGAATGCTGAATTGGAAAAGCTGGAGGGCAGAGCTCTCCTGGAAACCACAGAGGGAGAGCATACATGAAGAAAAGGCTTTCTGCATGACAGGATCTAAACTGGAAGGTACTTCTGCTGGGGAAATAGCCCCACATACCAAGACTGAGCCAGGAAAAATTGGCCTTGCTGGAGTGTTGTTGATGAAACCTACCATCATTCAAAGAAGCAGCAATTTGCTACTTAATTGTAGCCATACAGAAAGGAAAGAAAAAGAAAAAGAAAACAGTAAGAGAGCATTTTCTCACTCCATCTAGCTCACCTATTTAAAATTTTTGTTCACGGTGACTTATTCCTCATGCAGAGTGTAGGCATTTATTTGAATAATAGATAGATACCTATCTCCAGGTACAGAACTGGGCATGCTACAAAGTACACAAACAAATTAATGCTAGGCTCAGTGCCCAGATAAGAAGGCTTACCAAAACAAACAAACCAACCCCAAAAGCTCGGGTCTCAGCAAAAGAAAGGAGTCCCAAAATAATGCAGGAAGTATGAGAGTAAAAATTTGTAATGCTCCTGATGGGAAATGTGTGACTAGCTGTGTTACATCAGCCAAGGTTTCCTTATGATAAGCCCTGTAATCTCTCCCTATAGTGAGAGATGGTCCTTGCTGTCTGCAAAGCAGAGGCTGTCCAGCCAGGAGTCTGAGGTTTAAAGAAGATAGGAGATTTGGCCCAAACTACATGCAGAACTAGGATCAGCTACAGAATGCTTTCCTCCTAGTCCCAGATTCAGGGATCACACACTGCTGAGATTCATGGCTTGTCTCTTGAAATCCAGCATGGTACATTAAATGTTAACCTGAGCTTCCTTCTCTGACCTCATACTGTGCCTTCCAAGTCAGGGAAGGGATGTTCAAGGTTGAAGTCTGAAACTGTTCAGGACAGGGTTGGGAGAAGATGAGAAAAACCCAGTAGAAGAGATGTCTTGTTTGAGAAAAAAAACTAGTCAGAAAGCAAGGACAATTCTGTATCTGTCTCATTTGCTTTGGAAGGACACGACAAAGCAGCAGTCACTCAACAGCCTCAGGCCTGGATAATTAAAACCTTTATATAATGTCAGGTAAAAGAGGAAACAGTCTTTCCGTGGTGGTGTGGTTTAACTCCAGATGGCAACTACACACCACACAGCCAGTTGCTCACTTCCCCCGTGCTGGGATGGGGGAGAGAATTGAAAGTAAAAATGAGATAAAAGCTGAGGTTGAGATAAAGGCAGTTTAACAGGTAAAGCAAAAGCCATGAGTGCTAGCAAAGCAGAACAAGGAATCCATTCCCTGCTTCCCATGGGCAGCCATGCCCAGGAGAGCAGGGCTGCATCCCGTGTGACGGTGACCTGAGGAGACAAACACCATCACTCTGAATGTACCTCCTCCCTTCCTACTCTTACCCCAGCTCTACATGCAGATCATGGTGCCACATGCTCTGGGACACCCCTTGGGTCAGCTGGGGTCAGCTGTCCTGGCTGTGTCCCCTCCCAGCTCCTTGTGGACCCTCACCCTCATCGCTGGTGGGTTGGGGTGAGGAGCAGAAAAGGCTGTGACTGTGTGAGCTCGGTAGTAATGGAAACACCCCTGTGTTACCCTACGCTGCTCCAGCCCAAATCCCAAACACAGACCCATACGGGCTACTATGGAAATAATTCGCCCTGTCCCAGTCAAAACCAGCACACGTGGCAGACTAAATTCGAACGCCTCCTTCCCACTTGCAGCTCGGGGTTGTAGGTTTTTTTTCTTTACCAGAGCATCTTGAGCAGATAATCAGAGCGTGCTGACATTCAGCAGTAATCAATTAGCGCCTACTTTAGATTAAATTGAGAATATGTAAATTGGACTCCTCATCAGGCACCACAGTCAACATTGCAGAGACACTCACCATGCTCTGAACATATCAAACAGATGAAATGCAGTTGTTCCAAATCCTTCTCCAAAATAGGAGGCCAGGTGAGCTCTAGCAACCATTTAAGATTACTTTTATCTTCCTTTTGTTTTTGTTTTTTAACTTATTAGCTTCTCTCAATTTAGCCTCTGTGCTTCTTTTGCCCACCTTACACAAACCTGACGTTTTAATGGAGTTGCTTACATATATAATATGATGAAATGTACCATTTATAGATTAACACAAGGAATCTGACCCTAAAAGGTGCATTACAACATTCCTCATCTTTGTTCCTTCTTGCAGTGAAAACACAGCCACCACAAAGTGTCAAGAGCTCATGCTGGTCCTGGCAATGTTCGGAATAATTCCACTTTGTTTCATAAAAACACAAAGAGGATAATCCTCGGTGTCATCCCAGTCCCAGTGCCAGAGCACCCACGTCTGCTGGTTAGCAAAGTCCCTGCTGGACCTGCCCAGAAGTCCTACATTGGTACAACAGAAGAGACTTGCAGGAACCACTTCTGTCTTCAAACACTGAGCAAGGAGCTTGGGAAGAGCAGTGCAATTTTTTTTTCATCATGGGGATTTTTTTTCCTGTCTGAGCAGCAAACTGTCTATGAGACCCCATCTTGGATCAGTCTGCCTGACCTTTCATAATAAATTTAAAATGTTGATTCTTCATCACCTCACTTTCACAGCATCTACCCTCAGCTGATCACGTTTGGAGATAACTGGACCTTACTGAAAGTGGATACTGTAGAAGGTGCTCATTAAAAGGAACATCTAACTTGTGTGGGGATGGAAGAAAGCATGGATGTGTTAAAAATACATACATTTGAGTGAGGTTGGCTTTTTTAAATATCCTTTTTGTCTCTACAGACCATCATCTTACACAGGAAGGTTTTCCTTCTGGCCTCTTATTGCATGTGATTGCCATGACTATAGGGGGTTTGCATTTCATTCTGCTTCAACAAAAGCCCTATGTTTCAGCCTCCTCTTCTCTCCCCTGTATTATAGGTGAGATTGTTTCTGTAGAGACCAGTTTGTCATTTTTGCTCAAACGTATCCCATTTACATAACTCATAAGGCATTAGTAAAAACGCACCCCTCGAAGCGCGCCACACACGCACATATATATGCGTATAAAGCTGTCACATTGTGCCTACAATAGCATAACAACGCACAGCAGATAGATTACTCGTCCCACAGTTTGTTTTTGTGATTAGCAGGCATGACGCAGACCCAGTAGACATTAGCATGTCCGGGAAGCACTCACAATAAATTGCCAGAGCTACTAATAATTTAGATATTTTTATGACTGTTCAGTGCTGGCTAATTTCGTCTAATAAAATCCCATTAAGTTGCTGCCTAGTCCTTTTCCTTCCTCCAAGTCCCCGAACGGGACTTATATGCTAATTGCAACCAGTATATGCTAATTAGACCTTATTTCCATTTCTTAAAGAGATAAGCGCTGCCTTGTGCCAACCCATCATTAACACCTCCCACCTTTGCCTCAACCTTTCCGTCTGGCTCTCGCAGAGGCGCGATAAAGCATCGCTTTCGGCTCCGCGCAGCGCCGGGGGGTCCCTGGGAAGGGGGGGACAGGGAAGCGCCGCTCCGCCTGGCAGTGCGGGGAAGGCAGGGAGAGCTGCCCGGTGCGGGAATGCCGCGCTGCCCTTCCCTGGCCGCCTTTCTCGGGGAATTCTCGGCGGTCCCGGTCTGTGAGTGGGAAAGCAGCGAGCCCGGGCTGCCAGCGGGTTCGGGTCCCGCGGCTCCCCCGCAGGAGAAGCGGCCCCCGCTGCTCCCCGCACGCCCCGGCAGCTCTCTCTCCATCACGCCCAGCCCACGCGGGCTCATTAGAGCTTCGGGGAAGCAATCAAGAGTTTATCATGCTTGAAGGGGCGGCGAGTCTCCTTGCGCTGCCTAATGTGATTTCGCGGCGCTGCAATGTAGTCGGAATTAGATCCATATTAAAGATGGGTTAGCGGAGAGGGAGCGCAAGACCGAAGGCGAGAGGCAAGCCCTGCTCTGGGTTTAGAAACCACAAGGTGCCTTTTCAGCTGCGGGCTGCTGTGCTGTACACTTTGCTCTCGGGAGGGTGACCTTCAAATCCCCGCGGCAAGGTTCGTCAAGAGTTTTCAGGATGAATACATAAGAATTCAAGCGAATTCTAGGCTGTGTGTTTTAGGCCGGCAGCCCTGCTTCGTGGCCTCAGCACCAGAGTCTGAGCTTGTCAGCGCTAGGGTAAAAGCCCACCGGGGTCCGCGGGAGTGAGGAGGGAAACCCCCAGGTTCCGAGGTGCAAAACCAGAGCAGTGCCACCAGCACGGTGCAACTCCGCCGGGAGTTCAGGCGAGTAGCTTGTCAGCACATACTTTTCCCTGTAAAAGGCATTTCTTGAAATTACTTAGAAATGCCGTTTCCCTTCTGCCTTTCCCAGAAAGCGAATTGCAGCGTTTTACTGTCTGAGGAAGACAATCGCAAAGTCAAAGGATCTGGGAATATTGGCGATGCCATTGTTTGAAAAAGAAGCAGCCTTGAAACATCATTTGCAAATCTATTCATTATTCTGAAATGCTAAATGCAGTAAGAGCAGGTTTAGCATCTGTCTGCTAACTAGCTCCCTGATTATTACCCGGTGGAAGAAGAACAACACAGGCAGACAGAGCTCTTTACTCCAGGAAACACAAGCCCGGGAGATGTGAAGCGTTCCCAAAACATGCAGACCCCTCAGCCCCCACCCCAGGCAGGGGCTCTTCACATCTTTGCTTTGTGCTGCGCTTGACAAATGAGGCTAGCGTGGCTCCTTATTTTCGTGGCTAAAATGACTCCCTGCTGCTCTCTCCGGGAGCTCAGCGATGTTACGCCAGGGGATGAATTTGCCCACGTCCGCCTCAAACTAATGCATTTCTCCCCATAACCAAAATCATTATCCGCCTGATTTCCCCTCCACCTTTCCCATCTCCCCGCTCTGAGCACACACACACACACACACACACACAGAGCACGCAGCCCCGTGTCAGTCACAGCTCGCAGTGCGGCAGGACCGGACTTCACCCCGGAGGGGTCACACACGGCAGACGCGAACACGCAGCAGGCTGCCGGAGTTCTCCGACCGGGGCAAAGGGATAAAAGGGCAGAAACCCCTCGGCAGCGGTGCCAGGGAACAGCAAGGTGGGGACCGATGCGGAGCGGGGCAGCGGCCGCTCCCCGGGGCGGGACAGCCCGCGGCAGCAGCGCAGCGATGCTCGTGTGCCATGGAAGGAGAGGGAAAGGGCATGCGAGGAGAAAATCCATCAGTATGTAAAAAACCATCGCAAAGGCTACTTTCTTTCAGTAAAATTAAATGGACTGGAGGGGGGCTCCTGTGGAGCCGATCTTTTTATTACTTGCACATCTCTCTTTATACCTCTCCCTTCTGCTATCACTGATTATTTAACTCTGTAGCTGCACTTTAACTTTAGAAAGAGCTCCAGGATACAGTCGGTTTGAAGGAGGCCATACAAAATAAAATTTTATATTTTATTGCATTGTATTGTTCAGCATTTTAAAGAGGTAAATTAATCACTAAACTGCTGTTCTGTGCTTTAAACTGCCAGCTGTTCAGTGCTCTGAATTACAAGATTTATCCTTCAGGATTTTTTTTTAAATCATTTTTTTTCCACCTTTCATATAAAGACTTTATAGGGAAATAAGAACATGCTGGGGAGCGGAGGAGGGGATTAAGAGACAAAGAATCACACCGTGCTTTGGTCTTCATCCCACATCAGATGACTTGGTGACAGCCCTTCCTCTGTGGGCTTTACAGCTTAATTACCTGGCTTGTGGGCTTTCCCATTTCCACTCCTTCCAATCACCCTCAGACTTTATTAGTATTTAGAGCATCTTGCTTAGTCTGTTGGGTTTTCTCTTCACCTTGGCAGCTGTAGTGTTAAACACACACAAAAGGCCTTCGCTAAGCCCTCATCACTGTGATCTGTGCTTAAATCAAACAACACAAAGTCTGACCACAGCAGGGACCTTTTTTCATTACAGGTAGAAGTGAGGCAATAAAAAGAAAAGGGGGGAGGGGAGCGTGTGTGTGTGTGTGTTTGCAAATGCCCTCCAAGGTGTCCACAGGCCCTCTGCCTTCAAGAGAGTGTGCAGGGCTGATGAATGGGAGAAAGGGAAGATGGTGAAGTAGTCATTCTGTGATTTCAAATTCCCATCTTTTCCTTTAGCTTTTCTCAATCACTTCTTTGCAATTTTCACTGAAGCAGTGTTGAGCCCTGGGTTAAGGAGCACGAGCCATCCGACCCCTTCCCTTTCTTTACACCTGGCTGATGGCAGCTCACCCGCAGCTTCTGCTCAAAGCATCCTCACCCTGCCCAGGAACAGAGGAGCTCAGGGTTCCTGCTGGGAAACAGTGCCAGCCCATCCAAATGGGGTGTGAAGGCCTGAGCTCCACCACAGGCTGTGGCTGGGCTCTCTATTCTCCACAGAGAGAACAGGATAAACAAACCCAGAATCCTCTTTGCAACCCCAGCACTGTTTCTTCAGGCAGCCTGCCTCCACCAGTTTCTCTAATTTCTTCCTGTGTTATGCTGGAGAGAACAACTTCTGCAGAGAGTGGGGCATGAGAAGTGCAAGGTCGAGATGGAAAGTCTCTGTACAAATTCTAGAACAAGGCTGAACGTGTGGCTACATACCACAGATGATAGCCACATGTACAGTCACAGCCTGCATCCTGTGTGACGGGTGAGAACGGAATGCCTGCACCATGTCTGGCAGCCAGAGCAAATACAGGAGATGGAAGTCTCTTGGTAGCACCATGAAACAGGTTTTCTGAGCATGACTTTGGCAGTCAGTCTAGGTTTATCTCTAAGACGTCACTTTCAGACACTACTGAAAAGTCCCAACTCTGAGCCACTGCCTTTTGAATCTCATCTTACCCAGAGCTACAGTCTTCTTCCTTCCCATCCAGCCAGAGAGGTGGTGACTGCTTGAGTCCAGAGCCTGAGTGACCCTTGCTGGGCATCCTGAGGGCAATAACACCTCCTACCACCGTTCTTCAAAGCATCTTGTGGCCAACAGCTAGGGATGCTCTCTGCTTTTGTGGCATCTGCCCAAACATCCTTCTCCGTACACATGCAGAAGGCCAGGTTGGGTGGGCACCTGAGAAACTCGATGTGTGTGGCATCCCTGCCCATGGAGGGTGGAATGGGGCTGGAGCTGGATAATCTTTCAGGTCTCTTCCAGCCCAAGCCATTCTGTGATTCTATGATTCTGTGTTTCTATGATTCTATGATACACATCCCCAGAAGACTTCACATGCTATTTTCTCATGCCTGAATAGCACAGTTCTAGTCATCTTCTCAACTTTTTATGTAGTTAGATGCAAACTTGTCATTTTCCCCCTTTCTGTTGCACTAAAAGGGCTCACAGTCTTCACTTTGAATGGCACTTGACCATGCAGCTCTGTCAGTGCTATTAATTTCATTAAAACATCCTAGTTGAGAATGAGAGCACAGTTTGTCATGAGCAGCGTGCTGGGTCAGCAAACAGGCACAGATGCTGGACCCAACAAAATGACTACAGACTAAGCCAAAGAAATGCTGAAGGAAATGCACTTTTCTCCAAGCAAATTGTTCTCTCCGTTCTCACTATTACATGCCCAGCCATTTTCAGGTTAAAGAAAAAGAGATTTTGTGTGCAGTGCAAATCATTATTTCACATCTCCCTGAAACCAAGGCAGAGGAGAAAGAAAAGACATATTTAAACATAATCTATTCAGGAAGAATTTTATTTCCTTTAGACTGGATGATCACACATTCCAGTTTTTTCTTGGGAGAACCCAGATCATCCCAAAGAAACCCTTTGTCATGTTCATTTGTCTCGGACATTGATCAAGGCAAAAAAAGCCACCCCTTTTCCAAGGGCATTACAGGCAGGGGCTGTGGCCCCTTGCCCCCGAGTTAACTCATTTATTACAACCTGAGCTAAAATGGGTGTTGAGAAAAAGGAGGAAGTATTGCAATGGCCCCTGCTTCTCCAGTCCTCTGTTTTGAGGGAATTTAGCACAGCACCTGTGCCTACAACATTCCCTAAAACACCCCCAAACACCTGGGCACTCACTATCACAAACACCATGACGGGCACAGACCCAACCTGGCAGACTCCAGACAAACACACACTAAGAACTTGACTTCTTCCCTTGAAATCTTACAGCTCAAGAAGGAGTGCACAAAACACTAACAAAGAAAGACAGGAAAAAGGAAAAAGAGGTGTTGGCATGACAAATGATGAGCCCAGCATACCTTTAACCCACAGACAGAGGGCTCTTTCAGGATTCCTACTGTCTTAAAGAATGAGTGTGAGCTTAGACAAGTGAAACCAGCACTTCCAAAATGCTGGAAAAGCATTCATTGGACGATGTCTTTTGTAAATCAGGGAGTAGAAGCAGCTCTTGGTGAGAGATATAGAAAGGTGTGTGGGGGTAGGCAAGAGCAGAGCTTTGGGCACGACTGGAAAGAGCAATTTCAGTGATTCATGAGGACAACTCTGTCATGAACTGTGTCTGTAATGCAAGTCAGTGGGTTACCTGGTCACTTCAAAGCCATTGCAGAAAAGCTTGCCTTCATCATGGCATGCTCTGAATTTTAATTAAGCCCCCCTGAAAGCTATTTGAAGCCTCTCTAAAATGTTCAGATACAGAAAGCTTGGTGAAGTGTAGAGATAATGCAGAAAGTTTTAAAATAACTTACTAATCTTGAAAATGTCTATGCAATGAGCTTGTTATCACTATGCTTTTTAAACCTTGGATAAGGTAAATCTAAATGCATCAGATCAAATAAAGTTTGCCACACGGATGAAAAATAAAATCTCATGACATTTCAGTTTCCAAATCTTTTCAATTCTCTGTGTTACTAGCAAGTTTGGATCAGTTTCACAGCCCTTTGGAAATATTATCTAAATTATTAACTTCAATCAAAGGAATGAAGACAATCAGACTTTAAAGAAAATTAATATCAACTTCCCCAACATCTGGAAATAACACCCAAATACGTGTGTCCCAACATTCTATGGTTCCTACAGAAATTTTACCTTGGAAAAGGCTGATTTAAAAGAGTAGTAAACAGTTTTACTACAACCATACAAGGAGTATAAAGTTGATTGTGGTACTTAGTCTGGCTCAACAGGGCATTACATGAAATATGAAGAACCCAGTTCTCAATTCTTCATTATTTGCTTCTTGTACAGAAGGTTACAAAGCTGCAAATCTCACTACATCATACTCTGCATCTTTTGTAGCTACCCTGCATAAGAATAATCAGTCTTTCTTAAATTTCTGTGTGTGTGACTGTTGTGCATCGTGCAGCAGCAGAGCCTGTCTTGTGCTGCAAAGGCTGATGGAGCAGTTTGGTGGGCTAAGAAGGGCTAAGCTGCACTGCAGCCAGGGCAGTCACTACTTCATGGAGCCCCTCAAAGCACCTGGCCTGGGGTAGACCACATAGTTTGGCTTCTCTAACCATTATGGGCAAAATTTGAAGGCCACCAATAACCAGATTTTCCAAGGAATGAAGCAGTGGAGATTTTCTACATGACAGCCCAGCAATGAAAGAGTGAATCCACCCATGCACATGAAGATAAACTCAGTTTGGAGCACCTTCTGGCTGTTGTGCAGCTCATGTGAAGAAATGATGCATGGCCAAAACCTGGCACCAGCTTTCCACTGGATAGGCATATTTATAAAAATTGTGATGAAGCAGAAAAGAAAATATAAAAAGTCTTCCAAAAGAACTTTACCCATGGTGATGTGGATACAGAGATCTGAGAAGCTCTGCAGAGAAGGAAGCAGAACATGAGAATGACTCACAGCAGACCTGGGGAAGAAATCCTCGAGTGAGCTGCACCAGTAAACAAGGAAAGACTGGGGCTCAGCAGCAGCAAGGACACTGTTCAGAGACACTCAGAAGTTACTGCTTTTTCTCTGCTTTCCCAGAGAAGGATCTGGAAATAAAGCACTGGATGTCCATGATGCAGTGGGGAGGGCTGGGGGTAGGAAACCTCTGACCAAAGTGGACCTGACTACCTCAGCTTGGGATATGGAGAACATATTGCACACACACATAGAAGAGATTTACCACATCCATCCACAGACGGTTCTTCCCCACACAGATGGTGTTTATCACCTGAATTTGCTTCAGAATTTTTTCCTGGGGAATTACTGAGTAATCAACTTATCTCTCACATAATCCCTTCCTTATTATCTAAGGCAAAAGCTGCTGGATCTAATAGAAGACCTGCACACAAAGGGCAAATAATGTTCATTACAACTGAACAGAAGTAATTCTTTCTTTAAATCTCAGATGCTGCACTCCACAATGGGATTTCTTTTTAATCTAACACCACACCAAAATCTGATCAGATAAAGAGAAGTGAAATTGGCCCGGTGTTGAATTTTAGAGAATTAAGAAACCACAACTCCCCTGATCAAACAGATTTCACAAGAAAGAAACCTCACTAGCTTTGCCCATCCCGGATCCCAAAATGAAAACCTGAATATAATGAATATTCATGGTAGAGGAAGGAATAATGTGGTATTATTGAATGCACTCTGGGAACAGGTATAGAGGAAGAAAATAATAAAACAATATGAAATCTGGATTTTATTTAGTTGAAGTTTTACATGCAATTTAAAATCAGATTGGATAGCTCTGGATGAGATGTGCTAACATGATAACATTGTAATATGCTGCATGGGATATTTTTCTGAAGAGTTTTCTCAAGACAGGAGCAATGAGGGAGCGAAGGGAAGCTCAGCATAGCTTATCCAGATCAACAACTCTCTTCAAGACTGACAATGAGATTTTTAACAAAACCATTAGTCATTTGATTGAAGGCAATTTGACCAAAATTGATTCCCCCTGATCCAAAGGAATTAATTTCAAACACTGCAGGGTGTTTTCATGTAACATGAAAGGGCTCCTTTTGTGCTGCATGAGATTCAGACCCCACAGATCTGCTGCTCTGCAGCTCCCATCTGTGCATGGAAAATCCTTGACAGTTAGTTGTCCAGATATTTAATGTTTCAGAGGAATAATTTATTACAGGGCTCTGGCACCTTTTCTATGACCATGTAGCAACAAACACATGCCACCCAAGTTATTAATTACTCTGTTTTCAGGAAAACATAAGAAAAGGGCTGCAGAAGGAGAGAAATACATATGGGGTGATATATATCTATATGGGATTTCAATTCTGATGGTGCACTGCTTTCTCATTTGCTTGATAAACTGAAGCATCCTTTAGACATTTAGTGGACTAGAATTTCCTCTGGTTTGTACTGTTTAGACTGCAAGGATGTGGTGGGAGACCAAGGTCCTTAACAGCACCAGTTGCCACAGAAACTGCTACAAAGGCAGTCCTGTGTGTGTGGATCCTGGGACTGGTATAATTTAGGACATGGCACAACTAAGCTTGTTCTCAGAAGCTGGTGGCTGTGCTAAGATGCCCATTTCAGACCAGACTGGCTTTTAACTTGATGGTGCACTGTTGGGGAAGGTGTGGATTTGAGTCACTGTGGCAGAGCCCTAAGAGTGAAGGGTAGGCTATCGAACCAGCTGGTTATTGTACAGAAGGCATCTGTCCCTGCCAAATCTTAAAAGACAAGTGAAGTCTCCATTCCGCTCTGATTGGATTCCGCATTCCAGGTGTGCTGTGACGATCCTCAGCAGCATGGATCTCTCCTGGGAAATAAGCCCTGAGTGCAGAGCCCCTGGGTTAAAGATGAGGTGGGTGTCACTCTGCTCTGCTCTCTCAGGACTGAGGTGCTCCTGACCACAACCAGATGTGCAGCTTCAGCCGGCTGGGGAACGTTAAAGTAAAAAGCTTATTACACAGAGGGTGGGGTGGACACCTTCAGGAATGCAGGTTTGCACTCAGGCACCTTCATTTCAGCTAGAAGCCACATTGTGTGCACGGGTCCTTTTTGGGATCAGCCCTCCACACCTTCTTAGTTTCTGTCACCTTCTTGGGTTCTTTTACATTCTGTTTTCACAGAGGACAAGGGGCTTCAAGAGGTTCCTGATACAATCTGCACGAAGAATTAACTGCCTTTTAAGGATGCTTTCAGTCTTTCCTTCTGTCCTCATTACAGAATTTTAAATAATACAGACAAATCTCTCTTCGCCCCATCAACAAATTACCAGCATGGAGAGTTCATTGGCTATTCTTGGGATTAAAGAAATTGAAGGAATGACAAAAAATTCTTATACTGTTTGGTAAAAAATGATTACTAGCATACAAAATATGTTCTTTAACACTTCATTTTGGGTTATAAGTGAACAATTAACTGCTTTTCACTAGGAAGAAATCTCTACTAACAGCTTTAAAATGGAGGACACCTCTTGTCCCTCCTTTGGAGGAATATGCATTTACCAGATCTATAGGTAAGCTGGGTAAGAAGAAAGGAAAGGTGCATCACTGCACCACTGTTGCAAAAAAGGTAGTGGTTTGTAAGTCAAGTTGCACATTTGGGGTTTTCAGCAATTTTGCTGTCAGGTATGGAAGTTATGGGATGCTACATTATAAATAGCAGTGGTCAAGGCTACTCAGCAACAGCAGAGCAAAACTGGGAATTTCAGCCCTGAACATCTCCCTGGATTTTGCATCTTCTGTTTCCCCATCAATAATTTGCAAAGCAAAAACGATAACCTTTGGTCAACAATGTTGTTGCTGGGCTTATAAGAGCTCACCCTCATAACCAAGGGAATCCTTTTCTTCTAAGCAGTGGGCAAAAGGGGCAAGGCACTTTGGGATTTCTAGAGGAGAATTAATTCAGGTTGTACAAACCCAGTCGAAGGGAACCCTTTGCAAGCTTTGAGGCCCACGTAGCTTCATTAGCAATTCACAAACACATGAAAGTGATGCAGACAGACAGACTTGGTAGGTAGCATGAGCTTGTACAACCCTGGGAAAAAAATCAGACTTTGATAAAAAGAAATGTGAAGTATTTTATAGAATATGAAATCCCTTTTGAAGTTTGTTAGAACCACTGGGCTCTCATTGAATGCAAAAGAGAAATTTGACATGCAGCATCAACTCATACCCAAAAAGATTTCAGAAAAGTAGCACCAAAGATGAGAAGAAGCTGAAGCATTAAACTAAGAAAATACCATTCTTTGTAATAAATTATGATTGGGAAGGACTTGAGAGCTAAGTGGTTCAGCTTGCCCACAGTAACTTGTCAGTTTAGGATTCAAGATCTTACTCTTGAAGGGATTGTGCCCACCTCAGGATGTTTCACCTTTATTTTACCCCACAGAAAATAGTCCAGTGCAACTCTGCAATCTAAATTACATAAAACTGGTAACAGATCAGATATATTTTTTCTGCTGCTTGTCAGAATGAAGTGTGTATCTAAGTTCAAAGGAGAAGGAATGGGAAGAAGGAGGATGTGGTGAGCAAGGTCTATAAAGGTACTTTGGTCCCTTGAGGAAAAGCCCTATGGAATGTCACAAAAAATAAAAGCCAACAAATAGAAATCCAGCATCATTCCACAGAGTTTAAGAAAACCATACCCCTGCCCTTTAGAATTCACTGAACAGGACAACCTGGAGAAAATCACATTAGCCTTGAAAGAGCAACAATTCTTCATCTGAGGTATTTTTACTGGTGTAATATTTCAGTGTCTCACACTTGTAATTATCTAAACTTCAAGTCTGTGAGGTACAGCAATCCTCTTACCTCCTTTCACAGATGAAAGAACTGAGAGGCAGTGCAGGGTTCTGGCTTAGGAGCAGGATGGGTCAGCAGTAGCACAGCACCCATACTTTCTGCTCTCAGGGCTGCAAATTCTCCCCTGCAAGAAAGGTTTGTCTGTTCATAGAGTAGCCACCAAATCTCTGCTGGACAACATGGGCCATGTAGCTCTGCAGCTGCTACAAACAGCTGAGGCTTCTCTGAACCCCTGCTCAGAGAGGAGAGGAATCAGAAAGGTGGGGAAGAATGGCTATGGATGCTCTCAGTGACTCCCTGCAGGTCATGAAGGACCCAGGGCAGGGAAGAAAACTGTCTCTGGATTTTACACAGCTATTTTCCTGACTGCCATGGCACCCTGTGTCTCTCAAGATCACATTTCTATTTGAATCGAGCAGTGTTCATCTTTTCCACCTGTACCCTTCATAATGACAGCTTCAATTGGAGTCTTGACCATCCTAGAAAATATAGTACTTACCTTTGCAAAGAAGAATAGTGCAAAAGTGCCTATATTGATGGTGAGGACAATAACATGACAAACAATAGAAGAATTAAATTATGATGTCTGTCCATATACTCCAGGCACAAAAAACAGTGGCCTTTCTAGTTTTGCATTTCTTGTTTTGGTTTTTTTTTGTTGTTTGTTTGTTTGTTTGTTTTATGAAAGTTTGCAGGACTCTGTAAGAGATTAGAACAAGACCTTGATACTTTTCAGATCAACTTCCTATTGACAACTAGCCCTTAGCCAAGAAGGAAAAACTTCACTAGGGAAACAGTACACATTTAATCTCAAAGTTCCACATATGGACCACAGGAGAAAAAAAATCCCAAACCATCCTCTGTTCTGCAGTCTTACTCTTCCTTCAATGTCCATGAGCTACAAACTGCAGCACAGCAAAAGGGGTTTGCTATGCAAAATTCTGCTACCTAGTACAATGTGGGGAAAGTCAAATTATCCCCAGCAGAGTAACACCTGAAGCAAAACAATGCAGTACTACTGGTCAGGCTTATGACTTAAGTGGAGCCAAGTCTCTGTTCCCCACTGCTACACCAATCACTGCTCACAGTATCAGGCTGTCTCCCTGTGGTTTTGGTTCAGCCCCAGATACAACTCCGACGCTCAGTTACGCATCCAACCACATTTCATGAGGCCAAAAATCACACTACTAGCCAGCAAAACTCCAACCCCTATTGCACATACCTATGATGTAACCACGAGATTCTCAGTCAGGAAGCCAGAGGCACATAAACATTGGCAGTGCTGCTGTTTTTGCAATGCATGGTGGCAAAGGGATTGCTGCTAGTTTACAAAACACAGCCGCTGACACGCTCCTCTTGGCTCCCTGCCAGCGTGCTGTCCTGAGATCCCCTCTCACAGACAGGCTTTTTTGACTTTGACACGATCAAACTGTGGTACAGACCTGTCCCCTGACTCTCCTCAGGTCCCCTGTTCCAGGTAATCAGACTGTGAGTGGTGGAAGGTGTGAGGCTGAGGGTGGGATGTGAAGGAAGTCACATGAACTCTGTAGATGATGACAAAGAGGCAGGAGGTAGGTCAGGTGGGAAAGATGCTTGTTGGGTACCATAGGAAAAAAGTTTGTATTTCACCCTGTGTTTAAAAGCGATTCTATTTAAAATTTGGAGGCCAAATCCTTCCCTTGAACATGTAATCTGTGAGCAGCTCAGAAAGGGAAGAGTTATCTTGACTCCAAGGTAATTAAAACCCCAACTTTTACAGCATCTGACTAATAGGATTTCAACCTTCCAGCAAGCCTTAAGGAGCTGTGGGCTTATCAGGAATGCCAGCTCTTATGTCATCATTAACTAATGACACACTATTCATACCCACCTGGAGATGAAAGAAAAAATTTGCACATGTAGTATCTGCTTCTTCTTGTGTTTCCCTAATAGACTTAGAAAACAGAAACTTGTAGCACGGCCCGACCCTGCATTCATAGAAAATTCCTATGACTGCCAGTGTGGTTGAGGGCATACAAAGAACACAAGCCTGGGAAACCTGTGTGTGAGAATTTCACACTTTGAATTCCAAAATAAAAAAGCTGCATTAAAGTATTACTGTGCTATAAATGCAGGTGGTCCTGAAGGCTTTTAGAAATACCAAAACACTTTGGTCTTCAATCTCATGGTAATCACATTGTTGATTGTGTCTGTGGATGTGTTTAACCCTTAATACGGAGTTTTCCATGTAATATTTACCTTTTTCCTTTACCTCCCCTGTTTGTAACGCATGAAAACCTATGAATAGATAAACATTTTGAGAAAATGTATGTTGCAAATATTGTGTAAATAGCCATGCAGACAAGTTGGCAAAAGCATGCAGCTAAAAATGCACATCACCTCCAGGACCTTGTGACAGGCAGTTGTAAATTCCTGCTGTTTCACTTCTGTGCAGGCAAGGTTCATACAAGAAGTTTTTACAAATTTGGACACCAGCCTGAAAACTTTGCAGAGCAGTAATTGCTCACTAAGAGAATCAGAACCTTGAATTAAACATGAGAGTGTTTGAATTCTGCCATGGTATAGGCACCTTGTTTTCCTGTGCAGGTGCATAAAGCTACGCAGCCAAAATAAGGGTGCTGCTACTTTCCTTATTCTTGCAGATAATATTTTCTGTATCGTTAATCCATGGCTAGAAATACAGACTTCATGTAGCCAGAAAGCCAAATAAGGTTTGGTCAACTGTCCCTAAACTCTGAAGAAGTGTACTTAAGTTTTTCAGTAGCCCCTTGCTGTCAGATAAATAATTTTCTGGTTAAATTAGAAGATGTGGTTTAACTATGCCAGTTTTGTTACACAGGTAATGAATTAGTCAGTTTGCAGTACACGTGCATTAAGTGGGATTATTTGGAGAAGAACTTCTGATTTATTTAAGAGAGATTTTTAAGGTAATTTTCTCTTGTGGGGAGACTTTGCCCTGAACAGTTTGTCTTCCTCTCCATGGCCAAACACTGCTCTCAAGTTACTTTCCCATTTGAATTCTCCTAAATTCACTATTCACTGTATGGCGCTTTTTTTTCCCCCCCAAGATCAACAGGGAAAAAAATCCTCTCTCAGGCTTACTCATTTCTGAATCTGTCCTGCTCTTCATCACTGGTAAAAGCGATAAACATGAAACCATGCTCACCTATTTATTGTCTGGCAAAACCAGTCTGCAGCATGTGTGTCTCTTGAGCTGTCAGCCCTTGAGGGTGGGGATGGCATTCATTTGTATTATCCAGCACTGAACTCCTTGGCAGGGCACCCAGCAAAAGAATTAAACAACAGGGGCAAACATTCATTACATCTAAAGAGAGGACATTAATTTCCTATGCTGCTTTTGAGCGCTGCTTCCATGTAAAGAATGTGGGGCTAGGCTCTTGGCTGGAATCCAGTCCAAAACCATCCTGGTGATCTGCACCATCTGGGAATCTATCTGGAATTCTCAGACGGTGCAGGAGTTGAGGGATCACTAATCTCCCTTTTTCCCTTCAAATTTCAAGAAAGAAAGTGAAGAAGAGTCTCCTGGGGTGACACCCTGCACAGCAGCCCAGGCACATGAGATCTGCCCCACCTTTGCTGGATCCCTGTGCAGATCAGCACTGGTGTCTGCAAAACTCTCCAGGAATCAGGAGCGCCAGTGAATCCAGGCTGGAGATGCCTAAGGCAGGGCAACACGGAGTCTGTCATGCCTGGGGAAGCTGGTGGCAGCCCCAGGCCGGGGAGGAGAGGTAACAAGAACTGGCCCAACCTGCTCAGAGTTAGGGGTTCCAGCTTCACCACTGCTTCACAGCCAGGGAGAGCGAGAAAAGAAGAGGCTTTCTTCACAGGATTTTTGGAAACTTTTCGTGGAGAATTATTGGCATGCTCTTTAATCCTTTAATGAGAGATAAGATTCGGGATGGGCTACAACAGTCAGAATTCTGGGAGAGTTTTGCCAGTCACACAGACTGTCCAGTGGGATTTAGAAGATATGCTGAGAAAGAAAAACATTCTCATTCATCACATTCCCTTGTGCAATTCCACACATTCAGTGACAGGAGCAGACTGTTTTCCCACTGTGAAACCTGACTAGACCTTCCTGGGACTGTGGGCAAGGTCTGAGTGCAGCTGAATACTCTGCAGTTCTGGTGAAATCAGTGTGAGGGCTGGGGCTGCCATATGGTTTTGATGTAGAAACAGAAGGAAACGGGCTGAGAGAACATTTAAAAAAAAGAGGTTTGTTTTCAGGGGTCCAGTTCAGAGCAAAAAAAAATTGAGCCTTGTGCTGGTCAGTCAGTTCCCCCTAAGAGCTGTCTGCAGCACCTGCAGCTCATAAAAGGTGTGTGTGAATGGAGGGAAGGGAGAGGAGGAAGCTGGGGTCTGCCCAGGGTGCAGTTAGGATTGGTATTGCACAGCAGTGTCCATAAGAAATAACCCAGTAACATTTATGATACACTGCACAAGGGGTGGGGGCAGTTCAGATCAGGTGAATGCATGAAGAGCCAGGCTCGTTTGAACTTTGGCCTGGTTCCTCTCAGTGTTTGCTTGGTTCATACTAGGGTGAAAACACTACAGAAATCTCTTGATAAACGCATCAGTGAAAGAGGAGTCAGTCTCCTCATCCTTCACATGCTCTCCCAGCCTGTGGTCACACTGGCCCTTTCAGTCTGTGATGGACAGTCACCCTGCAAGCATTTGGGTGCAGTTAGATGTCTTCAGTCACCTTCTGACTAAGCCAAGATTTGTTTTCATCACAAAAACACAAGGAAATGAGCAGCCACAGCTCAATTATGCTCCAGAGTGAACTCAAGGCACTGCAGTGAATTCAGCAGAGATAATTCAAAGGGGAACGGGGAAACTGCCAGTGATCTGGCTGGATAAACTTAAACAGAAGAATATCTGGCTTCTTTTAGACTTCACTGAAATAAATTTGCTTCTCAGAGCTAAGTTCCTAGGCTCAGCTCCTGTTCCCTGTCACCCTATGAAAAGGCACCACTGACAGATGAGCTTCCAGCAGCTGCAGTTCAAGGTGTGTTTATTTGGTGGCAGTACTGGATTAGCAGATTTAGTCTCTTCTCCCTTCACCACCGACTCCTCCCTCACACCACCCACCTGCTATGCTGGGACAAACGTTTGCACCTCTGTGTAGAACGTGGATCAGGGAACTGATGTGGCTGAAAAACAGCAGCAGGTCCCCCCACACTCCCAAGGTTACTCTTCAGGGGGCCTCTTCCCTAAGCAGCCGAGAGGGTGCAAAGGACTGGACAGGGAACCCCAGGGGTCTTCAGGTGCACCTAAACACAGCTTAACACCTACATGAAATCTGATATAGACACCCCTGTTCACAGCTTTGCACTGCCCAAACGAACGTGCAAACTTCCCTCAGGCACTGGTGGGGCTACAGGGCCCCTCTGGAACCTCTTTTAAATCCAAACTGCTACTAAAAGAACAGGGGTAATATCATACACATTCACCCCTAGCACTTTATCATTCCAGGATGGAAATGACCTCTGCTACCTGGCCTCAGAAGTGGAGCAGCAGTGCACCAGGTTTGTCACCAGAAAGGGTCAAGCAAACAACACAGATTAAAGCAGAACAAAGCAGTTCCTTTCGAGTGAAGGTTTTCTTCCACAAGATCTTTTCCCCTTAGATTATACATGCAGATCAGCTTATCGTTGGTTCCTCAGGCATCTAACAGCTTCTCTCCATGCTGAAAATGCAGCTTTTGAGCAGCTGAAAGTCCATAGGTAACCTAAAAATAAAAAAAAAAAAAATCTCTTTTCCCCAAGCTAAGACAAGGGACAACCCATGACTGCTGCTTATTCAAGCTCCTGTTGGGCTACAGAACCCCAGCACTGCAGTAGCCAGAGGACTGGAAAAGCTTCCTTTGCCTTCTCAGGGCATGTGCAGGCTGTGAGTACAAGATGAGCACGAGAATGGTGGTGTGTTTCTGCAGGGATTTAGTTCGGCCCATGTGACATCCTGGCCAAGCTTTTCCTTGCCATCAGCAGGAAGTCAGGATTACAGCTGATCCCCACTGCTGGCTGGGCTGAGGTGGATGAGAGAGCCCTGAGGCTATGAGGGGAGAAGGCTGCTCTACATCTCCTGCGTATTACCCTCATCCCTAGTAAAGGGCATGGACAAATTAGCCAACTTTAAGGGTTATTCTAATTTATAGCAGCGAAGAATGGGCCTCTGGGAGCCATTATACAAGGCAAGGGTAATTGGAGAGCTAACACCCTTTAGCTAGATGTCCTTTTCTGAACACTCTGTGCATGGAAACTGCTAAGAAGAAGCCAAATGGCACCAGTTTGGATAAAATCCCTGTTGGGCACGGCAGTGTTACATTCCTCAGCTAAAAGCTGCTGGCACTGCCCCATGCATGCACAGTGTGGGTCTGTTCTAAGGCTGTCCATCAGCTGAGCCTCTCCCCTGGTACACCAAGTCTCTTCTTGTGAAGAACCAAGCTCCAGCCCACTTCATACACCGCCAGCCTGGCTCCTGCACTTCCCACAGCCACTCCTGCTCCCTGTGCTTGCCCCTGCTGACTTCAGCCCTCGTGTTTCATCTCAAGCACCTCTTCTACTGTTCTGCAATGGTCTCAGCCCCACGGAAGACAAACTGACCAGGGCACATCGCCCCATCTACCCACTCGGTTCCTAGGATAAATTTGCAGTAAAAGTAAGCAGAAGGGATTATACAGCTTTTCCAAGACATTACGGTGGACGGTGATCACTGTTTGAAAGGTAGATGCTTGCTAACTCAGCCACACCTTTGCTTCAGGTACTGTTGCAACAACTGGCAACAACTTCGACTCTCCCTGTAAACCTAATGCCTGACTAAGAATGTGCCAGTATCTATTTTTTAACCACAGGCAGCTCAATGGACAGACAATTTAATATCTGGTGCTCAAAGGTGTGCAGCAGAATACAGTGCATCAAACAGAAGTAAAAGATATGACATGAAATCAGCTGACTTGGATCATTATTTACAACTATAGGCATTTCCATGCATCTGTTTTAAGAAACACAAAGACCAGGCTATGCTATGAATATGGTAGCTTAAATCTAAACTAAATTTCACTGGAATTGATTTGCACTGATACCAGACAGAAGGAGGTAGGAATTAGAGTCTTATTTCAGAATTGTAACAGAAGAACCAACAACAGAACGTACAATTTTCTTCCAGTAATAGAAAATGATTAAATAAAGCAAAAATGAATTTTGACAAGCAGCTGGTTTGGTAAAATTTATAGGCACAGAATCAGATTCTCTGCCTCTTGCAATTTACATAGTCATTCAGACCAACATTAAGTGACTTTAATTCTCTATTACTCCAAGCCAAGGGTGTCTCCCACCCAGCATGCTGAAGGTAAAATAATTGTATAGAGCCATGTTCACTAGAATTACATTGCATCTTTCCTTGTGAAAATTTATGTCCATGAGAAGTTCTTACGTTTCAGTCATGACAGTGTGTAAACCCAAAAGCTCTCAGCTATTCTGGAAAAACGGAATGTTAAAAAGGGATATTTTGGAAAAATAATTTAACCACAATCATTTTCTGCAGTATAAAGCCAAAGTACCTTCAACTTCTGTAAACTGACCTTAAGCCAAAGAGCACTTGAGAATGCTAAAGTGTGGCAGGAAACAGGACTGGTAACTCACTGCTTTTTGTACCTAAGGCAATTTTTTATGCCACTAAAATAAAGCATAATTTGGCTTCTGATACTGCAGATGAGAACCTTGAAGAGAGATTCTGAGAAAGCATGAGCTTATGCCACTGGCAAAACCCTGACACAGGAAAAAGAGGTGAGTGTGATTCCTGGGAAAAGCAGAGCTTTGTGTTCTCCTTCCTAGAAAGTGTGCCAGGAGAAGCAGAAGAAAGGAAGAGTGGACTGGTCACTTCAGACCATGCAGTGTTAACAGCAAGAAGGATCAAGAAGCTGCCTCAGACACCCAACAGGGAGGCTTCAGTAGGTCTAAGTGCTAGGGAATTTTGCAATCAGTGTTTACTCTGACTAGACAGGACAGGCCACTGGTCAGGAATAGGGAAGGATGAGCACTGAGAAGGTTTGCAACAGGCACACCACATAAAGCAGCACAATGATGCTTTTTCCATTACACCACCTATTTTTTAGCACTACAGCTACCCTAATTTAACCAATAGTTGGGTTTTAAAGAAAAATATTAGCTGAAAAGTATGCACAAGTTTCTGCAAGACAAGATGGACAGAACACAGAGAATATTAGCTAGTTTGTGACTGGTGTTGCACACCTTCACTAACTCCAAGGCAGTTTACTCCCTTTTTATTGTGGAGAGATACTTTGCACTTACCACAGAACTGAAATCCAAACACAGGACTTAACATAAGCCAGATGAAACACTGCAGATTTACATACAGCTTTCCCATGGAGATAAGCCTTCAAGAGTCCACTGAAATACAAATTTAGCTTTTATCCCCTTATTAATTCTAGGAGCCTTTTTTTGCTTGTAATTGATGAAGATAACACTCTTCCATAATGAGGTAAATATATTGCAGTAAATTGCATTAGACACGTATATGACATATACCTAAAACACAAAAGGACATAAATTAGAAGGCAGAAATTAAACAAGTAATTAGTTACAACTAGAAAAGTACAATAACCTTTTGATCTTTAATCTGTGGCTGTGAAGTCTCAGCCCAGAGTCCCCAGCCCCCTGGCATGCCCCTCCTAAATTTCTCTTAATGTCTAAATTACCTGCTTGTTAACCAAGAGCACTCATACTTTAGGTCACTGCAAGAGGAAATGGCAGGAATGACAGAGTGGCCACGCTGAAGGGAATGGCTGAAGCCTGGCATCCATCCACAGAGCTGTGCAATGACAGGACACTGAAATATACTGCCATGGAAGTTTAATTTCCTTCAGCTTGTACCAAACACCACCCAGAGGCACGGAGCACAACGTCTTCTTGAGGGCCACTCTGATATTAAGGAAAAGAAGGGAGATGCAGGGAAGTGAGTGCAGACTGTGATCTTCAAAGAGATGACAGAAAAAAAAGCACATCCTCCTTTATGTTATGCTTTTCTTGATTCAGAATGCAATAGTCTGTCCTTCCCCTGCATCACCTTTGCCAAGCTGCCAAGGTGTTCTTCATCCAGCCATGGAATATGCACATGATGGTGAATTTTCACGTGGGCAGCTAGAGGCAGCATCAGGCTCCTTTTTCCACTTGGAATGGGCTGGGATATGGCAGCTTATTGTCCTAATACAGGCACCACTTGAGTCAGCTAAAAGCAAAAAGAAAAATTCAGTTAAAAAATCCAGTTCCCTTAGGAAACAGATCGAGATAATTTCATCAGATATATTCTGGAATGCTGTTACTGCAGACTACGAGGAACTGCAACCTGAGCAAAAAAACTCCTTCAATAGTGGGCCAGCTGTCCACAGCACAACCGTTTTACATACCCATGAACTTAAAAGCACAATTTGAACCAGTCGTCGCTGAATTAGTTTATGATACAAACAAACAGGTTTCACCTTAGAGTTAAGCAGGTGTTGATTAAAGCAGTGTTTGATTAAAACTCATTCCTATCTCTGCTAAGGGAGCGAAACTGAGCTGCCTGAAACATGCAGCTCCCAGCCACAGTGCAGACACAGCCTTCACCTGCTGTCCTGTGCTCAGAGGCATTATGAAGACAAAGTCTCTCATGAAAACAAAACCACTACTCTCCTGACAGTTAGATGAAATACCAAACAGAACAGAAAACAAAACAAAGCCACCACTCTGCCAGCTTTTTCTGAAGTTTTCTCTTGCTACTGCAATAGAGAGCTCCCACACTGAGGCAGGAGCTAATGCGTGTGGCCGCCTGCTGCTGAGCCTGGATTTAAGCCATAAATTGTGGCTTAAATGCTCTGAATAGTCCTGTGACCAGTGGAGTCTGAACTTTCTGTTACAGAAGTCTTCCGAGTCCCTGATCTGGCTGTGCAGCACAGCCTGGAATCAGGCCCTGGGCAGCCAGGTGAAGGCAACTGTGCTTGGTTATACTGAGGGAAAAGGCACCAGGCAGGGCGGGTGCCTCTTCTGCAGCAGAGCAGACATCACGCTGGAGATGCCACAGCGTGCCACATCTGGAAGCTGAGGCTAAATCTATCCCCAGGACTTCTGGACTCTTTTAAATGAGCTCTTCACAAGCTTGTCTGGGAGAAAGAGACATGGCCACAACTTGGAACTGGCCACCCTGCTGGCAAGCTGCCCATCAGCTCACACAGCCCACAGGCACTGCCACGGAGCGTGTCAGCTCACACTCACACATCAGGAGCCTTGTGACACCCTGCAAGGAGGCCCAGAAAGCACCAAGGCTGATACCCCTGGCCATGTCCTTCAGTCCTGCCCTGCGTATTCTGACAAGGCTCTGGATATCCCAGTCAGACATCCCCGCATGTAAATTCCGGCAGCAACAGAATCGTGAGTAAGACACAAAGATCAGCAATGGAAAAAGCATCAGACAAAAGCTGGGGAAGGTTTTGCTGGAGTTTATTTAATAAAAGGAGAAGTTGGTTATCACAAGGAATAAAATATCATGTGAATAAAAAGAAATCATTTCAGCTGTCTGTTTAAACTTTTCCGTGCACCTTTTTCCTCTGTAAAAACCTTGAAATACACCTGCCTCCATTTACAATGCACCGATGTTGCAGTTTACATCCAGTCCTCCGAGGCACTTGGATGTTACTGGGTATTGCCAGGCAACTACAGCTCTCAGTGACATAAAAGAAATTGGGGATCTTCAGCAGAAGATAATTAGTATCTCCATGGATGCTCTGAGAACCCGATTCAAAGAGAGATGTGTGACTTTTCTCAACTTACACACCCGAATCCCTCGGAAAAGTGACGTGTAAGTGCCTGCTAACTTTCGTGCTAAAAGCATTAACTTTTTTTTTTTTTTGTGATCAGGCCCTTTCTGACACAAGCTGCAAGTCAAACAGAATTTCAAGAGTGAAAGCAAAGAATCCATACAAAGCTGTGTCTTTAGCCTGAAACAGCAATGAGCTCACGTCCTGATAAAAGGCTAAACACTGAGCAGAGCTAGCAAGATCAGAGGATTTCCTCACAACACAGTCTCAGCCAGCTTCTATATTTTGCTTCGTTTCACACTGCAATAAAAACATCCACCAAGCAGGAACAGAACAACCTGCCTCAGTGTCAGGCACCAGCCCACCTTCCTGCCAGCTGGCAGGGACACTCGTGAGGCAGCCAGGGACATGCCCTGCTTGTCTGTTAGGTGGGTCCCAGCTCCCTGGGAGGGTGGAAGCCAAGCCACAGGGCCACTCCAGCCAGCGGCAAATGCCAGGCACTCTTTTCGCTCATACATGCGGAGATAATTTGAGTCACCACCCTCCCAGACAAGCCAGCTGTAAAAAAAAAAAACTACCAAACCCAGGTTTTCTGACAAGGCAGGGATGTTACACACGGTTTCAACATCAGAGAGGCATTTGCCAGAGGAAAAGGGTTTCCCTGGCAATGAGGTGGGGAGGAAGCATAGGAATCCTTTTAACCACTAGGTTAAAAGGAGGACAGGGAGTGTGCTTGTGCCTCAGAAGGCACCCTCTTTCCTATTTGTAGCTGTGTCAGGTGATCCTTCCCACAAAGGGTTTTTGAGCTGTTTTCCTCATGCAAGCAAGCCAGGACAGGTCTGGCATGAGTGGGATGGAGGTTTTCGGGGCCACACCTATCTCACAGAAACTTGTGTCTCACAGAAACTTGCCAGCTGTGGCAAGTGCCAATAAAACCTGCAATCAGTGGCAGCTTTCATGGTAGATGTGTCCAGGCTGACTTTCCTTTCAAAATAATACAGGATGAGGCTGCAAGGTGCGTAAGCAAGTTCATTTTTGACAGGACAGCTTAGAGCACAGGCCTGTCTTCTGTTGCAGTGGCTGAAGTGTGAGGCAGCCCAGCACAGGCAGAAACTCCCTGATGGACATGGTACAGCCCAGGGGACTCAGGAGGGGGATTACCAAACGTCCCCTCCCCACCAAAGAGCAGCATTTGGGAGAAGCAGTGAAGGGGAGGGTGCACACCCTCTGTGCAGTGCAGCCACCTCTTTTCCTTGCTAGTGACTGAAACCAGTGGCAGACTCCCATCCCTGATACCATCTCGAGACTTTAGACTGGAAATGGCTGTTGCAACAGAGCTGGGCAAAACACTGTGGTTCCACTGTTTACTCTGCAGGAGCTACACGTTTCAGGTTGGCCACCAAAATGAGATCTATTATTTACCCAGGTCTTTAGGGAAATTAAACATCCATCACAGCGCCATAACCAGATAATTTAAAACAAAATCCAAACCTGAAAGTCCTCCTAAGCCTGGATTATGAAAGTATGCAAAAACAACATCAATATCCCCAGAGAGATACAACTGTGTAGTCAAAAGAAGAATTTGGCCACATTCTGTGCTTTCACAGATCTGTCAATATTTATTTGTTGTGACCTGCACTCTCATGACTCTAAGCACAGCTGAAACTGTTCACTGAACATGTCCAAAATCAATTGACCTTGACTCCAGTCCTGGGTGAGAATAAAGTAAACTACATATTTTTAACTTGCAGGTTCTGTTGGGATTAAATCCTATGTATAAGAATCTGAATATAATGTGATAATAAAAAGTTTGTTTTCTGCTTTTTCTTAGGCACCTGATCAATAGGTTTCTATCCAAAACAACAAACTTTACTTCTGAGCAAAGGCCAGGCATTGAAAATTAAATCCAGAGGTGTAGTTTTTTCATGAAGTTGTAAGCAATGGAAAAAAAACTATTTTAAGTCAAGTGCAAGTGCAACCTTAAATAGGACCATCACTGTCAACTAAGGCTTTAGTAAGTGCTTTGTGAGACTAATGACTTTGATTCTTATTCCAGAGACCTTAAGGTGAATTGCCATTCTACTCTAAAATAATCCCATGTAAACCAAATGAAAAGTAAACTTGCATGGAGAACAAAATGACCTGTTTGAAATTCTCCATTGTATTTCCCATTTGCTATTTATTCACTTCCTTCTAATTTTGCAGCAGGCAGAGAGCAAGATCCCTTCATTGCACAGGGGGAAGACTCAATGGCTGTTAATCTGATTTGATGCTGCTCTGCTTGCATCCTTTGCTATGCCAAGGAAGCTGGCACTGAGGGCTTCAGAGAGGTCTGTGGGCAGAAGTGCTGGATGCATTCTGCAAAAGCATTTCCTGAACCACTGGCTAGCTTGTGAAAACCCCCACAGGTTTTCCTTGGTTAAAGTGAGCTGCTATATTTCTACACTGTACCACTTCGCTGGGCACTAGTATTTTTCAAACACAGACTAACAGGGAGCAAAGCCACGTGCTCAGAGCTCAGGGAGAGCTGGGCCCTGCTCCTCTGTGGGCTCTGGGAGGAGCTGACGGCTGTGGCTGGCCCAGCCTGCCTGGATGCTGAAGTGCTGTGCCACAGAGAGAATCCTAATTTGTTCTAACAGGATGGGCGTACGCCGGGCCGCGTCCCCAGCCGGTGTAAATCACAGCAGCCCTTCTGAAATCAATGCAATTATGCCAATTTTCATAGATTCATAGATTTTCAAGTCAGGAGGGAGCATTGTGATTTACATGTTGGCTATAGCTGTGATCTATGTTGTAAATGAGGATTTATACCAGCCGGGAGGATCTAGCCCTTCCATGCATTTCAGGAAGTCTCATCTTTTAGTCAGACAAATTCTACAGAGCAGCTGCTTTGCTGCAGAAGATTTTTAGCTCTGCAGGAGAACAGCAGAGCCCTGCAGATTCACATTTAGTGGGAAGGGCTATTTACACCTTGATGAAAGGCTGAGAGGGGCAAAAAAGAAACAGCACAAAGCACTGCCTGGAGCAGAGGACTTGGTCAGGGAACAGCGAAGGTGGTTGAGCAAGGAGGGAATGACAACTTGATGGGAAGCATCTGGATGTGCTGCTCCAGATACCCCTGGCAGCTGAATGAGGGCAGGCACAGAAAGCAAGGAAGCAGCTTTGAGGGTCAATACCATGTTTTCCCTTCCTCCTGCACCAGCTCAGCAGGGACCCTGTAGGCTGGGTGGGATTTTGAGATCTCTCCCTGCTCCTTTCAACTCCTGGCTGTTTCCCAGGGCACCTTGCTGTTTGCCTGGCCTCCCTCAGCCCCTGAGCCAGCTGCAGACAGCCTTGCCTGCAGGAGGAGAAAGATATTCCTGTATCTTTGCTGGCAAAGAGACTATGAACCAGTGGACTGTCTGTACACTGATTGTCTCACACAAGGATTTGCGCTGACCATTTAGGAGGGTTTCAGGTAATGGTTAGTAGGTTCATACCATTTCCCCCATTTTCCCTATTTACCCTTTCCTATCAGACAGGGTAGGCATTTGAAGGTTAAGGTGTCAGTCACTGAGGGAGAGCTGCACTGAGATTTGGACACGTGTTCTGCAGTGCATTTCCTTTCACCATGACAGCTATAAAACCCTTCCTTTCCTACTGCCAAAGCATCCCCATGTGCTGCTTTGTGAGACAACACAAATCTGGGGAAAAGGACCTGGCATGGCAGTGAGCTCTGCACAGCGGCCTGACAACACCCAGGACTGGCAGTGATATCCCGAAGCACAGGATTAGTATGGGAGGGAAAATGAGGCGGCCTTAAGGAACCTTTTAGAAGCTCCATCATTCTTCAGAGAAAGAAAAGAATTAAAAGTGATGTGTCCAGTCCAATGCTCCGGGTGACTGGCACTGGTTAGGTTTGGTTTTACTGAGAAAACATGTCAGAGCAATGAATCTAGAGCTAGTCAGATGAGCTGTGGCCACTTTGTTTCATCTCACAGAACAAAAGAGGGCTGTCTCAAACAGAGCAGTCCATCTGCACTGCCCAGAAGATGTTTATGTCATAAAGCCTTCATAGGGAGAAAGGGCTCAGTCTACTTGCAGTCAACTGATAGGGATCTGAGAGCTGGTCAGTGTTTTTACTACGGCAATCCCTTTGCTTAATCTTAACTCACCCAACTCAAACCAGTGTGAAGGAGACAAAACTTCTTAGGTAGGGCTGGGGAATTCGTGAGGTCTTAGTGAGAAAAAGGGCATGTATTTAACTCATGGACCAGACTGTGGGCTGAGCCCGGCTTCAGGGGCAGGCTGATGCTTGTTGAGAACTGGAAATTTCTGGGGACTGCTCAGATGCATTAAGGCTGCATTTTTTGGGGTGTTGTAACTGGATCTGGGATTTCCTGTGCTTTATTTCAATAGCTGTGGTTACTCAAGTAGGCACAGACTAACTTAACTTAAGCAGTCCTACAAGCTGAGATAAAACAGCTCTTTCCATTTCTACACAGTAAATAGAGAAAGCCATCTAAAATTTCTCAAGTAATGCAAAATACATTGAACTGCCATTAAATTTTGTCCACAAGTGCAGCAGCTGGAGAACAAGGCCTGGTCTCTCCCTCACTTCCTAACCCAGCCCTAACACCTGTCCAGAACATACAAGACATCTCTGGAGCTGCACCAAGAACATGAACATGGAATTCTTCTTTTTCCATGATTAATTCAATTCACAGTGCTTGAGGAAGAGTCTATAAACACACACATGCACACACAGCAGCAGTCTAACGAATTATGCAAAGTGCTTGCTTCATTTTTAGTTTTGCAATCAACCCTCAATTTGATTAGCAGCTCACTGACACTCACCTGGGAAATATTTTAAAGCTGACTTTTGCTGCTGTGAATGCACATTTCAGTCACCCTCCACCAATGCAGCAGACACCTCCCAAGGCCCCAGTGAGGGAGGGAAATGCACTGCTCATCTTGCCTTTCTGGTTTACATGTCCATTAAATCCCATCTGATTTCTCTTCCAGGCTGCTTTGGACACAAGGGGAAGAGAGGGGACAATTAGCACTCACCCCCTGTGCACACACCTGGGAAAAACATCTCCGTCTCTGGAATCTCTTTTGTTCTTTCCTTAATTGCAGACTGATGCTGCAGAATTTTGAAGCAGCACACATGAACTGCCACTCAGAACTAGCTATTTCCTAATTTTGCTTTGCTGTTTAATTCCTCCCGATGCCACTGTTCAGAGTTACACTGAAAATGCCAACCCAAAACACAACACGGCGGTGCAGAGAATCCAAAGAAAAGCATTGCAAGCTTGAAAAGAAGCATGTGCACAACACACTGGCTTAATTTGGAAGAAGGAAACAGTGCTGAAAGAGTGAGAAAGGTCTTTGGGGACTTTCTGGACAGCTGCTCTTTATGGGGGGTACGTTTCCACAGGGGTTGTGACTTGGCTGAATGGTGGAACTGAGAGTGGCACCATCAGCATATGAGATGAAGGACTCCTAAAGTCAGTATGGAAAGTAGGTGAAAGTAACTCGAATTACCTTAAAATGCATTAGGAAGTCAGGTATTATTCAGGGATTGGTTACTGCTACTTGATCACTGTTAGTCCTCTGAATCAAAACCTGAGCTCAGAACAGGCACTGATCCAAAATAAAACCACATTAGACTCAGAAGGTTTTGCTGTGCACTCAAAATTAAGTGAAAAATTTATTCTCATTAGATGCAGAGATGACACAAAAATCTGCATGTCTGTTTTTGGGGGTAGGGTGGGTGGAGAACATCACTGTTTTTAAAGCAAACTCACTTCAAATCAGAACAGAAAATAAAATAGGATTGTTTATGCAGAACCAGGAATTCTGTACTTCCGCAACACTGAAGCAATATAAACACGAAATATATAGACAGAAATATGTAAATACACTAGCAAATGTTGCAATAGAAGAATCCAGACCTAAATGAGGAAATAAGAATGAAATGTTTTGACTTGCAAGAAATGAAACAATTTGACATCATCACAGTGAAATGAGAAAGTCAAAAGACAATTGTTTCTCATTTTCCCATTTTAAATCTTGATACGTTTCCAAAAAATAATTGCTTTCTGACAAAAACACTTTTACAAAAAGAAGACCATTCCACTGATGCTTTTTGTTCAATCTGTTCTACTAAAAGCTTCCCACAACAATGCCCTATGAGGCAAATCTTTGCCTTCTTCTGCACCTGAGCACTTCCCTGGTAGCCGCTCCTTGCCCTGAATTCTTCGTCTGCTTCTGTAGCACCAACTCTTCCCTGCTCATCTGTTTCAAGTCAGAGAAGAACCCCACACAACTGAAGTCATCACCCTACCGTGGATTATGATAGATCTCATATATTCTAATCCAAAAATTCAGCTGTGGCAGTTAAAACTAAAGGAGGTGCTTATGTTTTATTCCTGGATTCATGTCGGGTGTCTCGGTGAAACACTGGTCCCACTCTCAGCTCCCCTGAGTGGCTCCATGTTCTCTCTCCTGTCGTTGAAAGAGATGTGCTGTTCTCTTCCTCCAGTGAATAGCTATAAGGACTCCTCTGACATGGTTTTCACTACTTGACTATCCACAGCACTAAAGATGAAAAATCGATGGACATCATCTGGAAATAAGGGAAGATGCATTGGGCCACAAGCAGAGCTGGTACAGGATAAAAACCCAGGATTCCCCAAGGACCAGCTGAGAAGTTCTGGGCTTTGTGAAGGCTCAGTTGGAGACCAATCCTAAATGCTCAGGAACTGTAAGAAGTATTTGGTGGACAGTGTTTTCCCTTGCAAGAGGAAAGGCGAGCTGTTCTTATTGTCTGAAGGAGACACTGCAGCTGCAGTGGGGCTGCAGCTGCTTCTGCTGATGGCAGACACCAAGGCATTTTTCACAAAGTGTGCCCAGCCAACTCCCCACTGAGAAAATCCTAATTTCAGTCTCCCTAATTCCTTCTTGCAGCTTCCACAGAACTCATCATTTTTCACTGCCTCTCCACAACTGTTGTGTAGCATCATTCTGTGCTTCCAAACACCTGACACGTCATCTCTGTGATGGATGAAAGGATTCATACCAATTATTATGTGGCCTCTTGGAGGCTCCAGAACTAAAGGCTGTGTAACTCGCAAATTGTAAAGCACAGTCTAATTTCCTGGAAATCCATGTAAAAATTAATGCATTCTGAAGCTGAATTCTGAAAGCAAGTGGAGCTTGACTTCTCAGGGTGACTCAAACCCACATTTCTTCTTCTTCTTCTTCCAGTGAACATTGCAAGGCTCCCCTGGTTTGAAGCATTCAGTCTCTGCTGCCTTTTACTCCCCTGGCACCTGTCAGGTCGTAATACAAAGTGCCATGGGGCAGTTTTACATCACCTGGAAGGAAAATTCCAGCTTCAGTGAAGAAGAAACATTTTCCTGTCTTCTCCATCCAACTGCCTGCGTGTTTTGAAGCACAAGAATGTAGAAGCACAAAGTGGGCACTAGAGCTGTGCAGCTTCAGTGTTTGCTGACACTGATGAGGCTTCTGCTCTTAAAAGGCAGCCATTCCTTTTTGCAATTCTTCCTTTAGGAACAGGAGGGCTCTTACAAAACCTCAAAGGTCTCTGAAAAGGGGAAGGACTAAAGGAAAAAGAAAGAAAAGGAGAGAAAGAACTCATTATGAGGGAAAGAAGTGAAATAAAGGGAAGGAATGCGAGGATCACAGGATTAGACATGTCTGGAGAGACAGCTGGATGGAAGGGATATCAAGCACAGCACCCTCAGTAGCACCCATCATACCATGATGGCATTTGAGGTGCTAGTGGGTGCTCTTCCCAGAGATGTAAGAGGATGATAACACGGGCAGACCTCCCACAGCTTCTGGGATTTACCATCAAACTTCCCACACTGGAAGGGTGACAAGAAGTTTCCCTCAACATTTTGAGTTTATTACAATCTCTGAAGCTTCGTGTTAAAGCTTTACCCTGAGAGCTGAAGGAAGCACATGAATCCAGAAGCTGGAGCTGTAAGAAGCACAGCACCTACTGCAAAGCTTGTAATAAAAAATGCACCTGGCAATACTAGCAACCTTCCAGGTGCTGGTTAATCTTTGGGCTGCTTGTCATATAGGGTGAGAAGGACCTAAAGGGCACAGAAGGTTTCCAAGCTGAAAAAAGGGCTGGAAATGAGGGTTGGTTTAATAGTTGTTTCCCTGCTTTCTTATGATGGTTTTAGAAAGAAATGCAGGTACCACACAATCTCAAAATCTAAATTGAAAGAGCTTTGTGACCTTCTTTTCATTTTCCTTTTCCTTTCTTTTCAGGTGTACAATACGTGCAGCACTGAATTCTGCATTAATGTATATAGTGTGAAATTGCTTACTTGAATATAGAGTGTAAACAAGAGCAGGATTTGACCAGCAGATAGATTTGAAAAATCTATCATTTTTATGTAAATGACTGTAAAGTTACCTTTGTACAGAGCACTGCATTTTGACACAGTATCCTTTGTCTAGTGCAGAAAAACCCAGCAAACAATGCCATGCACAGCATACACTTTTTCAAACTATTGCTGACAAGCTCTTTCATTTGGCATAGTGTACAGCTTTAGGCCGTATTACATGCTATATAGTAATAATCAGTAACATTACATTTTTTTCAATTGAATCCATTTTTTACCACACAAACCCATTAACACAGCTGTTTTGTGTGTGTGTGTGTGTGTGTGCCTGTGAATTTCCCTCATACTCCCACTCCAAACTGACCAAATAAAGCATAACAACAATAAACTTCTGGATTAAGACTCAAGTTTTGTCCAGTTCAGGGGTACTTTTTTCCCACTAAAAACTGTGGGATTGACTTTCCTTTGCTCAATCCATGTTTATATTATTGCAGATCCATTACTTCATTGAAGACACTGTCAATGGAAAACATGAGACTGAAATCAAGTCCAAAGGCTGTGCCATTGAAATACTGACATCACTCACGTGGCAGGAGTGAAAACACACATATGAAGGTGGCCAAAACTGGGGATTTGTAAAGTCAGATCAGTTGACCTTTAGATTTCCACCAAGCAACAGAGAAACCAACTGCTGTAGTACTAACAATGTCTGCAGAGTTAACTCTGAATGAATGGCAAGCGGAAGGAGTACACCAAGAGTGGTCCAGCTTAACTGCCCAGCTGTGCCCAGGCATCTACACACAGCAGTCTACCTTCAGAACACCTTCCAGATTAATAAATTAAATGAATCAATAAGTGTTGTCCAAATTTTTCCAAGACCCCAAATACGTGATGTTCCCCATACAGCTGAAGGAGATCCCACAGTTCTTGGGGGCTGCCACCCTTGCCATACAGACAACTCAGCACCTGGTGGGATTGGCAGATCTGGAACCTCAGTGGAGCAAGTGCACAGGTGCCTGCTGAAGTGACCTGCATAAAATTATCCCATTAGCCTGGTGAAAGCCAGTGCACCTCCATGACATTTTCACTAGACCTCAGCAAAAGGTCTAGAGGTCCAAGCTCTGGGCTGGCCTCCAGTTTCATGAGGACTACACAGTGCATTTTTTTCTGCTTATGCAGGATCCTTTTATAAACATCTTTCTTCTTTCTCTTTCAAATGAATCATGTCCTTCTTTAAATGCTACAAAAGAAATAAAAGAAGAAGCAGGAAAACACACAAGGTTCTGCATAATGTGTATAAGAAACGAGTGTTTATCACTTGCATGAATGCCTAATTAGACCAGACATGTAGCTCAACATCAAAATAGCAGAACCACGGGTTAAAGCATGCAGCATTCTATGGTTAGCACTGCAAAGATACAGACAAGAATGTGGAAGGAAAACTCTGTGAAGTAAGAACCATTAGGCAGGCAAGTAAAAAATCCTGCAGAGATGAAGGCATGTCTTAGCTGGGCTGATGCTCTAATCTCTTCACTGCAGTCCTTCTTGCTCTCCACCCATTCCCAGCCGTGCACTTATTCCCTGTCCTTAAAGGGATGTAGGCCTCCAAGCTGAAAAGACATCTGCCTGCCTTTGCATTGAATTGAGTGTGTGGGCATAAGGTGTACTCAAGGCAGACCTCTTGGGATAAATGCTGACCTGGTTTGTTTGCTCAGACCTGGAATCACACTGAGGTGGCTGCTCTGCCTCCAGCCCCAGCTGGCCTGTGCTGGTTAGCGTGGAGCTTGGGAATAGGAGCCCTGTGATTGCCAGCATTTGTCCATGCCCCTACAAGGACAGGTTGCTCTGCACAGAGACTCTCTGTGTACATTTGGTTTTGGGTAGAATTTAGAGCAGCACATGGCACAACACTCACAAAACCCCTTGTTCTCACTGACCGTGGGTTTGGACTTTACGTGTCCTGTGATTTATTCTTCCAGGCAGCTAGAACAGGAGCCTCTGTCCAAGTTCAAACATCAGATTAATTTTAAAAGCATTACCTGAGAGAGCATGAGGGTAACAGAGATCTCATGGTGCAATAAAGAGTGTCACTGTGTAAGAAGATGTGTCCAACCTTAGTACAGCACACATTTTGTGCATCACGCTACTTTTAAGAAAACTTCACTTGGAAAAAACATCCAAAATTTTCTGTCTTCTTCAAGTCCCATTCCTAATGGGCACTATTCAATAAAGAGTGTCACTGTGTAAGAAGATGTGTCCAACCTTAGTACAGCACACATTTTGTGCATCATGCTACTTTTAAGAAAACTTCACTTGGAAAAAACATCCAAAATTTTCTGTCTTCTTCAAGTCCCATTCCTAATGGGCACTATTCAATAAAGAGTGTCACTGTGTAAGAATATGTGTCCAACCTTAGTACAGCACACATTTTGTGCATCACGCTACTTTTAAGAAAACTTCACTTGGAAAAAACATCCAAAATTTTCTGTCTTCTTCAAGTCCCATTCCTAATGGGCACTATTCAGGCTCCATTGCTTTTTTAGCACTTCACCAACAGATACAAGCTAATGAGAAAGATTTCAGAAGAGGTCCAACCATCCCTGCCATGTCCTTAATTTTTTCCTCCAAAAACCTTCCCTTCTTACCTGCCTCAAATTTCAGGTGTCCATTTCTTCTCCCCTGTTCAGGAAAAATAGCAAACCATTCACCAGTATCTTCTTGCAATACAGTTCCCTTCTTTTGTGCAAAAACTTTCTCTTTCTTCCACATCCTACTTTCTGCCATTCACTTCAAACTCAGTTGATCCCTTTGAAACTCAGATGATCCCTTCCTGTGCTTCTGGAGTATCTCTCATCCCAGATGCAACTGCAGTTTATTCCTCTCTCCTGATGCCTGGGGACCTGACTCATCATTTTTGCAATTTCTTCTTTGCATTGAAGCCTCATCTAATGCTCGGTCTCTCTGCATGAAAAAGCATGGTTAGAAGAGATATGACTATCTAGCAAGCCCTGGAGATAACAAAAAATATGGAGACAGGTTAAGGCCATCCATCCACTGCTTTTACCTTTTTTTTTTTTTTGAGTGACCTGGGATGGTCTGTCCTGAGCAAGAGCAGCAGCTCGGAACAGAACCTGCCTCGCATTACGAGGTGCTGCAATCTGCTGCAGGCTTTTCAGCTGGTGAGGCGCATGCCATGCGTTCTGCAACGCCTCCTCCTTGACAGCCACAGGGACACACACCTTTTCTCTGCCTTCTGCCATCCTGCAGCTGGTCTGAAACTGCTCCTGAGCAGTACCCACCTGAGCTGTGCCATCACTGAGATGGCTCAAAGAACAGAACCTGACGGGAGCAGGGCTGGCAGGAGCCGAGCGTGCCGGCCCAGCTCCTCAGCTCTCACGCCAATTCACTGGTGGCTGTGCTGCGTGCATGTCAGGAGGAGATTAGCTGCCTTAGTCCACAATCCGTTTTTGTGCTTCTCAGGGAAGCGTATTCTAACATCCCTCTCTTTTAAAGACCAATCTGGGCACATGCTGGATGTGGGTGCCCCCCTCCCCGTGTTTAATTCTGCTTTCTGAACTGTGCATTTCGAATGCTGCTGCAGAGCGCCGCGTGCAATTAGAGACAGTCCCACAGGGCAGAGGTGCAGGCTGCATCCTGAGATATTCCTCTGCTGTGGGAAATAAACAACAGCCTCGGAGACTATTCCTCTGCCAAAATAATTTTAGCATTTCACTGTCACACAGCAGGTGGGCTGGGTGGGGAGGGAACACCACCAGAGGTGCTGCTGCTCCAACCTCAGGAGGCTGGTTATTTTAAAATGCACCAGACAATTAATTAATTTTCCTTTAAAAAATGTTGCAAAAATGTAGTTGGAGGTATTACACCCTCATAACAAAGTCTCTATTATAAATGAGCCTCTCCTTTTCAGACAGGCCTGTAATTAGATTGCCTGTGGTGATGATGAATGGCCAAGGTGAATTCATTTCAGGGGAAGCGCGCGGTAGCAACCCACATCCAAAAGGCAGGGAAGGGCTACCTGCAGCCACCCCTCAGGCTCCCACAGCTGTCCCCCTTGCTCGGGGAGTCACACAGCCCCCACTATGGAAAAGTCATGGCCATTCCCTTCCCCCCTGACTCTCGCCAGCTTAGCAGCAGCGTGGGGCTGGATGTGGCCTCTGGGGCACCATCCATCACCAGCTGGACATGGAACAAGGATCAGAACCGGCGGCTGAGGCACAGCCACGGCAGCCCTGGCAGGATGCCCTGCTCGTCCCCCAGCAACCCTCAGCTCCTCCGGCCCCAGATCCACTTTGGTAGGGCCAGGACCACCAGGACACTCTGGCGAGGGTCTGAGGGCCGCAGTGCAGTCACACAGCTCTCCCTGCCTTCACAAGGAGCGCCAGCCCCGAGCATCTCTGGGCAGCTTTATTACTGTGATTAATGCTGGCATGAGGAATCTCCCCCTCCCCGTCCTCCCTTGCCTGCTCCACAATAAATGCCATTCCAGAGGCAGGGCTGTGGGAGAGCACTGCGCCCCAGTGACCAGGGAATGCTCTCCTTAAGGTCTGGCTTTAAACACTTTTGCTGTCAAGAAGAAGCAGCTTGCTGGTGTGTCATAGTGCTCGTGGCTGCATTTCAAAGGCAACATTTTGCAGGATGCAGCAGGTACCTGGAGAGACGTAGCTCACACCGGGCTCAGTCCCAGCCAGGAATCACCCCCTGCTTACAGATGTTTGCTGTTCACAGAGGCCATCATCATTTGGCTCACCAAGACAAACAGCTTGAGCTTTGCACTGTTTCATAAATTTCTGCTTTTTCTAAATGATGACTTATTTTTTTCCTTTCCCTCAACTTTACTGTCAGTCATTATGCAGCAGCCCATGCCTGGAAATGAAGAGCTCCATCCAGAAGTAAAAGCTGCTATAAAAAGAAGAAACTGTCCCCAGGACAGATCCATTTCAGTAAATGGTGAGGGTGATGTGAAATGAAAGTTGTGCTGAAATCATTAGCTCCAAGAACATTGAAAGGACTGAAGAGGTATAAGCTGAAACGTAAGAATTATAAGCTCCATTGTCATTTACAGTTACAAAAACTCTTGCCTGGACAAAATCATTGGCAGAATGAGGCAGGTGATGGCTGTAACAGCAGCACATTTCTGCTCTGTGGGCTTTCTCCTTGGCATTAATAAAAATAGTCTACTTGGAGGATGAAACAGCCGCTTGCCAGAAGGCCTCTGGCTCCCCACACAGTGCTGTTTGGTGAGGAGTGGATGCTAAACCTGGGGAAGGAACACTTGATTGGGAAATTGCAGGCCTCACTAACGCACAGTCTGATCCACTTCAACCACATGTTTTCATGGGCCTCCCCTTCCTTCTCTGGCCCTGAACACTTTCTGAACAACCCTAAAACTCGCAGCATCAATTAATGCAAATGTGACAGGCTTCTCTGATATGTAGGGTAAGGAGTCTTTCAGCCTCATTAGAGAAGGGAAGGGCTTTCCATCCATCTCCTGATTTTGATGGAAATGGTATACAACATGTTTTATCTCTGTGAAACAATAAGAGTGAAGGGGCTGTGAGCCAGGGCCGCCAGCTAAGAGTTGAAGATGAAATTTAATTGGTTAGTAACAAAATTTTACTGCTGAGACAGCTTGTTTACATCTATTTAATGTCATTGCTTCCTGAATTTGTCTATCAGGGAGTGCTGCCTGACTGCTTCAGCCAGATAAAAAACTGGTTTGTGCTGCTTCCAGATTTATCTTCTCTTCTGGCCACCAACAGCCGCTTTTCAGTGTTTCAGTCTCTGTCTGGTAGGGTCCTTTCCCACTGAGCTGCACCTGGGGGCCTTCTGTACCTGCTTATACCATGGCCTTTCACCTGCTGGTGCTGCTGTTCTAATCCCATCCCTTATCTCAGTCCTGGCTCTGTGCCTTTTGTTTGCCATCCCATAGCCCTTTGCCACTTTGCACTTCCATGCTTCCCAAACCTGATCCTTACAACCCCTGAAAAGTGCCTTTTATTTAAGTGAGACATTTCAGCTCTAGCGTTAAATTGTGCAAGGACTTGGCAGCTGGATCTCGGGAACCTGGAATTACTGACTGAGCTCCGACTTTGCAGGACTGAGCCTGTATTGCACTCCAGTTTTCCTACATTTGCTTCAGTCTGAGCTGTGGCTGCCAGCTCCCCAGCGTGCCTTTAAAAGGCGAGAGGATGGGGAAGTGCCTTTGTGCAGCTTGCTGTGCCTGTGGCACGGTGCTGCACGCTGCAGGCAGAGCAGAGCCCACACGCAGCAGTCTCTGACACCTCCTCAGCTGGTGACAGTGTTTGCAGACCTCAGAGTTCATGCACAAGAGGGAAAAGGAGCTCAGGTTTAGGGTAGCTGAGAGCATAATGCACCTCTCTGTGTGTGCAGATGCCCCTGAAAGGACCAATGGATTCTGAAGCGCCGTAATTGGGCCCATTGACATTCAGGGGATGTGCCCAACAAAGACAAGCCTGCACAGCCAGGAGGGCACACCGAAATTGGCTCCACAGTTCAGGGGGGGGAAAACATGAGACTGAAGTGCTGTTGCAGGAAAGCTGAAGGCAGAGGTCTGCTACTCCACCTATATGGCTTCAGGACCATGACAATATTCTTTACAAATGGCTCTTGTTTCTGTTGCCTTACAAAAGGAGGGAGGCAGCAGTAAGGTGTTTCTTTTGAAGTGGGAGGCAATTGTTTATGAAAAGATGCTAGAGAAACAGTCAGATGTACATGAAAAAACTGGCATAGCATGGTTTTAATTTTAAAGCTCAACAAAAAGCAATGGAGTGATTCTTTAGTTAGCTTTATAGCTGGGTGAATCCCAAATTTCACTGTTTGGGTCTTGTTGGGAGGATTATTTAGCCAATGGAAATAATCCTGAGCACTTCCAAATTCTTCAGCTAAATTCTGAAGAAGCTGAATCAGGATACAAGTTCTTGTTACAGAAATAGGGGCTGGCATGGAAGAGGGATTCCAGCCCTCTGAGTACTGCCATACACATTTGTCATGTTCAGGGTATCTGTTTCCCTTAGACCGAGTCAGAGTTATTACATAAGGTTTAACTATTGCTTATACGAACTTCTGAAGGTAATCTACTGCTTGGTTGCAAAATAACTGGCGTTGCAGAGACCCTGAGGCTCAGCTTCTTCTCTGAGAAGTCCTCAAACCCAAGCCACAAGAGGTGCAGAGTTTTGGACTGCAGTGTGTAACACGAGTGATAATAAAGATGTTGTCAGGAGCTGTTAGTAGGCTAAAGGAAATTAAGACCATTGCTCCTGGAAACAGAGAAAGAGGAGCTCATTAAAATGGATCCTGTTGAAAGGAGGCTTTGGGAAAAAAGAGTACACCTTTTCAGAAGTCATAAGAATACTTACGAGAGCCACTTACCTTCCGTATCTATCATTACCTGGTGTTTGGGATTTTGAAGCAGTGTGGGTCCAAACCCTCAGAGCCTCTCAGAGTGACAGAGTTTCAGAAGATAACGCTGGAGAGGAACTCCTCAGGCTAACAGAAATTGTGACATCAGATCATCACTTCTGTGGGTGAACAACAGCAGGTGCACAGCTCTACCACAGGAGATACTCGATACCATTTCTCTGGAACCACATTTTTTAGGTGTGACCTTAGACCAAAACTGAGTGGAACTCAGGATCCTGAGACACTGCAATTACCTACCTGTGACAGAACTTTTAAAGATGGCCAGTTGGCTTTGGTTTTAAGTGAATTGCAGGGTGCTCTTCCCCATCCCCTGGGCCTCTCACACCCATGTGCTACCTCTACAGAGCAAGGCCTTTTTCCCCAGGGAGTAGAAAAGAGAATACCCTTCACACAATTTTGCTTCGCCCATAAGGGCATCAGCCAGGCATGACGTATTCATGGCAACTAACAAGGTTTGTAAATATACCATGTCTAGGAAGTCACTGGTGGCAGATGTTTTTTCTCCCTCACTGCACACAAGCCTTGTAAGCACGAGCACCCTTTCAGCATAGTAGCAAAGGAAAAATACGGTGATGTCTTGCCTTGGAGAGAGAAAAGGCATTGTCTAGAGATGAGCAACCCGTGCTGGTGGGGGGAGCTCATTTGGAAAATTAAACATGACCTTTTAAGCAGAAAATGAATGGATGTAAAGCAGACAGCCCATCAGCTGTGTGAGACAAAAATGTTGCAATCTGGCTAAAAGCACCCTGTGCTTTTTTTGAGCTCTAGATACTATAAAAAGCTGTGGGCACGTGATTTTGCCCAGTTCCTCTGAGTATTGCTATATGCAACCGTTCGCAACAAGAGAAGCAGCAGTGTCTAATAATAAACACGATGCATTCTCAGCACTTGATGGAGAAAATTTGGCCCTGGTGCAATCAATACAATTTCATGAGCCTGACTTTCTGCTGTCCCCACCCTGCAGCTCCCTACATACCCTTGTTCCACTGGCTACAGCTCAGTCAGCTCTGAAATACCTCCTTGGAACCTTGGCAGGTTTCCCCCCAGACAAAGAGCCAAGGCTGGGTTGCAGACCTTGCAGACAAAGCTCCAAGACTGGAGACCAAGCTTCATCCCTGACTCCTGGCAAGCCTTGGCTCCTTCCTGGGCTCAAGCTGGAATGTCACAAGAGCATAGTCAGGATGTGTGTGAGAAGCTCCCTGGCTCCTGGGGTCCATGCAGCCGTGGAAGATGAGTGAGCACTCAGTGTCCCTTAAGAAGAGATTCTCGTAGGAGAACAAGACCCCGGGCTAAAGGAGGCCCCAACATCTGCAGAGCACAAGAGGTGCGCAGTCATTGCTGATTCCACTGAAGCAGTTCAGGTGAAGAATGAACTGCAGAAGCCTGCTGCTGCATTGCAGAAATCATGTCTGTCTTCTCCAAGGTTTCCATCCACATCACAGCCTCTGCTGACCTCTCCTTGGATGTGACACAACCTTCCCTCCCGAGGGGAGGGGCTGCTAGTGAGCCAAAGCTGCCACACACTCTGTCAGTTTGGAGTTGTCTGCTGCCCTTTAGGTCTGCTGCTGCCTCCATCTGTCAGGGCCATTCAGCTGCTGCCTTTTGTCAGTCTCAGCCTCTTGGCTCTCTGAGTAAGCAGTTGCCTGGAAATGTCAAAAAGCCCCAAACCAGAGGCGTCCCATTCCGCCTCTGCTTCTCATCCCAGACAATCTGTGAAAGACCACAACCTTGTGGCTATGCCTCCAGCACCTGAGACCAGGGGATAGCACGCTGCTGTGCCTTCTGTCACAGCAACCCACAGCAAGCCTTTGATCTCAGGCTGCCTTCCTTTTTTAAAAAGTGTGTTTCATTCATCCAAAGTTGCATGGCTGGAGGAGTCTATGCCCACATTGGCACTGGTTTGGAGACTCCATTTGTACATTGGGTTTTGGTTTACTGTCAGTCACCAGCACTTAAAAGTGAAGACAAACCATTCAAGGAATGCACAGGCTTGGTGCCCTCCTCTGTACAGCCTGTGTAACACTGGTTTCCAGGTTCCCAGGAAGACGAGCACGTTGGGGAAGAAGAGCAGGAATGTGTCAAAGAGTCAGCCTTTCATTTCTGTGTTTACATAAATAGAAAGAAATGTAAAATAATGTTTAAAACTCTCCTAAAAATACCAGGCATGCTCTTTCTGCTGACCTTGCATGAAAATGATAATCAAAGAGCCTTTGTAGTTTACAGCATTTTTTAGTCACAGTTCTCTCGTATGGAGATAAAATACTTGTTGGTACAGTGAGTGACAGGGAGAGAAGTGATACTAACAGGCTTCCAATGATGTCATCCCAGGAGAAAAAAGGGAGAAAAAGAACCAGCTGAAAATTAAATGCAATAATAGAAACATGTCTTTTCATATTAAAATGTTGAAAATATGGACATGTAGAGCCATATCACTGCTGGATATAAGTCAGCATAACCCTGCTGACATCAGGGATGCTATATGCCAGTTCACACTATCCAAAGAGCTTTTCCTTTAACTATGTTTTTCTTTCAGCCAATGAATTCCCAAGTATAATTTCCAGCCTGCAACTGGACCATGTGTGCAGGTTTACAGCAGTGATAAACCAAGGGACTGGAGGGATGGCTTCCTATTTGAGAAGACTCTGCTCAGCCGTGCCTGCCTACAGCGTGTCTCAAGAAAACAGTAAAGATGTTTGTCATTTCAAGCAGTAATCCATTAGCTGTGAGGTGGGTGCATAAATATAATCCTTATCTGGCAGATAGGAAAACTGCATTCCTGCAGGATGTAGCAGGTCTGTGGCAAGCACAGCCAGACCTCTGGTCTTCCCTCTCCATGCCCCAGTCCTGCGACTTCAGCTCACAGCGCTGTCAGAAAGCAACTCAAAGAAGGAGCCCTTTACCTTGAAACAGAGCAGATTGCACGAGGCACAAGATATTAAAAGAAACACAAACCAAAAGGCAGAATGCACTCGGTGCCCCTGCAATGTCTCCGCTTATTCACAGACCATTTCAAATCAGCCAAGTTAAACACTGCCCTGCACTGTCCCCACACTCAGTACATTTCCCAAAGACACAGTTTAAAGGCTTTCATCAAGGCACAGCTTAATTTATTTGTTTGCTTCTCCCCTTGCTCGGGAGAAAGCATTTTTGTTTAAATGGGGAGAATAAATAGTCTCCTGACCCTTCTCTCTGCAGCACGTGCTCCTGCACTGCCCTGTGTTTATGAGGCTAATGGGGGAGAATGCTGTGGGAGGCCCTTGTTAAAACACTGGCAGCGCCTTCCCTTTTGTAACAGGATGATTCGGGGATGCATTGTGTTTGCAGAAGCAGGAAAAGGAAGAGCAGGCTAATAAAAAATATCCATTATCGGAGCTTTCTGTGCATAAGGACAGACGGGCAAAATGCAGGGAAGACAACAAATACCTTGGAATAAAGAGCCCATGATGGAGATAAATAATCATGGGGCTCATTCAACAAGAGCCTGCTGTTTAGAAATCCACTGGAACAGCTGCAGCCTACACGTCATTATACTTCTGATCAGTGAGCATTAGGAGCCTTTTTGTGAGTCCCTTGTTTGTTATATCAATCACTGCAAAACAGACTCTACAGACATAAACCCACACAGGAAATATGGGGACTTCTCCTCACCCCAACTTTGCCAGTCAGACTCCATTTTAATCCTTTTAACTCCACCCCTTTGTTTTTCTTTTCTCCAGTGTTCTGGGGTATAATGTACATATTCCTCATCATACTTGTATGGCTTTCTTTTTGCTTTTTGAATAATCTTTTAGTAGAGTTTGATATCATATCACACCTTCTGGCTTGGGAGACACTCATGGAAAGCAGGAGCTATAAAGGTAGCATCTCAGGTCTTACATATCAAACTTATTTCTGCACTTATTTATGGCCCTAGCAGTATCTTGGCAGTGTGACAACATGCTGTGCAGGAAAAGATGTTTTTCCCTCCTCTAAATCTTTTGGGAATGTGATAAAGGAAAATGGCATATCACTGAGAATAGAGGGGAAAGAAGGCCCCTGGATTTTACTGTGAGAAGAAAGATGCATCACTCCTTCACAATCGAGTAGAATAAAGGAATAAAGAAGGAGCTGGGACCTCAACTGATCTCTTTTTATCACAGACCTCTTCCTCAGGCTGGGTGAAAATCATTTGTGTCCCTAAATGGAGTGACCCACAGGCATATCCATGAGGTGGGCCTGCTCCTGCTTTCCTTGTGGTGATGGCCCCTAAGTCACATCGGGTGGCTGCACACATCAGCCACACGAGTGACCTGCAGTTCCCCGGGTGGAGGTTGCAGTAACCCAGCCTCCCCCAGCAGAGGCTGTGTTGGACAGGAGAGGGCAATGAAACTGTTCCCGCTGCCTTCCTCCTGCCACCCACGGAAGCTCATTTGTGAGTTGGTGTCGCTGTGGCTCCTCTGTGGCCACAGACCTTCTATTACAGAATCACAGGAGCACAGAATCTGCTGGGCTGGAAGGGACCCACAAGGATCATTGAGTCCAGCTCCCTGCCCTGCACAGCACTATCCCAATACTCCTCTGAGAGGTGTGGGGTCTTCTGTAGGGACAAATGGTTCTCATGGAATGAGTTGTGTCCAGTCATTTCTGTAAGTCTTTCTGTGGATCCTCACTGGCTTTAGAGTTTAAGCCAACACCAACACAATTCCAGTAAGCCCCAGTGTCTAAACTGGGTCTTTATTTCCAGATTTGTTGGCAGTTCCCTGTTGGGATCTCTCTGCCTTTTTTTTTTCTTTTGTTTTGTTTAACAACTGCACCACTTTTTCAGGAACAGAGGGGAGAAAACAGTTTCTAGCACGAGCAGTGCAGGTTTGGTGCACCACCCACAGATGTCACCTGGCCATTCTCCACCTCTGCCTGATTTGCTGCACACGGTGTGGCCCTTCCAGTGCCCTGGGGAGGGGACACCTCTGCGGTGACAGAAGTGACCTGTGTTCTCTGTGGGTGCAGGCCTTTTTGCTGGCCTCCTCTGCTCATCCTGCTGCAGGCACGTGGACACAGCTTTATGTGTGGGATCCTTTGGATGCTGAGCTCCTTCTCGCAGGTCTTCTCCAGTTTCCTATCTCTCCCAGACTATTAACTTCCCAACAGTGTAAGGGTGACAACACAGCCTATCTAAGCAGGAACCTAAGCATGAAGTCAGTGGTTAACCATAGCTGAGCATGCAAAAATGTAACATGCTGTGTTTCCAAAATGTTTGTTTAAGATTCTGTGTGAGATAACATAATATTATGTAGCAAAATGATGTGATATAATTAAAAAGGCCTCATCCTCTACCCCCACTTCCTGCTATTGGTTGTTCCCTGCTCTCCTTGGAGCCCCCTGGCAACATATGAGCAATAAGAAGCATCAATCACTTACATTCACTTTGTTTTTCTTTTTCACCCTTGTGTTTAATTTAAAAATGACCCAAAGTTGTTATTGAGTTCCCCCTCTGCTAATAAATAAATTTAAAAAACCCTTAATAAATAAAAAAATCAGTGGATCTGCCACTTTCTGCTCAAGAAAGAAACTCTACACACACTGTTATGTTAACCCTCTAGAATACAGTTACACACATACCACTAGCAATGGATCATAATCAGACTTCTCATGTACCCATTAGGAAACTACCCCAGGAATTTTTCTAGAGTTGTTTCATTGTCATTGATTTTTGCCCTACCCAAATGCAAAAAAAGGAAAATCATGATCAAGCAACTACAGACTTTCTGAAGATGATAACTATTGCCAGGTCAGGAATATTTCATGGCTAGGAAAAGTGAGTCATATTTATGCAAAAGGGTTGTCCTGTGGGCAGTGCCGGAGTAATTAGTAAACTTTAATTCCATAGCAAAAATCCTCTTCTGTGCTGGAGAGCTGTAATTCACGGTAACAGTGTTAGTCCAAAGTCTCAGTGCCCACAGAATTTCTCCCTTCAAGCTGGTTTATGCACCCTGAACACCGAGACAGAAGGACAAAGGGACTGGGAAACCTGCTCCTTTGTCCTCCTGTAAGTCTCTGTGGCTTCTCCACAGCTCTCCTTTGTCCTCCTGTAAGTCTCTGTGGCTTCTCCACAGCTAACCAGGGAGGCTGGTGGTGAGGGTGGCCCATACCACTGGCCATCCTCACTGCTGAAAGTGTGGACACCTAAGGAGAACTACAGGGCCTGACCCAGAGGTGACACAAATCAAGAGATTGATCGCTTCAAGTAAACTTGGACAAGGCCTAAAATAAACATGTCATGGTTTAGCCTGGTGGGCAGCTCAGCCCCACACAGCCACTTGCTCATCCCCACTCACAAGTTGGATATGGGAGAATCAGAAGTGTCAAAGTGGAAAAAACTGTGGGTTGAGCCAAAGTCAGTTTAATAGGTGAAGAAAAAGGTTGCACAAGACAGGAAAGCAAAGCAAGGAATCCACTCCCCACTGCCCACCTGCAGATGGGTGTTCAGCCATCTCCAGGAAAGCCATGCTCCATCATGTCACAGTGACTGGGGAGGACAAACAGCATCACTCCAGTGTCCCCCGTTTCCTTCTTCCCACAGCTGTGCCTGCTGATCATGATGCCATATGGTGTGGGATAACCCTTGGGTCAGCTGGGGTCAGCTGTCCCAGCTGTGAACCCCCCCAGCACCGAGTGCAGCCCCAGCCTCTGGCTGGTGGGGGGGTGAGAAGCAGAAAAGGCCTTGACTCTGTGGAAGCTGCTCAGCAATAACAAAAACAGCAGTGTGTTATCAACACTGTTTAACATCACAAATCCGAAACAGCACAGTACTGTGAAGAAATTTTAACTCTGTCCTAGCCAAAGCCAGTCCAGCTGGGAATATCTGAGCTGTCTTTAGACTTTCTGAACACCAGTGACAGCTACTCCGATGTGTAGTTCAAGAGCATGGGGACTCAGCCCCCTGCTTTCCAGACCTTCTTGTCAGGTCCTGGGCAGCCAAGGCCACCAAGGCAAACACTGGTAGGGTGCAGCCTGAATGCTGTCACTTTTCTGCAGTGGGAAGCAAAGGAATCTCCTGCCCTGAGGTTTTTGCAGCACATCACCACCCCAGGAAGGGCTGTGTGGGCAGGCAGTCTATCCATACCCTGGCATAGCTTCTGTTAGCTGCTAATTGCCCTGCAAAACGATTACCTTGGGGTTTCTCAGCCTTTTCCATGCTGTGACCCCTTGTTTGAAAACAGCTGAAGTTTTTTGACACCCCGTCCCTGACATATCTCCCAGAAAAAATTAGCTGGGGCAGTGGTAAATCCTTTGCTGTAGGCTGTAGCTCAGACCTAACAGGACTCGACCTGGGTCATTTGCATTACTTTTTAAACAGCATTTTAACACTGCAGCAGCAGCAGTGGTGTGTGGAAGAGTTTTACTGTGAAAAATGCTGCCTAGTAGGAGGCATGGCCTCTCAGCCTGCAATCCAATATACCCACAATAATATCTGTGACACTTAATGATAGAATAGTTTAGGTTGGGAGGGACCTTAAAGGTCACCTAGTTCAACCCCCAGCAGTCTCTGGGCCAACGCCACTGTGTCTAATCAATATTTACACAGCATCCTTGAGAGCCCAGCACACCTGGGGGAGCAGCAGCACAAATCTGTGTTTCCTGTTGGATCCCATGGACAGTGACTGACTGCAGAGCCATTTAATGCCCCTCCAGCTCCGGCTGAGGGAGAAGGAGAGTAAAGTCAGCCTCTCCCACTACCTCTCCTCACTACAGTCACAGAAGAGGTGCTCTGCCCCCTCTACCATGAGCTGATGGTTTATGGTCTCCTTGTCGTTTGAGTGAAAGATGCCAACAAGGCAGCAGTGTTGCCAGTGCTGTCTGAGCTGCAAGGTGGGGGCATGGCTCAGAAAGCTGAGCAAGTAGCCCCTGCCATGCCCAGGCAGTCTGGCAACAGAGTTCTCAGTGAGATCTTTTATCCTTGTGCTACGAGATGGAATTAGTCTGAGGATTTTGGAATTATTATTTGTCACCAAGATGAGTGGGCAAAGTTTCACAGAAAAGAAATGTACGTGAATTTAGTCACTCCCCAACACCATTCACACACACACCTGAAAAGCACATTTATTTCTTCTGTGTTTTGTTTTGTGTATGAGTTAGACCCAATCACTTCCTTGGCAACACGTGTGCAGGCAAAGCCAGAACTCACACTAGGGTGGGCTGATGCTGCACCTCAAATTTTGCTTTGTATGGAATTTGGCCAAAGGAGACCTGTTGGGGTCACATCTTTTCGTGCTGGTTCAGTTTCAGTTACATTGGAAAATTACAGAGGCAGAGTGAGGACTCATAAAAGGTGTCTTGCTTTGCTTTGATAAAAGTTGTAAGTTATAATTAATGCATGTGTGTGTAAGCACTGTACAGGCACAAAATGGCCAATTTAAGGATGCATGCACAATGACATTTTATGTATCTAATTTCGAAGTATCTGACTTGTCCTAATTTTTTCTTTTCATAAAATGAAAACTGGGCTTCTTTTATATTTGATAAAACATTTGTTTATCTGGTCTTCTCACAGCCCTTCTTGTCTATCTCAAACCATAAAGTCTGCATGTCTGCATCTCTCACCACTTTGTTGGCTTTGCATATGAATGAGCAATATTCAAGACACAAAAGAATTGTGAAAGCCCAGTTGCAGCACTGTTTACCTGCAAGTTTAGCAACATACAATCGAAACCGGAGTGATGACAAAGGAAAGTCCTTGTATTGGAACTTCTGGAAGAGTTAAACAAACCTTGACAGGAGAAAATGATGCTGTCTGCATGTTGGGAAGGCAGACATGGGCTGCAATTGTGTGAAATGCACCTTGATGTGGGAGTGGTGCAAGGGCCCCAGACCAGGTCTGGAAATGGAAAGTGGTGGGTACAGCCCTACTGATGTCGTGCTGTACCCACAGCCCAAATCCTTCTGGGCCTGAGTGCCTGGGCATGTGCTCAGGGTGCAGCACTGTGGTGAAGCCATTCCCTGGAGGGGAAGTGCCAGGTGCCTGAAAGAAATGAGCTGGGTTGGCCAAACCCTCCTGACACCTTGCTGTGTCCTCTGATAAACAGCACTGCTTTCTGTTCCCTCTGGTGTCAGAAGCACAGAACTGGTGCCCTGTTTGCAGCTGACACTAACTTGAGTGGCAGTGTTGATCTGCTGGAGAGCAGGAAGGCTCTGCAGAGGGATCTGGATCAGTGGGCCAAGGCCAATGGCAAGAGGTTCAACAAGGCCAGGTGCTGGATCCTGCACTTTGATCACAACAACCCGATGCAAGAGCACAGATGTGGCCTTGAGTTGCACCAGGCAGGTTCAGGTTGGACATCAGGAAGAATTTCTTCATGGAAAGATTTTTTAAGCATTGGAATGGGGAGGTGGTAGAATCATCATCCCTGGAGGTGTTCAAGAAATGACTGGATGTGGCACTCAAGGAGTGGCATGAGTTGACGAGGTGGTGATCGGTCAAAGGTTGGACTTGGTGATCTTGGAGGTCCTTTCCAGTCGAAATGATTCTGTGATTGTGTGATTCTGTTCACCTAACCAGGACAATTCTCAGTGAAGATATGGACAACATCACCACCTTTCAGCACCTCCTGCAGTGCTCTGCAGCTTGGCAGACATGTCCTTACACCCTTGCCCAGTTAAACTCCTCCTCTGCCCCAGACTGGCTGGCCAGTGAGAGCAGCTGGCTAGGAGCAAATGGTGAGGCGAGGGAGGCAGTTACCCTAAAAAAATTTTTTTTATTTTACATGATGTCAGGCTGTCCAATCCGTCCATATAAAAAGGAGGCAGATGGAGGACGGAAAGATAAACGGAAATGTCAATGTAGGCTATAAACCTGGTGGCACTCGCAGGTTGCACTGTATAATCAAAACAACTTGTGTTGTGCTAACTATCCTTGACAAATAATTGAGGGCTGTTTTAATGCTGCTGCTGCTGCTGGGGTCAGTCCAGGATCCCAACAGGTCCTGTGTAGGATGGCAGAAGGAGAGGGATGCTGTCACTGCTTCCTCAGAGCTGCTTTCCTGACTCAGCTCTTGCACAGAAGCCACACGGTGCCTGAGCATCAGCCCAGCTGGGTGGCTCCCAGTCTCACTCCCAGTCCTTTCCCTGGAGACAGAGAAGCCGTGGAGCTCATTAAGGCATTTCCTCTCCTTGGAAAGACGAGGCCCAGCAGCAAGAGCTGTCTCCCTGAGCCTGGGCACCTCCACAGTGACTCAAGGAGGGGGAGGTGGCTGTGCTGCCCTCTCCTCCTGCCTCCATCCTGCCGGATGCATCGATAGTGCTGAGCCTTTCCCTGGCATGGCCAGTCTGGCTGCAGGGCTGCCATGAAGGCACACAAAGCCCTGCACCCCTGCTCCTCCCTACTCCTGGGACAGGCTCTGCTCCCATCACACGGCTGACACCCGGGGTGTCTCTCACAGGACCTGTCATTTGTAAGTGCAGATGCACCGTGGCTGCATGTGCATCCATAAATACCCCTCCTTCACTCACTTGTGTGCACCTTTGTACAGGTAGGATGGCAGGGCAGGGCTGCCCCTGGGGTTTGCTCTTCCCCTGGCACTCACAGTGGGTTCCCAGCTCGCAGGAATGTCTACTGCACACGTTTCAAATCACAGTCAAAAAACAGGCATCTACTTCACTTTGATTTTAAAAGAAGTCAAGTCCCTTTTCCGAATTACTCAGCTCTCAAATTTCAAAGGCAGGGAACAGACCGCATGTGCAACAATCCTGCTTTATTCACTGCCTGTAATTTGTGGTGTGGCTTCTGCTCCCAGTGTCAGGGAGTAACTTTTCAAAGGGAATTAAACAGCAAGCACTGAGTGCCTCTGGGTGAACAAGCTGTTTTCTTTACACCTGAAGACATTACAAGAGAATCCCAGCCTCTATTAACACAACTGCCGAGCTTTCATGGTGGCAGAGGAAAGCTTTTGAGTATGAACTCTGACTGCTCAGGAACCAGAAGTCAAATGAGAAACATGGAGAATATATCAGTCACAGAAAGCCCATTAGTGCAGGCATGGAGGGATGCAAACAGGATTGCATCCAACAGCAGCCTGTTTGTAAATATTTGTAAATACTGGTTCATATCACTTGGGTATTGCAAATCTCTAAATTTTTGCTTTCCCAGAATTCCTGCTCTCTCCTGAAAACTCCCATTGGTTTCAAGCTGGCATCTTTCAAGGTCACACTGGCCTGCTATTCACTGTTAAAACCACCTCCCATGGAAGAAACCATTAAAAGCATCAGGAATCGGATCACAAGCCATTTACTGCAGAGTGTGTTTCTCCCACTGTGTTTGCTGTGCTCTTAGCTGGCACAAAGGGCTCCTGATCCTGAATGGGGCCTCTGGGCGTGATTCTAAGTGTTAAACAGTAATTATTTTTTGTTAGTTTTGTTTTAAACAAAACACATGAAAATCAGGGCTTGCAGAACTCCCCAGACAAAAGTCAGCTGAGGTTATCATAAACTGCCTGGGTCTGTGGCTGATCATTGCCTCCTCTGGAACATTCTGGCTCTCAGGGAGGTCAAACTTGCCTTGGCTTTCCCTAGGAGAAAATGCTGTAATGCTTTGTATGACACATGTTTTTAAAGTAATTAAAAAAATAAATATGACTATCTCTACATACAGTTTATTTTTATGAGTCTCAGAGAATTGTATTAATTGCTTAATTTATATTTCCATCAGGGTCCATCAATTAAGAGGAATCGGTGGTATTATTATCCTTGTAAAACACCACATCAGTCAAAAATGAAGCAGAGTCAGAGGTCTAACTGTTAATCAGGTCACATTTCACTTCCTGTTGACATTTTTATTTCCCTTGCAGAAAATATTTGACGTTAAGTCTCCGATTATGAGCACTATTCAGCCGGTGCAAGCGCTGCAGAGCAGCAGCCCTGCTGGTGCAGCTGGGAAGAATTCACCACGAGTCGCTTGCCAGGCACCTCCTCAAGCAGCACAGGGTGGATCGACAGCTATTCATCTTGATGATGAATGGGAAATCACTCCAAGGTGAAGGTCAGATTTCCATCTGCACCTCAGAACGCAAGGAGCAGGACCAGCAATGGCAGCAGAGGTTGTTCTGTTGTGGCTTTGTTGCAAGCTGAGCAGTTTGAAGAGTTTGGCCAAGGAGGCAAAAATACCATAATGTGATAAATGTGATCAAGTGTTTGCTGCCAGCAGGGATTCAGTAGGCTGGGCTGATGACAGGGGAGAGGAGAGGACAGCTGTGGTCAAGGATTCGCTTTAAAACAAGGCAGACAGGGAGGACAGTTTTGTAGTTAAGGAACTTGGCCCAGAGGCAGGGAGGCTTTCAGTTATTCAGAACCAGATATTCATACTCTTCTTGAGCAACCTTGAATGGCTTATTTAGTTCTCCTGGGGTAAACTGAGCCTCAGAGAGACATAAAACATGCCAGCCTGAACAAGGTGTTGTTGGGTGGCTGCCGCACCCTGAGCAATAAATACTGGGAAACACAAACCCCTCTCTGCCTCACAAGTTTCTTCCTAGTGGACTTGCTAATCTGCATCCCAAGATAATCTTCTGACTCAACGTTCACTACTACCCGGCACACCACTGGTTCACAGTCTGTAATAAGGAACTAATAATATTTTCCCCTTGTTCACCATATCAGCTGTAATTTCCCTGAGAAGTCCCCAGTCCTGCTGGTGGAATTTGAGTAACGTGCGCTGTTCTTGAGACAGCAGCCTTACACTTTGAGAGCAGCAGCCATACCCAGTGTAGCTCATTCAATCCATTTCTTTCCTATTCCCTCTTTGCTAATGTCTCCTCTCTCTTTATTCATTTTGTCTTGTATATAAAGAGATGCTTTACTTGTTATTGCTCCTTTCTGATGTAAACAGTACCCTCTACCACCCCCCCCAATTAATGCTTTCTCTGGGAAAGTGATGCAGAACGTTGATTAGAGTTGTTTGTTAACAGTGCACTAAAAAATTTTCTTTATTAAAAAATGTTACTTGCACCAGCACCTGCAAAGGACAATCCAGTGTAGACACACAGTGAGGGCTCAGCCAAAGCCAGTAACTTGCTAAAACTATGTTTGTGTTTTAGCATTTTATTCACAGTTTTGAAACTTGGAATAGTCCAACTACCTCCCCAGCTGTCTGAGCTACAGTCACATAAAAAGGGAAAGAAACTACACATGTATGTCCTTTTTGTCAGTCAAACTATGTAAAAGTTTCGACTCTCATGAGGAAGCTGAGTTTTCCACCTGAGAGGTCTGTAGAGAGTTGTCAAGAGACAACCAAAACCCTCCATTCCTGTGAGCTGGGGTGGAATTAGATCGGTGCTGTGGTGCAAAGTCCATTCCTACGGAGTGTAACACACCTGCTGGAGGTATTCTGTTAGCAGCTAAATCTGCAGACCTCTCCCCTCTCTCCTGACACAAAAGGCATGTTTGAGTAGTACCAATTCTCAGATAAGCAGGTATTTCCTCTTATACATATTTGCTTTTTGTGGGGCGTGTGGCACCACATTTTCTCTATAACAGCAGTCTCAAAACTTCTTTGGGTTGCTCTCCCAGTTTGACAACACTGTTGTGAGACCACTGTGACTCAGAATAAGTTTGGGTTTTTATCAGATTCTGCACTAAACCTTTATTTTGCTGAGTATTTTACATGCTAGAGTACATATGCGAGGAGGGGTGGGAAAAGAGTGTGGGCAAGCATGGCATTGGTGAGGCCATTGAAATCACTCTGCAGTCCAGTCCTGGAATACTCAGAAGTTTCCTGAGGCTTCTGGCTGACTCCCAGCCCCTCGAGGGAATCAGCAGAGAGGGTCCCCTCCTGTTCATTTAGAGCGAGCCCTTCATGTGTGTGCCCCAGGCATCAACCTTCTCCTGTGCTGAGACAGAAAGCAAACCAAATCCCCTTCATGTACACAGTCCATCTTGTGGATATAAAGACAAATGTGGGCAATTAAAACCTCCAATGTAAATAAACATTTCAGTCTTAGCAGAGCTGATCCACTGTTGAGCAACCAGTTGGCTCCAAGTGCTGCCATAGCTCTCCAGGGTTATTTGGGCTGTGTGTCCTTCAGGCCCTCTTCATCCCAACTGAAGTATTCAAAAGCCACCAGCCTGAAATCTCCTGATACAGGTGAAGCCCTGGGTAAATATTGACCTCTCCCACCAAAAACTTCAGTACAAAAAAAAAAAAAAAAAAAAAAGGTTTTTCTCTGCAATCTAATTGTGAAAGAGCTTGTTCCTTTCCCTTTGTAATATTTCATAACTGCAGCTGAGTGTGAAAGGAAAGCAAGTGCACATATCTGTGTTTTTCCGTATGTGTTACCTTCAGAGAAAGGACACGGCTTCTGTTACATCTCTGGTTGCATCAGATGGAACAAGATGGGGGATTTTTTCCTGTGTATGACTGTAACTTCTGAAAACCTGCCTTCCCAAGTTGATCAAGCAAGTCATGAAAAATGGCCTGTTTATAAAAATGATGACTCTGATTGAGTTAAAGCACTGTAAGGCAGGCAGTACTGTCCCTAAAGAGAGAAAAATAAAGGCTTTATGGAGAAGTATCTTGTTTTCCTAATAGCTTGGTTTGGAAACAAGTTTATAAAACACATTAAAATCCCCCAGGGGCTTGAGAACTGCAGTGTTTCTGAACAGTCACATTTACCTTGACCTCCCAGCTGTAGGGTAAGGAAAGACTGCCTTCTTTTTTAGCCCCAGGAATACCGTACTTGGCATTTATTTAGCACTTGCAGTTTTAATAGCTCTAGAACCACAAACCAAGAATCCTTGCAGCCCAAACAGTGCAACAGGTTCAGGCACCTTTACTATAACCTGTCTTTCACCCCTTTCCTCATCTGCCTGAATGAAAGTCAGCCCTGTGGGGCTCTTGCCCACCAGGGTTAGAAATTTTCCACAAGAGTCCAGCAGGATACTGTGGGACATAGGCCAGTTGAACAAAAAATGTCCTGTTTCATGTAGGTTGCAAAGAACAACTTTGGTTTTGATCATATTCAAAGTACTGTTAAGGGCTGTGACATGCAGAGACCGGATTTCCATGTGGTTTGTTCATTTTTTTAAATTTAGACTTGACCATGACATCTTGTAATCCTGTTGTCTGCTTTTAAAGAAGGAAGATCTTGGCTCCTACCTCTCACCAGTTTATTATGCAAAGTACTTGGGAAAAAAACGGTGGAAAGGAGAGGCAGGGAGCAGTAAGTGCACAAGCCAGAGACCAGACCCTGTCAGGTTTTAAAATGGATCAACTTCTCCCTTGTCTCTTGCTGCCCTCACTAATGCCTTGGGATTTTTATTTTATTATTTTGACTCAGCAAATTACCAGGGAAGTGGCTGAACCTAAGACTAGCAAGGGAGATTTCTTAGTGCCTGTTCTGTAAAGTGACAGTGCTTTACTTCCTTGACCACAGCACCAAGGTGGAAAGTGTCTTAGGGGCATCATGATCACTAAAGACAAAGCACACAATTGAAGAGTGCATTTTATCAGAGGATCTGTCAATGCCCATCCAGCGTTCTCATGCTCACCTAGAACATGGAATCCTCATCAAATAGAGTAAAATATGGGCGTTGGTGTGTTCCTGAAGCTCTCACCTTCTCCATTAGACTCACATTAGAGAAACAGCTTGGCTTCTCTCTGCGAATGGCACAGCATCAGGGGTGTGGGATGCCTGAAAAAACCACTGCCACCAAACTGGGGGAGCCAGCTGCTGCTGAAGGGGTTTCAGAGAGGCTCGTGGGGTGTTGCCTGCTGCCCAGGCATTCTGTAGGGGAAAGACCAGAAGAGGAGAATAAAGTCAAAGGAAATTTTAAGGAGAGTTCCCTCTGGGAATACAAAGTGGGAGATAATGGTAATAATGGTAGTAGTAATAATAATAATAATAATAGTGACAACAACAACAATCACCTTTTATAATAGCCACGAAGAATTATCTAAAAAAATGAGTGCACAGCAATACAGACTGTAAAATAGGGCTGTCATTCCATATTCCTAGTGACTAGACCTTGCACCCCATTTTCATTCCCAAGTATGCCTTTTTAATTTTATACTTTTAACCATTGGTTTAGATTTATAGCAGCTTAGAACACTGGAATCTCAAATCATGATGGGAACCCCTATGATATTAACTCCATATGGATATTAACCTTCAATTATAATACACTGTTTCACCCTGCTGAACCATTATACTGAATTTTTTAAACAAAGACTATCATTGGGAAGAAAAAAGCACTTTTTTTCATATTAACTTAATTTTTCAGATGTAAGACACCATTTTCCAAAAGCAATGTGTATAAAAATAAAAAATTCTCCAGTCATCCTATGCATTATATAGTACTTAACTGAGAAGAATAGGCATTGACTATAGATTTAAAAACTCAGTAGATCCCTGAGAGCCACTATGTAATCTTACGAATGCAATTATGATTCAAAGCAAATGTTAAAATCAATGTCTTTATGACTCATCATCAGCAACACATCCCTCAGAAGAGAAAGCTGACGATGGAGTTAACTGATGGATGCCTTTCCTGTCATGCTGCTGAGGGCAAATAATTTTACAGCACATTCCAGAGTGCTGAATGACCTGGAGAGATGACAAACCCCTTTGTGAATCCCCTGGGAGCTGAGCTGGAGAAAGGTGGAAATTACCAGCAAAAAATCTGACTTGCTGAAAAAATGGTTACATTTTTCTCAGCCGGATCCTCTGTATCCACCAAAATGAGGATGGTGCTGCAGCAGCCTTCCCAGATTAAATCAGATGACAAAGAGCTGCGCTGAGGAACCAAAAATGTGTGAGTTCATCTTGCTTTTACCTACATGCAGAGGCTGTACTCTGAAAATCTCTGGACTCCATCTAAAAACCTTAAAGGTGGATAGTAGCACAGCTTAATCCTTCAGGGCATTTCTTTAGCCTGGCAAGCTTTGACCATTTCCTGCAGATCTACAGGAAGTTATAGCTTGAGTTTTTCCATACATAGCATGCACTTGGAAGTCTTGGTCACCTTTTTGTGACTGTTTCTTCCCACAGCTGTGTCCTTTAGATCAGAACACAGGTTGTAAGGGGGACTTTACTGCCTTCCAGGGGTCTTTCAAGATCGAGGGACAGGGGAGCAGAGGGCTTGGCACCCTTTGGGCTGCTGCACTGGTGCAATGTGAGGAGTATTGACGGGACACAGGGGTCCCTGGGGCTGGAGGTAGTGGGGTTTCTTTCCAGGCTGAGCTTCACCCTTGCTCTGGTCTCTGACTTTTAAAGGCAAACCTTTTTGCTATATTTAATGAGAAGGGGGAAGACACAGGTCCTGGGAAAGACCTTATCAGCATGAACTTTCTTAACATCGTGGCTTGAGAGTTGCTAGGAATTTCTAAGTAGATACAGCTACTGTCTCCCATTGCTTTAAGAGAACAGACTATGGGTCAGCACTGCTGTTTTCTCTGAAATAGGCATGCGCTGGATGTTTTCAGGAATGACGTGGTGCTTGTCTGCTGTGCATCCTCTTCTGCACTGGGCAGTTAATGAACAAGTGACAGAATGCCAGGATGTTTTCCCAGGGCACATGGAGGGAGGCTGACTTACCTACACAGACTTCAGGGGAATTTCCCTTGGAGATCTGAGATGAAAACCTACATGCCCCAGCAGATAAGTGAGCATTGATAGAGACTTCTTTACAGATAGGTGAAGAGTGAGCTGAAGACTATTGGGAATTGTGGTTTGGAGCTCATGAGGATGCCTCAGAACACAGCAGGCAGGGCAGGGGACAAGGGTGGCTCTGCCCACCTCCAGAGCTCACCTAGTGTGGCAACCACCATAGTCAGAGGTGATTTATGCTTTGGGATGATTGGTGCTGCCTTGGGATAGGGATGACTGGGATTTCTTAACAGGAGCACAGTTGGGTTTGATTTTACCTACAGCAACCTTTATTTCCCCATGCTTCTTTTCTGTCAAACAAGTGATGGCAGTGTGTAAGAGCATGAGGAGCAAGCTGAGCCTCCAAAACCAGACTTTGACACACACGTTGGGCCTTGAGAACTTTGTTTTGCAGTGGAGGCACCTCAAGAACACAGCGCTGCATTTCTTGTTTATTCTCAGGGTATGTGCTGCCAAGGCCTCGTGCTGGTCTCTGCTTCTTGTTGGCTCCTCAGCAGCTCACCAAACCCCAGCTAGCAGTGGCTAATTGCCATCAGCAGGTGAGAAATGCAGTGTCTCAGCAATGGAATTGCCTCCAACTCTGGGACGGGACATGTTCTGGGAAACAGGGAGCATCCAGAAAAAGAAAGGGAGAAGCCTTAAACCTGGGCATCTGCGAAAAGCACCACTTGAGAAAGACATCGGTGCACAGGACAAGTCACATTTGTTTTTTCTAGAGTTAAAATGGAATGATTTACTGTTAACAGGTGGGAATCTTTCAGCACTCACCTTTGGTGACTTCTAGTTGCAGTCTAGTGTCACTTGATGCCTCATTGCCATGTTTTTGGGGGGCTTTTTGCAAGGCTTTAAGCATCCTTCTGAAGCTCGAGGGACAGCGAGGGTATAAAGAGTGTCTTGCCCTTGGACCAGCAGTTCAAACATGGCCCAGAGTCTCCGTGTCTGGAAGGTGACTGACAGACCTTGATGGTCAGTCGGTCACCTCAGGCTGTGGGCAGTTTTCTGCTTTGCTGTGTGCTTTGTTTGGGAACCTGGGATGCCAAGCAATGCACGGCACAGGTGTGTGGTCTGTGTCTTTGTAGCAGCGACTGCTTTCGGGTGATTTTGTCTAGCTAAGGATATCTGTACCATCTTGTCAGTCAGAGCCCACAGCAGAGGAAACAGTGATTAAATCTGCAAGGAGAATATGATGCTTTCCCATCTTCAGAAGATCCTTAGGGGTCAAGGTTGAGTCGCAAAAGCTTTCCAGGCAGCAGTGTAAGCTTCTCTGTTGATAAATTCGAGAGGACTTCATGGCTAGCAATATAGAATCTTGGCAGGTGCTCAGTTATCCCAGCAGTAGGTATGTTACAGGACATGGGAAGCTATGGATGATAGATACATGTTTGAACAGCTCCCTGTTTTAACTGGCTATAGTGAGCCTAAGATTCCTCTGAGGTAGACAAGTGGGCCGTTTCTAGGTGGTTTAAGCAATGAGAAGATTTCAGTCCTGCCAAAAAAAAAAAAAAAAAAAAGACACCACATCTTCTCCAAAAGAAATCCCACATTAGGTCTAAGAAATCCCACATTAGGTCTCATGTAGGGATTGCTGGTGAATATTGGTATTAGCATATGTGCTGAGCAGTTCCACATCAGTGATGCTGCATGCAGCTGCTGAAATGGAAAAGCACTGAATAGCCTGGGAACAATGGGAGAGATCCCTGGATTCTCATGCGAGCGGCGTGTCCGTGTTTATTTGTCTGCAGTGGCGCCGATGCTCGGGGATCACCAAGGGCAAATTCTGCCAGATAGAGATCAGTGCACGGGCAGAAAAAGTAATTAACATTTTATTATCATCCCGTTCATGTGCAATTAAAATAGAGTCGATTCCCCTTCAGATAAAGGTGCATAAATAAGTAGAGGCTGGCTGTGGGTCCTAAAGCAGACAAAGGTAACCTGAAAGTCGAAAAAGATCACCTGTCAGTTCTGTCCCTCACACTGAGATGCTGCAGGAGAAGGAGACAAGCAGAGCACATGGGAAATGGCACGCTCAACAGTGAGATAGCATGCAGACAGCTCCGTGTGCTTGTAGTTTCAAAACCCAATTTTAATTGCTGTGGGTTTACAGGTTAATGAAACAATACATTCCTTCCAAAGAAACAGCTGTTTGGTGGATAATTTTAATCACAACCTGGTGATTACCACCCATGGGAGTTCATCTGAGCTGCCAAGTAACTTTTTTTACAAGGAGTAAAGACGGTCCCGAGCCTGTAGCTGGAGAACTGAACAAGTGGAAACAACTGAGCAAACTGAAATGCTTCTCCGTCCCTTGCATGCGTATGTCTGAGTAGAAAACGCTGGGGAACACAGATCACTTTGTCCCAGGAGGACAGCACACCACAGTCACTGGTGCTGACCATCATCAGCTGGTGCGAAATGGCACAGCACATCTGATGCCAATTGACTGCTCCCCAGCACGCCGCCGCCCATTAAGCAGTTTATTGAAGTGCTCCGTTTGGACAGGCTGCTTTGAGGCAGCATCCACTGCTGAAATCGCTGGAAAACCTCTGGAATCAGGGCGCCTTGGGTCAGACTAATTATTGGTCACTTAGCCCGACATTAATTGTCCCAGCAACCATGTGGGATAAAAACAGGCTTCTGCCTGTCTAGGGTAAACAGCGCTAGTGACACTCCCTAAAAATCAGACAATGTGTCTGGTGAAAGCTTTTAGAGCCTTTCACAAGCTGCAAAAGAGCACGAAGGCGATGGGGTGGGTGCATTATTGTTCTCATTAGAGCATCATCTGCCAATTTATTGCAGCAAGAAGCCAGCAAATGCGAAGCCTTGTCTGTGTAAATAAAACCCCACAATGCTCCTTATGCAACATTTAAGATATTCAGGGGTTGGGCACGTGGGGGGTTCTGTGGATGTGGCCCTCACTGCAGTCTGGCTCTATTTGGAAAAGCAAGGGGAGGACAGTGGAGAGGGCAGTGAGGTGGCCGTGACAAAGATCTCAGCCCCTGGCTCCAGTGAGGGCACTGAAGGCACCAGCTGGGGCCTGGGCACTCCAAAAGGGGACAGCACATGGGCTCCCCAGGGTTTCATCATAATGAAAACCCAGTGCTTCTCACCAGACTGTAAATTTTTATGCATGGAAAGAAATAGCATTGCTATCATAGGCACGTGCTTCCAGACGCACGTTTATTTGATAAGGTGGATTGATTTTTTTCCCATCTTCGCTTCCTTATGGCCTGGATCCTGCTGCCTTTGAAGTATGTGGTTTCTGTAGTGTAAGATCAAACATCTCAGCAGCTCTTGGATAGGAAGAATCCTACACTGCAACTGTCCATCCCCACACAGCCATCTGTCTCCTGTCCTTCTCATGGACAGGCTAATTGTTTCACTAAGGATGTGCTGGTGGAAGAAATCCTATTATTTGGGAAGCACTGGGGATTTGGCCATTCACTTACAACAAAATTTGCTGCATAACAGACCCTGTGCAGTAACAACAGGCACCCCTCATTCTGTTCCTTACTGTACAAGCTGAACAGGGACTGCAGGTCACAGTGGTGTGAGCAGCTCTGGACCTCTCAGCTCAATCCCTGCTGGCATTAGCTGATTCCAGGAGCATTAGAGGTGTCACTCCCAGGCTGGTGAAAGCATCTGGAAGACTTGGAGCCATCACCAACCCCTCTAGGTCTGGATTTGGCTGCAGTCCAGCATCTGCACAGTGAGGCCTGGGGAACTCACTGGGAGCTCTGCACTCTACTGTAATACAGAGGCAAAGGATTAGTGAAGCCCTGCAATGCTCCAAAGAGCTGTGTGTGCTACACATGAGGCTCTTTGCTCCAGCTGGGGAGGCTGCAGGATTTATACGAGCAGGAGTAGCCACTCCAATTCTAAAAAGAAGCTAAAATTCAGAAGTTTAGTGAAGTGGTGTACGTTTGCCCTACTTTCAGACAGACCTTGAGGTATCTTAAGATGGACCTAAATCTTCTTTCCTTTCTCAGCAATAGCACCCCATCTCCACGGAGAGAAGGAAACTGGAGAGAGTGGAAGAGCCTGATGAGCTGAGGGCTCCTCTTTGCTGTTCTGAGCTCAGCTGAATCCACCTGGTGAAACTTGCCCATCTCTAGTGGGCAGCGACACATGGCAGCTGCTGCCCTGCAGAACAGCCCAGGGCAAGGGAAATCCCAACACATTCAAGGCCTTCCCACCACCACGCTTCAGAAGAGTGAAGCAACGCAGGGAACTGCTCTGGGGTTCAGCACTGACCTCACAGCGTCTCATGTCCCAGCTGTGGGCTGAGGGGGTGGGTTGGACCACCTGCACTACTGCAAAAGGCAAGGGTGAGAGGGCGCCTGTGTGAGAGATTGCAAATGCTTTACCAACGCTGCAGCCCTGCGCCGGGTTTCAGAGCGCCGCTGGCACTGGGAGGTGTGCTGATCATCAAAACCTGGAAAGGAGCTTCTGAAGCAGCATCTGCTGCCATCCAGCCCGCCCCTGGTTTTCAGAGGAAAGAAACTGCCTGGCTGGCTACAAAAGCATCTCCTCCTCGGGAGCTCGCTGGAGAGCTCTGATACAGCCGCCACCTCCCAGGGGAGGCTGGGATCCCAAGCACCTCAGCAAATCCAGGCTGAAATGTTTTCCGGTGTTTGAAGTCTTGCTGGCCACTCCTTTTCCTTTGTGGCCGTAGATCAGAGAGAGTGAGAGAGAGAGGGAGAGCAGAGAAAGCAGATGGTTTGTCTAAACAAAGGTCAGACTCGCTGCTCGGGAGGCAGCAGACCAGTGTTGTTCTGCAATGAGCCGTGTAACGCTGTCAGGTCACACAGCTAGAGAGTCCCCTGGGGAAGGTGAAAGCATTACCCCACTGATGCCATTCCTATCTTTTATGAAAGCCTGCACAAACAGACACAAATTGTGCAATTAGCTAATACTCAGACAGCTGGTACCTTCTAAGTGACTCAGATAAGAAAGATCAAGCAGTAAAAGCACCAGAACCTCCTGCTTAAAACTTCCTAGAGGTGCAAAACCATGCCCCAAAAAAGAAAACCTTGTTTTCAGCCATGTACCTGAGCCTATTGCCAAATGAAGTCAGCAAACGTACAAGAGAGACATGCAGGTAACTAGCACTGACTACTCCAGCAGCTGGACCTACGAGGGCAAAGAAAAGCTAAAATTTATTTCTTGCACAGCATCAAAGACAGAGCTAAAACAAAATGTAGACAAGCTGCATAATCACATTGCTTAAAGTTGTCTTTTACTTCTCATTCTTTAAGAAAGAAGTATTGTTTTCTATCTAAGAATGGCTATAGCCAAAATGTAAAGCTCTTGGGGGAATAAGTGAAATTCCATACTCTTTCAGTAGAGCAGACATCACTAATTACCTTCTTACCTTGTAGAATGTCAAATTAGCTGGAAAAAATAGATCAAGCTACTCTTAAGTACAGTGATTAAAGTGATCAAAAGCTCGTAACAGCACAGAGAGTGCAGCGTGGTTGTAGTTGTGCTCTAACACCTGCACTTCATGATGGAAGATAACAACAAGAGGCCAGGAGAAATGTAAACATGAGCATTTTGCAAATGCTCACATCGAATTTCAGGAATCATCCCAAATGTGGACTTTGGGATTTCATCTCAAGCTTCAATCTCAAGCTGTGTTTTTCCAAAGCAAGGCAAGGCTTGTGGAAAGAGGTGATATTCCTTCTTCTGACCTTCAATCATCCTGGCTACAAAACTCTGTTATGCCATTATTCTAAAGGCTCATTAATATCATCACAGAATGTAAAGGGGAAGGGCGGGGGTGGAGTATTCTGAAACATAAGGAGAGGCCATGCAGATTTAAAAGACCCAGGCCAACTTCTGTGTCAGCATTCAAACCAACCTTCAGATTTTCTTATAAAGTCTACATAGCCATCCCCTCTCTGTCAGGAACAGAAGGATGGATCTCGTTACTTCACTGTATTTAACATTTTTCTTGGCAGTGCTGCTGTGTGGACTAAATGCTGACTGTCTCTACGCATTTGGAACCACCCCATGCAGAGGTCAAAGCCTGGACTTTTCCTAGGTGTCTTTAAGAAGCAGCAGTGTCTAAGCCAGCAGACTAAATTTCTCACATAGTCCATGGAGAAACACAGGCATCAAAGGAGGGTAATCTATTCAAACTCCCAGCTCCCTTCCTGGCCCTCAAGGCTACAGAGCTTCCTAACAGACCACGCTCCTAACACAGGGGCTTCCAGTGATATGGCAAGAACTAGGTGCAATAGACCCAGAGCTAAGTGACTCACCCAGTGTCATACTGGGAGCCTGTGGCAGAACAAAACGTAAAATCGCGTTTCCCTGGGTCCTAAAGTATTCCATTGTAATCAAATGATTTTGTTGCTTTGACTGTTTCCTCAGCAAGGTGGCAGGTAAGTTCCTCTCGGACATTTAGGTTTGTTTAAGCCAAAAATCTGCAAGAAAAGAAGCAGGTGAAAGCTGTGAGAAATGGTAGTCACAGTGTTCATAAAGTTCCTCCTGTATCATGGAGACAAGAGAACTTGTGTTAAGTGCAACAGACTTGGAGCTAAACCTATGAACTCCATATGAAATAAAATTGGCTGTTTTCATAAAGAGATCCCCCAGATGAGTAATAATTTTTGTTGAGAGGTCATTTATCTAAGGAATGGCAAATAGATACTCATCAATGGGTATAAGCCAGAGTCCTCTAAACACTGTTGCTTTAGTTTACAGCAGGACTGAATTTGACCCATCTAACAAGAAGTTTGATAATTGGGGTTAAGCTGCTTTGAGGGATCTGGAATGATTGCTTCTGCTCTTGGCCTTGAGTTTCTTCAGCAGGCAATGGGGACTATTCTATAAACTTTTCAGACATTACTGGAAATTCTGGAGAAGATAGGATTAAGACTGATCAAATATATACAAGTATTGTCTTTGGCATCCTCATAAAGTGTTGTGAGGTAGAAATTCATTTTCTCTCTGAAACTGAGCAAAATTCAACCCCAAGGTGCAGGGACATTACATTTTGCACGGAAATGGAGACTGCAAAGAAATCAGGAATGAGAAATTTTGAAATCAGTTTGTTAACCAAAAGAACTGTTCTGCTAATTTGCATTTTCTGTCCTGCAAAATGTAATTTGGGAAGAAAGAACCTGCCCCAGTCCTTTATTTCTTATCTAGAAATGATTTTTTAATAAAAGGTAGGCAATGTTCCTGTCATACCTCTGTTCATTAGCAAATCATCTGGAATCGCTCCTGTTGCTCCTAAACATCTCCATCTTTAGGAAGCAGGCAGCAGTGTCAGTGGAGCACTGCTCATTGCAGAGTGCCCCGGGAGCTTCTGGCTCTCCGTGAGACAGAGAAGGAGAGGAACTGTCTGAAAACTGCTGAGAGCATGGGGCTCTACGATGGTCAATATTTCAGGTGCAGAGGAGAGGATGGGGGAGGGAAGTGTTTAGCAGCAGTTTATTCTCTATCGAATGTGCAGCTTGGCAAGCAGCTCAGATTTAAGAGAATTCAGCCTTTTCCTTGGCCACTGTTGCAAGCACGGACACGTGTAGGCATCTGACTGAAGACCTGCGTGTTTTCAGTGTTTGCAGCAAAGCATCTCCACTGCTGCTACTGAGAAAGGGAGGGCAATATTATTTTTCCTGTATGTGCAGCTAACAATTCCTGGAACCTCAGCTCTCCTCCCACTTCCCTTTTACCCTTTCCTGGCTCTTTTCCTCTGGGATTTGACAATACCAACCTGAGGCTCTGGGTTACCCCTAACGTTGCTGTTCCTTTCAAATCTTGCAAAAGACGTAAAAAGTGAGATTGGTGGCTTGCTTTTGCATATAAAAACCACGGGGAAAACAGAGATAGCACAGATCTCCTGGGCTTTCAGCTCTGGGCGGATCTGTGGTGCTTGGAGCAGTGGTGTACAGCACTCCTGCAGAGCCCACGCTATCCCAGGACACCCACTGTGCTGCTGGGTACCACCTCCTTTCTGGATTCCTGCCACTTTCCTCAGGGCCTGGCCTCAGTACTCCAAATCCTGAGCCAACTGTGACCCTGGTTTAATCCTTGCAGCAGTCACCCCGCTGGCACAGCCTTGTGCCAGTGGCAAAAGTAGGGAAGAGCCTGATCCCACAGGAGACCCAGGAGATACCTGAGGGGATGCGGCTGTACTTAAGAGGCTCATTACTTAACACCTCTTCCAGGCATTGAAATCTCAGCGTGCAGTGAATGGCTTCAAGAAAGATAAACACAAAATCTGGATGCAGCATTAGAAATGGAAATGATGGGGTAAGGGAAACAGTGAGTGCCACAAGCTTTCTTGCTGTCTCTGTGCGTGCAGCTGGATTGAATGCCGGACCTGCTTTTGTGCTACAGCTCTAAATCCCTTCTGGAGGGCAGAAAGAGGCAGCACAGGAGTAAGAATGGCAGGATGCAGCTTTGATTGGATAGTTCCTGCAGCCAGGGAAAGATTTGGCTTTGCTCAGACACTTCCTACAACAGTGGTCTGTGTCAGGGGGAAGCTTTTTTTCTGCCGGACTGTGAAGCAGGGAGATGTCTGTCTTCCCTGTCACAGAAGGAGTGTATGGCTGATCCCTAAAGGCAACCAATTCACCTGATTTCGTCTCATGCTCTGACCCTAAAATTGTCCTTCCTGAACATTTTCTGCATGCAAGGAGGGCTGGAAACACAGCCCAGTTTGAGACCATAATAATGCAGACCAAAGCCTTTTTATCACTGCTCACCACGGCAGATAGACCATGGCATGTGGGCCCCTGCCATGTGCTGGGGCAGATCTGTCGTGTGGGGTCACTGCAGCTAGAGAGAGGCCAAGCCCTGTGCTGGGGCTGTCACTGTGCCACCTACAGGGGTTTCTTTGGGTAGGTGTCCGGATGCAGTGTGCAGCTTGGCTGGAGATCGTGTGCCCTGGCATGGCCAACAGCAGCCCACTAGACACTGAGCAGGGCATCTACTTGGGAAGTGATTCACTGCTACATTTACTGCATGATTGGACAGTGTGGGAAGCCATGATGTGATATTTCTTAAAACAAGGGCTTTAGAAAATGTTTTAAAGTTCTGTTTGAATCATTTTGTTGTGTTCAAGTAGCGGTGTGTTGTCTTTCTTTCTCTGTCTTTTCTAGCTCAGAACCTAGAAAAATCCATTTTCAGTGTTTAAATGTGTTGCTGCCTGTTTAATGCCACAGTAGTGTTCACTGGAAAGCCCTACAAAGGCAAAAGACTTTTGACCTATGCTACAAGGGAAGGTTTGTCTGAGGAAAGCACCAGTGAAAGCAGTACAGCCATAATAACTCTATTTCACCATGCATGCACACAGTTCCGTATTAAGTATTTACATTTATAAAGTTCTGTCCACTACAATGAGGACTTGGTCAAAATGAAATATAGTCAGCTGTACCCACACTGATTCTTAAATGATTCCTCTGATCCCCTTTGCCCCTACATCAGCAGAAACCTCTTCTCCCCTCTACAATCCCATCCACAGAAGCAGTGGCAGCAGCCAGTGCAGTGCTATGGTCCCAGTGAAGTTGCACTGGTCTCCCACCACTCAGGAGACAGCCTTTAGGACCTTGCCCTGAGAAATGGGCAAAAGAAGGCAGAACAGCAGGATTTTCCCAGCTGTCTTTGGCCTGGTTGCATTTTTCTCAGTTCATTTTCACTCTCTGTCTCAGAGGAGCTGTTAGCCACCTTGCTAAGCAGGGTGTTTCAGCTCTGTAGGGTGCAGCTTTGGTGTGCACTGATGGCAGCTATTTGCTCAATTTCCCATTGCTCAGGGCCAGCCTGGGGTAAAGCAGCACCTTCTCCTTCTCACTCATCCCTGCTGGAACAACACCAGCCCTACCTGCATGAGCTTCACTTTCCTTTTTATTTAAGGTACAAATTAGCAGCCAAGAGAACGCCTGGGTGTCAACCCCTGGCAGTCCTCAATTTCCCACTGAGGGGCAGTGGAAAATGAGAAATGGAGAGAAGAGCTGGAAAAAAAACCCCAATAAAATAACAAACTAATACAAGATGTGTCCTAACTCCCTTAAATTGTAAGATTACTTGGGTCCCCATATTTTCACAGTCTTATGGTTGTGACAAGAGGTATATATATATATCTATATACATAAATAGATCTAGAAAAACAAGGGAGGTAAGATTTCAGGGCACAGAGCAGGTCAGGTAGACAGTACCACCGAAAATATTTAGGTAGGTGTCACGGGGCAAATTCACTGAACATGGAATAGGAGCCGTGTGATATTCAGGAGTACAAGTATTTACAGAAAGATTCAGCATTTTGGAAGTTTCTGCAAGAAGGTTTTGCCGGGGAAAATTTAATCCACATCTCCCACATACCTCCCCAGTGCTTAAACTGCAAGAATATACTTGTTCCCTAATTACAAAAGAGCACCAAGGATCTGTTAGTGTTTCTTCCAGTGGGATTGGTGAGTGTTGGCATAATCAGAGAAACTCTTAACTGCACACTTCCAAGTGTCCAGATCAGCTCTGGAGTTTGGAGAGCAAAAAAAAATGAGGACAAAAAAAAAAAAATTGCTGAAAAAACAAGGTGGTAGATCAGAGTGCTTGTTGCCAAGCTAAGTGGCATTTTTTAATTCTCCATCCAAATCAGATAATTTAGGAAAAGTAGTCCAGATTAAATTGATGACATTCCACATGCCTTGCACCTGTTCTTAACGGGGTGAAATTTCCATTGCCCTCTAGAAAGGACTTAGTTAAGGTCTCAGTATCACCTTGGAACGTACCCTGACTGGATTGTGCAACCTTTGCTCACACTGCTGCCCTCAGTTCAGGAGGCTTTTTGCAAAAGCCAGCCCTTGTACTCCCTGAACCACTTTCGTGGATATTTGCACCTTTGATGTGGAGGTCCCCTTTGTAGTACCTCCTAGCCAGGGATCTCCAAGACCCATATAAATATTAGTTAGGAAATTCTAATGTAAGCCTGTGAAGTGGTTCATGACTTCTTTTTGTTCCACAAGAAGAGTAAACAGAGGTGCCAAGCACGTAAGTGCTTTGCCCAGTATTAGAAATGTGGGTGGAACACAATTGGCACAAAGGATATCAGTGGAAACTTAGGGTCCTGTGCTCAAATCCTTGCCGTTTACTGGCAGAGCTGCAATTTTGAGACTTCATTTGCACTGAGAGTTCATTTGGCCTTGGTCAAGCCTCTCGATTCCCGGCCATTTCATTTATTTGCCTCTGAATAGGTGTGATTAAAGGAAATAGGAGTTTGTTGCCAGGCTGACTCTGCCCTGTCGGCAGCAGGAGAAGCTTTACCAGGATGCTGGGCAGTGGAGGGGGATGCTCCAGGACTGCCCGCTGGGTGTGAGGGTGGGTGACTGTGTAACCTCAGTTATCTACAGGCACGCAAGCCGAGGCTCCTTTCCCTCTTACCCCTCATTGTCACCTGGATGGCCGGGTTCCGGTGCTTTTGTGTGGAAAACAAGGGCTGAAGGTGCCCCCCAGCAGGCAGCTATCGATGATCTCCCTCGGCAGCGCATCACCACCTCGGCGAAGCCTTCACCTGTTGTCTGCCTGGCTCCCCCATCACCGCTGATAGCATCGCCGCCGTGACCTTGAAATCCTTCTCACAAGTGCCACCCTGTCTCTGAGCAGTGGGAAATCAGATTTCCCTTCCCTCGGCACGACTCCCTGCATTTTCATTTCTGAAGAAAGAGCCGGGGAGGGGATGGAGCTTTTCCCTGTGCAGCAGTGACTCTATTTGCAGCTGTAGCCCCACAGATTGCTTCGCTCCTCTGCCTTATCACCCAATACCACCTTAATGCATGCAGCTACGCAAGGTTACTATTAGTGACTGATATCACCGGCGCTGCGGGCTGGAGCTTTTAACCCTGGATGAACCAAAATCTCTACACCACATCCTTAGCACTCCCTGGATTTTCAGATATCAGTTATTATTATTATTTTTGAGCTTTTTTTTTTTTTTTTGTAAACCAGAAAATACAGCAAGTTTGTTATTTCAGAGGGTGACAAAGAGAAAAGTCAGCCATTCTCGAGGACCAAATCAATCAGTGGTTTACCTTGCATGGAGTGACTGACAGCTCTGGCCCTCTGGCATTGTAATTTATTTTCCAGGCTCAACCCTTTGCAAGTATCACATGTCATGCTTTTAAAAATGTATATATAGAACCAGCTAGATAGTTATATTTAGTGCAACTGTAGGTACGGAGGCATTTCTTTTTTTAGCTTCTTTTGGTGCAAATATAGGAGAGAATCGAACAACCTCTCCTCACCTCTCTCCTGTGAAAGTGTCCCTTCCATCTGGCAACGTGCCCAGAGGAGTCTGCAAAGCTGCTTTTGAGGAAGGGCTGTGAAAAGAACCAGTCAGAGGAATGGTGAGTTTACAAGACATCCCCAATTTTCAGCAAAAGGTGCAAAAAAAAAAAAATCTCATTCCACCGTGGAATAAAAATGTGGTGCAGAATAGAAATAACAATTTCTCCCCCGCGCCCTGGAAGGTCGAAACAATTTATTTTGACCTTTTAAAACCTACCTTGAGGCTATGCAGGTCACAGGAGGGGCACCAGTTGGTAAGTGGGAAACCCCAAAGAGCAGGGTTTACCCCTTGGTTAAGCACCTGCTACAAGATAAGCATCCTGACCTGTATCAGCAATAGTGTGCCCAGCAGGACTAGAGAATGGATTGTCCCCTGTATTGGGCCACACCTCAAATCCTGTGTCCTGTTCTGGGACCCTCAGTTCAGGAGGGACATTGAGGTGCTGGAGGACGTCCAGAGAAGGGCAATGGAATTGGAGAAGGGTCTGGAGCACAAATCCTACAAGGATTGTCTGAGGGAGCTGGGGGTGTTTAACCTGGAGAAAAGGAGGCTCAAGGGAAACCTTATTGCTCTCTACAAATACCTGACAGGAGGGTGTAGCCAGGTGTGTGTCTGTCTTTTCTCCCAGGTAACAAATGAGAGGATGAGAGGAAATGACCTCAGGTTGCTCCAGGGGAAGTTTAGAACGGATATAAGGAAAATTTCTTCATGGAAAGGGTTTTCAAGCATTGAAATAGGGGGGAGGTGAAACGCCTTTTGAAACGCATTGAAACGCCTGGGGAGGTGGTTGAGTCACCATCCCTGGAAGCATTTAAAAGACCTGTGGATATGCCACTGAGGGACATGGTTTAGGGGTGGACTTCTCAGTGCTGGGTTAAGAGTTGGACTTGATGATCTTAGAGGTCTTTTTCAACCTAAATGATTCTATTCTGTTCTATCCTGTCCTCCAGTTCAGGATCCTCCAAATTTACCCTTCTTGGCAGATTGGTCTTGGTCCAGGAAGGGGAAGTGCTACCAACTATGTGAGACCCTCAAGGCTCCCAACCCTTCTTGATGACTTCCATCCTGGTTAATGGGGCATACTGGGACAGCTCCAGAGTGTAGGTGAGGAAACCAGGAACTGAGGAGTCTGTTTGGGACCGTTGATGTCCTGTCTATATCCCTGCAGAGCATGTCTAACCACACAAATGCACATTTTCCAAGAACAAGTATTTCCAGGAAACAACAACGGATCCAGGCAGTCCTGATTTCAAACTGGGCATCAGAGAGGCCCTTGGCAGGGAGCTGGTGGCTGCAGGAATGAGCAGCACAGCAGGGGAGGGGGGCACAGCATCCAGGCATCCCTGGGGGTGTGGGGTCCCTTGCCAGCTCCCAGCTGTTCCTGACAGCTGAATTCCTTGGCCTGACAGCAGCTGTAACCTCTGAAAGGCATGAAAAACAGACAAGTTTAACAAGTACACAGACTTCTTGCTGGATCTGAAAACAGAAACCTCTCCTCTGGCGTGAGAAAGGGTTTGTGTGTCCCAATCTATCTCTTTTCTCAGGCTGTTATCAGCTGGTCTGATAAAAGGTGTTACTCCTCCCTGCATTTCTCACTTCACTTTTACAGTCGCCCAGGAAGGGTACAGGCTTATGAACTGCCTGTTATAAATGCACCATAAAAACAAACACTTGCATTTTTCAAATGCCATCGTCCTTTTATATTTCAGCTTTCCATTTCTGGTCTGTTTGGTATGTCCTGGTCTGTCCACACATGGGCCCTCTCATTTGTACATGCACAAATCAATTGGCATGCACCTTTTCCTGTGTAAATAAGCTTGTTCCCTGGGCAGTTGTATGTCACAGGCTGGTGACACCTTCACATCTTGTTTTAGGAGCTGGAGGTAGGTTTTTCACACCTTGACCTCAAACCTCCACGCACAAAAAAATATCTTTGCTCTTAAACTCTCAGGCCTTGTTTTTCACACTTGCCAGCAAGACAGAAGATAAAGCACACTCAGACCTAAGAATGTATTTTATAATCATCGAGAAAGCAATAAAATCTTCTGCTTCGAAGCAGAGATACATAATCCATGTGTATCTGCCTGAGGCTGGTCGGAGCAGAGCTCCCACAAGGCTGAGATGTGACGGACACAAGGTGATGGATGCAGTGTCACAGGCTGTTTGGAGGTGGCAGCATTCATATCCTGGGTATTGGTAAGGGCTTGGAAGTTATTACATCCCTTGCTCAATGGGGGAGAGAGATAAGGAGCACTTTCAGCAAGGTCTAAACACACGGGGCGGTGATAAATGCAAATCCCTCAAGCTCTGCACAACGGGGCTAATGGGTCTTCAGCTTCAGCAGAAAGAGAGTCACAGTCTGGCTGACCTCGTCCAGGAGGACAAAAGACAAAAAGATGAGAAACTGTAGGAAGGAGCAGCTGTGACAGAAAGAGGGAGAGGTGTTTGGGTTCCAGAATCTCAGAGATGTGGCCACAGTCTCCATGGGGGAGACAGGCCTGATGGCAATTTGGGCAAAAGCATTCAAGTGACAGGGTGCACGTTTGTCTTTGTTGAAACCAAGCTTTTTGCGGGGGTTGTTGAAGCCAGCTGACTATCAGCACTCACCCTGATGTGGGATTCTCCAAGACAGAAGTCAGCCCTGGGATGTGCATCGTGGGAGCCCTGGGGTGTTAACCTGCCCCTGCAGTGGGTCAGCCTCTCCCTCGGGCTGTGATTGCTGAGGCCACGGCCAGCAAGCCTGCCGAGGTCACTGGTCACAGGGAGAAATGCCCTTGGGACACAGGGAGACACTGACAGAGCAGGAACTGACAGCCCTGGGATCAGCCCTGCCGGGATCCCTTTACGCAGAAGTCTGAATGCCTGTGGTGTGCTGGTAAAAGAAACACATCTTTCCCTTGCCATTCTTCAACCCTGAGTGATGCATAATCACCAATATTTGCTGAAGCTGCTTGTTAATGATGTTTACCGGAAGGTATTTCCTGCTGTGCCCTCCCAAAAGATGTGATGCTGTCCCACAGAGCAGAGCACAGCTCTAAACTGCCAGGAAGTTAAGGCAAAAATATCTCCTTTCCCGAGGTGTTAAATGACTGGCATGGACTCGCCTATGCAGTGTACTCTGCTCCCCTCTCTGCCACAATCAATACCAGTCTGATTTCTTTATCATGGGGGATGGGGGATGGAGATGAGTGATCCTGCTCATACCTCAGCTTTGGCATTTTGATTCCCAAACAGCCCATTCGCTAGTAGCATAAAAATAATGTAAAAACAAATAGATCAAATAAATGTAGCTTGAAGACATCTCTATTACAGCCCTGCTCTGTATTCTATAAGCAAAATATGTACTGTGCATACAAACACCGGGGGAATGAAGGGATGCAGGTATTAACACTGACACATCAAGTGGTTCCTTCATGAGACCATATTATCTATGCAATCACCTACAAGTATTTACATTTCATGAACGAGGTTTTCCAAACATCCCCCCCCCCAGCTGCACCACCTCGTGCTGTTCTTGGATGAAGTTCAGGCAAAGAATGAGGCCAAATCAATGCCTACAGAGGGTGTCTTTACAAAAGACCCGGTTGCAGGGTGAAGAAGTGGGTGCTGGTGACCTTGAGTTGGGGTGACTGTGGCAGGGATGGAAGTAAAGCATCATGTTTGTGGAAGACGTCATTCAATAGCCAAGACAGGCAAGTCCACTGGAAGAAAAATGGTGAGAAAATCCCTAGTTGGGTTCAGCCTTGATCTTGGCTACAAGGGTTGAGTGTGGTTTTCCCTCGTACTTTGGCATTGGTTCTTTTGAGCACAGTTTAGCTTAGGTAGGCCTTGCAAACTGTTTCCCAGGACTCCTCAGTGGGGCAGTTGTGGAGAATTTGCCACTCACAGGGTGCAGCTGGGTGACTGAACTCACCTGGCATTTTTACAGCCTTGGCTGGATGAGAAGGTGTTAACGAGGAAGAAGGTTTATAAAAGCCGCCCATTCTGCAAACAGCCTCTCTCTGCACGTGGGCTGAGTGAACACCACACTGCTGGCAGTCCAGAAAGTTTGAAAAACTCCATAATCAATGAATGGCTTTTTTTCAATATCAACCCACTCCTAAATCCTGACCACTCGTTCAGATAGGGCACTTTACGACCCAAATAGAACAAATTGTGGTGTTAAATGTCCCACTTCGGTTCAGCAGGTTGCCTCCAAGTACCAGACTGACTTCAGGCCTACATCATGTCCTGACTCCAGCACAAGTTAGCCATTTTATTTACCTTAATTCACTTTGAAGTTCCAATGAGACACGTGCTTCCTCTCTGCTGCTTCTCCTAAGTCTCCGTGATTATATTTGTTGTAACAAAGTGCCCGTTTGATTGAGTATAATTTATAGGATAAACAAAAATCCACACACACCTTTTTTAAAAAGTGAAGCATTTTAGAACAAAAAGTCTTAAGACTATTAAGAATTACTAACCTATGCCCCTCCTGCTCAAAGCAGGAATCCACATTTTGTGCAAGGACAACTTATATGACACTGTGTGGAAATGTGGCCTGTATTTCTAATAAACTTTTGTGTTTTTTAATTACATGTCAACCAGCAAAGCAGGAGGTGGCTGGGACATGTACACAGGATGTGGGAGATTAGGGCTGAACTCCCACTCTGCCCAAGGGGAACGTGATCTATTGCTCTTGCCTTTTACTAGGAGAGTCTCTATACCCTCTGTCTTCCAGCTGCCCTGGGATGTGGGTGCTCCCAGCCAGCTGTTGCAAAACATTTTACTATTTCTTGGCAATGGGAAAAGAAAACAAGGGAGTACCCACGTGAGGCTGGCGAGACACACAGTTATGCTTGGTAAATAGATAGGCAGAGTCCAATCAGAGAAATAAATGAATTTAGCATTCAGCTGTAGGTCCCTCCAAGCACACACCAACTGCTGCAGTAATTGTGCTGCAGCCAAGGGAGCAGGACCATGGAGAAGGATTTTCTCTCCAACTGCAAAACCTCCTGTGGCACCTCTGAAGGTGAAGTTTTCCAATGTTTCCTCTCCACTGGTGAATATGACCACTGGTCAGGGGATATAGTTGCTGCCTGAGGGTAGTAGGCGGGTTCAGGAGAAGGAGAGACCTAAGTCCATCACACTTAGGACACACACTTAAGATTAACTCCACTCATACAATTCTTCCTCTGCAAGTAAAGGATCCATAGATATACTCCAGTCCCTTATAGGAAATGTTCCTGCTGTCATCAGTCGTTTGTACTTCCACAAGAGGTGCCACTAAGTGTTTCTCAATTATTAACAAACCTGAAGCCAGGTGAATGGGTCAAGTTATGTCACAAGGGACACTTGTATTTTAAAAACTCTGAGTTAAACAAGATTACCTTGTACTAAGTTAGAAGTGCTTCCCATTTGCAGGGTGAGAGTTTGCACTAGCTCAGGTAAGGAGCTGAGCCATGGGGGAGTTTACTAGCTGGCACTGCAGGGTCTGATCCAGACTCACTCATGCATTTGGAAACGCTTCCTTGCTTTCCACAGGCACGGAAGGAACCAATAGGATGGGAATTTTAGCCTTGTGTCAGTTGGTGCCAATATCTCTCATGAAAATCTCAAAAAAACCTCTTGTCCAAAAGTCCTGCTACCAAGACAGATAATAAAGAGAATGAAAGCTCACTCATTTTACATTCCTGTGGGTTCTTTACTCACCTCAGACCTGTGTGCCCTCCTGCTCTGTCTCCTGGACCATTGTTTTCCATTTTGACTCTCAGGCTAGCATGGAAAGACTTCCCATGGCACAATGGTACAACAGCCCTCTCTATAGATGTGCTGCTTCCACCACCCTCCTGTATAAATTGGGCCACAGCTTTGGAGCAAGGCCTGGCAGGGTGAATTTTACCCACGGTTTGTGGAGAACCACCACATTAAGTCTGCAATTCATGCCTCCCTCACACAGACAGAGTGCAGGAAAGGGTCTGAGCAGAAATTGAAATCAACCTCCTGGGTGCAAACAGGAAAAGTCAGCACACTCCCACTGACACCCTTGGGATGTAGGCACCTGTGCAGGAAATTGATGTCTTAATCACTTAACAGAGTCTGTCCACAGTGTTTATGGAAAACTGATACCTACGAGCATTTATGGAATTGCATGAATGGGGAAAATGTTTGAATGATACATTGCTGTGCAGGCAGCCACCACGGGGGACCCAGGCAGTCAGTCTCCTGCATCACAAAAATAGTATTTTGTAGTAGTCTTGTCACCTCTGCAAGTGTTCATCTATGTCTTGCCCCTTGGTGAGCCACAGGAACATTCCCAGTCCTTGGCAGCAGGCTCAGTGCTGAAAAGTGAACAGGGGGAATGACTGCAAGTGGGAAAACAGTGTCCTTAAATGAGGAACTGGGGGAACCCCACACTCCTGGCTTTCTCTGGAAGAGCTGGAAAATAGCTCTCTCCTGAGCCCTAGGGTAGGTGAATTAAGGAAGGAAGAGCTCTGGGAGCACTGACTGTGCTGGGCCTACTGAAGGTGGAGGGCTGAGCTCTGACCTGGCATCTCTGGTAGTGATGCTAATGAAAACATAATGCAGTGTGAAGCCATGTGTTGAATACAAGACAGAACTGGGCAGGCTCTTTACATCTATCTGTTATATGGGAGCTAAAAAAAAAATCACACAATTGCTTCCTCAAACAAAGATTTGCAGTCAGACTGCATTCAGGTCAGTTGAAGGCAGATGGAGGCCTCCCAAAGGACTTCAAAGATAAGATAACAAGCACATACACAAAAATGCAGTCTGCCTTGAATTCTTCTGAAGGGTCACTAAGGCACTGCAAAGCCAGCTCTGGGTTGAATGCTCTGGTTTGCCTGTGGACCTTCCAGTAAAATACTGACTTTTCTCTGCGAACCTCGGTACCTAGAAAAGGAGAGATGCGTGGAGCAGCCTTGTCTCTGGAGCAGGGGTGCAAACAGCTCCTCTGGACTGGCTGTTTATGTTTATGCAGGTGCTCAGCTGTGCCTGGGGACCACAGGGCCTGACGTGCCCCTGATTGCAACGCAGAAACCAAGAGCGGTGCACAGGGCCAGACCAAAGCTCCTGGATGGACCAACAGTGCATTCCTGGAAGCAGCCAGGGGTGGATGGGGAGGGAAGGAGGAAGAGGAACATGGCGAGGGGATGATCCATCTCATTACCACCTTCTCAGCATCTCATCACCGGCAAATGGGAGATTTGAAGGACTGTCTGAGCTGGAGCTTGCAGCCAAACCTTTGGGGACTGCAGCAGTGGTTAGTCCAGCTTCCCAGTTCTGGTTAAGCCCTGTTGGAACCTGTTTGTGCTGGGGGCCTCCACATCAGCTGGTGGCAGTGAGTTCCCCAGTTCAATGATGTATGTTATGGAAAGGCATTCCTTTGTGTTTATTTTGAATTGGCTGCCTGGTTATTTCAAAGGAGTTCCCATTCTGTCCAATCTAATTTGGAGGATGTGTGCCCAGTGGCTAGACCATAGGAATGGATCTCTGAATTAATTCTATTTTCATCTCTGTCATTCTTCTAAAAGAGCAGGTATTATTATTCATTGGGGCGAGTTTCACCTTCAGCCTGCTCAATTAAAATTACCCCAAGCAAATAGTGATCTGGAATTTGGACGAGACTAATGTTCCCTGTACACCTGCAGAGAACAGGTAGAAACGAAACTAGGCAATAAAGGCAAAAATTCTGTTTTAAATTTCCAATGCCTGGATCAGTCTGTGCAACTGAAACTGCTGCCAACGTGTTACAAAATAACTTGTCATACAGCAGTAGACATTATTATATAGCAGAATGCCCGTAATTACAGAAAGATGAGATCCCACATGCGGGGCAAAAATGTGTAATTTCTAAAAATAGCAGTTTTCATACTGACCTAAGGACTGGCTGACTATCTCTCTATCTATTTTAATTGTCCTATTTCTATTGATGTGTCTTCATGTCACTTGTAGTTTCCCAGTGAAACGGCACAAAAATCTTGAAAAAAAATCAGCTAGACGAAAGAGTATTTAACAACCTGTGTTAGCAGGTGAGAAGGGTTCACAGATTCGGAGGTGCTGGTTATATCTCAAAACGAGAAGTGGTGTCTGCATTAATTACAGTCTCGGGCACATGCTAGTGCCACACCCACAGCCCAGCCTTAATGGGATTTTCTTCCTTCTTTCAGAGGCAAAAAGCCACAAGGAAATCCAGGCAGCCTTTCTGCAAGAGGTCGTTTGCATCCAGGACGTGTACAAATCTCTTTCCATTTATTTAGAAACTAAGGCAATTAAAACACCCCAGGCCCCTCCTGTTAACTCAGAAACATCATTATGAAGATGCTTATGCCACAGCGGCTTACTATGCTCGGTTTAGTGGAAAACTGGAAAGCTGCATTTCCAGCCATTTGATCACCATTTTCCCGAGGTTGCTAATGACTTGCAAAAATCTGCCCAACAGTAACAACCTCAGGGAGACTGCGTTGTCTCCTCTGAGAACCCCTATTTGTTTTCAGAATGAGAAGTTTAATTAGGTGAAGGGTTTCTTTTGGCGGAGGAGTTCATGCCTTGTGCCCTCAACAAACAAACCCTGTGCGACTGCCCGCGAGCCCCAGCTTTGGCACAGCCGAGGATCTACTGGGGCAAAGGAAATTAATGGGATTTTATGCTGGTTCCCACTGCGTTTTCCCCTTTTTCTGTGCAAGCTGAGCTCGCTCCCCTTCTCTCGGAGTTTACCCTTGTGCACATGCCTTTGTTTGTGCATGGAATTCATGGCCGGGGGAGGGCTGGGGGGCGAGGCGGGGGCAGCAGGCAGAGATCCAGGGGGACTGCTCCCGGGAATGCCCCCAAAGGCAGGCAGGTGGAATTCCCCCGGCGGGGCGATGTCTGGGAAGGGCGCACACAAACAAACCCATCCGGGCAGGCGCGGAGATAAGGGACGGCCAGATGCCACCAGCATTCCTCGGGGCTTTCTCAACTTCCACCGTCCTAAAAAACCCACGCTCATGAGGCACGCTTAGGAATCCCCAAAGACTCTCCATTAAGTCACTAATTGCTGCTAATTATCGTGAGAATGATTTGTGAGTGCCGGTAATGCGCTCGGTGCTGAGGAGGCGGCAGAGCAGCGCCGGTCCCCGGCCGATGGCAGCGGCGCTGACGGGGATGGAAGGATCACAAGCAGCAGCCCTAGGAATGGGCAGGAATGTCCCCTCCGGAGCCGGCCCAGGGGCGCTGAGCAGGATGTGGCCCCCCTAAGATCGGGGGGAAATGGCTCTGCTGAGAGCCAATAATTCAGGTGGGGAGGGGGGAAAGGGGTGTACAGGTCACCCAGGCATCCCCTGATCAGGGCTGAAAGGGATGTGATCCAGTTCTAGGAAAAGCTGCCTTCTCCACCACCTCGGGGTGTTTTTCCCAGCAGAAGCAGAGGAAGGGAGTGTCATGTTTATCTGAACAACACTAACAGTCTCTCTCCCACGTATGGTCTCACCACAGGAGACCCAAGTGCACAGACAAGTGCAAGTTTTCTGTGATGCTTTTTCTATGGGTTGTGCTTTTTTCTTATTTTTATTTTTTAAATTTTAATTTTTTTTTTTTGCATTTGCATTTGCTATTTTTTGCACATGAAGATCTCTGTTTCATTTTGCTCCCTGTACAAAACAGCAGCCTTTGCCATGACTGGTTGCTCTGCACTCCTCCCTTTCCCCCCTTTGCCAAGATGTGTCTGTAGACATGTTCCCCAAGTTATTCTAAAGACAGGCTGGCACTGCAAGGCACTCAGGATTTAAGGAGAGGAGCAAGATGAAGACAGATATGTGCTTTTTTTTTCTGGCAGGGGACAGTAAGCCACTGGAAAGGTTCCTCTTGGGAGGATAGGACAGACTCTTCCCCTTTGGGTGGCAGAGTAACACACGTAGCTCCTCACCCTCCAAAGGGAAAACTGCCCGTAGTAAGTGCTCCCAGGCTTAGGAATCTTCAGTCAGCAACTGCTTACCAGCCTCCACTTCCCCAGCTGCTGTCCTTTGGAGAGTGATTTTTTCTTAAAACAAGCATTCCCCTGCTCCTTCTCAGCTAAACAAAATGGGCAAAATCAGTGATGGCATCTCCTACAGAGCGCCCTATTTAGTGTGCTGTCAAAATCATTGTATGTATTATTTTTGTACGATTTTATTTCACAGCATAAAATTAGTAGAGAAGGAGAGTGGGTCTTTAAAAATCAGTTGCAAACAGCATGTTCTGATGTAAATGAACACTCTCCAGCAGCATTTGCAAATCTTTACTGGATCCTTGTGCATCAGACTGAAAAGGAAAACAAACTGAGGGCCTGGCTACCGAGGGAAGCCTACGTTTTTTTCTCTTTTTTTTTTTTTCTCTTTTACAAGTCAAACTGAAAGGGGAAAAAAAGGCTAATAACATGCAGCTGAAAGCTAAATTAGATATTTAAAATTCAGTCTGTTAAGTTAGGGAAGGAATTGCTCAACGCTCCAAGAAGAATATGCTTATGGTCCATGATTCTGAACCCTGCTGAGAGATGTTGAGCTCTGCCCTGTCTCCATCTCCTGAGCAAAAGGAGTGCAAACCAGAGACAGGCATTTCCCACTCAACTTGTGTGGCCGTAAGCACCTGATTAGCAAAGGGGAAACCAGCCAAGATTATTTTTAGCCTTATAACATCCCTTTAAAATTTGCAACTCCACGAGACATTGATACATGATGAATGTGCACCTGAACAAAATCCAATGCGGAATTCCTTTTAAAAAATAAGCAGAAATGAATGCAAACATATATGGGAGCTGGAAGCTTGGTCTCCAGGCTGCTGCCTGTCAGGGCAGCCCTGTGTGCCTTAGAGATTGGTCACTCCCTCTCGGAAGTCATTCAGAAGGAGAGCTGAGCCTTGCTAGACAAGCCCTAATTTTCATATCTGTTATCTAGCCATCACAGCAACAGCCGGAATGAGATTAGGCAGATACACAGAGAGATACTTTACATTGCCTTCTAATGACAAAAAAAGGGCCCCGGGGAGAACGCATCACTTGCCCCAAGTGAGGACACAAAGGGTGACACATCTGTGATAAGGGAGTAGCACCACAGAAGAAAAATTAACTCACCTCTGTGAGTAACTCGGCTGGCAGCTTCTGCTTGCCCGCTTTGACTCCCTGTTTGTGGGAACTTTTATCTTTTAATAACTGAAACAGATAGTGTAAAGCCAAGTTGTTGAGGTGTCTCCTTAAGCTTGCTATTGAAAGCCCATCAGACGCACTGTGGACACAAAAAAACGGGGTTGCAACTGACCTGGTGGGGCATTTCCTGCCTCTGCCCATGTTGTGGGCTGGCTCTGCCTTTTCTCAGGTGCAATGAGCTGTTCAGGAGGGAAACAGAGAAGCTTTGCCTTGAACCTTGCAGGGCGATTTGTAGCCTGAAACGATCCACTGAGGTGCAGCAAGCTCTATTTAGAAATGGATGTATCCAGCCTGGAGCCCCGGGAGACAATAAAGCATCTGTTTGACTTCCTCAACGGGTTTGCTGTGTGTAAATCATTTACCCCTGCTCCTGCTCCCCTTCCTTAGCTCTCACAATTTGTATTTTTTTGCTAAAAAAAAACGATGCCTGCCTTTCTGTTGGTGAGCAGCTTGGGACACATTGCCTGGAGTCTGACCTCAAAGTAGGGTGGGATTTGAATCTGAAATCCACTCGGTTTGATCTCGCAAGAACCGCCGCGCTGCACAGCTTGTACATCTTTAGTAAAAAGGCAAGCCTTCAAATCCATCCTTTTCAGAGGCCTGTCTCCGTTGTCAGCTGCCATCTTCCGAGAGAAAGATCTAAAATTAGAGAAAAGCTGCCCTCCACTGCTGGAGAATACTGCTGCTGTGACATATGAAAGCAGAAATAAGCTTCAAATAAAGGTCTTCTGCTTAGGCTCCTGTAATGAACAAGAAAAGACTTTGGGTCTCTCCTGTCCAGACCGGCGTTTGTGTGGGTCTGATTTAAATAGGCAGCCACAGCACCAACGCTTATCTTTGTCTGCCTAAGCATTTATGCTTTGCCTGTCATCATAGGCGCCGTTATTTTGGTGGAAACCTACAGATCCAAGGGTTTTTCTTTTAAATACCTTCCCTAGAAATCCTGAGGGATGTCAGGAGACCCTACTGTATTCAATGAATCAGTGAAAAAGAAAGAAACTCTCTATGTGGGAACAGCATCTCCAGACACTTTGAGCGTGGTGGTTGTGATGAAGTGTGGACAACGAGCAGGGACTGAGCTGTGGCTGCAGCCCTGGAGACCTCAGGTTCAAATCCACATCCTTCAGCTGGGCCCGGGGTGTCCTCAGAACCCCCAGAAACGTATTGGCAGTGGTAACACCTGGGGATTAGGAGTCTGGGGTAGCCCTTGTAAACCATGGTGTCTGCACGCCACAGTCTCTGTGTTCTGCTGCATCCCTCCTGTTGAAGAATGTTTTCCTGGAGGGATTTGTGGGGTTTACAGGGTTAGACCTGCTCTAATGTGCCATGGCACAGCAGCCCGGGTGTGGTGCCCGAAGGCAGAGAGCCCTGGGGAGAGCCCCTGCTGGTGCCAGAAGGGAGAGGAGCTGGTGAGGCACCAGGGTGGCTTAAGATGAGAACTGAGCTCAAGCTTCCCACTACCTGGAGGAAATGAAGATGCTACAATAAAGCAGGGTGTGATTAGGAGCAAGGCAGGGTGGTGGTTTCCCTTTCAATCTGTGTGTTTTACAGTGTCCCTAAACCAGAGATCCCTCTCTAACCCAGCGAGGGTGTGCTGCTGAGACTCGCAGCAAAGAAAACAGAACAAACCTCCTTCTTCCTTCTCTTTTTCTTCCTGTTCCCTCCTCCCCCTGGCATCCAAGCCCCAATTGCCCTCCGTGTTATTGCTCATGCCTGTGCTGTGCTGGTGATGTCATGCCATGAACTACCCTCCAGTGGCTCCAGCAAGAGTCCAGAGTTTTTCTGCACCCCGGGCTGGCTGTGCTCAGTCAGTCCGGCAGCACCGACTGCTGTGTCCCACAGTAGCAGGCAGTGGGTGGGAGCAAGTGGCTGGCTGTGAAAGAGCCATCCCGGGAGTTTGTGGAAGAGAAAACGTAGTAGGGATAGCTGCCTCAGGAGTCACCTGGCTGAACAACAGGCTGGTCAGTAGCTGACTTTAAAAAACACTGGCCAAAGGTAAGTGCACTGGAGCTGAGTTCTCCTCTGCCAGGAGGGGAAGGAGGCAACATGGGCACCAGGAGAGAGGGAGAGCAACAGCACCCGGGGAAGAGTGCAGAAACTGCACACGTGAGGAGGCTTTGATTTTGCAGGATTGCAGCATATCCGACGAGCTGTCACAAGCGTGAGGTGCCTTCAGCGGCCCCTTTCCCACATTGCAAGCACAGCAGAGACTGCTCAGTGTCTTTATTCTCTGGGCCCTCCCTGCAGCGGGCCCCAGCAGCTCCAGCCCTGTGTGCTGGCACCGCAGGCTGCCCGCGGAAGAGGCTCTTGTTCGGATCCTCTTCACCACGATGACACACGGCAGCCAACTTTGTCACGTGCCTGGCAAAAACAGAGCCTGCAGCAGGGCACAAATGGCCTGCCTGCTGGGGCTGGAGTGCCAGCGTGTTTTCCAGACCCTTTCAGATCCCTGCAGCTCATGAGACAGCACGGTGACTGGGGAAAAACCCAATTTTGTAGCTGGGCTGCAAGTGCAGGCAAAGCAGGCACACAGCACCCCATGGGGCACAGAGTGTGGCAGGTAGGATCTTGTGGGAGAAGGCACTTGGCAGCTTAAAGGGGAATAGGATTTGGTTACTGGAGTTAAAAGGGACCCATTTTTCTTAGGCAGGAGCAGTAGAAGTTTGTCTTCCTGAAGCACTCAAGCGTAACCAGGATGGCTCATCATCTCCTGGCATCACCCCAATGCTGTTATTACTGTTGGTACTGCAAAGGGATCGGATCATTGAAGATTATTAAAGGGCGTGGCTAAGCCTGTGAAGCTAAAAGTGCACATACTTTAAGCATCAGCAACATTTTAGGCCTCATTTGAAATCCAGCGATACCACTGGGAAAAGAAATCCTGTTAATCCCTTGGGTTTTCTCCTCTGAGATTTGCCTTACAGGAATAGTCCCAACAGGAGCCCAAACTGACAGTGGAACTTGGCTACTGCACACTACATAGATGGAAAACCAGGACACATTGCTTAACCCAAGAAACATTTAGTATTAGCGAGTCCCAGTTGCTTGGTATTGTATCACTGCCATGCTCTGGTGGATTTGCTCCAGAGCCTGGCCTCATCCTCCTCTGACTTTTTCTCTGTGTTCATGGAGCTCTGCCTGTCAGAAGCAAAACCTGATTGAAAATGGGTTATTTATTTTAAGCCAAGCCGTTTGGATCAAGTTCTTAGGATGTCCACTGACTAAAATACCTGATCCCTAATCTCTGCTTAGCCTCTGACTTTGCACTTGACTTAGGAGGAGGGTGTGATGCTGTGCTGCTGGGATGACTGCAGGTGCAGCCCCAGGTCCTGAGACCACGAGTGAGAAGGTCGGCAGAGCAGGAGCAAGGAGGAAAATGGGAAGCTGCCTGAAACCCAAGGGGCCAAGGCTTGATGGTTTTTTGCAGGCAGGACCCAGATGCTGAGAGCCAGGTGCCTCTGGGCACCGGGATCAGCAGAAATGAGGTGCCTTTGCTGTGAGGCTGAAGAGCAGGAGTGGTGCCACGATGGGGTGGGAAGCTCTGGGCATTCAAACAAAAGAAGTGGACACAGTTAAAAGGATTTTCTGATATTTGTTTAGCTTGGCTGCTACACTTTGCTAAAGAAAAGGAAGGTTTTTGCTAAAGTTGAAACAAACAGTAGATCAGAACATTAAATAAAGGGTTAGCAAACCTGCCACTAGTGCTAAGTCAGGTATGCTGATGAGGTCAAAATTTAATTCCACACTGGAATTGGAAATTTCAAGTACAAGTGTTCACAGCAAGCCAAATTATATTACCTACCAAACCTCCAGGTGCTCTGAAGAGTCTCTTTCATTGTCATTCATCCAATCAGTATTTACAATACTAAAATCCACTATGGAAACAGAGACAGAAGGAGAGCAACTTTTTAGTCTGTATAGGGCAGAGACTTTGCAGCTGGGAAAGCTGGAAGCTGTGCAGCCAGCCTGCCATGGGGCCTCCCCTAGGCTGACAAGACCTGCAGTGCCATCTCCCACTGATCTTCCCCCTATCCCTGTCTGTTCCCTCAGCTCCTTCATTCAATTATACTAAGGATAGGAGTAATTTAAAAGTGCCAGTTCAGTGGGATCAAGAGGAGCAGAGGGTGGGGAGGATAAGGAGAGTGCACCCAGGAGGGTTGTGGCTCATGGAGGGATGTCAGGGGCAGGTTGAGTGGGGTGCTGGCAGGGAGATGCACAAAGCTCCCAGTGCTCTGGTATCAGGCCTCTGCTGGGGGCAACACTTTGGTCCAGGCCAAAATAAAAGGCAACATAATGGAGTGATGTGGCTTCCACTCTGACAACATCTGTCCACCTGAGGAACTCCTGGGTGAAAACAGGGGTGTTCATCTCCTCATTACTCCTGTGGCAGAGCGAGCAGCATGAGTAACTCCTCGCAGGGGTGAGTAAGAGGTGCACAGCTCGGGTTGGGTGCTCCTTGCTCAACACTGCACTGCCCATCTGCAGCAAAGCCAGGAACAGATCTGGTGATACATTACATCTGAATTTGTGACTTATGGGTAGCAATTATCATAATTAAGCAGTGGTCTCAAAATACTCCCTGGGTTGCAAATGCTTCTGTGCTCAAGTAAACTCCCATTTACCTAACTGAGTAAGGGCACAGCAATTCTGCCCCATAAGGCTTTGTATAGCACATTAAATTTGTATCCTCAAATTACACATCTAGTTAAAACACTCTTATAAGTCATTTTCATAACTGTTTGCAGTACAAACGTATTACCAAGTTAAAATTAAATGAGCAATTATCATATAGTATAATATAATATAATATAAAAAATTCACTCCTTATAATACAATCTAAATTTCTCCAAACAGAGCAGTGATGCTGTGTAACTAAGCAAACAGGATAGGTGTGAAATTAAACAGGATATAGATGCATTGTGCGAGAGAGATTTGGTGGTGGAAATGAGTCACCTCTTTGTCAACAGCATCGCTACCAACTACAGCTTGCTGTGCAGAGGGGAAGGGAGGCATCCAGAACAGCAGTGGCTGTGCAAAAATGACACCAGAGCCATCCCAGCCTGCACTCAGTCACCTCTAACAGCAAGAAGTGCCACCAGTGAAGCTCAGAGATGCCCCATGCCTGCTCCATCAGCTGGCACAGCTCCAATCCACTGCCATGGGAGCTGCCTCCACGTGTCTCCAAACAGGGACTGTGCCTCATGGCTTGGAGAAGAGATGGCTGAGAGCTTATGGGCAATATTGAATTCATCCAATGCCTCTGACAAATAAAGTCATACAGTGTGATGTTAGAGCTGTTCTAGTGACCTGAATACACAGATGAGCTCTCTTTGGTGACCTGTTTCACCATGCCCAGGAGGGGCAGCAGGACCGTGTCCCATGCAGCAGCTCCTGCCCTGCAGCCAGCCTCAGCTTCATTCTCAGCTGCCAGCACAGTCCGAGGGGTGCAATCCCACTTTCAGGTACACTAGCACAAGTATAGGACTGGGCTGAGGTCCCAAATTCATCCCAGGGGAGCCCTGCTTCCAGCCCCTCTCACTGGTGGCCCCACAGAGAGGAGAGGGGCTGCTACATCCTCATGGTGCCCTTCTCCAAAGGACAGCACCACAGCTCCTTTCACGTGCAGTGCCCCACCAGGCTGCCCTGGGAACATCCCACTCCTCAGGGGACAGGAATCGGGTGCCCTGACTGAAGCGGAAAAAAAGAGCTGACTTTGCTCCACGCTATTTTGCACATTAATTGTTACATAAATGCATTCAAATATTTGTAAGGTTGATTGAAAATGTTGCTAAATCAGACTGCTCAGATTTAACCACCAGAAATTAAATCAGATAATAAACAATCAGCATTCCATTCCTACAAAAGGATGATAATTCTGTAGGACTTTGGGTTTATATTGTCTATGCACCTGCATGTGGAATGCTAGTGATAAAGTGAGATTTGATAGCAAATTGGACTGGCAGACAGTTTTTGAACATAATTGCTCAAAAGAAACCACCCGGAATCAATTAAATCATAGTGCAACTGATTTTTAATTTCCAATGGGACAAAAAAGTACCATTCACGTTAGGGTTTTACTGACTTTGGTTTGTAATCATGGAACGTCTGTATTGTAGCCAAGCTAATTAAATAAATGCTAAGTATTTCTCACTTTGTAATACAGGAAAAAAAAATAATTAAAGGTGCCTCCTAAACAGCAGAATGAACAAAAGCTAATGGCCTGGCAGCACACTCAATCCGTGGTTAGACACAGTCTGTTCTTGTTGCAGTTGTGAAATTTGGGGACAATTATCAGCAGTCTCTCTTGAGGCTCTCTGGACAATTAGCAGTGGCACTAACAGACGGTGGGGACACAAAGCCCAACTGCCAGAAAGGAAGCATTGCTGCAAAATTCCATCTGAAATCTGGAGTGCAACGCTGAAATCAGTCCTGCAGAAAAAGTGCTGCCCTGGTAAAGAGCAGGGTGCCCAGCAGGGCATCCTGCCCTCCCTGCCCTTGCCTTTCAGGGCAGGAGAAGAGCTGTGCAGCCACCAAAAGGAGTGAGACAGAAGTGCCCGAGCCCCCTCCTCCTCCCCTGGTTGTGGAGGCTCTCGGTGTGGGTGTGGCAGAGGAAGCAGCTGCTCACAGCTGCCCGAGCATCGGAGGGGAAAGCAGCTGTCAGGTCATGTGGTGACTGGAGAATGAGTCCAAAAACACATGGTGTGTATTAGGAAGAGGAAAACAAACTGCCCCATAGTACCTTGGTCCTGAGAGGAAAAGGCTGAAGCAATTACATTAATTTCATTTGGGATGGGAAGTAATTTCCAGCCTGCTTTTATTCTCTAAGTGATTCTTTTTAACCAATTTTGGTGTTTGTTCTGGATGTTGTTCTCTTAGCTGGAAGCTATCAAGGCACAGTGATCTTGCCGCCCTATATCCTGGGACAGAGATCTGACATGAGACAAAACTGGATTCTTGTCTTCTCATCCTGCTTTTGATTTAGGAAGGGAGGAATTAGATCCTACATTCTCGTGGGGGAAACATTTAGAATAATTTCTTCCCCTGATCCTGTTGAGCATCTTGAACAAAAGAACACAGACCCGCTGCGCTGCAGAAGAGTGAGGTGCTTCCACTCCCCTCCGTGCCTGCAGCATCCCCCTCCACCAGGAACGTGCCTGGCAGCAGGTGTGGGTACTTCTGATGAAGTAGCCAAAGAGCAAAATACGCCTTTCTGCTTTTGTGCTGCCTTTGTGAGGGCTGTGGGAGGACAGACAATACCCGAACTCTCAGGCTGCCTGGCTGCCCACAGCCTTCAAACAGCTCCTGGCGAGGCTGAAGTGGCAGAGGGAGTTCCCCGTGAATCTGGGCTTTGCAGGACACGGCCCTGCCGGGCTCTGGGAGCCAGGTATTGCTGTGACACTTTGATCTGAGGCTCAGAGCTGAAAGAGCATCACTGAATCACTGCCTGTCCTCTGTGCCTGATCACCGGAGGGGAGCACCAGAGCCTGTGCTGGGTACCGGGGGACCCCACACCACACGGATAAGTGCTTTGGCAGCACAGCTGGAAACCCAGGGATGCTCAGGGAGCTCTCCAACCCAGGGATGCTCAGGGGGCACCTCGGGGAGGTGCAAGTTCCTCAGGGATGCCAACCCACAGCAGGGGAACACAGGAATACCCAGGGAACTGATAAAACCGTGACAGCTCCCGAGGCCCTCTTTCTAATCAGCATAACAATGTATTTAGGGTCAAATATGCTGCTTTTTGTCTGGCAAAGCTTCCATGGTGAAGGGGCAGCATTTAGACCAGGAAGTTTTGCCCTGCCCTAGACACAGGGGCACCAAAGAGTGGGTGTTTATACATTGCACATAGCAGTGCAATGCCCAGGTCATCCTTCAGGCTCTTGGCAAATCCAGCCCGCTCCACTGTATATATATTTAAGATTGATAATTCCTGTCACAAGAAAGCCCCAAGCAGTTGGCCTGGCTTTAATAAAACACAAGTCACTGGTGCCTTCTCTCTTTTGCCCAAGGGTGAAATAAAAGTTGTGCTTGTCCTTTGTGGAGCTGGGAAAGGATGTGCATCAGAGCATTTCAGGCACAAAACCCAAACAGTCAGGATTAGGCTACCCCACCCTGCAGGAGTCAGCTCCAGCACAGCTTCAACAGCAACCCAGTGTTCAGGCAGAGGTCACCAGTCCCATCGAGAGCTACCACAGCCCTCACTTTTCTGGGTAATTGTGGTTAAAGAAACCCACCAGCTCCCTGGGGTTAAGATGCTCTGGGGCTCAGTGGCTTCAGTTTTTCTTCACAAAGCAAGAAAACCATAACAAAAAAACCCCACTGCAATATGCTCAAGGCATCCAGAGGCTGGCAGGCAGCCTACACCAGGGGAATTCAGCTTTCATTCTGAATGGGGGTATTCCCAACACACAGAGCCTCTGTGCCATATTATTGGAGATGACAGACCCTCTTACCACACCTGTCCCACAAAACCCCAGGCAGCCTTCATAACTCCATGCAGATTTAAAAATGAACTACGCTTACAAATGACATCCAACACTAGTCAAATAAGAAACAAAGATTTAAAAGGGCATGCTATTTATTTATTTATTTCATTTGAAGAGCTCATTTGAGAATGACAGCATCCCCAAACAAGGCCGTAGTATTCCCAGGAAATGATACAGCTCTGCAGGATGGTTTAAATTAAACCAGTTGAAAGGCTCTCCCTCTCTTATACTCTACGGGAATTTCCTGTGACTGCTGCCTTCAGGGAATGCCTAGCAGGGAAGCACTGGCATGCTTTATCTGTCCTGCTTTATCTGGTTTGCCCCACCCTGTCACACCAGGGTTTGCTGGCTCACCTGGTGGGATTCCGGTGTTCAAATATCGGTGATTAGCGCCATTTGAAATGCCCTAGGCTAGCCGGCTTGATTCCCAGCAGCTGCTTCGGGAGGGTGGAGGTTTCTGGCAGGTCCTCTGCTGAATCTGCCCTCCTCGGATATCCTGAGGTCTCTAAAAGGTGCTGGGATGTGCAGGGCCTGCAGTGTTCCTGATGCAGGCACGCAGGAGCTCAGCATCGTGAGCACCCACGAGGCTCCTACCAAGCCAACTTTTATTGAGGTGCTCAGGATACACGACCCAGGACCGTGGTAGAGGAGGGGTGTCCTGGCTCGGGGCAGCCAAGTGCTCTGCAGCATCCTTGTGGTGTGGGCAGAGTGGGCAGAGCACTGCTGCCAGGGGTAAACTGGGAGAGCCTTAGGAAGGAAGATGAGCCTCAGACACCCAGCAGAACCTTCAGCTGAGCCCTGGCTACCTGCAAAGCAGGGCTGGCAAATGACTGCTGCCAGGGTGAGCCAGGCCCATGACCAAACCACACGTGCCCCTGGGTATGGGGCAGCTCCTGCAGGAGGAAATCACAGCACCTCACTGTCCTCCTCCTGGTTAGATTTATTTCAGTGGGGACCACTGAGAGGCCACAATGGTTTTCTTCCCTGTGCCTGGTGCAATAGGGCAGCAGAAACTGAAAGTATGACATAAAATATGCTTTTCCCCCAATGAGATGTTTTTAAAGTAGAAATGTAAAATGTAATGGAAAGCTTCAAATGAAATGAAAAATGGCAGCATCCTGTAGGGAGGAGGTGCAAGCACGTACTTTTCTGGTTTATAAATTTAGGATCTCTTTACTTTATGGTTTATTTTTCCTCTCCTGAGACCTATGAGTCTGATAGGAACTGTCTGAATATCCCCAGTGAGCTCAGGCCCCATCCTGGACAAATGACTACCCTAAACATTAGCTGCACAGAGGAGTTTTGCCATATGCCCCAGCACAGCAACAGAGATGACACTACTATTGTGTATAACTGCCTTCTCCATATGCTGCTCATTTCTTTCTCAAGTTCAACCATGAAAGAGCCAAAAAAGCCCCGAGGGCATGTTAGTGTAGATGTCCAGTGTTAGGATCTCAGACTGCACCCAGAAAAGCTTTCCTACAAACACAAGGATGAAGATGAAATCCCTGCAATCGTTTATCCTGGCCAGAGCTCTGTGGATTTCAGCAGATCCACAGGCTCCTGTGGGGAGAAGGGAAGAAGAAGAGTGCTGCTGAGTGACTTGGGAGACCAGCATCAGACTGGAGATCACATAATAAGGGGTAAAAAGGAACGTTTTCAATGTTTCCCACAGTCTCTAGGACAGCTGGGAGCTTCAGAGCCCTCCCTTGGTATCCTTACCATGGCTGTGTTCCCCAGAGCAATGGCTGAACTCCTCAGGCTCACCTTCCTCCCCTGTCCCTGGGAGGCCAGGCCACCCCTTCAGGTATTTCTGAGCCAAACATCAGGATATGAAGGGTGGTGAGACACAGCTCAAAAGCTGCTTTGCTGCTCTGGAGGGAACACTCCATTTGTGGGGAAGGACGTGAGTTGGTCACAGTCCTCTCAAGGGCCAGGATGGTCTTTAGGCTCCCAGCCTGAGGAAAAAACAAATTTTCCTGTCTGCAAAGCAGGGGGCTCTACCAAGGCATTTCCAAAGTGAAACTGTGACACCAGTAATCTTTAGGGCACGCAGTGAAAACTGGTGTCTGGGTAAGGTTTATGAAACAGAGAAGACTGCAGGGGAAATAGGCCTCTGGGGAGAAAATGCACATTTAAGAGCAGGGCTTGTCCAGAGGCAGGGATCCTGGCAGGGGGATGCTGCAGATTGCCTCTTACCACCAAAGGTTACACAAGCAGCTGGACACATATATTTAGCTGGATGAAACAAGAGAGAAACCTTCGGAGCTGACCTGGAGAATAAGCATTGAGAAGTGCTGCAGTCCTTTATTTCAATGCAGCTGTTTTACACCCCAGTAATTTAATGTACTCTTTTTGTAATAGACATGCTGCTGCCAGTACCCACCAGAGCACCGTGCTGCTGGTGCTGACACTGATAGGGACCCGTAGAGAAGGGAAAACCACCAGGACCAGTCCTCAGCCATGTTCCAGGGCTTTCTAAGGACTCAGCATCCAGATTCAGAGCAAAGACAAGGAGCGCTTTACTTTTAGTGCTTAGGCCACCAACTCAAGAGATGCAGCTGGGAGTTGTCCGCCAAAATCAAATGAGGGACGCTGCTGCCTCCATTTGGCACGGGTTATTTATCAGTTTCCTGAACACAATCCTTTTACTGGATACAGGATCTGCCCTTGGAGCTTACACAGATACGAAAGAGGAGGCTAAAAAAAGCACCCTGATGTTGACAGGCTGATAGTGCAGGTTTGAGGGGAAAGTTAAGTGAGCCTGATAAACCAGCTCATCACATGGGTTACAAAAGCCACATGTCATTGGATCCTGTTAATTCTTAAACTTGTGTGTAACAGGGTCATTCCACACTGAGCTGAGCCACCAAGCCACATGGCACCTTCATCTGCCTCCCCTCATCCCCAGCATCCTTCCAGCAGCTGCCTGGAGCACCCTCACCATTCCTGCCCAGGCCTGCCCCTGGCCCTGGGGGATGCTGCCAAGTGTTCCTGCAGGTTGGCAGAGGTGCCAGGTGTCCCTGCAGCTCTGCTGGCACAGTGTGTACTCCCCCCCCAGGGCTCCAGCCCTGCTCCAGCCCTCGAGGCTTAGCTGGGGTGAGAACACGAACACGGTGCTTAGGACAGGACCCATCCTGGGGATGCTGCAGGTGGAGCTTTGTACCACATTGTCAAACCAGAGAGTCCTTTAACGTCAAGTTTCATTAGAGTCTGGTGATGCCCAAGGCCTCCTGCAGGAGCAGCAGCACATCTGAGAGGAGGATCCCTTGTCAGAAAAGCTGCTTCATGGATTGCTGTCCAGTCATAACTTTTCCAGTATCACTCTGCCCCCTTTGCCTCACCATAAAATGGCTTATTTTGCATTCCTGCACTTTGGAAGCTTCCCTGACCTTTGCAGCACCTCCCACAAGTTGGGGGAGCGGGGGGGGGAATCTCCCTAATTTCCAAGAAGCCATTGAGCAGACTGGTCTGCAAGGGGAATGGAGTGGGGTGGATGAGGGGGCCACAGGAGCTCTCACATTCCCAGCCTCACGATGCCCACAGCAGAGGCTCCCCCATCCTCCCATCCCTGTGCCAGCACCTCCCATCACCCCTGCTTGGGGCCCTGTCACCCTGCCCCTGCCTCCTGTCCCCTGCCTCCTGCACTTCGCTGACCTCCCCACAGAGATTTGTCACTTACTCAGTGCTCAGATAGTCAGGCCATGCTCTCCTTGTTTTTGCCCAGTGTTTTTTGTCCTCCTACAATGTAAATTAGTGTGGGATATACCCTGGCCTCTCTCCTGCTACCTTCCTTTGGGAATATTAAGGAAAACAGTTAATTATATTTTTTCCATTTACCAGTGGCCAGCTCACATCAATAAATTATCCTTACCATGTCGTGAAAGTAAATTTGCTGTCTCCTCCTGAGACCTTTTCCCTTGCATGTCTGAAGAGTTTCATTTTTACCTTGATCTCTTGTGCAATATTTCTTTCATTATTTATTTTTCTGTTGTGTGTTTGTCTGTGAGTGTGCACACGTGCGTGTTAGTTCTTTCACTCTCTCCCCCCTACTCTGTCACACCTCCCTCCCTTCTCTGGGGTGATGTTTTACGCTTCACATATGACTCTCTCTTATCCTTGATTATTGTCTATTCTTCCACACTCATTCACAGTGCCCTGCTTTAACTCCCATGGTATTTATTCCTGTGTGGCGTATAAAACCTGCGGACAGGCTGTGATTTACGTGCCACTGCTTTTCATCCTCTGCCAGCCCACTTCATGCCCTTTCTCTCCTTCACCACGGGTGGTTCAAACTCGTCCATACTTCTTGTTTTTTCCTACGCAGTTGCACTGGAAGCAGATAGCTCCATTTCTCCCTGTTTGGGAGCTGCTTCCACCTCACTTTAGGATTTAGTGGAACCACAGGCTCTGCCTCTCTCGGGTGAGAGCTCCAAACAGCCACAGCAAGCACCAGGAACAGCTGTCTGACCCAAACTTAGCTCTCAGTGCCCAGAGTGAGGTGGGGATGCCTGGCTGTGGGCTGGCTCCACGCCACACTGAAGCTGCAGGGTCTGGAGGGGAGTTAGAAGGAGCGAGGTGGAGCAGAGCCACCACAGGGCTCTCCCCGGTGCTCCAGGGAATGGTTAAACTGCGAAGGCTGCCCGCGGGGCTGTGAAAGCAGAGAAACCCAGGAAAGGGCAAAGTCGTGAATCTGCTCTTTCCTCTGGAGAGCAGGCAGGGCCGGGTTTATCTCAGTCATGCCGGCCAGGAGATTGTTTAAGCCATCCTTTAATCTGTCCCAAGAGTTAGGGTGGGCCTCTGATTTGAATCAGCAGTCCCATATACCATTGTCCTAATGCCTCTTATCTCAGTTATTGCTAAACATTCCTCAGCAGCAATTACACCTTTCCTCTCCAATCTCCCCCAAAGCATCCTTTACTATTTACCAGCATTGATTTTCTGCATCCCATTTTATTTATGCCTATTGTGCCTTGAATTATAAAAGTAAATGGCAAATTTGCACTCTGACATGTTCCTGAGTCCCTCTGTGTGTCTGTTCTCGTTCCTACCTCTTCCATACACCACTAATTGCTTTCATTAGTGAATCTACTTTAAGAATTTCCAGAGGGAAGCCTCGAAGAGGAAGTGCACATCTTTTTTTTTTTATGTCCAGCACCTCTGTTTTATTTTATCAGTGGGCAGATGTGTCCTCTCATACTTCCTTGGGATACTGCTCCCCTTCTCTCCATGGATTTCTTGCTAAATAAAAAGGAAAATGCCTCCTAGCATGGAAACATTCTCTTAACCTGGGCTCCCAGAGCTGGGGCTCCACAGTCACAGGAGGTGATGGGGGGATCAGATCTTGTGTCTGATTGCACGGGATGAGCTCCCAGGACAGGTCATTGATTTAAGAGCCAGTGATGGGCTAAAAGCAGTCTGTACACTGGTATGGGTGGGTAATGACTATTGGTGATTGCTCTGCACGTTCAGTAAAGTCTTAACAGATACAAATCTACCTGCGCCTACTTAAGAACATCTTCAGACCACAATTGTCCAGCAAAACCTCAGCTGGGTCTTTAGGATGAACTTCCTCTGACCGGTGTAAGGTAATTGACCTAGGGACAACCTGGAGAAATCAGAGCTGCTGTGGGAAATTACAGACTCCAATAACTAGAAAATGTAAACACACATGGAGAAAAACCTCAAGTGTCTATGCCTTTGGTTTGCTTAAACACTTTGCTTCAATTTTATTTTGTTAGGCACAGATTTCTTTTTCCTTCTTGACAAAGACTCTGCCTCTCCTTTCTTTCCCCCACTGCCGTTGCCAAACGTTGCTGCTAACTGCCACTAGAAAAAGCAACAGCAGAGGGGAACAAAGAAACTATTGTCAAACAAAAGCAGGCATAAATAAATGGAGGTTTCCTGGGGTACTCCTAAAAACTAGACAAAACCTTCTTTCTCTTCGGAGAGAAACCATTTTGTAATGAATCATTCATTCCCCAGGGGTTATTGTTCAGCTGATGAACGTGCATAATGCTCAGTTACATTGGTGCAGGTGCTTCGAGGGGAGGGTACAGCACACAATATAGAAAACATGTCAGTTCCAGGATGCTGCACAGATTGCAGCATCTGCCCTGCTAGGAAATGACCTGAAACTATAGTTCCAATTTTCCCTCTTCAGCTAAAACAGACCTTGTTTATTGGTCATTATACAGAGATTTATATATTAACAAACATCTTTCCAATAACTTCCATATCTCCGAATCAACCCCCAAGAGGGTTAATAATAGCAAGGCAGCTCCCTTTTTACCAGGTGGAAAATATTCTCATTGAGGAGGGAAAGCATGTTGCTAAACAGAGATTTGTGAGTCTCTGATGGGATCAAGTCCTGCCTTCTTGGAAGGCAGTTTGGTGTTTGAGCTGTAAGGTTTTAGGGAGGAGCCAGGGCTATTCTATGGGCTTTTCCAGCAGGAGCCCCACCAACATGGAGGTGAAGGAAGGGTTGTACCTTCAAGGGCAGCTGCTGTGGGCTCAGGTGCCACCAGCTTGCTGGACAGTGAGCGAGCACCTCTCCCGGTGGGAAATCAGAGGTGAGCTGAAGCTGACCACTGACTGCCAGCATGGGGTTTTCTCCCATGGGAGAAAGGCTGCAGGACACCCAGCCCTCTGAGGAGCTGCTGGCTTCAGTGGTGGGATGCTTCCTCATCACTCCTTGGTGGCTGTTCTGCAAGCTGCGACCGAGAAGAGGATGTCAGGCCTGTAAGTTGGAAGCTGCAGTGGTTTGTCAAGCCCCTCCCAAAGTCCATCCAGATGAAGTTTACTCAGCTTCCACCCACAGCCAGTTGTGACTTCCTTGCCACGTTTTGCAAGATGTTTCTGCTGTGAACATCTGCTCCCAGCAGCTGGTTGCTGTTATCACGTGCTTTTGGTCCTTAGGAAGGACCCATGGTACCAGAACATCTCCTTGCACAAGTGCATCTGTATGATCAGTGATCCCTGGGTATGAAACTACCAGAGCTGAGGGTCACCCCTGCTCTCAAGCAGGTGGAGCCACCACCTTGTGCCCATCAGAGAGGACTCCACCTCCTCCAGGTGTTTCTCTCCTGTGCTGTGCCCTTCTGGATGGTCTCCCAGCATCATTTACAGATGGGCTGTAGGACCCCAGGTCGAGCTCAGCTGCCTCTCCCCTCCACATACTGAGATGAAGGCATTTTGTCCAGGCTGTGAGACAATTTGGGGGATATATTCTGTACCGCAGCACTCTTTTAGGAACTGGACAGCAGACCTGGCCATGGCATGCTGCATCACTGGCTTTGGTTCCTGTAGTGCAGGCACAGAATCCACACTGTTTATTGCTCTGCACCTCACAGCATCCCATTAGCTGTGTTTGCAGTGCTGCTCTTCTGAGAGTCATCTTCAGCCGTTTGCTTTACAATCATCGGATTTATAACAAGCTTGACCAAACCCCAATCTAATTTGAAACTGTGCTAAAGCACTTTTATATTTACTTTAGTAATGAAATAAAATTTCAGTTCTGTTTTTAGAGTGATTTATTTCAGCATCGCTACTGGTACAATATCTCATTTGTGTTTCATAAATTGCCATAGGCAGGAACAAAATGTGAAAACTGTTTTCAGCAAATTACTTCTAAAGAGGATGTTTTCCCCTGTACACTTACACACACAGATTTACCTTTTCAAAACTAACCAGTGATTTCGGTGCTCAGTCTGGTACCTGATCTTAAGAAAAGGGTGAATAGACATCTTCTGATTATCTACCTTCATCCTGTATAGCTTAGACTGGATACCTAAATGTAGTACTACATTAAATAATTCTTGAAGCTGTGGAAAAAATTTATTTAAAAATAATTTTTTATATGATCAGAATGTGGTCAGCTAATTTGCATGATAGCAGTGTGAGATGTCCCTGACAGTTATGTTTCTAGCCCTAAGTTTTCCAGCAGGATCTGATCTCCCACTAAGGACCAGGATAGGTGAAGAGTTCAAGGCAAGGAGTCTCCACAAAGGGGATGGAGAGGGTGGGCTTCAATTTTGAAACTCATTTTCCCCTTTGGTCCATCAGTGCCCAGATTTATTAACCTTCCCAACAGGCTGTAAAGCCCATCTATTTCCCTGTTCCAAGCTAAGGCTATTGCTAAGGGTGTGAGCTGAGGAGGAATTATTTATGGAAGGTCCTTTGTCTAAGTTTATGCTGTTATTTTTAATTTATGTGGTAGGCGCCCAATGTACTGCTAAGATGCCTAGAGATAAGTTTCAAAAATTTGAATACATAAATAAATAAAATACTCTGTACTCAACCAGACCTAAATTATACAGTACAAAGGGAGGAGAAATTCAATAGACATTAGGAAAAGCACCAAAGGAGCAGAGGACACCAGTGCTTCTTGCAGACCCAAGAATTCTTACCCTTGAGCAAGCAATAGAGAGGACCTACAGCTGGCAGCCCACATTTTGGGTGGTGTTGCAGCCTATCATCCAGCTTTTCACTTGAGAGCTGAGTGCAGGCCTGCAGCGACCCCAAACCCCACCAAAGTCAGTGCTATTCCTAAATAAGATGGTGTGTAACCCAGCCACCAGTGGTGAAACCCTGGCCCCTGTGAAACCGCAGAGTTCTTGGCCAGCAGCCGGTAGGGAAACCAGGATTTCACCAACTGACTTCATCAGCCGTGTAAGTCAGGTCTAACTACTGGATGAATCCATTGTAAAGCACCCACCACTTAAAAGACAGATGTTTAAAGAATCAGAAGACATTAAGCAAATAAACATCAGCTGGCCTATCAACAGGATGACTCTGATTGATGGTGCAAACATGATAGTGTGCACTAAGTACAGCGTACATCTATAAATGTACGTAATTAGAGGTAGCAGAACATTTATGAACGTGATGCAACAAGCAGCGTATCACAAATGTAACCAAGAACTATGCTGGCTTGTGATGGGGTATCCATAAACATATATAATTACACATAATGGGGCTATAGCATGCTGATAATTCACCGTACTTATTGGATATGTAATCCCTGATAGCATCTCACAAACAGTGTTGTGATGTTCTTGGCTAAACTATACAAGCGATAAATACAGAATAATAAATACATGCATTTTGTGTCCTTTCATTTGTGTTTAATTCAAATTACAAGGACACATAGGGTTTAATTCAAATTACAAAGACACAGAGGACCAGAGGCAGAACATGTCAGCAGCTCTGCACATGTCTTTCTGTGGCCCAGGAGCACCTGGAGCAGAGGCTGTGGTGTGGGGAGGGGGCTCAGGACCTTTGCTAGACAACAAGCAAACCCATGTCACTGAATGCTTCACAACAGTGAAAGCGTGGATGGAAAAACTCCTGGCCTGGGTTTGCCTGGGGCGGGTTTGCGCTGTGACCACAAATAATAAACATTACTGAGCTATCACTTAAGCAAACCAGCTCAGGCAAATTTACCAGTTTGGTGTGCGTGGCATGGGCTTCGATGACCACAGACTTTTGTCTTGGCTGCTGAGAGCTCCCGTGGCTATCACTGCCACAGATGCTGTGCTCAGATCTGTAATTGAACAGGCACCAGCATGGCTGACCTCCCCAGGCTGTGATGGCACCTCATGGTTGTGCTGGGGGCTTGGCCTCAGGAAGCACAGGTGGCATCTGCCCCTTAAAAACATTTTATTTCTTCAGGGTTTTCTGTCTGCACTTTGCATTTCACCCATCCCAGGGTTTGGGCCGGCATGGGGCACCTCTCCTTGAGCAGGCAAGCCTCTGGGAGCATGGGAGCATTTCTGAGGAATCCTTCCCAAAAAGTGCCAAGCTGTGGCAGAAGCCAAGCCACCAGCAAAGGACACACTGCCCAAGCTCCTCGTGTCAAGGCATAATCAGAGAAAAAGGATGTGACACCCCAAGACACATGGGAAAGGCTCTCGTTCCTCGCCTACAGCTCCAGCTCACGTGGGTCACGAGGAAGCACCTGGGCCTGGTGACAGAGCCCAGCCAGCAGCTGCCAGCCCTGGGGACAGGGATGAGGACAAAGACATTCCCCACAGTGTGCTGCTCACCTCAGCTCAACCAGCTGCTGTCACCACAGCTGGGACAGGGCACAGCCCACAGCACCCCACGCCAGGCCCCACGCTCCTGCCAGGTTCTCCCTATCAAACCTCCCCTGCCCCATTGGAAACAAACACTCACTGTGGCAACAGCCACTGCCCTCCTCTTTGCAGCCTGTGGTTCCCAGTGATGGACTAAGCCAGCTTGAGCAATGGGGAGGATATATTTGCCATTAAGTGCATGGGCAGAAATACCTGAAACTGTAATTGATGGAGGCATTGATCTCATTTGCTGATGTGAAGCAATGGGCATCTTCCATCGGAGAGAGGATGTCAGTTTGCATTGCACAATTTGGAAGTTTTATTCCCTTTGTTTTGAAAGAAGCCATTAGGAACCAGATGGCTCAGGGATTTGGTAATAGAATATGAAACCTCTCATCTCTCCATCGACCATTCAAATATGACCTATTGTGTTAGTCATAGAAAAGCATCAGATTACTTGCTGGTGTCTTACACAAAATGAGATATCCGTCCTCTTCTGCAACCCAGCTCCAGCTGAACAGATTTTTCCTGTTGAAATAGTAGGATTTTGTTCCAGCAATTTGGCTTCCAGCTTTAAAAAAATCAAGTCTTTCTGGACTGCAAGCTGCAGTAAGCTCCTTGCAGGGACAAAGCTGAGCCTGACTGCTGCCTCATCCCTGACACAGATATCTGCCACTGACACAGGGAAGGGATAGCTCTGAGACATGTCTTCAGGTCTGTGTAACTCATGAGTGAAAGTTCCTTACGCACCGTGCTTGGCCAATGCTCCTCAAAGAGAAGAACGTGCTGGAATGGGCCTGTGGCTTTGTCAGGATGACTTCTTGGGGAAAGCAGTAGAAGTGAAGAAACTGCACATCTCAGCTGATCTGGGGTGAGCCCCACAAGGAAAGGCTGTGTGATGGTGAATGGAAGAGAATCACAGGTAGCCCTCAATGACAAAACACTTTTATTATCCTTTCTGTTTAGTGGAGATGCTTTGAAATGCTTAGGCTCTGTGCTGCCAGCTGGAGTGTGAGGAACGAGAGTGGTGAGGGAATATCCTTGATCAGGTCCATGGTTGGGTCCATGACCCACACAGTGGCTGAACACAGTGCCAAACCAAACAATCTCTCTGTTATGGTGAATCAAATGTCATGGAACAACAGAGGCTCATAAGGAAATACTGATAAATACAGAATTATAGAATCATAGAATTATTTATGTTGGAAAAGACCTTTAAGATCACTGAGCCCAGCCATTATCCCAGCACTTCCAAGTCCACCACAAGACTGCATCCCTAAGTGCCACATGTACACATCTGTTAAATACCTCCAGGGGTGGGGACTCAGCCACTCCCCTGGACAGCTCATTCCAGTGCTTCATAACCCTTTCCATGAAGAAATCTTTCCTAATACCCAATTGAAACATTCCCTGGCACAACTTGAGGCCATTTCCTCTTGTCCTATCACTTGTTACTTGGGAGAAGAGTCCAACCCCCACCTGGCTGCACCCTCCTGTCAGGGAGCTGTGGAGAGCCATAAGGTCACCCCTGAGCCTCCTTTATTCCAGGCTAAACACCCCCAGCACCCTTAGCCTCTCCTCATAGGATCTGTGCTCCAGACCCTTCCCCAGCTCCATTGCCCTTCTCTGGACACACTCCAGCCCCTCAGTGTCCTGCTTGTAGTGAGAGGCCCAAAACTGAACCCAGGATTGGAGGTGTGGCCTCACCAGTGGCCAGTACAGAGGGATGGTCACTGCCCTGGTCCTGCTGGCCACAGTGTTGCTGATCCAAGCCAGGATGTTATACTTCAGTGCATTGGGCTTTCAAGGCCAGGTTTGGGTTGCATTCAGAAACAAAGGACAGCAGAGAAGAGAGAAATGTATCTTCAGTGTTCAATGTTCAAAGCTGTTCCCGCTCACAACAAACCTCTGCTGCTGTACGCACTGGCTCTCTTCTCGGGCAGCTGAGGAAATTAAGCTTTAAGGAAAATGTGCATGTTATGGTTTAACCACAGGTGGTAGCCAAGCCCACACAGCCTCCTGATCACTCTCTCTAGGTGGGATGGATGGGGAAGAGAATCAGAAGAGTAAAGGTGACAGATTCATGTGTTGAGGTAAAGACAGTTTAACAGGCAAAGCCAAAGCAGCACTCATGCAAGCAAACAAGGAATTCATTCACTGCTTCCTATGGGCAGGCAGGTGCTCAGCCATCTCCAGGACAGCAGGATTCCATCACATGTAATGATGATTTGGGAAGACAAACACCATTGCTCTGAACGTCCCTTGCTTCCTTCTTCCCCCAGCTCGATATGCTCTGGGATATCCCTGTGGTCAGCTGGTGTCAGCTGTCCCAGCTGGGTCCCCTCCCAACTCCTTGTGCACCCCCAGCTTCCTGAGGGGCAGAAAAGGCCTTGACTCTGTGTAAGCCAATGACTAAAACATGGAGGAACTATCAACACCGGCTTTAGCACAAACTCAAAACATAACCCCATGCAAGCTACTGTGAAGAAAATTAACTCTGTCCCAGCTAAAAGCAGTGCAATCTTCCCTTGTGCCCTTCTGGCCTCGAGGACAGGACCAGAATCCTGAGCAATGCTTGGTGGAAGACAGAGCATCTCTGGCACTGGAGCACTGCATGCCTGATCCATTCAGGCACAAATGTCAGCAAACTTGTAAAATCACTTGTGTTCCTTTGCAAAAGTGAGGAGCAGTCCCATCCATGGATGCATTATGAGCTTGGGCATGACCCTTGCTGTGCACAGATTCTCGCTGGCCATTACTCTTCAGGGACTTTGGGCAAGGCAGAGTCAGTCCATACTGCAGCAGCATTCCTGAAAGAGATGGAACAGGCAAATAGCAGCCACTGGCAGCTGATAGATGCAATGAGAATGAGTGGCTAAGGCATGCAAGGCAAAAATACACAGCTGAGGATGGTGGCACATGAAGAAGAATGGAGGGACTACTACTGGTCTCATTTATAGCAGAATGAGGAAAAGGGAGGCTGCAGTGGCTGAGGCTGTGCAGCTGTAACTGCAGGGGACAGCCAGAGATGCTCTCCCACATGGATACTAAAATATATTACAAAACAGAAAAAGCCTGACATGTTTTTAATAGAGACAAAATTTGCTGTCCTGCTCCCCTTGCCATAAGCCTCAATAACGTAATGTAAAAAAAAAAAAAAAAAGGGTATGATCTCATGCTCAGTGATTTATCTGTAGTGAACTGCTGAGCTCAGCCCACCTCTTAGTGGACAGATCCAGGCTCAGTGAGCATCTGCACACTCCTGACCTGCTGCTGGCTTCCTCAAGAAAGTCTGGCATTGATGGCCCAGACCTTCCCCACAGGGGTTTTACTTTCCATTTCAGGGGCAGCAGAGCTCAAGGGATAGAGACTGGAGTACTCTTTATTTGTAGATGTAGTTCTTCCCAGGTGAGGGATTGGATTTACTGGTGGGGTAGCCTTGCTGTGGGGTTTTGTGCCAGTGAGGGTTAGAAAGGTCCATGCCTGTAGAGCCAATGTATTTCACACATCCAAGCTTCACTTAAAAACAGGCAAGAGAAATAAGAGTGATAGGAAGTAATGAGCAGGAAAACCAGCAAAAGAACAGTTGAAATACATTTAAACCCACCCCAAAGGGGTTTGTGCATTTAGGACTAGTGGGTCCATCTCAAGGAGTCTTGCTTGCACTGATGTGACTTGTGCTACTGCTTCATCTTTTTTGTCCATTCATCTGTTTTCCATCCCCAAAGCCCTTTGATGGGGAGGAGAGGCAGCCACCTCGATCAGTGTCAGGGCACAGGGAGACAGAAGTGTGGGACTGAGAGTGGGCACAGTTCTGTCCCCTGCAGGCAGGTCTCCTGTTGGCTGTCACTGTAGGATGGGGATGTCCCTGTGGCTGGAAAAGCAGCCAGCCCTACACCACCCCAGCCACGGTGGAGAGCATGACATGGAAAATATTTCTATCCTTCTGCCATCTTGGCTATGTGCTGCATATTCATCATTTTTATATTTTCTCTACTTTAATCTCCCCCCATTTGCATATACACAGGTCCAAATGATAACAATTACCATAAAACAATCACGTTGTCGCCCTACCAATAAAAATTGCTCTGTTAATCAGGAGATGTTCAGAGGCACCATGCCTGAAAGACCTCATTTTAACCTGGCAGGCTGTACAGGGCAGCAGATAAATTAGCCTATATATGATTGCATGCTGAAATACATTGATTTAAGATTTTCCCCATTCAGCCTGACAACTTGTCTAAATAAGCTCATGCCTGAAGAAGACAGCTTGCAGACATGATGCGAGTGACAGGGCATTGCAAATATAATGCAGCACGTCACAGAGCGAGGGAGCAAAATCATCGCAGAAGGGATTAGAGGGACAAAAGAGAGGGTTAAAAATAAACAAAAGCAGGTACTCCAGACAGCACAGCTCTCAAATTTCACCATGATTTTCTTCTTCCATTTCTAATTGTTAAGTCACTACAGGGAAAAAGCAATTACTGATCTGCTATCATTCACCATGTCATCTTTAGGTCCTCATTAGCAATTCCATCGACAGTCTTAGCATTTAGCTCCCATCCTGTGATTCTGAGTGTCCTAATCACACCGTGATGGTTCAGGGTGCCTGAGGAGCAGAGAGCAGAGACCATGCCTTCCCCTGGGTTTGGACAAACACAGTACCTTCGATATGGATTGTCAGAAGTGAGTGATGGAGATGGGTTCTGGTCACTGCTGGTGCTGTGGGCTCTGCCCGTGCCATTCCCACAAACATTTTCAACAACAGAAACACTTGAGAAGGACTCAATCCTCTTTTGAAAAAGCATCCCATGAAGCATACTGTAAATCAGCCCTATGCCACAAAGGTTTTAACTGTGCATGTTAAATCCCAGTATTTTTCCTCACCAGCAGCACACAATGCCAGGTGAAAGAGCTGACACTACTTGCAGCATTAGAGTTGATATAAAATAATATGCATGTTTCGATACACTGTGTAATACCATCCACATTATAAATATTAAGTAGCTGCTGGATTCTCAGTGCAAGGCAGAGGCAGAGAGATGATTTATGGAGGAACTTCACTGGAGACCTTACCACCCAGAGGGCTCAGGAGGGCTGAGACTGGGAGAGGTGGAGGTTGAGGAAGGTGGTGCCTGGGAGCCCCTGCATGGGCACATGGAGAGCTGGGCCATGTGAGGATATGCTGCTGGGAGTGAGGCATGGGGGAAGGATCCTCTTCTCTACCTGCAATGCACCATCTGGGTCCCAGCTCTGTCTCTGGGAACAGCTTCGCTGTAAATCCTCAGAGGAGCCCCAACCTCCCAATGCACATTTTTCACTTTTTTGCCTCCCTGAGAGAAATCCAATGGACTTTTTGAGTTGCCTCCATTGCTCCTCAGCCTGAGGGTCTTCCCCTCTGCTCCCTGCTGGGATAAACCCTGTGGTCCGTGGGGCACAAGGGCAAAGCTCAGACCAGAAGATGTTTCTCAGGACATGAGGACAAACCTGCAGCTGTGGATGTACCCATCATTTCTGGAGTTAGTTTTTGATGTTTGTAGTGTACAAATATTGCCATTTGGAGCTATATAATATGCTACAGAAAAGTCTGTGGGTAAAGCCTTGTGTAAAAGAGGTTTGTGGTCCAACAAAGCCCTCACGACACGTGATTCCTATGATGACTGTGGCCTTGGCAACAGAGGAACTGAGAGGAAAACAGGGGGTTTCTGTGTACACTGGAGCACCAGTGGAAAACCCTTCCCCTTTGCATGCAGCCATTCCCCACGGTGGAACACGAGCTGCACAGGGGCGTGGGACCCCTGCCTTAAAACCCACCTGAGCTGCCCCAGCCTGCATATTCAACTTCAGACCCCTCTTACCAACCATGACCTGGCTCCTCTCTGCATTGGCTCACAACATAACTGGGCCCCCACTGTCCAGAGACCATGAACTTTTCGTCTTCCACCCACATGGGGTGGTGACCCACGTGAGGTGGTGAGGAAAAGCCAATTAAAACACCGAGCTGTTGAGTCCCCTGGTGCTCTGACTCATGAAGTGTTAGTCACCAGCACGGCTGGGAGAGCTGTTGTGCTAAGGAGTCCTCCCTGTGTCCAGCAGGATGGGGAAAAGCTGCTGCAGGTGTGTGGCTATCAGGAGCATCACGTGGGCTTTCAACACCCTCTTCCTGCTCCTGCTCGGTTGTTGCAGAGCACTGATATCTGAGGAGGGTGGGGGATCTGGGAATGCCTCTCTGACACTGTAATTATCATTTATTTGATCATCCCTCGCCTTGGATCCTTATTAAAGCGTTTCAGACACGATGTAGTTTTCTCTAGTGGACCAATAAATTAAGGAGACATACATTTTTAGAGTAAGCATTTTAGTAAACAAACGGTCTGGGGAAAAAAAAATTAAAAAATCTCTGGGAAGATGGTATTGATGAAAAAATAGTGTCTGTTCATGGGAAGCTGCTCATGTCAGACCAGTGAGAACAATTCAGCTGCCTGGAAGACAGAGAGGGAAGGGCTGGTGTGAGGGGCAGAGGGTGCTGCCACAAACACACCCCACGATTGCTGGGGGGGAAAGGACAAGTCTGTCAGTGTGAGGGATGGCAGTGGGCTGCTCAGAGGTGACCCTCTTCCATTTTGTTTGGAGGTTTAATTGCAGCATGAAGATGCTGCCCACTCATCCTGGGAGACAAGCCTCTTCCTGAAGCCAGAGCTTTGATATGCAGAGGCAAAAGGGTTATACCCCATGCTTCAGAAAATACCCAGAACCAAGAACTCTGCTTCACATTCTGAACTTCTCTTGGTCAGCACTGTGTGCCAGGAGGCCCTACAAAGCCCTGCTGCACGAGTTATCTCTGCTTTGGGTTCAGAGCACTCATATCCCCTGGAGGACATCCCTCTGATCCCTCCTTCATTGCTCTGGCCCAGCACAAAGGCATCCTGCTGATGGGAGCAGAGGCATGACAGCATTGTAACTCGAAGAGCATTTTTGCCTGCAGTCCCTGGAAGTTGGAACTTTTCACCCACCACAGTTTGTCTGCACTGCTCTTGCCATGTGTCCAGCTTGGGATCCACAGATACTCCTCTGTCTTCAGACAGCTGGTTCACTCCTGCCAGCCAGCACTGGTTTTGTTTCTCTGCAGGATTTGTTTGGGGTAGGTTTTCCTTTCTCTCTGTCCAGGCTATGCATAGTCCACAGGTTCTTGCAAATTGTTCTGCACAGCAACGCAATGCATTAGATTTTTGTACAAGCTTTACCTACACAGGGGTTAGTTTATGGTGGCTGTCACAGGCCATGCCTCTTCACATGCCATTTTTTGCTAAAGTCTGACTTTGAACTTCACACGACCCCTTGTGTCAAGCCCTTACCTGCAGCATCTTGATTTTTTACTTTGTCCCTTCTGTCAAGGCACTGTCCTCCTCCTTCCATGATTTACCTCTCTTTCTTGACAAGCTTTCATTCTTTGTCATGCAGTAATTCCGTGCCTTCCCTTAATCTCTCCTGGAAGGTCTCAGTCCAAACCTTTCTTGTAACACAGTCTTACAAAAGACTTTGCTCCTAAAATCACGAAGGTATTTCTGCAACTGCAAAACCCTTGCCAACTGTTCTTCCCTTGCCTGCACATGCAAAAAGAGGCAGGTAGATCTCCCTTGTTTCCTGTTGACACAACACACCCCACGCCGAAGCTTCTGCCATGCCTTTTCAGTACTGAGTTAACTGCAAATCATTAGGAACGTGGTG